>CM029781.1:9380332-10659000 GCA_017562165.1 Ectropis grisescens | reverse complement strand
CAACTATTTTAAGTCCGTGTTTCTCGGGGATCGGCCTGTATTGTCCGCCGAGGCTGCGGAGCGCGAGGCTGCTGTTGCCGGCCCACCGTGCGCACGTCGAATCGCGGTCGATTGTGTCGGGCAGCGCGATCTATTGTACGCAGTTAGGCGGCTAAAGCCGCATTCCTCGACGGGCCCGGATGGTATACCACCCTACATAGTCAAAGATTGTGTAAACATATTAGAATTACCATTATTATTTATATTTAATTTATCTCTCCATACCGCATTATATTATCACGGTGGAAGGTATCCAGAGTTACTCCCATACCCAAAGAAGGCTCGCGAGTTAAGGTCGAAAACTATAGACCTATAGCTGTACTGTCGGCACTCGGCAAAGTGTTCGAAACCATCTTAAACCGTGACATCACCAGACAGGTCAGTGCTCAGCTGAGCGACGCACAGCATGGGTTTAGAGCAGGGGAGATCCACCGCCACTAATCACATAAATTTTATCGAGTATGCTGTACGCGAAATAGACAATAAAAAGCAAGTTGATACTGCGTATTTCGACTTTAAGAAAGCGTTTGATCGTGTCCATAATGACGTATTACTCGAAAAATTTGCGGCGGTGGGGTTTACCCCAAATTTACTAAGGCTTTTTTGTAGCTACTTTGCCAATCGAATGCAATATGTTCAGCTGTGTCAATACCGCTTGGGAAATGTATGAGACCAACTCTGGCGTGAGTCAGGGGAGCACGTTGGGTCCAACCCAATTTTCCATCATGGTTAATGACTTGCCGAGTGTCGTGAGGTCGGCTAGGTGTCTCATGTTTGCCGACGACCTAAAACTTTTCATGGCCATAGGGACGGAGGCTGACTGCGAGGCATTTCAGAGGGACATCAATAGGGTTGTGTCGTGGAGTGAACGAAATATTCTGGGACTTAATGAGACAAAGTGTAAAAGTATAACCTTTACTCGCACTCTGGCACCTTTAGTATATCCCTACAGCATCAATGGTGTCCCTCTTGAAAGGACGGAACGTATACGTGATCTTGGTTTAACTCTGGATACAGGGCTAACTTTACATATTATATGAGACGATCTTCTTAGCATTCCATGGATTCACCTTGCGGGTGCCGGGTCCATCGTGCGGCAGAGAGAGAGAAATCCCGAGTAGATCCCGAGACTTGTGACTCGGGCGTACGTTTAAGGGGCCCCTTTCTGACGTACATCAACACTCACCTTCACTACTCGTTTTTCTCTCCCTGCCCAGTCAAATCTGATATGAACCTACTAGCGCAGCTTTAGATACTCGTATATATATCCACATTCAGATCCGTATCCGTGGATGTACTTTTTTCACAATACAGCACATCACTAGTGTAGTTCTTACTACCTGTGTAGCTACCATTGCTATTATTTTGTCTTAATAAAAAGTAGTGTACCTATATAAGTGGTAACCTATATACTATTCCTTGCTATAATTATTGATCTACGTTTTATATTTCAACTAAAAAAGCAATCAAGTCTGAATATATAGCTAACGTGGCCCTTAAACTTGATTCTGTAACAAACAAATAAGGTAAGTAAAATGACAAAACAAATGGTGGCACACAAAATATATTGGTGGCACTATTTCTACCCGTTCTGAGCGTAATGCTTTAGCAGCATTACGCTCATGAAAGAAAACACCTTAAGCAAACTGGCATGCTCCTAAAAATTTTTGAGATCAGAGAGGTTTGTCATCCACCACCAACACGGAAGAATTATAGCCCCAGCAAAGAACTTTTAGTGGGTCGCTTATGTGAGCAGCGTCCCGCAAATTTACCCGCTTAGATCCCTTTTCCGTAATTTTCCCTCCATAAAAATATACTTATACATATGCTTTCCAGATCATAATCTAACCGTGTTCCGCGTTTAAACCTGAGCCGTTTAGCTGTTCCATCTTGATAGAGCAACGTACATCTAAACTTTTGCACTTATAATAAGGATTAGTAGATTTTCTTGCGAATAAATATACATGATTTAGTGGTTCATTAGGTAAACGTCTTATAATTTACGTGCAAAAAGTAATGGTATGATATATCAGAAACATGCGTATACTTAAGTGAAGTGAGATCAAAGTTCAGTATTATGATATTATATGCCTTGTTTGTTCAACTACTAAAGAATAGAGATCTAAATGGTCTTAAATGGTCAGTTCTAAAATCTATTTATAATAACATAGACTAGTTTTAAATACTTAAAATTTGATTTGTTTTTATAATTAATGATAATTATTAAAAGCAGTCTAACTTGGCTGGTTTTAATATCATAATATTGAACTTGTCTTTCACTTCACATTTATGTTTTGATGGGAATCGCAGTTTGAGAAACTTAGATCAAATTGCCACTGTTTAAAACAGTATCTACCACATTCTACTATTACTATTTATAACTTTCAAGATAAGTTAATAAATCGTTATTTGATCAATACAAATCCAAGTATGTTGTATTTAAGATCACAGTAAAGTCGAATCATATTTGTGAAAAATGTTTTAAGACAGTTTTAGAAAAATGCAAAGGTTAAACGATTTTTATGTTATGGTAGCACCTTTGTTTACATTTTCTACACCTCTTCGTGGAACGGACTATAGTCAACATATCAAAGCCATTTTTAACCGACTTCCAAAAAAGGAGGAGGTCATCAATTCGACCCCTATGTTTTTTTTTTATGTATGTTACCTGATTTCTCAAGAACCTCTGCACCGATTTTTAAATTTCGTTTTGTGTTCGGATAGGTATGCTTCCCGAATGGTCCCATATAAATCTTATCCAAATCGGTCAGGTGGTTTTTGAAATATGAACCATAAACTAATATTTGCGTACAATTTTCTGGATGACGTAGTTGAAGATTCGACAAAAGTTATGAAATTCGATCCTGTCAATACGAAATTGTGTAAATGGATTAACAAAAACTTGTTTTTAACCCCCGACCAAAAAAAGGGTGTTATAAGTTTGACGTCGATGTTTGTCTGTGGCACCAAAGAGCTCAAACGGATGGGCCGATTTCGATGCGGTTTTTTTTCATTTCAAGGTTAATACCCGTGCGGATGTTTTTAGCTACGTTTGGTTAATGTCGATTCAAGATGGCCGCCTCCACAAAATGGCGGACAAAATGTTTCTTCACAACCTACCTCAATATGGGTATCAAATGAAAGGGCTTGATTAGTAAAATACTATACATTATAACAAATTTCAAATCCAAAATGGCGGCCACCACAAAATGGCGAATTATATCATATTTTTTCATTACTACATCAATATGGGTATCAAATGAAAGGGCGTGACTAGTAGAATACTTTGCACTATGACAAATTTGAAATCCAAGATGTCCGCTACCACAAAATGCCGAAGTACATTTCTGTTTTCACAACTCCCTTAATATGGGTATCAAATGAAAGGGCTTGACTAGTAGAATGTTGTACAGATAACAAATCCGAGGTAGTCGGGGGTTAATCAAAATTTTTGATTCTGTTTTTGTTCACTAAAAAGGGTAAAATAAACTATTTTCGTACAAAAAATTAAACCGACTTCAAAACCACAAATAGACACTCAAAAGCGAAAAATAAACTAAAATCATTATTATAACCGCTACTCACTCATCTATTTGAAGTCGGTGCCAGTCAGGTCATAAAGTAAGTAGATTGATGCTATGTCGGCACATGGTAAGTAGGGACAGGTAAGTAGTATCTATCCACTACCAGTTAGATTTGGCTGGCACCGACTTCAAATAGATGAGTGAGTAGCGGTTATAATAATGATTTTAGTTTATTTTTCGCTTTTGAGTGCCTATTTGTGGTTTTTAAGTCGGTTTAATTTTTTGTACGAAAATAGTTAATTAATTAGCACTTACTTATTAAAAACTTCAGTCTCTTTTTTGGCTGCCAACCGTCTGTTTTCTTCCAGTTTTTTTTTAAGGTCTGCACTATTTTCAGCTGGATCCGCCATGTCTGCAGGCACCCTCGACGCTGCTAGTCTCCATTCGTTCTCCTGTCGCCGCCTTTGGAGTTTCTTGCCACATCTCACAAACAGATCACGAGCTGAAATAAATTAGTTTTATAGGTGAATAAATAGAATTAGCTTTGTTGGGAGAGCTCTCTCAAAGTTCTCATTGGTCGTCTAGACAAGTTTAACATGAGAGTGAAGTAGATATTGTTGTTCTTGTTAGGAAACCAATAGTATAAGAATGTAGTGTATTATTTAAACACACAAATAAAATGATAGAGAATGTTTGTAATTCTTAATTGACAGCTTTTCACAATGTGGGTTCTGGGGAACATTCCCAGAGGCAATTGCCCTATGCCACCCACCGCGTCGCAGGTTGCGGATAGCGAAACGGCCTTCAGATATGTAGGCTAGCTGCTTTTGCAGTCGCGGACAGCAGGGCGGTCCATCTGGAGGGGTGCTGGTAAATACTCATGGCGGAGATTTCTCTATAAAATAGCACTAAACCCAATGAAAGTGGACGACAGTGGCGAGTATGAGCCGCCACTCTAATAAAAGCTCGGACCCGGGGAGACCAGCCTCGTCAGCACTGGACAGCAACTGGACTAGGAGACACTTACTCCGAAATCAAAAGTAACCGCTGCCTTGCGGATCGATGTTGGATCATCAAAGGCTAGGGCGTCAACCCAAAATCATGACGTGTGGTGCCTTGGGGAAGTGCTGCACTATTCACCTAACCATCGTAATGAAATGAGTGTTAATATTGAGAAAGTTTTGCCTTGCGATCCGGCTAGCCCCGGCGCTTGCAGGTTACCGGGCCTGTAAGTGAGAAATTGGTTACCGAAGACTGTAAGAGGGTGGGTACCAGGCCCCTTACCAGTAAATGTTACTGGTCTTAAAGAGAGTAATAAAAGCTGATGCAACAAGCCTTCCACCCTGGTCTATTCCTTGCTAGACCCAGAAGTGCTTCATTAAGCTCCGTAGCAGATACCAGAACACAACATCTGCCGGACCCCAATACAATGAGTATAGATTTGGATAGTGACAAAGAAATAGTCAATCCACCCGCTTGGCAGAGAGCACCTACACTTAGAAAAGCTAAAAGAAAGAAGCCGTCATCTCCATCCCCAGATAGAACCATGGTTTCAAACCAATTCAGTGGACTTCCCCGTTGATCAGGAAGATGATACAATCAGAGATGATGGTCCTAAAAAAGTCCCTAAGCCACCAGCTATATTCCTGTATGGAGTGGAAGACATCACCAAGCTGACTGAGTTGCTTGTAACCGTTGTCGATGAAAGTGAATTCACATACAAAGTCGTAAATAAAACTCAGCTGCGTATTAACTGCTCCAAGGTAGAGCCGTATAAAATTGTTATGGAGACCATCAGGGAAAATGGACTTATTGGAAACACATTTAACAGAAAGGATAAAAGGCCATACAGAGTAGTTATTAAAAACCTTCATTACTCAACTCCTATAAGCGAAATTAAGCATGCCATTGAGGATACAGGAAATACAGTCATAGGGGAAATAGTAAACGCAAAGTATGGCCCAGAAAAGAAACCTACATCTACATTCTTTGCAACAGAGCAACAAGGTCCCAACAATAAAAATGTGAAGGGCATCAAGTATATTAACCACCAATCGATCACTATTGAAGAACCAAGAAAACGCAACTCCATTGTCCAATGCCAAAGATGCCAGCAATATGGTCACTCTAAAAATTACTGCATGAGACCATACCGCTGCTTGAAATGTGCTGAAGCTCACAAAACATCAGAGTGTCCAAAAACTGATAGGAGCACACCCGCCAAATGCGCATTGTGCCTTGGTGCCCATCCCGCGAACTTTAAAGGATGTGACGTCTACAGAGAAATAGCGTCAAGAAAAGCCAATAAAAAAACACACCTTAGAGGTAGAGGGGAACACCAAACAAATCGGTGACAATAATACCCATCAGATGCCACAACCTCTCAATATGGTAGTTGAAACAAAGGAGCAAGCACAATCTCAAAAGTCAACTGACAAGAAAAGACCCTACGTTAATCCTACAAAGAAAGCAGGATATGCCGAAGTCACTAAAGTAAATACAAACTCAGAAAATCCACATATACCAAGGCTAAATAAAACAGCAGAAGAGATACTTCTCAAACAAGCAGAAAAGTTTGATTTAATATTACAACAAATGAGTATACTGATTAATCTCATAACAACCCTAGTTACCAAAATGTCAAAATGACTTCCCTGAAGATAGTGACGTGGAACCTAGACGGCCTATCACCCAATCTAGGAGAGGTAGAACTACTATTAAACACTCACAACATAGACATATTACTTGTGTCTGAATCTCATCTTACCGATAATAAAATTCTCACTATACGTAATTATAATATTTATATCGCCAACCACCCAGACGGCACTGCACATGCAGGTGCAGCCTTAATAATAAAGTCGAGTATTAAACATTATGAACAACCGCAGTTTAAGAAAGCCCACATACAAGCTGCCACTGTCGCAATAGAAGATCGGAATGGTACGTACAATGTATCCGCAATATACTGCCCTCCAAAGCACAATATAAAACAGGAACATTACGAAGAGCTATTTAATACACTCGGAAAGCGCTTTATAGTTGGGGGTGATTGGAACAAAAAAGCACGTCCACTGGGCCTCTAGACTAACCAACACAAGAGGAAGAGAGCTCAAGAAATCCATTGACAAAAATAACCTGACTACTATATCAACGACGGACCCAACCAACTGGCCTACGGACCCCAAGCGACTCCCAGACGTCATAGACTTCTTCATAACAAAGGGACTCTCCAGACTTTCATACAACATACAAACATGTTTAGATTCGGACACTAATCATGTTCCAGTAATACTAACCATCGGTGCTACTGCTCTGAAAATTGAAAGCAATTCCAAACTGTATAATAAACACACTGACTGGAATGCATATAGGGAACTCGTGCACGATAAAATCAACCTAAAAATTGGTCTAAAACTGAAACAGACATAGATGATGCGGTACGGCACCTTACTTCAGTTATCCAAGAAAGCTGCTGGATGACTACACCTGAAGCTATCAACCGTCCCCCACAGAGTAAAACGTATTCCGAAACCATACGGCAAAAAATTTGTGAAAAAAGGAGACTCCGCAGAATTTGGCACACAAGTAGACACTCAAGTGACAAGACATTGTTGAATAAGGTTGCTCGAGAATTGAAGGAACTCATCGCTGAAGCAAATAATACTGCCTTAGATACGCCCTGGAAGGATTGACTGCCACGAAGGCAACCAACTACTCACTATGGAAAGCCTGTAAAAATCTTGATCGACCCTTGTATCAAAAGCCACCTCTGCGCACTACGAATGGCCAGTGGATAAGAACCAGTCAGGACAAATCTGAGGCTTTTGCCAAACATCTAAGCCATGTGTTCAAACCAAATGAACCTGGACTAAATGCAGATGAGTCGCAGATAGACGCAACCCTCAATCAAGACCTTCAACTCGACCTACCTCTAAAACTTGTGAAGCCCAAAGAGATCCAAAACACATTAAGAGCTTGCAGAATAACAAAGCACCAGGGTATGACCTCATAGACAAGAAGGTACTTGAAGAGTCACCTCGGAAAGTGATTGTGCTTCTTACCATGATATTCAATGCTGTCCTAAGGGTTGGATACTTCCCCGATCTCTGGAAAGTATCTCAAGTTATCATGATACACAAACCTGGAAAACCCATACACGAAATCACATCATACAGACCTATAAGCCTTCTGCCCATAATGTCCAAGTTGCTAGAAAAATCTCTTTTACACAGAATGTGGCATGTATTAAATGAGACTTCGATTATACCGGACCACCAATTTGGATTCAGGAAAGAACATGCTACCATAGAACAGGTTCATAGAGTGTGCAGGACAATAAGAAAATCTTTAGAAAAAAAAGAATACTGTTCAGCTGTATTCCTCGATATACAACAAGCCTTCGACAAAGTTTGGCACAAGGGCTTGCTATACAAAATAAAAACCATACTACCCCACACATTCTATAGTGTCCTAAAGTCATACATCTCTGACAGAATATTCCAGGTGAGAGAAGGTGATTGCACATCAGCATTCTATGAAATCTCTGCAGGAGTACCTCAGGGCTCTGTACTTGGACCAATCATGTACATACTGTTCACATATGACCTACCACCGCAGAGCCCAGAAGTCACAGTTGCCACATTCGCAGATGACACGGCCATTCTTGCCTCAGACAAATGTGCAATGCAAGCTTCCTTGATATTACAAAAAATTCTGAAAGAAATCGAAGAATGGTTAGTGAAATGGAGAATTGCCGCTAGTGTAACTAAATCAGTGCACGCAACATTCACCCTCCGAAAGGAAGATTGTGCTCCAGTAACCCTAAATGACACTCAACTACCTCACCAAAATGTAGTGAAATATTTGGGCATGCACCTGGACCGTCGCCTTACCTGGAAGAAACACATAGAAACAAAAAGAGATGAAGTAAACCTAAGATACAAAAGTCTATATTGGTTGCTAGGAAAACACTCTAAACTGTCTCTCGAAAGCAAGATACATGTGTACAATACAGTGCTAAAACCAATTTGGACGTATGGAATTCAATTGTGGGGAATGGCTAGTGCCTCGAACATATTGAAAATCCAACGGGTACAAAACAACATACTAAGGCAAATGTCGAGCGCGCCTTGGTTTCTCAAAACAACAGAGGTCCATGATACATTAAATGTGCCTATGGTAAAGCAAGAGATAGAACGCCATAGTGCTAACTATAGTATGCGACTGCAAAAGCACCCTAATGAGCTTGCGGGTAGACTCACTGTACCTGAAACCATACGTCGACTCAAAAAGCGACGGGACATGTATGATTGATGATACAACAATAGAGTAAAAAAAAGGGCAAACTCCACTGGGAGTGGGACCCTCAACGCCACGAAACAGTCACCTCATCTGCTTATAGTCGCATGACTGATTGCATGATTATGTAGCACAAAAAAAAAAAAAAAAAAAAAAAAAAAAAAATTGACAGCTTTTCACAAAAAGAAAATTTATACAAGTACATTTTATTTATTATTAAAAAACAATTTATGTGTTTTATCTTCTCTATCCATCTGTTCGGCTAACCCTGAAATCTTTGGATCGATATTAATGGTACTTTCACTGGCAGATAGTTCATGTTATAAGGTTCAAGCTACTTTCAATTTAAGATAAAAGTAAAGACCGTGAATACAAAAGAAATACAAAAGACATTCAATGTTTAGGTACCCGCAGATTATAACGATGGGGCAGGTAATCTAAGATCTAAAAAAAATCTGTTAAATTCAACACCCATCAGTAATTTCGTTCAAAGACAGACTTTTGTTATAATATTCTTCTTCCTACTAATATTATGCATTGAAATGTAAAAGTGGGGAATGTGGATTTGTGTACCTCAATCAAGTGGGATTGATTGAACAGATAGAGAAGATTATTCATAGTGCAAAAAAATAGGGAAACGGTTAAAACCTCAAGATGCTGCTAGTTATGTTATATGTATTCCATTGAATGCACTCATTTGATTGAATGAATCTACTAGTGGCCTGTTTTAGCTCCGCTCTGATATTATATTAAGACCATTAATTTTAAGGAGCTCGGCTGGTTTAAGGAGCTCGGTTGGTTTTAAGGAGCTTGGCTGGTTTGGGTAGGCTGGCCAGAGAAGAAGTGCACATCACACCCTTAGTGGGACTTCAGTGCAGGCCAGTCACAGACCTCTGAATTAGAAGATCATTAATCGAAATATCACATCTCTGAAGTTGGACCAAATTACACATAAATGGCAACTTATGTGAATATCACTTGACTTTTTAAACTTTTGCAATTTGAAGTCATTTTCTAAATATAACAGAACTTAATCACGATCTAAATTATCAGTTGACATGGTAATGATGTCACTGGGAACAAACATGAGGACATTGGATTTTTAACCCCCAACCAAAAAAAGGGGTGTTATAAGTTTGACGTCGATGTCTGTCTGTCTGTTTGTCTGTCTGTCTGTTTGTCTGTCTGTCTGTTTGTCTGTCTGTCTGTCTGTCTGTCTGTAGAGATCAAACGGATGGACTGATTTCAATGCGGTATTTATTATTTGAAAGTTAGTATCCGTGCGGATGTTCTTAGCAATGTTTGGTTAATATGGATTCAAGATGGCCGCCTCCACAAAATGGCGGACAAAATATTTCTTCACAACCTACCTCAATATGGGTATCAAATGAAAAGGCTTGACTAGTAGAATACTGTAAACTATAAAAAAAAAATCCAAGATGGCCGCCACCACAAAATGGCGAATTATGTTTTTTTTTACTACTACTTCAATATGAGTATCAAACGAAAGGGCTTGACTAGTAGAATACATTGCACTATAAAAAAAATCAAATCCAAGACGGCCGCTTCCACAAAATGGTGAAATACATTTTCTTTTTTCACAACTCCCTTAGTATGGGTTTCAAATGAAAGGTCTTGACTAGTAGAATGTTGTACAGATAACAAATCTAAGGTTAAGGTTAAGGGTTAATCAAAATTTTTAATTTTGTTCTTGTTAGACATTAAAATTATCATGTAAAATACACACCTTCCTCCATAACATCAGCTTCATTCCATCCCAATTTGTCTTCCTGATTAGCTTCTCTCACACAACGTAACACATCATGGAAGTCTGGGAATGGCAGTGGAGTACCAATAGGTACTTTCCTGTTTATCCACTTCTCTAACCGCTTCGATGGGCCCTTTGGCTGGTTAGGACGAGGGTCTATCTGTACCCGGGCCTCTGATGGCATCTTTGTATTTGTCAGCTGACATAATTTCGCATGCACCCGTACTGACCTCTCTTTGTACCTAAAAATAGATTTTAGATTATTTTCAAAGTTGGAAACTTCGAAAACACCAAGCACTAGATAAATAAAAGTTCCAAATAAAAGTGAAAACCAAATGTTTTGATTATTACTTGTAATTACATGCCATTATTATAAGATCATAGTTATAAACATGGAGAGAAAATGTTGATATTGAAAATAGATAACAAATTAACATGATAGAAAAGAATAGCAGCTTTGGATATACATACATTTAATTTAGCTAATTGAAAATAATGCTCCGTAACTGGACTCACTGAGTAGCAAGCAGCAAATTGATTTTCAGTATTGTTTAATTCATAAACTTAATATTTTTTTAATAAAATAAACACAAGCAGCTTATATATTCTTCCCGAAACAACATTACTACAGTTTTCATTGTTAAAAACTAGTGATTTCTAACTTTCATTGGATTTTTTAAATTTAAAATTTCTTTTGGCGTACCACACAAGATTTTTCGTGGGCAGTGTAAAATGTACTTAAGTCAATTTGAAATTTTATCTAGGTATTATTTATAACTAAAAAATAGGGATTCTCAAAAAAACAGATCATTTTAGTGGGACTTTCACCTTGCCTGTGATCTAAATTGAGGGATTCATTTTGCCCCACATGGCCTTCATGTTGGGGTATAATTAGAGAGTTATGTACAAAGTTTTCAGCTTTCCTTTAATACCAGCCCAAATTTTGCTAACAGCTTATAGAATGTATTCCATATCAATGCCTTTCAGATAAAATTCAAAATATACTGAACAGCTTATTCTTGTTCATGACCAAGAGACGAACTTCTTAGCATTCCATGGATTCCCCGTGCGGGTGCCAGGTCCATTGTGTGGCAGAGACAGAAATCCCGAGTAGATCCCACTTACTTAACACTTAAAACTTAGTAATAAATACAAGTGTTTGACTTATACATGTTTTTCGGCTTAGTGTACTCTCTCTGTGTGAGTTGCACACAGTAACAATAAAGTAATCTAAGTAAAATTAGATGAATTGTTAAGTATTTTTTAATTATGAACTCAGTACTGGAGTTACACTACAGCTCTTATGCTCATAAAGCTGCATACCACAGTTTTATTATAGGCAAGAATGTTTCTTACCATCAAGTGCTGTTCCTGCTCATCCCTACACTGTATATTATAAAAAAGTAAGCAATAATGTTGAATAAATCATAGAAGTTTATTCAGTATCATTAAAATTGTAATTTTTCAATAACAAAAGTGATTAAATAATCTTTTTTTTAAAATTAACTGTAAAACACATTTAAAATGTGTTACTACTGTTCAACTGTCCCTCTCATCCATGCAAAGTGATAAGTAGAAACGAAACAATAAAAATATATCCATAAATAATAATAATTATACAAGAAACAGAAGTAATGTGTATATCTCACCACACACCTTTGTATGAGTACTTCTTTATTTAACGGCCTATTATCCTTAGTGGAGGTGTCATCCTCACTGTGTCCAAAGAAAATTCATTATTTACAAAAGAATGTTTAGGAAGAAAGTAATGAAGAAATTAGGAGCTATTTAAAAGAGATAAGATTAGTTTGGGTGTTTGTGATATAATCCTGAGAAAATAACATTTGAGTGCACACAAAGTTCCTAAATTTACAAAGATAGACATAAGTTTCCATTTAAAGTGTTCCCAAAGTTATCTCAATACGAAATTGAACACTTCACCATTCACAAGAAACCGTTATTGGCGACTTTATTAGTAGTCAGTATGATAAGTCTTTTTAGCTCCTATTAATGATCAACAACATTAATTGTTGTAATTATCAAACATTTTGAAGAATTACAAAATAAATTTATATTTAGCCATCTTGAACTGGGTACAAAAGCAACTTGAGGTATGGGTTGCTTTTATTGCCCTTATAATCTTCTTTATTTATCTAGTGCTTCTTATAAGGCCTTATGTTAATGCTTTTTAAAAGATACAAACCTCTCGGTAAGTAAATATACTGAATCCTCCTCATCATCAAAGTCCACTTCCTGCTCTTCAAGTTTCTGTATCGCCCGGTGGAGTTTCTTCAAGGTCTTCTCCAGTTTCCGTATTTGTCTTTGTCGTTTTGCATCAAATTCACTTTCTTCACCATATAAAAACTTCTGTTGTTCTGAAATTTACAAGTAGTACTGTGTATTTTACTGTGTTCTAGTTAGAAAGGCAATCATTTTTCTCCAAAAAAGAGTACAGTACTATACTAGACAATGATTATAGATATTCATAGTTCAAATAGCTATAAAGCAATGAATGTTCCATTGCCTCTTTTGCCATGCCCTTATAGTGCCATATGTAATAATCACAAATAACTTTAACCACACATGCATGTATTGTACAAATGGCGCAATAAACATTTGAGTATTGAATATTGAGCAGTTCAGCAGCAGTATTAGGTGTGTTACTTACCATTAGATACATGCCTTGCATGTCATATTTATTATTCTATATCATAAAAAAGGTATATTTTCTAACGATCTGTCCAAACAAAAACATACATACAAAATCAAAGACAAGATGTCTTACATATTTGTCTTTACAATATTAGCAAAGACAATTTTCACATACTACACTTTTTTGTCAAATTAAAAAAATAACATGTATATTACCTTCTTTATCTATAACAGGTTGAGCCTTAGCTAACTTTCTCTGCAAATTCAGTTCATCTACAACATCTTTAATGTACAAATACATTTTTTCAGGACTTGCTTTCATTGCCATAATCTTACTGGAGACCAAATCGGTAAATGTCTCTGACTCAGTATAATCTTTTGGAACCTGCCTATAATAACCTTTAATCTTTTTCTCCACAATTTTTTTCATATCCTCAGAATTTTCCAACCTAAAGCACAGCTGAATAAAACTTTGGTATATAGAAGTAAATTCATCTTTTTCTTTATCTTCATCTTCATCTTTTAAATCTATAGTTTCCATCTCTGTCATTTTGATAACTGGCTTTGTTGGTTTATTTTTCTTTGGGGTTGTAATTTTTGTTTCTTCCGCTGGTTTCACAGGAGACTCTTCAATTTCAACAATATCAATACATTCAACTACTCTTTTAGGTTTTTCAGATTTAGTTTCTGCATTTGGAATATTTGAGGAATCCAAACTTTTTTCAGTTATTGCAGTTTCTTTCTCCTTAGGAAGGGTCATACTTTTTTCCTCCTCTTTGGAAGATTCTGTATTATTCTTACCATTTGATTCTTTTTCAACGTAAGGTTCAAATTCTATCTCAATTTCTTCTACTGCTTCAACTGTCTTTGGATATTCTAGCTTCTTTTTACTGTTATGATTTTTAAGTTGGTCTTCTTCATCTTCACTGTTACTATGGCTACCTTTCGCATTTACATTTTTAATGGGACTGTCATCAATAGTAATAGCCAGCTCTGATCCAACTTTGAAACCTTTTTTTACTTTCTGAGGCTTTATCGGACTATCCTCTATAGTTATCTCGATAAATGTAGTTTTGTCTGGTTCTTTGTTATTTTGTTTTTCTAAAGCTAATGTTTCTGCTGTCTCTGGAGTATTTTCTGATGAGGTTTTATCCGATTTCTTCACACTGTCTGCTTTTGTTGCTCCTTCATCTGTGTGTTCCACAGAGGAATCATTCACCAATGGCTTCTGAGAGTCTTCAGTTTCTTCTTTCTTATTCAGCTCTTCAGGTCGCAGGTACCATTGGGGCCCAAATGAAGATGATGTGGTGGGTTCATCGTCATCAAGATTAACAGTGGGGACTTCAGCAGTCTGCATAGTTTCAGAAAGTACTACTCCAGAAGTTGGAGTCTGTTTGACTGAACTGATATTAGATATTTGCACAAGTGAAAATGGTGTGTTTGCACTTTTGAACTTTTTTGCTATTGGATTGATATTTTTAGGCTGTGGAGTAGTTCGCTTAATAGTGATGCCTGGGGGAAGGCTTGTATTTGTCAGGTGTAATTTCAATTCTGATGTTCTTCCTACACCGGGTTGGACTAACTTTACAATGTTTGAACAATTTGATCCAGTTTGTTTTGACGTATTTTTATTAGTAGCATATTTGTTAAGAGCTAAACCAAACGGAGTCATCATTTTAGATGAATTTTGTGTAATCTTTCTCTTTAATGGCAAATTATTACCTTTATGAATATGTCCTGCTACATTTGGTTTTATATCACTTGCCTGTTTTATTGTAGCTGAAGTTTTTATTGGGTTTCCATTTAACTTCGCATTTGCATATGGATTCAGATGTTTTTTGGGAATTTTTTTAACAGTCAATGACTGACTTAAAGCTCCCTTGAGAATATTCGAAGGATTTATTCCAGGTTTGTTTTTCGATGGTGTTACAGTCACGCCAGAAGGCAACATGTTCGGGATGTGGACCATTGCGTTGAGTGGCGGTTTTCTCTAGAAAGAAAACATGGGCATTAAACCTATTACATAAGAAATCAACACAAATAAATTGAAATTAATAGCACAAATTTTACCCTTTTTGGAGCCGGCTCTGCCTCATCCTCGGAGGATCCCAATTCGATCACATCAGTGCTTGCCATCTTGAAATCTTGTTATTTAACAATATACCTAATTAATCGATATATTGTGGATCTTATCACTTCTTGGATGAATTAGTTAGTTAAAGTTATGATACACTATGTTAGAACTGAGTCAAATGTACGTTTTAAAAACAAAATTTTGCGTTGACTGTAAGCCGTAGGTAAAACACGCAAAGCAAATTTTTTTGTTGACTGATTGACTGTTCAGTTCAGTGTTGCCCAGTGCTACCAACTTTATTTTTCAGATAAACGTACCATAAGCAGCATAAGCTTATGAGGCGTTTTCCGACGAGATAAAAAAAATGGTTCCAAAAAACGACGATAGGATCTTATCGTTTCGAAAATATGTGCGTAATGCCGCTAACTTAAAACGGTTAAGGAAAACTTCGTGAGGAAGCTGACATGTACCTAGAATTTTTCGAGGTCATGACTGTGTCATCCACCAATCCATACTGCACCAGCGTGATGGATTAGGGTCTTGACTCTCTTTTTGCAAAAGAAGGCCCTGAGTCCCAGCAGTGGGAGCAATTAGTGGGCTGCTTATGCTTTTGCTACCTGATCGTAGATGTCTACGATTGTTGTTATTTGCTATTGTTGTGTTGTTGGTTGCTATTGCTTAATAACATCTGTAAAATCGGAAACGCTTTATTTGATTTAAAAATTTCACCAATCTCAATATACGGATGTTGTCAAAACCTTAAATTCAGATAGAAATGTTAAGTAATGTTAGACGTAACATAAGCGCCATCTATCATTTCTATGTTTTTATCTCTTCAAAATGTCTAGACAATCTGTATCTCGAAAAAATACGTGGTAGAAGTGATCCTTTAGAAATGCTTAACGTTCTTTTTACTGCAGCTTTTTCGTCTCATTGTTGTCTCATGTTTGATTTTCAAATCACAACGATGCTAAAGAATTGTTCACAAAATACGAAGTCTAATAAAATCGTTGAATACGTAACATACAATTCAGGTAAGAGTTAACCAAATCAGTCAGTTGACCATGCGGCATTACTGAACAATAGTGGATCGCCGAAAAATAACGGTCACGGAACAAGATAATCGATGAGCTAATTCGCATAGTTCACTAAAACTTAAGGAGTGGTTCTCTAATACTCGTCGTTTGGTAACTAATGTCTCAACACTATTATTTTTTTATTTATTCTTGGCCATGGATACATTGGATACTAGTCCTTCAGCCGTAGATAAATATATTCGTTTCAGTGTTTCGTTCCATTTATATTTTTTAATCTTCCTTTTACTTTTGCTTAATTTGTGTCTCTGCACCGAGAGTTTTAAAGATTTTTATTGAAAATCGTATTTTATTGCATTATCAATTTAATTGACTATTTCCAATATGTTAACACTAAAACAGAAGAAAATTTGTTTTAGTATAAAAAATTTTCTTCGAGCATTTAGGGTTTATAGAAGGTAAACAAACCAAACACATCAGCTGAGCTGAGAATAAAATGATAATTTACCTAAACTAAGTGATGTGTTTGGGAAACCTCCAACATTTTTAGTTATCGCAAATAATTTAGATGTACACTTTTTCCCTGAACATTGGGAGGAGGCTTCATAGTAATTACACTTTTGAGAGTCTATGGTACAGACAAATCTTTTTGGAATTTCACACCGCCATCTAGTGCGTAATTTGGAACTAATAATGTGCCAATCCGAACCATGACTTCAACATCTTTATGACATTGGCAATTATGACCCCAGGGGTGGTCGACTCTTCTAGGGCAGGTGGGATAAAAGTACATACACGTGGGGGTCCCAAACGAGGAGTGGCAACATATATTTGCGTCTCTTTCTAACGCTCCATTTTAGAGATAAGTAACCTGTGAAAAATAAAGATTTTATTTATTACGATATACGATTTTTAGTAACTAATAGTATCGATTTTGAGTCAATGATTAATTTAGTAGCTCTTTTTATGCCCTGGGCGGTGTATTCGCAACGCAACCCAAACGATTCGGGCACGGGATGACAATCCTTGTCTCTGTGATTCCAAACGGATAGGCCACAGACAGAGAGGTTTGATACCGTGTCGAGATCAATCAGATTGCGTTGTGAATCTCGGTCCTGAATTTAAACTAAACTTGTAAATCAGATTCAGTAAAGTAGCAACCTGTATCCTGTTTGAACACGTAGTTGTATTTTTAATAACAGTTTGCTACACAGGTAGTTTCTGGCTGATCTACAACTTATTACTTTGTCCGTTCCTAATTATTAGATCATTTGGATCCAACTGAAAAAATGTGTAATAACAATTACATTATTCATTATTATCACGTGTATAAATCTCAAGATAAAACGAATAGTAGAATAACAATAAACAGAACTATCGATTATTTTATCATTACTTAAATACTCATCTCTAAAATCGTCACAAAAACCAAAAAATGGCTTCTTGGTTTTGTGTTGTAAAAAGTTTACATCTTTCTTTGTTTTTGTTCTAAACGAAGTATTCCTGATGTTTTTCATTATGAAAGAGAAAAGAAAATGTGGCAGATCGCCTCCTAGACTTGGAAATAGGAATTCTCTACGGTAAGCATATGGTACCTTAGTACCTAGTTAATAAAAGTTCTATGTAGTGCCAAATTGCGATTTTTTTCATAATCACATAGTAAGAGCGCCCGGTGTAAACCATAACATATGGGTTCATTTTTAATTATGTTTTCAGTTGCGAGTTGAGGGGCGATGTATTGCTATCTTAAGAAGAATGGTTTTCAAACCCATTTCAAGAACAGCTGTACAAAAAGCATCTTGATGTTGTTTATCATAGAAAACAACTCATAAGATCTGCTGGACTAGATGAAAACTGTGATAAGGTAAATATGTGAATCATAAGATAAAATAAATATATTAATCATATTCAAAGGATAACATGATATAATATATGTATATAGACCTTATTATGCTTGGTAAAATAGTTTATAATTTGTTTCATTTTAGATGCTAAACAGCACTAAACCTGAAACAAGGCCATCTACAAAGCAGACAGCCGCTGCTAGTAGAAAACGCATCATTTTGAATACTGGCAGTGGTTACTACAACTGAAAATGATGCAGGTCCATTAGCAAAACAAATGACAATGCGACCGCTGACATAAAGCAAGTGACTACTAGAATGCATCAAAAAAATATGAGGTTGGTATACTGAAGCAATTTAAAAATAAAACACTAATCAGGAAAAATAACAATGTAATTGTGTTAGAATTTAGTGTAGGTTTCATTATCTCAACATTTAACTATTGTGCTTATTCAATAACACTATAAATATCTCATTACATGCTATCCATGGTTTTTTTAATTATAATAGTTTAGAGTGATGGGATGAGCGGGGCTTGTGCCGGATAGTGATATAGTGAGCAATATGCTTGTCCATAACAGGAGCGATAGCTATCTCAGATATCTCTGCCATGTAATATTTATCTGGATACATTGACCCTTAAAGCCTTGCATTGCAATAACAACAATTAAATGTATTACTTTCAACTAAGTGATGATGAAATCTATAATGCTGATGTTAATTAACTTTCAGATGCTGAGCCTTTTCAAACAAGAAAGAGGACCATTGAAGAAGGCAGAGTTTGAAGAAAATAATATAAAAGCGACTGCGACTCAGGCTGATAAGTCTCATTAAGGTGTAAACATCACATTTTAATGTCAGAGTTAAATTTTTTTGCTCTTTTTTGCCCAGTAAGATGTGCAACTATTTTATGGGCTTATGGAACATTTTGATTGTTTTTTACATTATCATATCATTTTTTTTTTGTTTATGAATGTGATACAAAAGATTTTTTATTTTATATAAGAAAGTCATGCCGTTTACATACTTAAAAACTAGAGATTCTTTGAGGGAACTTTTTAAAATTATTTATATTTTGCTAATGGCCATATTGTCCAAATACCTTTATAAATTGAAAAAATAAATTTACTAAAACTTAACGCATGTTTTTGTTCAGGTCCCCATGGAGCTACGGGCCATAAATATAAACAAGACAAGTTTCGTTTATATTTGGGCTGTAGTTCCTTGTGGTACGTAAACTACCTATTATATTCCAACGAAATTTGAAATTTTTCCGCTTACGCAAACAATACATTTCGAAATTTCCCGCCTACGCAAATTTTTGATTTTAAAATTTCCCGCCTTGAGCCTGGAAAAAGTTTTAAGGGGGCAAACGATAGATGGCGCTACTTTTTCATGAAGTATGGAGTTGGCATTCTTCTCCGTGAGTATATGTTCTGTGATTATGACAATGCAGAACTGGTACACATATTATGTAAGTAGAATCTTGCCATTGAACCGCACGTTTGATTCCCAAACATTTACTTACCTATGTCCTCCATTACTATTATAGACTTAGATAGAGCAAAATATGTTTTGTAAATAAAAGTAACATGTATCACAAACGATGTATTATTTAATCCTACTGAATATAAAATGTTCCTGTTAGCTAATACCTCTTACATCTACATTCATAAAGCCGTCGCTTAGGTAAAGTATAAGTAAACTCTTTGGGCCGTGGCCTCATTAAAGTTTCCTGGTATTTCATAAAAGGTAAATCTAATTTATTCGGTACTAATGTACAAGGTGATTATTATAACTAAAAGTTCAAATGAAACATCATTTATTACAGTAAATATTTTAATAATTAATTTGAAGAATTTTTTGATGCTAAATACATATTCAACATAATTTAGCAATAAAGTTTAAAAACAGAGATGGTGTATTAGCCGTGCTGTTTTTACCATTGAGAACAACTATTAATAAGAGACCAAACAGAAAATTGTAAAAATGGATTAATCATAAAATGCTCTCCGTACTAAAGTATAATCCGGAGTCAATAAAACATTTAGACTTTTGTGCATACCAAACGTTTTATTTTCCTAATTTATATGATTAAAGTATTTGTTATAATTGTAGACATAATACAATATAGCTAATTCAGTTAACTTTTCGATACTAAACTGCATAATACCTAACTGGGATATTGTAATTTCTAAACTTATTCAAATTATGATGATCCCAACTCTTTAGTGCAATACAAGGATTTTTAATTAATAAGAGATACTAAGATTCAAGACAAATTAATTATTTATGTAATATGCATTAATACACTTATTAAAAAGTTACCATGTTTCTTCACCAAATTAACATTTATTGATTTTATTAAAATACCTACCTAAATAGAGAGAAAACTAATTTAATTAAATCACAATTGATGTTATGCACTGTATCTATTATATAATATCATATTCTTACAAAATGAAATTGGATAATAGGTTTGAAATCAGTAGGTAAGTGAATATTTTTACTGAAAATTTGCCTTCATCTTCAATGTGAGTTCAATGAAAACGAAAACTATCTGGCTTCTTGTATGGAGTATTGTATTATTATAACTTCTCTTCTAGACAATTTTATGATTTTTCCCATATGCTTTGCATCCAATTTGCTTGAAAATGGGAGTTGAGGTTAGCGCGACATCACCAAGTCGTTTTACACATATGTATAATCCTATAATCACATTTGCTGGCTTCTTGTATGGAGTATTATATTTTTTAATTTTTTTTTTATTTTAATATTCATATTTATATTATAAGTTCTCTTCTTCTTCTCTTGACAATTTTATGAGTCTTCCATATGATTTGCATCCAAGTTGCTTGACATTCGCATTTCAAGCAACATCACGGTTACCACGACATCACGGTCCTTTTAGACAATGAATAGGTAATGGATCACATTTGTAGGAACAGTAATATTGATCTGCTTGATACGGTTATTGGGTGGTTTATGAGTTAAGACTATAAACTTTTTGTTGTTATGCAACATCACGGTTACTACAACAGCACGGTCGTTTTGGACATCACAGTCCTTTTAGACAATGAATAGGTAATGGATCACATTTGTAGGAACAGTAATATTGATCTGCCTGCTACGGTTATTGAGTGTTTTATGAGTTAAAACTATAAACTTTTTTGTTGTTAAGGTTTATGATTTCAAAACAAAACAAAACAAATAATGATTCCGTTGACTTTGACAACATCAACAGATTGACAATTAAAAAGTATGTAGGTACGAAAAATGTAAGATTTATTGTTTTTCAAATGCAAATTTCCTCAGGTTATTGTTTGATTTACTTGTTTATTATGCATTTTTAAATATAAGGTAGCAATTGAGCACCTCAAAATAAACCGAAATACAGTTATTTAACGATTTGTATATTTCTACCATGAGTTAACATTTCTACCATATTTGAAAACTAGATAGAGTAGCTTGTCTTTGGTTTGGCTAAAAAGACATTCCTACGCCAACCCGATTGGCGTCGAGAATCGCAAATTCCGATCCATTCGGGTGCGGGACCGCTACCGACTGAGTCGATTCGGGTGCAACCGAATAGATTGTGAATCGCTACCCTGGTACCTATAGATATCTATATAATATCTATTAAATAGATATCTATTTCTGTTAGTAGGTACACATTCGCATTTTATTTTACACTTACCCATGAAGGAAACTTTATTCTGTCACTATAATTATTCCTCCAGGCAATTTCAATCCGTGCTTGGGCACATTAGTTACTGGCTGTGTAAGTTACGAACTTTGAGTTAAAAATGACTTCGTTGTTATAATAAATAAATATTGGTAGACAATTCACACACAACAACATCTGACCCCAAACTCAGCAAAGCTTTTAATATTATAAAGCAACGTTATTGAAAAGTTTCTAATCTTACGTTATTTTATCATTAGGAAATTAAATAAAGCTTTTAATCTTATCCCATTTAGTTGACGGACAGCCGTAAACAGCACAATAACCCACCATGATGATATTTCGTTAGGAATTAGATGTTCGATACCAGTCTTTCGTTGAGTGCTCCTAGCTCCTAGCGTATCCGAAACGGCCTGAGGGGTGAAGAAGCTTGAAATTGACGGGGGGGGGGGGGGTGGGGAGTGTCCGTTCTATCTATATTATCTATTCTATGATTGTACATAAGCCAAAAAATCGAATAAATACGATTTAAATCGTACGGTTGGCAGCACTGATGTTGCCGTATTTTGGATCAGAAAAACGCCACTCTCATTATAATCAGGCCTCAGCAGGGTAGCGATTCACAATCCATTCGGTTGCACCCGAACCGACCCAGTCGGTAGCGGTCCCGCACCCGAATCGATCGGAATTTGCGATTCTCAACGCCAATCGGGTTGGCGTAGGAATGTCTTTTTTGGCCAGACCAAAGACAAGCTACTCTATCTAGTTTTCAAACATGGTGGAAAAGTTATCTCATGGTAGAAATATACAAATTGTCAAATAACTGTATTTCGGTTTATTTTGTGGTATTCAATGGCTACCTTATATTTAAAAGAAGTAAATCAAACAATAACCTTAGGAAATTTGCATTTGAAACACAATAAATCATACATTTTTCGTACATACTTTTTACTTGTCAATCTGTTGATGTTGTCATTTGTCATAGTCAACGGAATCATTCTTTGTTTTGTTTTGAAATCATAACCTTAACAACAAAAAGTTTATAGTTTTAACTCATAAAACACTCAATAACCGTACCAGGCAGATCAATATTACTGTTCCTACAAATGTGATCCATTACCTAATCATTGTCTAAAAGGAATGTGATGTCCGAAACGACCGTGATGTTGTGGTAACTGTTATGTTACGTTATGTTGAAATGCGAATTTCAAGCAACTTGGATGCAAATCATATGGAAGACTCATAAAATTGTCAAGGGAAGAAGAAGAGAACTTATAATATAATACTCCATACAAGAAGCCAGCAAATGTGATTATACATATGTATAAAACGAATTGGTGATGTCGCGCTAATCTCAACTCCTATTTTCAAGCAAATTGGATGCAAAGCATATAGGAAAATCCATAAAATCGTCTAGAAGAGAAGTAATAATGATATAATACTCCATACAAGAAGCCAGAGAGTTTTCGTTTTGTCATTGAACTCATATTGAAGATGAAGGCAAATTTGCAGTAAAAATTTTCACTTACTGATTTCAAACCTATTATCAATTTCATTTTGTTAGAATATGATATTATGTAATAGACGCAGTATATAACATCAATTGCGATTTAAGTTAAATTAGTAGAGAGAACTCTATTTAGGTAGAATTTTTTTATAAATTCAATAAATGTTAATTTGGAGAAGCAACATGGTAACTTATTATAAAGTGTATTAATGCATATTACATAAATAATTAATGTATCTTGAACCTTAGTATCTCTTATTGATTAAAAATCCTTGTATTGCACTAAAGAGTTGGGATCATTATAATTTGAATAAGTTTAGAAATTACAATATCCCAGTTATGTATTATGCAGTTTAGTATTGAAAAGTTAACTGAATTAGCTAAGATTGTATTATGTCTACAATTAGGAAAATAAAACATGTGGTATGTACAAAAAATCTAAATGTTTTATCGACTCCGGATTATATTTTTGTATGGAGAGCATTTTATGATTAATTCATTTTTACAATTTTCTGTTTGGTCTCTTATTAATAGTTGTTCTCAATGATAAAAACAGCATGGCTGGTTTAAACTAGCACACCATCTCTGTTTTTAAACTTTATTGCTAAATTATGTTGAATATAACGCATCAAACAATTCTTTAGATGATTATTAAAATATTTACCTACTGTAATAAATGATGTTTCATTTGATGTTTTAGTTATAATACTCACCTTGTACCTACATTACTACCAAATAAATTAGATACCCTTTTTTATTTAATACCAGGAAACTTTAATGAGGCCACGGCCCAAAAAGTTTACTTATACTTTACCACATATTCAGTAGGATTAAATATTTAAGTAATACATAGTTTGTGATACAAGTAACTTTTATTTACAAAACATATCTAGCTATATCTAAGTCTATAATGGTAATGGGGGACATAAGCAAGTAAATGCATGTTGAATTAAACATGCGGTACAACGGCAACATACTACTTATATACGTGTAGCAGTTTGCATTGTCATTGGTACCTATACCTTCTGGTAGAAGTCGTTTGCTTCATCAAGTATAATATAGAGTTAAAGTCGAACAGGATACGAAAATACTGTCTGTTATACAAGGACTGATCCAGATAGGGTCAAGGGGTCATGACCACTCTTAGGCTGGTTCCAGAACCTAGGTAGACCATTCATTAAATCACAAGCATGCACTTATCCTACGGTCTTCTTATTTGGCCTGACTATGTGACCACCACATGGGGTCAAAGCTGGATCCGCTCTTGCTGTTAGTATATCGTTTATGATGTGATGTCTCGTATCTCCAAAGTTTCTTGGTGGATTCTAGCCTTTTTGCTCAATCATCACATGTTTCATAATTTCATCTCAAAAAATTGATATGGCAATCATCCATTTCTTCCATGTTGAATCACATATGCCTTACACCGGCAAGATTCTACTTTTATATACACATATCTACCGTTCTGTGTTGTCATTAAAGGGGCCTATAACTTCTGGCAGAAGCACCTTTGCTTCATTTATAGATAGAACTAAAGTCGAACAGATACGAAAATACTGTTTGTTATACAAGGACCAGAGGGGGTCGTGGGTCATGTCCCCTCTTGGGCTGGTTCTAGAAGTAAAACGCACGCATTTATCACACTTCTTACTTAGCCCCGACTATGTGAGCATGTGACCACCACCTGGGGCCAAAGCTGGATCCGCTCTTGCTGTTATATCGTGTATGACGTAGTGTCTCGTATCTACAAAGTTTCTTGGTGGTTTCTTGCCTTTTTGCTCAATTATCACATGTTTCATCATTTCATATCAAAAATAAACAATAACAAATCAAGTATGGCAATAAGTATGGCAACTTGATCGTACGCTACAGTTACATGACGGTCAATTCGGGTTTCGAGCAGGCTTGTCAACTGAGAGTGCTATTTTGAGCTTAAAACATATTGTCCGGTACTATACCGACAGGAAAACTCCCCTGTATGCCTGTTTTTTAGATCTTTCTAAAGCTTTTGACCGTGTATCTTATGAACTCTTGTGGAGGAAACTGGAAGGTGTTTTACCTAGTGAATTGCTCGATATTTTTAAATTCTGGTATTCTAATCAACTGAACATGGTAAAATGGTCCACTGGAGAATCGGAAATGTACAAACTCGAATGTGGAGTGAGGCAAGGAGGGATCACTTCTCCAAAATTATTTAATCTATACGTGAACCGGCTGATTGTTGAACTCAGTAGCATGCATGCAGGATGCTCCATCGACGGCTTACAGGTAAATAATTTGAGTTATGCTGATGACATGGTGCTTTTGAGTCCATCAATTAGCGGGTTAAGAAAGCTGGTGAAGACATGTGAGTTATATGCTGTTGAGCATGGCCTTCAATACAACTCAAGTAAAAGCGAAATATTAGTTTTTACAGCAGGAAATAAGGAACCACAATATATACCACCTATCTTCATGCACGGAACTCCTCTGAAGACTGTAAATAAATTTAAATATCTCGGGCACATTGTTACGCAAGACCTTAGAGATGACAGCGATATAGAGCGGGAACGTAGAGCGTTGGCTGTGAGGGGCAACATGATAGCTCGTAGGTTTGCTCGATGTTCTATTCCTATTAAAATAACGTTATTTAAAGCATTTTGTCAATCCACATACACGAGCAGCCTATGGGTGTCATACAAGCAGAAATCCTTAAACGCTATACGGGTCCAATACAATAATATCTTTCGAATATTGTTGAAACTGCCGAGATTTTGCAGTGCGTCTGGAATGTTTGCAGAAGCGCGAATTGATGGATTTCCAGCTATCATTCGAAAGAGAATAACGTCTTTGCTCTATAGGGTGAGAGGCAGTTCCAACAATATTCTGTCAGTTATTAGTGATAAATTCAACTGTCCTATTCTGAAACATTGGGTAAAGACCATTATACCTCAGAGTAATCCTCGATTATATTTAAAATAACAATAAGTCCCTAAATATACATATATACATTTTTTTTCTGTAATAGGTTGCACATATGTTCATCTTGTGTTAATTTTTAGATTTGTAATTGCGTGCCATACTGTTTTAATTTTCACTGTAATTTTTGTATAATGTGACATTTGTTTATTTTTGTATGGATCATAGGTATCCGAAATAAAGTTTATTATTATTATATTATTAATAATCCATTTCTAGCAATTTTTTTGAGCACAACCTTAACTTCAATCCCTAAAATTTCAAAAACTATACACATATTACACATCCATAATGTCCGTAATCCGTCCATAAACTTACAAACATATTGAGAAAAACAGAGAAAAATTCAGTAAATACAATTATCTGAAAATCGGATTTAGCTATCCACGATAAAAAAGCTGTCTGAATCTCAACCGAATAGAACTCGCTTAACATCAGGCGAGATGGTGGTCAAGTGCAAACCTATAATAGTTAAAAAAAAAGAAAAAGAAAAGAAACAGCTGGTAGTCGGTTGCAAACGTCAAAAGTAATCGGAATCTCCGTTGTGAATCGCAAATTGCCCATCCCAGTCGGTAGCGGCCAGTTGCCGTGGCTCAGCCCGAACCACAGACCAATAAGGGACCGAATGGATTGTGAATCGCTACGCTGAAATCCACCGATTTTACATCATTGACCACAGATTAGACTAGGACTGTAGGTGTAGGACCTAAATAGACTTCAGTAGCGTGACTAGCGTTGTTTAAACTGTTGTCGTTATCTAAATTAAAACTAAATATTTCCATTTTAACAACGGAATTTTGAAAAATAATATTTATAAGAAATGGACTTTTCTATTCATTTTGGATTAGTCGATCAATCGACTTTTCAGACAGGCGATTCTTTTATGTTTGTTCTACTTCGATTTGTAAAAAAAACTAAGTCATGTTAAGCATTGGTCAAAATATTTTATTTTCAATTTCCACCAATAGATATACGTAATTGCTTAAAGCAAACAAATTATAATTGTTCTGTTTATTTTTGATAGTGCTTGATTCAATTAAACTTGAAAATTGAGCTGTCAAAATAATAAAGTAGTACCTCTTCTGGATTTAATCTAATTTCTATTTTCTATTATCGATTAGGTAGGACAATGATTAAACTATTTTCACTAAAACAACAAAAGAAAGATGAAGAAGGCACAGCTCGACCTGGAGGTTCACAAAAGAAAGCCTCAGCAGCGCAATTGCGAATTACAAAAGGTAGTCAATACTCACTGAAAACACAAAATGTATTTTCTTAGTCATTGCTATACGCTTGATTTTGGTGTGTGCTCTTTACAGTTATAATACATACAGTCACTCTAAATAAAGCTAATGTTAAAATGGTCCTTGAAGATTAGTATTTATCATCAATTTGGAGTTGTTACCAAATATTAGTCGTGTTCAATGTTTACTACGCCTGTTTCAGATTTGAATGAGTTGAACTTGCCCAAAACATGCTCTACAGAATTTCCAGATCCAGATGATCTCCTCAATTTTAAATTAATCATATGTCCTGATGAAGGATTTTACAGAGGAGGAAGATTTGTATTTAGTTTTAAGGTGAGTTGAATAGGGCAGAAGATGGATATGGAGTAGCTTTTTTCAAAAATACGTCTTGTACTAAAATCAAGGAAAAGTTTTTATGGTTCCAACGAATCTTACTTCAGCCCATAGATTTTGTTTATATCATTGTTACCCCCAACTTCTTCATAAACCTCAATAGTATTTGAATAAAGTAAATAATGATGTCAGTATTCCTACATATACTACATATAAAAATTGAATGTTGTGTGTAACAATATAATGAAATAGGTACCATAACACTGGGAAAATATAATCATTATCTATTGTTCTAAAAAACATGCAATGTGATTGTAAATATTAAAACAGAAGGAGCATTAAGATGAAAGCAACATAACTGCCATTTTTTATTCTGTAAACAAATACAGTGTTGTAAATATAATTAAGCTATGAAGGGGGATCCAAGGGAACATTTTTCATAACCATTTGTACCTATGTGTATAAACACACATTTGTCATAATATGGTTTTAATGTCCTATAACACATTAATAATAGTTTCCTGTTATGGTACATCAAGTGACTTGTGTTTAGTTGTTGATGAGTTAGAAATTGACTATATCAATTTTGTAGTGGTAGGTCTTGGCAGAGTCCACCTGGGGAAGTACCACACCTTTGCCAGTTATTCTACAGCCAAGCAGTAATGTGCAAACATTACTGTGTTCCGTTTGAAGGGCAATGTTTCCAGAGAAATTACAGGGCTTAGAGATATAACATCTTACATCTCTGGGTGACGAGTGTAGTGCAGTGCTAGGTAATGATTTGGACTTCATGTTCCAATAGCTGCGAGCCACTTTGCTGTTATGTGGCAGGCATGTTCCTTACCATCAAGCACATATCCTGCTAGTCTCGTCACTCTTTAACTCTCTCACTCTTACTTTCTTTGCTTAAACTAAAACAGTAAACCACAATACAGTATTTAATTTCATTAAATTTATGTATCCAATTTCATGACTTAAAATAACTTTCAAAAAGTATGCAGGTTGCACTGGTTAATAAAATGGAATAAACTTTTAGAATCAATAGTAATAATAGTTATTACAAATATTAATTTTGTAATGATGTGAATGTAAATTAATGTACATACTTTAATGTTTTAGTAAATGTGTGCTGTTTTTGTTCTGACTCTAAAGTCTATCTTGGGAAGAACTACACCCTTATCCGTAATTGTACTGCCAAGCAGTAATGTACCAATATTTCTGTGTACAGTTAGAAAGGCAATAAATATTTCCTGAGACATTACAGGCCAAAGAGATCATAAATTATCTTATGAACATGTGAGTGACTAGACCATTGTACGACAGTACGTTGCTAGGAAGTAATTTGTGTTTTTTGTGTTCAAACCCCAGTATGTCACTGTGCTTGTAATTCGTCAGGTGTTGCTTGCCATCATGCAAGTCAAGCACATCCAATCATTATAATATTTAAAAAAAGTAAAGCATAGGATTACCTGTGGAAACTTAGTGAAATCCTGCTGACAATGTGTGAATAATTAATGATGAAAATAAAAAAATAATGTTTTAAAATTTCAGGTAGGCCCAAACTATCCTCATGAGCCACCAAAAGTAAAATGTGAAACGGCAGTATACCATCCAAACATAGACCTTGAGGGAAATGTATGCCTCAACATTCTAAGGGAAGATTGGAAACCAGTGCTCACTGTCAACTCCATAGTCTACGGCCTTCAATATTTATTCTTGGTAAGTACTTGTCTGGGTATGGAGTCGTTTGTGTTAAAAGATTGAAGAGTGAATATGTGTATTCTGGGCTTCTAATATTAGAAATGAAAGAGTTTAGTTTTTGATTGATTAATCACGCCGGAACCTATGAATGGATCCTGTTGAAATTTTGTACACAGTTAAAGTTTATAGTTTGGACTAGCACATACATACTTTTTATGTGCTATTCCTACATAAAGATATCAATAAATCAAAACCAATCTACGAAAAGGCTCATAGGCAACAAAGCAAAGCTAAGTTTTGAACTTCACCCCAAGATTGTTAGCTTATCGATTTTTTTACCGCGATTTGGAAAGTGCAGTTGGTTTGCATGATCTAATATCATCATGTCCTTTTTTGTATTGGACTATTCAAGTTTCTAAAGAATTTACCATATTAATAGGGCTAAAATCCCTACTAATAGTTAGGCATGCTAGAGTTATGAAATTGTATTACAATATTTATATAGGTATATTGTGAGAAGTACTTAACATAATAACAAAAAAAAAATTTTATGTAGAATTGGTCTTAGTGGTTGTTATAAGTATGTATTAATCACGGAGCTAATACAAAAAGGAGCTGCCCTAAGCAACTGTGCACTGTGATTTTCAATTAGGTCTTGACGTCATCATGGTGGGCGGGGCCTAAGTCGCATTAAGGCCGTCGCAGACGTAGCTATAATAAATACATATTTTCATATTTTCGTGACGTCAGCAATATATACCGTAATCTATTCATATTATGGCATATTAACTTAGCAAGACATATTTTGAGTGTACAGCATGTTTCAACACTGTCTGCGCGCACGTCACGAGTCTTTTGATATTTTTAACCCACGACGCAATAACGACGGGGTGTTATAAGTTTGACATAACTGTACGTACTACGATGCTACGTGTTTGTAGCATCGTAGCTCCGAAACGGATAAACCAATTTTGTTTTTTGTGTTGGGTACACACCAACCGATTTTGTTTTGTTTTTGGGTTGGGTAAACTTGATGGGGTAATGTCGTTAAATTACCAAGTTCATATGACCATCTTCCAGTTTCATTATCAGGCTCTGATTACCATCAAGCACCAAAGTACTTGTCGAGGCAAATAAAACGAGCTCAATCTCGATGGTGTTATGTCGTTTAGTTAGGTACAAGATTCCTATGGTTATTTTCCAGTTTCATCATCAGACCATAGCTTCCATCTGGCACCAAGACAGCTAAAACGATCCCAGATTTGATGGGGTTTCGTCGTTTCATTACAGAGTACCTATGACCCACTTCCAGATCCATCATCAGACCTTAACAAAGATGAACAATGGTGAAACACGCTGTACATTCAAAATATGTCTTGCTATACCATAGTTTATATGAATATTTGAATATGCCTTAATATATATTACGGTATATTTTGGTGACGTAACAAAAATATATATTATAGCTGCGTGTGTGGACACTCGAGGATCTGTATAGAAAATATACGGAAATATGTCCAGCTATGAAATATGAAAATAAATATTTTAGCTACGTCTGCGACGGCCTTTATAAGTACGTCCTATCTCATTAAAACTTTTGACATCTAGACTGAACTATGTAGTAACATCAACATCAACCTAAGCTGGTAGTTGTGGTATTAGCCGATCGGGGCTTAATACCCCTCGGTGCCCCTCATCCCGCAAACTATCACGCGTCATTTCATATGGAAATTTAATTACTACACCTCCTCTTTGTATTCGCTCCGTGGTATTAATTGTGTTTTGGATAAAATCAATGTGGGAACTCTGAATTCCACACTAGGTTAGACCTGTGTTGTGGGCTGCGTGTGTGTGCCTGCGTATGAATATGTTTGTCGCATCGTAGCTCCCGAAAGGATGAACCGATTTTTGATTTTGGATGGAATAAATTTCATTATTTTTTTTTATTTCAGGAGCCGAATCCCGAAGACCCCTTAAACAAGGAAGCGGCGGACGAGCTTCAAAGCAACCGGAGACTATTCGAGCAACACGTGCAGCGGGCGATGCGAGGCGGCTACGTGGGCTCCAACTACTTCGAACGCTGCCTCAAGTGAACTGTACATTATATCTAACTATTATAAATAAACAATCTCATTTTACTCTGGGACGATTTCATTGTATTGTAAACATGGGACTGGATCTAAATTATTATACAATGTGCTGCAGAAAGGTGCAACGATATTTATGGTAGTTCATCGATTTTCAGTTTTGGATCGTACCTATATCTGAAAATTAGATATGAAAGCTAAATTTTTTTATTTCCATATGAAGTTAAATATTTATCATTTGTTATTTTATTTGACATACCTACCTCTAACGGTCAGGTCTCGGCACGGATTTTAGTACGACGTCGTGCCGTCGGCGGCATGGTCGTTTGTCAGCTGTACTAGGGTTAGGGTTGAAGCTGGTCAATTTTACGTCAAACTTTGACTATTATTATCTAACGTGCTGAGGGGAAAGAGACCTTGGGTGTTGAAGTCTACATCAGTGTTAGAATGGACTGTTAAAATATTGTTGGGGGGTAAATCCATCACATTGTGTATAGTCTTCTCGGGACCACAGCAGTTGTTACGCTCCCGAAACATTGTGGTAATTAAATAATAATTTAGATCGTGATTGAAAGATAATGTCCTGTGTTATGTTTACAATATGAGTTCAAATTGCGATAGTTTAAAAACGAAATCTAACTGTGCACATCGTCATCGGTCTATCGTAGTCCACTGCTGGGCAAACGCCTGTTGTAGCCGGTCAAGTGGTAGCCCGAGCATTTTAAACACACATGGACACACCTTTATACATCTACTTCTATACTATACATCTATGTGGTGTGGATGGCATCCTAACTTGCCATGACTTCGCGTACTTTCACAGCAAAAATAGGCTACATAAGTCGTCTGAGAGCGCACCAACCACGGTAAATGTAATAATAAAAAAAAAACAGAAGCAGGCGTCGTAGCCGGAATCGGCTGAAAGGCATCATCATCACCTTGTGTAACTAATAGTAATAAATAATAAAAAATACTATTAATGCGAATTAGATGTTTGTTTCCTAATCGAAATCGTAAAAGGAACACAGATTATACCTAGTCTGGAATAGCACGAATAGTATGATAGTTTTTATTGAGAAAATAACTGGACGTCTACTCTCTTTCTACGAAAAACGTAATTTCGAAATAAACTCGCGATTTTCCTACTCCGATGTTACTTCGTTTCGTCCGATAGAAACATTGTTTGACGTTTAAATGTTTTAAGCCTATTCTAAGGACGAAACGACGGATCGAAACAGAAACGGAGTTCTGTTCAGTAAAGTCGCGAGTTTATTTCGAAACTAGATGCCCGCCCCGGCTTCGCCCGTGGTATATTATATAGCACTCATCGGGATCCCGTACATATCCAACGGTGAAAGAATGACTGAAATCGGTTCACTCATTCCTGAGAATATCGATTTCAAACAATAAACCTCTTCAGCTACCTGCTACGCCACCTGTCGGAAAGTAGTCGTACCAACTCAGATTTAGAAAAAAATTTAGCAAAGGTTTAAATTCAATACACAGATTACTGAAATTCAATGACGCGATCTTTGACACATGCTGTCATGTGTCATGTCAAAGCACGAAACGTACGAAAACTCTCAAAACGGGAATATTTTTTCCCGATTTTGTTACATTCTTGTTTCATGCTCCGCTTCAATTAATAGTAGAGTTATTTTCTATAGCCTAAAGCTTTCCTCGATAAATGGACTATCCAATAGAAAAAGAATCTTTCAATTCGGACCAGTACTTCCCGAGATCCTAGCGTTCAAACAAACAAACAAACTCTTCAGCTTTATAATATTAGTATAGATTACGTTTTTCGTAGAAAGAGAGTAGATGTCCTGAAGCGGGCCACTTTTTGTCCAATACTTTCTTGTGCATTTATTGAGTGTACTTTCAAAATGCGCAATATTTTGTAAATGACTTCACGCCAATGGACGCTGGTTCAATTATTATACACAAAAATAGTTTTAAAAAAAACTGTAGAACGGTAGGAAGTTTACACGCGACGGATATGGCAGTATATAGTAGGTGATAGGGGTGAGCTGCGACACTTTTTCGCCTCATGTTCTTGGCGACGAACTTGCTTTTCCTTTAGGAGAGTCCCTAACTGACTGGCCATTACTGTGTTGAGCCAATCCATTTGGATTACTTATGCCTTCAGGCAAAGCGTGCCCATAATGTGACTCCGTGTGCAACAGTGCAAGCGCGCAAGCATACTGCATATTTATTGTAGCCTGGGCAAATGGTTGTATATTCAAATCTCTGGATGAACCCAAAGAATATAGAGCTTACTATAAAGCGACTAAATCCAGTAAAAATAATAAATGAAGGGCTGGATTCGACTACTTATATCTGTCATATAGGGGCCCATCTAGTATCAAAGCATCGGTTCAGTCGAACTTTGTCGCCCGTCACTGCCTCCGATGTTGAAACCTGATGGATAACTTGCCCATGCTACTGAGGAGAAGGCAAACCTCTTCGCAGGAAATTCGCGTCTCAACAGTGTTTGCGAAATACTACCGCCAGTACCTCGTTACGGTTACGGAGCATATGTCTGATGTTAAGCCCTTATTACTCTTGGCTGACTCACTTGGCTGAGTGACTAAATTCAGAACCAAACTTAGGAGCAAGGCTGGTCGACCGAATTCAAAAGCAAGTTAGAAGCAAACAAGCAATAGATAATTGAAAGCTATTTATTATACTTTAGTGAATTCTTATAGCGACTAAATTAAGCAAAGTGTAATAAGGGCTTTAGCCTCAATCAAAAAGAGTGACCACCTCTGCGCACAACAGACAAATTGTTTATGCAGATGTGAACAAAACCTGCGAGCCGGATGAGATACCGGTAGTAGTGATGAGGAGTGTTGACTCCTGCTATGTCTACACAGAAGAGAACAGCAAAAACTTTGGGATAACTCCATAAAGTGTAAACACACAAAAGTGGTGTTCCCGCTGATAGATAGAAAAGTTACTGATAAACTTCTAAATCTATCGAGATCAGATCTTCGTCTGGTTTAACTACCATCTTCACAAAATATGATCTACTGACAGTCCCCTATGCAGAGGCTGTTTGCGGGAGAATGAAACTGTGGAGTACTTGCTGCGACGCTGTGAGGCCACTATAAGTATAAGATTAGAATCGGGACTCTTTGAAGGAACTCCAAATAAAGTAAGTAGTGAAACAACATGTGACGAAATGGGAGTGGAACTAGTATGCCAGCGCCACAAGGCCGTGCTCCGCTATTTTAAAGAGCTAGGCTGGTTTAGGTAGGCTTGTCGGGGGGAAGTGCACAATACACCCCTAGCGGGACGTCAGTGCAGATCTATCACCGCCACCCTGAATTAGAGCGTTGACACGATTATTCCGCCTCTCCTTAGACATGGGAATAGTTCCATCCTGTCGGAAGCTTGATAACGTTCTACCTGTTCGTAGCTCGTGATCAGTCTCAATGAAACACAATTAGATCATAGCCTGCAATAGCACATAGGTTATTACGTATCACGGGACAATAACGGGAACAGCGCAGGTTAAACCGCGGGGCACTACTAGATAACTAGCCAGCCGTTCCGGCTTAGCTCAGGTAATGTAAGGTGGGGTGCATGAAAACATCCACGTGGTGTACCCTGGGCCCTGGGCATCACACAACAACTTGCCTTGGTGGCATCTTGTTGTGTGATGGCGAATCCCAGCCGGGGCTGCGAACTTCTGCACGCGCTTCTCACCCACCTTGAGCAGTGCTTGTAGAGGTTGGGGAGAAAGACTGGAAAACATGGAAAGGTTACTCGGCTGATATATCGGCCAAGTAAAATTCGTAAGTATTCCGGTTGAGGATCCTCCACGAGCACTCTAACAGGTAGTGGATATATATTATATACTACTTATCTATGTCTACTTACCACGTACCTACGTAGTATCAATCTACTAGCTTTTCGTCTTGACTGGCACCGACTTCAAATATATGAATGAGTACCTACAGTAATGATATTAATTTATTTTTCGCTTTTGAGTGCTTATTTGTGGTTGTAAAGTCGGTTTAATTTTTAATACGGAAATTGTATATATTTTCACGAGTGGAGGATAGAGGTAACTCAAACCTCAACCCTCCATATTTTCACGTCATATTGTTATTGTTATAACCTTAGTTTAAAAACTGGAAACTTGAAAACATTTGAGAAACCTAAAATGAGTGATTGCAGCCATGAAGAAGTGTATTTGACGCCAACAGAATGGGCTAAAACTGTTAATAATGCGTAAAGCATTTAGTCATTTCCTCGCTGAGCTGGGATGAAAAATTACGTGTTGCACTCGAGTGCAAAGATTGTTCACCTTATGCTCTTTTGATTCCGTCGCTAACGCTCAGGATTCTAATTTTTTATTCAATTTTAGGATCCTTCGTTTGCTCGATCAATCGGTCATCAAAATTGAGCACGCAATTAAAAAGCAACTTTGCACTCTTGTTTTATAACAAGAACTGTTTATGACTAGCTAGCAGCGCCCCGTGGTTTTACCCGCGTAGTTCCCGCTGCCGTTGTGTTTCCGGGATAATAATTAGCCTGTGTTCTTCCAGACTATAAAGCTTATTACACTAGGCTAAATTAAGTCGTCTGAATTTAGTCGCTACTGAATTCAGTGGGGCCTAATAAGCATTCAGTAAGCTGGGATACTAAATTCAAAAGCGACAATTACCAACTTGCTCCGAAGATGTTTCTAAACTAAACTTTTTTCTGAATTCAGACCTCTAACCTATCGTCTAAATATAATTTGCTTCTGAATTCAGTCACTAAATTTAGTCAAGTGTAATAAAGACATATCTATACTTTTATAATATAACTGTGTAACTGTGTTCTAAATTTCAACCCGATTCGTCCCGACATTCCGACGTGATTGAGCAACAAACATCCCAACATTGACATCTATAATACCTTTTAGTAGGATTTATTTTCTTCGCAATAACAAAAACCGCCTTCAATTTAAAATTAATTCAGACACTCGACCAAACTTCATGAGAAGCTATCACTACGTCATCCAGATAAGATAAATGAAAGTGAATTTTAGTTTTTTTGTTCATAGGCACTTATTTGATAAACTGCCACACCGATCTCGATAAAACCGAATTGAGAACCGCCTCCATTTTTGAAGTCGGTTAAAAATACCATCATTACACGTCTACGTGTAAGCGAGAAAGTTTCCAAAATAAACTTAAATAGGTTTAGCAACATCTAGTTTTGAAACGATCCCAACTCGAAACAGAGACGATTTTGTAATTTTGTTTTATGAACTATGAATAGATGGCGCTGTATCCAATTATTTAAATATCCATGTTTCTAGTACAGCACCCAGATGGCGCTACTTTTATTTATTATTGTTTGTATAATATATATCTACGTATAATTTTGTATTTAATTGATAAACTGATAAAAGAATTATAACAGATTAAATTGAATGATAAAAAATACTACTGTTGTAACTTCGCCGTTAGCATAAGGAATCGATCTAACAGGACGTGGGGTCATATGGTCGCAGACTGGTGCAGAGGAAAATGACCCGAAAGCGCGTTCGGGACAAGTAGTCGGTGAACGGCATGCGAGGTTACGTCCGCTGCGAGGGTGCTAGAGACGCGAAGTGAGCTGCGTGTGGAGCCGTTTGACTGGCGCTCCTACAGTCCTACTACCTCGGTCGGCCCTGTCACTCCGTTAGTTGACTCAGTTGTTCCGCCGCTCTCGTCCGCAACACGCGTCCGTCCGCCGTCCCCGCTTCTCCAAGCAGTTTCGACACGCCGCTCGATTGCGAAAGTTTGCGAGATGATATACAAGTGAGAGCCGCCTGACGCCAGGGTTTGCTCATCGCTAGGTGAGCCAGTTCGCACCAGAGACTCTTGCACGCGCCCGGGGACGGGGCGCCTTACGCCGCGCACGCGGAGACAACTCCACGCTCGCTTTACTCACCCAGAAACGGATACCAATCTTTAATGTGTCAAGTCAGTTTAGCATATTGCTGCTACGTGAGAACGCAGGGTGCCTACAGCAGGAACTACAAGGTTATGCAAATGAGTTCTGAACGCTTCTATACTAGAAACAACCAAAAGACCATTCACAATTTCAATAAACTTTAACATTCGAACAGTGTTAGTGCTTATCTACCGTTTCCATACCTAAATTATCTTTCGGAGTCGCGATCGCTAATTGCTAATTACTGTGAGAGTCAGTGATAAGAGTCGGAGTAGCGAGTGAACGGGCGCACTGAGCGGTCTGTTACCAGTTTCGGCACCGGTGGGAGTCGAGCGGAGCCAGGAGCGATGGATCCCAAACAGGAGACCCTGCTTTCGCGCTGCGAGATCCCCATCATCGACCTAGCGCATATCGGTAAGCACGACTTTACTGATAGCGTCAAGACACCATTCCATCAAGTCACCCTGAAAAACAGGCCATAATCACAAAAGTTTGCTAAGTAACACATCTTGACGACAATTCTAACAACAGGTAATACAGAATAATCCATATTTCAATAGAGTGAAAACACAAAGCAGTAAAACTTGAGACGTCTACCTGAGCCGTCCCGCATTATAGTACCCTCCCTCGTCAGCGGCGACAGCTGTGCGATCGACGGCTTATTGTCAACAAAGTTCATTTCTCAAGTTCAAAGACCTACTGATCCCTCAAGAGGTCCCGTAGCGTTCCGTTAATCGATACAACCTTAAAATATACAAACAAACAAAGGCCAGAATTCAGCGGAACGATGAGTAATAACCGAATCCCTGAATAAGTGGGCCTGAATGCGTTGTGAAACTTGTGAATCAACTCGGCCGCTCGTTGAAAGCGAGAGGCGAGAACATTGCGTCTCGTAATGATCTAGATGAGAAGTTGAGAAGTAATTATTCAAACCTGCTCGGTTACTTTGATCCTAATCGAGACTATAGAAAGCGATAAAAAGGTGATCGCCCCCGATGCAATGCGCCAATTTCTACGTTAAAATATTAAATCAACTTCGAACGAACGATTACGACGAAAATGTAGAAAAACCTTGAAATTAACAGATGTCTCTGTAGCTACAAGTGTCTAGCACGAGGTCCTCCTATTAGGTACCTATGTTCTAACTGACTGTGTACTTCCATGTTCTAACAGTTACCAGTGCTACCACTATGTTCAAACTGTTACCTATTATTAGAAGTCCCGTTAACGTTTGCAGTTTACTTATTCGTTTTGCCAATTAGCCAGTAATATATTCGAACCTTCAGATCGCCAACCTCAAAGAATTTGCCGAGAGTTTATTCTTTTTGTCTTGCTTTGGAATCGCTTAGAGACAATGCCCCTTACAAAATGATATTTTCTACAAGATCAATAATAGGTACGAGTAAACCTATGTTGTTTGGTTACAAGTCTTTTCGATTCTCCAAAATTCAGAACCCATGTTGGAAAAAGAAAGGTCAGAGCTGTCAATCTGCAAAGATGAGGGAATCGAGTGTAGCGCTATTGGTGCTTCGCTCCGTATCAGAACGATTCGAAACGGTTATTCTTAGATTTTTAGATCCTTTTGCCGTATTCGCAAAATGAACCATTTTGGCATCATTGCCTCTATTTATGTCGATGGGTTTCTATAAAATATACCATAAGCATGTTTGTATAATTTACTAATATAAAAGTATTAGTTATATCAGCTATCTGGTCCTGTACAAGCTTTGCTTAGTTTGGGGCCAGTGTTTTCTGAGGAATGTCTATCAATATCATCTAAAAATACCAAGAATATCAGGCCTTAAATAGAGTCAGATGGTAAAACCAACAGCTGTTGCATAACCGCATCCGCAGTATAACAGAATCGATTCCAAAAGGGCGAAGGGAATAAAAAAGCTACAACTCATTGAGGCCAATGGCCGGGCTTCACTCCCGTCCCGAGACACGATTGCATTTCCCGATTTGTATTGCTTCACTGTACACTTCAACCAAAGATACACATCTAGTTATCTTATCGGTACATATTTACGTACTTATTTTATTTGATTTGAGATTCACAATATTTTATAGGTATTTGGAGTTTCCTTTGTTTAAATATATCGCGCAATATTTGTCTTCTCGACTGCGCATCGGAAAATCGGTTAAAGAAAATTAAGAAAACGGCGTGCGGAATCCGACATCACGACATGTGAAGGAAATTTTTGTTTGAGCACATGTTAGTGTCATGCGCCAACGCGTAGGTATTTGGCCAGCATTGTAGGTTATGGCGTTGACTCTTCTTCTTAAAGAATACCTCTAGTCATAGTTATGGGAACATTAATGTGTGTACGGAAAATCGAAATTCTTTTAAATATGTTACAAATTCGTAAAAAAAACTTCGTTTAGTTTCACAGAAATCATGGGTTCGAAATTCAATGTTTTGACGTAGGAGAAAAATACTCGCACTTCACGGTGAAGTTTAGGAAAATACTATAATAAATAAAGAACTCAAACATAATATGTAAACAACATGATATATCTCCCTATTTATTCCATTCACACACTCAATAACCAAACAGTAACCTTGTTTTTAAAATGACACATTGGCACAATACCCCTTACCCATGTAGGTACCCACAGTCATATATGATAAACTACATAAGTACCTACCTTACCTATGAATCTTGTATGCAATCAAAGGAATAATGTTATAGTTTATAACATGATTTTCCGCAAGAAAAATACTTACCATTCTTAACGAGAGTTATCTTTTGTACAAGTTTCCCAGAAATTGTCCTAGTTTTAAAATAGAAATAAAAAAATACTTACATAAATGGTTCGTACCATTTGCGGGTAATTAAATAATACGTTCTCATATAATTACTACATATTATCTGTAGAAAATTTCGTTTTTGATCAAGCTTACCGAAAATACCTACTTAGCAATATAACATTACCAAAGATAGAACAATATTTAACAAATGTTATCCTGTCTACATATATTTTTCCTTAAAATTAGTCAAGGCCATGAAGGCAACATTGTGATATGTCAATGTCAAAATGCCTAGATATAATTATTTATATTTCACTAGCTGTACCCTACCGATCATCTGAAGCAAGACTCCTTCCCTCCTCAATGAATAAAACTTCAGAAGACTTATGTTAATGATAAAACGCTAGACATTGGCGAAATTACGGTAACATTATCGAATGGAAGCCAGGAGAAAAAGTTGAAGTAGTAGTACGAGTAGTACCCTGCCACGCTTCGATGCGGGTTATATATAATTTTTTTTTTTTTTTTGTAATCTTAATCATGCAATCAGTCTTGGCAGACTATAAACAGATGAGATGACAGTTTCATGGCGTTGAGGGTCCCACTCCCAGTGGAGATTGCCCCTTTCTTTATACATTATTGTTGTGTCAACTATCATACATGTCCCGTCGCTTTTTGAGACGACGTACGGTTTCAGGGATAGTGAGTCGACCCGCAAGTTCATTCGGGTGCTCTTGCAGTCGCAGGTTATAGTTAGCACTATGGCGTTCTATTTCTTGTTTTACCATAGGCACGTTTAAAGTTTCATGGACCTCTGTTGTTCGGAGAAACCAAGCCGCGTTCGTCATTTGCCTTAAGATGTTATTTTGTGACCTTTGGACTTTCAATATGTTTGAGGCACTAGCCGTTCCCCATAGCTGAATTTCATATGTCCAAATTGGTTTTAGCACTGTGTTGTACACCTGTATCTTGCTTTCGAGCGACAGTTTGGAGTGTTTCCCCAGCAGCCAATAAAGGCTTTTGTATCTCAGATTTACTTCGTCTCTTTTTGTTTCGATGTGTTTTTTCCAGGTGAGACGACGGTCCAGGTGCATTCCCAAATACTTCACTACGTTTTGATGGGGTAGTTGAATGCCATTTAGGGCTACTGGAGCACAATCTTCCTTCCGGAGGGTGAATGTTGCGTGCACTGATTTGGTTACGCTAGCGGTAATTCTCCATTTCACCAGCCATTCTTCGATTTCTTTCAGGATCTTTTGCAATTTCAAAGAGGCTTGCACTGCACATTTGTCTGAGTCGAGAATGGCCGTGTCGTCTGCGAAGGTTGCAACTGTAACATCTGGGCTCTGAGGTAAGTCATGTGTGAAGAGTATGTACAGGATGGGTCCAAGTACAGAGCCTTGTGGTACTCCTGCGGATATTTCATAAAACGCTGATGTGCAATCACCTTCTCTCACCTGGAATACTCTGTCAGAGATATATGATTTTAAAACACTATAGAATGTGTGGGGCAGCTTAGATTTTATTTTGTACAACAATCCCTTGTGCCAAACTCTATCAAAGGGCCTGTTGTATATCTAGGAATACAGCTGAGCAGTACTCTTTTTTTCTCTAGTGATCTTCTTATTTTCCTGCACACTCTATGAACCTGTTCTATGGTGGCATGTTCTTTTCGAAATCCGAATTGGTGGTCCGGTATAACCGAATTTTCATTTAATACATGCAGCATTCTGTGCAGTAGAGATTTTTCGAGCAACTTGGACATTATCGGCAGAAGGCTTATAGGTCTGTATGATGTGATTTCGTGCATGGATTTACCAGGTTTGTGGATCATGATAACTTGTGATACTTTCCAGAGATCTGGGAAGTATCCGACCCTTAGGATAGCATTAAATATCATGGTAAGAAGCACAATCACTTTCCGCGGTGACTCTTGAAGTACTTTTTTTTGTCTATTAGGTCGTACCCTGGCGCTTTATTATTTTGCAAGTCCTTAATATTTTTGTGGATTTCTCTGGGTTTTACAAGTTTTAGAGGCAGGTATATATAATAATATTCTAAAATTTCAGCTACATCGGTGCAGAACTTTTTGAGTTTTTCAAGCGTACACACACCAACATAACATTTTTATATATAGAGATTTGTATCTTTGACTAGTGACGTCACAGATTCACAAACACTTAACACATGACCTAACATTTAGGCAATTTTTTTTCCGACTTTTAGTTTCGTATGGTTCAGGAGAATAACGAGTTGTTAGTACAAAAACAAATAAATACAAAAAACAAACCATTCAAATTTAGGATATATTAAGATATACCTACATTGATTAGGCCTACTATTTATAGGACCAGGTTAAATTGTATATTTAACTAGCTGGACCCTGCCACGCTTCGCTGTGGCTCATTGTGATGCAAAAATTAGATAAAAACAATCCTTGATGCGGATTCTACATCATTCAAAAATTTCAGCTCGATCGAGCTTTTTGAGTTTTTGAAGCGCACACAATCCAACACACCTTTTTATATATAGAGATTAGAAACTTAAATATCGTAGCTAGCTGACCCAACAAATTATTTTGCCTGTAAATTATTATCAACAATACGAATTGTCAAAGGCAAGCGAATAACTTCGCAGCAATGTACGACAAGAAGGGCGAAAAGTATTTTAGGTCCTATTTTATTATACCTATGACATATGGAGACCAAAACACATAAAAGTGGTTGGAGCCGTTTCGGAGGAGTGCGACCACAAACACCATGACACGAGGTTGTTTTTCATATATTTCAAACGTTGCACTGCGTAGATCCGCCTTGTCAAACCAAAGCAAACAAGTGTCTTATGTAATAAAAGAATCAATCATAATATATCAGGAAAGTACTTATTGATAACACGTAATCTGACTTTGTAAAATACTTTTCGATCAATGACAGGTTAAATGCATTCAGCGCATAATCGTTGCCATATTTTTATTAGGGTATCTAGAACCGTAGATGGTCTCTACTGACTAGCTGGCTACCGAACTTAGGATCACCTTAGAAGGTGCAGGGCCTAACTAACTATAGGTACTTACGAACATAAGTAAATCATACTTAAAAGCATTCTCGAAGCTTACATTTTTTTGTTATAATATGTAGGTTTGAGCGCGATTTGCCTGATGTTAAACGTTAAACAATTACACGACTTATAATGTAATGTTTACCTATAAATTACTTGTGTACTGAAGATACCAGTACCTACCCAGTTTGTACCTGAAAGTATTACAGATACCATAGTCACTTCGTAAAATCTTTGCGATTAAGTATGGAAATTAATGAGAAAAGTCAGTGAAAAATCAGTGTTTTGTAGTTACCAAACAATTTAACCAAGTAACGTAAGTACTTGGATATTGCTGAAAACGTCTGCAAACCGTGTTCAAGGTTGACACATAGTAAGAGTTACTTAGTAAGATAGTATAAGTAGCTTCACACCCCTTATGTCTGTGTTTACCACAGAAGTTTATTTAGGAGTAGGCATATGCGCAATAAATATAATATGCCTATACTTGCAATCACCAGGTCACCATACTTTCAGGTATGCTACATGTATGCTTTCAGGTATGTTCTAAGTATGTAAGTATAATTAGTTAGTACTACGTTTAGGTTAATAGCCCTTCGTCTTCAGCGCTAACCCATGGTACGATTGAGAGACTACGAGACCGACTGCCATAGGTCCCCCTTTAAAAAAAATTCACAGTCATAGGAAATGCCGATAGAAGTGAAAACTTAGGTATAACTCAGAATATGATAGTTTCCTTTGGAAACTACGCGGGTGGAACCGTGACCATGAGCATGCCCATCTAGCATCTAGCATATTTATCTAGATGGCCAATGAGAAATGCTCACGCATTTTTAGATGGCTAATCATGGTCCCGAGTTTACCCGAAGAATTCTTATAATTCCCGAGCGTGACGCTAGAATTCAATTCACAACCCACAAAAAATATGTGGTACGTCAAAAAAAGTTTTCACTTCAAAAATATTGAAACACCAAAATACCCACGGTTTAACTTCTAGTTATTTGATTTACTCTTAGATAAAGAATTATGTAAACTCTTTGGTACTCTCTGCTTTACTAGTCCTCACCTAATATTTCAATGAATAACTGATAGGCGAAAGCAATAACAAAACGGATACGCTATATGGAACAACCGTTGTACTGCCTACCCAGAAGTCATGCATCATCAAGATCAACTCATGTTTACAAACACCTTAGAGCTGACAAAGAGATTAAAAGAACACCTTGTAAAATACCGGACTAGCGGCACGCCCCGACTGTGGCTAGGGTCCAACCAACATAATTAACGAAGTTACAGAAACCGCTATTTCTGTTTTTTTCAAAGTCGCTTAAAAACGGAATCGATTTATAGAATTTTCGATCGATTTATAGATCAATTTATTTATATTACTCACAATGTAAAAAAAAGAAGAGTTCACTTTATATGACAAGGTAATAAGATATTAGCCAAAAATGCAGCGTAGTAAGTTTATATACCTAAATATGATTTATGTATAAAGATCTTCGGTTCATTGCGACACGGATTGTCGTCACGGTCACCACGATAAGATAAACTACAAGGACCATGTTGAAATTATTGAAAGAAACTGTATTCTATTTTAGTCTTGACAAAAGCATTCTTATCAGCTGACGAAATGCGCGAAACGAATTGAAATCGATTCATGATTTCGTAGAACGTAATGAGCTGTTTTCAAATGAGCCAAAAAATATTTAAAAAATCATATAGATTGCGCCAACACCTAACAAGATCTAAACCAAAGAGTTTACATATGTATTCTTTATCTAAGATCCTTTGGTCAAATAAATTTATATCAATCTTTGTGTCTTCAATTCGAGAGTGAATGAATCGGTTTATTGTAGGTAAACACGCTCCATCGTAGACCGCATCGTCGCTTAACATCAGGCGAGATTGTGGTAAAGTGTAAACCTATAAAAGTAAAAAAAAATATATGTCAATACATATTTTCGTTTTAGCTTTGTCGTTGACTTCTAAAAAAATATTTCACTAATGAAGCGCCCCTTTATTACTGAATATCTCACCTTGCGAGAGAAGGCCCCGAGTCCCAGCAGTGGGAACATTTAGTGGGCTGTTGATGATGATGATGATAACTGAATATTACGCTATATTGTTAACTATAGCCACTATGTACAGAATGACTCAAAGTGTAAATAAAAAAATGTAAAGTATTGTGTATAATGTACATATGTGTAAATACAAAACAATAAATCGGAAAGGATGAACGGATCGGGTTGAACTTTAGAACACGGCTAGATTATAAGCTATTGCTTTTGCGGATACTAGACATGTATACCCTATGCTACTTTTAATCACGCGAAAATAACAAGGACATTAACTAGAACTACGCGGGAAGCCGCTGGTTTCTAATATTTTTATAACTATGTATCCTACCAATATTACTAATATTTAATTAGAATGTTTGTTGTTCAATCACGTCTGAAACGGCTTAAGGGGCGTCCCCCAGCAAAACGAGTTTTTTGTCCAGTTTTCAAAGCTATCTACTCATTAGCCAAAACAAATGTCAAGTGGTAAAAAATACATTAAATTTTTTCAGTTTCTTGGCTTAAAAATGGTAGTTTATTTTATTTGTTAATTAATTTATTGTTTGAATAATCTCCTCACAACGAAACCATAAAAAATAAAAATAATTGTAATTATCATGCATCTACTCGAAAACCCGCCATTATTTGGATGTTGTACTTACACCAACGGATAGGCAATCTCTACTATGATGCTGGTAGTCCCAAAATAAGCCCAAATTTTTATCCCGAAATACCTTCGATCAAATCGGTCGAAGCGAACTACGGAGAATAAAATCGCTAGCAGATAATAATCTTAAATATTATATCAAATACCATAGTATATTAGCCTTGACTGCTTGACATTATCTCTAAATACCCATGAGAATTCTCAGTAATCGCTCACAATCATTATTACCATGGATCTTAAACTATTAACACAACAATGCGGATGGAAAATGTTCCTTGAAGGCGCGTGCAATCGTAGAATCGTACTAACATGCTTATGCTTATCTTGTGTGTAAATTTTTATGTGCGGTTGCTGTTACCGAGATAAAATGAATGACGAAGTAACCGTACATACATCATGTGTATACTATCAGACTTTTATCAGGACTTTTATCGCCATCGTTATGTAGTGGTAGGACTCTTTGCGAAGTCCGCCTGGGGAAGTACCACGCCGGTGCCATTAATTCTACTGCTAGTTATGTGAAAACGTCACGGTATCCCGGTTTGATGGCAATGTTTCCAGTGAAATTACAGGTTATAGAGATAAAACGTTTTTATCTCTGCGTGACGAGGGCAGTGTAGTGCTAGGTAATGTATTTAGACTCTTCGTGTTCCAATAGCTGGATGTCACTGTGTTGTTATGGGCAGGCATGTTCTTATGAGGCACATCCTGCTCGTCCGTTCTGTTGTTGACGTAGGTACTACCCACGTGATTGAGCAAACATCCTAACTTTCGCATTTTTATATTAGTAAGATATGGCATCTACGTATGTACCTACTACTTAAGTATTTTTTTTTGGAAAAATCAACAAAAATCTAAAATGTACACACATCGATTATATTTTAGGTTATACCGAAATCTCGCTCTCATTGTAAAATTAATTAAATTTTGTCGAGTGACTGAGATCTATTCTAAATTGAAGTCGATGTTTGTTTTCACGCAGATAAATTAAACATTATTTTGATTGCGATAAAGTACGAATGCATTAGCGCAGAGTGCAACATCCTGGCATACGGAAACCGTAACACAGTGCCGCTACTTCCCCGAATTTACTGAACTCGTTTGCTCTTTGCTCTTTTTATCTTTAGCTGTAACGATTTAGCGAGTGCCAATTTACCGCCAAATCGGTTACTCGGCCGCGGCCAGCTTGTTCACTGATTTCCATGTACGTGCGACTTCAGATTGCGGAACATAAGCAAACTGTAAAATGGGAACACTCTTAACAACACACTCGACAATTTATTAATACTAATTGACACTAAAAGTTATTGAAAAATATGGCAATAACTTACTCGTTATTTTGAAATGAAGATCTTTAAGGTGATAATAAAATTATTCATCTTCTAAAAATATGTACGTAAAATTTACTGAATAATAGCTGGAGCGTACTATTTCACAATTGTGATCTCGTAGTTTCAAATCCCTACTGTTAGTATTTTTTCCATGTACGTGTGTGTTTGCATAGTCACAGTTGGCTTTAAGGAAAATATCGCGAGGAAACCGATGTGTTCTAAAAAAGTTCTCGTTTGAGGATATGAGGATTCCACGAAATCGTGAAGGCGGTACGAGTGCCTGTACCTTTCAGATGCAGATTTCAAATGCAGATGTGCAAATTTGTCATCAAATAAAATACTAGTAGATATTTTTAGGGACGACATAGGAAAACAAAAACAAAAAGTGTTCTCTCCTTGTCAGAGAAGGCTCCGAATACCTGCAGTGGAAACATATTATAGTGGTATCAATAACTGGCGTAATACTAACTAGGTAATTATCCTAAAAATATATCAGTTTCAGGCCTAAGAAGCTGCTCTTGACGTGGCATTCGTCACAATTACAGCGTTGAAGACGTGGTTTATTATAGGCAAAGTATTTACCAACGACACGCTGGCTAAATAAACATGAAGTTATAAACACTTCAATATAAACTAATCCATTGGATTAAAAGTAAGCCTTCGTCGTCTGTTGTTTTATTTGCAAATGATAAGCATTCGTTTGTCGCCTGATAGATATCCAGAAGGAGAGAAGGTCTGTGACGCCCTCTCAGATGTCGATTATTATTGTTAAGTAAAAGAGGTTAATTATGTAATTTTATAGTTATTTAAATGTACCTAGTATTAGTATCCAGGGATAGGTATATTTCTTAGTGTTTAATTTTCAAATTAAGAACACAAAAAAATTTTAAAATCGGTACGGGGGTTCTCGGGAAATCAGGTAGCACACATAAAAAAAAACATAGGGATCGAATTGATAACCTCCTCCTTTTTGGAAGTCGGTTAAACATAATTTTAAACTTCATTTTTAGGTTGATATTGTTTAACTTAAACTTTTTTAAACTAAGTATTTGACATTTATATTTAACCGACTTCAAAAAAAGGAGGAGGTTCTCAATACAGTTATATGTATGTACCTCTATGTTACGCGATCGCTACGCCCGTTGTGAACCAATTATGATGGTTCTTTTTTTGTTAGGTAGATCATAGTTCAGAGGTGATCCCATATAAATTTTATCTGAATCAGTGTAGTAGTATTTGAAATATGAACAAAAAACAATTACAATTTACTTTCGTTACTTCGATGACTTAGCGATTGCATCGTTTTGAATTTGGTGGAATGCCTGAATTTAATTATAAATGAAGTCTGTTTTTATTTTTTCGGAGAAAATTAATTGTAAAGTAAGGTACTATCATTACATGTTACGGACATGATGAAAGTGCACACTGTCACAGATAAATCATACAAATTGTTACTACGTAACAGTGTTTCTGCACATATCTAAACAGTAGCGGCTTCGGGCTTCGCTCGGATAATATCCAATATCTATCTATCTTCGTAAAGTCCAAGTCATGTTAGGCGTAAGATAAAACGCCATCTATCATATTTTTGATCAATTTTATGGCGCATTCGAAAACGCCATAATAACTTGACTAATTTTTTACGTGCAAACTGAATAAAGCCTATAATAAATAAAGGCAGTCTAAAGTATCAGGTTTTTGAACCTGCCGCCATATCACCTTCACGGGACGTGAACACGATTGACGTCTTTACTCACAATACCTATATAAGTTTTTGCCGCGATACAAATAACAAGTGGGTACTTATGTAGGCAAATGTAGAGGAAAATTTTGGTACAGCTTCGCCACATATGGAACTTGCATTGCACGCATTGATTCCAAGTACCTTTTAATCCGACGCAAAATTTAAGTTGTTGTTTGTGTTGTGTTTTAAGTTAGATGTGAGCGAGTAAGAGATTGTGGCATCGTAGCTCCTGAAAGGACGAACCGGTTCATCCGTTTCATAGTAATCACTTCTTTTGGCTTGGTAGGAAATTTAGAAGCATAATGGTTATTTATTGCAAACTCATAGTAATGTTGCGCAGTACTGCTTGGCGGTAGAATAACTGGCAAAGGTGTGGTACTTTCCCAGGCAGGCTCTGCCAAGGGTCTTACCACTACTAAAGTTATTTATTGCAAACTCGGACCTTGGCCTTCAATTTGAGGGTTTTTTCAATTTAATGGAAACATGTAGGTAGTAGGTAGGTATACACTTACTTGTAATGATCCTCCCATATTGTACCTGTACCGTCATTTTGGTAGCCCATCTTGATAAAATTTTTTTTATAGTAAATACCTACATAATTATGTGCTATTGCAAACCACGTATAATTTGACTGTCCAAAACAGCCCGATCTGTTCGGTTGTTCCGACGGAATTGCGCAACAAACATCCAAACTGACATTTATAATATTAGTAGGATTATTTGTGTTAAAACCGTGATGGCCTGTTGCCTGTTGGCTAGATCGTATGATTTCACAATCGCACGTTCGAATCCCGTATGCATCTCTGAGTATCTTTCCAAGACGTAAGTAGGTACATGTTGTTCGTCAACAAAATTAGTTAGGAATCTACCAACACACTGACTTGCATTCAATAATGGTCACTAAGTAGGGTTTCCCCAAATTGTTCGTCTTTGTGGCTTCAGCTAAATAGGCTACGATAAGTGATGAGGGATTTCCAATTCCAATTTCCAATTAAATTCATATTTACAGAGAGCTTGAACTGTTGAAAATGTATTTTTTTAATTACTATATTTTAGGCATAAGTTGTTCACTAAGTATGTAACTAGTGCCTAATATTAATCGAGATATATTTACTGTTGTTATATGGTGGAACGAGTCCCCGATATTTCGAAACAGTTTCACGCTCCATGTTCACAGGTATAACAAAAGCAGACCATTTTATGTCCTCACTGCTGGCTCTAAAAAAACTTTTTTTTAAACTATAATAGGGTTTCACTTCACCATCTCGCCTGGGGCGTGCTTACCTAGAGTAAACTTTCACTAGGAGAGAGCCAAGGTCGTAATCCACCACGCTGGCTAAATGCGGTACTCTGTCTGCTCTTGTATATCTGCTCCAGGGATAAATAATTCTCATACGTGCAAGCAGGATTCGAATATACTATCTCACGTTTGGGAAACCGGTCATTAGGTAGGTACATAGGTAAATATCCTATTACAACAACTCTGTATTAAAAAACCATAAAACACAGGATATTATACATTTCAATAACATTAAAACAATTAATGAAGCTTTTTAAGTGGCGGCCTTATCACTCAGAGCGATCTCTACTATCTCTAATTAAACACTAGTGTAAAAAAACGGTTTACATTCCTTCAATTTTCTGTTGAATTTTGTTTTTCCGGCCCCTGCTATGAGTAAGTACGACAAGTATTTTCAAATTTACATGTATAAGCGAGATCGTAAATATATTGCCAACTGTTTCGTGTCTGCAGTTTTCCTCCATGATAAATCCTTCTGACGTGACAGTCTACCAATGACAAGGCCGGTTTATCTGTAGCGATGAATTAAAGCGCCTCCGTCGTATCTCCAAACAGAAATATTCGTCTAGTGAAAAATTTAGTTCAGTCAATTATCCAACACTGCATACTTGAGTGTATTGTTCGCCAAAACCTTGCCATATGTGCACACCAAGTTTGGCATGCCTGTTTGCGCGCACATGTTTGCTGTCGGTCAACAGTGCTGGGGCCATTCAAATGAAGCAGCTTTGGGCTGTCGTTGGCGCTCATTGACGTCAATTCTGTTGTACTATTCTCAGAACCAAGCCTACCGGACTAAGAACGGATGCTCACGACCTATTACGTAGAAGTTCAAAGTACATTATGGATTTGTAACATATTTAATAAATATAATAATATATATATATATATATATTCCTTTATTTTTGTTGTTTTACCCAATATTTACAAAGAATTTACAAGAAAAACCTGAAGCAATACAGAAATCATTAAAAAGTAACCGTATAAAACCTAATTTTCCATAAAATAACCAACATGCATTTTGACAACAGGCTGTCAACCAAAAATTCACAAAAACATTTACATAATCGTCAAACAACTCAAGAAATGGATATATAGCTCAATAATGATAACACGGTCGAGAGGAAGACATGGAGCGGACCCACCAAACGCACGTTTGTCACCAGTTCGTGTCCCGTCGCCGCCGCCGTCGAGTTCATCGTCGGAGGATGAAGTGTTTGTGACTCCCCCCGACACGAGCGCCTCGACGAGCGACGAGGACACGACGCGGATTCCACCGCCCACAAGATCAGGACGTCGTGGCCATCCGCCGCTGCCGGCACGCTTGGGGCCTGTGAGGCAATCTGCCTCGCGCCCGGCCCTCGCTACCGGTGGTGTAGTGCGTCGCATGCGATGGACTCAACAAATGAATGAGAACTGCATGCGCGCCTATTACAGGGCTACAGAGGAGGAACCCACCTGACCGCGTACTGTGCCAGGATGCTGCTTCTGTTTCAGGCCCTCGAACCGACCGTCGCCGTGTCCGCTCAACGACTCTCTGATCAAGTAAGAGCCATCTGGCGCTGCAATCTGCTGGATGGCTCGGCACTTGATCGGCTACGCCTGGAGGAACAACGTACTCGCCCAGTTTCTGCCTCGACTCGGGATCCGCCCGCCGCGTCGTCGACCCCGACACTGGCCTCAGTGCCGACGTCAGTGGCGACACTTGCGGCCCAGGTCGACTCCGACATCGAGGAGGAAGACTCGGCGAGTAGTTATGTATCTGATCAGGTAAGAGGGCAACTGAGGAGCACTCTGGAAGACGCAATCTTGCGGTATAGATCCACACCCAACTCTAGGCCGCGCTTACCGCGTTTGCCCACACATAGACGTAATTTGGCTTTGATGGGAGCCCTGAATACTTTGCTAGTGCCCTACCTGGGAACTAGCAAGGATTTGACTGATACCCATTCTATTCTGTACTGTGGTGCTATCGCGGTGTGTCGCGTTGCACGTGTCAAGTTCCCAGACACTGACCGTACAACGCGAACCGCCGGAGATGCACCCGCATGGCAAGTGCGAATAGAACGGCGTATCAGCAAATTCAGGGTTCTTATTGCAAAGCTAATCTGCTTCAGACAGGGGAACAGTCGTCCCCGAGTCATGCGTTTCGTAACACAGGCATTCGCTGGGACTGGTATCAGTCCTCAGCACTATCTTGCCAATGTTACGGAACGTATTGACTATCTGAAGCAGAAAGTTTATGCGTGGGCAAACCGTATTCGCCGCTACAGAGAGCGTGTGAATCGATATCGGCAAAATCGCGACTTCCAGAGCGATCAAAGGAAGGTGTACCGAAGCTGGGAGAGAACTACGAGTCCACGTGTGAACGATACGCAGCTACCGGATGTCAGCGCTATGAAAAGTTTCTGGCGCAGCATCTGGTCGGTGCCTGTCGAGCACACGGAGGGAGCTTGAATGCGTGTTATCGAACGTGCATGTGAGCTTATCGAACCCATGGAGTCTATTACAATCGACTCCATAGACGTTAGTTGTGCTATCCGGACGGCTCAGAACTGGAAAAGTCCTGGACCGGACGGATTGCACAACTTCTGAATAAAGTGGTTTCGGTGCTCACATGAACGTTTGGCAACACAATTCAAGAAGCCCTGGAGACGGGTTCTCTTCCCAGTTTCTTGACCACCGGAGTCACCTTCCTGCTCCATAAGTCTGGTAGTACCACGGAACCGAAGAACTACAGACCCATTACGTGCTTACCTACCATCTACAGTAAAGCTGCTTACATCCATTCTGAGAGCAAAATTAATGCGCATATTGTCGCGAATAACGTTTTGGCCTCCTCTCAGAATGGATGTAAGATTGGGTCCCGTGGTACTAAGGAGCTGCTCCTCATTGAGGAAAAACAAAGGAGCCCTCTCCGCTGCTTGGATTGACTATAAGAAGGCCTATGATGCGGTGCCCCATTCATGGCTAGAAAGGGTTTTAGAGTTGTACAAAATAAATCCAACTCTGAAATCTTTTCTAAGCAAATGCATGGGACAGTGGGTCACAGTCCTTCGTCAACCAGGTAGCGTAGACAGCTCTTTGTTTCAGAGGACTTGATAAGGATTGAAAGAGGCATTTTTCAGGGTGACAGTCTAAGTCCCCTATGGTTCTGCCTAAGTCTGAATCCTCTCAGCACTCTGCTGAAGGATTCAGGGTTAGAATATCGTCTTCGTAGAGGAGGTGAGGTTATATCTCATTTGTTGTACATGGACGACCTCAAACTTTTGCACCGAAACGCCAAGACTTGTTGGAGCTATTAAAACCACGGAGGTTTTTAGTAACGCCATCAAGATGGAGTTCGGTGTGAACAAAAATGTGCGGTCATGCATGTACAGAGAGAAAGTAGTAAATTCAGAATTTACAACTTTCCGAGACTATAACTCTCAGATCTCTCTCCGAAGACGAGACCTAAAATATATCGGTATGTCACAGTCTTTGGGTATATCAGCAGATGACATTAAGAAATCGGTGAAGGAGCGCTTCTTGTGCCGGCTGACAAAAGTACTCAAAAGTCTTCTGTCAGGCGGTAACAAGGTGCGAGCCTTCAACGGTTGGGTAATGCCTCTGCTGATATACTCCTTGGCATACTGAGATGGACTCAGACTGAGCTCGACGCCCTGGACAGAAAGGTCCGTCAACTGCTCACAACTCACCGAATGCTACACCCGCGCTCATCTGTTATGAGGCTGTATATCCCGCGGAAGTGTGGAGGTCGAGGCTTTTTAAATGCCAAGAACCTTCACTTGCGGAAATAATCCCTGAGACTGCATACCGCGAGGTATGCAGTCTCAGGGATTATTTCCGCAACAGTGAGTCCGGGATGCATCGTGATGTTGTGGCAGTTGACAGGAGCTTCACGCCTCTTTCAATGGCAAACGAGAACTGGCGCAAACCATCGGTGCTCAGCACTGATGATCGCAAGGAAGTATGGAAGAGCAAGGAGCTGCACGGGTGGTTCTATCGGGCCCTGACGGGCCCCGATGTGAATTTGCTCGCGTCGGTGAACTGGCTACGCTTCGGGGACCTCTTCGGAGAAACCGAGGGTTTTGCCTGTGCAATTGCTGACGAAGTTATCAAGACGAACAATTACCGGAAATACATAATGAAGGACGGTACGGTCGACATTTGTCGGGCATGCCGCCGTCCAGGCGAATCACTTCGTCATGTTATTTCCGGTTGTTCGCATCTTGCTAACGGCGAGTACTTGCACAGACATAACCTAGTAGCCAGGATCATCCACCAGCAGCTTGCTCTTCTATACGGCCTTGTCGAGTCCGAGGTGCCCTACTATAAGTACGCACCTCTGCCAGTTCTCGAGAATGGTCGTGCGTTGCTCTACTGGGACCGCTCTATCATCACGGACAGGACTATTGTCGCCAATAAGCCTGATATCGTGTTGGTAGACCGGTCTCAGCGTCGGGCTGTGATTGTCGATATCACCATACCACATGACGAGAACCTCGTGAAAGCTGAGAAGGAGAAGCTTAGCAAGTACCTTGACTTGGCTCATGAGGTTACCGCCATGTGGGATGTTGATTCGACGATCATAGTCCCAATAGTTGTGTCGGCAAACGGCCTTGTAGCGAAAAGTCTCGACCAACATCTCAAGAGACTTTCGCTAGACGGTTGGATTAGGGGTCAGATGCAGAAGGCGGTTATCCTCGACACGGCGCGCATCGTCAGGAGGTTCCTCAGTCTGCAGCCCTAACCACCGGTAGCTTGGGCCCTGCCCCGCTGCTGGCGGCAAACTAGGTTTAGGTTTTTATAATGTTTTTATGTTATTTTATATAAATATTGTAAAAACTTAGACTTAAGGAAATAAAGATATACGTGAATATATATAATAAATATGTTTTGCTACAATAATATAAACGTAAGAAGACGCAGTGTTGGACGGCCTCCCAATAGATGGACAAATGACCTCACAAATGTCGCTGGAAACCGCTGGTTGCAGGTTGCGCAGGACCGTTCGTTGTGGAAATCTAGGGGGAGGCCTATTTTCAGCAGTAGACGTCTTGCGGCTGATGATGGTGATGATGAATATAAACGTAAACGTTTGGAAGTGTTAGGCTCTACATTACATTATTGACAATACCAGAGTAACATGCAGACACAGAACAACCACCTATTTTCATCAAGCAAATCCATGTTACTTATTTGTCAATTATCACTTTGTTTGAGAAAGTTGAGTGTAGGTCAGTGTTAAACATTTGACATAATATTATATTTTCACCCATCTGTAATTTGGAAATCGGCACATTTTTTACAATTCTCCGCAAGATACGGTCTGTCAGCAGCTTTATACTACCATCATAAGGAAGCATTGAACTATTGACTCATATTTCACGAGGACAATAACGATAACTTCTAGTAAGAAGATATTAACAATAGTCGCTCGTCAGCCATATTAAGCATGTTATGATAGCTAAGCAAGCGTCAATACATTCATCTCCATTCATATTATAATTGATAGTATTGTGATTTCGGACTGAATGTGGCCAGCGGATTCGCTAACGGCAACCAAAGTAGGTATATATAGACTATAGACTAAACTAACCTCCTTCGATTTAGGGTTGACAGATTTAAATTAAATAGTCATATTGGCTATTTACAAAACCATAATCTCCGCTTTAAATTGAAACATGACTCTAATGTTCATATCATTGAACAAAGCCAAATCTACAGAACTTTGCATCATTTTTGACTTCAAAAGTACTCAAAGACACCTTTGTGCTTAATAAAGTCGTGTAATACACAAGCAAGTGACCCATTAACACATCAAATTGACAACCCTGTTTTAGAGGTGACAAGTTCGCTAACGAACTTACGAGTAACAACCCTATTTAGATAAGCCCACAGATCAGACAAGAAAATCAAACCACCTTCAAAAACATTTGTCAATCACGAAGACAACTCCTCTGACCTTGATCATACCAACTGATTTCTAAACATTTGACTCAGCTAATGGCCTCTTCTGTTTACCTTCTGTACATTATACTACTCTACTTTCTTAGTCTTTGATGTTTAAGAAATGTAAAGATCAACAAAATCTGTTTTTATTTTCCTTTGGTAATTGAACTTCTAAAGAATTTCGTTAATGTGTGGATCCACATTTGCGAGATTTTTTTAAAGATACATATTTTTGCTGTGTTCAGTTTTTGTAGTGGGAGGGATCTTTGCAGAGTCCGCCTAGGGAAGTACCAGTTAATCTAACACCAAGCAGTAATGTGTAAACATCACTGTGTTCCCGTTTGAAGGGCAATGTTTCTAGATGAATTACTGGGCGAAAATATATATCGTCTTAAATATAGGTATTTATTCTCCGGTAGTTTGTAAGGATTAGGTAATTTTTATCATTGTCGGTTCATACGTTTCAAAGCAATTACTGATTGGCGGTAGAATAACTGGCAAGAAACTTGGTTCTACCACTACGACTTTTCCTTTAGAAGTAGAGTTCTTTAATAGCATATAACGATATCTAGCCTACGTTGTTTTAGTTCTGGAAAAAATATTTTGCAATACAGGAAAATTTACCACACTAAATTAAAGAGTATGCGGTTTCTACAACATATTCATACTTATAACAATACATAGTTACCAACATAATTAAAGCCATTAATGCAATGGATCATGTACCATCATTACTTATAATACAGTAATCAAGTACTTATATGTAGCGGTCGTGTTACACGTGCCCCATAAATCTCGAATGCAATCGAGTCGATATTGCACCGCACTCGACTTGCATGTAACAACGAATCGATTTCGAATGCTTGATCGATGTGTGACCCCAATGGGCCGCTTAGAGACGGGACAATTGATTAAAATATACAGTATATATATACTAGCTGTACCCTGCCACGCTTTGCTGTAGCACATTGTAATGCAACAAGAACAAAATTAAAAATTTTGACTAACCCCCGACTACCTCGGTTTTGTAATCTGTACAACATTCTACTAGTAAAGCCCTTTCATTTGATACCCATATTAAGGGAGTTGTGAAAAAATAAATGTATTTCGCCATTTTTTGGTAGCGGTTATCTTGGATTTGAAATTTGTCATAGTGCAAAGTATTATATTAGTCAAGCCCTTTCGTTTGATACCCATATTGAGGTAGTAGTGAAAAAAATAATATAATTCGCCATTTTGTGGTGGCGGCCATCTTGGATTAGATTTTTTTTATAGTGTACAGTGTTCTACTAGTCAAGACCTTTCATTTGATACCCATATTGAGGTAAGTTGTGAAGAAATATTTTGTCCGCCATTTTGTGGAGGTGGCCATCTTGAATCGATATTAACCAAACATAGCTAAGAACACCCGCACGGATATTAACTTTCAAATAAAAAAACCGCATCGAAATCGGCCCATCCGTTTGAGCTCTACGGTGCCACAGACAGACACACACACAGACAGACAGACATCGACGTCAAACTTATAACACCAATTTTTGGTCGGTTTAAAAATTAGATAAAAAACAATCCTTGAAACGTTATATATATCATTCTAAAATTTCAGCTCAATCGGTGCAGAACTTTTTGAGTTTTTGAAGCGTACACAAACCAACATAACATTTTTATTTATAGAGATATGTACGATAGAGTGCCTACATGACATCTAACTTGATTTGAACGTTTTTTGTCCAAGATGTTCTGCCTATGTAAATTGAGCTAATTTAATTATTTGGCAAATTAAAATATAACTTTTGGTACATAGTGGTAGGTACTCATAGTACTCTTTGCAGAGTTCATCTGGGGCAGTACCACACACTTGCCAGTTATTCTACCGATAAATTTCAAGCAATAGAGATAAATCTTCTAGCAGTAATCAGATCGTCACTAGACATAGAGATATTATCTCTAGGTGACGAGCTGATTACTGCTGCAGTGCTGGGTACATAGGTAATGATTTGGACTCTTCATGTTGCAACAGCTGCGTGACATTTTTCTGTTATAGGCAGGCGTGTTGCTTACTATCAGGAACATGTCCTGCTCATCACGTCGCCCTAAACAGTAAAAAACCTAAAAAACCTACTACCGCTGTTTACATCTTATGTCGCTGTTTTGATTTTCTTCTGAATACGGTTCAATACAAAAGCTTGATCGATGTGTGACCCCAATTCCGATGGGACGCGCTTGATCTAGATTTTTGCTACAAGAACACGAGATGTGAATCGGTTTCATGACCTGCATATTACGATTACGATTTATGTAACCTCTAAATGCACTACTATACTAATATATGTAATACATATAAAGCTGACGAGGTTTTCTGTTTGAACGCGCTAATATCAAAACTACTGCACCGATTTCAAAAATTATTTCACCCTTGGATATGTTCGTGGTACTTGAGTACTATAGATAGGGTTGCGATCTCTAAATTTTGGGAACCAGGACGAGACTCGTGAAAACCCCGGATTTTTCTGAGTTTAGAGCCCAAAACCCGGACATGTCAACAGATTTTTTTACACATTACTTTTTTACCACGTCTTACATTCAGACAATAGAATAAGAATTTTCAACCAGATATACGAGTATTAAACCCCAACTATGATAATGGGAAGTCCGCCCCGGACGCTCCCCGGACGCCCTCTAAACTAGGACACATCCGGGAAAATCCGGACGGATGGCAACCTTAGCTATAGAGTGTAATATTTTACACGTACCACGAGGGAAGCCGGGGCGGACCGCTAGTTACGCTGGTGCACTATAGTTGATATCGTCACAGAAGCATTTTTGGCTTTCGTGAGTCAAGTCAAATAATGAGTCATCCCCTAGTGATTACTATCATTTGGTTCGAATAGTACGTAGGATATAGACCGCAGGCCCGTGAACAAAATTTATGGGTCATCTGATACAGCAGGAGACCTATGTAGGATGATAGAAGGGTATAAAGTAATAAGATTGAGCACTATGCCGTCACTTGTAAGCTGTCCAACTGAGTGCTGTTGAAGAGGGGGGGTTCTAAACCTCGATCATTTCTCGTTGTCGCATGATTTTTGTACGGCGTTGCGGAATAATAGATTAGAAGAGGTATTGAAACTATAAAAATTATAAATTTGAAAATTCTTATTGTTAGTTTGTGAAGAAAATTCATGATTTTCCGACGATTTACAGAGTAAGTTTGGTCATTTGATTATGTTCGGATTTGGTTCCATACAGTTTCAATACCTCTTCTAATACATTATTTCGCAATGCCGTACAAAAATCATGCGACAAGGAGAAATGATCGAGGTTTAGAACCCCCCCTCTTCAACTGCACTCAGTTGGACAGCTTACAAGTGACGGCATAGTCCTCAATCTTATTACTTTATACCCTTCTATCATCCTACATAGGTCTCCTGCTGTATCAGATGATCCATAAATTTTGTTCACGGGCCTGCAGTCTAATAATAATAAACATATATAAAGTAGATGTACCTATAGATGTTTTATTTTATGAAACAATGCATCATACATATTCAAACAAGCCGATAGTCTTTATTGGTGGTTGGTGGGGAACTGGGGAATGTCTGTTTCCTTAAGTGTTGCAATCATGTAGTAGGACAGTGACGTCTTTGATATGAATAATATTTAGGTGTTTACCAGACCTTGTTTGCTCTTCTGATTAGCGTATAATATAAAGTAGTTCAAGGAATAATCACTGGTTGGCCTTTACTGCAAATTTGTAAGTAGGGAATTGTTGAGATATTTGTAGAGAGAAGTTGGTACAATAATTTAAAAATTAAACTCATGAGTTTAATTTTAAATTGGAATCCGTTGAAAAAAAAAACAAGTTAATAAAATATTGTTTTTGATAGTAAAAATACACGGTTTGAGTGTTTGATTTATCATCATTTGAAACACTCTTTCGCATGGGATTATTTTAATATGCGTATCTACTGAATGCGTGCACGATACATAAATATGTACAGTATACGTCTGTGGGTATATACAATGTATTGTTGTAGGCAACATTGCCTATTTAGGTACGGTACGGGCCGACTCGTTCGCTACAGAATTAAACTACAAAAGCAGTTACTGACAATGCCTGCATAACTGGGGCCGCAAAACCTAATTTAGCATTCTAGTGGTCACGGTCCGTGCAAGTTATGCACGGTCTTGTCTGCAGTCATATATTTCTTGCGTTTGTGTTATGCAACGAGCAATTTAGCCGAGGCCTCGTAGTAACGCTTTGCGTACTTATTACCAGTTTAGAATAGCTTAGCTCTTTGACTTTCAAAACAAATTCTCAGTAGTAGTTCGCGGTTAGGACTAAGCAATGGGCGGGAAGATGTTTTCCTCTAACATTAAACTTAGTAGACTAGACTTCATTTTTAAACTTAGTCTCACTTAGGTTTGTTACCTGTTCTGGAACAATGTTTTTTTTAAATAAAGAGTTACGAGACGATCAAGACATGGGCCTGATGGTAAGCAACATGCCTGACACATAACACCACAGTGACACGCAGCTATTGGAACATGAAGAGTCCAAATCATTACCTAGCACTGCACTGCGCTCGTCACCCAGAGATCTAAGATCTTATATATCTAAGCCCTGTAATTTCTCTGGAAACATTGACCTTCAAACCGGAACACAGTAATGTTTGCACATTACTGCTTGGCGGTAGAATAACTGGCAAAGGTGTGATACTTCCCCAGGCGGACTCTGTTTCTTATGAAAGAAACGTCCGTTTTGTGTAATCTGCAACGCGGATATATCTATTTTTTAATCCGATGCATCGGACTTATTAGCATAGTAAACATCAAGCACTCATAAATGTAAAGCGATAGCACTGTGAGGATTCCAATTGTATTAAATAAGTCTCTCAAAGATTATCTTGGACCTAACTTATAAATAGCGCGTATTGCTCTCTTTCGTAGCACAAATATTGTATGTCTATCCGCCGCCGAACCCCACAATAATATACCGTAAGACATTACGCTGTGGAAGTATCCATGGTAAACAAGCCTAGCAGTTGCCACATCTGATAGGTGTCCTTCTTATTTGGCAAACAGCATGCGCAGCTGAACTAAGTTTGTCTGCCAATTTATATGAGGACTCCATTGGAGTTTGGTTAAGGGTTAATGGTTTTCCTAAAAATATTGTAGATTTTCACGTAAAAGTTTTGTAAATTTGACAGAGAAAAACGTATGCTTTTTGTTTTTCCGGATTAAAATGGTTGGCGTCGAACCAGTCGCTCAAAATATTTAAAATTGTATTATTCCACAATAATACATTTGCCAAGAGAGGGGTCTCTTAACTTACAGTCTTAATGTTGATGTAGGTAGGTATAGGTAGTATTATTGGACCTTTCAGTAACATCTTGTATAAACTACTGTTTCTTACGTTGCCATTACAGTTCGAATGTTTTGTTAACAAAGGCACAGATCAGAAAATAGTTACAAAGGCTCAAATGGTAGTTGCCATCAGATGACCTCTGCTGCCTACCGAAATTTGGGGTTGCACAGAAGATGCAGGGCGCAGAGCCCGATTTACTATCTGGCTCTACTTACGCACATACCTAGTACATGCCAAAAAGCTTATAATACCTGAAAGCATTCGATATACTTACCATACTCAAACAATATTACATATCGTACGGCGTGTAGCGAAGCGTCGCTTTGGCATCCTCGAAGGGGATAGCACATGCCATGCATGTCCTATTGCCCTAAAGAAAGGGATCTGGCACATTTTTTTTAAGAAAACAATCGCTAGTATACGGTACGTGAAGCCAGTATACTTATTGTTTTCTGATGTCGGCGGACTTATTAAGTATTTACGACTTATGAACTACCATCTATGCAATAACGTAGTGATTTTGCGGTAGATGTCACCCTGTCACTTCTTGGCCACCGCACATAAGACTGTTAGTTAGGCTGTCAGTTCATTCTCGGCTCTTGCATGTCTAATAACTACCGAGTAGTTATTTAGACTTTGAAAGGCTTGACACCCCGACAATAGCATGGGCAAAAAGCTGCAATGTAACACTCGTTAGACCGGCGGAGTGCAATCGGTGAATGGCGGTTCTCAAATAGATTTCACTTTCCAACCTTGGCTTTAACACCTAAAGTTATTTATGTGTGCTATAGATGTTTATGTATTTTCCTGTTTGAGCAGGATTGACAGCTCAATATTATTTAAATATAGAAAGTAGTTTAATTCCGCATTTTTTATCGGGCTGCTCGTAGCAACGTCGTTTCATGGTTGGTGTTCCAATGACTTGAGCAAAGCGTTATGACTCCTGACGTAATATAATAATGTATATTCGCTTGTTGATATTATCGTATCTTTGAGTTTATTGCACAACATTAGAGACCGCATCGTTGCTTAACATCAGTCGAGACAGTGGATAAACTTATTACATATTGATAAAAAGTTTGTGTTCTATAATTTAAAATAATTTTCCAAAAAAACCGACTTTCAACAGAAAACTTATAAAGTAAAACAATTTTCCTCGATTTCTCTAGGATGTCATCATCAGATCCTGGTTTCCTTATCATGGTACCACCCTTGGAATATCTTCTTTACAACAAAAAAATTATCATCAAAATCGGTTCATAAACGACGAAGTTATCCGCGAACACACATAAAAAAATATCGAATTGAGAAACCTCCTTTTTTGCAGTCGGTCTACGTGAACTGATCACAACACAGTAACTACCTAAATACCCAACATATTAGTTGTCATTTATCTATATCTATTCATAATAATATTAGCAATTTATAACGTTTCCCAAAACTGTACTAACTAGGTTTTTCAAATGCTCCCAAATCTCCATATACTTTGAATACAATACTATAAACTTGAAACAAATGGAATAGAGGATACCTACTAAATATTCATCGATGACGATGATTGTTCGGGATTGTAGGACGATTCCTAACTTCATAGTTAGGAATCTCCTACAATCCCGAACATGTGCTACCAAAAAAATATCTTTAGTTCCCATGCGAAGGAATAGTCATAACAATGACAAAATACTCAGGTTGACCGCTTGAGCGGTAGAAAGGTTCGTTCCTTCCACTCGACACTACCAAAACGACACCATCCGTGGTGTCGTATGGAATCTCTAGTCCATACGACACCACCCTAGTGATGTGCTGTTCCGCCATTAGTTTATATCATCGATATAATTAAGGAAACGAAGATGAGGTATGCCATAATCTAAAGACAACATAACGTGGCGAGAATTTGTTTAAAAAATTTGAAAGTTGAATTGTCAGCGAAAGTACACAATTGTCAGCGAACGTACACAACTCCTTGTTGCGACTGAGACTAAATCAGGAGACGTCACCTGATTTTGCATCGCCATAGTAGAAGCGCGTTTGCCGCTTCTGCGTTTTTAAAAGTTCGATGGTTTATATGTATTTTATGTCGTCAGTTTAAGTATCCATGTCCATTGTGAAAAATTAAAATATTCGGACGGAAAGACAATAATATGCAAATTGCAATGAACAATGTCAAGATGACCATTTGAGTGACAGATAAATATAAACTTTATCAAATGACATACCTCATTAATGAAACTGCTTGAACTTAATTGGCGTTTTCATATCAACAACTTTGTATGTAGGTAACCTCACTATTAGTCGGTGGTGTCGTATGGACTAGTGATTCCATACGACACCACCGATGGTGTCGTTTTGGTGGTGTCGAGTGGAAGGAAGGGAAAGGTTCATTGATTGATGAATATGAAATGTATAAAAAAAATTACGCAGTCACAAATCGTATCCGTCATCTTTTGCAGTTCATTCTAAAGTAAAAAATCCGTAAATCCGTGCCGTGGTCTGTAATAAAGCCTGTTGACTAATACTACTATAAGCATAAGCAGCCCACTAAATGTTCCCACTGCTGGGGCTCGGGGCCTTCTCTCGTTAAGAGAGATTCAAGGTAACTCACCACTAGGGCAGTGCGGGTTGGCGTATGACGCATGACCACGATTCTTGAAGCAGGCCAGTGTCCTCTCGACGTTTTCCTTATCCGTTAAGGTGATGCCAAACTCATAAATATACCCTTGAGAGGTGCAGGCGGGATTCCAACCTACGACCTTTCGATTGTAAATCGTACTTGCAAACCGGTGAGCCAACGCCTTCAACTGATAACTGTTATAACTAACGCTAACTATTCAGATGTTATTTCTTCAGATGTTTCTAAAATAGAGAATAGCTTTAATCGCAATTTGCACAAACCCGTTATCATTGATTTGATAAGCTCTTAATTCTAGCGGATTTATAACCGATAAAGTGCTTAGTGTTGGCAAACAGATACATTATCGCTGAAAGCATTTTTGAACTTGTTTTTATCCTTTGTTGGGTGTGGACTTAGGTAGTTAGAAGCCCTTTTCAAGGGTGCTGTATCTTTTTTTTTTTTTTTTTTTTTTAAATAAAGAGTGACGAGACGATCATGACATGTGCCTGATGGTAAGCAACATGCCTGACACATAACAGCACAGTGGCACGCAGCTATTGGAACATGAAGAGTCCGAATCATTACCTAGCACTGCACTGCGCTCGTCACCCAGAGATCTAAGATCTTATATCTCTAAGCCCAGTAATTTCTCTGGAAACATTGCCCTTCAAACCGGAACACAGTAATGTTTGCACATTACTGCTTGGCGGTAGAATAACTGGCAAAGGTGTGGTACTTCCCCAGGCGGACTCTGCCAAGAGTCCTACCACTACAAAAATTTCTGATGCATGCTTAAGTACTCTGCGTTAAATTGAGAGCTGTATTCTTCACAATGCCGATGACGCGACACGACAGTGCGCTGTGCACCATGCTTTAAAATGAAATTTGGTTTCGCTAGCGAAATACGAGCGAACACGGTAAGACAAACGATTTTGTAGTGGTAGGACCCTTTGCAGAGTCCGCTTGCAGAAGTAAGTACCACGTTTCGCTACCAAGTTATTCCACCGCCAAACAGTAATGGGCAAACATCACTGTGTTCCGATTTGAAGGGTAATGTTTCGAGAGAAATCACAGGATAGAGATAAGGTATCTTATATCTATGACAAGCGCAGTGCAGTGCTAGGTAATAATTTGAAGTCTTCATGGTCCAATGACTGCGTGACACTATGCTGTTTTGGAAAGACGTGTTTGCCTACCATCAAGCACATGTCCTATTAGTCTCGTCTTCATCTTTATCATAAAAAAACATACACACAGGTTACCATCGCCTGGTAAACTTATTTCCGAGACTTCCTGGTTGAACTGCTGGATGATTTCACATGCTTTGTCCGAACAAAGAGATGACATCACATGACATTGGCTGATCCGTTCACCCAACCACATAGACTCATGCACATTATTTTGGATAGAAAAAATATTTCGTTTCGTTCCAATTTTCGCTTCTATTACGCAGAATTGTGAAGCTACTACGTAAATTCCGAAGCTATAACGCACTGATGATAATTAAAACCTTGTTTTTTTTTAATATTCATCAGAGTTCTAAAAGAAACGAGGAGGTGGGTATTGGTTAGGTATATCATAATATTTAATTATTTAATATTTTTCACATAAAAATGGATTGCTCTGATTTAGAACAATCCATTTTTAACCGACTTCAAAAAAGGAGGTTTCTCAATTCGACCGTATGTATGTTCTTTTTTTTTTTTATGTGACAGTATAAATGTTAGATTTCAGATTGAACCCCCGGGAAATGACAAAGATTTCTGAGTCTGTCATATTTATGAAAGACCATTACCTACTTATTTCACAGGAAGAAAGAAAAATATGTTAAATGACATATGATTTTATATTGAGGCCATAAAAAGACAAATAAACATCATTTAGTTCAGTTACAAGCAAAATGCACATTCCGCGACAAATGTTTTCTTGCATTTAAACACGTCACACTTAAGTTCAAAGTGTTATGCAATATGAAACCTGTATTTCAAAGAACTTTGTGTCTTTGAATTATTTTGACGTCAGAAACGAATAAAACGAAAATACCTATACTGATTTGATTTTATTGGAAAAAATTGTAGCTTTTCGTATTTCCATACCATGGGAATTGGATCCTCTAAATCGTAGATATCTACTCATAATAAAATTTTAATATTTTCCGAATGTTAATTAAATTTTAATTGAACGCGGTAGTCATTTGTACTAATTACAAATGAAATCAGCTGTGTGACCGCCTGCCCCACTTACGAGTATGATGATATCAATAAAATACTCAAGCGTATTTAGGTGCTTCGCAAACCTAGACACTTTTAGATCCCATTTATCGATACTGAACTCTTTTTGATCGTCAAAATGTTATTTATTCTATGTCGTCAATGAGAGTTTTTGTTTCCAGTTACGGTCACAAAAAAATGCTTACGTTTGCGCTGGCAGTGGATGATTACATATGTGCGGGTTCTTTAAAAAAACAAATATTTCTTCATCATCATTCAATCGTGTTTTATTTGCACTGTACGCAATAAAACACAATTACTTAACAGATATTCGTCAAATTCAAAGAACATTTTCTGAATACAAATTTTCCCACTATCTTTTCTTAACAGTCACTTTGACAGATACTACGATATCTTCCCATTCCTACTACAAACTTTCATTCAATTCTAAAAGTTTATTTTAAATGAAGTTTATCCCTATCTTTTCACTTTAACGCGATACTTTCTCCTCCTAAGGCTTAATTTACTTTTTTATTACATACTAGCTGTACCCTGCCACGCTTCGCTGTGGCACATTGTGATGCAAAAATTAGATAAAAACAACCCTTGATGCGGATTATATATCATTCTAAAATTTCAGCTCGATCGGTGCAGAACTTTTTGAGTTTTTGAAGCGTACACAAACCAACATAACATGTTATATATAAAGATTTCTTCAGTTTTTAGTGTTTTTTATAATGCAAAGTTTGCGATGGGACAGCGGTAGTTTAATTTTACAATTCTGACATAACCAGAATGACAAAATAAAACTGTGATTTTCCAACCAAAAGAACTTACAGAATTATCAAATCTGATACGCACACAAAAATTTCGAACTACAATAACAAATAGTCTACAATATTTGCTTTAAAAAGGTGTTAAATAGGATTCTAATCGATTCAAATATTGACTTATTAGTTTACTTCCGGGGTTTCCGCGTAAATTACCAATCACTATTGTTTTTTTTTTCTAAGAATCACGCCCATAGGTACTACCAAACCGATCAATTTTATCTTTTACAATACTATTAATTTAACTTGTGTAAACCGTTTAATTGTCGGGTCCTAAATTTAAAGTTCGTATTATGTAACTATTTCTTGTTAGTTCTATGAAAAAGTAATTCAATGCTTCAATAATCTCGTTCGGTTTATTTTTACATCATTCAGTGAAGTTTTTTATTCAAGATCTTTTCGGGATATTGACTGACTATTACTGCACGTAAAAGATTTACTTTTATGTATTTTAAAATTACATTTTGTCTCACAATTTTATTTATCGATACTGTTATACCTACTTATACAAATTTCGGAGAAACATGTTAACTTCAATTACTTAGATTCCTTGGTTACCTCTTGCAGTCTCACTTTCAGTTAGAAGTGGTCCCATATTAATTTTATCGAAAACGAAAATGGTATATTGGCTTTCCTCGGTTTCAAAACTAATATAACAATTATAGGTAGGTATTACTTTTTCCGAAACCTCGCTATCTTATGGGAAGAGGGTGTTTAGTTGATTTTAAATAATTTTAATTGTAAAGCATGTAATAATGTAGTCGAGTGAAAAAAGTGGAATTATAAATTGAAGAAAATTGATTGAAAGTGAAAATTTTAAATTTTTTCTTCGGAAAAAAATATTTTTTACTTTTTGGCTTACAAAAAAAGTTTTACTCTTCTTCACCAAGTCAACCGATTTTCACGTATGTTGGCCTTATGTATAGTTTCTTCTTACTTGAGTGATAAAATAGTTGTTTAATTTGTTAAACAAAATAAAAACTATATCATATTATGATAATATCCAAACGAAGCTGGAACGGGCCACTAGAATTTATATATAAATACGTATATAAAAACATACCTATACACATTTTTTACCTTTCGTGTAATTCGTGCAGCTGATAAGGGCAAGTGCAGGCTCACGTTGCTTTATGACACGTGTTCTACAACAATACTACGTTTCGTAAACATTGGCGGTTGCGTCAAATGCACACGTTATTACCCTTTTGTTTTGAATTAAGTATATGAGTTTTATTACTATAAATACTAGTTTAAATAATGGATCTGTTGTCGCCAGTTGTCGCTGTAGAAGTTTTTATTGTCTATTATTAAACGTTAATTTATACCAGTGCAGTGCACTGTTCACGTCACTGAGATCAATGAAACATTCGAATACAAGAATAATTTTACAGACCATAATCCCATTTAATAATAAAATCCTACTACTTTCTTTTAACAGACAGTGGTATGCTTAAGCGTAGACTAATGGACTTGGAGACTTGGACAGGGCGTCTTTAACTTATGGGTTCTAATTTATTTTACAGAACATTTTTCCCGGTTTCAGATTAGACCTCACAGCAAACTATATATCTGTGTAACTCTATATACATGGTTATGAGTAAAAATAAAATATTGGACGACATTTGCCACACAACACCATCTAACCCCAATCTAAGCCAAGCTTGTTCTTTGTAAACCAGTTAGCCAAACAACAAGTTAATATATCAGCCAATAATATGTCAGCCAATAAAATAACTGATATCCTACTAATCTTATTAATGTTGTAAATGTTTGAATATATGTAGCTCAATTACGTTGTAAGAACTGAACAGATAACACTAATCTAAATCTAAGATATATTAGTCTGAAATTGCACATGAGCCACTCAAGATGATGTAGAGTTCCTTAGGAAATACTACTGTTCTGATTTCTACGAAACGGACGAAGGACGCCATCGCAGAAAATAATAGTAGGTACATATGTATATGTACCTACATATCATATGAATTGCAGTTATTGTAAAACCATTCTAGATACATCTCCTAAATTATATCCTCTCGTGCCATTTAGATGGCTCACACATCTCACTCTAGTTTTTATGCAGTTGTTTAATTAGAATCTCGATTGAGTATCTACTGCACGTGTCGTCAACAATAGGAAAAACAAGGAAAGATTTAAATCGCATATCAGAAGTAGGTAATGAAAAATGAAAGACGATAACCAATCTAACTCATTTCCTGTTTTCATCTCCAGCAGAATCACTACAATCTTGACGGCCGATAAGATTTTGTTTGACACCTTTACTAAGAATTATTGAAATAGTATGTTTGTTATGCGTTATGGATTGTTACTTGTAGGTTTTACTGGGCTAAAATTATTTTAGTATAAACTATTATCGTACAAAAAAAATAACCGTCTTCAAAACCACAAGTAGGCATTCAAAAGCGAAAAATAAATTAATATCATTATTTTAAGCGCTACTCACTCATCTATTTGAAGTCGAATAAAAAAAAGTTGACTGGTCGTAATAACCTACATGGATTAAAATATGATGTTTATTTAATAAATAATGCATCTGTGCATCAGTTTGCATCAATTTGTTATGAACTTGTGAAGCAATAGTACCATGTTACGCAAAATAGGTAAACTTTATTTTACATAAAACCTGCTACTTCGACATTTTCTATATAGTAGGTATATTTATATATAGTAGGTATGTACTTGTGATTTTACCTTCTAACAAAACATCTATAAAATAAACTAAACAAAAATTAAAATAAAAAAATTACTAGTATCGCCCCGCGGTTGCACTCGCGTAATTCCTGATCCAGTTTATTTCCCGGCATAAAAATAGCCTATGTTATATTCCAGACCATTTTATATCTATGTCCCAAATTTCATCCAAATCCCTTTAGTAGTTTTTGCGTGAAAGAGTCACAAACACACATCCTTACAAATTATCGCGCTTACAATATTGGTGGACATTTACACACAGCCTGACAGCACCACCTTACCCCAAACTAAGCAAAGCTTGTACTATGGAAGCCAGGTAGCTGATGTAATACTTATATATTTTAAATACATACTTATTATACATAGAAAACACCCAGGCAGAGTACAAATATTTGAATTCATCACACAAACATTTGCACTGGGTGGGAATCGAACCCACGACCCACGGCTTCGCAGGCAGACTTACTACCAACTAAGCCACCAGGCCAGCCAAAATAGTAATAATAGTAGGGTTTATCATTCTACTTTCATTTATATTAGTACATATTTTATGGATCATTATTATGATATATATTAAAGACTTTTAAGTACTTACCTATACGTATAAGTAAAGCGAATTGAGCTCTAATTATTGAATCTAGAATTCCTTATCATTATCTTTTTATTGCCAATATTATGATTAAGGTAGCATATTAACCTTTATATTTTATCATGTATGTTGACTTGGTCCGAAAACAGAAGTAAAAATAAGCAAATAACAATCAAATGGATTATTTTCAGTTTTTTAAAATTCGTTTTAAAAGAAGTTACGATACCTACCGACCTTTTGGATAACGCATAATAAACAAAACTCTACTCACAAAGATTTGCTATACTTACGGACATACGTAGCTCATATTTGAAAGCATCCTATGCCTATACCTATATTTTATATTGTAGTCAATGACTACCTACCTACAACGTCTCACGCAAGGATAGGTACCTCAGATGGTATCCGCATTACCCTGTTGATATTTGCTAAGCATTTAAAACTATCATCCACGCCTTTTCTAGATCTATTTCAATCAGATCAGAGAGCTCCTTCGGCGACCATTATAATATAGCATCTCGCTACGACGAAAACAAACCGAAAACCATCCAATACAATAGAACATGTATGTAGCAACAAGCGTTACATAACATGACAACTACGGATTTATACCTACACTTATTTAATCATTAGGCTCATGATGTAATTAGTAATTGCAATATTGATCACGTAATGTGTGCAATTAAAGATACGCAATGCAAAACGTTATCATAACTTCAGTTTTTTTTAACTATTATAGGTTTACACTTGACCGCCATCTTGCCTGTTGTTAAACAATCATGTGGTCTGCAATGGAGAGAACTTGGGTACCTAGAAAAAAGCCTCTGGACTTGACACAGACTATATCCATTAGAAAATTCAATTTATGTTCGCGTGTAAATCAATCATAAGAAAATCTAATATTCGATAACGAATTAAGGTCAACAACAATTCCCTGCCTGTCTCCCTATCTCTCATAGGAAGAGAATAAAGAAAATAATATGCAAGCCAACAGCAACCTATGTTTTTATGCGCAAGCATTACAGAATATATTCCTAACCCTTTTAGAACTGGCTTGCTTTGCATTGCATTTCTTTCGATGAAGCGAGTTTTAAATACGAGCGCGTTTAGACGTAAAAATACGTGTACCTACACTAGCAAATAGATTCTTCTATACCAAAATATTTTTATTTTAGAAGCTTACATCATTGACTTATTTATCATTATCCTATTTGGAAAAATTTGGTACGAATTCAAGCGAAGATCTATAAAAATATTAGCTGTGACATGATAAGATTTTATTTACGGCAGTAAATTGGGTAGTTTTTCGTGAAATATCTCTCTAATCTTGAGTAGAATGTAGGATTTTCTTTATCAATATCGTTTGCAAATGTGTTCCTGTTCGATTACAGCATTAGTTAATTAATTGAATCTATTCTATTGCATTCACTGAAAGCCAATTATTATATTGCTAATAATCTAATGACTAGCCTCGTGGCTTAGTTGGTAAGTTTACCTTCAAAGCCGAGGGTCGTGGGTTCGATTCCCATGCAAATATTTGTGTGATGAATACAAATATTTGTACTGTGTCTGGGTGTATTCTATGTATTATATAATAAGTATAATAATAATAAGTATGTATTTACAATTATATGTACATATAAGTATCTACAATATCAAATATCTGGCTTTCTATAGTACAAGCTTTTCTTAGTTTGGGGTCACATGGTGTTGTGTGAAATGTCCACTAATATTTATTTAAATAAGGAGCCAAGCTGCAAATATAGCACCAAGAATCAAATAAATAGTCCTCAGTTACACCGTAAATAGCAATGTTTATTTTTTTGAAAATTAATCATTGGCACCACACTTAGCGAAATTGCAAACTTTCTTTGACAAGTCTATTTGCGTCCTGAAAACGCAGTAAAACAAATTTATGGAATACGTCATTAGAGAGAATGACGTATTTCATAAATTTGTTCTACGACAACGCGACCCAAAAATACGTCCAAAATTTGGGTAAACTCAAATCAGTATAATGATTTAATACGACGTGTGTGATTTCAAATGAACCCTAAAACCCTAACCCGGCGACCTCTGTAGTGGAGCTCAGGCCGAGTATGGAGAAGCCACAATCAGGGCTGACCGCAGAGTTTCTGGCGGTAGTCCACCCAGACTCAAATTTCATTGATGGACCCTAATCGGACTGTTTGTCTTAAATAAGTCACTGACAGATACTAACCAGCACGGTACGTATCAACCTTAATCCCCTTTCGGCCATAAATCTAATCCCAATAACTATTCTTCACATGACCAGTCTGGTGGCTTTTTTGTAAGTGGCTCTATGGCAGTTGGCCTCAGATGGCCACTACTGCCTTTAATTTGGGCTGGCGCAGAAGTCGGAAGATTCTTCTAACCTAAGCTTGCTATAATCTAACATGCAAATAATAAACATACAAATGCATACTCGTAGCATAAACATAGTCTCCTAGTGTCAGAAGGCCCCAAGCCCCAGCTGTGGGAATATAAAGGAGGCTGCATTTAACGATGGTGACTACCTGACTACGTATCAAAGTATTGATAATCCGATATCCATGGGACTTATTGAAAACAAAAGGTTACGCAGTACGCCTTCGCTAATTACTAAGCTGAAAGTTCCATTCTACTTTAAGTAGGAACAATGCTTAAGGCCAGGTAATTCTGTCAAAGTAGGCATTTAACGCTGTCTTGTTCTCGCGACCGTCACCGACCGCGGAATCGGTGCCACAGTGCAGAAATAACATTAAAATATTGGACTATGTAATTTAAACTCATTTTTTGTTCAAGATTTGTTTATGTTTGTTTGTTTATGATTAGAGTTTTGTTGCTATATAAACGAAGAAATATTAAATTTATCTATACTCGGTAGGTATACAAACCTCAACCTTTTCTTTTTTGGTCACACTATAAGTTGAGAACGGCTTTTCCAATTTCATGCATCTTTTTAAAATGTTTACTAATAATTCACAAGTTCCTAACAATTTTTTTCTATGAGGTAAAGATCACTTACTGAGCATAAAATTACAAAATGCTCACAGATCCAGGTAGAGCTTCAAACGCTAATTGAGAAAAAAAACTGTTTTAGCTGATATTTTGGAAACTATATATTTGGACAATAATTGTAGAAAATAAAATTTTGCATCTATTGTTGCTAGTAAACTTTTTTTGTAAAACTTAACCGTTTACGATTTATAACCCATTTAATGATACGGTTGCGATGATGCCGATAATAGTGGATGAAAATGATGTGGTCTATGATGGAACTTGCTTCTCTAATAGAAACAAACACAGTGTACCTGACAAAAACCCACTCTGGCAATGCGTTTCACAGCTTAGTTGTTCTTATTACAAAAGTGGAGACCAAACTCTTCGTTAAACTCTTCAATCATGATGATGAACGGTGCTGTTTATTCGAGCAACGAGCAATATGATAGAATAACTTTAATTTAAAACCCTCGACTCGTATGTGGAAATAAAAGTTTTACAAACATAAAGATACGCGCGAAAAACATAACCCTTCTTCCATTCCGGTAAAAAAAGACATGTTTATGCTACTGGGAACAGAATTCACATTATCATTAAATTGGACATAATAAATCGTAATCGGTAAGTTCGAAAAAAAAGTTTACTGGCAACAAAAGATGGGAAATTTTATTTTCTACAATAATAATAGGCTTTATAACTTTTTTCGGAATATCGGCCAAGGCCAAAAACGTTTTTTCGAGCTGGCGCTTAAAGCTCCACCTGGATTTGTTATTATTTTGTAATTTTATGCTCAGGAAATGATTCTAAACCTTAGTGCAGAGTAAACCAGGAAATTTAGTGCAGAGTTAAATTCTACGAGTAATTTTACTGCCTAAAAGGCTTCAAATTTGGTCGAGTGTCTAAATTTCATTTTAAATAAGTTTTAAATGAACGAAGTTGGGTTTTAGGGATTCGTAGACAAATTTTAAAATATACGTTATGTCTGTCCATCCGTATGTGGCAGCCATTTTTCTCCGAAACTATAAGAAGTATACTATTAAAACTTGGTAAGTACATGTATTCTATGAACAATATTAACATTTTCATACAAAAAAAGAAAAAACAATAAATTTTGGTGGTGTCACAAACTTGGAAAAGAAATAAAAAAAAATCTATCAAAATCATACGTGTATCTATGGATAGATGTTAAAAAATTGTATTGAAGTTCCTAAAATTTTTTTTCTAAACTGAATAGTTTGCGCAAGAGTTTCTTCCAGAGTGTAAAAAAAAAAGTGTGTGTGTTAAAATCTGGATGTGAGGACTTTTCTTCCAAGTACTAAGTACCTTACTACCAAAGAATTTACCTAAATGGCATATAAATGCAAGTTAGGTATCATAAATGATACCTAACTTGCATTCATATTAGGGGATTTACGCAGAAGATTTCTCCCCTCTCATTATTTCCTTATCCCGATCTCTGATTTGACGTACGAATATTTTACCGATACTTATCTATTTTCCATTGCATCCGCATTGAATTTTTTACTGATGTGTTATCGACGTCAGTTTTCTGAGACTCCCCTATGTGTCTACAACATAAAGTAAACAACGTACTAATTAGTATCAGCGTCTATTTGCAATTCCAATGAAAACGGTATCAAAATCAAGATCATAGCGTGCTTCACTAGTAATACCTACTGATATTGTTATACTGTGGCACTATGATCGTAATATTTAAAATTTATTGGTTGTCAAAATTGCAAAATCAAGCACAGGCCCGTCGTCCGTGAGCGCCGAAACGCGACTGATCAGGCCTGCCGAACGGCGCGCTATATATACGGTAGATATTAAAACATAGTGAATAACTGATACTTTTTATCAAGTCAAACTCTGCGAATGCATCTATAACTTTTTAGTGGCTTTCGTTGAGTACAAAAATTTTGTAAAAAAATCATTATTTTAGTCATAAACTTGAAAAAACTTTTTGAAAAGGGGTAACTTTGGGATTTTTTTCTATCAAGTAAAATTCATTAAATCGTGTTATTGACTGCGAATTACACTAGATTAGATCCTTAACTAATACATATATTTTTTCAGAGTTTAATACACTATTTTAAAGGTCTTAAAGTTGTTTTAAAAATTCAAAATTACGGCCCACACGCCCTTAATATACCTAGGTCAAGCTTGAAATTGAGGAAATAAAGCTGTTCCACACATATTGTAGAGTCATAAGCAGCCCACTTTCTGTTTCTCACTGCTGGAACTCAGAGCATTGTCTCACAAATAAAGATTGAAGTGAAGGAAATCCATCACGCTGCCCTAGTTCAACCTAGTTGGCAGATGACGTATATCCTCGAAAGATGCATTTTTTTAACATGCCTTATCCTTATTATTATCCTTATATTTTTCCTCATGATTTTCCAGTGATGTTGACAGACTCGTTTATCTGCACTTGTAAAAATACACAGAGGTGCAGGCAGATTTCGATCTTAGAACCACACGGTTGAGTTGGATGTCCCGGGCACTACGTCAACATATGTAAATGTAATAGCTATTTTTTAACGAGATCAGGAGCAGTGAATTGATTAATTTTCACAACTAGCAGCGCCCCGCGGTTTCACTCACGTTTTCCCCTTTCCTATTAATCCTGACTATTTTCTACACAATAACATCCAGTCGTTTTACGTAAAAGAGTATCAAACATCCGAGATTACTTACAAACTTTCGCATTTATAATATTAATGAAATAACGTGTTTAACGCTTCCTTTCGGCTTAGGTTTAGTTTTTTTTGTGTAACCCCGTTTCAATAGGAGCCCTATAAGTACCAGTCTACCTATAGATATTATAGAGATATGTATACATAGAGACAGGGTGTAATATTTCTTGTAACTCGATATCGTTGCGATGCCTCTAGCTTGTTGAAGTGCCGGTGGGCCTTTTAACACGATGCTCAATAAACAATGGCTCACGCACGCGACGCGTGATTACAACCTGTTTAAGGTTGCACACGAAATCGGAGAGCTGTGCGAAATGTGTAATAAATATTAATCACTTAGTTATGAAAAGGACTTTACCTACCACAGTGGGTATTTCATAGATGTTGGGTTAAGTAATATGTAGCATCGATCTAAAAAAAGTTATGTGAGGGGGTGTCGCAAGTTTTAGTTCAAAACATTTTTTCTGTGTCTAGTATGTTTATACAATTATGTATACGTACTAGCAGCACCCTACGGTTTTGCTCGCTTAGTTCCCATTCCCGTATTTGTAATGAAAAGTAGCCTGTGCTATAATAGGACTAACTTTGTGGCTCCGATAAATAATACAAGCTATGCTTTGTTTGGCGATGATAGTGTTAAGACCGTACCCCGAGTAAATGACCTTAATTATTTCTTACCTTATCGCAAACCGTAAGAAAGAGCAAGAGCAAAACAGTAGGATTTGTCGCTGTTTTACGCTCAAATTTTAGAATAAACTCTTTATAAAATCAGATTTTGGTCTTTTGAAAAAAATATGTGTACCAAAATGTTCGTAACGGAATGTTGCCTATCCGTTGGTGTAAGTACAAAAGCCAAATAATTGCGGTTTTTCGAGTAGATGCATGATAATTACAATTATTTCTATTTTTCATGGTTTCGTTGTGAGGAGATTATTTAAACAATACATTAATTAACAAAAAAAAATACTATTTTAAAGCCAAGAAATTGTAGAATGTTTTTTACCAGTTGATATTTGTTTTGGCTAATGAGTAGATAGCTCTGAAAACTGAACAAAATACTCGTTTAGCTGGGGGACGCGCCTGAAGTGAGTTTTTAATTGTTTCTTTACTCATTTAAACTATTTTGATAGTGATGATGCTAAGCTATTCATTCTGGACTGATTTTTTTGCCTTTTTATAGATCTTGAACAAAACAAAAGTTATGCAACTTATTTTATCGAAATCTTACTACATTGAGGAAGGATAAAAGCTCAAGTAATTTATAGTACAAATATACATATTACAGCACAAAAACGGAAAACCGAGTGAGGACATCTTCTAGTAGGAATGCAATACCTGCAGGAAAACTGGTTACCTACGTGTAATTTATTGTTGTTGTATCATTTGTAGTTCGTTTAAACTTTTAAAACAGACTGATATAACAACTGAAGGGGCACAGAAACGTCACTGAACTAGGAAAAAGCCTGTATGCCAGTCACGGTCGGGACTGACTAGAAAAAAAGACATATGTAAAATGTTTCGTTATTTAATAACGTGTGACACTAGCCTTTTTATAGCGCCATCCTTCAGACAACACAAGAATGAAGCCATTTCTTATAAAAAGATAATCCGAATCCATTTGTAGGTATTATTATATACCAGCAGCGGCCCGAGGTTTCACCCTCGTAAAAATTATTTGTTTTTTGTTTGTTCGTATTTGTTTTTCCAATCTTATCTTTCTACGTACCAAATTACATTCAGATCCCTTCAATAAGCTTGAAAGTCTAAAAAGTATCCATACATCACAATCTTTTGCATTTACAACACCAAATAGGAAGTAGGATTTAGTAACGAAAAACACAAAGATGATACGATGCTACGAAGATGAGAATGTACCTACTCGTACCAGCATCATTAGGAAGCCAACCATACAAAGAATGTCCTTCACACGAGCGTTTTGCAAATAAAAAAAAACCGGTAGTGAAGACGTGTTTCTCAGTATTCATTAGGGTTTCTGACGTTAATAATACCTGAAATACTGCTACGATAAAAGTCACAACAGAAATAGAATTAAAGATTAAACCTGATATTATATAAGATACATCGAATCAATTCATGCAATCTCTGAGGAAGCCACCAGAGAACAATTTAAAACTTGAGGGACCCCTAATGTTCTGTCCAAGGGCTGATCCAGATTTGGCTCAAGGGGGGGTCACATAGTCGTGGTCATGTCACAAAACTGTGTGATAAGTACGTGCATGCTTTTTAATCAGTGGTCCATTTAGGTACTGGACTCAGCCCAGGCAGGGGTCATGACCCCATGAACCCCCCTCCCCCCCTGGATCCGCGCCTGGTTCTAACCCCTAACCCCTTCATTCAAACAGAGAAATGGGAGAACAAACGTCGAAATGAACATACTTCCTGTGCCTTTTCTAACCGACTTAAAAAAGGAGGACGTTCTCATTCTCAATTCGGCTGTCTGTTATTTTGTATGTTACGCGATAGGGGCGCCAATTGTGAATCGATTTTGATGGTTCTTTGTTTGTTTGGTAGATCCTTAGTTCAGAGATGGTCCTTTATATATTTTACACAATCGGTGTAGCTGTTTTTAAAATATGAATAAAAAACTAAAATTTGTTTTCATGTGTTTAGCTAATCTATGATTGTTGGCTGTATGACCTCTACTGCTTACCAAACATCATTACAGAATTTTATCATGGGAGAATGGGTGAATCGGTCCATGAGGTGACGGCGTGGCATGTGCTCGTGTTATCATTTGGTGTAGACTATCACACTATAAATACAAGAGCGGCCGTATTATATTTTACGTACATATATCCTACTAATATTATCAATGGCAATGTTTGGATGTCATAAATGAAAACATAGGACTTATATTTGATTATACAGAAAACAAATAAAATAAAATGATACATATTTTGTTTCTTTCAGTTCCGAGTTACGTTCTATGATTTTTCTCAAATGTCTAAACTCTAAACGGTCAAAACTATTATTTTTTGAGAACTATTTATCAAACTCCAATTATCGAATATCTATTATACAGTATTTAATGTCACATGCATACCTATTTTTGAACGTATTTATTCAATGTTTAGTTATATTTTGTATGACTGTAATTTTATTAGTACACCCTACGCAATTCTCCACGATGGTGTTTTAAACTATTATTGTTATTTACCACACTATTATCACCAATTAATTACTACATATTTATTTGGCTCCACCTTGTAATCGCGGTAAATATCTTATCTCGTGATTCATTATAATGGATCTCAAGGATGTTACCTATATGGCAACACATTGTTCTTTTAACTTTTTTGCGACACATTTTCAGTTTTAAAACAAGTAAACTTATCTACGAGTAAGTAGCACACTACAGAACTAAATACACAATGACAACAATAGTTGCACAAAAACCTAACTGCCGTATCAATTAACCTGTGAATTTTCCTTATTGACTTTTCAAACAAGACAACGTTTTCTCAAAATAGCCTTAGCTTAATTCCGTGAACTCCGACCTAGTATGAAGTCATACTTAATTCCATAAAACTGAAAGTGTAGATATTAATAAATAATACGTAGGTACTAGATATTTTTATTAGTCTTTGAATCAAGTATCGTTTATGTGTATATGTGGTTTGTGATTTAATAGGTACATTGTAAATTATATTATTTAGGTAAGTGATATAGTGTTGATATATTGCCTAGAATCATTATTTGGATTTATACGATACGACAGGTGTTTAATTAGTATATTCAATTGTTTTCTTTTCTATTCTTCGATTTCAACGTGTAAACGTAATTCTAAATCAGTCACGCTATAAATATTATTGCTTATTTCGAGCGTGCTGACTAAAACCTAAACTAAAGTTGGGTATTTTGTCGCTCTCTCCTTTTATTGCAGTTATTGGCAACGTCAAAGAAATTTATAAATAAAACATATTAATAAAATATACATTTAGAGTAGCAAGATGTAGTTATGTATTAATTTAGTTAATGTATGTTTTGCACGCCGAAAGGTAGGTACTTTATAGAATTTAACTTTTGAATTGATTGCAAGAAAAAAACTTTACACACACTTATACTCTGTGGTCAAATTGAAAACAGATTAAATATTGCTTTATAGTCGAATTCCTTGGGCGAACCCTAGTATCACTAGATATCAGGTCTGTCACTAGTGGCTGACTAAATAATTATTAATTATGGTTTACCTTGTTCAATTCAGACATTGAACAAAAACTAAAGTAACTAAGTACTTATGTGCGTATTATCTGAAACCAGAAACAAAAACCACACGGTGTACCTACTTTATCTCTAAAAATATGTAACTGCCAATCAAATACGACATATCGTTTTACATAAACTGGCCTCGTGGCTTAGTTGGCAGTAAGGCTGCTGAATCGTAGGTCGTGGATTCTAGTTTCACTGCACAGTTCAGCACAAGAATGTGAGAAGTTTCGGGTCCTGCGTCTTCTGCGCTAACCCAAAAGATCCCAGAAGTCCGTTAGGTAGTGGAAGTCCACCAGCTAGCTACTCTATAGGTACCTACATTATAAAAAAAAATACCCACCAGCCCGCTACTATAGGTCCGCTATTAAAATATATGTGAGGAATACGAAACTGTGTTCTGTGTGTGGTAGTTCTTATCCCACTAATATTATACATGTAAAATTTTGGATGTCTGTTGTTCAATCGCGTCGGAATGGCTGAACGGACTGGTTGAAATTTGGAACACAGATTACTCTGGAAGAGCATAATAGCGCATTTTTACCGCGGTAAAATAACTGGCAGCGTTCCCGACGCTGCGGATATAACCTGCGCTGCGGTGCGGGTAAAACGCTAGGCGCTGTAGTGCATCATAAGTATGTATTAAATTTATTTATCGCATCGCACCTTTAGAATTAAAGTGGCCTAATTCTAAATCTTGCATTTTGGTAAATGATTTTAGTGATTGGCCATTTTTTGTTCATACTTGCGGTGCTTTACGTCAGAATCTTTATTATTTTGGTATGTTTTTATCTTCCAGACTTAAAAGTCCGTTCTTTATTAATTTAATAATTGCATGTTTTAGACCGTTCGATGTCTAAAACTAGTTTAGTTATATTACATGTAGTTATTAATTTGGGAATACTTAGATGGAGTACTTAGTAAAATAAAAATGTCTGTCAAAATTAAAAGAAAAATCTCGTGAATTTTAGTTTCTAGTTTCTAGACAATATTGCCAGTTGTTAAATTGTATAAGTAACTTTTTTAGCTACAACTCGTTTTCAATTTCCTGTTTTCTCTTATAGTGAAACTTATATGATAGGAAATTGTATTATCATAATTGTGGGTCCATTCATCCAATTGGTGATCCAAACATTTACTGAAGACTTCCGCTGGGCCAAAAACTTTCAAATCGGTAAAGTGCTGTTCAAGGTTAATGACGTCAGGATAACTCATGAGACTGAAGTAAGTAGTAATAGAAACTGTTTAGATAAACATGGTAATACCCGCCCTCAGACCAACACCCGCCACCCGCCACGCATAATCTTACGATCCAATACTCAGTTTTCGGACCATAGAGTAAAATTCTATTTTTTAATCCATATTATTCACTTAGACATTTACAAAAACTCTGAAAGGCCGTCGAAATAGTTGCATCTCTCTACTTAGTATATAGTTGCAAACTGCAACAATGTATTACGAATACTAAACTTACTAAGGTTTGCTCTATCTGTTACCTACCTACTTTATAGATAATTGCTTCTTCTAGGAGATTACACATATATCAATGAACTAACCAATCTAATAAAAACCAATAAAACAACCCAAATGAAATCATTAACGTAGGTGTACGTAAACACGTCAATCCACAAGATAAAATAGGTACTTACCAAAGAGTTTACTTTTACTACGTATAGAGTTGGCACAAACGCTTTACACCGAAAGCACGGATAGCATCTTTCTTGCCTTGTCGCTCTTGTGGAAGTATCATACCTTTGTCGCGCCACATCACTCCATTGCCATAGAAAGTATGCACGTCATCTGCTTACGATTGACACAAAGGAAGCGTGCGGAAAATCTTACTCCATACGTAGTATATGTATACTCTTTGGTACTTAATAATTTATTTCACAAGGTTCTAACATCGATGCTACTGTAGAGATTTTCTACGATAACATGGCCCGCCCCCTCCAAATTACTGTTTTAATGTGTGTAGTCACATCCTTACGAAAGAATTTGTATGTAGTTGTAATTATTCATCTTCAGTAGCAGGCCGGCAGTGGTCTGAGACAGTCAAGTCGTTGAGTCTACGTCGCTCAGTGACACGAAAGTACTGACCGCAACACAAACTACCAGGTCATGGAAAAGTCAATAAAAAAAAAAATGTGCGGAGTCAGGGAAGAGAAGTTATAGCTACAGTATACCAACATATGAAGCATGAGGCTGAAAATGGAGTAGAGCGCTTGACAGACGCTAGATGGAGAACTTCCAGAGCTGTGGGAGTTAGCGAAAAGACTATAACAAGAATTCTCAAAGAAAAAGCGAAATGTGATGCAACTGGTACACAAATGAGCTCACCACATAAAACAAAAATCCTCGCAAACGTTTAAAGCGTGACATCGATGAATTTGACAAGGGGGTAATAAGGCGTACTGTCAGTAACTTTCATACAGAGTATAAACAATATCCAACATTAAAAGCTTTGAAAAGAGTGCTTACTGAAAAGATAAATTTTGATGGATGTTTCGAGACTTTACGGCGTATCCTTCTTGATTTAGGATATGAGTGGAAAACTACTGAAGACAATCGTCAAGCTCTAGTTGAAAAACATGACGTGCAGTTGCTTCGCTATAAATATTTAAAACAATTGAAGAAATATAGAGAAGAAGGCAGGAATATTGTTTATACCGATGAAAGCTACATTCATACCACACATGTACAAAATAAATCATGGGGTACTAAACAAGGAACAGTAGCAAAGAAAAAAATGTCTAAAGGGTTACGCATCATAATTGTCCACGCCGGTGGAAAAAATGGTTTTGTCCCCAATGCTTCTTTAATTTATAAGGCTAGTTCAAAGACTGGCGACTAACATGACAATATGAACCACAATAACTACAAGAAGTGGTTCTCAGAACAACTTCTGCCAAACATACCAGAAAAGTCCGTAATTGTTATGGATAACGCCTCTTACCATAACACATTTACTGAAAAAGTTCCCACCTCCAACAGCAACAAAGCTGCCATGAAAGATTGGCTCGTGAAAAAACACATCGACTTCGAGGAAGACATGAAGAAAATCGAACTCTATGATATCATTTTAAAAAATAAGGATAATTCTAGAAATTACGCTATCGATGGCGAAGCAAATATAAATGCGATATATTAAGACTTCCGCCATATCATCCCAACTTAACCCCTGTCGAGAAAATTTGGGGAGTGTTGAAAAACTACATAGCCAACAAAAATGTAAACCAAAACTACACATCCATCATGAAATTACTTCATGAGCGTCTGGACATGATCGATCGCACGATGTGGGCCAACACTTGCAAACATGTGGAGGAAACGGAATCTGAATACTGGAAAAAGTACGACAACGAGCAAGAATTTATTATTCGCGTAGGAGAATCCGATTCTGAAAATGACACATCAAGCTTCTATGACAGCGACGAGCAAAATTATAGTTCCAGTGCCAATAGAGATATTAAGATTTATAATAATGCCCGGGCAGTATGAATATTGACTAATGCCTTTATTAACACTTGGACCATGCGTTTTTTTATAATAATTGTGATTACTGATCTTTGAAAAGGATTTAGATGTCTTATTTTACTGAAATTGTTAAACATGCAAAATATTTCAATATTTGTACACAATAAAATTTATTCATAGTTTTTGTGCAATCAGTACTTATAATATCTCAATTGTTATCAGATTTGTTGGTCAACTCACCATAATTTGTTGACCGTGGAAGACAACGCACGTGTCCGTTTCATAGAGTACGTCAGTGCAGCGCCATACTAATAATAAGAGCGATTAATGAATGCCGCTGGTCGAGCAACAAATCCATAGATTTGTTAGCTCGACTAGGTGTTGACAACAGTCGCAGTACGCACACATGCGTGGTGATGCGTTGTAAATACTTTCACTAATACTTTCAAACGTTTAGAATTCTGGAGGGGCGGGTCATGTTATCGTAGTAAATCTATAACATCAGAAGTAGGTTGACAGTCTGAAAGCATTAGTTCCCCTTATTTTGCCAACAGCACAATAGCACAGCTCAGTGTTACAATAATTCAAAGTGCACCACCATCGTATTTTTACAATAGATAATTAGTAAAAATTTGCTTTATTTTACCGACACTAACATTTTATTACAGGTATTTGTTTATCCTGTAATTCCAACGAGATCACTGCATAGCTCGAAAGTTTGATCGGTGATGTTTCATTACAAATAATTGGTTTACAGAGAAATAATGGAGGAAGAGCAATATACATTCATTTGAATACATTCCTTCCTACTTGCACAAAGGTAGGTATAGTTAAATACCCGGAACAATATCAATACAATAAAAGCGAAAAATAGTGTTATGTTACTTTTCTGTGCTTATTCCAGAGATTAGCGCGTTCAAACAAATAAACTCTTCAGCATCATAATATTAGTGTAGATCTTTATTCAGATTCTAAGTTTCTAACATCACGAAGTGTAAATAATCTATTGATTGTAGGACAATATTATAAGTAATGTTCTATAATATTGTAGATAACATCACATTGTCAATAAACGTCACGACACTATATTATGTGTAACAATTACAGTTATATCAGATTTTTTTAAATAAAAATATTCATTTATTCATGTGTTTTCTTAATAAATAAAAATGTTATGTTGGTTTGTGTACGCTTCAAAAACTCAAAAAGTTCTACAACGATCGAGCTGAAATTTTAGAATGATATATAATCCGCATCAAGGGTTGTTTTTATCTAATTTTTGCATCACAATGTGCCACAGGGAAGCGTGCCAGGGTACAGCTAGTATTTTATAAATTATTTCTCTTGCAAACCAAATACCGTCAAAATTTAATAATTTTATAGGAACTGAACATAGCCACAAATGAGATTCAACATGGGGCAGTGATCGTTCCAGTGATGATAACAGGCCGCTAACGGCCACGATTGCGTGACAATATGACGTCATATGCGAAAAGTAACAAGTTTTTTTATTAACCGTGTTCTTAACCACGTGGTGGTGCCAATAGCGGATTTTAGGATTTTACCCTTAGTAATAACGATGATGTAGGAGGATAACAATATAGAATCTCTAAAGAACAGCTAATTTTAAGTTTTTGATGCTCCAGCGCAAAAAGGTCGGATTTAAAACTTACACATTTACCTATATTAGGTTAAATGATGGCTTCCTATGAAACAAGACTCTTAAATAGCGAAAAAAGATAGGCTGATCCATAGAATAAAAACAAATGTTTTTTAACTTATTTTTATAGATCTACTAAAAACTGATAATTTTAAAGAATATCAGTGTACCAGCGTAATGAGTTTGGGGATAAATTTACGCATAATTCTGTACTGGAAGTGGTGAACCTACCTACTCATGTATTAACTATTGTGGACGAAGCAAATTTTGAAGTATTTCCTGTAACTGTTATATTTATCTTGGTTAAATGCTGGACTAATTCACCGCTATTTCGATGCAGTTTTGGTACATATTATCCCCGTAAATTCGAATACCTACAGCATTCGAAAGATTACTCAATCTAGAGTCGTTTTACTGCTAGGCAGGTTATGAAACATCAGTTTGTTTACACTACTTACAGTAATATACACTAATCCTGTGGATTTATCGTGTTTTCTCAATTAGCGTACGGTGTCGGGTTATGAAAGTAAAACGCGAATGAGTCATGGCGATGTGCGGGTCGATTCTAAAAAGCAAACTCGACGTTGAGGTCTACTACTAGTTCATCTCTATTATCACTTGAATCTTCAAATTTTGAATTTAACATTGATCTCTCTTTATTTTTTGCTTGAAAATAAAGAAGAGAAATAGCGTCAGACGCTGTCTTCGAGTAAACGGTGAATTAAATTTTCACCTGAGCCAATTTCAAATTATTTTCTTTTTGTTTCAAACTTCTTTTCTTCTTTCTGTTCTTCCTAGGTCCCACTTGAATGTTACTAAAATCGATCGAGAAGTTTTTGATTAATTAACAATAATCTTAAAATGTATATACCTACATTGATGATATTTTCGTTTACTCCGAAATCCTGTTCTTATTTCAATAGTACGTTTAGGCAGGTCCATAATATTCAGTTTCACAAAAAAAAAATTTGTTGGTGTCAGAGTTTAATTTTTAAATGAAAATCGGTCATTTGGTTTCTTAACTGAAAAGTTTTAAACTGCGATTCTTTCATACTCGGAGGTTAATTTATTTTGCAGGGTTCGTGACAGTATTACGTGACAAATATAAATAGCTCTACGCATGCGAGAAATCATAACGCGTTCTGGGGTCAAGTTACAGTAGTGACGAGCTCGCTGTCGAGATCGCCGAGTCTGTCTGTCGAGTTTAGTATTTCAGAATCGACAGCCTGTGCCGATAACCTACTTCTAACTGTACAATAGCCGATTGAATACTAACCATATCTACCTACTAAATATTCTATTAAGTAGGTATTTAGATCTTGAATCTACTTTTCAAACATGCATGAGTATGGCACCTATTTCGAAAAGTATTACCTATAGTCTTCTAAAATAAAATAGTCTCTTTTTGAAATTTGATAATTAAGTACTCGCCATATATTTTATTATTTATACATTACATTACATTAATCAACACTATATCATATATACTATACAAATTATTTAACACGCCAAAAAAAATTAACACTTTATTTTGATATTATACATATGTATATTTATAAAAGGTGGCACCAATGTTAAATTTCACAAAAGCAAAGAGTGGTGCCACACTTGGCAAAACTTATAACTATCTTTGACAAGTAAATTTGCACCTGGAAAACGCCTCATTTCTATATCATTCTTGTTTTCTACATCATTATTATTTCATTATTTATATATGTATGCATTAAGAAACAAAATATGCATCCATAGGTAGGTACACAAAAAATATATTCATCACTATTAAATTTTAACTGACTTTAAAAAGATGGAAGTTCTCAGTTCAGTTGTATTGTTATGTTTATGATTCAGCTAGGATCAGGTCTTTTTTCTAGATGAACTAGTTTGGTACCTAATTTATATTTTTATTTGGCCACAAATATCGCCCGCACTTGGTAGATGGTAGAGGTATATCTACTGTTAATAAAATAGGAAGAGAGGTAAATCATGTTGTATCTCGATTTTCTCTCTCTTGCCTTGCCAAATTTGCTACTTTATCAATGCGAATAATAATAAATAACAAACCTAATTTGAAGATGTTCAAATTTTTACATATCCAAATAGGCAAGTGAGAATAGATAATACACACGTCTCACGCCAAGGTGCTATTAACTAAGTGCGGCCACATTGTCAACGTATTTCCCCATCAGATAAGAAAATGAATTTAACCACAAGTTCCCCATCGCTATTGAGCCCGTCCTGCACCCACCAACGTATTGTCCAGTCTGATAGATAGAGAGAGGAACAATAGCGATAGCGAGTAACTTCCGTAATAAGGCCGTTTCTTTATCAAAGCCGCACACCCGCATTTTAAAGTACAAAATATATGTCAGTGAATATGCCATTGCTGGAACGGTGTCACGGTCAGACCTTCGGATGGAGAGAATTATATTTTATTCATATTGCGCAAGCGAGGTGAACCGCCATTGCCGATTAGTGCCATCTCGCGGAGGATTCTCGCAATTTGTCGGAATGCATCTAACAAAAGTGCACGATGACCTCAGGAAGTGAAAACCAAGGTTGATGTGGTTAAAACGTTAAAAAAATACTGTAGACAGATTAAATCTTTATTGTTCTCGTCGAATTCCTAATGCATATTCCATATTGCATATTCCTATGCAATTCTTTGCATAGTAATGAAAATGGATACCTAAGCCTGCATGGACTACCTCCATGTATGGGTGATGCACATCTTTAAACCCCAATTTAACCCATGGAGATACGACCATTATAAATTAATATTGGTGGACAATCCGCACATAACACCATCTAAATCCAAACTAAGCAAAGCTTGTATTACCTATGGCAGCCAGATAGATAATACTTATAATACTTACTTACATATAAAATACATACAATTGCATAAATATACAATACATACAATTACATATACAATATTATGTAGTCGTAAATAGGTACTTTGATAAAATAGAAACACCCAGACACAGAGCAAATACTTGCTTGTATTCATAGCATTCCCAAATTTCAAACCATTACGCAAAACCCCTCTAAATTTGTATGTCTCTATGTATGTGCGACTAGTCCAGCGATTAATAAGGTAACGGAGATATTAGATCAAAAGAGCCCAAATCATTACATATAACACTAATGCGCTCGTAACTCGAGAAGTGTTTTAAGATGATTTATACCTGTGCTCTGTAATTTCTTTGGAAATATTGCAATTCAAACCCGAACACAGTAATGTTTCCACATTACTGCTTCGCGATAGAATAATTGACAAAGGCGTGGGTGGTACTTCTCAAGGGAAATAATTCTACCCCTACAAATGGTCGTTTAATGCATTGGCATTTAGTTTTAAAACTTATTTGTTTGATTTTAATGTTCCTCGTTGGTTGTTTCAGGTACCGATGTGTGTCCTATGAAGTCATTGCTGCGTCGCATCGGGCAGCAGTTGTTCACAGCTCTTAGCGGGAAGGGCATTGCTGTGCTCGTCAACCATGGCATTGCTGACGAAAAGGTACTATCATATGAACTTATATATTCACAAATAATCCACTGAACTTTTTTATAGTATAGAGCTATAGAGTGACAAGACGAGCAGGATGTGCCTGATGCAACATGCGTGCCCATAATAGTGCGGTGACACGCAGCCGTTGGAACACGAAAAGCCCAAACCACTATCATAATCATATTTATTCATAAAAAATGTTACACGTCACAAAATTCAATATAAAAGAATTACACAAAATGTAATCTAGCACCACACTGTACTCGTCACCCGAAGATATCTTTTAGTCCAGTAATTTCTCTGGAAACACTGCCCTTCTAACTGGAAACCGGAACATAGTAATATTTGTACACTACTGTTTGGCGCCAGAATGACTGACAAAGGTACTTCTCCAGCCGGACTCTACATAGAGCTCCACCACTACAAATTCATAAATCATATTTATATAGGGTTGTAACTATTAGCTCGTGATTGTAAGGGTCGAGCTAAACTCACGAGACACCACGAAAGATAAGGCAGTTGGTTACGCATATTTAATAGTTGGGATCAGCAACTAGAGTGTATTTTTCATAGTATAGAGTGACGGGACGAGCAGGATATGTTTCTGACAATCGTACAATGAAGAGACATCGCCCGAAAGTTTTAAGCATCTTCGTTATTTTTGTTTGTGAAACAAAGAAAAATCGTATATTTTTTTTATTGTCTCACTGACGTGACTATTTAATTAGTTTTTTTGAGTCATCAAGGCTATTTACTTTTATTAATTTCAATTAACTTGTGAAAACTGTTAATTCCAGCTAAAGCGAGTGTATCGGGATCTAGACAACTTCTGCGCGCTTCCTGAGGGCTGCCAGGCGCAGTATCTCCGCAACCCCACCAGCAACCATGGCTACGTCAAACCCGGCATGGATCAGTTCGATACCACCAAGAAGGTAGCACATTATCTAACTGCTTGTTAACATAAGCCTAAGTTGTGATAATAACGTTTAGGCTGTGGAATGTGTTACCTGACTTCTTCACTTCTTTCTTGAGCACTATTTATGCTCAAGAAATTTAATCTTCAAAGAAATAATAACGTCATCTTCATCATCGGCCGCAAGACGTCCACTGCTGAACGCAGGCCTCCCCCTCAGATTTCCACAATGAACGGTCCTGCGCAACTTGCAACCAGCGGTTTCCAGCGACTTTTGTAAGGTGATCTATCTATCTAGTGGGAGGCCGTTCCACACTGTGTCCTCCATTTCGTGGTCGTGCCACGAAATAATAACGTAATCGCTGTGAATTCCAGGAGCTTCGCCACTCATTCAACATCACAACTCTGACGCCGGCGGCGATGCCAGCCCAAGAGGAGGTGCCAGAATTCTCGCTGCACGCCTTCCCGCTCGCTCACGACCTCACCAACCTGTCGCGAGTGCTTCTGCAGGCACTGGCCTATGCTCTAGGTAGGTCATTGAAAACGAAATCCCACAAATATCATACATAATATACTAGGACTAGGAAGTTGATTACACGAATTTTTTCTTCACCGTCAAGTTAGTGACATTACGCATTTGACATCAAAATGAGCTAGCCCTTCTCACTGCTGAGGGTCGGGGCCTTATCTCGCAAGGAGAGCGTCAAGGCCATTATCTACCACGCTGGCTCATTGTGGTTTGGTGGATTACATTACATGACCTGACATGTCGGTTTCATCAAGATGTTTACACGCATTACGAAAAAGAATCCGGACACATTGGTGCGCGTGGTATATGAATCAGGGGCTTCGGATCAGCCCCAGTAGACCAGCCGTAACTTTTATACCAGCCGTAACCTAATCCTATCCCTAACTTCTTGTTTACGTTACAGGTATCCCACCAGCAACCCTCATCCAATGCCACTCGGGCATGATGCAGAGTGATGGCCGCAATCCGTCCACCATGCGTCTCCTGTACTACCCCCCCGTGCCTCCAGAGGACGTCGGTCCGTGCTGCCAGAGCGACGTCATTCACTACACCCGATGCGGTGCCCACGCTGACTATGGCACCTTCACCCTGTTGGCACAAGACTCGGAGGGAGGACTCGAGGTTAGAGAACAACACTTTTCAGAACCGAATGGTTATCACATAGTACACGTTACACAAGACTTAAAGCCTTATTACACTTGGCCAAATTTAGTGACTGAATTCAGAACCAAATTCAGGAGCAAGTTTAGAAGCCAGTAGCGGGTAGCTCACTGAATGCTATTGCCAGGATTGTCACCCGTTCCCGGATTTGTCCTAGTTTAGAGAACAACCGAGGAGCGTCCTGCCCGGACTTCATTTGTAATAGGTCTTGGGCCGCCCGCAACTCTTGCACTGGGCCTGAAAGCACACAACAGACTTACTAAAACTGTTTTCGCACAAAAAATTCAACTGACTTCAAAACCACAAATAGGTACTCAAAAGCGAAAAATAAACTAAAATCATTATTATAAGCGCTACTCACTCATCTATTTGAAGTCGGTGCCAGCCAAATCTAACAGGTAGTGGATAGATACTACTTACCATGTTACATGTTACGTATGTACATAGCATCAATCTACTAACTTTTGACCTGACTGGCACCGACTTCAAATAGATGACTGAGTAGCGGTTATAATAATGATTTTAGTTTATTTTTCGCTTTTGAGTGCCTATTTGTGGTTTTGAAGTCGGTTTAATTTTTTGTACGAAAACAGTTTAGTTTACCCTTTTTAGTGTAAAACAAGTTTTTATTTTACACAATTTCGTATTGATAGGACCGAGTGTGCTTTTGTGACATCTACATCTACGTCATCCAGAAAATTGATGCAAATTTTAGTTTATGGTTCATATTTCAAAAACCACCCGACCGATTTCGATTAGATTTATATGGGACCATTCGGGAAGCATACCCATCCGAACACAAAAAGAAATTTTAAAATCGGTGCAGGGGTTTTCGAGAAATCAGGTAACATACATAAAAAAAACATAGGGGTCGAATTGATAACCTCCTCCTTTTTTGAAAGTCGGTTAAAAATAATTATAAAAGGTTATTAGCACGGTCTAATCTCGACGTTTTGCCAGCCTTACAACCGCCATTGGCACGAATGATATAAGACTATCAACGCCGAGATAATTAAATAATAATTTTGATCGTGATAAAATCCTGTGTAATAATACATATGTATTTACAATGTGAGCTTAAATTGGTTTTTTTTTACAATTAAATGGAATGGTTTTCGTCTGTGATCTCTCTTCACACTTCTATTCTCTGTTATGACACAATGAGACTATTTCAGACCGCAATAATACCTGTTTTTGAGGTCCCTTAATGACTGTAAGTATTCTCAGGGCCTGGCACCTAGAACATCTACGAAGAGAAAAAGTTCGAGTTATAAATATTGTTCAGAATGGTCTCAGCCAAGAAAACTCTCACAATGAGAATATGATATCTGAAGTAAAAAAAAAACAGCAACAACATACAGTAACAATAGTATTTTCCCAACTGAACAATGGAAACTAGTAAAACAAGCTCATAATAACGTGTCTATTCTTAGCTTTTCTGTGATTGCACTTCATTTGAAGTGCTTATTAGACCGGTGTGAAGTAGTTTAGAGAGTTGAACGTAATTTGTACAATGATACTCTTTCTATGGTCTAGATACCAAAGTTTGAAAAGCGATTATATTTCCTAGTAATATTATAAATGTCAATGTATGGATGTTTGGATGTTATTAGCCTATGTGTTCTGCCAAACTATAATCTAATTGTGTTTCAAATCTCAGCCCGATTCGTTCATACGATACGACGTGATTGAGCAACAAACATCAAAATATCCAAACATCCACACATTGCCATTTATAATATTAGTAGGATGTAAGTTTGTTTGTTACGATTTCACGCGAAAACTACTTAACCGATCATCAAGAAACTTTCTACACAAATTCTTGGAGGTATTAGAAGTAGAAGTAACATAGGCTATATTTTATTACGGAAATAACAGGCACGGGAATGGCGTGGGTGAAACCTCGGGGCGCTGTTAGTACTAATAATAATTATTATTAACATTTCACACACAACATCATCTAACTAAGCAAAGTTTGTAATGTAGGTAGGATAATACTAGCTAGTGAAGTGGACAACCTTGATACCCTAATAAAACAATGTAAGGAGCAAGGGCGGATCTATATTTGGCACCATTTTGGGGGGTCTCATAGTCATAGTCAAGTCAAAAAACCGTGCGACAAGTGCGTGTATACCATTTAAGTAGTGGTTCACCTAGGTTCTGGATCTAGCTCAGGTGTCATGACCCTAATGATCACTCTTGGATCCTTTTGTAAGACGGTATTGTTGCGGTGTTTCAGGTGAAGCTGAACGGTAGTGATCAGTGGCAGACCGTAGGCCACCTGCCTGGTGCCATTTTGGTGCAGACTGGACAGCTGCTTGCTGCCTGGACCACCAACTTGCTCCCGGCACTGGTCAGTACAACTCCCTTACTTTAATTGAGATGACGACTTGATCAAAAACATAAACAGTAATAGTAAAAAATTCCTTGACCAGAAAATATATAAATTGCACGACAGCACAACACTGTTCTTATATGAGCAAACAGTCTTACCATAAGGTGTATGTTCCAGTCACTTTGTGCTCTGTATAATTGTACTCTACCTATTTATGCTTTGTTTAAAGGTTATCAGATGGTAACATAACATGTTTATCATCTATTCACAATTGAGATGATGACAGTGTTAAAAACATATCTTTTAATTAGTCCGTCATCATCAGTTATATCATGAAAAAATATATGGGACACGGGTTTTTGTTTGTTTCATCAAATTATTAAATATTGACAAAGATATCCTCAAACTTCCGGAGTGAGGGTAGTAGACGTCACGTTTACATAATAAAGTGGCCAAGTGCGAGTCGGACTCGCCCATGAAGGGTTTCGTTGCAGCAAGTAATATTATACATATAGGTAGTACACATAATTCTTGTAGTTCGTTGTAACTTAGAACGAAATTTTAATAATAGTGTATTTATGACGTACTTACTAAAAAAACTACTTACCAGATCGAGTTTAAACCGTGGAAGTCTGCATGGTACATCATATTTTTTTTTAGATATTTCATTTTTTTACTTTAGAAGTTATACCCTTCTATCATCCTACATAGGTCTCCTGCTGTATCAGATGACCACGGAGGCTAATACAAAGAGGAGGTGGGGTAATTAAATTTCCATATGAAACGACGCGTGATAGTTTGCGGGATGAGGGGGCACTGAAGGCGTGTTAAGCTCCGCCCACTTCTCAATTTTCCATCTATCGGCTAATAGCAAAACTACTAGCTTAGGTTGATGTTGATATTACTACATAGTTCAGCTACGTTACACTAGATGTCAAAAGATTTAATGAGATGGAACGTACTAAGAACTTTAATCTTCAAAAAAAAATATAGGTAAATAAATAAAATTAAGATATTAAAAACATGCTTTTATTACTTGTAAATAAAATGAACTAAAATTTGAAAATAATTTAAACATGATAATAAATGTATTTAACTGTCACTCTGACGTCCAAGAACGGCAGAGATCTATCCACCTCCAATTCAAATGTGAACCTAATGTTGACATGTATCGAGTTGAGATGCTCCAAGAAACGGTTTACTGCTTCCCCTATCTCCTTTTAAAATGCAGAAAACGTCGTCTACGTATCTAATCCACATTCTTACCGCTGCTGATTGAAAGTCAACTAATTTTTCGAAATGCTCCATCCAGATGTTGGCTAACACTGGTGCCACAGGACTCCCCATAGCTACGCCATCTATCTGTAGGTAATGCTGCTCACGGTAAAGATCGGTTTTCGGTTATCGGCGTCGTGGAATCCAGTCATAAATAAATGTAGGTACGCATCGCGGAGTGAGTTTGGAGAAGCCTGGTGATACGGTTAGTGTTGTGTGTCGTGGTGGTAATCCTGCGATTTTCGAAGACCAAATGAGGGTAGATCTAGATCCCCTCATTTCGCAATGAGACGACCCGCAATTTCTTCAGTCTTCTCGTGACCACGGCGGTTGTAACGCTGCCGAAACGTCGAGGTATTTAAACAATGAATTAAATCGTGATTAAGTCCTGTACATTATAAACATTATGTGTTCAAATCGCGAAAGCTTAAAAACAATAAATGTATAGGCACTTAGGTACATAGCAACCTTTAACGATAAATTAAGCTTCTTCGTCTACGTCACTATAATCATAAATATATCGTAGAAACCTAGATGTATATATTTATTATCAAACTCCAACGGTCTTTTCATAAAAAGTTATAGCATGTCTAAAGTCTTGCTATAGTAAGTCTTAAGAAAAAATGGTATTCATAACAGTATTTTAGCGCTAAAACGTGAAACGCTAAAAACGCTAAAAGCCTTCTATAAAGTTATAGAGCCGAGAACCCTACTTTAGCGGTATTTTAAGGCAAATATGGCCGACTCTTAACAGCTGATTAGTGTCAAAATGGCGTTGTGACATATTCAACTTCAACTTTTTTTTTGGTTTCCATTCGGTAATGTCAACGTAAATTCGACAATGTCCAGCGTTTGAGCGTTGGGAGTATCTTTGTTATACTTACCTATTATTTTCTTAATTCAGGTGCTCATAAAAAAACAACAACAGGTGAACATATAAAATTAGTTGGTAAAATAATTTAATTCTGAATACGGCCCTGGATATTTCTCACGTTTAAATAGTTAATGCTACATGACGATAGATGGAAGCCCGTTCATAAAATAATAATAAAAGCTGTAAAAGTACTATTTTAGCTACTAAAATGTATTTAGGACTAAGTGTATAACAGTTTTTAGTATTTACGTATTATTATTACAATATAATACTGCAAAATCATACGTAAACTTACGTATTTTCTTCCCAAAAATGTCGCCATCTAGTGTCAAGTAGTAGAAATTTAACACGGAAAGCTGAGAATGTTCAAGAACTTTTATATTTAATTACTTTTAAATTACTTACAAATGAAATGTGACGCCATCCATATTAACAGAACGTCTGTCTGAGTAACTTTGGCAGTAAAACACAACACTTCATCCTTTTCTTGTTAAAAACTCAAAAAACACACCTAAAATGCGAATCTCGTCACATGTGCACCTGACGAACGCTGATAACATACTAACTTAGACCCCGCCCACTGTGATGACGTCAGGACCTAGTTGAATATCACAGTGCACAGTTGCTTAGGGCAGCTCCTCTTTGTGTTACCTCCGTGCAGATGACCCATAAATTTTGTTCACGGGCCTGCAGTCTAGAAGGATGAGCTTAACGTTCACAATGGGGGTGGCTCACAAACTCACAATAGATGTCGACAGAGAACGTTGGGACGAGCAGGACATGTGCGTGATGGTAACTACCACGTATATAACAGCACAGTGCTACGTAGCTATTGGAACATGAGTCCCATCATTACCTAGCACTACTCTATGCCCTGTTCCCAGATCTGGAAACACAAAGTGGGCTGCTTATGCTTATGTAAACTATAAGTAAACTAGCGGCCCATTCCGGCTTTGCTCGGATAATAACCTAGATACCAACTGGAGCGCCATCTGCCGGGCTGATTTGTAAATCTAAACCATCCACGGCCCTACCCAAACGTATACAAAAAAATCATTCAAATCGGAACAGCCGTTCAGGAAGAGTTAACTTATAACGAAAAGTGGGATTGATTTTTATATACCTATAGACTAGCGGCCCGTTACGGCTTCGCTCGGATATTGTCACATAAAGCCCATTAATCGAAATATAAACTATCCTATCTTTTAAGTTGGATCAATCTACACATGGTGTCCAAATTTCATTAAGAACAAAATTAAAAATTTTGACTAACCCCCGACTACGTCAGATTTGTTATTTGTACAACATTCTACTAGTCAAGCCCTTTCATTTGATACCCCTATTAAGGGAGTTGTGAAAAAAGAAATGTAATTCGCCATTTTGTGGTATCGGCCATCTTGGATTTAAAATTTGTCGTAGTGCAAAGTATTCTACTAATTAAGCCCTTTCGTTTGAACCCATATTGAGGTAGTAGTGAAAAAAAATATATAATTCGCCATTTTGTGGTGGCGGCCATCTTGGATTTGAAATTTGTTATAGCGTATAGTACTCTACTAGTTCAGCCCTTTTCATTTGATACCCATATTGAGGTAGGTTGTGAAGAAATATTTTATCCGCCATTTTGTGGAGGCAGCCATCTTGAATCGATATTAACCAAACATAGCTAAGAACACCCGCACGGTAATTAACTTTTAAATAAAAAAACCGCATCGAAATCGGCTCATCCGTTTGAGCTCTACGGTGCCACAGACAGACACACACACAGACAGACAGACAGACAGACAGACAGACAGACAGACAGACAGACAGACAGACAGACAGACAGACAGACAGACAGACAGACAGACAGATAGACAGACAGACAGACAGACATCGACGTCAAACTTATAACACCCCTTTTTTGGTCGGGGGTTAAAAATGGGTTAAGTAATTTAGGAGTCCATCGCGGACAAACATTGTGACAGGAGATTTATATATCAATATATATATATATTATATATTGGTAAACCATTCTTGAGGTTGAATATGATTGAGTCACTTCACCCATATTGTGCAAGATTTACGGACACAGGACTTAATCACGTTCGAAACACGGTCTAAATTATTATTTGTCTTCTCGTGACCACGGCGGTTGTAAACGGCGCTGCCGAATCGTCGAGGTAATCAAATAGTAATTTAGATCGTGATCGTCCTGTAGTCATGTAATGTTTAGGTACAATATGTATTCAAATTTCGAAAGTTTAAGAACAATAAGTTTGTATAGGTACCTACCGCCTGATGGCAAGCGGTAGTCGTGGGTCGTGGCTTATGAACATCCGCAACTTCAAAAAAGTTACCTTTTTTAATTTTATCCTTGACACAAATATATTCGGAGGAAGGTAGTTCATAGCCTGCAAGTCTTCAGTAGAAATAATTTGTTGTGAATGGTGATTTAACTTCCAGATGCACCGCGTCGTGGTCCCTCCGAGCGCGTACACCCGCGCGCGCGGCCGCCACTGCGTCGCGTTCTTCTGCCACCCCGACGAGAAGGCCATGCTGCCCCCGCTGCCCCTCCGCCCGGCCCCCGCGCCCGCACCGAAGCCCTACGCCCCTGTGCATCTCACTCTCCACCACCGACTCCTAAACGCCGCTCACCACATCCAGAAGCGGTTCCGCGAAACATACGCGTGACCGCATGAGGTGATGATGAGGTGTGACGCTGTTTCGGAACGTTGATTGAGGGTAATTATTAGGAGTTTTACACAGGGCTTTGTTTCCATAGTCCTGTAGCTTAGCAAAGTGATTAGGAGTCAATTTGCATAGGGCTCTGTTGTCCATAATTATAATTGTAGTGTAGCAAATCAATGATACCTTTTATTGCATATATTATGTCGCCGTAAAATTGCAATCACCTTTTGATTGCGTTTACAATATAACACACGGTGGTTTGGTTTGGTTAGTTTACAATAACGTCTTTAGATTATAATCTGACGGTTTTACAATTTTATGGTGACATAAACATTACACAGGACTAAATCATGATCTGAATTAATACAATACAAAACACTTTATTGTACCACCAGACATTACAAATCACATTGATTAGGTACACTTAGATAGTATCAAAACATGGGCACAAAACGCGTACTTGTCGCGAATAGTTATAATTATTATCAGTCTTCTCGACGTTTCAGAGTTACAATCGCCACCACGGCGGTTGTAACTCTGTTGAAACGTCGAAGTACTTTAAATAATAATTTAGATTGTGATTAAGTCCTGTTAATGTTTACAATAATGAGGTAAATCGCGAAGGTTTAGAAACAACGATACCTACCTTTGAGTCCTAAAGATTCATAGTCACATGAAATTTAGTCACATATTTTAGTAACTTACAGCCGTAATTGGGTAGTTATAACTGTGATTTGTGATTGTATGATTACATTATCGTTATATGCAGGATGAACTTACACCGCGAAGTATAACCCAAAGAATATTTAATTATATAACATTTTAAATTGTATTATTCTTAGTATGTTAAAATATGTGTATGACGACAATTAACCGTTTCTCTTCTGAGTAGATACCTACCTAATTGATCAAATATTAATTGTAACCTCAATCAACGCTCCGATATCAGCTCAGTTTGACGCATTTGCTCCCTATTAGAAGCATTGAATGCATTTACAGCATTTTAGTGACATACAAATCAAGAAAAAAAATAAGGAAGACCATCTAAAATTAGGAGATGTATGAAATCTATCAAATGGTGGTGTACGATCTAAAATTATGACATAAAAACTTAAGTTTTCACGAACATAATTGTCTGACATAATATTGAAACATTATTGTACTAAAAGTATCTGTAGCTACGCTCTTGTCTATTTTACACAGAGTAATTCTAACAACAAATAACAAACACTTATTCTTACAAACTCCGCGGTGAATGTACCTAATTGAATATTATAAAACTTACCAAAGTTTTATCATCCGCTATTTCAAAGTTAGCCCTGAAATAAATGCTAATCGTAAAGTATTCATTCCTTTACTTCCATTATTATACCTCGATTTTTAATCGCAGTCGAGGTATTTTTGAATGAACAATATCCTAATAATTTTACCGTGGCGTCGTTAGTTAACGCAATGGAATTCATTGACGTAAATGGTTGCGCCACTTTGACATTTAATTGGGTAGATAATAGTATTTATATGGTATGACAGTGTTAGCCAGGTCACTTGATATGTTTAACAACAACTTACACAGAATTTGATGTCATTTTAAATATTTCCTGAAAGTGATCACCGGTTTATAACATGTTTATATCTTCAACACATTGTTAATACAGTCACGCTTCGTGAATCATCGAGAATGCAAGGAAAAGTAATTCTCGATGCGTCATTGATGAAATGCCCCTTGGAACAGTCATGTGACTGCTTTAACTGCTACCTACTACGAATTTTCACTCAAACTACGAGAATAATAAACTTACCTACAGGATTTAATTCATTTTGAAACAAATAAAAACATATCGGGACCACGGTCATTATAGGTAACGCAATCTATAATGTGACGATTTTCACAAAAACTATTTAGATAAATTCACTCATAAACCGCCACGGCCAAATCGAAAGTATGCTCTATACTACAAATCACTTTTCAAGACCAAAAGCAAGTACTACTGGACTACCTACTGGAATATACCTAATAATAATTGGCAACAAGTTATCGACAAACTGACCTTGCCTGAGACTACAAATTAAAAAAATACTTTCTTTAATAAATAGTAGGTTAAGTATTGCCGTTTAAAACGCGTGGTGTTGTACGTAGAAAAATATTTGATCGCCTCCAGTCATGGGGGTCAAAGGCTAACAAAGGTTAACATTGAAAAAACTATTTTCGTACAAAAAATTAAACCGACTTCAAAACCACAAATAGGCACTCAAAAGCGAAAAATAAACTAAAATCATTATTATAAGCGCTACTCACTCATCTATTGGAAGTCGGTGCCAGCCAAATCTAACAGGTATAGGATAGATACTACTTACCTGTGCCTACATAGCATCAATCTACTAACTTTTTGACCTGACGAAAATATTTTGTCCGCCATTGAATGACATTAACTTGAATTGACATTGACCAGACATAGCTAAGAACATTTGTTATGGTATTAACCTTGAAATAAAAGAAACTGCATCGAAATCGGCCCATCTGTTTGAGTTCTACTACGGTGCCACAGCAGACAGACAGACACACAGGCAGACATCGACGTCACTTATAACACCCCTTTTATTTGGTCGGGGGTTAAAAACAAGTTTTCATTAAAGCATTTACACAATTTTGTATTGACAGGGTCGAAATTCATAACTTTTGTGAAATCTACAACTACGTCAGATAATTGTTTGTAAGTCAATCCAAATTTTCAGTTTTTGGTTCATATTTCAAAAACTACTTGACCGATTTCAAAAAGATTTATATGGGACCATTTGGGAAGCATACCCAACCAACCACACAAAAAGAAATTTTAAAATCGGTTCAGAGGTTCTCGAGAAATCAGGTAAAATACATTAAAAAAAAACATAGGGGTCGAATTGATAACCACCTCCTTTTTTTGGAAGTCGGTTAAAAAAATCGTAAAGCTAGGTACTGTGTTAAAGTTGCTAAGAGCGACAGTTTGAAAACTAAAAACTGACTAAAATACTAATTCGCATATATCTGTGGATACGTACCTAGATAAGTACTTAAACATTCACTTTGATATAAAAGTACTTATTTTACTTACTTAATTTTATTCTTGCCGTTACTAAATTTGCTAAGACTCGACTCTGCTTTATTTGAATAAGATCATTCCTGGTTGAAATGGCATTTATGGTCATATTTTATTGCCGGTTTAGTGAAATTTAGAGAATAACTAGATATAATTAATTGATCATTAAGGAATCGGTTTGATAATAAAAAAAACCGGAAAAGTGTGAATCGTGTACTTTGTAAAAAAAAATTTACTGCTATTGGGTAGGATTAATTAACGAAAATAAAGAAAAATCTATATGAAAACAAATGGATTGCGTAACGTAAAAGCAAAAAAAAATTGTCAATTAGTCGTAGGCAAGGTAATCTATCGAGAAGCTGAGCTCGTAAATTTTGTGTTTTGTCCTATATAAGTATGTCGCCAATGCGAATGGATATATAATCTTAAACTTATCTTACAAACTACTTAAGAACTATCTTTGATAGGTATAGTTGTATCCTAAAACCCCTCATTATTAACTCAATTCGATTTTTTATAAAAGTACACGATAAACACTAAAATAAAATTATGACTAAAATTTTGTATGACGTCTTTTTAGGTATTTTATACTTATAGCAAATTATTTGTTTGCGAAGCTTTTTAAAATATCTTTACATTATTTTACTGGTATAATTAGAGGTAAATTAGCAATTAGCGACGTGGATTATTTAGTAAATTATTTTATAGTATCTTTTTAATATTGTAATTTTTCGGTAACTTGTGTTCTCGCTTCAGCATTTTTGAATTTTAAGCTTGAAATATATTTGTACTGCTGTCCGTTTCTACTTATTATTTTTAAGTTATGATTATGATTTTGTTAATTAGCTCAATTTTTTGTATACTTAATGAGTGTACGACATTGTGTTCGAACATCGAAGTTATGTGAATTTAAGAATTGAACAGGGTTACTGGTTTTAAGTTATCTTACAATCTACATGAATCATGGTTTCAAAAACAAGACGTGTTGATAAATATAGCGATGCACATTACCACAGAAACATGAAGCATTTTCGGATGAGACATAAAATTGATTTAAAACGTGTCAGAAGGCGTCTTCGGACGCCTGACTTGATTAAAACATATTCTATCCAAATCTAAGATTATGTCAATGTCATCCGTTAATGTACATTCTGAAAAATTATATTTGTACCTGTTGATTATCTATATTTTTGTTATTCCATTTACTTTTATGCATCACTTAAATTTTGCTGTAGTCATGGAACTATCTGTTGTATGGATAATTATGTGAAACTTATGTATGCTTACGAGTAGGTACTTCAAATAAAATGAGCAAATACTGATAGTGGTAATGTTCTAATTAAAAAACCTACCGCCATCTAGTACACTCAGTAGCACTTTGAAACTTTTTTCTTCTTCTAATAAAGGCTCATTACCTATTGGGTAAAATCATAGTTTTCACACATTTTGATTGGGTAAACGGGTTCTATCATAAGTACTTACTGACAATACAACTTTGGTAGATAGAATACCAACGAAAATTAATATTCGAACAATCTTGACAAAAAGTAGCAAATTTTCTAGAGGTTTACTGTGATTTAATCTGTTTATTAAAAAAAATCGATTGAATTAGTATTAAGAAAAGAAGAACAAGATAAATACTATGGCTAACGAAATCTAAAGTAATGATGCAAATAAGTTGTTCACATATAAATCAGTGGAGGTGACGAGTGACCGTAATACTGGCATCATTTATTTCAAAAAGTGATTCTCGCGTGTCAACGTAGAGTGCTGCCAGCTTTCTGTTACTTTCCCCTTCAATAAGGAACTGACATAACAGCGTTTATCACGTACTTTTTTATGTTTATGTATTCCAGTAACCCTGTATGCACTGAAACGTAGGTTGACCAGATGATTGTACTTAATTCGTCCAATTCCTTAACTTTAGTTTAATATTATATTTACTACAAAATAGATCAGAATTAGAAAATATTTCTATAAGAGTATGTGTATTGCAACTCTTTTCTTATCAGTTTTGGTATTATAAAATAAGTGAGTATGTATAAAATGCAGTTTTATTTACAAACACATAAATACCTATGTAAAGGCGTACGAAGTCCTTTATCAGTAAACATAATTTCATACGGCGTGTGGGTTACAAAGGTAAATTAAAATATAACAAAATCATAGCGATTCGTCGCAAACGTGGTGCGCTGACGGCCCTCAATTCACAAGTCCTGTCAAAAATTCCCGCCTCGCTACCATAGACACGACGCTTCGCTAGTGACGTCACATATCGTCACTTCTTGGTGTTACCATTTTCTGATACGCGCCGACACGGCCAATCTGACAAACGACCGTCCTCGGGCGTTAATGATTTTCTGAAATAAACATTGTCCAATCAGTAGGACACCCGCTCGTTCATCCTGATACTATAACTTACTGTCGTCAAAAATGTAAACCACATTATCACCATCATCAAAGTCAAAGTCAAAGTTAAAGTTCTTTATTGATAAATGTACAATTTACACGTCAATCATCAGATAGATATAAAGTTGTTCATGTTAACCTTGGCACCACACTAGAAAGCTCACCAAAGTTCAGATGTCGCACAGTACTGTCTATTCAATCAAATTTACATCTGGACTGGACGAGTGCATACCTACTACCACCCTTGCGGCTGTGGTCCGGACGGCACTGTGCAGCCAGGATCGACAAACACATCATCTGGACCGGACTAGAGCATCCCTTCAACCAATCCATATGGATATGGCCCGGACGACACTATCCGACCAGGGTCGACAACACATCATCTGTACCGGACAAGTGCATCCTTCAACCAATCTATTCAGATATGGCCCGGACGACACTTACCGACCAGGATCGACTTCACACCATCTGTACCGGACGAGTGCATCCTTCAACCAATCCATACGGATATGGCCCGGACGACACTGTCCGACCAGGATCGACTTCACACCATCTGAACCGAACGAGTGCATCCTTCAACCAATCCATACGGACAATACGGATATGGCCCGGACGACACTGTCCGATCAGGATCGACTTCACATCTGGACCGACCGAGTGCATCCTTCAGCTAGCCCTAGCAGGTGTAGCCCGGATGACACTGTCGACCAGGATAGACTACTAGAACTCAACATCTGAACTGGGTCGTGAATCTGGGCAATTACTGAGCAATCAAGGACAGATACAGCTTAACACCTATCATCATCATCTTGATCATCAAAAATTTCAATCTCATACTGTACTTCCCATGTCTCAGGGCGTGCACTGAGAGTATCTAACTGAGCAGTAATAGTACTAGACCCGGCGGACATAGTCGGAGTAGACCGAACACGCGGTCGAGGTGTCACTGTTATCGTCAAGTGTAAGTAAGTCATCTCTTTGAGTTGCATCATCTTTTTTGACGCCGACTCGGTTATGGTCACGGGTTCAGAAGATTAGCGGTGCTTTCAACCTAGTGTCCGTGTCCATAAGGTACTGGACGCGTTTTTTATTAGCTTGCATAACATAACTTTCGATGAGAACAATCTAGATAATTGAATATTGACGTAATAAGAAAAAGGACCTTTGAGTTTCCTGTCCGTTTCGTTTGATTCCGTTAGCTGTTTTTAAAATCAAAAATCCCCTTTGAAAATCGTTTTGTTTTCCACGGCTTTAATAAAATCGTTTAACATCAGATTTGCTTACCTATTTGATGTTTGCTGATGCATTTACTTGCACCAAATCAAGATTTAGACACACCTAACGGTTGTAGGTTGAATAAAGCTGAACGGGTTGAGCTACTTACGGACGTTTTGGTGTTTTAATAAATAATACAAGATTCAATGAACTTACGCGTGCATTTTGACATATCTGCTTAAACAGCCCACTAAATGTTCCCACCGCTGGGACTCAGGCCCCTCCCCTTCCGCAAGGAGAGCGTCAAGGCCACACTCCACCACGCCGGCGCAGCGCGGGATGGCGGATGACAAATAACCTCGGAAAACTTCAGGCGCACGTCGGTCTCCTCACTACCTTACCGCTTCAAGTCAGCGGCATCACGCACACGCCCTAGAAAAGACAGTGGCGCGTGCGGTCCCGTACCCGGGGGTCTCCGGAACCACAGTCGCCGCTCTCCCGACCAGACCAGCCCTACCTAATTTAATTTCGTATCTCAGGGAACCAGTATTTCTTGTAGAGATTATCTAAGGTTTTGTCCTTAATGTTGTATCAAATTATGAATCTGATTAATTAGCATCCAAATTAGGGACCATGCAACTAGTAGCAACCAAAAATCTGCCTGGTTTTGAATGATTTTTTCTGAATATGATGCCGTCCCTGACATAATATGTTTGTTCTGTCTCAAATATCGCTGTCTCGCTTTTGTTCAACGGAGAGTCAACCCTGATGAAGTGTAACGTAACTTTCTTTGTGAATGAACCTTTAATTCAAGAAGATAATTACGCGAGAAGCTGGTTACGTCTGTTTGTACCATTCGTCGACCTTTACAATAAACGATGTTCGTACGCCTGTTAAATAGATAACACTACCTGTGTATGTAAGGAGTCACATCTTTTTTATAAATTGAATTTGAAGAATTACATTCCGTAAGAACTTAAAATGCCGACGACTACTACTACTAAACTACTAACGTCTCCAGCTCGTAGGAGTAGCGTGACTCGACCTCCGACGATCAACGGCAGTAATACTTGATGACATGAAGTATACGTCATTTACCTTTTGCAAAAATATCACTTCAGGTTCCGTAGCCTCTGTATACGACTCTTCTAATAGAGTCGGATCAAAAATAGTTAGTACCGATTGTGACGTGTGAATGCATAATATTTTTGAGTCCTGTTAGTTTCGTTAGTGGATATAACGCTCCCACAATCCGTATTAATTTTAGAAATATCAGGTTTGTATTACTTTAAACTGTAAATAGAATTACTTTCTTTCGTCTAATAGAGCATACATTTTGTCGTTGTTAATTTTAATACAAAGCCTTTACTATAAAATATCTCTACCGACTATTATGGCTTTGAAATAAAATATAACCCTATCGGAAACAACGTGAAAACTTAAATTAACTGGAAGCTTTTCATTCACAACTTTAGTTTTGATTTGAGTCGCGCAGTGTATAACTGCACCGCTAAATAACAGAGACTTTTACGCGCAGTGTAGTACTCGCAAACTGTTCACAAACTGTTCACAAATCACTTTCAAAAGAAAACACGGTGATCCGCTATCTAACAGAAAAAATACTCTCACCCAATGATGTCTCCAAGGTGCCTAGAAAGGCGGTGTTCGCACTGATGAATATTCTTAATCGCTGGACTGCCACAGTTCTTCTTGACTGTAAAAAATAGTCTCTACGTACCCGGCGTGACCGCATACATCGTATATACCGCATACATAGCAGGTCACATTGGTAGTTTCCTCTGTAGTACGCAATGGACACCACATGTATCTTACAACTTCGTGCCAATCTCATCACGTTGTCTTCTACGTTTGGCTACAATGTACCCTAACAATCCGCAATAGTGCCACAATAGTAAATCATTTCATTGAATATGCTCGTTTTACATTCTTGTCCTTCGCCATCCAGATGTCGTTTATGTAGTATCCTCCGCAGATAATTGAGAATAGAAGAGTTTGACTCGTTGCGGTTCATGTGTGCAACTTATGGCAAATTTACACAGTGGAGATATAATTATATTAGTCTCTTCAAGCTTTCAAGCAGAGCGAATTCCGTTGCTGTTTCCTTAGGTTCAACTCGTAAACGTAGCATTTGGTCGAAGTAATTCTGAATACATTTAGATTTGGAAAATTTTGCAATTAAAATCTCTTTATCCGATATCCATGTGTTTTGGTTTAAGTTCTGTTTAGTAAAACGCACGCAGCCGCGCGACATTTCAGCGCCTCCGTGAATGCCAAGGGTAAATTCACTTCTTGAAGATCTTTACTTTGCACAATCACTTTGTATCAATCATTGACATCCGAATCTTGTAGCGCTCCTGGAACTCAGGGAAGTAATGCTTCCATGTTAACCAAAAGTTTTTCAGCGGTAGTGGGTGAGATTTGTTTGGTTCACTTCGACTTGTAGTTGGTTCTATCCCACTTCTGATAAAGGCGTACGAAGTCCTTTATCAGTAAACATAATTTCATACGGCGTGTGGGTTACAAAGGTAAATTAAAATATAACAAAATCATAGCGATTCGTCGCAAACGTGGTGCGCTGACGGCCCTCAATTCACAAGTCCTGTCAAAAATTCCCGCCTCGCTACCATAGACACGACGCTTCGCTAGTGACGTCACATATCGTCACTTCTTGGTGTTACCATTTTCTGATACGCGCCGACATATGTAATGTCTCCCAAGAAGGTGAAGGTCCAAAACCTTTTTTTGAAATCAAAACAAAACCCAATCAAAATCAGACTATCATCGGTTAGAATTTATGTTTCAGTTCCATGAAAAAAGTGGTTCACTTTATTGAGTTAAGTACATAACCTCTTAAGCACATACAACTGAACCTTGGGGCCTTGTATAGCATTCCGGAGTCCAGTAGGCGAAGAACTTAAATTATTGTTGTTGTGTAACAAAAATCAGAAAGCATTTGAAATTTCCAGTAAAGCTATTAGACTACAGGCCCGTGAACACAATTTATGGGTCAAATGAACCACCAGGAGACCTATGTAGGATGATAGAAGGGTATAGGTAAAGTAATAAGATTCAGTCACTTAAAAGCTGTCCAACTGAGTGCAGTTGAAGATGGGGGTTGCAACCCTCGATCATTTCTCCTTGTCACGTGATTTTTGTACGGCGTTGCAGAATAATAGATTTGAAGAGGTATTGAAATTACAGAAATGATATTTTGTTAAATGATTAAATATTTAATTAAAATTCATGATGTTCCCACAATTTACAGAGTAAATTTGGTAATTTGATTATGTACAGCATTGGTACATAATCAAATTTCAATACGTCTTCTAATCCATTATTTTGCAAAGCCGTACAAAAATCATGCGACAAGCGATCGAGGGTTGTAGCTCCCCCTTTTCAACTGCACTCAGTTGGACAGCTTACAAGTGATGGCATAGTGCTGAATCTTGTTACTTCATACCCTTCTATTTTCATACATAAGTCTCCTGGTGGTTCATTAAACCCATACATTTTGTTCACGGGCCTGTAGTCTATATCTTTAGCAATGACAGTATAAGTCACAGAGTAAAACATGAGGTGTTTTCAGAACGACAGACAGGTAAAAATAGAGAAATTATTAACATCAACGGATTAACTAAATCTGGCGCGATTGAGAACTACGAGTATTTGTAACAGGTTCTTGTATTTATCTAACATTCTACTTTTTTCATCTGTTGTTTTGAAAATATCTCAACAACTCAAACACGTTTTCCAAATTTTGTTGTTTAATATCTAGATAAATATCTAATATTGAAACGAAGTTCCACGTAGGCTTACTTACTTATATACTTCATTTTTCAGATGATTGTACCATAAAAATAAATACATACTCGTATGTATAAAATTATTTTAAAGCTTTTTTGCAAATATTGTAGCTTCTATATTATACGAGGGGATTTCGTTCCTAACTGGACACCACATCTTTATTATTTATATCAATTTAAACAAATATACCAACTCCGAAAATAGATTATTTTCTTCGTATACATAATAAAGTAGTACCATATCAGTTGGACTTTAATCTTTGCATAACTTTTGTACTTCGATCTTAATTTCCTTAATTGATTAGGTTGTTTTAATTTCCGATATACAATTTAAAAAAATAATGCGTTTAAAGATTTATTTATTGATCTACTTACATATGTGCTTCCTTTAGTAGCCAGGATTAGGAGGTTGGGCCCGAAGGTGGTGCCCCACAAGCCGGACCGCTATAATATGTTTATTTATTTGCAATATTGTCTTCTAAAATATTTAAAAAAGATCGAACGAACGAAATATGGGAGCGAACTAGTTCGACACAGGTATGCGAGCTAAGTTCAGCGTTCCCAGTGGACCTCACTATGTGGCTCAGTGGCTTTTGACATTGACATCGCAATCTAAAACTTACAAGCGCCTTCTATCGTCCTTTTTTTGAACCATTTTTTTTATCTCGTCGGAAACCTAGTGATGAAAGAAAAAATACATACCACAATAGCAAAACATTGATTTAAATGGCCTTTAGTACTTTTAGATTTAAACTGGCATTAGCGCCATCTAATGAGAATATAATGTTGCTTATTATTTTGATTGTGAACGCATATCACCTGTATTATCTACGCCAAAACGGGTGCATATATTTTTCATTTTTGGCTTTTACCTTACCATCCCATAAAGTTCCTTACGAAAATATATACTTAGATTAATATGGAGTTAAAAGAAAATATAGACTTATTAGCCCATGTAAAATTTTTGACTCTAAACTATCTGTGTTTCGTATGTCAACCCAATTCGTTGTGCCGTTTTGACGTGATAGTTAATATTTGTTTCCTTAGGGCCCATGCTTCTTTTCAGGTTGATACATGGATATTCGGGGGATATGCCTTGATTGCGAATTTAGTTCGAAACCTAGTGTCTCCAGTCTCCTCCCACCTAAATAATTACTACATAAACAAAAGTAATAATTACGACACACAACCGCATATTTTAGCACGCACACTAAGAATTATGATTGCGTTCTTTATGACAACATACATAAAATAGGCGGAATATTTCCGTATCAACAAATAATTTTGTATATGTAGAAGGAGTCACTCAACGCTCACACACGTAACAAGGGATTGAAATGAGTGATTGCAAACTTTATTCGACATTTTATTTTGGGCTGTATTATTACATTTACAATCATTAAGTTTTACTAATATACAAATACGTAAATATATTTACATATAAAAATTGATGCCCTGTACGACATGTATTACACTACAAATAAATGTATAAAGTTGTAGTAGGTTAACAGTTTTTCGTCAAATGTATACGAAAGTACTAGCAGTGCCCCGCGGGTTTACCCGCGTAGTTCTCGTTCCCGTTCTTTTATCGAGATAAAAGTAGCCTAAGCCTATGTGTTCTTCCAAAATATAATTTTACTGTATTTCAAATTACAACTCCTAACTACTACTCCTACTTAATTTTAAGTTTAATCACTGTTTATTTTGTTTTTGTGGTATAATAAAACGTCCAAATATTGGGATTTGTAATATTAGGTAGGTAGTAGGATTTACGATACCAATGACAAAAAACATTATTATTTTTTGCTTTCCTGCTTGTACTGGGTAATCTCTGAAACGGCTGGACTAATTTTAAGGGGCTTTTAATGAAAGAGCAAGAGAATTGCTTAGCTGATGGCTTAGCTATAGGCTTAAATAAACATCACTTTATTCCGGTTTGAAGGACTATGTTTCCAGAGAAATTACAGGGCATGGAAGTTAAACATTATATCTCAGACTGTCGAACGCCGTAAATCCTAATGCCGTGAATTGGACTATCTGCAAGGAAGGCAGAGAGGTCTTTGCCCAGCAGTGGGACAATCTAGGCTAGTAATAATATTAACATATTATTTTCATCAAGCAAGAGAAAAGTACACGTTAAAAAAAAAATTGGTTGCCTGTAAAGTCGGTATACGGGCGAAAGTTTTACGTGACAACGACTTTGAGTGGTAAAATAATTTTACGGAAGGGACGCGTGCCTTTCACTTTTTATGTCTGTCTCTCTCGCTCTTAGGCGGGCTAACCATGCCCGAGTGGAAGGGACGCGTGCCTCTCACTCGCTCTCGTGTGAGTGCATAACGTGAGCGGAGCGTAACGCAGTTTCATGAAGTGTCACCCGGCAAACCAATTTATAAGACGTTGTCACGTCAAAAACGTAAAAAGTTATGCCTTAGACGATCAGCTGTCTGGTAGTGAAAGTCCCGTCATTATTGGTCCAGCTGTTTCGTAGATTAGCGGAACAAACAAGATAGACAAAAAGTTTTAAAATAGTTTTTAGGTATAGGTACTACCGTACATACGAGTACTTTCATTTGAACTTAGTAAACAGTTGTTAATTTGATATTACATACAAACGCTCCAAGTTTATTTCTTTGTATATATTATTTATAATAATCATAAAACAAGTAGAAAAACATGGAAAATGGGTAGTTCATTAAAAATTTAAAAAAACGAATATTGTCTATGTAAATTACCGAATAAATTTTCGAAGAAATTTCACATCGGCAAACTCCATTACCCCATCACTAACGCGCCAACGTACTCTCTATGCGCTTCAGAGCGACTGAACAAATGTCAAATTTATGCGGTCATATTGACCGTATCGAGAAGACACTGCCACGCCCTCAAGGCATATCCCCCCGATATCCGTGGGTTGATAGGTAGTACAGTACATATATGTGTATATGTACTGTATATCTGTTTCAATTTTAGACCAAATTTTCTTAGACTTTCCGACGTCACAGTATCCTATAAGTAACCGATTTGCTATTTCTGAGTACAAACTACGTACGTTTCGAATTCCTTCCAAATATGTTCAGCCGTTCCAACAATATTATGAATGCCAATGTTAGGATGTTTGTTACTTAATCATAGCGGAACGTATCAAGTGATCGGGTTGAAATTATAAATACAATTAGATCATAGTCTGGAAGAACACATAGGCTAAACATTGCCTATGTACCTATAGTTACTTATCTATATGTCCCTAATGTGTTACTTAAGCTAAGCCAAGAATATGTTTCAAATTTTAACTCGATACATTCAGCCATTCCAACGTAATTGAGCAGCAAAAATTTTAATATTGACATTTTTGTATAATATTAGGAAAGGATAGAATATTACAAAATTTTTGAAAAAATAAAACCGGTCAAATTCCAGTGGGACTCGCGCGTGAAGGGTTCTGAACCATTATTAGCAAATAAAAGGATTTTATTGAATGGGAGCCCCTTTAAAAATTTATTTTATTTTAATTAATTGGTGGACAATTCAATTCACACACAATTACATTTAAAGAGAACATAAAACTAAATATTATGTGAATAGTGAAAGCGTCAACCTGTGACAGGTAGTACGTTATTAGTATCGAGCAAGAAACGGTAAAAAAATCAAGTTTGTTGTATGGAAATAAGCCTCTCTTAAATATTAATTTTAGTTTTAGTATTTTTTGTTAAAGCTGCAATAGAAATACATCGTCTGTGAAAATTTCAACTGTCTAGCTATCACCGTTCTTGATATACAGTCTGTTGACAGACGGAGGGATGGACGGACAGCGAAGTCTCAGTAATAGGTTCCCGTTTTTACCCTTTGGGTACGGTACCCTAACCGGTCTGCTTCGGTCACCGAAGCTTGTTGAACACTACCTTTAAATTTTAAACAGTATTTGGATTGAAATAATACGTTAGGTTACGGCTGGTCTAGTAAGCTACAGCTGACCTAGTCGGGAGAATGCCGACTGTCGATCCGGAGACCCAGGGTTCAAAACCACGCGCACCACTATCTTTTCAGAGTCATGTTCGTAATGCCGGTAATTAAAACGCTGAAGGAAAACATCGTGAGGAAACCGAAATGAAGTACCTAGAATCTGAGTTCTAAGTCATATGCCATCCACCAACCGACACCGGGCCAGCGTGGTGGATTTTGTGGCCTTGACTCTCTCCTTGCGAGAGAAGGCCCCGACGCCCAGCAGTGGGAACATTTAATGCTGCTACTTATTATGCTGATATGTTTTCTCCAAAAGAACAAAAATTTACTTCAATGACAGGTAATTTAATTCTGTCGTTCGACTAAATTTTATACGAAGCTATGACTATGTCGTACAGATAAATTTAAGCTGATTTTAGTTTTTTATTGATATTTGAAAAACTACCTCCCTGTTTTCGATGTATAAGATCACCTCTGAAGTATTTTCTATCAAAATCAACTCACAATTAGCGGAGTCATCGTGTAAAATAAAACCAAATAAACAAACATACAACTCGATTGAGAACATCCTCCTCCTTTTTCCACATAAAAATATATTTTTGACAATTATTTTGTCATTCAAGACGACGCGACGCGATCACGTGGGCACTTTCTAGAATCTAGATATTCTGTGGATCGTCTGTGATACACAGAATACTTAGAAGTTAGTATGTACCGAACTGGCCGTGTGTGTCGTTATTATTTAATGTTTGTGTAATTTCCGAACCACCAGACCGATAATGTTCAAATTTTGACGGGATAATGTAAAAAATGTGTTCTTTCTAACAAAAAAATAATTAATGAAAATAAACAACGCAAACATGAGTTACAACCAAATACACATTCTGACTTTCACCCCCTCCCGCAAGAAAACCGATCAGAATTTGGGGATCAAAAGTAGCCTACAGCAATCTCCTTAGTATAAACTAAAATCATGCCAAGTTTCAGCTGAATTGAATTAGTAGTTTCGGCGTGATGCGTGATCCCTATACAGAAAGACAGACAGACAGACATGAAAGAAAAAAAATGCAGTTTCGCCATCAGTATCGACTATGGATTGCCCCAAAAAATATTTTTTCAAAATATCTTCAATGTACAGAATTCGACCCGTTACAGTTTTATTATAAGTATAGATTACGTTTTTCGTATAAAGAGAGTAGACGTTCTGTTTCCGTAGTCTCCGGTTTACAAGAATCACGAAAAAAGAAATTAAAAAGAAACGAGGGTCAAACTGAAAGTTCTTAGAACTGGCCACTTATAAACAATATAATAAAAAAAGAATTCTATAATTTGAAAATAGAACTCTTTGCCAATATTACTGAGTATATACTTCATTCATTTGTCATTTGTTTTACGATTTGGCGGCAAATTGAAAATTGTCTGTGTCACGTCAACATGAATTTAACACGAGAAAATTTTCGTGCAATGATTTTTTATGACTTTCGATGTCATTTAAGTCAACAAGAAAGTTATGATAGACTACGATTGGCCTTTCACGATGAAGCCCCATCTCGTGCGACTGTTTACAACTGGTTTAATGAGTTTAAACGTGGTCGCACTAATCTCACTGATGATTTACGTGAGGGACGGCCTTCTACGGCGACGACTGAAGATAACATCTGTGTTGTGCGGCGTATGATAGATACTGACAAAAGATTGACCTATCAGCAGATTCGGACAAGCTTAGGCATCGGTATGAGTCAAGTGCACAAAATCCTACACGAACATTTAGCGGTCAGGAAGCTTTGCGCCCGGTGGATACCTCATAATTTGACTGAGGCTCAAAAACTCCATCGTATGGATTGGTGCCGTAAAATGATTGAAAGATTTAACGGAGGTGACTCAAATGCTGTGTTCGACATACTAACAGGTGACGAAAGCTGGATTTACTGTTATGATCCTGAAACCAAAAGACAATCTGCTCAGTGGGTGTTTCCTTTCGAGGAGTTGCCAACTAAAGTGAAGAGAGATCGAAGTGCGGGGAAAAAAATGGTGGCCTAGTTCTTTGGAAGGATAGGTCATTTCGCAACAATTGTGTTAGAGGATCAAAAACAGTTTCTGCAGAATGGTACACTACCAATTGTTTGCCAGAAAAGTTCGAGAGAAACGACCTCGCAGTAGGATCCTCCTTCACCACGACAACGCCTCATCGCACACCGCCAAGCGAACGATCGACTATTTGGCGACATCAAACGTTGAATTACTGGGTCACCCGCCGTATAGCCCCGACCTCGCGCCTTGTGATTTTTATTTATTTTCAAAAATTAAAGAAAAACTTAAAGGAAAGCGGTTTATGAATGCTGAAGAAGCGGTGGCTGCGTATCGCGATGCCATTGAAGAGACCCCTAAGGACGAGTGGGCAAAGTGCTTTTCCCAGTGGTTCCATCGCATGCAGCGGTGTATTGACGTGAATGGACAATATTTTGAAAAGATATAATAAAACTAATAACAGGCTAAAGTAATCAGTTTTTGATTTTCTAAGAACTTTCAGTTTGACCCTCGTATAATATAATAGTAGTCTAAATATTTTTTGTGTTTTATCGGAAATCAAAATGTTCGAAGTACAAAAGTTAAGTACAGATTAAAGTCCAACTGATATGATACTACTTCAATATTTATTTAGAGGACATAAGCGAAAAAGTCAATCTATTTTCGGAGTAGGTTACAGGTGTTGATTAGGTATTACGTTGTTAAGAAACTTCCATCCAATAATTTATTCTATGGATTAAAATATTTCCCTAGGTTATTTTAAATAAACAGATTCTTACTTTACTTACTTAAGTATATACTTTTTTTAAAGATCAGAAAAAAATATGAACGTGAATATTATTTTTTACGATGCAGACCCATGTTCGTAATGACGTATGTTGTGCAATATTAGTGCTATTTCATACTGAAATTCTAAGTTATACTTACATAAATTTACAATACTATCGGCAGTTTCTATGACTGCCATTTTACAAATGAAAGCATACTTTGGCGCACCGCACTCAGATTTTTCGTGGGCTGCGAATTGAATTCTAGCGTCACGCTCGGGAATGTTAAGAAATCTTCGGGTAAACTCATGGGAGCATGGCCATTGGCCATCTAGAAATGCTGACGCATTTCAAGATGGTCATGCTCATGCCCCCGCCCACCGGTTTCACCCGCATGGTTTTCCAAATTAGGCTATCAAATTCCGAGTTATAAGTCTTAACTTCAATCGGCAGTTCTTATGACTGCCGATTTTTTAAAGGGACCTGTGACAGAGTTGGCATCTAGTATCCGTTACTGCCTTTTGCCTAGTCAACTTTGGGCAAGAACAGAAGGAGCGTTAGTAGGTAATACTTAAAAAAAAAACACTTCTTGCACGTGTAGGTACATAAGTAGAGGTACATGTAGGTACTTTTACACACTTTTTTAGGAATGTGAAATGCCTTTTAACAAAAGGAAATTACAATTCAACACTTTACAGTTTCAGTTATTAGGAGTACAAATAAGTTTCCTACTACTAAATACTACACAACACTATTTGGTACCTACGTCTATTTATATTTGTCGAGAGGAAACTTTTAAAGTCCCCATTGCATGCATGCATTGCAGTATATATATATATATATATATATATCCGAGTTATGTGATATACTTTTGTACTTATACACTAAATACCTCCTGTAGCCCACTATAAGTCACAACTGAGTACTGCTCTACTCTACTCTGATAGGGCTCTTTGCAGTGTCCGCCTGGGGAAGTACCACACCTTTGCCAGTTGTTCTGCCGCCAAGCAGTACTGTAGTGTGCATACATTACTGAGTTCCGGTTTGAAGGGCAATGTTTCCAGATAAATTATTGGGCTAAGAGATAAAACATATAACTTATATCTCCAGAGGATTTACCGCCTAACTAATACTATCTTAGCTTTGATATTGCTCTCACTTTTGTTTTCGCTTGAAATGATTGAGACAGCAAAGACATATTCGATGTAGTTAGGCGGTAGAAGGGCGGGTGACAAGCGCAGTGCGGTGCTAGGTAATGACATAGAATAAATAATATAGAGTAATGATTTGGACTCTTGATGTCCCGATAGCTGCGTGTGCTGTGCTGTTATGGGCAGGCATGTCGCTTACCATCAGGCACAAGTCCTGCTCGTCTGGTCACTGTATACCTACTATAAAAAGGGAGAAAGGTTCGCTGAGGCACCATCCCGGGATGTCAACTGAAAGTAGGTAAGTACAACGGTAGAGGCCAAAACTTCTCATTAAATGTATTTTTAGTAGTGGTTGGACTCTTGGCAGAGTCCGCCTGGGGAAGTACCACACCTTTGCCAGTTATTCTACCGCCAAGCAGTAATGTGCAAACATTACTGTGTTCCGGTTCGAAAGGCAATGTTTCCAGAGAAATTACAGGGCGTAGAGATATGGTTATAGGTAATGATTTTGATTCTTCATGTTCCAATAGCTGCATGTCACTGTGCTTTTACGTGGCAGGCATGCTGCTTACCATTAGGCACATGTCATGTTCGTCTCGTACATCTTTATAAAAAAAAATATTTAGATAATTCTTGATATCACTTATCCTGTGCTTATCCTAGTACCTACCTACACCAAAGTCCCAAAGTTATACGTTTAAAAAAAGTAAGCTTTTAGTAAAAAGGTAAAACATTTTTAAAATATCCGCAAAAATCAAATAAGTATAACAAAATCCATTACCTATGTACTCGTCTAAATAATAATTATCCATCCATAACATTATGCATAAACGCGGAAGGTTGTATGTTTGGAAGCGTGTCACGTTTTCAAGCAAAAACTACTGAACGAATCTGTATGGTTTTTTTTTTATCAGAGACGATCAGTATAAACATGGATAGTAAATAGTCTCGAATAACACAGACTATTTTTATCCTATTATATATTATATAGAAAATAACGGGATCGAGAAATACCTAAGCTACCGAATTCCTTAGAAACAGTTGTCAGTCATCAACATCATGATTGTCAGTCCAAATCGATCTGATACTGTGTAGTTTGCTTACTACAGTTTTCGAGGTAATAACTTCTTTTGGCGCACCACATACAGATTTTCCGTGGGCTGTAAATAGAGTTCAAGTGTCACGTTCGTAAATAAACGAAGTCTTCGTGTAAACTCGGATGATCTAGATGGCCACGCCCTCCACCTGCGTATTTTCCAAAGTGAGCTATCAAATTCTGAGTTATTCGTTTTCACTTCTATCGGCAGTCCCTATGACTGTTACATGTTTATATTTTTTAGGAATTAGATCCGAACAGAGTTGAGCCCGGAAACACAGACTCGAGCGGAACGTTCCTCCGTTTTGTAAACCGCAAGGCACCCTCCGGTGACTCTGTTGGGGGGAAAGTCACGCACGGACGTCACAACGCACTATTTTAATTTCTCCGCGGCGTAATCCGCTGGCTATTTTAGATTTTTTATTTTAGCGTAGTTCGCGTGTGGTAAACTCGGCGTTTTTGGCGGAAAACTGTGAACATAACAGTTGTGGATTGCCGGACTGTGCACTCGGTATCAATTATAATAACTCGGTATAAAAATTTACGTGATTCGCGTAAGCACATATTAAAATTAATTAAAACAAATTCAAAATCAAAATATAGTTGATAATTATACAAATAGGTATAAAATACTCACTGAAAACAATTTTTTTTTATGTGACAATTGAATGAGTACTATTTTTTTTGTTGTTGATTTTATTTGTTAATTGTATATTTATGGGTATAAGGGCCTGAAATAAGCGATTTTTTTAATTAAGTGTGAAATATAGTAAGAATGCAAACAATCAAATCACATAATGCAATTAAAAAATAATCATACACAAGAGCTCTTCGCGATTTTTTTATCAACTACAAAAAAGTTTTTGCAAAAAACATTTTTAATATTTTTTTTGAGTTATTTTCTCTTCATGTTTGTTGCCAACGTCACAATTTCCTAACTAATAATCATGTAGGTATATTTTACTGTCCGTCGACTTTAAAAAAAATGTCTTATTTTTTTGCCTAAACTAATTTTCGGAGAGAGAGTTTTCGGAGTGTTCGGCTATGGTTAATTATTAGGATTTGCTAGCAAAGGTTTTTTTTTTATTTTTTTTCCACAAAAGTTGCTTAATTTTATATCAGTGATTTATTATTTATAAGTGAAACGAAACATGTTGTGATATTTGAGATCGGATGAAAAAAAAGAAATTTGAAGACATAAAAATGGAAGATACCAAGGTAAGTTTTGGCATCCAAACACCTTATATCTAATTTAACTATTTAACCGCCGACTTTTAATAGATGTAAATAAGAATTAAACGTGCTTTTTCAACATTAGTCACCTCTATTTAATCATTTAGTATACAACTACTATACCTACATATAAAACTTCTTTATAAGCATGATTAAACTCACTTCCTTATGCCGCGTTCTTCAGATCGTTAAAAAGGCATGTCTTTTAATAATAAAATCTCCTCTACAAGCAAGAAAAGAAAAAAATCAAACAAAAGTGAAATGATTTAATTTGTTCTTTAAAAACTTTTACTCTTTTTATGAACCTATATTCAATTATTAAATAGAGGTAAGAGGTAAGAGGTAACTAATTTTAAAAAGCATGTCGCTGTTTCAACATTAGTGTTGATATCTCAGATACCACTACTACCACCAACACCACCTCTGAAATAGTATGATCTACCAAAGTCAAAAAGTTTGTATGTAAATTATTTCATAGTTTTATTTTTTTCACATATCTGGAGGTACATTTTCCAAGGATTTTTCCCCTACAAAAAATAGAAACCATTAGTTTTTAGGGTTCCTTAGCCAAATGGCAAAATACGGGACCTTTATAGATTCGTCATGTCTGTCTATCTGTCCGTCCGTATGTCACAGCCACTTTTTTCCCAAACTATAAGAGCTATACTATTGAAACTTGGTATGTAGATGGTTTGGATTTGAAAACGAAAATTGGTTTAAATGATATCTAGTACGTAGTTTTATTTTAATACGTCATAAATTGACTATTGTTAAAACACTGATTAAAGTAACAACGAACTACAGGAACTTTTATATTATGTTACTTGCTGCTACGGAAGCCTTCATGGGCGAGTCCGACTCGCACTTCACCACTTTTTTTTTAGTTTAACTGTAATGTCTGTAATAGTACATGACTAGATATTATTATATTCTTCAATAACACCAAAGTAAGACAAAAGGGTGTTTAATATTTGTTATTATTGTGGGATATTATTATTACATTAGTACCTAATCGTTTTTCTCTAATGTGTATAGATCCGTGTTAGTCCACCAACTCCCTCTAATAAATAAATACATTTCTCACAGAACATCATCTAGTCCCAAACTAAGTAATGCTTGTACTATGGAAGCGAGACGGCTGATATTATTGATTGATTGATTGATTGTAAATACACACTTAGCACTTAACAAATATTTGTATTTATCACACAAATATTTGTCCTGGGAAAAAATCGAAAATCGGGGCGGACATCTAGTCTTCTATATATAAAAATGTTATGTTGGTTTGTGTACGCTTCAAAAACTCAAAAAATTCTGCACCAATCGAGCAGAAATTTTAGAATGATATATAATCCGCATCAAGGATTGTTTTTATCTAATTTTTGCATTACAATGTGCCACAGCAAATCGTGGTACGGTACAGCTAGTAGATTATAACTTTGACAATACCACATATATAACTGGTCTCGCCCCGCGGTTTTACTCGCGTAGTTCTCGTTTCTGTAATTTTCCCGATAAAAGGTGGCCTGTTATCCATCTGTACCAAATATGAAGTATTTTTGAAGTGAAAACTTCTTTAGGCGCGTTGAGACAAAATTTTCGTGGGCAGTGAAATGAATTTTACCGTCACGCTCGGGTATGATAATAATTTCCGGATGAACTCGGGATGCGAGAAACAAAATACATTGAACAAGCGCGTCAGAGCGAGAAAGATAATATGTCCCTGTGCACCTGTGTTTATTGTATTTATATCTTTTTTATACCGACATTAACTTCTAGGTACTTACCACACTAATGTCATTAATTGAACTTGTCACGAAATATTAAATTTGCATTTCACATCCATTGCAAAAAAGTTTTTGTTGTAACATACGTATTACTGTTTTATCACAGCACTTACACTACGTAAACACACAAAATGATACCTATTTTCATCACAGCACTTACAAATACACTTTAAACACAACATATATACATATATATATATATATATATGCGATATATAAATTGATTTGATTTGATTTTATGCGTTTTTAGCGAACTACCTATAAAATAAATAATAGCAAACACAAAAAAAATTTGCTAGTCAAAGCCTATTTCCGAACCGCTTAAACTTTTTTTAAATTTATCCTTGGCCATAGATACTAATCATTTCATCACATGTTATTCTCGTGTTGCTGTGCTTACTAGGTAAATACTAATTTTCAATTTCTAAATAATTTGTATTTTTAATTATTACACTTATTTAGTGGTCTTTAAATATAAGTATTTCGTATTTTAGTTTTCACTTCTGCCGTACGGTCTTAAGCGCACACATTTTTTTTTCATATTACCTAAGCATAGGTACATTATGAGTCGCAACTTCAACCTCGTATCTGGGGGCACGGCAGTGCCCCGCCAAGTCGAGCGCGAAGTAAACACTGCCGTACCATCCTTTACTGGAACCATTTCGCTGCATTTTCAGGCCCCTATTTGAGACCCTTTGGATAAGTTCAGAACGCTGAAATTTTCGTCATCTAGTAAGCTATAATCACATGCTTAAAATCCGAAATTTGAATTCTGTACGTCATTTAGTTCCGAAGTTAAGCGAAGGCAAAGTTTCGCATTTTCGACACTCACTCATGATCATCAAAATAGAACTTACGTATCAAAATAGAAGTAAGAAGAAAAAGTACTTCCCATAAACTCAGAGAGCTGAAATTTGATTGGAGACTTAGGGTTTAATGGCCACATAAAGGGAAAACTATAAAAAAAATATATTTGAAAACATACTACTAAAGATCGACATACCGCCTTTACAAACAATATTCAACTTTGTTTGTCCTCTTCTCTCCTCCTCATTTGATGTCAAAAACCGAAGGTCTGAAGTATCTTGATGAAGTACCCTCAGCTTGTCTCAGCTTTATTAGAGACACAGTAATCCCCAATTCTATTATTGGTACAAAAAAAAATCGACTGTCATTGCAAAAATCCAGCATAGTGAGACACATCTTCTAATTTAATCTAGCCTATTGCTTCCCACTACTGGACGAATGCCTCCCCGTCTGCAAAGAGAATGTAATATAGCCCTTCTGCTTTTAATACGCATATAAATAAAATTTAAGGAAAACTTTTCATTTCGTGTTATGACGCTGTCAGTCGACTATGTCAGTCGCTGTCGTCGTAGAGTTTATTTGCGTTTGATTTCGCACAAAAAAGTTGGAAAATTACATTTCGCAAGATAATATCATAAAAAAATTTCGATAATATCAAACGACGACGATGAACTTAGTGGCTACCAAGTAGTTGGTATGCCCAAAGACGGGTCTTGTCTCTTCCATTCAATATCTTTCTTGGTGTACCTATGGTAGAACTGACTCAACTTGCAGTATCAGGTCTGCTATAGTTGCATACGTTGCTGAACATCAGCTCACAACACGCGCGACTGCCATAACGTTTATACGAAGTGTTTAGTTAGGATAACAATATATGGTTAGAGTCAACATTTTAATACCCATATTTGTGTGTAAATAAAATTAAAGGAAAACTCTGGATAAGGCTAGACTGGCTTTTATTTATTTGTAGTCTTCTTCCAATCTTCTAAAGTTCTTTGCCTATTATGGAGAGTCCACTTAAATAATGAACGTGAATGGGGAATACGAAAAACTGTTGCTACTGTACGAGAATCAGAACTGGAAAAAAAAGAAAGATTTGTAATATTAAAAAACGTACTCTTAAAGAGAAAATAAATGTTTCAAATAATACAATGTAGTTAGGATAACAATATATGGTCAGAGTCAATATTTTAATACGCAAATATGTATGTAAATAACATTAAAGGAAAACTCTGGATAATGCTAGAGTAGCTTTTATTTATTTGCAGTCTTCTTCCAATCTTCTAAAGCTCGGCTTTCTTTGCCTATTATGGAGAGTCCACTTAAATAATGAACGCGAATGGGCAATACAAAAAAACTGTTGCTACTGTACAAGAATCAGAACCGGAAAAGAAGATAAGAAAGATTTGTAATAATAAAAAAGTACAACTAAAGAGAAAAAAAAATCAAATAATCCAATTAATATAATAAATCAATAAGTCCACGTTTCTACAAAAAGAAGTGAAATCCCACCAAAAACATTCTGTAAAAAACTAGCCAAGTCTCGATGGAGCTGTATATTTATCTCTAAAAAGTAATGAAATCTAGACAAAGCCGTGCCAAGTCTGAGGTTCCTTACTGCGATTTTTTTATTATTATAGTTAATGTTGTGTGACTTGGCCGTTATCTATAAACTTGGACTTAGTTTTTTACAGAATGTTTTTGGTCGGATTTAGATTATTCGTTACAACGTGATTGAAGAACAAATATTCAAACATCTGAGTTTTGCAATAGGATGACATTTTTTAAGCCTGGTACCAACTTTAGTACCGTGACAATCGTGAATTAGTAAATCCTGATTTAAACGTGTAGGTACCTTAGTTTTTTGGAATAAGACTGTATATTGAGTTCCCTATCACTAATATAATTTTCCAGCTGCAAGATGGGTCGACGATACCGTTTCTATCGCAGGTCGAACCTGGACTCGATTGGCACAGGACCGAGGAAGATGGCATGGGAAAAAGAGAGGCCTATACCCAGCAGTGGGATAGAGAAGGCTGTGGATGATGATGATGAATATAATTTTAGTAGGACTTTAATCTTGCCGTAGAGTTCTTGCGTAATCGTGCCTTTATAACTTTTGTTAGTAAGATTCAAAGCAAAAGTATTTTAAAATATAAAGTGACGAGACGTGCCAAATATGCGCCTGATGGTAAGCAACCTGGTAAGTTGGTAAGCCCGTCAAGTACGTACCTACCGCAGTGCCACGAACAAATATGAACAAGAAAAGTCCAAACTACTATCCAGGCATGCACCTCGCTCGCCTCCTAAACACATAACATGATTTATGTTTATAAATATTCACAACAAGTAAACAGAAGATATCTTTTTCAGATTAGTACCTACCAGTACCTTTTTCACGTAACCTTGCATAAATATTCCGTTGATTATGCCTTGAAAACCTTTTACAAAAATAACCTATGCGGAAACAGATAAGGCTGAGGTATCAGAGATCTCATGAAGCTACGAATGTTTGACGATAAGCTGTCTACATCACCTGTTAAAGATACTAGTGGTCGCTTTGTGGTCGAAAAGTCGAAATTCTACCATACTTTAAGAAGACCATAATTTAAATAAACTCATTCGGATTCGGAAACACATATTAAACTCATTCGGAGTATAATATGTGTGTCGAACACATGGTAGTTGGTAGTGTATGTAATATTTTTGATTGACTTAATGATATATTTTTATGCTTAGTTAAAATAAACACATTACCACTCCTTTGCGTCGCGCAGTCGGGAAAAAATTGAGTTCTGCACTCCTCCTCTATACTCTATTAAAGTTTAAGTGCGGGAAATTTCATACTGTTTCGTCCGCGCAATATAAAAAGCTTTTAAAAAACCATATTCTATAACTTGTTCTTTCCCTTTCCGGCAAAAAAATAGATAACGTATTTTCCCCGACTTTAATCTACTATATCAGTATCAAATTTCATCCAGATAGATTCAGTAACTGTCGCATGAAAAATTTACAAACACCCAAAATTTCGCAATAATACAATTATTTGAATTATTAAATAGATTATTTTAGATTGAATTAACACATTGTTACGTTTATATATAAGTAATAGGTGAGTGTTGATGTACGTCAGAAAGGGGCCCTTAAACCTACGCCCGAGTCACAAGTCTCGGGGTCTACTCGGGTTTTCTCTCTCTGCCACACGATGGACCCGGCACCCGCACGGTGAATCCATGGAATGCTAATAAGATCGTCTCACTAAATAGTCAAGGAATAACCCTTTTTTCCTATACTCGGACAAAGTCACGGGTAGACATTGGTTGTATTATTGAATAACTACTCTCTCTCTACCACCTACTTACTCTACTACTGCCCACCAAACTTTGGACTAGCGGAGAAGGTACAATGCCCTACGAATCTAACTAAGGTAGGTACTTACTCTACGTATGTAGAGAACAAGTAAAAGGAGAAAAATGAAGTATATTATTTTTAAACTTTTGCGATTTGCATACATAACGTTTATAATTGCACGGAGCTTAATCACGATGTAATTCATTGGGGTTAGAAGCTTTAGGACTAAATTTCGATATGACTAGATAGCGAGTCTGACTAAATAGCTTTGAGACTAAATCTCGATATGACTACATCGCGTTAGATCAACATTGTTTTTGTTTAGTTACCTCGACGTTTCGGCAGCATTACAACCGCCGTGGTCACGAGAAGCCTGAAGAAATTGCGTGTCGCGGGAAGATAGATCTACTCTCATTTGGTCTTCAAAAAATCACAGCGTTACCAACACGAAACACAACACTAACCGTATAACCTGGCTTCTCCGAACTACTACATTAAACAATGAATTACATCGTGATTAAGGCCGGTACAATATAAACATTACTTGAAGTATGTATACCTGAAAATATTCAATATATTTACCATATTCGACGAGTAAGACATCTCGTATGATAAAAGTAATACGAGGGCACCGCAAATGGTACTTCGGGTTGGGATTTCATCGATAGGAAAAAATCTAGGATCGATCAAGCACCCTTGAAAGATGTGGCAGTGAGGATCTGGCACCTGACGAATTTTTCCGGTATGTAAAGCTAATATTATAGTATTTTTCGTTATCTGATATGAGCTGATTTATTATTTGCAGATTATGTTGTAAAGGACATTTCTGTGTCAGCTGACTGATCGATGTTTTGCCATACTAGTTTCAGCTGACTGAAATCTTTGCCAACATTGGTAGAGTACAGACAACAAAAACAATAAACATTCATCACTTGTGTTACAGGCTGGTCTAGTCAGAAGAACGGCGACTGCCGATGCCTCAGGGTTCAAATTCCACACACACCACTATCTTTTCGAAGTCATGTGCGTTTGCCTCTAACTTAAAACGCTGAAGAAATGTATTGTGAGGAAATCGAACCTAGAATCGAATCGTACCTAGAATCTTTCCAGGTCATGTGCCATCAACCCGCACTAGGCCAGCGTGGTGGATTATGGCCTTGACTCTCTTCTTATGAGAGAAAGCTCCGACTTCCAGCAGTGGGGACATTTAGTGGGCTGCTTGTGCACATTTGTATAAATGGCGTACTTACGTGGTTTATGATTGTATATTGACATAGTCCTTGTAGAACTTACCGTACCGTGGGAAACTAATATACCTAAAGACCACGCGATGAAACAAAATAAGTACCTCCTCCTAAACGAATTACCAAAAAACGGCTATGTAGTTAGTTTATACGCTGTAGAAGTGGGAGCGAGAGGTATACCAGCAAAATCTCACTATAACCTGCTGAAAGACCTTGGCTTATCCAGAAGTGCAGTAAGTTCTATACTGGAACGAGTATCTAAAGCTGCACTAGTAGGCTCATATCAGATTTGGCTGGGCAGGAGAGAAAACGAGTAGTGAAGGTGAGTGTTGATGGACGTCGAAAGGGGCCCCTTAAACCTACGCCCGAGTCACAAGTCTCGGGATCTACTCGGGTTTTCTCTCTCTGCCACACGATGGACCCGGCACCCGCACGGTGAATCCATGGAATGCTAAGAAGATCGTCTCTCTCTCTCTCTCTATCAGTAAATCTTAAAGATATAATGCGACGTATCTATTTTTAGCTGCAACTGCCTAGAGTCCTTGTTGTCGCTCTTGTTCGTTCCCACATGTTACTGTCTGATACTAGATAGATCTTGTATTAAGACCGTACGTAGGTAAAGATTTTCATCTGACGACTTGAGTGGTGGCCAAGAATTATTTTTATATAATACTAGCTGTACCCTGCCACGCTTCGCTGTGGCACATTATGATGCAAAAAATAGATGAAAACAATCCTTGATGCGGATTATATATCATTGTAAAATTTCAGCTCGAACGGTGCAGAACTTTTTGAGTTTTTGAAACGTACACAAACCAACATAACATTTTTTATATATAGAGACTAGATGCACCTTGCCTCGCTTCGCTGTGGCACATTGTGATGCAAAAGTTAGATAAAAAACAATCCTTAATGCGGATTATATATCATTGTAAAATTTCAGCTCTATCGGTGCAAAGCTTTTTGAGTTTTTGAAGCGTACACAAGCCAACATAGCATTTTTATACATAGAGACTAGCAGCATCTCGCGGTTTAACTCGTTCCTGTTCCTGTTATTTTCCCATGGTAAAATGTAGCACATAAAATATGCTATTCCAGACTATTATCTGGGTTTCAAATTTCCACCTGGTCCATTCAAACGTTCCAACGTGATTAAGCAACAAACATCCAAACTTTCTGTATTAGTAGATAGAATAAAATGACGAGACGATCACGAAAGACACAGAAAAATTCAATTTGAATAACTCTACCTTAAAAACTTAACTAAGATTCTTCTTGTCTTGCCTCGTCATTGAATTTAGCGTCGAATTTGATTTTCCAGAATTGACCAAACGAACGGATTCAGTAAACTATCAAGAACCACATTAACTTGCTAAATATATTACTGTTTTACCTTTAAAGTTATGTATTAACTTTCATTTATTCCAATCTGGGAGGAAGTTGATTTCTAGTAAAGGCTTTTAGTAATGCAACTGTAACTCTTAATAACTCTGTTCGTTTTATCAAGTTTTGCGCTGAACAGCGAATGCGATCTAATATGGAGTACATTTATTAGAAGAAACCGATTCGTTCTCAATTTGAAGATACTTTGCTAAATCCATCAAAGAATAACCACTCAGGCAATTTGCTATAAATAGATGTTCTTGTTACGAAAGGGTAAAAGAGTAAAAACCTTTCGTTTTCGGAATCTCAACAGTGAAACGAAGTCGGTATTTCCTAGTTACGCTCAACGACATAGAACAAAAGGGCTTCGTACCATTATCTAACAGTATAAGAATCATGTCTCTTATGGAGCCCCCGCACAACTGAGTCGTTTTTTTTTTGTTTTCAACCAAGTCGATACACGTATTCAGCCTGCTGATAAGCAGACGGACGGACAACGGAGTCTTAGCTAGGGTCCCGTTTTACCCCTTGGGTGCGGAACTCTAAAAAGACATGGTGGTATTAGATCATACATATTATCAGTTACACACATACCGACATGTATCCGATAAATACCCGACAAGATGATACGTTTTTGTAAAAGTCATTTACCACGAATACAGTTCGTGATCACTGTGTGACGTACTTACAGACGGTGAATTAGACGACGCCTTATCTTTTATCAGTTATCAGCCATCGGCGAACGCCGAGATTGGTGTCTGGTAAACGACAATGTTGCCAAAAATACCGATTCGGAACGCTATCGGTGTGAAGCCTTGAATTTTATTGTAATGTCGGAATATAAATAAATGTATTAACTTAATAAAATTAAAATAAAAACAATTTTTTTATTTTTAGACTTAAATTAAACTACTGGCCCGTGTCCCGTGTACAAATTGATGGGTCACCACCAGGAGACTTGTAGAAAGATATATCTCTAGAGCTCTAGACCTCTAGAAAGAAGAAAGTATATTTGAATTTAGAACGTCGTATGCACTAAGTCTGTGAATTCAAAACATAATTAAACCTATTTACTTCTACCTCCATGGTGCCGAATTTATCATACGACGTTTTTTTAATTTGTTAAAAACTCAGACTCCGTACCTCCATTGTGTATTTTTTTTTAAGCGAGCAATTTTCTTTTCACGTATGGAGAATGGAGGTAAGGGGTAAGGAGTGCTATCTCCTCAGAAAAATGAATAGTACAAGATCCCAGAGCCGCCAGACGTCACGTATTTTCTGATGAACAAAATGTGGACGATTGAGTAGAGTTAATACGTACTAAGAACACATGCTTACCCGCTAACTTTGAGATATGCCCATTTTGAGATATGGGGTCCAGAAGATACATTACTTACTCCACGTATTTTCTAATAACTGATTTTCACGTATGTTATAGGCAATATCTTTAAAAATAAGGCCCCAATCCTCCCAGACTCCATCGGCCGTTTTGCTTAACAGACGCTTTAAAACTCCCAAAATATTGACCTAACTTCACTTAAATTCTCATACTCTATTTGTATATAGGTATGTTTATCAGACAACTTTTCAAAACCTTTTCCGAAAAGACAGACCGATCTAAGAGGCCAGTCATCCCCTAAACTCATAATCTCGTACATAAATATTTTTCTGTACCTTCTGGACCCCATATCTCAAAATTGACTGTCTAAGCAAGTTAGCGGATAAGCATGCTGTGTTCTTAGTACGTACTAACTCTACTCAATGGTACACATTTCGTTCATCAGAAAATACATCACGTCTGGCGGACCTTGGATCTTGTTCAGCTGTCTGTTATAAATAACAATTCGAAAATGTTCCACAATGGGGATAGTATAAACAAAGACAAATTGTATGAATGTAGCAATTACCTATAAACGAAAATTTGTCGAGTAAAATTTTTTAACATACTTATTATTTTGTTGTAGTCGCCAGAATCACCAACAAAATTGACTGATGCGCAAAGCATTTAGTAATTTCGTGGTAGTTTCATCGCTAATGTGGGAGTGCAAAGATTTTTCACATTACGCTTTATTAATAAGCGTGACGACAGGTCCTGCAATTATATTAAATTTTTTGATATAATGACAGTATTTAAATAGAATAAAATATGTACCAAATTTTATTTTGATTTTTTTTAGTTTAACTTTATGATCATTCAAAGCTGGATGGGCAAGTCCATTTTAACAGTATGAAATTATTAGAAAATGTCTTTATCATTAGATAACCCATTCAATTTCAGGTTACTTTTGTTATGAAACCAGTTTCCTAAACGCGATATTTAATACAGCTACCATACAAACTTTACGCGCGACACATAGAAAACACTACAGTGTGACGTCACGTTTCTGTAGTGATTTGTATGAAGCGTTTTTGGGAGAGTCCAAAATTGTGATTTTAAAATCGTGATATAACGGGATGTTTTTAAGAAAACAAAGTATTTTTTTCTGTTTCAGTTATTGAGTAACCTTTTGATGGCACATTAAATAAAAAATGAGTCGACACGCCTATTCTCTCGCTAAAGCTCATTCGCATGTTAGAACAAAGCATCAATCACAAATCAATCACAAGCACAGCGAGTTAAGAATCCTTAGCTAGCTCGGTCAACAAAATTGAGCACGCGACGCGGTTCAAAATTTATGCATTTTTTTTTTAAATTTTACTGTTTTACACTTGACTGCCATCTTGCGACGATGCGGTAAACGATGGAGCGTGTTTACCTAGAAGAAAACGATTCACTCTCGATTTGAAGATAAAAAGATAGTAAACATCGAGGAAAACCCACTCAGACAACGTATTCCACAGTCTAGACATTCTTATCACAAAAGTAGAGTTCATTCGTTTCTTTAGAACATCAACCATGAAACGATGTCGCTTTTTCGAGCTACGAGCATTAATAACTATTTTTGAAATGTTTAGGTATAATAATTTATGTTTTTTTAAAGTTGACGTTAGATTTTTAATTACTACGCCCCTCCCCCCTCCCCACTCCTCCCTATTTTACGTTCACGTAATTAATGGATGCCCCTTATAAGTCTACAGTCCATAGTGTCAATGAGATACTAATAATAATATTTGTACAGAGCTGTAACTGACTAACTGTGCGACCAACTAATCTATAAAATGTCCTGATGGCGCCACGATCGAAAAGTGTTACAAACTACATATAACAAAATCATACTCAGACATTTTTTGTGTCTGGTGCGAGTCTCCTGATAAGTTAGTGGCATTTTACAATGATTAGTTCCCAGTTGGCTCGTGGGCCGGTATCGCGCCGGGGGGGCACCGGTCACCGCCGCGGCCGGATCTAACCGGCGCCGGTTATCGGTGCATTGAACACTGGATCAGGTTTCATCATCCACTTGTTTCTGACTGTTGTAAACAACGCTTCGGTTCATGAAATACCTAATTAAACGATGAACACGAAACTCTTAATCTCCCACATTCTGCAAGACGAAGAGGAGAAAACCGTATAAGTCCACTTTCTTCAAATGTATGTACAGGTTTAAAGTGGTAAAGGTACCGAGATACAGTACTATGTACTAGTTCGGGCCTGATGGGTTCATAACTATGTGTTCATGTTATTATGACAAATAAATATTCTTATAAAAAAAAAATCTTATAAATAAATATTCTTATAAAAAAAAAATTGGTTGCCTGTAAAGTCGGTATACGGGCGAAAGTTTTACGTGACAACGACTTTGAGTGGTAAAATAATTTTACGGAAGGGACGCGTGCCTTTCACTTTTTATGTCTGTCTCTCTCGCTCTTAGGCGGGCTAACCATGCCCGAGTGGAAGGGACGCGTGCCTCTCACTCGCTCTCGTTGTGAGCGCATAACGTGAGCGGAGCGTAACGCAGTTTCTTGAAGTGTCACCCGGCAAACCAATTTATAAGACGTTGTCACGTCAAAATAATGTAGAATTTTTCAAGGTCAGAGTGAATGTACTTTCTACGTCTTCGATCTTCGATCCACGCCGTCGCTTACCATCAGGCGACTTGGACGTCAAACGCAGACATCCGAGCTAAAAAAAAAATCTACTCATCTGAAAACGGCTTTTCTAAACCCTTCTTGCATGAAGCTAGTGACATTACAAAATGGATAGAGGTATTCTTAATCCAGTGAAAGAATCGCGATTTCGAGTAGGTACATAGTTATGCTTGACCACATAGTGGGTAGAGCGTCCCATTTCGGAATCGTTAGGTCGAAGGTTTGAATGTTTTGTTTTAAAATACACAATTCTTATTAATTCCTCTAAATAATATCTATTTTGTATACATTAAATATGAAAAAAAAAATTGGTAGTCATAGGAACTGCCGATAGAAGTGGAAACTTATTACTTAGAATTTGATAGCTCACTTTGGAAACTACGCGGGTGATACCGGAGGGCATGACCAATAGCCATGGACCCGAGTTTACCCGAAGATTACTTATCATTCCCTAGCGTGACGCTAGAATTCAATTCACACCCCACGAAAAATCTGTCTGTGGCGCGCCAAAAGAAGTTTCACTTCAAAAATTACAGTTACGTATTCTGTTAAAAATCTCTATTTATAAAAATGTTATATTGGTTTGTGTACGCTTTAAAAACTCAAAAAGTTCTGCAGCGATCGAGCTGAAATTTTACAATGATATATAATCCGCATCAAGGATTGTTTTTATTAACCGACTTCCAAAAAAAGGAGGAGGTTATCAATTCGACCCCTATGTTTTTTTTTTTTTTTATGTATGTTACCTGATTTCTCGAGAACCTCTGAACCGATTTTAAAATTTCTTTTTGTGTTCGGATGGGTATGCTGCCCGAATGGTCCCATATAAATCATTTTGAAATCGGTCAAGTAGTTTTTGAAATTTGAACCAAAAACTGAAAAATTGCATATCTGGATGACGTTGTAGATTTCACAAAAGTTATGAATCTCGACCTTGTCAATACAAAATTGTGTAAATGCTTTAATAAAAACTTGTTTTTAACCCCCGACCAAAAAAAGGGGTGTTATAAGTGACGTCGATGTCTGTCTGTGTGTCTGTCTATCTGCTGTGGCACCGTAGTAGAACTCAAACAGATGGGCCGATTTCGATGCGGTTTCTTTTATTTCAAGGTTAATACCATAGCAGATGTTCTTAGCTATGTCTGGTTAATGTCGATTCAAGATGGCCGCCTCCACAAAATGGCGGACAAAATATTTTCACAACCTACCTCAATTTGGGTATCAAATGAAAGGGCTTGACTAGTAGAGTACTATGTACTATAACAAATTTCAAATCCAAAATGGCCACCACGACAAAATGGCGAATTATATTATATTTTTCATTACTACCTCAATTTGGGTATCAAACGAAAGAGCTTGACTAGTAGAATACTTTTCACTATGAAAAATTCAAATGCAAGATGGCCGCTTCCACAAAATGCCGAAATACATTTCTTTTTCACAACTCCTTTATATGGGTATCAAATGAAAGGGCTTGACTAGTAGAATGTTGTACAGATAACAAATCCAAGGTAGTCGGGGTTTAATCAAAATTTTAATTTTGTTCTTGTACACTAAAAGAGTAAAATAAACAATTTTCGTACAAAAAATTAAACCGACTTCAAAACCACAAATAGGCACTCAAAAGCGAAAAATAAACTAAAATCATTATTATAAACGCTACTCACTCATCTATTTGAAGTCGGTGCCAGTCAGGTCAAAAAGTTAGTAGATTGATGCTATGTAGGCACAGGTAAGTAGTATCTATCCTATACCTGTTAGATTTAGCTGGCACCGACTTCAAATAGATGAGTGAGTAGCGTTTATAATAATGATTTTAGTTTATTTTTCGCTTTTGAGTGCCTATTTGTGGTTTTGAAGTCGGTTTAATTTTTTGTACGAAAATTGTTTATCTAATTTTTGCATCACAATGTGCCACAGCGAAGCGTGGCAGGATACAGCTAGTATAGGTAGGTATAGGTAAACCCGAAAGCGAAGGAGAGAGTGAAAAAAGTTCTACTTTTATCGTCTTTTGCATTTCTTTTCCAGTATTAAGTAAAAGCTAAATAAATAATAGTTAACCCCCGCAATGTTGGCCACGTATTGTCCAGAAATACTGATCTCTGCGGGATTCTCACTCAATCTCGTGAAATCTGTACGTGAGTCAACTAAAAATATAAATCCAAAAGATGGTGAGATTTGCTTGACTTTTACAATACTAACAACTGTTCTCAGCTGATTTAGCAAGCTGTACAAAAGTTCAACTCTTAATATTTTTAAAGAATTCGCATCCATAGATTTTAGATTTTTTATGCGACGTCTTTGTTCGCATCACAATATCTTTGATTGACATCTAAACATTTAATTTAATTTTATATTAATTGGGTTATTAGTATCTAAGTTGGCATTAGTACCTACTACTTTGTGTTTCTACTAGGTACATACTAGGTATACAAATACAGCATTCGTTATTTTATGTTTGCTTTTCATATTATTGACACTATTATTATTTTGACATTGCATTAAGTAGTTGTTATTCAAAATTCGTCCTGATATCGTGATATCTATGTTTTAAATTTGTATTACGAAATTTTTGTATGTAGGTACTTGCGTTATTTTGTTTTTTGGGTACTCTTTTGTAGTTGACATTGCATTAAGTAGTTGTTATTCAAAATTCGCATCCTGATATCGTGATATCTATGTTATTAAATTTGTATTACGAAATTTTTGTATGTAGGTACCTACTCAGGTAGATATATACTCGTATCTAACGTAATAAAAATTTCATTCCATATTGAATTTTAAAATATACATGTATAATCAGATTTTTCATTTCCATTAGTGTTATTCGATATTGTTTGATTTCAATAAATATATAATAAACAAATATATACAGGATACAGGAATAGATTTTAAATTTTAGATCACAATAATGCAAAAGAAAAACATATCTCCGTAGACTCAAAAGATCCCTAGTAAAATTATCTGTAGGTATTAATATTACAAAGCTGAAGAGGTTTTATGTTTGAACGCGCTAATCTCAGGAACTACTGGACCGATTTCAAAAATAAATACTTTCACCTGTGGATATGTTCGTGATCGCTGAGTGCACAGATTTCTAAAACAAAAGGAAATTTAGAAATTTACAATTTAGAAATCAATCTGAGTGTATATATACTAAATATATCATTTATGTAACATGGGAAAATCCCGGGCGCACCCTCTTGTTTATTATAAGTCGAAAGATAATGCCCCCGATAGTATAATCGAACATTTGAGGTTAATGGTAATTTTTTTTTTATATTTTTAAATTTCTGGTCTGGGGACTTCAGAAGCTAATATAGTTTTTCGAAGAAGTCCCACCAGAATATTAAGAAACTAAATATTTAGTATAGGGGGCGTTAAACGCGTAACATTATTTTTGAGATTGTTTACCCTCCTCCTTGTAGGTTAACCCTAGTTTTACAAGATTTGGAGAAAAAATTAAAAGTAAGCAAAAGACAAGCTATCTATTCGTAGTTAAGAGTGATAGAGGGCAAGAGAAAGTTTATAGTTAAGGACACAGCTCGTACATATACGAGTATAATAGGTGCATTTCAGGTGCATAAATTGCTAGTTGCATTTTAAGCAATACGCCTGCCTATGGCAGTACACAATACGGAATATTTTACTTTTTTATATTTTACAGTAGCCATGAAAACAGTAAACATTGATGTTATGCATAGAAATACAAATTGGTCCGTGGGCATCAAATATTTCTTACCTAGATATATAATAATCGATCAGCCCAACCTTAAAAAATGTAGTCTAATTTTAAATAAGACCTCTCCCACACAACTCCTGCGGTTTAAAACAAATCTGCAACGATCCGGCTCCCCCCAGGGCTCGAACCGCCTCCAAGTTTGTATTTATATTGCCACTTACTGAACTGGAATTGCTACCGGATTGCGTAAGACAAAGACAGCCATAGTATCGAACTCACAATAGCAAAGCTGTTTTGCATCATCTCTAGCATCTCCTACCGCTTCTTTTACCACTGAGTACAACTACTCCAACTCCAGTGCACATAAACAGTTTTTCTATTGTGTCACGTCAATCTTGTTCGTAGAATTGAACATATTGGAGTTACTGGTACGGATGACGGATGGTCTTCTATCAAGAATTTCACTTATCTTTTTTACACTCTAAGTCATAAAGTTTTTGCTGCAGCAATAGATAACAAAGTTAGACTAAGTTCCAATTTTTTCCAATCTATGCTAATTGCTAGGTGAAATTCCCAAGTTGGGATACCGGATACAGCTGCGCTGCAAGATTTATGACACCCATATCTCATAGTCTTTCAGTTTTCTGTAAGGAAATCAGCCAATTCGATTGGTGGGTGTACGATGGATCAACATTTACTATTGAAATTTGAAGACAGCTGCCATCGACTTACTGAATTTGACTAAGGAAGAAAACTTGCTCCGGAAAGAAAGCAGCTAACACATTCTACGCTCTTTTCTCTCTTCCTACATGGAAGTTCCACAAAAAGATCATATTGTAGTAATTACCCTATTACGCGATACGGAAAAAATATTGCGTTACACGTTATTATCATATGTCATACATTTATTGAGTCCTTCATTAAATGTAGCGCTTATATCGGGCGCAGACGACAAACACCCCGAGTGATAAGAAACCGGCAAAAACCGGCGCGTGCGCCGATCGCAGGGGGCCGTATGGCGCACGCACACAACGAAGCCACGCGTGCTCATACAGTCACACAGTCAAGTTGATAACACAATCTGTTGGAATTACTGAGTGACGCACGATTTGCATTGGTTAATGATTAAGGTGCAGAGCTTTACATTATTATGGTACATTGTATGCCTAAATAAATCCTATTTAAATAATGTTCATCAATTCAATCTGCTCCAATCTTTACAAATTGAGAAAAACACTTCCAAAATCTTTCCCGATTTGAAATAATAGAACTTTGAACGGTATTTAGGATTGTTACAAAGTAGAGCATAACTCAGTAGACTTAGTAGGTATATTATGATCTAGTCTGAAATATGAAATAGGTAATTAGTCGAGTCAGTCGACATGCCTAGATTAGAACTGCGTGATGTCAATTTTCAAATGGGTATCTAGTGAATGCAACGACCCCGATCGGAATTATTAGGTAGATATGTCGTCTGTTATCTATATGACTTAAAACATAGTTGTTTGTTTCGTGGTTTTGTACCGAAAGTATGTAGGTTTATGTCTGCAAATCAATGGCTGACGTAATTCTTTGCAAACGTGATAAGTGCTTTATTTTTCTGAAAAGTTGAAACTCATGTAAACCATAGAACGATATCTAATATCTTTGCCTTTGCAAACCGGAACTTTTGATTTTGGAATTTATTGCCCGAGTGAGCGCTCATGAGGGTGTTTTGGGTTAGTTGGAGGGTAGAAAAGAGAGAGTAGAGAGCCTCACTCTCGCCTTAGAACTTATGGAGCATAAACTTTACCTAACAGCCCACTTTATGTTACTACTGCTAAGACTCGGGGGGCTTCTCTCACAAGCAGAGGATCAAGCTCGTGATCCACCTGGCTAGCCAAGTGCGGGTTGGTGAATGTGCTCGAAAGATATCTTTGTTGGGATACACCGATCTACTCACAATATTTTTCTTTATCTTAAAGCCAGTGGTGGTGACTAACTCGTTAATCTATCTACACTTAGAATAATAATAATCAAAGATGCAGCCGGGATTTCACTCTACTTACTACGGTCGCGAAATCGACTATTCTAGCCACTACGCCACGACTTTTTACCTTAGGGAGCACCTCTACTAAATTTGTGTAACCATTCTGTATAGAGCCAAATTTTGTGTTTTCCGTACTGATCCAAAACCTAAGTAAACCAATTTTTGCATGGTATTTTGGTTTGACTACTCCTATGTGACCAAAGCTGGATCCGCCCTTGACTGAGTGAATAAAATTGGAATGATTAATTTGTAAATTAGGTTGATTTATTGGGTTCGACCTTGAGCCTTCTGCCACCTTCTGCGCTAACCCAAATTTTCGGTAGATAGAAATGGTTATCTGAAAACAACTGCAATAGGCCCGTATCAAAAAGATGTAAGCGCCGAACACCTGGAGTAGAGGATCAAAATATTTAAAAACATGTTCAACTAAAATACTCGAACGCGTCAGATTAATATATAGTAATCAATTACATGATGTAAAGTGTGCAGATAATTAATCTAACAATTACGTGACGCCAAAGGTTATATAAACTTGCAAAAAGTCACCTAATATCTTTTTTTTACTTTGTAGGGTTTTTTTTAAATAACGGAAGAGTACTAACATATGGTGGAAATGTACTAAGTAACGAAAAAAAATAGTATCTCAAAATTTGATGAAAAAATCCACGCAGCTACCTCTCTGTAATATACCTACACGTGTTATATTTGTTTTCAACATAATGGTTTTTCTCTTTATTATCTAAGTACAAGCGTCCTGAAATCCATTAATTTCTATTGATTTATAACGTTTATCTTATCTATTATCTTCTTGCATTCAATATCTTCTGTTTTGAAGAATGTTATATTGCTACTTTGCTACCCTAAGACAAAAGTAGTAGATATATTTCATATTCCCATAGCTGGGAGTCGTGGCCTTTTCTCACAAAAAGAAAATTAATAGCATAATCCACCACCCTGGCCAAGTGCAGTTAGCAGATGACGGAGGTCCTCGAGAAATGTTTTTCTTGTAACATGCCGATTTCTTCGCGATGTTGTTCTACACTATTTAAGCCGGTAGTGATGCTTAAGCAGCCCACTAAATGTTCCCACAGCTGGGACTCGGGGCCTTCTCTTGCAAGGAGAGACTCATTGCCATAATCCACCTCGCTGGCCCAGTGGGGTTTAGTGGTTGGCGGTAGATGACGGACTTGAAATTCTGGACTTAGAAAAATATTCAGAAGTGCAGGAGGGAGTCGAACCGATGACTTTACATTCGTGAAATTGTACGTTATCTCTACATCTTTTAACTGTTATTTAGGTTTACAGACCGCTGTCTCGCCTGATGTTAAGTGACGATGCGGTGTACGCTGGAGCGTAATTAGTGATTACCTAAAATAAGCCCATTCTTGTCGACTTGAATACCAAGATTGGTTATGGATAACCCACTCAGGCAACACAATAAAACATTCCACATCCTAGAATTTCCTATCATAACGTGGGGTCAAATATCTTCGTTTGAGTCTCGACCTCCTACTTTCTACTACTACTATATCCGCTTATTTACCGTATGGAGTAAATTAAAATTAACAGCTGGTGTACCACTAGCCATATCTACTTAGTTATAATGTACTCAACTAAATAAAAATACAAGGGTTATTTTTTAAACTTTAGTACATGTAAACTGCTGACATCAGAGGGAAGCGTGCCGGTGGACTGATCGCAAGTATGATACCGTATCGCCATCACGCACCCAGATTAAGCTAGGTTGCACGCATCGCGATCAAATTTTTCCAAACAGTTCGATATGTTATCAATTGGATTATGTGTCTGGTACGTGAATTTCAAGGACTACGTACCTAGTCAGGTGACTTTAGATGCAATTCAAAAGGTTCAGTAAGTATGATTTTTGTAAGTCAGAGAGGACAGACCCAAATACGCATACTTAAACTTCGTTAGGTATGAGTGTAGATATTACGATCAACTTTTACATTTTTCATCGATGCGTTGTAACCAACATGTATGTAATCAATTCTACAATATAATTCAGCCAAAAAATAACCGTAGGTACACTAATTTAACATTTATGTATTTGGACCTAAAACAAAAACCCATAAAGAAAATGAAAAACAGGCAGATAGCCAAACAAAAAGAATATGCACCCAAAAAAAAAAACTCAGTAATGAGGTACGATTAGATGAAGACTTACTCCGAATTTCATACCACACTTTGGAAACTACGGGAGTGAAACCGGAGGCTGCTGCTACCAGACTAGACTAGAATATGACCATGGTTAGATGTGCACTAAATGTGTAATGGTAACCATGGTAACACGCCATGACCATCTAGAAATGCGCTAGCATTTCTAGGTGAGTTTGTTTCATTCACGCGCGTGACGCTTGAGCTTTACTCACAGCCCACGAAAAATTATTACATATATATAAAAAATGTGAATAAACTATCTTCTATCTATAAAATTGAAAATAAAAACTTTACTCGTGAACCCCTTTTACCTTGAAAATTAATCTTGTAAATACTTTCAAACGCCTCAAGTGGTTAACACAAATCACTTATGGTTCGCATGTAGCTCAATGCTACACGCATTTCCTTTATCACGTCTAGACACAGTGTAGTGCAGATAATCCGCAGATAAGATTATCTCTCCAAGATGAACACGGTTGTAAATGCCAAATCCTGAACCAAAAAGACAAACTAAAAATAAATCATTGCAATAAATGTGTTGTTTAGATTTCAAAAGATTTACCAGGCGTGCTTATCCGCAAATTAATGCAAGATACCAAAAAAATACCCTTCACTTATAGAGATAAATGATTTGGACATACGTCACACAACAATAACTACTAGCTCCTAACGAAGCAAAGCTTGTACTCTATGGATAAGTCAGCCGACTTCAGATAATAATCAAAAATAGTAGTTATGTTAGCTCTACCTATCGGCTACAAATAAAATAAATATTGGTGGACATTTCATACACAACACCATCTGACCCCAAACTAAGCAGAGCTTGTACTATAGAAGTCTGAAAGCTGATATAAGACTTATAGTTGTAAATACATACTTATTATACATAGAAACATCCAGACTACACAGACACAGTACAAATATTTGTATTCATCACATCACATATCGAACCTACGACCCTCGGCTTCGCAAGTCGGCAGGTGCTAAATCCTCTCAGCTAGTGCTGTAGGGCATCCTCTTCTGTGATGTCAGATCCATATATGATCGTACCCGCCGACGCTGACGGCAGCATAAGCCGTGTCATACCGTCTAAGGTGGTAAGGTGCTTTTGCGTTAGTCGTCGAACCCGATGTACTACCGAACTTGTTGAATAGGATTGGGTGAATAAGGCCCTGCGTCTTCTGCGGTAGGCCAAAGTTCGGTAAGCAATAGAGGCCCTGGTTGACAGGTCGCTTGAAACAATAAATTGTGCCAGATATAGTTGCTATACCTACTACTTATATATATAACTAGCTGTACCATGCCACGCTTCCCTGTGGTACATTGTGAATTGTGATGCAAAAATTAAATAAAAACAATCCTTGATGCGGATTATATATCATTGTAAAATTTCAGCTCGATCGGTACAGAAATTTTTAAGTTTTTGAAGCGTACACAAACCAACATAACATTTTTATATACAGAGATTGTAAATTCTTACTTATGAGTATAATATAAAAACAAGTATTTTAACAAATGATTTTATTAAAAATATAATGATGGAATCAATAGATCCACTTTTGGAAACGCAGAAACAGCACTCATTTCTTTAGCAAGTCCTAAAATAAGATATACAATTGAACGTCACTTCGCGCGAAGAGTAAACCAGCTAATTTCTTACATAATACACGTAATTTTGGGTATTATTACACGCGACCATAAGCTGAACAACGCATGAATGCAGAATCATCCTAAACCCACGCATTTTCGGTCACGTAAACCAACATAAAGCAAGAGAGTCCATAAATAAGAACCAGTAAGAGGTCGGTCCGCGCTGACACCGGCGCGATATCAGTCACCTATTGAACCGCGGCCTATCGCACCGGTAATAACCAGACAGCGGCCGCGACGGGCGGCTCTAGATAACACCACACCAGTTCACAGCACACACGCAAACAACACTAAATTGCAACACTAATAGCCAGGAAAACGAAGAAAAATTTACACATTTTCAAATTGCAAAGCTAGTCTATAGAATCGCCTGAAACCGGTTTTCCTAAGAAACGTGATAGCGAAGCGGTGTTAGCTTGTTCGCAGGGAGTCGTCGCGTTATCAGTGCGTTGTCACACCGAGACGTTTTATAAGTAGGCGAGTGGAGCGCGCCGCATCATTGTCCGTGGCGACCGCGAGGTGACCACAACTGTTTGAGAACTGTACAAACTGTGAAAAATATCGTGAAATGTTGGTGTTTCCGCATTGGAGGTCCGAGTTGCCGGGGGATGGGTGTAGGACCCTGCACCAGAGGTGGATGCCCGCCGAACGCTTCGCCCCCTACGTGGCGAGGCCCGTACTCCAAGCACCCCCACCGCTGCCGCCGCCACAGGTGCGAATTCGGATTGTAAATAAACAAATTCTCGGAACAACCACTATTATTGACACTTCAAATCAGACCAATTCATGAAGTTTTCGGTGTTTTGCGATAATTAAATATAGGGATGAGAACTTTACCTACTTAGCAGACTCCGATAATTTAACTTGTTAAGTACTTCGTTTTAGTAGTAGGTATATTATTTTTTAAATAAATACCATTTCGCACCATCCACCATCTGACCCTAAACTAAGCATATTTTGAATCTGAGAGATATTTTCAAATTTAATATAAATTGGTATACACGAACTGTAGTTGTTGAGCAAAGTTTACTGTGAAACTTATCTTAAATTATTTTGTAAATCTGCAGTTTCTTACATTTTATATTTTTGTCTTAACTTGAAGTTTTATTTTAGTATCCACAATACCTCTAAATAAATTTAGTAACTTTCGGCTACCGTAGAAATTGGTAGAGTAGGTTTTAAGGTCTTCTTTCTCAAGTGTTCAAACTTGTTCTTTCGAAGAATTTTGGAGAACCATGACTCGAAACCGCCCATGAAATGAATTTTTGGTTAACTGTATCCAAATAGGCTTATAACAACTATGTTTATTTGTTGTACAGTATTAGAACGATTCATCTGAGAAAGAACTTTCCTAGGTATTCAGGGTATTGAACTAATTCAATACCCTAATTTAAGTAAGAAGACTTGTGCTTTCGAAATATTTTGGAGAACCATGACTCGAAAGTGGCCATGAAATGTATCGTGTTCAGCTAAATTTACAACAACTGTGTTTGTTTGTCTAACAGTATGAAGACGAGGACTCGTCAGGCGGTTCGTCCCCGGGTCGTAGCGACACCGAGCGCAGCGAGGGCGCGTGCGGGTGGCGCGGCTGCGGCGCGCGCTTCCCCAGCGTGGCGCGGCTGTCGGCGCACGTCGCGAGAACGCACGCGCACGCGCACTCCGACGGGCTCTTCTACTGCGCCTGGGCCGGGTGCGCCAGACCGCAGAGAGGATTCAATGCTAGGTTAGTACTATTTTCACTTGTCTAACTCTTGTTTTATACAACGCTTTTGCTTTGAGCGTTTTAATATTTTTAGTCTTAAAGTGTTTGCCAGAATTTTTATTTTCACTCTCTCTCATCTGTTCTCTTATTTAACAAATATCTTCCTTGCTTAAGCGTTTTAACATTTTTACTTTTAAAGTGATTGTCAGATGTTTTACAAAAAGTTATTAATTAATTTGTTTGCATACAAACACTGAGAAAGTGGAACTTTTTTTAATGTCCACGAGGACGAGTAATGGCGTTTATACGCCATTACTCAAATTATTTGTATTAACACAATTATTTGTATTATACTAATCTGTACCTACAGTTAAATACTATAAATTATTTCATTTAATTTACAAATTAGCCAGCACGTACCTATATTTATAATAGACGTGGTGAAATATATTGTTATTCATTTATTTACCATAAAGAATACTTTGAGAGATTTTTTGGAACTCCTAAAATTTGCTTCCGCTAAACATTACATTTAGATAGACAGTTTGACAAGCAATTCGTCACTCTTTAAGACTTGCGCTCATGTGACATTATCTCTTCAACAGGTATAAAATGCTAGTCCACGTGCGCACACACACAAATGAGCGCCCGCACACATGCAACCAATGTCACAAAAGTTTCTCCAGAGCTGAAAACCTGAAGATACATCTTCGATCACATTCGGGAGAGAAGCCTTACGTCTGTCCTTATGAGGTAAAAAATATCAAAACATAGTTATCTACTATTTCTTGCAGACAAAGTTCACAACTCATTCAATACTTTAACGACCTGATAATAGAACACAAAATTACGTAAACAGAATTCCCTTTAATTACTTAATTTCAGGGTTTGCACGTAAATATAAAACTGCAATCAAATTTGAACCTTAACTCGTATACAAAAGGAATATCAAACGTACACAAATCCATTGTTTACAAAAGATATTTTTTCGTTTATCTGAAAACATACTCACAATAACATAAACAAATCTTAATTAACGTTTGTTTTGTTTGCCACCAGGGTTGCGGAAAGGCGTATTCGAACTCCAGCGACCGTTTCAAGCACACAAGAACACACGCGGTCGAGAAACCATACTGCTGCAAAGTTCCCGGTTGCAACAAAAGATACACGGACCCATCAAGTCTAAGAAAACACGTGAAAACTTACAAGCATTTCACAGCGGAGCAGATTCGTCGCGAATCGTCAGAGGAGACTCAAAGTCAGGAGGCTTTTAAAAAGGAAGCTCCATTCAACAGCGAGCCAACATCTCCTCTACGATTCATGGAGCCATCGTCTCCTCACATAGTATACTCCCCAAGACATACAATATCACCGGTACCTTACAGCCCAATCATGACAGACGTTCGGTACCCTCAACCAGAGCAAATCACATACGTCAGACCTCTAGAACCAGTATACCCAGTTAGAGTCCCGTCAGATGAGATGTCATACGTAGAATACACACAAATGTATGAACACGCATACAAAAACTACTACTCTAGTATCAACTACCCAGTATTACGGCCGACGATAAGCGAAAAAGTATTTAATTACGAGGAGCAAAGGATAGAAGATCCAATGGACAAGCAGCACAGGTTGGATGAAGAAATGCCCCTGAACCTTATGACCAAAAGGTTGGAGTGCAGGCCTATTGAAGAACTAGTCAAATGTACTGATTATCCCTTAGATTTAAGTACCAAAAGTTGATTTATAATAAATGTTTGTGATAATTTACGAATTTTCATTTGTCCTAAACCTACCTGGGAGACTCCAAACGAAGAGCGAATATGTATGTTTATTTTGGGAAAGCTTTCCAGACTTAAACTGCGTCGATAAAACGCAAACCCGTAATTATTAAAAAAAGAAATATGTAATTATTAAAGGCAAACGAGATAATTAAACATACAGTAATGAGTTGGTTTGGAGGGTAATATTTCCAGAGAAACTAGAAAACACAAGAGCAAAATCATCTAGATATCTAGGCGACAGTGATTTGCACTCTTTACTTTCATATAGCCGTGGAACCGTGCTGTTATGACCGAGCGTGTTCTTTACCATCAAGGGCATGTCTTGCTCGTCCGTTACTGTATATTATAAAAAAAATTCGTCAAGACAGTTGTACCTAGATCCTAAAACAAAAATATATAATATTATACAGAAAACAGACAAAATGTCTCATCCATTACTTCGTCCACTCAACAGTGTAAATAACCACCAGTTACCAGTTTAAACTAGGTATCTTACAAAGAATCAGACAGACCATGGTAATTATCCGCTGATTCTATGAAAATTTACGTAAAAATTGATGAATTTTCGTTTCTAAATCGTACTAAGTTTCGTATTTAAAATCGTTTATTTGGTAATACTCTTTTGTCGTATCTTGTCAGTTAGGAATCGACATGCATTTAAACAGATACAACATACGATACATAAGCCATAGGTAGCAGGTGCGGTTCCAGCCTCGAATTTTGGAGGGAGTCACCATAAACCATAAAAAAAATACTAGTAGCACCCCACGTATTTACCTGCGTAGTTGCCGTTCCAGTTGTTATCCCGCGTTAAAAAATAATCTATTTCCTATTCGATATTTTCAATTATTTTTAATTTTTAATTTAACCTTATTATTTGGGATTATCATGTCTCCTGTGCCAGCGTGCCTTAACTTAAAAGGATTATAGCCTAAGCTCTACCCTTGTGAAAGAAAGCACATGAGAGAATCCCAACAGTGGAAACATATCCACGAAATATGTATTTCTAGGTACCTACATGTCAATTTTCTTCACTATTAAAATCAGTGTTGATGACTAGAAGTGCAGGCAAGATTCGAACCGAGACTTCTCACCGCTAGGCCAGCAAGGCTTCAAATAGAGTAATTTTAGAGAGGAGTTTTAGACATTATTTCACCATTGACGCAAATATTAACTAGTATTTGTAACTAAAATATGTACGTAATCTAACTTCCAGTCCAAAGTACAAATTCCAAAACGGTAATACTTTAATCTGTCTGCCCGATCTTACTGATAAGCCAGCTCACCTAAACTAAGGTACTTTACTAGCATCAAGGTAGTCCAAAACCAAAAAAACCGCGTTAAATATTATCTACTATCAAGTTACGAATGGTCTAATTGGGAGAACGGCTACTGCCGATCCTGAGCCCCCGAATTGAAATCCCACGCGCACCACTTTTTCGAAGTCATGTACGTAATGCCACTAACTTAAAAACGATGAAGGAAAACATCGTGACGAAACCGACATGTACCTAGAATCTTTTGAGGTCATGTGTCATCCACCAACTATCACTTGGCCAGCGTGGTGGATTACGGCCTTGACTCTCTCCTTGTAAGAAAAGGTCCCGAGTCCCAGTAGTGGGAACATTATTGGGCTACTTATGATATGCTAAATACTATCATTGTTTGGTGCCATTCATCATACTCAGCACATCTTTATCAGTTTGTTCAAACATTACCGTCCAACTTTAGCGGACAACGTTGTCAAAATACATTTTCAAACACTCTCTATTAACTCTTAATAGATAATTAAAATGTCTTACAGCGACAAGAGAATTAAATTGGAATGATACGGAGATGTGAACGTGACAAGACAAAGAAGCGAAGATCGCTAACATCGTTATCTGACGACAAATTACAAGTCATTTGTCAGACAAAGCCTAAGTTTACACAAACGTAGACGGTATTTTAAGTGCAAGTTATGTCACTGTTGACCTGTCAAACAGCAATCCTAATATTATACATTATACATGCCAACGTTTGTATGCTTGGATGTTTGTTGCTCAATCATGTTGGAACGTCTGAATGGATTGGGTTGAAATTTTGAACATATTTAGATATTACACGGGAAAATAATGTAGACGGGCACCGAACGGGTTAAACCGCGGCGCGCTGCTAGTCTGTACGCTGAATTTAGATATTATCGATGGAGTGACTATATACGTAAGGCAGCAGTGGCTAATGTGCTATTCCAGACCTTATATAACTGTATTCCAAATTTCAACCCGATCTGTTCAACTGATCCGATATACCTAATTGACCAATATTCAACCATGTATTAGGTACCATAATCAGTAGGATTCAACCATACATTGGCATAAAATAGTAGCATTTCAGTTTATCAATACTCAGCTCTAGCTCGTTTCTGCGACAGAGGATAGCTGTCGCCATTCATCAAGAGAACGCAGCCAGCATTGTGGGCACATGTGTACGGCAAATGGTTCAGGGTGAGTTATTTGAATAAATTAACATGACCTTGTGGATGTGGATTTTGTTGACATTAATTTATCAATGAAACGCCATCTTACAAATAAACTTATTTTATTCAATCAGAAATTAACAAATTTAAAAATACATCCGCAATCTTATATAATCATATCAGTTTGGAATACAAGTCATGTCTGATTTATTTTTATCTAGGACTGTTGTAATTGTGTTGCTGTTATACGAGTATTACAGTAATATAACGTTTTTATTTTCAAGGTTACATAATGTACAAAGTCCTGCCATTATTATTATATATGTATTTAAGATTAAACATTATCAACAAATTACTTCTTAAAACATCATGGGTCGATAATAATTAAGGACAGTAACTATAGTCTCCTAAAAAATAAAAGGCCTGCGACATTTGAGCAATCCTAACATTATATATACTATTACATAATATAATGTGTAAAAAAAATATTTTTTAAAACACTTGTATGTAATTAATTATTATTTTATTGTCTCTTTCTCTCGACGGTTTCAAATGACGATACATGCCTTTTATGAGACCTATGTTTACCTATATGGATATTCTCGTCTAACTCAAGTTTCCTGTTATCAATGGTTGCGTGGAATAAATCGATGTGAGCGATAAGGTCGCCATTTATGGCACTAGGTATATGTCATTAGATAAATTGCATTGTTTTTATTGTAATTAATATGTTGTGCCATTATGTACACCATAAAAAAGTGTAGCGTGAACTGCATGAAACTGCATGGATTATTTCCACCATTTAACCATTTAATACTAGCGTAATGAACAACCATGAAGTTTAACAATGCTTAAAAGTTCCTTCCCCTCAAAAAACAAATTAACAAGAATTTTCAAAAGATATCAGGAAAATTATAAGAAATCAACACGAATGTGTATTATCAGAGTTGTTAATGGAATTGCACTTACATTAATTTCGATTCAAATTTAACAAAGCAATGGTACTTTCAGGATGTGATTAGGCGGTAGACGTGGCGATATTGATGGCGTAACATTGCGCCTACAGTAGGAATGGAATGAATCACAGTGGTCAGAGAATCTACAGCAGTAACGACACTCTTACAATGTAAGAACCTTTAAATTAAGAGTTAATAAGAATCTTCTAAGCAAGCGCGTTGTAGCTTAGACCTTATCTGTACCCTGTGTTACTTGGTAAATCGAGGTCAAACGAACCTCCATTAAATATAAAAAAAAAACAGATTCACAAGTCCTCTAGCATCCTATAATTAAACCTTCAGCGAAAACGTTCACATGATCTATATGTAGATATCATTTCATTTATTTCTACAACACGATATAAGTACCTTTTGAAAAAATAAAAGTGGGTATTATTTATTTTGAAAATATATTATCGTTAAGCGAATTCAAACCTCAACTCGATGACTGAAAGTATGGTTTTAAATACCAGATTACGCGCGGACGAGCTTGGACATTCCTTCTGCGATGATGTTGAGAGCGGCCAAGTCTTTGCGCGCCGTGTCTAGCAGGTGAGCCATTCCTTTCTGTTGCATGCTCAGGAATTGTTTCACGTCTTCTTGTGCACCTGGTAGTGAAAAATCAACTTTATTGACCGTTTACTACAAAACGGGACAGGGTGAGACAAACTGTCAATACAGTTCATTAATATACGGGGCTATTTGTAAGAAAAATTGAAAGAGTATCTGAGTATTCATACATCAATATGCTAAAATAAAAAGTCAGTTTCACCTCAGATATTTTATTTTACAAGTTACTAGGGATTCGGACCGTCAAACATTACTCCTGGTAACGCTATCGCTACATTATAAGCAATGTCAATGATTTTAGCAAGTTAATATGACGGTAGACCACTGAACGGCTACAGCGATTGTTTACGAGCCTGCTGCATCTGCTTACGGCTACTCCTTCACTCCATCTATCTTCAGTTTGTCCGGTTATATATCTTGTCCAACTTCATTTTGATCCAGTCGCACAAGACAGGGATAAACCATGGACGTAGCTAAAAAAGACTCCAAATCCTTGTAGCCTGCTACCGGAACAACATGGACAAGTGGGGATATTCAGACGACCCCCAGAGACTAAAATGCGACGGTTCTCGTGCCGACCATCTGTATTTCTTAGGTACTTGGTGTGATCATTTAAGGTCCTATGTCCCCTAGCTGGGGCAGAGGGCGTCCACAGTGAGTTTCCATCCCGTTCGGTCTAGAGCTTCGCGTTTGACTTCGCTCCAGGTTTTTCCAATGGCTTTCGCCTCGCCAATGATAGTCCGCCGCCAGGTATGTTTTGGACGACCACGTTTGCACTTTCCTTGGGGGTTCCAGTCTAGGGCTTGCCTCGGTATGTGGTTTGGATCCCCTTCGGAGAGTGTGACCTATCCAGCTCCATTTACGGCGTTTGATCTGCTGGTCGATCCGGACTTCATCGCAGCGTTCCCAAAGCTGTTCGTTGGAAATTTTTCTGGCCAGTAAATACCCAGGATTCTGCGAAGACATCGGTTGACAAAGACCTGGAGCTTGTGCGAGATGTCCTTGGTGACCTTCCACGTCTCACACCCGTACAGCAATACAGATTTTACGTTCGACCGGAATATTTTGAGTTTAACTCTCCGGGTCAGTTTCCGCGACTGCCATACGGGTCTAAGTTGCGCGAAAGTTGCTCTTGCCTTGGCTATCCTAGAAGTGATGTCCTCTTCAGTTCCACCAGTCTCCGACACGCAACTTCCGAGGTAGGTGAATTTGTGGACCCGTTCCACTCCCTCTGTGCCGATAACCAACGGAATGAACTCGTTGCCCCGCACCTCATTTCCTTGGTCTTCCCGGTGTTTATTTTAAGCCCTGTCTTTTCGGCTTCTCTCCGGAGGTCGTCCAGTTTGGCCTGCATGTCTGCGCGAGTGTGGCTTAAGAGGCATATGTCGTCTGCATAATCCAAGTCTTCGAGGACGTTGGTTAAACCCCACTCTATGCCGCGACGCTTGTTTTCTGTTGTCTTATGCAGAACACCATCCAAGACGACAAGAAAGAGGAGTGGCGATAGAAGACAGCCCTGACGAACACCTGCATGAACTTTTATGTCCTCCGATAAGAGCCCTTTGTGTGTCACTTGGCATGAATAGTTCCTGTACATGGCTTTCACCATGCTTATCATCTTATCGGGAACTCAATTTTGCGCAGACGGGACCAGATAGCGTTCCATCTCAGCGTATCAAAAGCTTTTCGAAGTCCACAAAGGTAAGGTAGATCTCTTTTGCCATTCTGATGCTTGCTCCAGTATGATACGTAGAGTGTTGATCTGGTCTGTACACGACCTATTGGGGCGAAATCCTGCTTGCTCACTGCGAATAAGAGGGTCGACGGCCTTCGAAAGCCTGTCCAAAATGATTTTGCAAAGCACCTTGGAAGGGATCGAAAGCAAAGTAATGCCTCTCCAGTTACTGCATTGACTGGGATCTCCTTTTTTTGGCACTGAGATAAGAAGGCCTTTATTCCAATCGTCTGGTAGCTGTTCCTCGTTCCAGATGCGTTGTAACAGTGGTGTTAAGGCGTTTGCAGCTGTTGCCACATCCGCCTTCAGCATTTCTGCAGCTATGAGGTCAACACCTGGGGCTCTGCCATTTTGAGCGAGCGAATGGCATGGATTACTTCATCTGCAGTCGGTGGGGAGCAGTCTATGTCAAGATTTTGCAGCGGCAAGCATTCCTCCGATGAGGAGTCAGGAAGGTCGCCAGGGACCAGGAAGATTTCCTGGAAGTGTTCCTGCCAGCGCCGTAGTTGGCCCTCTGATGTCACAATAAGTTGGCCCTCCTTGTTTCTCAGTGGCCTATTCTTCGCACTTCGTTTACCTGATAGTAAGTTGGTCGCCTTGTACATCTCCTTCAGATTACCGGTGTCCGCTGCTTTTGAGCTCCATCAGCAATACCGTTTGCCCAGACTCTTTTGTCCCGACGAGTACTGCGATAGATAGCCTTTCGGATTTGCCGGTATTGTCGTTTGAGATCTTCCTGTACATGCTCGACGTTCCGCGCTACAATTCTGAGGTGAAGTTCTCGCCTTTGGCCGATGAGATCCCAAGTTTCTTGTGACATCCATTCTTCTCGTGTGTGTGTTTTATGTCCGAGAACGACGGAGCTGGTTTCTTTGTAGACCATTTTTATGCGATTCCACTCCGCGTCGACAGTTGCAGCGTTCGGAGTGTTCCGATCAAGGGCGGAAAAACGGTTTCGGAGTTCTATTTTAAAATTTCTAGTGCCTTGGTTTTCAGCTTGCTGACATCGAAACGTGGGCTGATTTTAGGTCCTTCGGTCGAGCGAGACGTCGATACTTTTAACCGCACTTCTGCAACTACAAGGTGGTGATCGCTATCGATATCGGCGCCTCGACGATTACGCACATCCAGCAGCGATGTTCGCCAAGTTGAGCTGATAGCCAGGTGGTCGATCTGGTTCTTGGTTACACCATCGGGTGAGTTCCAGGTGTATTTATGGTGATCACCGTGTATGAATAGTGTCCTCCGATGGTTAGATCATTTGTCTGGCAAAACTCTAAAAGAGCTCTCCGTTCGCGTTGCGTGTACCCAGTCCGTTTTGCCCATGTGTCTCTCGCAGCCAGCATTGTCCGTACCCACTTTCGCGTTGAGGTCACCCATGACGATAACAATGTCCTGCTTACGGATGTTTTTGAGTGTGGCGGTTAGTGAGCTGTAAAATCGTCTTTGATCTCCTCGCTGGCTTCGTTAGTGGGTGCATAGCATTGGACAATGCTGATTTTCTGACTTTGGTGTGAAACGGGCCGTAATAATTCGGTCAGAGATCGGTTTCCAGTCTAAAGTCCCTTTTTGCTACGTCCGTGAGCAAAATCCCACGCCATGCTCCAGGGAGTCGTCCTCGTTCTCCTTGCCGGAATATAGCAGGGTGAGTCCCTTAGGTGTTCTCAGTTCTCCAAATCCGTTTCTGCGAACTTCACTGAGGCCCAATATTTGCAGTCTGTATCTGAGCATCTCTGCTTCTGCTTGGACAAGTCGACTGTCGTCACTCAGCGTTCGCACGTTCCAGCAAGCAATTCGTGTCCGAGTTTTCATGCCAAAGGTCGTCGTAGTTTGATCGGTCCGGTTTCTCTCTGTTTCAGTTTCAGGAATCTTGGTATTTCAGGTAAGCGAGTGATTAGCCCACTATACCCTAGCCCATTGGTGGGAGTGCCACCTCGGAGCCAACGGGCTGGCTCGGTTTTATTCGGGTCGCCTCCCTAGTGAGATGATTCTGTTTTGAGGCGCAGAATATTCGCCTTGGTGTGATACTAATACTTTTTTTTTATAATTTAGAGTGACGAGACGAGCTGGACATATGCCTGATGGTAAGCAAAATGCCAGCCACATAACAGCACAGTGACACGCAGCTATTAGAACATGAAGAGTCCAAATCATTACCTAGCACTGCACTGCGCTCGTCACCCAGAGATCTAAGATCTTATATCTCTAAACCCTGTAATTTCTCAGGTAACATTGCCCTTCAAACCGCAACACAGTAATGTTTGCACATTACTACTTGGCGGTAGAATAACTGGCAAACGTGTGGTACTTCCCCAGGCAGAATATGCTACGAGTCCCTCCACTACAAAACATACATACTTACATACATACAAACATACATACTTAAACCTTCAGGCCCGAACGAAGGTGGCAAAATACTGGGAGAGTTAAACCAAATTCATAATCTTATACCTTTAAACGAGTAATTCTTGTAGGTATATATATATATATATATAGAATCTGAATCTCAGAAACGGCTCGAAAGATTTTCATGAAATTATGTATACAGAGGGGTTTCGGGGACGATAAATCGATCTAGCTAGGTTACATTTTTCAAAAACATCATTTTATGCGCGTTTTTAGACAGTGAAAAACTCCTACAATGTCATTAGAATGCAATAACTTATTTCGCCACTGTTCTTTAAGTCTAAATGGCTCAGACGGAATATGCTCGCCCTCGGAGTCAACAGGCCCCGGTTCGAATCCTGATGGTTACACTCGGGACTATTCTTTTTTTCTGAGAAAATCTAATACTTATAGCCTCTTATAAACGCATTTAATTCGTATCTAAGTAGGTAGTCATCACAACGTAATTCGTACCTGCCTAAATATAATTAAAAAAAACCGAGCAAAGCTCGGTCAACCAGGTACTATATTTTAATTCGGCGTATAGCTCACCTGGGTCCAGGTGGTATCTCTCCTGGGGCGCTCCAGCGCTAGCACTGCGCTGCAAGCGCACTGCACACAGCATCTCGTTCAGACGACCCTGAAGACCACAAACCAATATTACTCATTACTATCTGTGGACCAAACCAAATGGGGCAAATGGACAAGGGTGGGCGATCAAATATAGACAGTTCGGGATATGCGGTCCATAAAAGGGGTCCGAAATAGCTAGTCTGGGGTAGGTCGTTCAGAAAGGACTATCTGTAGAGTCCGAGGTCTGTCCCAGGTAGGTAGTTCGAGATTTTAAGACGTACGGAAGGACGATATGAGTGCGAAACGACAGTAAGCCCGGCATAACGATATGAATAGATTAGTAATTATTATCTACCTACCTATTGCACCTGGAGAAGTTCAGGGTGGGCTATTCGGATTAGGTTTTAAAGGAGAAATTGATTGACAAATTGACATTGAATGATGAATTATATACTGTATATTATTTAAGATCAAAACTTTAATTTTAATTGAACTTGGGGCTTTTATGGTCCATTTTACACCAGATCATATCCAGTTTTTATGGTATAGTCTTATGTCTTCGAAAAGTCTTCTTCAGTGTTTTTTTTTTCTAGTATTGAAGGGTATATAGTATACTCGTATGTTAAATTTCTGTGCTGAGCAGATACAGTTGAATTCGACTTACAATTATGAACAATTTCTATTTCTTAGTAAGAGTTTAACTTGAAATCGCTTAAATAAATTATCTGTTAGATACAATTTTGTCCAATCCAAAACGTATTTTTATAACTGATTCGGATTTTAGATTTGATATCGGAGAACTCCCACGATTTAAAAAATCGGTTAAATTTAGTCTAATGTTTTTTTTCAGTCGGATCCTTGATTTTCCGGATATATTCATACCATTATATACACCATAATAGATAAATCCATTCTTACCGAAGCCTGTTTGTTCCATGCAGCATGCAATAACAATGGGTGAACGTTAACTTACTTACTAATAATCTTCTAAAGTAATTTAAAAAAATAGTGGTCGCCCTGAGGCACGATAACTAAAAAAAAACTAATTTTACTTCGTAAGTTAGATTATCAAAAAATAAAGTGACAAAAAAATTTTTTTTTACAAACAAAAATTGACGAAGGTACAGTCCATAGAAGTTTCGAGTAACGTCACTTCTTTGTACGATTTTTACGAAGTGGTGACGTCACAAACTCTCACTCCGGTGGTATTTTTGGCGATTTTGGATTTGATAGAAGAAACAATACATGTCCCTTACTTTTCTACTAAGTAATGATCAATGCCAACAAAAAGTTTCGCAACATTGTTTGTGAAACTATGACGTTATAACAATCAGCAAAATGACATATAAGTCTAAAAAATCACCAAAACACACATACAAATATTTGTGAAACTTTTTACGCGGCAAACATTAAAATATTCCGTCAATAAAGCCGAACTAACAAGTACAAAGGGAACCAAATACATTTATCGGTCGTTTCTCAAAATAGTTCTTGATACCACAGCAACTGAATCGTCATTCAATAAACAAGTGAAAGTAAAAAAGATAAAGATTTCAAATCTACGATTTTAGGTAAATATTTTATTCCGAAACACAAAACACAAGCCCCTGAAGGAATTTCCTATATTATTCATACAGCCCTAGCAGCGCCCCGCGGCTTCACTCGTATAGTTTTCTGTAAGCCTATGAATTATATCTATAAATATAAATGGTAATAATCTATGACCATAAATTATCTGTGTTTCGAATATCAATCCGATCCGTTCAACCGTTTCCACGTGATTGAGCAACGGGCATCCCAGCTATCGCATTCGTAATATATTACAAACGAGCTCAGTGCAGTGCTAGGTAATGATATGGACTCTTTAATGTTCCAATAGATGCGTGACACTGTCCTTTTATTGTATACTAGCTTTTACCCGCGACTTCGTCCGCGCCACATATTTATTAAAGTAATTGAGGCAGTACCTACTCGTATTTCTACTACCATACAAATTCACATTTCCTAATCAAAATCGGTCTAAGTCAAAGTTTTATATTTATTTTACATGTACAATTTACACGACAAATTAAAAAAAACTATGTTTAAAAAAAATTAATCAAAAAAAAAATTGGTTGCCTATAAAGTCGGTAGGTATACGGGCGAAAGTTTTACGTGACAACGACTTTGAGTGTCGTTGTTTGAAGAGTCCAAAGTATTACCTAGCACTGCTCTGCGCTCGTCACCCAGAGGTCTAATATGTTATCTCTAAGCCCTGTAATTTCTCTGGAAACATTGCCCTTCAAACCGGAACACAGAAATGTTTGCACGTTACTGCTTGACGGTAGAATAACTGGCAAATGAGTGGTATTTCCCCCAGGCGGCCTCTGCTAAGAGTCTTACCACTACTAAAATTGGTATTGCTTACCAAACAGGCACATTTTCATGCCACTACATACTATAGTCATAATATAATAATATAGATAGAACGGACACTCCCAACCCCCCGCCAAGTTCAAGCTTCCTCACCCCTCAGGCCGTTTCGGATACGCTAGGAGCACTCAACGAAGGGCTGGTATCGAACATCTAATTCCTAACGAAATATCATCATGGTGGGTTGTTGTGCTGTTTACGGCTGTCCGTCAACTAAACGTGACAAGATTAAAAGCTTTATTTAATTTCCTAATGATAAAATAACGTAAGATTAGAAACTTTTCAATAACGTTGCTTTATAATATTACAAGCTTTGCTTAGTTTGGGGTCAGATGGTGTTGTGTGTGAATTGCCTTCCAATATATATTTATTTATAATAACGAAGTCATTTTTTACTCAAAGTTCGTAACTCACACAGCCAGTAACTTATGTGCCCAAGCACGGATTGATAATGCCTGGAGGAATAATTGTAGTGACAGAATAAAGTTTCCTTCATGGGTAAGTGTAAAATAAAATGCGAATGTGTACCTACTAACAGAAATAGATATCTAGGTACCTGATCTAATCTATCATCGGTTTCGTTTCATTTTACGCGGCAATACAAACACCCACAGATTTCTGAAACAATTTAGAAATCTGTGCAAACACCCTTTTAATTAGAATAGTAAAATTTGGCTCCATTCTATTTATGTAACTCAACATTATAGCAAGTTTATAGACTACGTCACCAGGTGAACTCAAGGGGCACAACTATTCAATAAAACAATTCAGTAGCCCTAGCGCTAACGCACACATTCACGCGTGTGTACGAACGACATCTGCGTAGTTGTGTGAAGAGTAGGCAACTCCACAGCGGCGGTTGTATGGAGTTTTAGTGGAGTGTCCGGGGTGTGCTATAATATCATCATCATCATCATCAGCCACAAGACGTCCACTGCTGAACATAGGCCTCCCCCCTAGATTTCCATAACGAACGGTCCTGCGCAACCTGCAACCAGCGGTTTCCAGCGACCTTTGTGAGGTCATCTGTCCATCTAGTGGGAGGCCGTCCAACACTGCGTCTCCCGGTTCGTGGTCGCCACTCAAGAACCTTTTTTCCCCATCGGTTGTCAGTTCTGCGAGCGATGTGGCCTGCCCATTGCCACTTCAGCTTGCTTACTCTTTGAGCTATGTCGGCCACTTTCGTTCTTTTGCGAATATCCTCATTACGGATTCTGTCGCGCAAAGAGACTCCGAGCATAGCTCTCCATAGCTCGCTGTGTGACTTTGAGCTTCGTTATGAGACCAACAGTGAAGGACCACGTCTCAGTTCCATAAGTCATCACTGGCAACACGCACTGGTTAAAGACTTTCGTCTTTAGGCATTGGGGTATTTTGGACTCAAAGATGTGCCGAAGTTTCCCGAACGCTGCCCATCCGAGTTGGATCCTTCGCTGGACCTCTTTGTCGAAGTTGGATCTACCTAATTGGATCTTTTGACCCAGGTAGACGTATTCGTCAACAACTTCGAGTGTGGTATTCCCAACAATAACCGGTACAGGTGAGACATGAACATTTGACATGACCTTCGTCTTGTCCATATTCATCCTCAAACCTACCTGTTGGGATACTCTACTGAGGTCCCTGAGCATAGCACCGAGGTCCTCCATCGACTCCGCCACAATGACTATGTCGTCGGCAAACCGAAGGTGAGTGATGCATTCGCCGTTGATATTGATGCCATATCCGTTCCAGTCCAGTAGCTTGAAAACATCTTCCAGCGCGGCAGTGAACAGTTTCGGAGATATAACATCTCCCTGTCTCACGCCTTTCTGTAGCTGGATATGTTTTGTGCACTGGTCCTGTAATCGGACAGACATTGTGGCTTTGCTGTAAATACACTTCAACACTTCGATATAGCGATAGTCGATGCGGCATCGCTGGAGAGACTGAAGCACTGCCCAGGTCTCGATGGAATCGAAGGCTTTCTCATAGTCCACATACGCTATACATAGTGGCCGATTATACTCCTCGGTTTTCTGTATAATCTGTCGAAGCGCATGAATGTGGTCTATGGCCTTTTCGGAAACCGGCTTGTTCGGGTGGCTGGAAGTCGTCAAACCTGCGTGCGAGACGATTCGTGATTACCCTCGAAAACAACTTATAAACGTGGCTCAGAAGTGAGATGGGTCTGTAGTTCTTCAACAAGGTGTTGTCACCTTTTTTGAAGAAGAGCACCACCACACTTCTGCTCCACGCTTCTGGCGTACTACCGTCAAGTATGACGGAATCGAACAGCTTCTGGAGGACTTTAAGTACCGGTTTTCCACCCGCTCTCAGAAGCTCAGTCGTAATTCCGTCGTCGCCAGGTGCTTTGTTGTTTTTAAGTTGTTTGAGGGCCATCCTAATCTCATACAGGCTGACTTCTGGGATATCTTCGGTAAAGTGTCGGGTCAGCTTGGCTCTGGGGTCTTTTGCCATGCTAACGACAGGTTGTGCTTGCGTAGAGGTGTATAACTGTTCATAGAACCTCTCAATCTCCTCCAAAATCTCAGGCTTCGACGAGACAACGTTACCACTATCGGTCTTCAGTTTGGCCAGCTGACTTTGCCCAAGAGACAGATTTCTTGCGAACACTTTTGAGCCTTTGTTCTGCTTGATCGCCTCTTCAATACTCGAAGTATTGAAGCAGCGTATCGCGTCGCACACAAGTAGAGATCTGTCTATTGAGCCGTCTGTATACCGTCATGTCGACCGAAGACTGTAACCGCATATCTCGTCTGACCGCCATAAGATCTAGAGTTTGATCGGAGAGCTTTTGGGTTCTGTTTTGGCGTCGGCTCTTATAAAATTTTCTGCCAACAGCATGAACAGTTTCCACTAGCCTGTCGTTTATTTCGTCCGCCGTTACGCACTCATCTAAGGATTCGAAGCGATTTTGAAGTTCGAGTTGAAAGTTATCGGGATCTTCGATCTGAGCATAATTTGGTCGGAGCGTGGACTTCATTAGACGTGATCTTTCGAGCTTAATGTTTAGATATATATAATATAAACATGATCAAGTGCGAGTCGGACTCGCCCATGAAGGCTTCCGTAGCAGCAAGTAACATAACATAAAAGTTCTTGTAGTTCGTTGTTACTTTAATCAGTGTACAGTTTAACAATAGTCAATTTATGACGTATTAAAATAAAACTACTTACTAGATATCATTCAAACCAATTTTCGTTGAAAGTTTACATGGTAATTAATTGTACATCATGCACTTTTTTATTTTTGTCATTCTCTTATTTTAGAAGTCCCAGGGGGTTACACACGTTTTACTAGTTTGGAAGAGTCTCTCGCGCAAACTATAACTATAACTACTACAACTATAACTTTTTTATTGATGTAGTACCGACACGAGACACGATTTCAAACCAATCCTATAATTCTCACTGTTCCAAATCTATGTTCATGGCTCCTACTATCCCACAGGACATCCATAGAATCATTTTGGGTTTAAAAAACACAAAAAGTACTGGGTATGATGGAATATCTACACAAGTAATAAAACATGTATCAAGTACCATATCCCCTGTACTAAGCTATGTGATAAATGCATGTATAACTGAGGGTGTTTTTCCTGAGAAATTGAAAAAAACTGTGATAAAACCCCTTTTAAAAAAAGGTGATCTTCAAGAAATGAGCAGCTACAGGCCAATAGCTCTTGTACCTATAATATCAAAAATTTTTGAAAAGATTATATATGATAATATTTACGCTTATTTTGAGCTAAACAAATTGTTTATACCGGAACAAATCGGATTTAGACGAAAAAAAACAATTAACCTTGCAATCTATAACTTTTTAAACACAGTAATGACAAAATTAGACGACAAAATACCTATCTGTGCATTATACATGGATCTCACAAAAGCGTTCGATTGCGTGGATCATGGTGTTTTGCTGAATAAACTACATGCATATGGTATCAGAGGAAATATGAATAATTTAATCAAATCTTACTTGACAAACCGGAAACAGTGCACACAAATAAGTAGCGTATGTCTAAAGTCAAAAAAAAGTAATATATACATCTGACTATAAAACGGTAAGATGTGGTGTTCCACAAGGTAGTGTTTTGGGTCCTCTGCTATTTATCATATACATAAATGACATCATTAAAACTACAAAACACCCTACTGTCCTGTTCGCTGACGATAGCACCATAATATTTTCTGGTCCAAATAAAACATGTGTTGAAAATGACATTAAATTAACGCTAAATCGCACTACTGAATACATGACATCCAATAATCTAAAAATAAACCTTGACAAAACAAAATTGATGACATTTAAAAATAAAGTAAATAGGCTAGAGAATCTTGACATACGTAGTTCTGGACATCCCATTCAAGTTATAAATACAACAAAGTTTTTAGGCTTGCATATTGACTGCAATTTGAACTGGTCAATGCACACCGAGAATCTATGTACAAAAATAAACCAGCATTCATATGCCCTCTGTATGCTGTCAAAGATAGTCAATAGATCTACAGTTCTGGCTGCATATAACGGTTATGTGTCGTCACTACTTCGGTATGGTGTTATGTTTTGGGGCAATAGTACAACAAAAGAAAGGGTGTTTAGAGCCCAAAAAAAAAAAATGTATTAGGGCCATTTGTCGGCTACGTCAAAGACAAAGTTGTAAACCATATTTCGTAACTTTGAATGTCTTAACCTTACCATGCTTATATGTTTATGAATGTGTTATGTTTGTCCGTAGTAATATAGAAATGTTTGAAACTTTGAAATGCCCACGGCATAAACATAAACTAAATGTACCTAAGCGACAAACAGCTTTATTTGCGAATAGTGCATTATGTATGGCACCAATGCTGTATAATCACTTACCAATAGAAATCATTAAAACCGAACAAAGGAATGTTTTTAAACATAAATTAAAAAGTTTTTGCTTGAGAGGGCTTATTATAGCATAAAAGAGTTTTTACAAGAAAAGTTTTAAGCGCTTCTGTTAATTTTTAGTATTGAACGAACTAGCTAAAGTATTGATAATATTAGTCAACTTTGGCGCACAATACTTCATATTGTAATTTTTTGAATTGACATTATTATTGTTGTTATTTTTGACTTTGTATTCTTCTGACATTTTCTTTTATTTATGCATTATAATTAATTAAATAAGTGTTAACTTATTTCATTCATCTCATCACTTAATTTTGTCCAAAAAAATATGACATTTATTTGTACCTGTGACATTATAACTTTCAATTAATTCTTGGGACATTTTTTATGATATTTTATTAATTTATGAATTACATATTTTATGTCAATTATTTGGATATATGCTTCATGTGAGAACTAGATATAACTTAAATTGAATTGTATGTGGTAAATGTGCCAAACTGCCAAAGCGTAGTATTGTCATGAACAGCTTTCTTTATTTTATTCTGGTCTGTTATTGGCGGTCAATTGGCCATTGTATTGATATGGGTTGTCATTGGTTGATTGAGAGTATCTCTCTACTTAGTCTGTTACTGATTTCTGATGATTCTATCTGTAGTCTGTAGTGTTTATTGTTGACATTGTGTAATTTATGATTTAATGTGATTTGGTTTAAAGTTATTGTTTTGCATGCCGAAAGGTGGATATGGAGCTCTGTATTGACCATGTGTGATCTGTTAAGATCTTTTGTATACCCATATACGCGAATAAATGAATTATGAATTATAAACTATTCAGTTTAGAAAAAAAAAATGTTTGGATCCTCAATATCATTTTTGAAGACCTATTTATAGATAACCCACACGTATGGTTTTAATCAAAAAAAAATTTTAGAGTTTCTGTTCTATGTATGGGACACCTATATACCAAATTTTTGTTTTTTTTTTTCTATTTTTGTATCAAAATCTTAATGCGGTTCACAGATTATATCTACTTACCAAGTTTCAATAGTATAAGCTTTTATAGTTTCAGAGAAAAGTGGTTGTGACATACGGACGGACAGATAGATAGACAGACATGACGAATATATAAGGGTCCCGTATTTTGCCATTTGGCTACGGAACCCTAATAAAAGGAAAACATGAAAAATCTATTTATTTCAAGAGAGACATTTTTCGAGGCCAGGCTCCATCCGTCAAACCCACGCTTGGGCAGCGTGGTGGATAAGCCTTTACTATCTTCTTGTGAGTTCCACCAGTGAGCATGTAATCATGTAAAGTATTCTGCTTATGCTAATCCATAATAACGAGATTGCACGCCAGACATCAGCAGCTGATCATCAAAGCCAGACGCTCGTCGTGATAGCTATCGTAATAAGTAAATTTCCACCAATACCCACTGATAAAGGGCCACACTCTTCCTGCATGTCACGTCTGATCCGCTTACAAAAACGAACCGGTTATTACCGGTCGGGAGATACAGGTCGCCACACTTTTGCCAAGATTACAGGACTTTAGATAACACTGGTAGATATACCTGGCTTTTAGGTTGTAAAGTTTGTCGCATGCGGTCGGTGGGTGTTCTTGTAGGTATCTATTTAGTATGTCGCCGCGCAGCCTCTTATTATAGATAACTCATTCCTTCCAGGTTTGAAACGTAAACGTAACTAAGGATAAATAACATCTGTAGTTACATGCATTAAAAGCCGGGTCACACAGGGGCGGGAGCCGCGAGAAAGCGATCCGATAGCGATCCAGTGCAACCCGATAGCGGTCCGTACCATGTCACACAGGGCTACCGCCCGCAGCCCGAGTCGGGTAGATGGCGAGAACACAGCCGGTGTGGCACCAAAAGCGATCAAATTGCTCACGACCTTTCGTAACGCAGCTTCAAGTCAGACAGCAACGAAGAAGAAATTCTTCTCTTATTAACAATGTACCAAAAAAAGTATAATAAAGTAAAAACCCAAAAGGATTTGGGTTCATGATATAAATATTATTTAGAATAGAATGACATAACAATAAATTTTAGCTAAATTGTAGAAAAAGGTAATGGCAATTATTAAACTGAGGTGTGGGTACACTTTTGCAGTATATCCTAACATTCGGTTTTAATTTCTAACCACTGGGAACAGGGGTAGTTCTTTGGGGAAGTTTAGGCGTAGGTACACTTTTACGTACGCGTGACCCGGTTATACAAGGTACAGTGTAATTCCTATAGATTTTAAGATAACGTCTCAATCGTTTTTATATTGGGTGGTAGCATAGATTAGCTTGTTAATTATTACCGATCAGATCACGGCGGATTCCCAGGCTGGTGATGTTTGTAAACTAAATAGAGTATGACCATTTCATATTTGAAAATAGAACACCTTGAACAACATCATATAACACAAAAAAATTGAAAAAATCTTTTGAAAACGTTGATTTCAACTAAATAGGTACATTTCTTTCAATATTCAGTTTAAATTACTCAGAACTAAACGGAAAACATTGCAGTTCAGGGTCTACAACAAAATCTAAACTTAAAGCCGGTTTCATCAGGAACAAAGTGCTACTTTCTCATTTCTGTAATATATTTTTATTACAAAAACATATTTTGAAATGCAAACATTTGCAGAAATGTGCGTAAGAGATAATAATTATGTACCCAATAAATTTTAATTAAGCTAGAATTTCCCTTCAAGCCGTCAGAAATAACTTTTAATTTTGATGTATGACGTCCCGTAATTAAAAATTAATGATGTGATACGATAAGTCGAGGTGGCTTAGTGGATAGAACGTCAGATTTCACTATCATGTGGCGGTCGACTCTCGCCTCCACCTCTCGAGTATTCAATGTATCAGTACAAGTATGACATCACCGCTGGCTTTAACGGTGAAGAAAATCATCTTCAGGATAACAGCATATCAAATTATCGACATGCATCATCAGCCTACCCGCACTTGGCCAGCGTGATGGATTATGATTTTGATTATCTTGTCAGGGAAGGCCACAAATCCCAGCAGTGGGAACATAAGGCGGACTGCTTATGGTATGGTGATGCGATATATCAAAATATTAAATAAATAAATATTGGTAGTGGACAATTCACACACAACACCATCTGACCCCAAACTAAGCAAAGCTTGTACTATGGCTGCCAGATAGCTGATATAATACTTAAATATGTAGTTTTAAATACATACTTATTATAAATAGAAACACCCAGACACAGTGCAAACATTGCAATTCATCATACAAATATTATTGCACTGGGCGGGAATCGAACCCACGACCCTCGGCTTTGCAGGCAGAGTTACTACCCACGAGGCCAGTCTACATGATATTGTATGACAACATTTGGATTGTTAGTGCGATAATTTGATTTTATGTCAAAGACAGGAGAGATATACTAATATGGATTTTAACTACACTGGAGATACTACCCTAATGATTATTAAAAATTTTGTCCATTCCGCATTTGTGTGGACAATATTGCTTTTAGCGATAAGTTCGCCAATTGTTACTGTAATTCCAGGTTTTATCTCAACGTGTTTTTGTTTAGTGCAAGCGCTATCAATATATCTAAGTATTCGTGAAACCGGAAAACATAAATATTTGCAAAATAACACCTGACTAAAATAACTGGCAAAGGTGTCGCATTTTCTTTAGTAAATAGATTGCTTTTCATTGGAAAAGCCGGCACAAAACTGCAATCTATTTACGAACTATACAGGTACCTCCAAAGCATGATATTATGCCAACTCTAAAGTCATACAAAGGTTTACAAGAGTATTTAAAAAAATGTCGGTAAGTAATTGGTATATTAGAGGTATAGTCTTAGCATAAGCAGCCAACTTTTTGTTCCAATGCAGGGAGAGAGTTAAAGCAACAGTCCACCACGCTAGCCAAGTGCGAGTTGGCAGATGACGCTTGTCTATGATACACTTCTTTCTTGGAACATGGTTTAGCGTTAGCGTTATTGGATGTATTGAATGTTTCATTTCATTCATTTAATTCATTTATAATTTAAGAGCGACGCTCTTGTCGGTGGAGTTCCTTCCATGTACTTCTACACTCCGCCTTGTCCTTGACTTCCTGATACTTACTTCTCCTTCACTACACTTATCTTCTCCTTCACTTGGTTCATGTAACTTCTCCTAGGTCTACCTCTCTTCCTCCTCCCTTCTAATTTACCTTCCATTATTGTTCTAATGAAGTTGTCGTGTCGTATCAGATGTCCCAACATCTTCCCTCTTCTGCTTTCTATTGTTTCCATTAATGTTCTTTTCTCCTCTACCATCTTCAAAACTTCTTCATTGCTTTTCATTTCCTTCCAGCTGATTCTCTCCATTCTCCTCCAACACCACATTTCGAATGCCTCTAATCATTCCCTATCTAAGTGTTTCAAATTTTGTTTTTGTGTAATGGATTTGGATATGCCTGGTACACCCACGACACAGGTTGCCCTAGCGTGGATACCGGTGTTCACTTGTTCAGATACTTTTGCCTGTGAATACGCTAAGTACTAACTTGTTTTAATTTTTTTTACCTAAATTAATTTCTTTTAATATAGGTAAATCACGAACATCTGCAAATCACCTACGTGATTTCTAAATCGTCGTGTGTTTAAAAAATACGTCACAGACATAGTTCGAAACTTATCAATCACTCGTAAAGCGCGTGATTATCATACGCATTGCGTAGATCTATCGCTAGCAATCAGGTGCAGGTAAATCTACGTGTGAGTCGTTATTATTAGCTGTATCGGGGTACATCGTCACTATCTTTACCACCATAACGTGTCGGACCAAATTACGGTGCGTCTGGCGATAGCGGTGATAAGAGATACGGAGCACGCGATCGTCGAGTGCCATCTGCGGAAGGTGCGTAACGACACTGCAGTACACAAAGTTCTATAAAAAATTGATGAAGGCTCATTAAAGATGGAGTAAATCTGTATTTTAATACGTGAAGCGAAAACCTTGTACCTACTCCGTTTTACAAAAATTGCACGGACAGACGAGTACGAAATTTCATTATTTATTTACCTACATTATTTACACTTCTAGCTTATATAGAGAATGGCCTTTATAATATTAGTGTGATGTGAAATTTTGGATGTTTGCTCATTCAAGTCAGGAGAACTGAACGGATCTAGCTGACTAATTCTAACGAATATAGCGTAAGTATGTACCTCTTCCAAGCAATCGGAAATATAACTAGAGTATTTCCTGTACTTACTTAGTAGGTATTTTCCTCAACATTGGGCAAAACTAGGCTAAACTTAGACAGACTAACTGTTCTCGTACTTTTTTGTGAGGTCGGTACAACACGTCCGCTTCCTACATGCATCTCTATCGCTATCTAGGTAGTTAGGTCTGGGTATCCATTATAATTTGTAAAAAAAAAACTAAAACTTAGACTTATGTATAAAATAAAATAAATATTCGTGGGTTTACAAAAACATCCTAACCCATATCCTTGTATCATATCTGCATACACTGTAATCCCTAATCCCAACTAATATCATAAATCTGTCTAAATTTGTCTGTCTGTTACACTTTCACGTAGGACAAAAAGTACTTTTTAATGCAAAAAAAAAGGTTGTAGAGGTTGCTAAACGGGATAAAGTTTGTATGGAAGTTTTATTGTCTTTAAAGCTAGAAGCATGACACTTATTTTTTAAGCTTGTTATATTTAAGCAAAAATGGCATTAACATCATAGTTCTTTATCACAAAATTAGAGTCAAATCTCTTCGTTCGAGTCAAATTCACCACAATTGAGACTGGTGGTTTTCAAGTGGGGTCACACTTCATAGGCCGAAACGTAATCAACTTACACAATCATGTAACCCAAAAGCCCTCTTCCCGCCATTTTTGCTAATGCGCGTGCACATCAGTGAATCAAGCAGAAAAAAATACACAAGGTTGGTCACTGATCCACCAGTATAACGTATGGGCAGACAAGGTCATTGTATCTAGAATAGTTAACACGTATCTTAATCTACGATAACGGGCCCTCCTGTCTGGATGCGATAATGACATCATCTACTACGCGCCAATAATGCTCCGTGACTGTTCACATTTCAAACACAATCCGGTATGAAACAATGTAACGTTTTATATTTAGGTAAAAATATATTGCAGCTATTGCTTTAGGCTGAGCGTCCACTCGAGCTGTGCGAGGTAGCTAAGATATGCGCGATAACCGAAAATATTTTCACCGTATATAATATTTGTAGTGGTAGGAATCTTCAGAGTCTACTTAGAGTGAAGTGAGTCTTACAGTGGAAGTACCACATGTTTTCCAGTTATTGTACCGCCAAGCAGTAATATGCAAGCATTACTGTGTTCAAGCGTGAATTGTTCCGGGTATTTTTTTTCAAATAAACTATAGATGGGCGCAGTACAGTGCTAGGCAGTCCTTTGGGCTTGATGTTCCAAAACGTGGAATGGTACTGTTATGGGCTGTCTTGTTGCTTACCATCAGGCGCATATCTTGCGTCCCGTTACTTAAAAAAAATACGATTAGCTTATTTTCTTATGCTGGTCGACAGTAGGCAGTATAAATGTCTGAGTAAAACCGCCAAACATTCTTTTGTAAAACATCTTAGCCGCACTTAGCACATCAATGGCGGTAAAGGGTTTGTGGAACGACTTGTTGTAAAATACAGAATAAAAGAATAAGTGCGTGCAAGGAATATGGTGTAGTATTGAAAAATTAGGCTACATATCCTAGCTACACACCGCTTATGCTCGCACCGCTCGGCGTTCTCAAACATTTTTGGTGGAATAACAATACTAGTTAACGATGTTAGTTACATCGTCTCATAGCTTTGCTACGGACTCGCACAGGTTTAGTGGACACCCAATTTTAAGCCACATATTCACGAGTAATGCAAAATAGTTGATCGGTGAGCGAAAGAAATTTAGACCAATAGTTTTCTTTTTTCATCAGTCATATGTTTGTATTTGACCGCCATCTCACCTGATGTTAAATCTAAAACAAATAGGCACTCAAAAGCGAAAAATAAATTAATATCATTATTACAAGTGCTACTCACTCATCCATATGAAGTAAGTGCTGGTCACGCCTAAAACACTATGTAGACACGTGGTAGGTAGTCGTATCCACTACCTGTTAGACTTGGCTATCACCGACTTCAAATAGATGAGTGAGTAGCACTTGTAATAATGATATTAATTTATTTTTCGCTTTTGAGTGCCTATTTGTGGTTTTGAAGTCGGTTTAATTTTTTTGTGTACGAAAAGTTTATTTTACTCTTTTTATAGTCCAAGCGCCACAGCAAATAAACTAGGTTTGTAATTCAACGTACGGGTACCTAGTAAATCCAAATTGGCGCGGCGGGAGGGGGTTCACTTCAGCCGCCATCTTGGCAAACACGTTTTATTGAATATCTCGCGAACCGCGCATCGTACGATAAAAATTGTAGAAATCATTATTGTAGATATTAATATTTGTCATCTTTTTTATACAAAAACTTATTTTGTATAACGCATAGGTTTTTACTTAATGCTTAGTTTATAAATTAAAAATAGTGGTAACTGAATTGTAGAGCATGAAATCTATACTAATATTATAAAGCTGAAGAGTTTGTTTGTTTGAACGCTAGGATCTCGGGAAGTATTGGTCCGAATTGAAAGATTCTTTTTCTATTGGATAGTCAATTTATTGAGGAAGGCTTTAGGCTATAGAAAATAACTCTACTATTAATTGAAGCGGAGCATGAAACAAGAATGTAACAAAATCGGGAAAAAATATTCCCCCTTTTGAGAGTTTTCGTACGTTTCGTGCTTTGACATGACACATGACAGCATGTGTCAAAGATTGCGTCATTGAATTTCAGTAATCTGTGCATTGAATATAAACCTTTGCTATTTTTTTTTCTAAATCTGAGTTGGTACGACCAATTTCCGACAGGTGGCGTAGCAGGTAGCTGAAGAGGTTTTTTGTTTGAAATCGATATTCTCAGGAATGAGTGAACCGATTTCAGTCATCCTTTCACCGTTGGATTTGTACGGGATCCCGATGAGTGCTATATAATATACCACGGGCGAAGCCGGGGCGAGCATCTAGTTACCTATAAATTTTATTAGAAACTATTTCCCGTAGCATTTATAGTTTAGGAGCTATAACGCTGTAAATGAGATTTTACATAACCTTGAACATATTCCAAACGAAAAAAATACCAGGTACGTTGCAAAAAATCCCCGATGCTTGGTTTATTAGTGCAAAACAAGTTTTTATTAACGCATTTACCCAATTTCGTAGTGACAGGTTCGAGTTTCATAACTTTTGTGAAATCTACAATTACGTCATCCAGAAAATTGTATGCAAATTTTAGTTTTTGGTTCATATTTAAAAAACCACTTGACTGATTTCGATAAGATTTATATGGGACCATTCGTGAAGCACACCCATCCAAACATAAAAATAAATTTTAAAACCGGTACGGGGATTCTCGAGAAATCAGGTAACATACAAAAAAAACATACAGGGCGAATTGACAACCTCCTCCTTTTTGGAAGTCGGTAAAAAAATGAGTTTCAGCCGCCTCATGGTAGATGAAGCCCTCATGAAATATTTCGGACCTATTGTGAGACTCAGAGCTGTCTGGTGTTGTTGATATTGTCGTCATCGGTTGGTTGTTAGTTTTACCCGCGTAGTTCTAATTCTCTTTAGTCTTTATGTTCTCGCGATAAAAATTGGAAGCCTATGTGCTATTCAAGACTGTTTTTCCAGCGTAAAGCGATCGGGCGAAGCAAATTTAGAACACAATAAGATTATAATCTAGAATAACAATACTTAGGCTATACTTTTTATCCCGGGGAAAATAACGGAAATAACTCCATCGATAAAACTGCGTGACTGCTAGTGTATAACATTAGTAAACTAAACCTTTTAGTCTAAGATCCCGCTATACAACGACCTTCACCGAGCTATTTATTAGATGAAAAGTGTTTTATATGTCATCAAATATATTGCAAATAGGTTGCCTAAAAAATTTCAGTCCAGAATATGATTAATTAACAATAAAAAAATATTTTTTTAAATATTTCACTTAAATTGATTAAATTTTAGAAAAAACTATATAACAGAACTTATTATTTTGGCTTTACTCAGTGCTTACGAAATCTCATGCAAATATATTCAAACAATAAAAAGTTTCAAACAAACTTTCATCCCTTATTTCACCCCTTTGGAGGTTGAGTTTTGAAAAATACTGTAATACATAATTCATTACTTTGATCATGCTCAATTCGTGCGAAATTTTATGCGAATACGTTTAAGGAATAAAATGTTACATACAAACTTCCCTCCCGTTTTTTACACCCTTTAGGGGTTGAATTTCGTAATGATATTTCGTAAGCACTGAGTAAAGCCAAAATAGTAAGTTATATGTATTACAAAGTTTTTTCTAAAATTCAATCAATTTAAGTGAAATATTAAAAAAAATATTTAATTGTTAATTAATCATATTCTGGACTGAAATTTTTTAGGCAACCCATTTGCAATATATTTGTTGACATATTAAATTACATATAAAACACTTTTCATCCAATAAATTAAATAAATAAATTAAATCACACAGTCGTTTGACGAAGCCGTCTAGACGGGGCAATCGTGCGGGGCGTGCGGGGTGAGACGTGAAATAAATAAACATAATTGAGGACGATTTCAAACCTTATGATACGTACATTGTATAGCGGCGGAGTGGAAAGTTGCGTGGCCAACTCGTGCAGTCGCGCGCGGGTCGCTTCCTCCTCGGGGCTGAGAGCGGCCCCCACGCGGCCCACCACCTCCTGACGAGCGATTATCTGGAACACCGTGGTCAGTTGTTAGAATTTCACTGTGACATAACTCTGGCAAGAAAGAGAAGATTGCAGAGTACCTACCCAATATGGCGTATAGAGAAAGCAAAAAAAACGTTATATAGTTTTCAGTTGCATTGTTAATGTTTAATTTCATTAGAACAACTTGATAAGTAGTAGTTGACCGAGCGTTGCTCGATTTTTTTAGGATGAAACTTAAAAAAATGCGATAAAAATAATCGTCTGGGTTCGACCCAAGTCTTCCTGTTTCGGGACCGCCCGATTTCGCCACTTAGCTATTATAACCTTGTAGAAAATGGAAAAATTTACCTCCGTATTCTAGTTATATTGTACAAGTTACTCATTGCCTGAAAAAACATATAAAACGATGTTTTGTAGTTAAGCAATGAGGACCTTTTTTGGGAGGTTGCTAATGAAGATTGGACTTGATACATCTGGTGTGGGGTGGTCATGCCTGTCCCTGATACAACTAATGTAGGGACACAACTATGCCTCTTTCATGTAGGAGGTCTCATCCGCTAAACTATGTATGATACAAGTATGGTAGTTTTAAGTCACGAAGCGACGCGCGTCTTACTTATGGTGACCAAGTGTAAAAACACGCTAAGTATGTGTGCGTGAACACAAATACTTCCGCCCGCGCCTGTTTGACGTCACGCACACATTCACAGTGCGTTTTTAAACATCGTTACCACAAGTAAAGTTCGCTTCGCTTCATAAAAGTATTTTTAGTAGTTGGTAGTAGTAACCTTTGGGATGGATCGGCTAAGTATCAGCTTGAGGCTCTGGAATCGATCGAGAGGCGTGCCAAAAGGCTCATAGGCAAAGACATTCTAGCGCGAAAAATACTTCAAAGTCTTGAACATCGCCGCAAAATTGCTAGCTTATCGGTTTTTTTATCGGATACACTTAGGAGAGTGTGCAACTGATCTGCACGATCTAATACCTCCTTGCCCTTTTTTCTATCGTACTTCTCGTAACTCGAAGAAGCGGCACCGTTTCATGGTAGATATTCCAAAGACACGGACGAAGAGGTTTGACTCTACGTTTGTGATAAGAACGTCTAGGCTGTGGAATGAGTTGCCCGAGTGGGTTTTTCCCGATAGTTATAATCTTGGTGTCATCAAATCGAGAGTGAAGCGGTTTCTTCTAGGTAAACACGCTCCATCGTAGACCGCATCGTAGCTTAACATCATGCGAGATGGCGGTCAAGTGTAAACCTATAAAAGTTAAAAAAGGTCGCACCTGCAGTAGCGAGTGCCTCAGCTGGTGGTGCCTGGCGGCCAAGTGCGTGACGCGCGCGGCGGCGGCGGCGCGGCGGCTGCGCAGCTCCGCTAGCTCCGTGTCGGCGCGCTTCAGCCACTCGGACTGCAGCCGCGCCTGCTCCGCTTGGCACTTCGCTCGGAACTTTATCTACATGAACAGACAAGGACTAAATAAACATTTTGAGGCTTGGGGGGAATTGTAATGACAAAGATCACGGACCCCGGAGCCTGTGGAGTGGCTAATTAAAAAAAAAAGGCTTGGGGGTCCAAACATCTTGCATTGCAAATTTCACAAATTTGTCATCGTACTGCTGCTAATATTATAACACGGCAATGCCCCGCGGTTTTGCCCGCGCTGTTCCCGTTATTTTTCCGGGATAAAATGTAACCATGTGTTCTTCCAGACTATACTAATACTACTACTCTACATGTGTTCCAAATTTCATCCTGGTCCGTTCACATGTTACGTGATTGAGCAACAAACATACAAACATTGACATTTATAATATTAATAGGATTTTAATGTTAGGATATTAATCACGTCATAACGTATGAACGGAATTGAAATTTGGAACACAGTTAAATTATAGTCTGTAAGAACTTCAGAGCCGAAGTCCTTGCCCACATTAGCTCAAACATGTAATGTGTTGGTTTTTATAACTAAACCACAAAACATAAACATAAAACATAATTTATTTCGGTCCCAAATAAGAGCAGGTGTTCCTCAGGGATCAGTCTTGGGTCCTATACTCTATACGATATATGCCTCAGATCTACCACAGACAGATGGAGTTACGATTGCTACATATGCCGACGACACAGCAATACTGGCCAGCAATAGGCATCCCGAAATAGCTACAGAACGAGTCCAACATGGACTTGACGCTGTCACACATTGGCTTCAGAATTGGCGTATTAAAGCTAGTGCAACAAAGTCAGTGCAAGTTACCTTTACACTCCGGAGAGATAACTGCCCCTCAGTTCACCTTGAAAATTTAATATTACCACATCAAGATAGTGTAAGATACTTGGGTCTACACTTGGATCGACGATTGACTTGGAAGCGTCACATCAAAAGCAAAAGAGATGAGATGAAAATACGGCATAGAAACCTTTATGGATTTTCGAAACAGGTTGGGTCGAAACAGCAAGCTATCCACAGACAACAAGCTTTTAATCTATAAATCGGTTCTGAAACCATCCTGGATGTACGGCATTCAGCTTTGGGGAACTGCAAGTAACTCGAACATTACAATTCTGCAAAGAATGCAGAATGTCATACTGAGATCAATAGCACATGTACCATGATATATAACTAATTCTGAAATCCATGAACACCTACAAATGAGTACTATCCAGGAGGAAATACTGGCGTCCACAATGCAATATCAAAAAACGACTAGAAAACCATCCAAACGTGCTTGCTGCTGGTTTAACGACGAGAAGCTACCCAAAGCGTCTTAAGAGAAAAGACATATTGTAGACATGCCCAATTAGAATACTAGGAGTAGTTGTCCACGCTGGAGGACACACTCAGCATCCCAATGCCACACAAACTATCTGCTTATAGTACTGTACTGATTGCAGATAAACACAGAAGAAAAAAAAAACATTCGGTCCCAAGTAAGCTGTTACTAAGTTTCATGTTTAAATTGTATTGAAATAATTAAATAAACAAACATCCAAACTTTCGAATTTATAATATTAATAGGATTCACATAGGTGAAATGTTTATTCTGAAATTTTGTGAATTCAAAGAAACATCAACTGTATTAAATCAAAGCTGTTTAGTAACCTAACCACTTTACGATTTCCTCACCGTATTTTTATTTATTTGCTTCACCGCAAAGCTAAATAGTATTGCCAGAACAATTAATACAGAATATAATAATACTTATGTAAACAAGCCCCTGAGATAACAACTTTGCTTCCTGTCTTCTATTTTCTGTACAAATGTCACTGTAAAACTGTAATAATCGTCAGTTTATAACAACACATGAGATTACAAACTTAACTTAGAGATATAAGATCTTAGATCTCTGGGTGACGAGCGCAGTGCAGTGCTAGGTAATGATTTGGACTCTTCATGTTCCAATAGCTGCGTGTCACTGTGCTGTTATGTGTCAGGCATGTTGCTTACCATCAAGCACATGTCCTGATCGTCTCGTCACTCTTTATTAAAAAAAATACTTAAAAAATGTAGTGTCATATTCTCTCATAATACTTGAGATATGAAAACACTCACCTCACTAAATCCAACCATAGGCACCGGTATGTAGTTGGCTGGATCGGGATTGTCTGCCTGGGCCTGCTTCCATAACCTCATGTCCATGCCTGGAAGATATTACAAATTAAATTTAAAAGGAGACCTGACCTGATATTGTTCTCTCTTTTCTTGTCGTTTCAAATGATAAAGACAGCAATAGGAAAACCATAGCCGATTTTAGGGATGCCCGTTACGATACGATATATCGGAATATCGATACAGCACTATACGATAAATCGATATTTGATGCGATATTTTGACCATACGATACGCTTCGATATATCGCATTCTTATAAAAATATCGCATTACCATATCGTATCAAACTATGTCGGTGATTAATTTGTAAAATTTTAAAGTACCTATTACATCATCACTAAACGATAATAGACAGTGCCATTGAATATATTGTTATTAGTAATAAGAGAATGATAACGTCGACAAAATTGTTCATGGAACAAGAACAGCCGGCTTTTATTTAGACTTGAAGGTAGATTTAAATCATCTTTGAACTTTGTAGTACCATCAAATATGATTAATAAATGTTTAGTTTATGTTCTCCTTTGTCATTCGTTCGTAGCTGGGCACACACTTTCCGAAAGCCGTAATAGGTTAAATCCACAGCGCTTATCAAAATTATTATTTTTGCGTTGTTTAAGTGCTGATCAATGGCAATTGTGATTTATTTGTTGAATAAAACTATTCTAAATACATATAATTATTTGTTTCTTTTTAAAAAAATAAAATAATATAGTAAAACTACTAAAAAGATAACCCTTTGCACGATATATATACTTATTATATAGCATATTAAATGAAAGGCATGCGATACGGTTACGATACGATATATCGATCCAAAGGAAATCGATAATATCGCGTATCGATACAACCAAGTTCGATACAGTTACGATGCGATATATCGATACAATACACTTTTTTGGGCATCCCTAGCCGATTTAGTTAGGCGGTAGAAGGGCTGGTAAAATAGAGAAGATTATTTGAACTCACAATATGGTTGTGTTTTTAAGTTATTCAAGTTATTCATTCAATGTAGTAGTAGCTGGATGACTTATAAACCTATAAACTCAGATAAAATTACGTTTTTTTATTTCTACAAAAATCTAAGTTACATCCAATCTATCCATTAAAATATGTAGAATCTCAGAAACGGCTCCAACGATTTTTATGAAATTTAATAAGCAGGGGCTTTCGGGGGCGATAACTTATCGTTTCTGAGATTCTACATATTTACAAGAATGAATAATGAATGAAAACTCTTTATTGTTCACACCTTAAAATAGTACAGAAAATATAGGAACACAATAAAACTATTGAAACAACTGGCTGCCTTATCGCTGAAAGCGATTTCTTCCAGGCAACCTTGGGGTGGACAAAAAACTAGGAGAACTTAAATCGTGGTTAAACAAGCAGTGCTTGTTTAAAGGAATTAGATTCAATGTCATGTTCATATTTGTAGCATGGCAACTGACCTGGCGGCGGTGTGTTGAGGTACTGCGCCAGCGCCTGCGGCGAGGGCTTGGTGACGGGCGCGGCGGCGTTGCAGCCCGCGCTCGCGAGCCCCGTGCGCGCGCTCCCAGAGTTCAGGAACGCGCCCAGCTCGGCGGCCGCCACGTGCGAGTTCCCTGCGTTCTTGTCGACCACGTATATCACTACCTGCAATATTGAGATAACAATTAGCACCGTACAAATAAGGGCGACCAAAAATTGGCAATCACAGATACTGCCGACAGAAGTGAAAATCAGAATTTGATAGCTCACTAGTCTCTATATATAAAAACTTTATGTTGGTTTGTGTACGCTTCAAAAACTCAAAAAGTTCGCACCGATCGAGCTGAAATTTTAGAATGATATATAATCCGCATCAAGGATTGTTTTTATATAATTTTTGCATTACTATGTGGCACAGCGGAGCGTGGCAGGGTACAGCTAGTCTGATATAAATGTTCGAAGCATTGTCGTCTAAATAAGTCTTCAAGTATGGTCATCTAGAAACGCTAAAACATGGCTAATTCTATTTTTTTTTTTTTTTTTTTATTAACAAAAAACGGCTATGTATAGTCCGTTCCACGAAGAGGTGTAGAAAATGTAAACAAAGGTGTTACCATAACATAAAAATCGTTTAACCTTAGTAGTTTTCTAAAACTGTCTTAAAATATTTTTCCCAAATATGATTCGACTTTACTGTGATCTTAAATACAACATACTTGGATTTGTATTGATAAAATAACGATTTATTAACTTATCTTGAAAGTTATAAATAGTAATAGTAGAATGTGGTAGATACTGTTTTAAACAGTGGCAATTTGATCTATGTTTCTCAAACTGCGATTCCCATCAAAACATAAATGTGAAGTGAAAGACAAGTTCAATATTATGATATTAAAACCAGCCAAGTTAGACTGCTTTTAATAATTATCATTAATTATAAAAACAAATCATATTTTAAGTATTTAAAACTAGTCTATGTTATTATAAATAGATTTTAGAACTGACCATTTAGATCTCTATTCTTTAGTCGTTGAAGTCAACAAACAAGGCATATAATATCATAATACTGAACTTTGATCTCACTTCACTTAAGTATACGCATGTTTCTGATATATCATACCGTTACTTTTTGCACGTAAATTATAAGACGTTTACCTAATGAACCACTAAATAATGTATATTTATTCGCAAGAAAATCTACTAATCCTTATTATAAGTGCAAAAGTTTAGATGTACGTTGCTCTATCAAGATGGAACAGCTAAACGGCTCAGGTTTAAACGCGGAACACGGTTAGATTATGATCTGGAAAGCATAGGTATAAGTTTATTTTTATGGAGGGAAAATTACGGAAAAGGGATCTAAGCGGGTAAATTTGCGGGACGCTGCTCACATAAGCGACCCACTAAAAGTTCTTTGCTGGGGCTATAATTCTTCCGTGTTGGTGGTGGATGACAAACCTCTCTGACCTCGAAAATGTTTAGGAGCATGCCAGTTTGCTTAAGGTGTTTTCTTTCATGAGCGTAATGCTGCTAAAGCATTACGCTCATGAATTCGAAAAAGCAGAGGTGCGCGTGAGATTAGAACCAGGCACTGCATCTGCGTATTGGCGTGACAAAACCACCTAAGCCGAGGAATAACTTAATGTTAAAATAATAAATTTAAAAAAACTTAATGTAAAAACAGAACGCTCATTAACAAATTTGTTTGGATGTAAAAATCTTAAATTAGGATAGATGAAAGCACTACTCGGTATTCGATACGTTTTAAAATTAATTGCAACAGCATCTAACGCAGTAGAAATTGATTGCATTTTTGAATGAATTACACCTACCACTCTTATTAAAAAAAATACCCAATGGGGCACTTAAATATTAAAACTATTTGAATCTTCTCAGAACGGGTAGAAATAGTGCCACCAATATATTTTGTGTGCCACCATTTGTTTTGTCATTTTACTTACCTTATTTGTTTGTTACAGAATCAAGTTTAAGGGCCACGTTAGCTATATATTCAGACTTGATTGCTTTTTAGTTCAAATATAAAACGTAGATCAATAATTATAGCAAGGAATAGTATATAGGTTACCACTTATATAGGTACACTACTTTTTATTAAGACAAAATAATAGCAATGGTAGCTACACAGGTAGTAAGAACTACACTAGTGATGTGCTGTATTGTGAAAAAAGTACATCCACGGATACGGATCTGAATGTGGATATATATACGAGTATCTAAAGTTGCGCTAGTAGGTTCATATCAGATTTGGCTGGGCAGGGAGAGAAAAACGAGTAATGAAGGTGAGTGTTGATGTACGTTAGAAAGGGGCCCCTTAAAACGTACGCCCGAGTCACAAGTCTCGGGATCTACTCGGGATTTCTCTCTCTCTGCCGCACGATGGACCCGGCACCCGGCACGGTGAATCCATGGAATGCTAAGAAGATCCTATATAGATGCTATATATATATATATATATATATATACTAGCTTTTACCCGCGACTTCGTCCGCGCCACATATTTATTAAAGTAATGGAGGCAGTACCTACTCGTATGTCTACTACCATACAAATTCACGTTTCCTAATCAAAATCGGTCTAAGTCAAAGTTTTATATTTATTAATAAATGTACAATTTACACGGCAAATTACAAAAAAAACTATGTTCTCAAAAAATTAATCAAAAACAGACTTTAATTTAAAATCATTTTGGGACGGTCCACCAAATTTTATTAGAGTCTATTAGTAGATATTAGTAGATATATCGTCTGATTACATGAACGCAAATTTTAGTTTGTTGTTCATATTTCAAAAACCGCCGCACTGATTTCGATAAAATTTATATGACCACCTCTGAACTATAATCTACCAACCAAAAAATAACCATCTAAATTGATTCACAATTGGAAATACAACTGGATTGATAACCTCCTCCTTTTTTGAAGTCGGTTAAAAATAGCATACAAAGAGTGCAAAGATCCTTCCATGCACACTTTTACTCCTCATTTCCACTCTTTTCAACTCTTTTTCTGTGATAAAAGTCGCCGTTGTCCTTTCCTAAGTCTAGTCTATCTGTGCACCAAATTGTAAAAAACTCTTTAAGTGGCTTAGGCGTTAGACGGTAACGGACAGAAACTCTCTCTGAGTTACTTTCATATATATAATTTCATATTAGAATTGAAAACAGGTGTTCCTGATCATTTTATAGGAGGCAGTTGTAAAAGATTACCGAAAAGTAATACGTTTACTCCTCCAAAAAACTCATTTTCGCAGTTCTTAATTTGCCTTAATCGAGCGTCCATCATGCATAACATTTGATAAGACACCATGGAAATCTCGTCGACTATCAAAAATTCTGTCTGATAGTCTGATACGCCATTTAGTGGCTGCGCCCATCTTAAGTATTGAGGTTATATAGTGCACTGTATTCTTCTTGTCAAGCCCTTTTATTTGATACCCATGTTGATGGGGTTCATAAAACCTAAGTTATCCGCCATTGTGTAGAGGCCGCCATCTTGGATTTTAATTTTATATAATACATTGTATTCTACTGGTTGAGCACTTTCATTTGATACCCATATTGATGGGATTAATAAATCCTACGTTATCCGCCATTTTGTAGCGGCCACCATCTTGGATTTAATTTTTTTATAGTATATTGTATTCTGCTTGTTGAACCCTTTCATTTGATACCCATGTTGATGGGATTGATAAAACCTACGTTATCCGCCATTTTGTAGCGGCCGCCATCTTGGATTTCAATTTTTTATAGTATATTGTATTCTGCTTGTTGAGCCCTTTCATTTGATACCCATATTGATGGGATTAATAAAACATAAATTATCCGCCATTTTGTAGCGGCGGCCATCTTGAATTTATAATGATAATGAATAAACATAATTGTATTGTCACCAAAATCCAAAGTGTATACAAAATTTCAGATTAATCGGTTGACAGGAAGAGGGTGAAATTTGAATTACTAAATTTGACCCAAGAATAAATAATAATAAATAATAAAAAAGAAAACCCCAATTCCACCCCCGTAGGTACAGTTCGAAACTACAAAACTGCTAAAACATACATTTTATGGTTTCGTGTGAAATATCTAGACGTAAAGTTTCATAGTTCTTCAACAATGACGAAGTTTTCCATATAAACTTTAATCCCTTATTTTAACCCTTTCAACCCTTTTTTCGGAACAAAAAGTAGCCTATGTCCTTTCTCGGGATCTATTTTATCTATGTATCAAATTTCATCAAAATCTGTTGGTTGGTTTAAGCGGTAAAGACGGACAGACAGACAGACAGACAGACAGACAGACAGACAGACAGACAGACAGACAGACAGACAGAGTTACTTTCGCATTTATAATATTAGTATGGATGTACAATTTACACGGCAAATTACAAAAATAACTATGTTCTCAAAAAAATAATCAAAAACAGACTTTAATTTAAAATCATTTTGGGACGGTCCACCAAATTTTATTAGAGTCTATTAGTAGATATTAGTAGATATATCGTCTGATTACATGAACGCAAATTTTAGTTTGTTGTTCATATTTCAAAAACCGCCGCACTGATTTCGATAAAATTTATATGACCACCTCTGAACTATAATCTACCAACCAAAAAAATAACCATCTAAATTGATTCACAATTGGAAATACAACTGGATTGATAACCTCCTCCTTTTTTGAAGTCGGTTAAAAATAGCATACAAAGAGTGCAAAGATCCTTCCATGCACACTTTTACTCCTCATTTCCACTCTTTTCAACTCTTTTCTGTGATAAAAGTCGCCGTTGTCCTTTCCTAAGTCTAGTCTATCTGTGCACCAAATTGTAACAAACTCTTTAAGTGGCTTAGGCGTTAGACGGTAACGGACAGAGAGTTACTTTCATATATATATTTCATATTAGAATTGAAAACAGGTGTTCCTGATCATTTTATAGGAGGCAGTTGTAAAAGATTACCGAAAAGTAATACGTTTACTCCTCCAAAAAACTCATTTTCGCAGTTCTTAATTTGCCTTAATCGAGCGTCCATCATGCATAACATTTGATAAGACACCATGGAAATCTCGTCGACTATCAAAATTCTGTCTGATAGTCTGATACGCCATTTAGTGGCTGCGCCCATCTTAAGTATTGAGGTTATATAGTGCACTGTATTCTTCTTGTCAAGCCCTTTTATTTGATACCCATGTTGATGGGGTTCATAAAACCTAAGTTATCCGCCATTGTGTAGAGGCCGCCATCTTGGATTTTAATTTTATATAATACATTGTATTCTACTGGTTGAGCACTTTCATTTGATACCCATATTGATGGGATTAATAAATCCTACGTTATCCGCCATTTTGTAGCGGCCACCATCTTGGATTTAAATTTTTTATAGTATATTGTATTCTGCTTGTTGAACCCTTTCATTTGATACCCATGTTGATGGGATTGATAAAACCTACGTTATCCGCCATTTTGTAGCGGCCGCCATCTTGGATTTCAATTTTTATAGTATATTGTATTCTGCTTGTTGAGCCCTTTCATTTGATACCCATATTGATGGGATTAATAAAACATAAATTATCCGCCATTTTGTAGCGGCGGCCATCTTGAATTTATAATGATAATGAATAAACATAATTGTATTGTCACCAAAATCCAAAGTGTATACAAAATTTCAGATTAATCGGTTGACAGGAAGAGGGTGAAATTTGAATTACTAAATTTGACCCAAGAATAAATAATAATAAATAATAAAAAAGAAAACCCCAATTCCACCCCCGTAGGTACAGTTCGAAACTACAAAACTGCTAAAACATACATTTTATGGTTTCGTGTGAAATATCTAGACGTAAAGTTTCATAGTTCTTCAACAATGACGAAGTTTTCCATATAAACTTTCATCCCTTATTTTAACCCTTTCAACCCTTTTTTCGGAACAAAAAGTAGCCTATGTCCTTTCTCGGGATCTATTTTATCTATGTATCAAATTTCATCAAAATCTGTTGGTTGGTTTAAGCGGTAAAGACGGACAGACAGACAGACAGACAGACAGACAGACAGACAGACAGACAGACAGACAGACAGACAGAGTTACTTTCGCATTTATAATATTAGTATGGATATTTACATCCTACAATCTTTTTGGCGTCATGCACGTCGGGCATCGTTACGACGTCCTCCAGTTCCTCTTGCTTATTTTAACATCTCTTAATGAATATTGCTTAGTTTTTCGATTGCCAGCTCCGTGGGATACATCGTTTTCTGATAATTTAATTTTTCGCGATATTCCTCTTACGTTCGTGCCGCAACATTTTTGAACCCCGAACCATGGTCATTAATTATAAACGTCCTGGATATATTGATCTTGATTTACCAATGGCATCGACTATTTAGCGTCTGCATTGGATGAACGGCATTTGTGAGTGCGACGTTGCCAGCTAGTTTAGATTTACTTTCTCTTTCTTTTACTTCAATTTCGTAAGATCTATAGTTATACGGATGCCCGATATTTTTATATTCTTTATTATTATCTATCTACAAATTTATTCTCACAATATTAAGGTATTGAAATTGTTATAAAGCGTCTTGTTGTGAATGATCACAGATGAATGAATTGTGTGATAAATGTATGTCACACTTTCACGTAAGTGTTCATTCCATTGTTACTAGGTAGTAACAATGGATTTTGACAAAGTTTAGTAAACAATTACTTAATAAGATAAAAAAAATTAAGCTCCTATTTATGAGATTTTTACACCAATAATCGCAGGTAGTATCTAGAATAACAAGCATAAATGTAGATGTACATGTTGTTTGTTTAGTCATGTTTTTTATTAATTTAAGACAAGTAGGTACGTAATAACCTTATTTGTGGATCAACACAAATGTAGATAAGATAAAATCGGGATTGTATCCTGCCATGGACTGAACCAATATTATATATAGACGTCCAATGTAATATACGGACGTCCAATATGATATACGGACGTCTAATATCTATATACGGACGCCTAATAGTTATATACGGATGTTCAATAGCCTGGCCACTTTAATTATAAAAATACGGCACTATGTGAAGCAGTTATGTTTGACAACGAGCTACTGTATGGTAGAAATACTGCTGCCAATCGTGTTGCGCCATACTGGATTATTCCCATTTGTCTCCACACATTTATCCCCAGTAGAAACAAACGGGTGCTGAGTTTCTGAGAGCAGGTGGAAAACGGTTACTTAAAGTCCTTTAGAAGCTGTTCTACTCCGTCATACTTGAAGGTAATACGCCAGAAGCGTGGAGCTGAAGTGTGGTGGTGCTCTTCTACAAAAAAGGTAACATCACTTTGTTGAAGAACCCACTTCTGAGCCACGTTTATAAGTAATCACGAATCGTCTCGCACGCAGGTATGACGACTTCCAGCCACCCAAACAAGCCGGTTTCCGAAAATATTTGTAGGCAATTCACCCACAACACCATCTGACCCCAAACTAAGCAAAGCTTGTACTATGGCGGCCAGATAGCTGATATAATACTTATAAAATTTACTTACTTATAAAATACTATAGTACGAGTACCACAGACCACATCCATACACTTCGGCAGATTATACAGAAAACCGACGAGTATAATCGGCTACTATTATGTATGGTGTAGGTATATCGAAGTGTTAAAGTGTTTATACAACAAAGCCACCATGTCTATCCGTCTTCAGGACCAATGCACAAATCCGATCCAAATGCAAAAAGGGGAGACAGGGAGACGTTATCTCTCCGAAACTGTTCACCTCTGCATTGGAGGATATCTTTAAGATTTTAAACTAGAATGGATATGGTATCAACATTAATGGTAAATACATCACCCACCTTCGATTTGCCTACAATATAGTAATTATGGCTCAATCACTAGATGACTTTGGCTCAATGCTCAGAGACCTCAATACTGTCTCTCAACAGGTAGGGCTAAAAATGAACATGGGTAAGACACAAAATCATGTCAAATGCCCATGTTGCATCCATACCGGTCCATGTTTGAAACGGCGGTATCGAAAGTGGCGACCATTATGCTTATCTAGGTCAGATGATCCAGTTAGGCAGATCAAACTTTGACAAGTAGGTCAGCCGACGAATCCAACTCGGATGGGCAGTGTTTGGCATCACATCTTCTCGTCAGAAATATCACAAACACTCAAAGCGAAAGTTTACAATCAGTGTGTGTTACCAGTAATGATATATATGGTACTGAGACGTGGTCGCCAACTATTGCATATTGGCATGATATGCAAACTCAAAGTTGCGCAACGGGCAATGGAGAGAGCTATGCTTGGAATTTCACTGCGTGACAAAACCCGCAACGAGGAAATCCGCAGAAGAACGAAGGTCATCGTCATAGCTTTTAAAATTAGCAAGTTGAAGTGACAATGTGCAGGCTGCAGATGATGATGTATAGCGTATATGGGCTATGAGAAAGCCTTCGATTTCATCGAAACGCAGTGCTTCAGTTTTTCCAGCGTTGAAGTGTATAACAGCAAAGCCATAATGTCTGTCCGATTACAGGATCAGTGCACAAAACATATCCAGCTACAGAAAGGCGTGAGGCAGGGAGATGTTGTATCTCCGAAACTGTTCACACCTGTACCGGTTATTGTTGGCAATACAACACTTGAAGTTATTGGCGAATACGTTTACCTAGGTCAAAAGATCTAAATAGGTAGATCCAACTTCGACAAAGAGGTCCACCGAAGGATCCCACTCGGATGGGCAGCATTCGGGAAACTTCGGCCCATCTTTGAGTCCAAAATACCCCAATTCCTAAGGACAAAAGTATTTAAGTAGTGCTTGTTGCCCGTAATGGCTTATGGAACTGAGACGTGGTCCTTAACTGTGGGCCTCAACACGAAGCTCAAAGTTACACAGCGAGCTTTGGAGAGAGCTATGTTTAGAGTCTCTCTACGTGACAGAATCCGTAATGAGGATGTTCGCAAAAGAACGAAAGTGGCCGACATAGATCAGAATAAGAAAGCTTTAGTGGCAATAGGCTGGCTACATCGCTCGCAAAACTGACAACCGATGGGGAAGAAAGTTTCTCGAGTGGCGACCACGAACCGGAAGACGCAGTGTTGGACGGACTTCCACTATATGGACAGATGACCTCACAAAGGTCGCTGAAAACCGCTGGTTGCAGGTTGCGCAGGACCGTTTGTTGTGGAAATCTAGGGGGGAGGCCTATGTTCAGCAGTGGACGTCTTGCGGCTGATGATGATGAGAGATGACGAGGGACAAATGGGAATTACTGGCAGTATGAAGAAATATTTTTAAACAACTTCTCTTGACGTCTCCGGTGGGAAAATATCTCACTGGATTTAAATTGGACATCCATATATAGCAATTGGTCGTCCGTATACAGCTATTGAGCGTCCGTTTATAGCAATTGGACGTCCGTATATAGCTATTGAGCGTCCGTATATAGTAATTCGACGTCCGTATATAGCTATTGAGCGTCTATATATAGTAATTGAACGTCCGTATATAGCTATTGAGCGTCCGTATATAGCAATTGGACGTCCGTATATAGCTATTGAGCGTCCGTATATTCCTTCTCTTTATCGTCGACGCTCAATTTTAGCACCTATATTGAGTCTAAGGCTAAATTAGCCACCAAAAACTAGGTATTCTCTCAAAGGTGCGAAGATACAATTCAGATAGACATACAGATTCAATTTTGAACAGTTGCTCACGTTAAATAAAGCACAGATTCGCTCCTGTATGGAGTACTGTTCGCACCTTTGGGATGGATCGGCTAAGCATCAGCTGGAGACTCTGGAATCGATTGAGAGACGTGCCGGAAGGCTCATAGGCAATGACACTCTTGTGCGTAAAAGACTCCAAAGTCTTGATCATCGCCGCAAAATTGCTAGCTTATCGGTTTTATACCGGTTATACTTCGGAGAGTGTGCAATTGATCTACATGATCTAATACCACCTTGTCCTTTTTTCTATCAGACTTGTCGTATCTCAAAAAGCGACATCGTTCCATGGTTGATGTTCCAAAAACACCAACGAAGAGATTTGACTCCAAGTTTGTGACAAGAACGTCTAGGTTGTGGAATGCGTTGCCTCCGTGGGTTTTCCCTTATAGTTACAATATTAGTGTCTTCAAATCGAGAGTGAATCGTTTTCTTCTAGGTAAGCACGCTCCATTGTAGATTGCATCGTCACTTAACATCAGGCGAGATGGTGGTCAAGTGCAAAGCTATTGAATTTAAAAAAAATGGCAATTGGACGTCCGTATATAGCTATTGAGCGTCCGTATATGATATTATTTTTCTTCTCCGAAGTCCTCGATAACTCATCTTCTATCTACATCTAATACATTCCAACAACACATAATTTATTTTTTGCAACTTTTTGAAAGTTTAAATAAAGTCGGACTTCTAATAATACGCAACGCGTATAACACCACCTACGGCGAATATTATTTATTTGATTTCAGTCCGTGATAAATATTATGTGATCTATTGCGAGCTGGCAACGTCGCAGTTGCGGACGTCAAAAACGCGGATCCATAGTCAGGAAATCTCGCGAGTTATACGGCTGTGAATATACGCGCGACAGCAGCGCCTCACCTGCGCTGAGATTTTGTCACGAACTTTTTAATATATTATTGAATCCATTTTGGAGTTTTTTTGGCTTCTATCGATATTTGTCCTACGGCTAGTCAGGACCGATAGGACGTAAATGGCAATGGCTATAAAAGTGGCGTCCAGTATGCGGACGCCAAAAGCAGGTGGACGCCAGTTTAAATGCACTTTTTTCTTCAGAGGACGGCTAATTGTTTGGAGGATGTATATATATATATATATATATATATATATATATACTTACATATTTATATCCCACCCCTTATGTAAATATATATTAAATTTAAGTTTACTAAAAAGTCAGTCATTTCACATACATAATGAAAAAGGAATTTAAGTGCTACAAATAAGACAAAAGGTTGGAAACGGACTTATTGGAATATATTTAACCTTGTTATGTGACGAAAATCTAAAAGGGCAAACAGAGACGCTTACAACGAACTATCTTCTAAAACAAAGGTTGAGAAATGCTGGTCTGTCATATTGAGAGTGACATTGATTTGTTTACATTTTCTTCACCTCTTCGTGGAACGGACTATAGTTAGTTTATACGCGGTAGAAGTGGGAGCGAGAGGTATACCAGCAAAATCTCTCTATAACCTACTGAAAGACCTTGGCTTATCCAGAAGTGCAGTAAGTTCTATACTTACTAGAACGAGTATCTAAAGCTGCACTAGTAGGCTCATATCAGATTTGGCTGGGCAGGGAGAGAAAAACGAATGGTGAAGGTGAGTGTTGATGTACGTCAGAAAGGGGCCCCTTAAATCTACGCCCGAGTCACAAGTCTCGGGAACTACTCGAGTTTTTCTCTCTCTGCCACACGATGGACCCGGCACCCGCACGGTGAATCCATGGAATGCTAAGAAGATCGTCTCTCTTGCCATGGTACGGAGTTCACCCGAAGGTTTCTTTCATTTACGAGGGTGACGCTTGACTTTAATTCACAGCCCACGAAAAATCTGTGTGGTGTGCCAAAAGAAGTTTTCACTTCAAAAAATTCGAAGTTCCATCTTACACGCCGTTGCAGGAATGCGGAACTCTCACACTCTTCCGCGAGCACGGCGCGGCTTGCCCGACATCGGGACGCCCTATGGGGCACACCCAGGTCACAGGCGCACATGAACCCATGATACGCCGTGAACACCACAAACCCCCTTTATCTCTCCCAATGCTAGGACACGGGGCCGTCTCTCACCAGGAGAGAATCGATGCTATAGTCCACTATGCTGGCCAAGAGTGACTTCGCGGATGCCGCACGTCCTCGAAATATGTCTTTCTTGGCACATATCAGTTTCTTCACAATATTTTTATTTACCGTTAAATACCCCTTTCGGCCGCCTTTGTAACTGTATACCGTGGTGATCACAAACTTATACATCGGCGCTTGGAAAAATATTCACTTAGTGATTGCGGGATTCGAACCCACGACTATTGTGAATTGGAATTTTTCGCCACTAGGGCACCTCATCTTGCATTTATTTTTGCACAATTAATATAATTTTAAGTGTTCTCACATTTCTAATAAGAGATATTACATATTTACCTGGCATTTCGACTCTGAAATAGCTTTTATACTATCAATATTCACAGCCAAATTTGGTTTATTTCCGAGCAACCCTTGCATTGCCATTATGAAGTTTTGTTGACTGTTCCTGTAACAAAAATATGTTTTAATAAAATTTAAGATTATATCAACGATAAGGAGTATTCCAGTTATCATTTGTTGTAACTAATCTATAAAATATAGCTGCTCCTGAAGCACATGAAACAATCTTCTTAGCATTCCATGGATTCACCGTGCGGGTGCCCGGTCCATCGTGTGGCAGAGAGAGAAATCCCAAGACTTGTGACACGGGTGTAGGTTTAAGGGGCCCCTTTCCGACGTACATCAACACTCACCTTGGTTAAGGAATCCGAAGGCTTTAATACACTGTTGATACTTGATTTACTAACAATACAAAAAAAACCTAGTGTATTAGATGACGTTCTATACAATTTTAAAACACGGATAAAATGCCTTTTACCTAAAAAGAAACCTAGCTAGATCAATTTAAACCCTCCGAAGCCATCTGAATACAAAATTTCATAAAAATCGTTTCCAGCCATTTCCGATACTCAGATTATATTTACAAGAATTGCTTGTTTAAAGGTTTGATAAATAAGATTTGCACTAACTTCATTTCCTGCTCAGTTTTATTGAAGAGCATAGCGACGTGACCATCCTTGTCCTCTTTGCCTCCCAGTTTGGAGTACCCGACCGCTTTGAACCTGCAGAGTGGATTCTGTTCGTTGAGTTCGAGAGCGGGTGCATTTCGGTTGTAGTATGCTTGCCCTGGAATACAAATTAGAGTATTTTCATATCTCCTGCTCGACAATTTCCTATTATACTTATGTCATGAAACGTCAAAACAAAGCAAGTTATTGTGACCTTTTAAAATGCAGAGGTAAGTAATATTGAGCAGATTCCCTAGAGATTAAAATGATTTGAAATGGGAGTCAACTCCCGAGCGAAGCGAGTGAGTTGACTCGAGTCCCTCCCTGCGCTCAGGATCCAATATGACGCCCATGACACAAGACAGTACTTAATCCCTTAGTGAATAATCTACTATTATCATCTTACAAAGTTCAGTCAGAAGAACGGCAACTACCGATTTTTGGCTCTGGTTTGAACCCCACGAGCACCACTGTTTCTTCAAAGTCACGTGTATAATGACGCCGTAGAGGTTTAACTCTACCTTTGTGATAAGAAGGTCTAAGCTGTGGAATGCGTTGCCTTGGTGGGTTTTACCTGATGTATACAATCTTGGTGTCTTCAAGTCGAGAGTCGTCCTTTAACATCACGCAAGATGGTAACCAAGTATATATTATATATATATGTATTATACTTATAGAATTATAGTATAAAAGAGTTAAATAAAAATTAGCAGTCATAGCCTACTGTGAATATAGTGAACTGCTGATAGAAGTGAAAACTTATAACTCAGAATTTGATAGCTTACTTTAGAAACTACGCGGTTGAAACCGGAGGACGTTGCCATGAGCATTACCATCTAGAAATGCTGACGAATTTCTAGATGGCCAATGGGAAATGCTGACGCATTTCTATATGGTCAATGGCCATGATGGATCATTACTTCATGGACATTACCCGAAGTTTTCTTATCATTCCCGAGCGTGGCGCTAGACTTCAATTCACAGTCCACGAAAAATCTGTCTGTGGCGCGCCCAAAGAAAATGTTTCACTTCAAAAATGTTGTTATAGCTTACCAGTGCCCCATTTAGCCTGCAACAGATTCCACTTGGCAAGCACAGTGTCTCGCTCATCTCCGAACACGCAGCAGTTGAACACGGCAGCCACCAGCGCCTCCTGAGCCGTGGAAGGCAGTTGCTGCTGCTGTTGCTGCTAAATTAACAACGTAAAACTATACTTTAATTTAATAGGTGAGTAATACATTTTTATTAGCTTTTTAGGGTTCCGTAGCCAAATGGTAAAATACGGGACCCTTATAGATTCGCCATGTCTGTCTGTCTGTCCGTCCGTCCGTATGTCACACTACCAGTACATAATTCTGAGAAATAAACTCAAAATACCGAATGTGATAAAATAGATACACATACCTAATTTATTACCTAACTAGGGGTGATGAACAAAATAATCATCATAATTTTAGTACAAAATAAAAGCCAATAAAATAACCACACTACATTAATGCAACTGACTAACCTGTGGCTGTCCAAATTGATTAGTACCAAGTCCAGTCCCGAGTCCAGTTCCCAAGCCAGTACCCAGTCCAGTTCCCAGACCTGTACCTAGTCCAGTTCCAAGTCCAGTCCCAAATCCACCGAAGCCTGTATTGGGCTTGGTGGCAAAGTTGCCGAGTGAGGTGTTCCCAAAGGCAGAAGTGCCAAATGTATTAGTGGTTCCCAGTGTGTTGGTACCGAAAGCTGGAGCAGGTTGACTGGTGCCAAACGTAGATGTTCCGGTACCAAATGTATTGCCTGTTCCGAATGTGTTGGTGCCAAAACCAGTGCCAAAACCTGGAATGTTTTTTGATAAATTAAACTTGGTTACAGCAAATTACTACAAATCATGGTGGCCTAGAGACTAAAACCATAGATTTTCACATTTCTGAGGTTGTAGGTTCGACCTGAACCTTTGAGTATTTTTCCAAGTACAGATATATGTATAAGCTACCCCTCATAACTGGTTTTAATGGTGAAGGAAAACATGGTGAGGACTTATGCTTGTCCCAAAAAGACATTTTACAAAGACATACCTCATCTGCTGACCTGCACTTGTCCAGCATAGTGGATCATTGCCTTGAATCTCTCTTTCTGAGAGAAGGTCCCGAATCCCAGCAATGGGAGACACATGTTGATGACAGACTACTTAGGATTAAACTAAATTAAAATTGCATTTCTTTGTGGAGAATGTAAAGCACAAAGTACTAATTACATTTCCTTCATTCTTAACTATATTTCAGAGTGTATATTTATGTACAATAGTATACAAGGTTGCAAAGTTGAAGGTGAAGTGCAAATCTACTATTGATAAAAATTTACCCCAAATCACTGACTAGGACTGCACTGAGCTCAAAACTCTCTTAAGAAGATTTTCATCATTTGACATCAATTCTCATCAAATAATTAAAAACATACCTGTGGCAGGTTTAGCAGCAGTGTTTCCGAATGCTGTCCCACCAAACAGTGAAGGTGCTGTTGTGGCTTGTGTTGTACCTAAGCCTCCGAATGGAGTGGCTGCAAATAACACACAATTTGCTTTAGTAATACAGCTACATACAATGTGACGTATTCATCAACAGTAGATCCAGCCACAAACAATTGTGTGCACATAAAATCAAGTTTTGTTTTAAATGAACTACTGTAAACTGCGCAATACAATAAGACTGGAGTAAAAAGAAATCTGGGGTTGGGTCTTGAATCGAGACGCCTGAATTTGAGGATTCTGCAGAATGGTCAAAGGAATTTGTCTTGACCTTCCCAATTCGATTTTAGCTGCTGGAGTTCTGCGAAAATATTTAAAATTAAGATTTAATGTTTCTGTAAGTTTGCACGAAAAATATGCAAATGCGTGAAATGGAACGCAATATCAGGAAATATTGCATAAATTTGAACGTCTCCAATGTCTATATTCGTGAAACGAAACATTTTCATGATGTTATATTTGTGGCCGCGATGTCTATAAGCCAAAAAAGATATTTTTTTAGAAATGATTAATACGACAAATTATGTGTATAAATTACATAAATAATTTTCTCAAACAAAACAAAAGCTCAAGCGAGGTCGAAGCGTAGCAAAACGAAGGCTAAAGCTGTGGCGGAGCAAAGTTCAGGGGCGACCGCTAGAGCTTCCGGAGCACCCGGAGTCCAACTCAGACTGGTGAGGTCGAAATTAGTGACAGATACAACTAGCCCCACTCCCTAACCCCTCCCCCCTCCCTAAATTTAGGTGTAAAAGCGATTTGGTAGAGTAGCAAAAATTGTCTTTGATATTTAATTTTAAAAAAACTATACGGTTCCGGCAGGAAAAAATTTAGGGGGGAGTTCCCCTCTCCCTTCCCTCTTCCTTCCACCCTCTCCCCCCCCCCCCTAAATTCAGGTGGCTCAATTTAAGACCTTACCCGAAATCTGGGTCTAAAATCTAGATCTTGCAATAAGAACACAGCTAAAACCAAAGAGATAGGTAGCTTACTCAGCCCATTACTGGCCCACAAGCTTCCTCCCTGTTTAACCAAGATTCACCTCAAACAACATATTTTTATTTGAAAACATCTAACATACCTGCACTGGCAGCTGGTGCTCCAAAACCACCAAAACCTGTTGATGTGGCTGTGCCAAAACCCGATGAGGTTGTGGTACCGAAACCAAATCCAGCAGTGCTTGTGGTGGCAGTGTTTGTACTACCAAAAGAGAATGCAGCTGAAAACCAATTACAGGAGGATTATTGCATAAACATACAAACATTTCATAGGTTATTCGAGTTTGGAAATCAGACTTTACTTTTACTTTTATTAGATAGTGATAAGATGAGCAGAATGTGCACCTGATGGCACAGTGCCAGGCGGTTTATTTAATAAATACCTATAAAGCTTTCAAATTACTGCACTGTGCTCATCACCTGGAGATAGGTATAAATTATCTACATTAAATCTTTGTCCTGTAATTTCTCTGGAAACATTACTCTTCAACCAAACACAGTAAGGTTGGCACATCACTGCTTAATACAATAACTAGCAAATGTGCAGTACTTCCCCTTAGGACTTAGGATAACTCACATTAGTGAAGGTATACAGGTGATGTAAGCATTTCGCCAAACGAGCCGTAGGTGGTAAACAAAAATCACATAGTAAGTTAATAAATATTCTAATCCAATTTTGAGTTATTCAAAAATGTTATGTCCAGTAAACTCACGTTTAGAAGCCGCGCCAAAAGCCGACGGCTGAGAGGTGGTGTTTCCTCCAAAGAATGACATTTTAATCCCACTATTCTGTACTATGTATTATACCATTAATCTCCACACTTCACAAATAATTGTAGAATTTATGTTTTCATTAATCACAAATCAGTATATTCATTAATTCGCAAGGCAGCAATTTCACTACCTACACAAAAATATTTTCTATTCAAGATTCAAGTAAACTTAGCCACAGACTAAATAGTGAACTTATGAACTTAGCAAATAGCAAACCACAACAGCATTTTTTTTTTTGCCGATGCCCATAGATATCAAAGAGAATGTAATATTTGATGGATACTAGCCCTTAAAGCCGAATTGAACCGAGTCCGAGACACATTTTTTTATGTGACATAAACCTAAACATCTAACGGCCTAGGCCTTTCTGTGGAGACGGGATGCGAGCCCAGAGTCGGCGACCCTCTAGGCTCGCCCCCGTGTCCACTTCCGCCTCAGTTAAGGAGCAAAAGGTGTCCAACCTTAACCCTCTACCGCATAGAAACCCATATATGGTTACGGCAACTTTAGTTTTTTTTTATTCGTAATGATGCTAATACAATAACTAAACGCATCGGCTACCTTAAGATTAATATGTTGGTAATACGAAAATAATATTTTATTGTCTATGGTCAAACGTCAATTCCGTTATAACCTCACTTGTATCAGCGCAGGTGCGAAGTTCAACAAAGTGTTTGCAAACTCATTTTTCAAAAAAGTTTATCTACATGATAAAGGTAAGTTTTGCTTGATAAAAAAATTTTATATGGTGCTATTATTATTCTATTTCAAGAATGTGTTAGATTTTTATAGCTTTTTGGCATATTTCTATCATACTGAAGGACTTTTTCTTTGAAACCATATATGGTTTCGCATGCATTCTTTGACTTTTTTCTGTGGACCACATATGGTTTCGTATGCACTATTTTTGTGTGATGGGCATAGCATGGCTTTTTCTTGGTTGCAGAATGGATCCTGCTCGCTTTTATGGCTCTTCGAAACATGTTAACCCCCTACCTGGAGATGGTATGATAAGTGATGATGCCTTAGCTTCCGATTCCGACAGTGAATATGTTCCTCCTAGACAATACCAACGTCACAGAAGATCTGTTGTTATTCCCGAAACTGATAGCGATTCTTCTGATGAAGAAACTAGCCCTGCACCAACCACACAAAAGAAAGGTAAGGCAATAAAAAATAAGCCTACCGTAATAAAATGGGAAACAAAAAAAAAAGAGGCTTATGATGTAAACAATTTTAAATTTACTGGAATAGCACAATTACCGGAATTTATTGAAAAACTTGAAACACCGGCAGATTATTTTTTGTTTTTATTTTCTGATGATTTGCTAGAAACTATTACCAATCAATCTAATTTAAAATCTGTACAAGACAACATAAACAAACCCGCTAACATAAGTAAACAGGAAATAGAACAGTTTATTGGCATGGTAATTTTCATGTCCATAGTGAAATTACCTGCGTCACGACATTACTGGAACAAATCTGTAGGACAATCACAAATTTACGAAACTATGACATGTAATAGATTTGAAACAATAAAAAAAAATTTACACTTCAATGACAACAATAATTACATTCCGCATGGTAGTCCAGGACATGACAAGTTGTTCAAAGTGCGCCCACTTCTAGATAGCATTAGGCAGCAACTTTTACTAGTACCTAAAGAGGAGTATCTTGCAGTTGATGAACAGATAATCCCTACTAAAATCGGCATGATCTAAAGCAATATAACCCGCAAAAGCCTCATAAATGGGGGTATAAGAACCAAGTTCTTAGTGGAGTTTCAGGTTTCAGTTACGATTTTGACATTTTGCCGGTGACCAAAGTAATACACGACCTGAAGGTGCACCAGATCTAGGTGTTAGTGGCAATGTAGTGACTCGTCTCACCGAAACAGTACCAAGACATTCTAATCATAAGATCTTTTTTGACAATTGGTTCAATAGCCCTAAACTTCAGGTGTATCTTACACAGATCGGATTATTGCCTCTAGGTACAGTGCGCCTAAACAGAGTTCCAAATATAAATATGCCACCGAGAAGGAATTGAAAAAAAGGAACGTGGATTTTCATTGAAAAGGTTGCTAGTATTGATGGAGTCAATGTAAGTGCAGTTACTTGGTTTGATAATAAACCGGTGCATATGCTTTCAACTTACGTGGGTGCTGAACCAACCACTACAAAACGAAGATATTTTAGAAAAGAAAAGCAGTATAAAACATTACTTGCCCTCAAGCAGTTGAGGTATATAACCAACACATGGGGAGTTGATTTGTTAGACTCCATGCTGGGTCTATATAGAATTCACTTGAGATCCAAAAATGGTACAAAGAATATTTTTCCACATGGTGGATATGTGTATTGTAAATGCTTGGATTCTTTGGCGCCGAAATAATCCAAACATTTACATGCCTTTATTTGATTTTAAGCAAGCAGTTTCAGAACACTTACGCAAATCAGGTAAAGCAGTAAGTGTTCGAAAAGAGGACGTCCCTGCACTCAAAGCAGAGACGGAACGCCTGTAAGTTTTACTGGCCACGGTAGTTCTGCTTCATCTAATCCAGGAACACCCAATCGTCCAAGTAAAGTAAGGAAAGTTCCTGCCAGACACCAAGAACTGCCGTTGAACTCTGTAAAACGGACAAAATAGACCATATGCGGAATGGATGAAACACCGACAAAAATGTAGTTGTTGCGGTCAAAAAACTTACACAAAATGTAAAAAATGTATGGTTTTCTTATGTTACAACGATAAACGGAACTGTTTATCCGATTTTCATTATAAATACTGAAACTATTGTACGAGATACTTCAAGCTCAAATTATTTCTTTATTGCATAGAAACCCATATATGCCACTAGTAATTATGATTATAATTTGTTTGAATGCATACGAACCCATATATGGTCTTAATTTTTTTTTTCAGTTCCTGTAACCGTTTTTTCAAATTTTATTTCTGTAGCATATCTTATCAGTAAATAAAGGCTCAACAACTATCAAATATTTTTTTTTCGTTTCCTTCATAATTCATGCAGTAGAGGGTTAACTCCTTAACTCACACGACCTCTCACTGTCGCGAGACTTTCATCTCACCTCTCATGGCGAAGATGATCGACAGCGAGAGGTCCGCCCTCACCACCGCGGCTAGGAATAGCCGCGGTTCCGCCTCTATGGCCGCGGCCATTGTCTTTCCTCTGAACACTCTGTTAATCAGAATGCTCGTGGAGGACCCTCATCTGGCAGACTTAGGTATTTTACTTGGTCGATATCTCAGCCGAGTAACCTTCTCAATTCTTCCAGTCCCCCTCCCCAACCTCTACACGCACTAATCAAGGAGGGTGACGAGCGCGTGTAGAAGTTCACAGCCCCAGCCGGAAATCGCCATCACACAACAAGATCAATCACACAAGAGCCACCGAGGCAAGTTGTCTAAAGTCCAAGATCCCAGAGCCGCCAAACGTCACGTCTTTTCTGATGGATGAAATGTGGTGGAATGACTAGAGTTAGTACGTACTAAGAACACATGATTACCCGCTATCCTGCTTAGACGGCCAATTTTGAGATATGGACTCCAGAAGCTACATTAAGTACTTACGTCACGTATTTTCTGATAACTGATTTTCACCTATGTTATAGGCAATATCTTTACAAATAAGGCCCCAATACTCCCAGACACTTTCCGTCGGCCGTTTTGTTTAACAGACGCTTTAAAAGTCCCAAAATAATTACCTACTTATACTTAACTTCACTTCTCATGCTCCATTTGTATAAATGTTCATCAGACAACTTTTTTAAAGCCTTGTCCAATAAGACAGACCGATCTAAGGTGCCAATCATCCCCTAAACTTAATTTTAATGCCTCTATGGGTACATAAGAGCGCGAGACTGAGTGAGACATGTATTAGGAAATATTGACTAAAAATTGAGTTTAGGGGATGATTGGATTGGCCCCTTAGATCGGTCTGTCTTTTTGGAAAAGGCTTTATAACTTTATAACAGTTGTCTGACGAACATATGTACAAATGAAGTATGAGAATTTAATGAAGTTAAATCATTATTTTGGGAGTTCTAAAGCGTCTGTTATGCAAAACGGCCGACGGAAAGTGTCTGTGAGTATGAAAGAGTCTGGGGCCTTATTTTTAAAGATATTGCCTACAACCTATAACATACGTGAAAACATATCTCAATATTGGCCGCCTAAGCAAGTTAGCGGGTAAGCATGTGTTCTTAACTTCTTAATAGGTACGTAGGTACTAGCCAACCGTCCACGAGACGATACGGTCTAAGATGGAGCGTGCTTACCTAGAAAAAACTGATTCATTCTCGACTTCAAGTTACCAAGATTGTAAATTGTACTTAACCATCGGGAATAATCCACTCCGGCAACGTGTTCCACACCCTATTATAGACTTGGATCAACTACTCTTAGAAGACGCTAGACGTTCTTATCACAAAAGTAGAGTCAAACCTCTTTGTTAGAGACTTGGGAGGTCAACCATGAAACGATGTCGGTTTTGCGAGCTACGAACAGTTTGATAGCAAAAAAGGTCAAGATGGTATTAGATTATAGAGGTAGAGTAGAGATCAGTCACACACTCCCCGAAGTGTATACGATAAAAACTGATAAGCTAGAAATTTTGCTGGAGATGTTCAAGACTTGTGAAGTCTTTTTCTCACAAGAGTGTTGTTGCTTATGAGCCTTTTGGCACATCTCTGGACCAATTCAGTTGAGACTTAGCCAAATCATCCCAAAGGTGTGAACACTACTCCATGGTCGTTTTAATTTTTTAATTAGCATCTTTAACATTATACATATATTAGGTACAACCATGTATTATTTCTTTTTTAATCCGAATTTCATGGCTTATTAATACATTCGATGTAGAAACAACATAATATGTACCTAGTTTCCTTAATTACTTTATAATGAGAACTCTACTATACCTTATGTCACAAACCTTACTAGGTATTTGAAACTAAGTACACCTGAATAAATCTCCTGATTTATTCAGGTGTACTTAGTTTCAAATACCTAGTAAAGTTAAAGTTAAATTTAGAACAGTTAAAGTTTGGAATAACACATGATATACTACTTTTAATCCCGGGAAAATAAAAGGGGTAAATCTGCAAGGTTTTTTTTTTTTGTCAGTTTTCTTGCAATAGGTTGTAAACCTTTAGCAGATGTGTTGAGCGGATATTGACTGCTAAGGTCCATTCTTCCAGTGAAGAATCTACCTCCAAAATTTATTCAGTAAGGTCTCATACATGGTGGCGGCTGAGCCTTTTTGTTGGTATAGGTTCACTTAGGGCTATTGCTAAGGTGTTAGTGTGTGACGTTATTCGTTGTTTATATGAATCAATTTAGAAAATCTGCAAGGTGCTTCAAGTATTTGCTGAATATACTTACCATGAAATGCGCACTAAAAGTTCCCACATGTGGAACAGCCTTCTCTAGTTATCTCACTAAGAAATAGTTGGTACCATATTTCACAACATTGGCATAGTGCAGGTTGGGGGATGACACATGACTTCTAAAGAACTTTAAGAACATGTCAGTTTCCTCAAAATGTTTTTCTTCACACTTTTACGTTACCAGCATTACGCACATGTCTTCAACACGTCTGACAAGTATATTTGCCTACCATCAGGTATACCTGTCTTGCTCATCCCCATTTCCCAACAATATTGTACTCTACCTACCTATTTACTATTTGTAAGTAAGTATGTATTTGTTTGCAAAAGTTCTCAGATTGTAAATTGACACAAAATCTTAATATATATAAATCTAGTGTCACAATGTTTGTCCTCAATGGACTCCTAAACCACTTATCCGATTTTAATCAAATTTGGACACCGTGTGTAGATGGATCCAACTTAAAAGATAGGATAGTTTTTATTTCTATATTAATAGGCTTTATGTGACCATATCCGAGCGAAGCCGGAATGGGCCGCTAGTAAAAATATAATTATCTATCCAAACTGTGGTCAGATAAACATGTTTATGAAATATCCATCAACCATTAACATTACACAAATGCATTACAATTTCAGATTTTTAGTTTTTTAATTATTTTTTTAACATTTCAGTATTTTAACATCAATTTTATAGTTTTGAGGCTTATAAAAAACCTACATAGCTAAAGGACACAATTGCACCATATCACAAAACATGTGCCCGATAAAACAGTTGGATGACAATAAAACAAAGGAATTCAATCAATAGTAGGTACATTCTATTTCTATTGCATATCACAATCACCACCCACTTTTATTAGACAAAATTATTTTTTTTTTTTAATTTTACTGGCAGTACATGCTCAGTATAGTCCAGAGAAATAAATGTTTACATTACATATTTCTTACACAATCTTTCATTAGTATGCAAAAATGCATTATTTTTAAACAAACCAGTAAATATAAGACAAAATTATCAAGCATTGAACAACTCGGAGTGTAGGCTTCGCCTCCTAGAGATTCCGTTATTTCTTCGCTCCAGGAGGCTGTAGCGGTTGGCCCTTTTCCTTGCCTCGGAGTTTTATTCCAATAGCTCTTTCTATTTTACCCAGAACAATGTTGTTTGGGATCCCACGGCCGGCTTCGTAGTCGTTCACAATCTGCGGTTTCTCACATATTTTTGTGGCTAAGTCTTTCTGGCTCATACCTTTAGATTGACGACCTTGCATTATCAGTTTCCCTAGATCTAGGGGTACTTTGTCATGCTTCAGTTCTTCGGTCTCTCTATCAAGTTTTGCCGTATTTTTTGTGGTTACGTGTTGTTTATTGGTTCCTGCTCCATATTTTTGCTGAGTATCTACAGGTACACCTTGACGACGTGCTGCATTGACGGCTTGCTCAGTCTTAAGAGCTGAAGCTTTCGGGGCCTTTTTGCGAAGAATAGTAACCGTATCCCAGTCCGACATTTTAGCAATAATATTTCAGTAGATTCCCAATGGATATTCTAGATGAATCCACGGTACACGGTACGAAAATTTTGTAACTCGTGTTCGGCAGCAGTTATTGATACGCAGTTTGTTCATTCAATATCACAGACTAAGTAGAGAGATACTCACAGATTAAACACGAGATACTGTTTCAATATTGAATACTTGCACAGATACGTAATTTTACGTTTTTACGTTCACTCATTCACTCTCTGCTGCCATGCAAAACATTTACGAATTTAAAACTATAAAGTCATGAATAGGGTATTTATTTGCATGAAATATTACTGTCATCTGATTTTTTTTAAATCTTCCACCTCCTCTTTGCAAGAAGTGGTAGGCTAAGGCCTCGGACAGTAGTCCATTGCCTTGACTTCAGCACACAGGGCTTCTACACCGTAGTCACGAGTGGCTGCTCTCTCTCACTCACTCAGGCTTTGCAGTTCTTGATATATCATCTCTGGGTTATAAAGTCAAAATTTTTCTTGGGAGTGGACGTCGTTTTAGGGCTCCCGTTGAGCGCGCGTGGAGGGGCGCAATATTTTGGAGGTGAAGGTGCGACGCGTTATACAATACAATACAAAAACACTTTATTACACCACAAAACAATACAGAAAAACAGTGATTTACTTAAAATTAAACATTTGGGTACAAAAGTCGATCTTATCTTTAAAAGCGATCTCTTCCAGATAACCTTTTGGTAACTAGGACAATATGAAAGTACGGGCAGTGGTGCGGTATCCTTGATACATGTACACAATTAGTTTCATAAATATCATACTAATAGAAAATAGAAGTAATACAAACAAATACAAAAATAAAATAACACAATACATAAATATCAGATTAAATAATATAAAATAGACTTACATACATAAATACATTTAATAAAAATACACTAAGCGTAAAGGAAAAAATGCACAGGTTTACACAACAACGTTGCTAAGTAATGCTGCCAAATCTGAGCCTTAAACGAGTCGACGCTCTGAGCGCGCCTGATGGACACCGGAAGTGTATTCCACAGCGCAACAGCACGCACATAGAACGAAGAGCCAAAAAAGGAGCTTGAGTGGGATGGAGTACACAGAAGAAGATTTGTAGATGACCTAAGTTTGACAGAATGAGTGTCGCATAGGAAAGTGAAGCGAGAACTTAAGTAGGAGGGCGAAGAGGGGTAAAAGAATTTTATACAAAGGGAGAGAATGCGAGTATCTCTTCGAAGACGAATTGGGAGCCACTTGAGCTTTGTGCGGAACTGGGATATATGATCATATTTCCGAAGACCGAAAATAAATCTTATGCAAAGATTCTAAAGCCGCTCCAGCATATCAAATTGCTCCTGTCTAAGATCCAGGTAGCAGGCGTCTGCGTAGTCTAGTATGGGGAGTAGAAGAGATTGAGCTAAAGCAGCCTTGGTAGCAGTAGGTAAGAAATTACGGATTCTTCGTAAAGACGCTGCAGAAGCAAACAGTTTCCGCTTTAGCGATCGGATTTGAGGGTCCCAAGTGAAACACCTATCAAATACAATACCTAGGTTCTTAACTTCTGCGCTATAAGGCACAGTTGTACCGCTGAAAATAACTTTGGTCATTGTCTTAAAGTCAATCCTCGAAATTAGCCGGGAACTTCCTATGATAATGGCCTGAGTCTTAGAAGGATTGACAGTGAGACCAAAGGATTTGCACCATTTTTCAATACGGAACAAATCAGCATTGACTGCCTTCACCGCGTCCTCCAGGCAATTCAACGAAGCTTGAGGGTACACTTGGAGATCGTCATCATAAAGGTGGTATGATGAAAGGATGTGAGAAGTTACTGCATTTATGAAGATAGCGAAAAGTAAAGGAGAGAGCACGCCACCTTGGGGAACGCCGGACTGTGTATCGCACCACAAAGAAACAGTATCTTGTATACGTACACGTTGTCGGCGACCGTACAGATAATTACGAAACCAGTCAATTGCCGTTGGAGATATGTTTAGTACAATTTCAAATTACTTTTCACTTCTTAATTTTATTTTATTCTTTGCGAAGTTGCGAAATGTCCACGGCGGACTGTCGGCACAGTGTTTCCACTTTAATCATTTTTGACCCCCCCCTCCGTTTTTGTATTTGTTTGATTTTTAATGATTTCATGATAGGGGAAAGAGATGTAAAGTCTGTCCCCTTTTTATTCCCCTCTGGATTTATTTCCCCTCATTGTGGAAACACTGTGTCGGCAAGTCGGCATTTGTCAAACGGAGTCAAACCGATTGACGCTCTGTGCCGCTGCGGGTCTTCGCCTTTCGGAACGGCGCGGCGCGCCATGCCGAAAGGCGAAGCCCGCTAGGCTTAGAAATCGTCAAAAATGATTGTTTTTTTAGTTGGGGGTTCCGTCATTTTTTTTTTGTTTGGATTTACCTTGACAAAGAAAACATACTTAAGACTGAGCACGGAAAATTGTGAGTTCGGTTATCGATATTTGAATGATAAATTTTGCTTGCTTGCTATGTGAACTACAGCTTTCCCAACACAGAACGATGTAGTGGGGTAGTGGGGAGCTACGATTGTAAGGAGTTTTTTATTGATATGACAACGTGTAATAAATCGACGCCGGATGGATGCACGAAAAAGTGTCTCGTTATGTCCCGTTATGCTCATTGTAGGCTTGCGCAGCATCTATCAATATTTTGTTATGACTTTGTCACGTTAAGCTATTTTCCGTAAACCAACGGACTTTACAGATAACGTTTTTTTTGTCACATAAATAGCCTGGAAATAGCACATAAGATCTACCTACTTAGGATATCTACACACCGGTACAAGTAGTAATGCCTAGTAAGAAATGGTAGGACACTTCGCAGAGTCCATCTGGGGAAGTATCACACCTTTGCCAGTTATTCTACCGCCAAGCAGTATTGTGCTTTACTGTGTGCCAGTTTGAAGAATTTTTTTTTTACAGAGCATAGATATATAAGATCTTATATCTATGCGGTACGAGCGCGGTGCAATGCTGGGTAATGATTTGGACGCGTGTTCCAATAGCTGAGTGCGTGCTGTTATGATCAGGCACATGACATGCTCGTCTCGTCACTCGTCATTGTAAAACAAGTATGCGCGATTATACGTGACCTTTTACGTGGCTTGGGGTTTTAAATTGCGGAACCCTAATTGTCCAATATGATTTTGTAGAAATATTTTAGGTTTAAATTTTTGAGTTGAAAGTTCAGTCGCTCTCTAGCACAGAGGAAGTAATCACTATGGTTTACACATTTAGGTTAGAAGCACAGACTAAGTAGAGTAGAGAACGTATAATAATGAAAGTTACATATTTGGTATATTAGAAGATATAATAATTAATTGCATAGAAAAAAGTAAAGTTAATAAATACAAAATTTTGAATCCACCCAGACAAGACTGGATAAACAAAACTATAATTAATAAAATAAACACCAGAAATATATTATGGAACCAGCATAAACAAAATCCGTTTAATGAAAACATAAAAGAAAAAATTATTAAAGAAAGAAATCAAGTACATGAATATATACAAGACACAAGAAGTAAATATTACAAAAAAAGCTTTTGATGATTGCAAGAAACAACCGAAGAAGATGTGGAAATTGTTGAACAGTCTTGCCACCAACAAAGTTTTTGAAAAATCACTACCGAAGCAACTACAAGCGCATAAAGGACTTATCACTAATGCGAAAGAGATATGTGAAAGTTTTAACGATTTCTTTGCTAATGTCGGGGCCAATCTGGCGGAGCAAATACTTAGCTCTCAGGGAACAACCACAAATGATTTTTTATCGGATGGTGCATCTGTAAGCGGTCCTTTCTTAATTCAAAATTTTGAACTAACAACCACAGGGGAAGTATTGAAAATAATTGATAGTCTAAACAATAATACTAGCTCAGGATTAGATACCATCAATACAAAATCAATTAAATGCATAAAACACCACATAGGGGAAGACCTGACAGGTTGCATCAATAAATGTATTTCTTTAGGTGTTTTCCCAGATAGTCTAAAAGTGGCAAAAGTTACACCCGTATATAAATCCGGATCAAAGTGTGATCCGGGTAATTGTCGCCCAATTTCAGTATTACCAGTCATCTCAAAATTATGAACAAAGACATACACATAAAAATTATGCAAATTATGCACTATTTAAACTCAAACCTATAATAGACAAGAAGTCTTTAATATCAGTCTACTATGCATGCGTCCATTCAATCATAAGCTATGCCATAACTACCTGGGGCAACGGCACTGATGTCAAAAAGGTGTTAACTTGTCAAAAACGCTCTATACGAATCATAAATGGAATTCGTAGACGACAATCTGCTAGGAAATATTTTTTGGAAAATGGAATTATGACTGTAATATCACTGTATATTTATAAATCGCTACTCGAAATACATACCGAAAAAGATATATATCCCAAGAACATGGACAAGTGCTTGCATAGTTACAATTTAAGAAATAAAGAAAAACTTTATGTACCTCGTACAAGACTATGTAAAACGCAAAAGCAAGGTGTTTGCAATAAAATCATGATGTACAATAAATTACCGCAATCTGTTGCTAATCTACCAATCTTGGATTTCAAAAGGAAAATAAAACAATTCTGTAGTACTAATGCATTTTATACATTAAATGAGTTTATGCAGTTAAAATTAAGGGAGCAATCGTTTTCAGATGTGTGATATTATGCGGTGATTATAACGTCAAATTTCTTTTGAATTATGCGGAATTTGTTTGACATCATGATAGAGTTTTGATAATATTTATGAATCTGTACTCATTTTGACATTGTATTTTCGTTGACATTATTTATTGATTTTATTGTTCATTGACTTTTTTGAAAATTTGCGTTCCTTGACATTTAACACATATTTTTACTTTGACTTTTAACATATAACAACTTATTTAACAATTTTGTTTAATTTAATGTTAATTAGATAACATTTGACACGTATCATGTATACTTCAAAAACAAAAATATTACTTTATTTATCTATAGACAAATAATTTGTGATATTTTGATGTACAAAATATTCAACATTGTAAATTTCAATTATTAATTTTCAAATAACTTGTGTACTAAGTATATCTGTTTCTATTGTTGATTATTCCTGTATCCATGACGTACCTTGTATAACTAACATGTTGTAATGGTGAATAAATGATCTGAATCTGAATCTGAATCAACTTTTACTAAAGCGCAGAAAAATAAAATGCCACTAAGTTGCTTAAAAGATATTTCTCTTCCTTTGATTCGTACAAGATATGGTCTGAAAAGTATTGCGTTTGAGGGAGCTATGTTATATAACAATCTACCAAAAGATATAAAAAATGCAAAAACCATGCCTACATATAAAAAATTACTTAAATTCTATGTGGTTAACAAAACTCCAAATTTATTATGAGTATTTAAGACAAACTAAAAAATTGGTAACGATAAATTATACAAAAAACAATATATGTTTAGCAAAAATATATATTTATTTATTCATAAACATAAATATATTGGAATAATTGTATGTGTGAGAGACTGTGTGTATGCATTTGCGTGTGACAGCGTGTGGGTGTGTGTGTCTGTGTATTCGTATAAACTACATATAAATATGGGTAATATAGGGAAAGTAATAATATGAAATGAGCATAAGGTACAACATTTAAAAAAAATATATACATGTTAAACAATTGAAAAAAAAACTGAATTTAAGCGATATGTATCATAAATAATAATTTAACTAAATGATTGAATCTAACCTTAATTTTTTTGTAACCCAAACTCAATATACTTATTACCAACTATAAATAAATCAGTCTGAGGTGTATGCATATTTGTGCAAACGCATTTCAAAATGTTGTTTATATCTAAATGTTTGTACCATAACGTCCCTGTAGTAGGTACTTATCTTAAAACAGAATTAACAAAACCATCACATAAGATAATCATTAAAAAAACATATTTTATACACTTTTATTAAATACTTATATGATAAGTGTATATATATATATTTTATTTATGGTAAAGTAATAACTATGCTACTGAATTTTTTTTTAATAATAATTAAGTAATACTTCAAAAACGTTACTCGTTTATATTACGTAAAAGTCGCTGAGCCGCTTCCAGATGCACATATATCCGTGGTTATTTTACCTGCTCCGAGTCTTTTGTTCCGCCGGCGGCCGGCGATCGGCGCCCGCACCGGCTTCGACATACAATTACTTATTTCTAACTACCCTCTGATTTTGTAGTAGACACAATTTGCACGTACGATGTAAAATAAAATATTATACTTTTTTTTTTTTTAAATAGCTACTTCTCATGTAAGTGAAAATGTTTTTTTTTTTATTATCTATACTCTATACTAATATTATAAAGAGGAAAGATTTGTATTTTTGTATGCTACGAATAAACTCAATAACTACTGGACCGATTTCAAAAATTCTTTTACCAATAGAAAGCTACATTATCAATGAGTAACATAGGCTATGTTTATTACGAAAAAAAATGAGATATCCATGGAAATTTTTGCTAAAACCAACGCAAGGTATAAAAACAACAGTCATAAAATGGCTTTCATCGCATACGCTGCGGAAAGCACTAATGATAGACCAAAACAATGTTCTACAATATTATAGAGCGTATTAAAATCTACAAAAAACCTTGAGAGACCATATGTCCAACTACAGTAATTACGTCGCTACAGCTACTTTTTACATTTTAAAAGTAGGTAAAAAAATTCCTATCAAATTCAGACCATGTTATCACCACATTTGTATTAATTCTTATCCAAATAAATTATTTCTTATTCAAGACTCTTTTAATATCTATTGATTACTTTTTGAATTATTGAAGTGGGACATTCCATTCAAAAGATATAACGAAATCAAAAATATCAATCCTATCAAAATGCGGCGCCGCGCTGCGTAACACCGATAGAGGGGACACCGAGGCATGGGGGAGAGGTGTTCGCAGCTATGAAATAGGTAAGTACGAGTAGCCGCGCGCGCGTCTACTAATTCGCGTGGTCGCCTCGCTACGCAGGTAGTGGACGCAAGTGATACTAAATATTAAACATTTTTTTCGTAACACTTTTTATGTTCCTATCAAAATGCTCTTTTCAGAACTACTTTTGTATAAGTTTATTCTACCTTTACTGTTATTGTTCAAGTTTTCTCGCACTTTCTACACAGTATTACATTAAATTTATTCCATTTCTGTTTCCACATGATGTTTTCTTTCACCGTTTTAAATTGGAGGCATTACGGATATGACTTCGAAAAAACAGTGATGCGCGTGTAATTTGAGCTGGGAGATAGGATACGATATAGGTCATCCCCAAAGGTCCCCTTTATCCTACTTACTAAATTAGAATAAAACGAGCATTAAGGACTACGATGATGAGACGATCAGAAATCTAGCTTTGCCAATAGATTCAATAAGCAGCCCACTAAATATTCCTACGACTGGAACTCGGGGCCCTCTCTCGCAAGGAGAGAGTCAAGTCCATAATCCACCACGCTGGCCCAGTGCGGGTTGGTGGATGACACATGACCTCAAAAGATTCTAAGTACATGGCGATTTCTTCACGATGTTTTCCTTCGCCGTTTTAAGTTTTGCGGTATTACGCATATTACTCCGAAAAGACAGTGGTGCCTGGTGCATGTAGGATTTAAAAACCGGGGCTCCAGATCGGCCGCCGCCGTTCTCCCGACTAGACCAGCCGTAACTATTTAGTACGTATTTAGAACTAATAGACTTTAGTAGTTACATAAAACATTGCACAACCATAAACTACGTCGTAGGTGGCATTAGCAGATTTTTAACACTAAATTACAACCATTAAATTTTTACTGATTTAATTTTTGATTTGATGCGTAAAAGTAAAAGGGGAATAACAACGACGCCAGACACGCCTAACGTTTTTAGAATTAATGATAATATACTATAACAACTAACGCATAACAGTTTTCGCATAATTTTTGCTACTGTATATAGCATAAACATAACTTAGCATAATGTTTAAAGGCACATATTGAGAGTATAACAATACCTAAACATAACAATTGGTCCTATTATAGTCTATCACTGAAGTTCGACTCCGGGTGAGCTCCCGGAGCCAGAAGCTCTATGTCATTGAGTGTAACCTCTCGCTACGGCGGCGACCTTGCTTGGCTCGCTCCTCTCAGGACCTCCCTTGAGATTCTGGCTCCCGCATTTTTTTAATAAAGTAAAATAGGCAAAAAAACATGCGTTTTAAATGATAAACAGATGATTGGGATTGTTTGTTTTGTCTTGGTCGTATGTACTAAAATTTCTAAGTCTAATAATTTTGTTTTATACTTATTTTCCATAATACCCGTGCGAAGCCGGGGCGGGCTGCTAGTAAATATGTATATTTTTTATATTTATTTGTAAATATTTATTTTAATAGTATTTATTAGTTTATGATACTTTATTATTTAAGTATTAGTATTCTTGGATAAGGTTGTTCTATTTTTATTATAAATGTGTTTTTCTTTCCATTATTTATTTTTATTACTATAAGTATGTTTTTTTGTACTTCTCATTTGCGCACCCCAATTTCTAACTTGTCCACAGTTTGTTTTCCATCCTAAGGTTGCCTGGAAGAGATCGCTTTTAGTGATAAGGCCGCCCGCTGTCGCACTGATTTACTATTTTTTGTTTATTTATTTTTTTGCTTTGTATCATTTTTTTGGTGTGTCAATAAAGAGTATCTATCTATCTACTCGTACATTGTAAATCCCTACATCAATGATTATTTTATTACAGATTAGATAACTTGTATGTACCTACAGTCCTACACACACTACTACACATTTAAACATCGATATATTTAAGGAAAGGAGTTTTTAAGAGTTCAATGCATTTAAAAGTTATTTTACAGAGTAAAACGCTTTTGTTTCTAACATGAGCTTTAATCTGATTGTAAAATAATTGTCTGAGGATACATCTTTTATACACTCAGGTAGGCGGTTGTACAAAGTTACATCCTACAAAGTTAAGTCCTACGTAAGCTGAATTCGCAGATTTAGCTCATAACTAAAGTCCATTTCACGAAAGAAGTCCCGCAGACACAGCGCTGTATTCGCGCGACATAATGTTGCCACGGTTAAATTTATATGGTATGGGGAAATCAGGGGAAATAATTTATAGTTCATTAGTTTCATTTTATTAACATCGCACTCGAACAGTTAGAGAAGAAAAAAAATGTTTTTAATAGAATATATTTTTTACATAGGTACCTATCTGATGTTTATACTGCTAAGGTCAGATTAGTGAAAAATTAATCTTTCTGTAATTTCTAAAATATAAAATGGAAATATCGATGTTCAACCAACTTCAAATTAGAAAAATAAAATAACATTTAAAAAGTTTTATTCAAAGTTTTATTGAATAATTATGATCGGTCATACTATGATCACTGTCAGAAGAGTGAATAGAAACAGAATCAGATTCTGTTTCACTATCACTAGCCGTAGATATAATAAATCGATCCATTTCTTCATCCATAAGACCATCATTTTTTAAATATTCTTCCTCCAAATGCTGCCCAATCTTCCGCTGTAACAGACTCGAAACCCTCTTCTGTTAGGCGTACAATTTCTTTTGGATCTTGGCCCACGTTTTTATCCGCTACCCGTCTCTTTACAAGGCTCCACATTTTTTCGATCGGATTGAGATCACAGTGGTAAGGCGGCAATCTTAGCAATTCATGATTGTGAGATTTTAATAATTCATCCACGGCATATGTAGGTGGACCTTTGTTTTGCTTAATTAATCCAAATAATACAGCTTTTGTCCAAGTATCTTCAAAATATACTCCCTTTCCTCGCAGCCATTCCTGCATGTCACGTTTAATACTTGACATTGTAGGTGCTTTATTTATTTGAGTGCAATGATACGGAGCGTTGTCCATTACCACAAGTGACCTTTCAGGTAGGTTAGGAACGACTTTCTCACTCATACATTTCAAAAAATTTGTTGAGTTCATGTCATCGTGGTAATCTGAGGATTTGGATTGGGATTTGAACATTAACAATGCACCATTAACAAAACCATTTTCAGTTCCTGCTTGAGCAATTATCCAACGACTCCCTGATAACTCTGACACGAACACCCCAGGCTCCTCCTCACTTTGCCAGCAACTTTTGGCATGATAAGTGTTGTATATAGGTCTCATCTAAATATACTACAGGTTTTTTTCCACATTGCGATTTCTTCGGATTCTATCCAAATATCTTGAACGCCATGCAGTAATATCATAACGTTCCATTAGTAATTTACGTTTCGATAGGCATCGCTTATACTTGAAACCGATGCTATGCAATATACGGTGCAATGTTGTGATACTTCCTTGATAATTTATGTCTTCTCTCAAAGCTGCACGTAATTTAGCCAATGTAATTCCTTCTTCACAACATAAAAACTATGAATTTTTTGCCGTATAGCGCACAAATCAAATCCACCCAAGTCGAACTTTTTGGGATGCGGGCGACTCTTCCCTGGGGTGATGATAAGTTTAGAAGTACTCGCCGCTGTTGCGCCTTCTTTTGTAACTCTCGTTACAGTTTTCTCTGACACACCTGCAATAAAATGAACAATTTGAAAAAAATCTAACCATGACTATTTCCGTGTCTAATTACATTATAGTTGAATACAACTTTACAAATTTTTGTTGTGTTGTGTTAATTCCTTTTCAAATGTTCCTTAATAAAAATCGTGCATTAAAAAAAACTTAACTCCAATCTATAAATTAATCGGGAAAAAATATGTATAATATGGCAGCCCCAAAATTTACCTGTCACGGCGGCGACTCTTTTGCGAACATTGTCTAATGGTACCTATTAAAACGCCGCGATTCTTGTATTCCGCTTCACAGAACTCCTTCACTATTAATATCATTTCTCGAACTGCACTTTTTACAACTTTTGGCATAGTAAATAAACCTTGTAACGCACTAATCCAATAATACACTCACAAAATATCTACCACAACAAAAGCACCTTGATAACATCTACAAACGACAACATGGCCGAACTCCCCATCTGTCAAATTTAGTTCCACAATTGTCCGCAGGACTTCTTTCGTGAAATGGACACTATTAGGTGTTATCTATCACGTTATCAGTCTGCCTCTGTGTCTATTAAACTGTTTTCCATTTTTTGTGTCAGAATCTCATTGAACTGTAATGAGGAGGTTACTATGAAGTTACGTTTATACTTGTTCAGTTTCTTGTGGCTTCCATTTACACCTATACCCGTCTCATCATCAAATGGCGTGAAAAAAAGAAACCTAATTTTTCAGCCTTGTCGAGCGTAGTTCCTGGGAATTGTGCAAAAAACAAACATTATAACAGTTTCTTTTTTCAAAAAATCTTAGTTACCTATCATCGTACTAAACGTATCTGGATAGTGATATAGATAAGGTTTTTTATGATTGATTTAAAAGCATACGAATATTTTCAACACTAAAGGTTGAGTAATGTTGTAGTTGAACACGCCTAGCGTGTTCGAGACGGTTGGTTGGTTGGACAGCATTGAATGAGTTATGCAGGGGTTCAAATTTTTAAAAGATACGATGCAGTTTCAACCCCTTGTAACGAATACTATGAATTCGATCCAGTGATAATCGATAAACCGTCTAATTTTTATGTGTTCCGGTTTGAAGGGCAATGTTTCCAGAGAAATTACAGGGCTTAGAGATATCAGATCTTAGATCTCTGGGTGACGAGCGCAGTGCAGTGCTAGGTAATGATTTGGACTCTTCATGTTCCAATAGCTGCGTGTCACTGTGCTGTTATGTGTCAGGCATGTTGCTTACCATCAGGGACATGTCCGGATCGTCTCGTAAACATTTATTTAAAAAAAAAAAAATGTGGAATTTTTAGATTCACAGACTAAGTACACCTAGAACTCTTTTGAATTTTACAAGTGTGACGTTGGCATGAAATCAAATTGTGACTTCTGAAGTAAAGTCTACTTAGTCTGTGAAAAAAGCGAGGGGAGCAGAACTGTCAGATTTGTTAGGCTGGTGTCAAACTCGAATGACATAACGAAAAAAAAAAGAAAATGACGTTAGTTTGTTATGATTTGTATGAGGCTATCTATGAATTCTATGAGGTTGAGGTTTACCCCCCGTGGTTAGAAGGTTAGAAGATTAGGTTTTGGTCACGGTTTGGTCGTTTACCGTTATTTGTTTATGTTTCATTAAAATTTATTGCGTTTGAACAAACATTACGTGTTCCTGAGCTTTAACTTCAAACATTTCATCATAACAAAATACACTAGCTAATCGGGTAAGTATATGAAAAGTTATCGATTTCAAATTACTATTTTTGTCTATTAAACGTAAATTCTTTACATTCTCTTTGGTAAATTCCCGACAAAGTTTCTACTTTGATTCATCTCGTCTTTATCTTCGTATTATTCTCGTTCATTCGTAGTGAATTTAACTATAGCCTGCAGTAACTACGATACCTAATGTTTATAATGTACAGGACTTAATCACGATTTAATTCATTGTTTAAATACCTCGACGTTTCGGCAGCGTTACAACCGCCGTGGTCACGAGAAGACTGAAGAAATTGCGGGTCGTCTCATCGCGAAATGAGGGGATCTGGATCTACCCTCATTTGGTCTTCAAAAATCGCAGGGTTACCACCACGACACACAACACTAACCGTATTACCAGGCTTCTCCGAACTCACTCCGCGATGCGCGTACATTTATTTATAACTGGATTCCACGACGCCGATAACCGAAAACCATCCTCCCGGTTGAAATTACGATGTTTTTTGTAACCACGGCGGTTGTAACGCTGCGGAAACGTCGAGGTATTTAAACAATGAATTAAATCGTGATTAAGTCCTGTACATTATAAACATTATGTGTTCAAATAATCGCGAAAGCTTAAAAACAATACTACGATACCTGTGTAAATATTTGGTCTTAAATGATTTTACTTCAATGTACTTATTTACTACTAAAGTATTTGTCTCGTAGAAAACTGCTTGACTGCTCCATACTCCATAGAGCTTACGACTATAACCAGCATAGAACACAAATTATCAAATCATAAAATATTTAAGGTAGGTGTTTATTGTTTTAAAATCTTTGTTCTAGTTGAATTTATCTTAAATACACAATGCAAGAGGGATCCGATTCTGAAGAAGAAATCTTGGTATATGCTGAATTTGAAGATAGTGTCAACATTGATAAATACAGAGCAATTCATATACTAGGAGAGGACGGGAAAAATCCTATTATACAGTTGGATGAAACATTTTTCTTAGGTATGTTTGTACCCTTTAAATTTCTGAGCCATGTATGAGCTTTTATATAATTGCCTATGTGTAAGATTGTAAAATTTAAATTAGGGACACTTATTTTTGTACAATTTGGTGGTTATAAGTTCTGCTTCAAAAAATCATCACCTCTATAGTCCTTAAGCCCTTATCTGAAGCAGTCCAACTTTTAAATACTCGAATAACACCCTGGGTATGGGAATAGGTGAAAGCCACTAAGATAGAATGTCTAAGATAGAAATAATGATGTCAATGATTCAGCATAGCCATTCTAAACCCAGATGGATTGATCTGATATGGATTCTCATCTCATCTCGGTCTTGGCTTATCTGTTTAATATGATAGAAAGGAGGATTGTCATTCTGAATTTGAGCAGTTTGGATTGCGTTTGGAATCAGTACCCTGAACTGTTTATGATTAACTTGATAGAATGATGATGTTATTGCATATATTTTTATGACACTCGCACAACAGTCCCTAGTTTAAATTGAAGCATTGAATCAGGCATAATTCCTTCAAGAAGATTTTTTTGTATGTTAATAATGGTGGACCTCAATGAGTTCCACTGCCTAGACATTCTTATTACAAAAGTGGAGTTAAACCTGCTAATTAATTGATTCAACATCAACCATAAAATAGTTGTAGCTTTTTCATGCTGTAAAATAAACTTGGAATTGAACTTCTGACACAAAAAGAAAATTCTTGTACTGCTTGCTGATCAATAAATAATACAATTAATTACAGGAAAGTATGAGAATGCACTAGGAACATACATGTTTTTTGAAAACACCACAATCCAGGGCAAAGATCCAATATTTGATGAGTATCCTGAAAAATGTGTCAAATATGTTTGTCAAACAAGAAAACTGATGAGCGTCGAACATGCTTATGTTACACCTAAAGAGGGCACAGGTTTATATCCATTTATTTTAATACTTATTGCGAGACTTCGAATCTGGGGTCAAAGTTTTACTGTTTAAATAGCAATTTTCTTGGGTTAGAGTTTGAAATCAACTTTCACTTACCCTTTCTAACTTTATGTGGGCTTATTTTACCATATGTCCAATTCCTCATGTTTTCTTTATCATCCATCATCAGACCATTTTTTTATGTCTGCGCTGTACCCTTTGAAAACTTCATTTTTTTTCTCTATAAACAGGTAGTACAATGGTATTTTTAGGCCTAATAGTTTTTGAGATATGACATCAAATCTCTTTATTCAATGTTCAATACCACTATTAGGGTGTCCCAGACTATAAGGGGAAAAATTTTTTTTGCAAATTAAGACACGCATACCCTCTTATTTTGTGACATTTGCCCTTAATTACTGAAATAATAAATATTATTGAAATCGGATAACGCTAACCCGTGCCGAGTTGACGTCAAACTTTGAATATAAAAGTTTGTAGGGAAAACATAGGGAAATATTTTTACTCAATATTTATATTAGAAATAAAACACTGGTACTTTGATTATTATATTATATTTATTATTTACATATTATGCAAATTAATCATTTAAAAGACACTATTAATAAAACAATTTTTTAAAGGTTTTTTTTTCAGTCAGGATATACTTTTCTGTGTTCTTGTACGCAACGTAATAAATATTGTTTTTGTTCCTCGTCAACTGTGATTAAGCCATGAAAATCTTGCATCAACTTAACAGCTCTTTCAGCCGTATCATTAACTGCTTTCAGGGACTGCACCTTCATTTTACTTAGGATACTCCATGAGAAAACTATCGTCAATTTTGAGTCGTTTGAAAAAGGATTTGCTGTTCAAGGAAACAAAGTCATCGATGTTTTTTTCGAAAAGAGGCGCCTGGAGGCCGAATTTTAAACTTATTAGCTGTATTTCCATCAAGAAATATTATGCAGAGCTCTATTAACTCGCGATAGTCATCTCTTACAATTTCTTTGGTCAATTCAGTTCTGTAATACTCTAAAAGTTCATCAATTTCAGAATCGTTTAATAAAGGTGAAATAGCGTTTTTTGTGGCGTTGTATTTTCTATACATTGATGTTTTTCCAGTTTGATCGAAAAATTTTGAATAATGGGATATCGGGACTTGTAGTGACTTGGCTGATTTTGGCCTCGAACACAGCTTTTAGTACCAATTCGTAGATGTGATGGCGGCAAGCAAAAATCAACATTTCCCTGTTCAATTTCTGTTCGAGAAGAACACATGCGCCATTAATTCGGCCTGTGTTAGAAGCAGTAGTATCACAACACAGGATCTGTGCTTTATCTTCAAGATTCCAGTCAACAATAGCATTCCAAACTGCTTGTGCCTGTTCGCTTCCCGACGAGTTTTCTAATTTTGGCACAGCAATAAGTTGTTTTTTACTATCGTATGAAATAACTATTGGTAGACGTTCCTCTTTAGATTTGTGTACGTCTAAAGCCGGCAACAGTTTTCCATCCTAGTGGACAGTTACTGAGTCTGGTACAACGTTTTTAAAATTAAGTTTTATAGTTTCTGCGCGCTGTTTTCGCTTTTCTATACGAATTCGAAGTACCCGGTCACTTCGTCCTGGCTCCCTCTGCTTTTGTAAGAAAATCTTATCTTCATTTATTTTTGTTAATTGAAGCGCATCGGCGTGTGCAATATCAAACAAATTATTTATATTTGTAACAAACTTCTGTCGACGCTGCTCAAACACATCTTGAGTTTTGTTTGTATCTTTTTTGCAAATTTTTCCAAACTTGGTATAAGGCTACAAGTTTCTAATACAGTTTGGTAAAGATTTTGTTGGTATACGTGCCTTTTCCCAATAAATAATGCACTCACGAATAGTAAGATTTGCACTTTCATTGACACTTAAATATTTACGAATATTATAAAATAAAACCGCCAGCACTTGACCATTATAAGGAAGTTTAGAACCTGTAATTTGATGTTTTACATCCCCGATCAAAAAAATCTTTTTTAGAACTGCATAACTCCACAGACATGTTGATTCAACGAAAACAATGCGTTAACTAGTAAAAACAAACACGATATAACAAGCACATTAACGCTTAGTTTGCGCGCGCCGTACTATGCAAGATCTGACAAGTTTTGATGCAAGTCGGCACGGGTTGCCGTGATTCAATTAACGTGAAATTTTATTTATAAGTGTTTTGACATCATTGGCACAAAATAAGAGGGTATGCATTAAAAAAAAGAACTTTAATTTTCCTGGGACACCCTAACCACTATTTTCAAAACGATCAAAACACTTGTATCTCAGTAGATTTAGTTGCTGCTCAGCTTTGCATGATCGTTTATAAAACAATCCTTGTTATGATAGTTTAAAAGTTATGTTCTCTGTCTGGCTATAATAATGATTAATTTTGTGTTAATCTTTACAGAAATGAACCACCACAATCAGGATGTACCAATAGATGAGGATGTGTCACCGGTGACATTTACTAGTATAGAACAGGCTACAAAGGCTTTTGAAACCTATTTTAAAAACAAGGCGGCTTCTTCTACAGATGAACAAATACAAACAAGCACACAAGGGATGCTAGAAGATAGTGATGGCATCAGGTAAAGGTTATATAGAATACAGGGTTATTGATAATCAGCCTGCATCCTTTAAGTACATTAAATATGTCAACTTTTGTTCTAGTTTTAAAAAAGTATATATATTTTTCCCCATACAACTTTACTGGAATGCCACAATGCACTCCAATCCATAGCGAGTGCGAACAAAGTAACCCTCCAATGGATTAAAGGACACAGTGACTCACTAGGTAATGACGCAGCAGATGAACTGGCCAAAAGGGGAGTAAAGGCAAAGGTACATGGTCCGGAACCACTAATGCCTATACCCCAGGCTTAAATAAAAACGTGGCTGCGCAGAAATACTGAAGAAGCCCATTTAACAGAATGGAATAACAATGAAGGATGCAGGCAAACAAAAAATGCCGTTCCGGAAACATTGAAAAAATGCAATGGGCAACAAAAAGAAAAAAAATACTTTTGGGATATGTATTGAATTTTTACAATAGTTGTAGACCAAGTATATATAAGGTATTGTTTGTTTAAATATACAAAACATAACGGATTCAGGATGGTCCAGTAACCCTGTATAAAAATCCAGTGTCACCATGTTTGTTTCCAGTGAACTCTTGACCAAGTCAACCGATATTCACAACAGTTGGTATTTATGTGTACCTAATTCGAACAACGTGAGAGATAAGATAGTTTTCATTTTGGTTAACGGGCTTTATATGAGACGAACTTCTTAGCATTCCATGGATTCACCGTGCAGATGTCGGGTCCATCGTGTGTAGATTCATCCTAGTGTAGATGTACGAGTTTGTCATCACCATAGCTTTTACCAGTGAAGGAAAACATAGTGAGGAAACTGGCTAGGTGTGGTGGTTTGTCTTTGGATGGTAAAACTCAAAACTCTTGAAGTAATCTAAATTTCTTATCTTCTTATTTTTGTTGCGGGAATTTCTACTTTCTACTAACATGTCCCATGACCCATGGGGTATTTCATATTATAGTAATCGATTTTATTGCTAAGGTGGTGAAATTGATGAAATGTTTCTGGAATTTGTATGCGTTAAATATCACATACAGTAGCAGCAGCACCCACAGCACAGCTTCGACATAACACCCCAATTTTTTTCTGGGTCTCTACCCAGCCCCCCTTTAAGCCTGCAGCGCCCACAAGGGGGCGTTATCGGCCACTTTGGGAAAGGCTGCTCTATCACGTCGGAACGGCTAAAATCAATCACCAAGACAACAGATCCGGTTAACATTTGGAACACTTAGATTATACTATGAAATTATGAGTAGGCACACATAGGCTATTTTTCATCTCAAGAAAATTACGAAAACGGAAATTACGTGTATAAAACAGCGGGGTGCTGCTGCTACTGTATGTGATATTTAACGCATACAAATTCCAGAAACATTTCATCAATTTCACCACCTTAGCAATAAAATCGATTACTATAATATGAAATACCCCATGGGACATGTTAGTAGAAAGTAGAAATTCCCGCAACAAAGATAAGAAGACAAGAAATTTAGATTACTTCAAGAGTTGTGAGTTTTACCATCCAAAGACAAACCACCACAGCACCACACCTAGCCCAACAGAGATGGGATTCCCCAATTTATGAAAAGAACCTAACTTGTGGATATGGTTGTTGGTGTTGGTTATTATTAGCTTCTTACTCTTACCGTATGTAGTTAGTTGCGTTTTAGTGCTTGCGTTGGAAAGAGGTGTATTGTTATATTATTTCTATTCAAAAATAATTTATTAGTTTTCATAAATAATTAATTTCCTTTGGACATGACTAAGTTCATACCTGCTGATGTCGCTGACGAAGATGCTACAGTTTATTTTGGTAGGAAATAAATATTAGTGTTGTAGTTTAAATTGTGCACTATATTTAAATGGAAAATTAATTCATTTCAATTAATTTCCAATTTTGTTTTCACCTCCGTATGTAATTTTTTTCCGCGGAAATTCTTAATTTGTGAAAGTTTGCATTTGATGCGTAGAAAACAGCCAGCCTCTTAATGTGAATTATTTCCGCCCAGTTCTAAATATTTTTTGTCTTTTCAGCACAGAGCAATGAAAACAAACGCGCCCATCGCCGAATGAGAAAGCAGACGTTGGAAGATGTGCTACTCGAAGTTATCAAAAACCACGTCAAACTCGATAAAAAGGAAAAAAAGAAAAACAACACCATACTCTACTCAGTACTCGAAGAGTTCTTGAAGAAGATGAAAGCTTGTGATAAATTATTCAACAGCATGAGACCCAAGTTGGAATATCTGGGTAGTTACTTCGATGGCCTACGTGTCGGTCGTGCAACCGAGTATGACATTAATATTATACTAACGTTACATCTAAATTACGATAAAATAGAACTGAAAGGTGCGGATATGAAAGGCGCTTATGCTACTTTACGGATGCCGTCAGAGTTCCGAAGGTTGGCGAAAACTCCAGCGACTGCGATCAAGGGATTCAAGGATACGGAACTGTGGTGCGATCCGGACCATCGGTTGTCGGTGCGCCGCTTCAGGTCGTGGATGCAAAGGGTAGTCGATGCGACGCTCAATACTCTCCCCGTCGAAAACGGAGCGAAAGTCCTTATAATTAACAATAAATCATACCAAATCTCCGCTAAGACTTCTGGCCCGGCAAACACCCTCACCATCACAGAAAGCAGTGATAACATAATCGATGTGGATCTAGTTCCGACTTTAGAGTTCCGATTACCAAAACAACCGACCCATTCGGGCGTAGACTTCAATAAAGTGGAAGTGACAAAAAAACTTGAGTACTTCGTAGTTCCGAAGCCCAGTGAAGACGATTTCAGTTGGCGACTGGCATTTCCTTTCCAGGAACGTTCTTACATATACAACAAGAATAACATGAAAGGTACGATCAAGATTTTGAAGCTTCTACGTGATGTGCAGGGTTTCAACAAATTAGCGAGTTACTACATAAAGACGATATTTTTGTGGGAAGCAGTTGAAAATACGGATGGTTTTTGGAAGAACAACTCATTGTCCTTTCTTGTTTTGTACATGATGAATAAATTGAAAGACTGCTTAGAAAAGGGGGTTATAAAGAACTTTTGGTGCCCTGCTCACAACCTCATTGAAAATATCAAAATGGAGACTTGTCAGAATTGGCGCAACAGGCTTGTTCATATTATTAATGTGATTGAAGAGAAGAAGAGATCTGATCCTCATATTATCCTTCAATACTTAACTGATCATAAGAATGTCGCGTCATGAGATAACGGGAAAAAAAATTGGCGTAGCTTATAAGAGCACCTACTCTTAGGACCTGAGTAGAAAAAACGACTCGATTAGTTACATTCCCTTCCTCTTTTGCTCCAAACAATGATGAATCTATAGTAACAAATGAAATATTTTTTACAAAATTGTTTAGCGATAAGCTAATGTCACAGGTTACGTTGAAACAACTCATTCTCAGGTGTAAAATTGTCCTTTACGAAAAGTACAGTAATAACAATGTCTTGTTAAAGTCAAACCTCTGCATACTGTGAAAAATCTTACTGCTATATTCCATACATTTTCTCGTTTATATGAGCCTGTCATTTTATAATTCAATAGGTATAATTCAATACCTATCATTTTTTAGCAGTCAAATCTGTATTCAAGTTTTCAAAGTTATTAACACCATAATCATGAACTCAACAAGAAAATCTGAAAATCTCATCAAGTGATGTTGCAATTGGTTAGTTTTAGAAAAGCAGAATCATGTTGTGATCACGTTATATGTATTTATTTATTATTTGTAAGTTATGTAACTAGTTAATTTTGTTTATAGTAAATGTCACATGTTTTAAACTTAGTATTAGGCAAAAACCAAAACACTGCAATAAAGTGTGTTACTATAAAATTTTACTCATTTCTTTTATTTTCATTACTTTCGTTGTCTTGTAGGTTAAAATTTCGAATATTATCGCAGCTGTTAAGGTGGTGTAGCCTAAGGAGCACGCGGGGGTCTAACCCACAACCTCACGTTTGTGAATCATACATTCCAGTCACTAGCCCACTACGGTTTCTATATAACAACGTGGCTTAAACGGACTTGAAAGGTTCCTTTTAAGTTTACGGCCCCTAGGAGTGCTATTCTTTTCATTTTGTAAAAGTAAAAAAAAAGTTGGCAGTCATAGGGACTGCCGATAGAAGTGAAAACTTGTAACTCAGAATTAGATAGTACACTTTGGAAACTACGCGGGTGAAACCGGAGGGTGTTGCTTGTCTGGAATAAGTCTTCAAAGCATTGTCGTCTAAATAAGTCTTCAAAGTATGGCCATGGTTAGATATATATGTAATGGTATAGTTGCCGGAAAACAAGTTGACCCAAATTAAGTTAGCAAGGGGAAATTCGGGCATGTCCACATCCACCAAATAGACCTTAAAAACGTTTCTGCGCAACCATGCGCAGCTACATAACTTCATTGGGTCAACTTGTTTGACGGCCACTATAACCATGGTAACACGCCATGGCCATCCGGAAATACTGACGCATTTCTAGATGGCCATGGTCCCGAGTTCACCCGAAGATTTCTTCCATTCACGAGCGTGAGGTCTATTCACAGCCCACGAAAAATCTGTGTATGGTGAGCAAAAATAAGTTTCCACTTAAAAAAAAAGTACCTACCTACCTACTACAGTACCTACTAGCTAGGTACACGACGATAAACGGGAATATAGCAGTATAGCACTACCGTAATAAGGAAAGGTCTTAAATGGTCAAATAGCTGAGTAACACTGTTGCTACGAGCGAGTATAGGTAGGTTTGTTGCTTACCATGAGACGCAGGATTTGCTCATCTTGACACTATGTACCTAATACTAAAAAAAAAAAAGTTTTTTTCTGAAAATATTGCTGATTTCGATTCCACTAAACACTAAAATAAATACTTCTTCGAAAAAAAATTTTAGTTGCGTGTGAAAATGTATACATTACTTTGTTCCAATACTCCTTCTAATCCATTATTCCGCAACGCCGGCCGCCCAAAAATCATGCAACGAGGATAAATGATCGAGAATTGCAACCCCCCTATCTTCACCTGCACTCAGTTGGACAGCTCTCAAGAGACGGCGTAGTGCTGAATCTTATTATTTTATACCCTTCTATCATCCTACATAGGTCTCCTGGTGGTTAATTTAACCCATACATTTTGTTCACGGGCCTGCAGTCTATTATTTACATGGAAAAGTTTTCTCTTTTCTCATGAACCCCAAGCCGATCTCGAATTCTCGAACCTCGAACACTCGAACTACTTGAATAATCCCGCCAAATTCCTAATTCATCAATGTTTTTTTAATTATTGATACCATAGAGAAAAAGTGTTGCTTGTTTTTATAAACTTGTTTAAAATCTGTGAATCGTGCAATCTGGCAATCTTACTAATCTGTCAAAATAATGTCATGCCGCCATTTTCTTTGTATCGCCATTTCGTTTCTTTCGTGAGATGGAGAATTTAAAGACAAAAGTGAGATAGAAATAAAATATTTCTGAATACAAATCAATTTGAACTTCTTCTTTTACGAATTCAAAACTACTATAGCGAAATTAGACTCAGGTAAGCGGAGATTCTGAATAGCAAGTCCTTCTGACAGTTTTTTCAGTAATTGTGCTTGGCGTCCTATGTTCTGTTCTTCTGAAAGAGTACAATGGCGTCTGTCCGTCGGAGCGCGTATGAGTTCCGTCATCCTTTTCTTGCATATATCGGCTATTCAGGAGACACTGCTTACATCAACGAATGATCTTTTTTACGAGCAGAGTAGACTGATAAGAAAATATGCCCCGTTGCTTTCGCACATTATGTTTTGGAGTTTCTCTTTCGTGCGACTACAATTAGCCGCGCTTTTGAAATTAGCTCTGATTTCTCGTAAAAGTGTTCTTAGTTGTTTTAACGATGTGTTGTGTATGTGATACATTGCAGATACGTATAATGTATAGTAGTTGATTGCACGCGTAGATAAACGACTTTTCTGTGAAGATGTTTACGACAAATGCGGTGCAGGCAGGCACAGTGCCGACCCTGCAATACCAGGAGCACACAACACAGAAGTCTCAGGGAAAGAACATAGAGAATGTGCAACAGAAAGCTACACCACAAACTCAACAGACTCAACAACAACAGCAGGTAATTACAGCTTATAGAACAACCAGTGATTGTGTCAGTATTCTGTACAAACACATCTTCTTAGTTTTAAGAGAAGTGAACAGAAGTAGAAAACTTCACTAACATTGTCAAAAGTTATAAGGTTTTTTTATTACAGTTAAATCTTTGTCCTTGTAATTTTCCTTGTAAAGTTTGGGATTTAACTTTTCGAAATAAATTAAATTCATGCAATATTCTATAGTGTTACAGATATATTCATAGATGGGTGTGACCTCTTACCATCATAGTCACTAATTTGTTGTCTGTTATTTGTAATTGTAAACAAAAAAACACACATTTTAGTAGGTACAACTAAACTTTACATTGCCTGTTTCCTTTCTTATAGGTTATCATGTTCTATCATAGACCACATCATTTGTTATAATCAAGCGAGATAGATATCAAGTGCAAAGTAAATTGATAAACATATTAGTTCAAGTGTCACATGTCTGTTTCAGGAATTCCCTACATTTTGCTACACAACAAACGTCAACATGATTGGAAAGCTTGGAACGGCTGCTACCAGTGGTACAGGAGGTGTCAACATTACCCAGCTAACTACAACTGATGACAAGACATGCTACATAGCTCAACCTTTCTCGTACAACTATGCTTTGGTCAATCAGATGCAAATTGCACCCAATGGGATACAAAATGCAATATCTAACATTAGCTTCAAGTGTGATGTCTGTGGACTTATGTTTGGGCATCTTGCCTTGCTCAATGCTCACAAAAGGATACATGCTCAAGATACAGGTAAGAGATTTTTATTTTTTGAGTTGAAGAAATTCATGATTTTGATTAGATGAATGTATGGTTTATATTGGCTCAGGCTAGAGTTGAGAAAGAGGGTAAGGAGGCCTTTGCCCAACATTGGTACATTTCAGGCTCTTAGTAATAATAACAATTGATGTAGGTTTTTTTTAAGTAAAAAGTAATGAGACGAGCTGGACATGTGCCGGATGGTAAGCAACATGCCTGCCACATAACAGCACAGTGACACGCAGCTGTTGGAACAAGAAGAGTCTAAATCATTACCTAGCACTGCACTGCGCTCGTCACCCAGAGATCTAAGATGTTAGATCTCTAAGCCCTGTAATTTCTCTGGAAACATTGCCCTTCAAACTGGAACACAGTAATGTTTGCACATTGCTGCTTGGCGGTTGAATAACTGGCAAAGGTATGGTACTTCCCCAGGCGGACTCTGCCAAGAGTCCTACCACTACAAAAGATATGCTAAGAGCTATTACATCGTTTCTTAGTCTGTGTAAAGGGTTTCAATATGCATTTTTTACTCATTTTATTTTCTTTCTGGTTGTTAAATTTGACTAGTAAAACATGCTGTTGTAGGATGAATAAAGATGTTCTATTGTCTAAACACCCAAGGGTCTTCCGCCTAACTAAAACTGTCTTAACTTTGATATTACTGTCTCTTTTCTTAACATGAAATGATAGAAAGGAATAGCAAAGCAAAGCCGTAGCCAATTTAGTTAGTTGAAGGGCTGAACTGAGCTAAAAGAAGAAGCTAAAAAATGTATTTGTCTTACATTGACGCAAACTTACAAATTAGCAAAAAAAATTGCTGATTGATAAAAAAAATTGCACTTTGTACCTAATAAAACGTAATAACATACAACAGATTTCACAATTTCCTGGCTATCCAGGAAATCTTCACAATGATGTTATACTCTGATGATACTGGACTGTATAAATACACCACACAGTCTTTAGTCTTAGTACAGAGTGTGTTCTGGTTGACCTATGTAATTGCTTCTATAGTATAATTCACAATGAACACAACACTTGTCATTAACAATTAACATGACATTCAGTTCTCATCCAACTCATAAATATGCATAATCTTTGTATATATTTGTCTTTGTTCACATATTTCAGTTGTTATTAGCAAAGTTCATGTTAAGGTTTATTTGTGTACTGGTCTAAATCTGTGTAATGTTACAGAGACCAAAGGAAAACTGATGATAAATATAATAGTAAGACATACATGGTTTATCTGCTGATTTTATTGCATAAGTATCAGACTACTTGAGGGATCTATTGTTTTATTTTTAAATAAAATATAGAGTGACGAGACAAGCAGGACATGTACCTGATGTTAAGCAACATGCCTGCCTGACAATGAACAGTCCAAGTCATTACCTAGCACCGCACTGTGCTCGTCTTCTGGAGATGTAAGATGTTTTACCTTTTATCCTAGTAATTCCACTGGAAACATTGCCCTTCAAACCGGAATGTTCGCACACTACTGCTTGGCGGTAGAATAACTCCCAAAAGTGTGGTACTTTGCCAGGTGGACTCTGCAAAGTGCCCGCCCTACCACTACTAAATGATATGCATATGTTAGCACCATTGTGGCGAGCTAAATATGAAGTGCAAAAACCAGTGGACATTTATCCAGTTGTCATTATTAAAACATCCTAATGGTAGAGAGAGAGATCACTATTATTTATTCACTAACACAACTTTTACCACTTTTCAGAAAATATAACAGTGGTGACTACCGGAGTTGGCGGGAACGAAGTGACGATGCCACCTCACATTCAGATCCTGTCAACAGAGACAAATGAACAACCACAACAGCACCCAGTTCAAATACATGACAGTGAGTAAATTATATTTTTATCTAAATATCAAACAAGTGGAAAATCATAGGAATGAGAACTTCATGAGTTAAAGTGCAGGGTACTGGTAGTAAATAAATAAAAAAGACTTATATGGTATGTTGGTATGCGAAAAATAAACAAAAGAAAACATCTTTAAACAAAACTTAATAGGTATAGTCCAAGCACCGCAGCAAATAAAGCGAGTAATATCAGTAGTCCGGTTGTTAGTTCGGTTAACCGAACTACTGAAACTTTTTTGTGTCAGCAGTTCGGTTACACGTCATCACCAAACTGTTGACACTGCGGAGTGTCAGTAGTCCAGCTGTTAGATTGGTTTGGATTGGAATTGAATATACAGCATAATAAATGCTACGGGAAAAAGTTTCTAATAAAAATTGCAGAGGCAGTGCCTTTCAAATTTCTTGGTAGAAAGATAGATCACAAAGGACGTACACCATCATTAGAGGTGGTTGTTGAAAATTTCATGAACAACCTCAATAAGGTAGACCAGCAGCCTATCAGCAATATCAAAAAAGCATGGATATATGACAACTACCTCACATCACGTCGCACTTGGCCTTTCCTAGTTTATGACATCGGTAAAACTCTCCTGGCAAAGCTAGATGCCAATGTCATAAAGATATTGAAGTCATGGTTCGGATTGGCACATCCGGCTGATCCCTCTACTCTTTTTAGGGATCACAATAGTTTTGGGCTTAAACTAAAGAAACCGTCTGAGCTTTACAAACACCTAAGAGTTACAAAAACGCATGTTTTGGGAAAGTCGCAAGACGAATTAATTACATCTCTCCCAAAAGACAAAACTGCTTCAGATCTGGAATCTAGACTTCAATTCCATAAACAATTTATGGCAGGTGCACAAGTAAATACTGCTGGGTTGGGTGCGAGAAAAAAAAGGGAAGACCGAGACATGGTAAAAACCTTTCTACAACAAGACGAAAATGACGGTTACAAAGTGCACGCTATGAATTTAGAAATGCAAAGTGAGTGGTTAACCATAGGTGAGTTCTGTATCCCATTAGCTCTAAAATGGCGCACCTTGATCTATGACTGGTCCCCTGCCTTATTAAAATTTTATCTAAATGCATTCCAAATGACCCTCCCTGATCAGAGTAACTTGGTACGGTGGGGAAAAGCCTCTGAAAATGTTGCTATACTTGTGGAGAGGCGATATGTACAGCAAGGCACATATTGGTGGGATGCAAGGTGCTCCTTAATGGGGTCATTACTCACGGCGTCATGACAGAGTACTTGAAATCATACGTGAAGCCATGAGCCTTTCAGTAGCTAGAGCCCAAAAGGGATTGACGACAAACAACAGACAAATTAACTTTGTAAAAGAAGGCTCAACTTCAAACTCCAGGAACAAGCCTTACTCAATCCTGGGTACAGCACCTGATTGGACTATTTTAATGGACACGTATGAAAAGCACTACAAAATCCCAGAGGATGTGGGTGTTTCGTCATCCAGACCGGACATTTTCCTTTTTTCTAGAGCCACGAAACGCATAGTCCTAGTAGAACTTACCGTACCGTGGGAAACTAATATACCTAAAGACCACGCGATGAAACAAAATAAGTATTACGACCTCCTAAACGAATTAACAAAAAACGGCTATGTAGTTAGTTTATACGCTGTAGAAGTGGGAGCGAGAGGTATACCAGCAAAATCTCTCTATAACCTACTGAAAGACCTTGGCTTATCCAGAAGTGCAGTAAGTTCTATACTAGAACGTGTATCTAAAGCTGCACTAGTAGGCTCATATCAGATTTGGCTGGGCAGGGAGAGAAAGGCGAGTGGTGAAGGTGAGTGTTGATGTACGTCAGAAAGGGGCCTTAAACCTACGCCCGAGTCACAAGTCTCGGGAACTACTCGAGTTTTTCTCTCTCTGCCACACGATGGACCCGGCACCCGCACGGTGAATCCATGGAATGCTAAGAAAATCGTCTCAATACTTGAAATCATACGTGAAGCCATGAGCCTTTCAGTAGCTAGAGCCCAATAGGGATTGACAACAAACAAAAGACAAAAATTAACTTTGTAAAAGAAGGCTCAACTTCAAACTCCAGGAACAAGCCTTACTCAATCCTGGGTACAGCACCTGATTGGACTATTTTAATGGACACGTGTGAAAGGCACTTCAGGATCCCAGAGGATGTGGGTGTTTCGTCATCCAGACTGGACATTTTCCTTTTTTCTAGAGCTACGAAACGCATAGTCCTTGTAGAACTTACCGTACCGTGGGAAACTAATATACCTGAAGACCACGCTATGAAACAAAATAAGTATTAAAACCTCCTAAACGAATTAACAAAAAACGGCTATGTAGTTAGTTTATATGCTGTAGAAGTGGGAGCGAGAGGTATACCAGCAAAATTTCTCTATAACCTGCTGAAAGACCTTGGCTTATCCAGAAGTGCAGTAAGTTCTATACTAGAACGAGTATCTAAAGCTGCACTAGTAGGCTCATATCAGATTTGGCTGGGCAGGGAGAGAAAAACTAGTAGCGAAGGTGAGTGTTGATGTACGTCAGAAAACGGCTATGTAGTTAGTTTATACGCTGTAGAAGTGGGAGCGAGAGGTATACCAGCAAAATCTCTCTATAACCTACTGAAAGACCTTGGCTTATCCAGAAGTGCAGTAAGTTCTATACTAGAACGTGTATCTAAAGCTGCACTAGTAGGCTCATATCAGATTTGGCTGGGCAGGAGAAAGGCAGAGTGGTGAAGGTGAGTGTTGATGTACGTCAGAAAGGGGCCTTAAACCTACGCCCGAGTCACAAGTCTCGGGAACTACTCGAGTTTTTCTCTCTCTGCCACACGATGGACCCGGCACCCGCACGGTGAATCCATGGAATGCTAAGAAAATCGTCTCTATAGGTAATTTCATGCTCTACAATTCTGTTACCATTATTTTTAATTTATAAACTAAACATTAAGTAAAAACTAAATTTAGTGAAAAGTTTGAAGCGCTATAAGTTTGAAGCGCTATAATCTACAATAATGATTAAAAACCTAAAACGCATTATATGAAAAGCCAACTTGGATTTAAGGGAACCCTTGATTATTCATATAAACAAGGTGACAAATATTTTTATCTACAATAATGATTTCTACAAATTTTATCGTACGATGCGCGGTTCGCGATATATTCAATAAAACGTGTTTTCCAAGATGGCGGCTGAAGTGAACCCCCTCCCGCCGCGCCAACTTGGATTTACATTCAGGGGACACCCTTGATCATATTCCAAAAAAAAAAACCAGTACATTGCAAAAAAAAACCCCCGGTGCTTGGCATAGTACTACAAAATATATAGATGTAAGAAAGCTTTATTCCAATGTATTAAAGCATTACAGGTTTATCTTATCTTTGCAATTTCCACCTAACCACTCTCCTTATTTATTCAAACAATTTTACTTCATTTCAGCCAAGCCAGTTTTAATAGACAAAATACAGAAGTGTATAACATGTGGTGGCAACATCAGCAACAACCCTAAGAGAAAGGGACCCAAGTTGATTAGATGTGAAAACTGTATAGCACAAGATTCGGTTGATCAGCAGAGAAGCAATCAAAGTAAGTTTTATTATTAAAATTTTCCTATTTTAATAGCACTATCTCATACTAGGTTAAATCTTTACTTTTCGGACGTAGAATGTTTCGTAACGTAAATGTGGGTTTTCCGTAGTAAGCAGTTCGGGGCAGATTTTCGTGGCGTCAGACAACAACGTGAAGTATGAGATGAGCGCCGCGCAACCGGCGTCCGACCCGCTCGCCACGCAGCCCGCGCCGCAGCAGCAGGCAAACACGCAGAAACCATGTAAGCAGAAATGTTTTACTTTTAACTTAAGTATATGTACACTTGGCCGCCATCTCGCCAGATGTGAAGCGACGATGCGTTCTACGATGGATCGTGTTTACCTAGAAAAAACGGATTCACTCTAGTTTATAAGCCAAAGAAGACTCCTGTCACAAGGGTAACCTGCCTCAGCTCTATTGGAACCTTGCAACATGCCAAGCAGACGAGCGACTACTATACAACTTTTTTCTGTGTTTTTGAAGTTATACTTCTTTTGGTAATTACTAGGATATTTTGTTACTATTAAATACGCATATATATGATTAAAATAACTGAGCACAATCTTACTTGGTAGGATGGTAAAACCAGACTGGAGTTTTTAGAACTACCCTCAGTCAGGACATAACATGCCTTTCCCTCAGGATAGCTCCATCTCACTTCACTTTAATTAATGCACTACACTATGTTCATCTTATCCTATGTGTGTAATATGTAGTCTTTTTGTATTCTTACTAACTAACTATGGGTACATTGTTTTTAATGTATAGATGTTGTTTATTCCTCATCATGATCGGTCTCTTCTTCAGATTCCGATATCTCTGCTCTTATCTTCTTGTTCAATGAAGAAAGTGGGGACACCGACAGTGCTCTCTTAGTTCTGACTGTCGCTCCTGATCCACCAGGCAGAATCATTTGTTGTGGATCTGTTACTCCAATGATATCTGCCCATTTCTGTGGTGGGGGTATGTCTATATTATCGCCTGTTTCACTTTCACTATCATATCCTTGTGATTCACTTGTTTCTTGTGCTTCCTTTTGAACTGGAGTCCCTCCACTCAGCATCTGGTTGATGTGTCTTGTCAGTAACTTTCCATTCCATCGCACTAAGTATCTGCACACCCCAATTCGCTTTTCTACAACCCCTGTAGCCAACGTGGTCCTTTAGCATAGTTTCGTATGTATGCAGTCTGTCCTACTTTAAACTCTCGCACTTTGATATCTTCATTTCCTTTTTCTTTTAGGCATTTGTATGGCAAAGGATTTAAAGAGTCAAATTTGGTTTTAAATCGTCGGTTGTTCAAAAGCTCTGCTGGTGTCTTTTCATTCACTGTATTTGGTGTAGATCGCAATCCATATAACATATTGGGTGACGTATGTGCCAAGGTTCATCAGTTCTTTTCTTCAATTTATTTTTACTGTCTGCACAGTACGTTCAGCTTGCCCATTAGAAGCTGGATGATATGGTGCTACTAAAATTTGCTTTATATCATTTTCCTTAAGGTAACTCTTGAATTCCTCTGATATAAAATTTCTTCCATTGTCAGTTACTACGGTATCTGGTAACCCTTGTCCTGCAAATATATCCCTGAGAGTTCGGATTAATGTAGAGCTACTCATGTCATGCACAATTTTACTTCTGGCCATTTTGAAAATGAGTCTATTAGGATCAAAAAGTTTTCCCTTGAAAAGGTCCAGCATAATCTAAGTGTATTCTGGACCATGCCTTATCAGTTTTGAGCCAATGGTGAGTTACTTGTGCTGGCATATTTCTGTTTTCAGAGCAAATAGTACAATTTTTATCATTCCTTCAATCATCTTATCCAAAGCTGGCCACCAAAATAGCTTCTTGCCAGAGCTTTAGTGATAACAATTCCATCATGATTTTTATGTAACTCTCCCAATACATATGATCTTATTTTTCTGGTAATATTACTCTACTGCCCATAAAATGCAATTATTGTGTACTGACAATTCATTCCGTTTTTGCAATACACTTTAAACTCTTTATCTACTCGGGCAGGCCAACCATTCCGAATCAATACATTACTTTAGCTAATGTCTGGTCTTTTTAGTAAGTTGGGCCACCTGAATTGCAGTAAAATCCAGCCCTACTGGTCTCCTCTCTATCAAAAGGACCCCAGAATATTCTTCCTCTACTTCACATTTCTCCTGTTCTTCAGATGGCCATCGACTCAATGCATCCGCATTTCCCAGTTTTGCCCTCAACATATTGAATTTCATAATGATATGAGCCTAATAATAGTGCCCATCGTAACATCCTTGGAGAAATAATGTTTGGAATCGGTTTTCCAGGTCCAAATATCCCCAACAAAGGTTTGTGATCCGTTTTAATCACAATTTTCCGCCCACTGATGTATTGATGGAATTTCTTTAGACCAAAAATGATGGCTGCAGCTTCTTTGTCTATTTGTGCATAATTTCGCTCATGAATGTTCATAGTCCTTGAGGCAAACATTATTGGTCTAACTGTTCCATCTGCCATTTCATGTTCTAGCACTGCCCCGAGTCCATATTCAGAGGCATCACAAGACATTATCAGCTTCTTTCTACTATCATAGTGTACTAAGGTATCTTCACTTGAAATCATTGTCTTTAAGTTTTCAAAAGCTGCCTGACATTTCCTGTTCCATATCCATTTAGATCCTTTTCTAGTAATCTATATAAAGGTTCGGCTATATTAGCTTTATGTGGTAAAAATCTATCATAAAAGTTTAATAACCCTAAAAACGCTTGCAATTCCTTTAAGTTTTTTGGTGCATTTGTTTTCAAAATAGCTTGTATTTTCTCTTGAGTAGGGTGTATTCCAGATTCATCTACAATGAACCCTAGAAATTGTACCTTTGGTACTGCAAAAAGGCATTTCCCTTTGTTTACCCGTAGCCCCGCTTCTTGTAATCTTTGTAATACAATTTCTAATCTAGTATTATGGCTTTTAATATCACTACCACATACAACGATATCGTCTAACAGTACCGCTGTCCCTGGGATTCCTGCAGTAGAAGACATTAACCTTTGAAAAATCCCAGGACAAGCTTTAACTCCAAAAGCCAAACGCTTTACCTTGTATAATCCTTTTGGTGTATTGAGGGTAAGTAGATTTGCAGTACTCTCATCGACACGTACCTGGGTATACGCTTGTTCCAAATCAATTTTTGAAAATACTACTAAATGAAGCTTTTGTAGAACTGCAGGGGGGGCCTGCAGTTCTACAAAAGCTTCATTAAGGGTAGGCAATGGATATGTATCTGTATTAGTGACTTCATTTACTGTTGAACGATAATCTCCACATAACCGTACCTTGCCATTTGGCTTTGGAACAACCACTATTGGTGTTGCCCATTCTGAGTGAGTAGTTGGTTCCAAGACATCCTCACTCACTAGTCTATCAATCTCCTTAAAAACCTCATGTCTTTGTGCAAATGCAACTGGTCTACTCCTCAGAAATTTTGGCCTTGATCCTTCTTTTGGTGTAATGTTGACTATTGGTCCAGTATATGTCCCTAAACCCGGTTGAAACACCTGTCCATATTTATTAAGTACTTGCCTTACTCTATCTTTCTCAAGTGTAGTTATTTTGATACTATTCACTCCTTGTATTACAATACCTAGATCAGCGAACCAATTTCTTCCAATAAGGCTTGTACCACAGCCTCTTGTTATCAATATTTTCATATGTTTCCTAATGTTTCTATAATGTACTTGAACTAATGCCTGTCCAAGCAAAAACAATTTACCATCTGTATATGACTTTAAAGCAATATTTGTTGGTTCAAACTGTGGCAGCTTTCCTTTCCATATGAGTCTGGCTATATTTTCATTAACTATTGAGTATGGGCAGCCTGAATCCACTTCCATCAGTAGCTCTGTTCCATTCAGCAACACTTTAATTTGAAATGGTTCCACTTTATCTTGCCTAATGCTATTTAAACCAACCTCATACAATCCATTACACTCAGATTTGTGCTTTGTTTGTCTATCCTTCATCCTGCATGCTGCTTCTATGTGTCCTGTCCTGCCACAGTGATGGCATTTACTCCAACGGAATCTACATTCACTCTTATGCTGCCTGCCACAACGAAAGCAATTAGCATCGCTAGATTCTTTTCTAACTGTCTTGAAATTAACTTTATTTATTTCCATCGGAACCTCCATTTCCTGAGGTGCCTCACTTGTGTTTGGCCTGGTCTGTACAATGATACTAGCATCCAGGTTAGCAGTTTCATGTGACAGGGCAATATCACAAGCTTGCTCAAATGTTAACCGAGTTTGTTGTAACAGCTTTTTTGAATTTCTTTGTCATTTATGCCACATACTAATCTGTCTCTTAGAGTACGATTTAAGTCTGTAAAATTACAATGGAGACTTAATTTCCTCAACTGGGCAATGTAATCCCTCACTTTCTCAACTACTTCTTGGTTTCTGGTGTGAAATTTATAGGATTCTACAATTTCGTTAGGTTTAGGGTGAAAGTGATTGTTCAAAATGGCTACCACATTTGTAAAAGAAACTTCACTTACATTTTTTGGTGAAACTAATGATGTTACCAAATCATACAGATCTGAACCACACACTGCAAAAAAATTTGCCTTCTTCTTTGCATCTTCCTTTATTTCACTTGCTTCCAAGCAGTATCCAAACCGTTCTATGTAATTTTTCCAACAACCATCATTAACATCAAAATTATCAAACTTTATACCCATAGTTAAGTTAAATATTACAAAGTGTTTAACACAACAGAACACAGTTTTCTAACACTTTTGTACTGTTTTTCCTCGTCGCCACTATTAAATACGCATATATATGATTAAAATAACTGAGCACAATCTTACTTGGTAGGATGGTAAAACCAGACTGGAGTTTTTAGAACTACCCTCAGTCAGGACATAACAGTTACCACTTTAAAATAGCTGATCTACCCCTGCCGTAATCACCCCCAAGTTAGGAACCCAGGGTGCAGACACAGGCGTTGCTAATGGTGTTTATCATTTCCCAGTGCCAGGCCACCATCCTGTCAAGAAAAGAAACCTGGCTTCAGTGACAAAGTGCCAAAACTGCAATGGATCTGGAATCATATTTGTCGGTGGTATCAAGCATAAGATCCACCAGGCGAACTTAGACAAGCCATTCCATTGCAACATTTGCGGCGGATCGTTCTCTAGATACTCCTCCCTGTGGTCGCACAAAAAACTACACTCGGGAGAGAAGAATTTCAAATGTGGCATCTGTGGTATTGCATTTGCCAAGGCTGTGTATTTAAAGAATCATTCTAGGATCCATACTGGAGAAAAACCCTATAGGTAAGTTATAATCTCTATTTATATTGTAAATGCGAACCTAACTCTGTATGTGTATACACTTTCACTCTTAAACTACTGAAACAATTTAAATTAAATTTGGTACAGGGATAGTCCAGTCTGAGAAAGATAAGATAGAAAAAAACTCGTTATTAAAAGCCTAGTACAGAAGAGAAACAATTAACTTAACTAAATGTAAAAAAATACATTTCAGTTTTCAACAAATTGGTGAAAGAAGGGACAAAGTTTCGTCCTTTGTCCCTTCTGGACTACTTTTTAATGTGAAAAATATTTTTGTTGTATTACGGTTTCATCATTTTTGAAGCTATAATCTTGAAACTTATTTTTTAGTCTTTTGATTACCTGCATACAAATAAATATGACATTCAAAATTTGTAAAAGATTTACCCTTCAGCCACAGCTTTACTTGACTTATAAAGAGATTTTATTATATTTCTAATACACTCATTTCGAAATTTTGAGACCCTACAATGTAACTTGAAACAAAACTGAAAGAAACAATATAAAATTAATCACATAAAGATTTTTTTTATTATTTATTGCTGCGTTAGTTGATATTAGCGATCCGCCCTGGCTTCGTCCGTGGTATATATAGCTTATAGCACTCAGGGATCAGGTACATGTCTAATGGTGAAAGAAATTTTGAAATCTGTCTAGTAGTTCCTTATTTTAACGCGTTATAACAAAAAACCTGTTCAACTTTACAATATTATTGTAGATAATAGAAAATATTGTGATTATTTCACAAATTTCTAAACGGGATTTTTAATTCTCGAAGATATGGCACTAAAATTTTCTTTCTCATTCTCTAGATGTAATACCTGCGGAATGCAGTTCTCACAATCACCTCATTTGAAAAACCACGAAAGGACACATTCTGGCGAAAAACCCTATGTCTGTGAGGTAAGTTATCTATTGCAAGCATCGAGCTACTCGATCTTCCGCGCAAGCACGGAAGGGTAGCCTTAGCTAAAAAATATTGTTCAAATCTTTCTGTCATTTCTTGCGGGAGAGGAAAGTTGCACACTAGCGCAAAGCCGCACTATTACATACAAAACATACCTGTACCGATCCATTGCCGATCATACTTACACAGCCAAATCACTAACACATAAAAAATAAAGCACCATTCACAAATCTAGCCCCACCCTCAGCCACAGTATATTATCAAACTCCATGTTCCACGCGGACTTTTACTTTGACAGAGGGGAAACGCTGTGTATGCCTACTCCCCTTCCGTGTTGCTTGTTGATTGCAAGAATGTAAAGTAGATGCAATTCAAAATATGTATGAATCCTACTAATATTATAAATGTCAATGAATATTTGGTAGTTTGTTGCTGAATCACTTTGTAAAGTCTGAATGGATCTGGTTGAAATTTGTAACATAGATTACACTACTACGTGGGGAAAAACCGCAAGGCGTTGCTAGTACGTCACTACATAGGATAAAACAAAGTCGTTTTCTCTGTCCCTAAATCCCCATGTATATTTAGATCTTTAAAACTACCAAACAGATTTTGATGCGGGTTTTTTTAAATAGATAACGTCATTCAAGAGGAAGGTTTATATGTATAACTAGATGTCCGCCCCGGCGTTGCTCGTGGTACACTATATAGATATAGTACTCATCAGGATCCCGTACGTATCCAACGGTGAAAGAATGACTGAAATCGGTTCAGTCATTCCTGAGAATATCGCTTTCAAACAAAACACCTCTTCAGCTACCTGCTACGCCACCTGTCGGAAAATGGTTGTACCAACACAGATTTAGAAAACAAAAATGATTAGCACAGGTTTTATATTCAAGAGGTATATAATCTGTGATATTCAATGACGCAATCTTAGACACATGCTGTCATGTGTCATGTCGAAGCACGAAACGTTCGAAAACTCTCAAAATGGAATATTTTTTCCTGTTTTTGTTACATTCTTGATTCATACTCCGCTTCTATTGATAGTAGCGTTATTTTCTATAGCCTTCCTCGATAAATGGACTATCTAATAGAAAAAGAATCATTCAATTCGGACCAGTACTTCCCGAGATCCTAGCGTTCAAAAAACAAACTTTTCAGTTTTATAATATTAGTATAGATATGTGCATACAACAGTAGAGAAACACTGATCATTTTAAAGGTTTTTATTGTGATGTCATAAATAAATACATTTTTTTGCGCTTAGGTACTTTGCAAACGCTAGCTGGATCCTACGAGATGAATCAAAATAATGTACATGTGCATACAACAGTAGAGAAACACTGATCATTTTAAATTTTAAAGGTTTTTATTGTGATGTCATAAATAAATACATTTTTTGCGCTTAGGTACTTTGCAAACGCTAGCTGAATCCTACGAGATGAATCAAAATAATGTACTGTGCAGTATACAATTGTACCCCTTAAAAAGGTCTACAAAAAAGTCAAGAATGGTATATGTCTGTCTCTTAGGGATAACCCACAATAACCATTTTTTTCTTATTTTTACTTTTTAGTATCAGCGTTGCACTAGTACTAGTTAGACGGGTCGCTAGTACTAAATATAGTACTGAAGTAAGTCTGCCGACCGATCTGCCGGAGATCGTCGGTTCTATTCCCATCTAGGACAAATATTTGTTGGTCATTAGTTCTATGTAGCTACGTACATATTTATTAACAATTGTTTATGTATTATTCTACTAACTGATTTCCGTAGCTTTATCAAGTGTGGGATTAGATTAAGGGGATAGTGTGGGTAGGATTTTTTGCGGAGTCCACCTAGGGATGTACTTCACTTTTGCCAGTTATTCTACTGGCGAGCAATAATGTTCAAACATTACTGTGTTCCGGTTTGAAGGGCAATGTTTCCATAGCAGTTACAGAGTAAAGGGATAAAAATAATTGTATATCTTTGGGTGACGAGTGCAGTGCATTGCTAGGTAATCGCGTGTCACTGTGCCGTTATGGACATTAATGTTGCTTACCATCAGGCACGTGACCTGCTTGTCTCGTCACTATATTATAAGAAACACATTTTTTTGCTTGTGCCGTCACGTATTTAATAAAAAAAATACTCTACCGTGCCTAGTGTACCGTCTAGTGCCGACGAAAGTGAAAATATTAAACGATTATGACGTACAATGCAATACCTACATATTTTAATCAGATATTCAAATCTCTATATATAAAAATGCTATGTTGCTTTGTGTACACGCTTCAAAAACTCAAAAAGTTCTGCACCAATCGAGCTAAAATTTTACAATGATATAAAATTCTGCATCAAGGATTGTTTTTGTCTAATTTTTGCATCACAATGTGCCACAGCGAAACATGGCAGGGTAGTAATTTATAAAATCGTAATAAGTAAGTATGTTTAGAATGGAATGACCAAATTGAAGATTTAAAAAAATTAATCCACAAGAATTGAAACAGAGTTGAATACGAAATAATATTAATTGGTATTATTATTGATTAAAATTTGCATAAGGGTCCAAAAACTACTAAGGGATGAAATACTGAAAGTTGCACGATATGTCCACGACTATGTGACCACACCCTGGCGCCAAAGTTGGATCCGCCCTTGAATAAATATGATTTAGTGTGATTGTATCATAGTGAGTCTCATGCTCTACCGACTGAGCTAGCCGGGCACTCTACGTCTACGGGTATGCACGGAATATTTCACACGCAACACCATCTAGCTTCAAACTAAGCAAAGCTTGTACTATGGAAGCCGGATAGCCATGATATAATACTCATATACTTTTTAAATACATAGAAAACACCCTGGCATAGTACACATATTTGTATTCATCACACAAATATTTGCACTGGGCGGGAATTGGATCCAAGGCCCACGGCTTCGCAGGCAGACTTATTTCCAACTAAACCCCCAGGCCAGCATGCGCGGTCCGAAGGGGCGGGGGGAGTCACAGGGGACATGTAAAATCCTCCCCAAAATCGTATACTTACGTTAAATTAAAAAAAATGAAAAATATCTAATAGTAAATAGGCTATTTTTAACGCGGGAAAACAACTTGAACGGGAATGTAAAGTTTTTTTACTCGATTTATTGTATTTATACTGGTGACAACCTAAATCTGAGGCTGCGTACTGGTGACCCCCGCCAAAATTAGAGGCTGGGACCGCGCCTGCAGGCCACCTAAATATATTATAGTAAGTAGATATTTATAGTAATTCATTACGTATGTTCGACAGGTATGTGACAAGGGGTTCGCGAGACATGCGACGTTATGGAACCACCGGCGGATCCACACCGGCGAGAAGCCTTACAAGTAAGCTGAGCAATTGGATTCCATTTATACTTAACCCAGACGTTATTTTCTCATTCGCATTGCGCGCTATCGAGGCGGTATTCTCTTATAGATAAATACCGAAAGCCTTTTTGCCACCGTAGCCACCAAAATTATATTCAGAGTGGTGCATCTGTAATCTGTATGTATATAAAATAAATAAATAATAAATATTGGTGGACAATTCACACACAATATGTCACCGTAAAATTATATAAATCGTCAGATTATAAAGAAAAGAAAGAAAGAAAGAAATTTTTTATTAACACACAGACTAACAAAACACATACATAAGTAGTTTTTCAAGTCCAACATTACAATGCTTATACGGTCCGTATGTGTGGGTACAAGTATGATCAGTGGGCCGCAAACTAAGCACATAGCTTGTATCTTGAGACCCGAGTGCATAAAAACAAATATTTTTCTGTGTACGATTGGAAAAATTATTAAACTACTAAATACCATTAACTTATTACATACAACATAATTATAAAACCGTAACACTAACATAAATAGTTATATTACTAGGCACTTGTAATAAAATAATTTAAAAATCTAACAAAAAAGCTAAGAATTATCGTTTTTGTCTGAAGGACCAAAACGTAAAAAAAGTTATTACCGCTTCACTCAGTACCGCGTCCACTTGTCGCTGTAAATACCGTGGAACAAACCTTCAGTTTCATGGTAAGACAATTTTAGAGCAAGTCCCTAACGTTAGTTTTAAATGAGTACAGAGGAAGGTCGTGTTGGTCTTTCTTTAGTTTTCTACAGATACTACTGTAAACACATGGGAAAGAGTACAGTGGGCAACGTTTTGCAATAAGAGAGCCAACCCGAGGCACTGGGATCCTACAAGAGAGAGCACGCTTGTCCTTTATTACGCTGTAGTCCGGACGAGACCTCAAACTTCTGTGAGTATTCAAGGCAGCATAATACAGAAAGAGTTGTCGAACACGGAGCACTTTAAACTCTTTATAAAGTAAGTCCGTTGAAAATCGGAAGGGTTTACGGAGTATGACTTTAATAAGAGCTCTCTGTGCTCTCTCTGCCGTCATAAATATGGTCTGCCCGGCGCTGCCCCAAACAACAATACAGTACTGTATTATTGATTGACACAGCGCAAAATAAACTTGTCTCAAGAGTTGTACTGAGGCACAATCTCGGAGATTTTTCATAACATGTATGAGTTTCCGCGTCCGTCCTGCTACGTGTAGTACATGTTGTTTAAATGATAGGTTTTCGTCAACAATTACCCCCAGATACTTTATGTGATCAACACGATCAATGGACTTACACGAGCAAGAAAAAATAAACTAACCTAATCTACCGTAACATTATAAATTATAATCTTACGCGTTAGATTATAATCTGACGTTGTTAACAATTTTACTGTGACATACTATTAACCAACATAAAATATAGTACATGTATACAAGCATACATGTACAATAGTATACTACAGTATCTGGGTCGTCGTATACATCCTTAAGATGCGTTCTACTTATGATCATAAATAATATATCAATACACTAGAGGTAGGCAAAAAATTGACCTCCCATGTGTGTAATCTAATTAAAAAAATAGTTAGTTGTTATACAAGAGTGCAAAGTTAATTTTTAACCGCATGCTTAATTTTGATGTAGCAAGGGAATCAAAAGAGCACAAGGTGAAAAATCTTTGCACTCAAGTGCAACACGTAACTTTTCATTCCACCTCAGCGAGGAAATGACTAAATGCAATTTTTTAAATGTTTTCGCGCTAAGCAAATTAAAAAAAAAGTAAGTACACCAAGGAGGTTCCGAGTCTGAGTTTTTAACATATAAAAAAAATGTATGATGCATTCGGCACCAAGGAGGTAGAAATAAATAGGTTGAATTATGTTTTGAATTCAAAACCTCAGTACACACTATGTTCTAAATTCAAATTTACTTTAACCTCTAGAGCTAGAGGGTAAAAACGACTTTTGCGCCCTGATATCGAGGAGCAAAAGTACTCTTTCCGAGCTGGTGGGATGAAAAATGCTTTTCTATGTAACTATTATACTTTGTTGTCTATTATTTAGGTGGATGGTTAGGTTTTTCCCACGTTATTAACCACAACATTTACTTATCGGAAACCTTATCGTTTTCAGTGGTAGTACCATTCCTAAACCACCAAATAATAACCACCGCACTATCTACCACAATGTGTCAAAGAAAAAAATAATAGGTTTCATTGATTCAGAAGTACACATAAATCATGGGTCAAATGCGCGTTGATTAGAGGCGGGGTGTTGTACAACTACAGCCAATTTTCAACTCAATTCTTAACTGTTCTAACTGACGCGGTTCAACAATAAACATTCAAACATCTTACAAAAATATTATAAACGCAAAAGTTTCGATGTTTATCAATCACGGCGAAACGCGTGAACGGATCGGGTTAAAATTTGTCTGTTTTTAGTCTAGAATAACACATAGGCTTGAAGCTTTGGACATTGGTAGAAAATAACAGGAACGGAAACTGAGCGGGTGAAACCGCGAGACTCTGCTAGTTAACAATATTAGTAAAATGTGTTCTTCATTTGTAGTCATTCAGAATAGCTAGTGGATTCTATATCACCATTATGAACTTTGATCATTAGCGCCACTTACGTATTTTTACGATGAACGAAAGCAAATGCTATATAAGCAAAGTAGTTTAATGACTGGGTCAAAACGTACCATTGTGTAATTAATCCGTCAGGTAGATTATGGAACCAGTCAGGCCAAAACTACTATGTAGGCATGTGGTAGGTAGGCATATCCACTACCTGTTAGACTTGGCTAGCACCGACTTCAGATAGATGAGTGAGTAGCACTCGTAATAATGATATTAATTGATTTTTCGCTTTTGAGTGTCTATTTGTGGTTTTGAAGTCGGTTTAATTTTTTTGTACGAAAATAGTTTTTATTAACGCATTTACCCAATTTCGTAGTGGACAGGTTCGAGTTTCATAACTTTTGTGGAATCTACAATTACCTACGTCATCCAGAAAATTGTATGCAAATTTTAGTTTCAGAAGAGTTCAGTAGTGTCGCTGTCTCTATTTCGATTTTGAATTTCGAAGGTATGGACGTTTCTAAAGCAGTGGGTCTTCTCAACAGATGTGAAACGTGCGGGTCGGCGTTCAGTCAAGCGGCGCATCTCAAGAACCACGCAAAAGTGCACTCTGGGGGAGAAGCCGTTTAAGTGCGACATTTGCACGGCAGCGTTCGCTGATCGATTCGCGCTCAAGAGGCATAGAGGGATCCACGATAAATATGGTAAGTCGAGTCGATATAGTTTATTAGACCTTACTTTAAAAGCCATTGGTAACCCACTTTTTATTCCCACTCCTGGGACTCGGGATCTGCTGCAGAGTCAATGCCATAATACATCACGCTGCCAAGTGCAAGTTGGTGGATTACTCTTGATCTCGAAATTATGTATTTCGTGAAACAGGCTGGTTTGCTCACGATGTTTGCATTCACCGTTAAAGTGAAAAGACAGTGGTCATGATAAACTCTCATATCTTGGAATAAAATATTCAGAGATGTAGGTGAAATTCGAACCTACGACCTCACGATTAAGATATAAGACATTATCGCTACTAAGCCACTACAGTTTGGCAAGTTCTTTTTAATGGCCAAATAGGTCGTAATACTTTTGTGTTCTATTCTTGATTAAGATATTTTATAAATTAACTGCTACTAATTTGTATAGAAGAGTTTAAAATTAACTACCATCCTTCACTTCCTTTTTGTTGTGGTAGGACTCTTTGCTAAGTCCACCTGGAGAAGTACCATAGTTTTTTGCCACCTTTGCCAGTTGTTCTACCGTGAAGTAGTAACGTGCAAACATAACTGTGTTCAGGTTTGAAGGGCAGAGTTTCCAGAGAAAGATTACAGACATTAGAAGACAAAGAAAGAGATTACAGGGTATAGATATAACTCATGTTATTGAGTGCAGTCCTTGGTAATGATTACGATTGATGAAAATGATTTGGACTCTGCATGTTCTAATAATTGCGGCGTGTCCCTGTGCTGTTATGGGCAGGCGTGTAGTCTACTATCAGGCACATATCCCGCACATCTCGTCACTATAAATAAAAACCTTCACTTACTACACATAATATGTGCCTAGAAAAAACCGCTATAACAATATAGTAAACCGATTTAGCTATGCCGTTTAAATACCTTGAAAGTTAGCTGGCCTTTCACGGACATGTTACAACAGTAAACGAAGAGCATTATATGTTTTTCGTTTACTATTCCTATTAGCATCACAATATTATTTCAAATACGTCAACTGCTTGGCTATTTCCATTTATAACAAATTGCCAAACTATTTTAAAGAATTAAATTGTAACATAATGCATAGTAAATTATTTAAGATACAAGAACAAAATTAAAAATTTTGACTACCCGACTACCCGACCCGACTACCTCGGATTTGTTATTTGTACAACATTCTACTAGTAAAGCCCTTTCATTTGATACCCATATTAAGGTAGTTGAAAAAAGAAATTATTTCGCTATTTTGTGAAAGCGGCCATCTTGAATTTGAAGTTTGTCATAGTGCAAACTATTTTACTAGTCAAGCCCTTTCGTTTGATACCCATATTGAGGTAGTAGTGAAAAAAAAATAATATAATTCGCCATTTTGTGGTGGCGGCCATTTTGGATTTGATTTTTTTTGTAATGTATAGTATTCTACTAGTCAAGCCAGTGGCGGATTAGTCATATAGCAAGAGTAGCAAATGCCACGGGCCTCGCGCAAACTGGGGGCCCGAGCTCCGACGTCTGTCTGACTGTAAATATGAATATGTAGCGAAAATATCTTGCATAACTAAACCTAAGCAAACCAAGGGCCCCTTGACAGATATTGCTACAGGCCCCGCGCTAGCTTAATCCGGCTCTGAGTCAAGCCCTTTCATTTGATACCCATATTGAAGTAGGTTGTAAAGAAATATTTTGTCCGCCATTTTGTGGCGGCGGCCATCTTGAATCGATATTAACCAAACATAGCTAAGAACATCCGCACGGATATTAACTTTCAAATAAAAAAAAACGCATCGAAATCGGCCCATCCGTTTGAGCTCTACGGTGCCACAGACAGACACACACACACACAGACAGACAGACATCGACGTCAAACTTATAACACCCCTTTTTTTGGTCGGGGGTTAAAAACAATATTTTTTTAATGATAAATTTAAATATATTGACTAAAATGTAGTAATGTTACATAACATACATTCTACTAAACTACTTATTGTAAACGAGAATGTTTGGATGTGTCTTCCTCAATCACGTCGGAATGCATAAACGGATCGGGTTGAAATTTGGAACACAGATAGATTATAGGCCGGATTCCGAAATACACACACGACGACAAAATGATGACCGCGAGATGGCGGTCAAGTCAAAACTCATGGTCGATCGAAAAATATGAGACATTATTTTATTATAGTTGTTTATAAAACCGCATCTTGTGGAGTTAGTTCATGAGTGCTTTACTGTAATAGTTCTGACTAGTATCATCCTGCAGTTGCACCCGCGTAGGATCCAATCCCATTATATTCCCGGGAAAAAAAATTGACTAAATATTATCTCATTATCTAAGTATCCAAAAAACCCTAACTTTCTCATTTATAATAATTAGTAGGTTTGTCTGTATCACAATAAAGAGTTTTCCATCTATTTGAAGCCGTGGTGGCCTAGGGGCAATGACGTCCGATTTATCAAGCGTAAACATTTCTATATCGGTTGTTATACACGCATTTAATCCTTTTCTTAATTTCTAAGTTTTTAAAACATAGCCAGCTAACCAGCAGCGGGGCAGGGTCCAAGCTACCAGTATATTATTATGACGTTGAATTTACTGAAAATATTCTAAAAACTATGAAAGATTTCAAAGGTTTTTAATTGCGTAAGTCTTGAGCAAATGTTTGAAATAGATAACTCTCTAGTCTGACACAAAACACTGTCATGACAGTAAAACACTTACGAACTAGCGCCACAAATGGTGGCCTTATTGATTAGAGCAATCTCTTCCAGGTAACCGGCAACTAAACTACAGCGGCAACTAAAATTTTTCACAAAACTAGTGTAACAACCGTGATATGTTAAAACGCTTTTTCTACGATATTAACTAAGCTTTTTCTACAGGTCAAACAGCCCCCATGCCGGCTAGAGTTCAGCAGAATCAAGAACAGCAGTCGAGCCAGAGCGGAGACGCGCAACCACCCGTGGAAATCGAACACGTCCAGATAGAATCAACTATATGAGGGAACGTTTAGCATTAACGAACATATTTATGGCTAAATAGTGCCCACTGAACACATCACGCTCTGGCTTAGAGATTAAAAAGGACGGTTTAAGGAGTAGCATCGTCAGTAAAATTTGACCAATAAAATTGGACTCAATAACCTTAGCAATAACTTTTTATACTTTTGCTATTTCAACTCGTATTGAAAACAAAACAGGAGTCTTTTTTTATTGAAGCCTGTCATGTCGTGACCTCGGCAGTTGTACGCTGTCGATACGTCAAGTGAATTTTGCACGTTTTCGTGCCAAAATTTGATAGTATCTACTTACCATAAATGCCCATCAACGAAACCGCATACATAGCTTGATAGCAAAATACAGTCGCTCAACGAAATCAGTCAGTGTTTAAAAATACAATATTGCAATTAATAATAAAACTATTGTTTTAAGAAGGTAAATTTTCTTCATATTGATATACATTTACATATTATATTTATTACTAACTCCGACCCGCGGTTTCACCATCGTAGTTAACGATCCTGTTATTTTCCCGAGATAAAAAGTAGCCTATATGTTATTCCAGACTATTATCTAATCTAGGTATATTACCAAATTTAAATATACATATATTACCAATGTCGTACATATGTATCATACTCAAACACTTTCTCATTATATAGTTTAGATAGTAAAAAATCTTCACTTGTGTTACTTTAATTACAATAGCTCGCTGTGCGACTTTGAGCTTCGCTATGAGGCCGACAGTTCTCAGTTCCATAAGCCATCACTGGCGACACGCACTGGTTAAAGTCTTTCGTTTTTAGGCATTGGGGTATTTTGGACTCAATTACAATACATCTATAAAATTAACTCTGACTGATTTTGGCCTTGGCCTGTATATTCTTTTTGCACTTGACCGCTATCCTGATATTAAGAGACGATCTGCGTTGGAAATTGCTGGCTTACTACAATAAAGGTGTTATTTTGTGTTGTTCCATTTGATAAATTGTTATCGACGTGATTTTCTTAAAGTAGCCTTTTTAGATCCTCTGTTGTAAACGCGAGCTGCCAAAACAGCGTTGTAATTATTGTTGATTGGCAAAAAGTGGAGTCAATGCATTGCAAATGTGCGAAAACTTTACTCTGGTCGAGATAAAGTGCGGAAACTGTCGGGTAAATTAAAAATAGACGAACAGGCGAGGTAGTAAAACGTACTTTCCAAAAGACCCGGTTTTATATTTAGACCCTCGGAATCGGATATTACTATGTTAAAACAAGTTTTCCTTAACTTTTTTCTTTTAGTTGTTACTTTCTCCCAACTTTACATGTCATAAGATATAAACAAAAATGGCGTTATTTTTTATGGTTACCATATTTCACCCTGCAGTAGGAATAAGTAGTACATACATATTTTAAATCTAAAGATGTCTAAAGTTTATCGAGGATACATATTAATTAACAAATATTATGGGTCTTTTTGGGCATACTACTCCTTTATGTAGAACCTGAAACATAATTTAAATATATCAAATTAATGTAAACACAAAAAAAAAACACATTTGTTTAATTCTTCAACTTTTTGTAACTATACTTTGTTCATCAAACAAAGTATGCGTCGCACCACCAATCACGGTTCGAAATTTTAACGAACTTATGACGTTGTTCGTTGAAAGTTGAAACGTTATTGGTCGCGAATACTCCATCTTTGTTTAGCTCTTATGATATATATGTTACAGTGAATTGTGTGTTGGGACTAAATAGCGTCTAATCAATTATCATATCCAGTGAATATTCTGATTATTGATTGTCACAAAAAGAAAGAAAAAACAGCTGTCCCATATTATGTCAAGTCCAAAAATACATTTTAGTGTGAAGTTTTACCTACTTTTTATGGGATTTCAGGGTTAGTGTCTTAGTAAAAAAATCATACTGACGACTCGAGCATAATGGTTCACTACAGGCATAATGTAACCCTGTAAAACGTACGACGGGGCATAGCTAGTAGCTCCATATAGAATTACATTGTTGGTTGACGGAACTAGGTGGTGTATTTTGGATGTACATAATTATATCTATTGTAGTAGAGTTGCATTCCTGCAACTGGATATAAAATTCTGCTAATGTTTAGCAGTAGTGTTTACGTTGTGTTTTTTATATATTAGACAAGTTGCTGTCCATATTGGTAATTGAATTTTTTAGGGAAATTCATGTGAAAACATTGTACTCTTACCACCTTATAAAAACATAGTTGTTTTGGAATATTTACTCTGTAACTTTCAAATCCTCTTCTTTTTTCAGTCCAGAGCAACAGTCTTGTTTAATATTTTCAATAATTACTCCGTGTTTTACTTTTTGCAGTCATTATGGTATATTACAGCAGTTGAGAGACCACTATTAAATTTCAAACAAATTAAAAATTGTTATTAGGACCAATACCTATGTCTCAGAAATCGCAAGTTGAACATTTCAACAGCATCCATGTTCTTCCAATGTTATTAAGATGTGTTTTTGTTTATTTTTTAAAGCAAAGTTTGTCAAATGTACATGGAGGTTTATTCGTTTTGAAGACAGAGTAAGGATTACAGAACCAATACTTTGTATTTGTAATGGGGTTAGATGAAAATAAATTGTGATATAAACACTTAAATTATTAACCATGTAGAAGTTACTTTTGATATCAAACAACATATTTGACTTATCAATTGAATTATACATTACCATTAAGTATACTAGTAATAATATGTACTTTTTGTTATCAAAATAGCTTAAATGTTTTTGTATAAACTATCAAATTACAAACATATTAATGTCAAAAAGGTACTTTTTATGGAATAGGCATGGTGACTAAAAAACACTAATTAGTGCATCAGATTATTTATTAAAATTTATTGTGAACAATATATTTTCTTTTGTTTCTAAAACATAAAATGTTGATGATATAGTGCTTAGAAGTTTCGACTGACGTCGCATCCATATAAGATTTTGATGTAGACATGACGTCACTACACCGAGTTACTCGGTTGAAAAAAATACAACCGAGAAAACTCGTTACACGGCGCATCTCTAATCCATCTATGTATTTGTCGATTTTTAATAATTTGATAAAACAGAAAATACGTGTCCCATATTTTTTCGGAATCTACCTGACGGACTAATTTTAGAAAGGTATATTTTTGATCCTGTCAACATCCCTATTTTCATAGTTCTTCGTACATTATTTATCAAAAAGATTCATATTACCCTTTGATTCAATCATACTCAGTGAATATTTTCATCACATTCTTTGCTTAGAGAATGCTTAGAATTCTTTGATTTATTTTTATAATATAAATAAATAAATTAAAGAATTCTTAGTTATCCTTTCGTTCACTTGAATTTTGTAACGCACCTCATCTTCGGCAGTTTGTATGGTGTATGTTCAATGTGCTGAAAATTCCCAGAACTCCATAGATAAAGTAACCACAGGATAAATATGTGTATGTTGCAGGAAAAATGTTTGAATACTTGATTTTGTACATTTTATTTTACATACTGTCACAAATACTTCCTGGCTAACCTACTCCTCCCTTGTGGCACTATACATGCTTATAGTCTAATGTAATTTTAATGAACAGGCTTTCTCAACAGATAAACAAGATTGTTATGCCCCTTCGCATGGGCACATGATAACTTTTGTTATGCCAAGAGTGAAATCAAAACTACTTTTAAGGGCTGAATCATTTACCTAAAGGTATAGTGAGGGAAAAGGGCAAAGAGGTATGGCAGCCGACCCTGCCTTTGTTTCAACCTAATGTGTTCTTTACTTGTTTATTCAGTGCTCTGGCTGCCCATAGACAAAATTCCATTTAGTATAAAACACATCATACTCTACTATAGTCCCATCTTACTGAAAGATTTCCTTAGTATTATCGATGTCTGATGCAGAGTTATATAATTATTTAAAACAATTAATTTATAGAATGCTCCTCACGTACCAGCTACACTGCCAAGCTAAACTAAAATGGTAGCTTTTTAATTATTTGTAGCATTGTATTCAGTTGACATTTTCTTTATGCCCTTCTGTTTAATCATCCATTTAGTTATTTTGTATTTGTTTTAATTGGAAATGTGTAAATATTTATTATAAGGTATTATTTATGTTTAAAAAAATCAGCCTTTATTAGCAATTTAATGACTACATTGCATATTTTTGTAATGTATTGCTATATAATGTTGATTTTATCCACCTGTATATACTTTCAATAGATATAGGTACTTACATCAGAATGTATCTATATATTGTGTAAAAAGATATTATACTGAACATTAAGCATTCTTATAGGTAGAAACATTAATCAGCAAGTCTGATTTTACTTTTATTTTAGTTGAACATAAAATAGTTTTTGTGAACATAACATTGTTTTGAGGGCAACCCTCTCTACAGCAACCTAGATCAGTGTTTTATAAAGTTAGGGATGGATAAGAGAAATTGAAATATAGTGAAGTAATACATAATTTTGTTTTATTTTACCTATTACAAACATTCCATATTCATGGTGAAAATTAGTATGCTTGTGTTTGTTTGTTCACAGCACACCCCGGACACTCCACTAAAACTCCATACAAGCTCCGCTGTGGAGCTACCTACTCTTCACACAACTATGCAGATGTTGTTCATACACACGCGTGAATGTGTGCGTTAGAGCTAGGGCTACTGAATTATTTTATTGAATAGTTGTGCCCCTTGAGTTCACCTGGGGACGTAAAGTAGTTTATAAACTTGCTGTAATGTTGAGTTACATAAATAGAATGGTGCCAAATTATACTATTCTAATTAAAAGTGTGTATGTATTGCCGCGTAAAATCAAACGAAACCGATGATCGATAGGTACCTAGATATCTATTTTTGTTAGTACGTACACATTCGCATATTATTTTACACTTACCCAAGAAGGAAACTTTATTCTGTCACTATAATTATTCCTCCAGGCATTATCAATCCGTGCCCAAAACTGGCTGTGTAAGCTTTGAGAAATTATTACTACGTAAATAATATTATCTCAATGTGTGTAAGTTACGAACTTTGAGTTAAAAATTACTACGTTATTATAAAGCAACGTTATTTAAAAGTTTCTAGTCTTACGTTATTTTATCATTAGGAAATTAATTAAAGCTTTTATTCTTGTCCCGTTTATTTGACGGACAGCCGTAAACAGTACAGCAACCCACCATGATGATATTTCGTTAGGAATTAGATGATCGATACCAGCCCTTCGATGAGTGCTCCTAACGTATCCGAAACGGCCTGAGGGGTGAGGAAGCTTGAAATTGGTGGGGGGTGAGGAGTGTCCGTTCTATCTATATTATCTATTCTATGGTTCACAGTTCAAGGGCTTGTTGAAGTGAAAGGAAATTAGATGTGTAGCAAGTACCATATTGACTCATTCATGGTGTGACAAATATGAATGCATAATGTTTATAATGTATGGGGGCTTATCATGATATAATTCATTGTTTAATTGCCTCAAAGTTATTATTAAACAATGACTTACCTACTTATATTGTACATTAACATTGTGGATTCAAATTGCAAAAGTTTAAAAACAATATATGAAATATGAATGTTCAAATTGCAAAACAGTGCCAAATAAGGAATCCTTAATGTATTTATTTTTAATAGACCCATTAAAGTTCCCAAATATAAATATAATATAGAACACAAAGTAAATCATAGAATACTGGTAATTCAATCTAATGCTAAGCCCTCCCAGTAGAAACTGGGACCTTGACCTTGAACTATGTTGCCGAGATTATCTACTCAAAACAACACTTGATTATTAAGAGATTTAATTTGATCTCACACCTATGAGACATATACTTCATTGTGATTTGACTGCATGGATTACATCTTTTTAGTGGCACTTAACGAAAAAAGAGAAACTACAAAAAAGCGGATATGAGACCGACTAGATTGATCAGTTCACAATCAAAATATTCAAATGTTCTAAAATTAGCAGACAGGCTGACTGCTAAGACTTAGGATAAGGAAAACAAAATTATATCATTATGATAATTTTATTGATTGACAATAACTTACAAATGCATAACCCAACACATGTGTGCCGAATTAGTTACGGAATTCTTCTCACCTAACAGCTAAGCACGTTTATTCGTAGACCCAGTTCTCGGCAGCGGGGCTCCAGCCGATGAGTTCCTTTTCAGTGAACCACAGAGCGATTTCCTTGTTAGCCGATTCAACACTGTCTGATCCGTGGATGATGTTGCGGCCAACTTGGATGCACAGGTCGCCGCGGATTGTGCCGGGGAGGGAGTCAGCTGGGTTGGTAGCGCCGAGCATTTGACGACCAGTCTTCACTACATTGAGACCTTCCCATACCATTGGAACGACGGGGCCAGAGCTCATGTACTTCACTAGACCGGAGAAGAAAGGCTTGGATGACAGGTCACTGTAGTGTTGTTGCAGCAGCTGCTCAGAAGGCCACATAAACTTGAGAGCGACAAGTTTGAAGCCTTTCTTTTCAAAACGCTCGATGATGGTACCAACTAGTCCTCGTTGGACGGCGTCAGGCTTGAGCATGAGGAAAGTCCTTTCACGTTGTTCTGCCATTTTGAGTGTAGATCGAACCGGTACGTCTATTTAAGGTTAGAAGATCTATCGAAGTGGCAGAAAAATGCGGTACGACGTCACGACGTCAGACTAAAAGAGGAAGTAGTGCTGCCAGGTAATAAATGGCAAAAAGCTATAAAATAATAAATTATACAATCTGTTTATGAATCTATTATATTATTATAATAAGAAATATGCCCGTTGTGTAAATATATTATTTATAAGGATATTATGATCAATTATGAAGTACCCAGTACCCGTCATGTCAATGAAAGGGAAAGCCACTAGTTTTGTAGTAATTTTTAACTGAACACGTTAATGCTTAGCAAAAATGAGAATAAAGTGATGACACCGCTCGAAATATTTTGAAATTTTAGCATTTGCAATGCACACTTAACTTAAAAAAATTGAAGCAGAAAATTTTAATAAATTCACTTATTATTTTTCTTTTACATTCTGGATCTTTACAAATTTTAAAAAGACATGCAAAGTTTTATTTTAATATTGTCATTTAATTTTGATTAAGTATAAGTTACTTTTCTTCTCTATTGTAGGCACAGAGTACTTTAGTATGTAAATTAATCTGTAAACATTCTAAGTAGTAGGGCTCTCGTCCCGAGTGTCTCGGTATCAAAAAATTCGAGATTCTTTACGATTTTTATTCGTCTTTTCAAGACTCGGGACCGTTACACAGGCCCCTCTAACCGCCTTACTAAATCGGCTATAACTTTGGTATCTTTATCATTTTAAGCGAATCAGAATCGTTTATTGCATCAGAGGCGTAACTATATGATTTGGGGCCCGTGGCAAATTCTTTTGATGGGGCCCTATTAAATAAATTGATCATGTTGTTCTTAGTTTAATATTAGTAAACCACTAAAATAGTTACTCAAAATTAATACTTTTAAATAAACAATGTAATAACAATTTAATTTTCATAACATTTTCTTTTTTCCGAGTTTTCTGTTCCGCAAAAGTATCTATGACATCAGCAAAGTTTAACGATTGGGCCACTGAATTTCCAAGAGACAGAATACTTAGTCAATTTACATAACCTATCTTATCTCATGGAGTTTTAATTATTAGTTATTTAAATAATCTTTCAGCACTAGCTGTAGTCACAAGAATTGTAATAAATAACATTAAAGCAGTGAATACTCAAAAAAAGTTGCAGGACTTAAATTCTTAATTATTAAGAAATCAGCGAGGTATTTAATACACGAAGACTTCTCTATTTCGTCTCTGAAAGTGGACCGAAAACTGAGGAATTCCTTGGCAAATGATTCAGATAATAAGTCTTTTTTTATATATATCAACCAATTCTAAATTCTATATATTAAATTATAAATTCTAGAGCATTTTAAAATAAATCAGTGTCATTTAGGATTTTCGAAGTCCAAGGCTGCAAAACACTGAAATTGGAAACAATTTCAGTCATCGGAAGAAACCGCGATTTCAGTTGTTCAATAATGATAGCTAATACTTGATAAAATATTTTCACTCTGAACAAACTTTCCGGATCATGAAGACGCTCATCTTCGCAAAGTTCATCAAAATGGCGTTTTACCTCCATTTGACAAGTTTTCTATTGTCACTATCTTTCACAGACTAAGTAGTACACTATCTTTTAAGTAAGGGTCCTATTTGAATTTGTATCATGGTCTTTAATGGATTTTATGCTTTAGAAATTATATTTTTTTAGTTAAAATATAATATAACTAAGGCAATGTTATACATTTAGTCTGCGCTTGCGGCCTTTTGGGCCGGGCCCCCTTGGGTCGGGGGCCCGTGGCATTTTGCCAGCCCTGCCAACTCTATGGTCTTTGATAAAAGGCCTAGGGTCTTTGATAAAACTAGACATTGGTCACAAGCATGTAGACTTAATTTTCAACTTCTTTTTTTATCTGGGCAGACCCTTTATTAACACAAGAACAAAATTAAAAATTTTTATTAACCCCCGACTACCTTAGATTTGTTATCTGTACAACATTCTACTAGTCAAGCCCTTTCATTTGATACCCATATTAAGGGAATTGTGAAAAAGGAAATGTAATTCGCCATTTTGTGGTAGCGGCCATCTTGGATTTGAAATTTGTCATAGTGCAAAGTATTCTACTAATCAGGCCCTTTCATTTGATACCCATATTGAGGTAGTAGTGAAAAATATTATATAATTCGCCATTTTGTGGTGGCGGCCATCTTGGATTTGAAATTTGTTATAGCGTTTAGTACTCTGCTAGTCAAGCCCTTTCATTTGATACCCATATTGAGGTAGGTTGTGAAGAAATATTTTGTCCGCCATTTTGTGGTGGCGGCCATTTTGAATCGATATTAACCAAACATAGCTAAGAACATCCGCACGGATATTAACTTTCAAATAAAAAAAACCGCATCGAAATCGGCCCATCCGTTTGAGCTCTACGGTGCCACAGACAGACACACACACAGACAGAGACAGACAGACAGACAGACAGACAGACAGACAGACAGACAGACCGACAGACAGACAGACAGACAGACATCGACGTCAAACTTATAACACCCCTTTTTTTTGTCGGGGGTTAAAAACTAAAATACAATGAGAACTACATACACTACACTACAAACCTAACTAACTACTTACACTAAGCACACCTGAATTATCTATAGACCACTAGGTCTATAGATAATCAAGATGTTCAAGCCCACTACCAATCGGAAGCGTACCCAGCATGCTGGCAGCATTACCACGCTGAATGGCAATGCTTATGCGTTGGGCCAAATAAACGCCAGCATTTTGGTCACGCGTCACGTCGACCAAGCGCTCGGATAGGCTTTTGAAGATGAGGTGAGCTCCCGGCCCCCACGGTCCCAATGTCTCAACCCCAAAGGGCTCAAATATGTAACCACTTCCAAGGGTTGCATATTTGCGCCGTTTGAGTCGCTCAGCTGAATTAGCCGCTGCACCGGCTCTACTATGTGTCTCTGGAAGATGTGATGGTGCCAGAGTATCGACGCAAGTTGCGTCCCATACTAAGGGCCGACCCAACTTCCAAGGCACAACAGTCATGCCGTCAGGTCTTTTGCCATCGTCACGCGCAAGACCACTCGGTTCGAGTATGGCTGGGACATTGGCGGTGGAAAAAGCCCGGCGTATGATGTCGTTCAGGCAGGCGTGGCGGCCAATACGACCCGCGCTTTTCGAGCAAGAGAGACCATGGTGACCGAGTTGGTCGACGGCAGTATCACAATGGAAGCGATGGGCTTCATAGCACCTCGCACCCAAGCGCAAGCTAACAGCTAGACGAAATGCAGTTGGATCTAATAGGCTACCGGTATTGAAAGATGGCAAAGCTTGTAACCAAAGGCCCGATTCCCACACAGACACAGCAAGGATACAAGCACGATCCGCGATACTAGGACACGTATCGAGAAGAGAGTTCCGTGCTAGATCGCAGATCGGTCGATCCCACTGTCTCTGAGATCACCCTGTTGACAGCCAACGGAGGATATATGATTGTTTTGATAAGTCAATTTTGTGGGCTCGCTATAACATTGCCAAAGAAAATTGTACAGATCAGGAATTTTATCCTTCACTTGGGCCAACAGGGCTCCTTGATCAACCGAATTAAAAGCGTTTTTGACGTCCACCTTTAACAGCACCTTTCCGCAATTTTGGTGAAGGAAGGTCCGGACAGAATGAACGGCAGCCTCACATCCAACTTCTTTGATGTAGACAATTTATTTCTGCCGTTGAGTGGCAGCACTGAAGAGTGATACTTTGGGTAATCTGTGGAGCTTAGAAATGTACATCATGTAACCATTAGGGATGTAATTAGCTAATGCTAATTGCTAATTAGCAATTGAATGCAATCCGTTCTACTCAAATTCGGAATGATAATAAAAAATTGGCAGTCTTAGGAACTGCCGCTAACAGTGAAAACTTATAACTTAGAAATTGATAACTTAGGTACTATGGAAATACGCGAGTGAGACCAGAGGGCGTGGCCATGAGCATGGCCAACTAGAAAGATTTCTTATCATTCCCGATCGTAAAATTCAATTTAGAGCCCACGACAAATCTGTCTGTGGCTGTGGCGCGCCATAAGAAGTTTTCACTTCAATAATCCTTGTCTCTATCATTCTAAACTAGGGGTTCCCTTTATTTTGTGTGATGCCTACTTTGAGAATAAATTATTTTTAGCGCCCCCATTTTTTCACATAAGTACCTACATACTTAAAAAACATACAATCGAATTGAGAACCTCCTCTTTTTTGTTAAAAACCACTAACTTTGAAATAAATGAATTAATTGTTGTGAGCTATATTAGCTGATATTAAACATCCATTCTAAACGATACTTAAACTATAACCCGCAAGAGTCAATATGAGACCTGCTGCAGAGCTAGCACGGGCAGTGGACAATTACTCCACCGGGAAAGGAAATAATCTCTTTCCCCCTTGTCAATTTTGTCCACTTTCAGAGCACGGACTCGCCGTTGGATAGTTATTCCACGGTGGATATACGGCGGGAGTAGCGTTATCACTTCAGTATTGCCGTTATAAGAAAATTAAATAAAAATGAAGCATTAATCATCAGTTTTTCTGTCAACTCATCAAACCTTCAAATGTGTTCGTTCTTTTTACTTTTATTTTTTTCTGTGCTGCGTTTTGACGTTATATTTATTTTTTTAAACAACTATAAAACATTTTCTCATCTAAATCCAAAGAAGTTGAAACATACCTTAGTAAAGAGAACGCATTTAGATATTTATAAAAATGAGCGGAAGAAACTAAATTATTCTTTTATTCATTTGTAGATAATAGTAACATGTATGTGAATAAATAATTTCATTTCTGTTCTTTAGAATAAGAAGCAACAAAACCCAAATTCGGGTGTTGGTCGACTTTATGTCGAAATACAATGCCATATTTTTATGCATCCGAAATAATCGCCTAAATTCATTGTCGGGAAACTCAAAGGATTACTAGCATCCCTTATTGATCTCCGATGCAATTTTCGGGCCATTGTTTCCATTTGTTCCGTAAAAATATAATTATAATATGCTCGCGACATTATGTTTGAGAGAGATTTACTTATATCCCCACCTCCAAATCAGACGATAGTTTGTCCTCTGTCATATGTCAATTGAAGAGTATTTATCTTCGTTTTCCCGAGTCCGTGCTATACAGCGGGGAGTAGCGGGATATAATGTCCACGACAAACGTCAAGTGGAAACATTTTATCCCTTTCCCCTGTTGCCATGCTATGCAAGGTGGAAATGATTATTAAGTATATCCACTGACAGGTCGATAAAAATGGTGGAAAAACTATTAGTCCACTGTCCGTGCTAGCCCCGCTGAGCCGAGTAGGTAGTACACAACGGACTCCAAGCCTTTACACAACATCCCCATTTCTGGGTCTCTTACTACCCCCCTTTAAGCTGTAAGCCTGTATCACCCACTAGTGGGCAAAACGCCCACTTTAGGAAAGGTTGTTATATTTGTCGGATAAGACAAAGACCGAGAGTTTCATTCCGTGTTATAATCAATCCGACTGACTCGGGTCAGTAAATAAAAAATGTGTGTGCTTAAAACCGCACGGAAAAAGTGAAAAGTAAAATAAATATTAAGTAATTATATTTAAGTATTAAAAATAAAAACGAATACATATAAATTGAATTTAGTAAATACAGCGACACAACATGGACAGATGCAGCTGAAACTTCACTTCTATCAGCAGTCCCTATAACTGCCATTTTTGGAGTGAAAACTTCTTTTGGCGCACCACAGACAGATTTTTCGTGGGCTGTGCATTGAATTCTAGCGTCACGCTCGGGAATGATAAGAAATCTTCGGGTAAACTCGGGACCATAGCCATTGGCCATCTAGAAATGCGTCAGCATTTCAAGATGGCCATGCTCATTGCTCGTGATCCCGCCCTCCGGTTTCACCCGCGTAGTTTCCAAAGTAAGTATTAAAATTCCGAGTTCTAGATGGCCATGCTCATAGCCACACCCTCCGGTTTCACGTTCCAGTTTCCGTGGTTTCCAAAGTAAGTTATCAAATTCTGAGTTATATGCTTTCACTTCAATCGTCATTTCCTATTTACGTGGCTATGTATCTACCTAATATACTCCTTCAGCCACATCTGTCACTGTCGTGTCGCTGTGTTATCTATATTCAATTTATAATATGGGATCGTTTTTAAAATTTTCACCATTAAAATTATTCAATGGATTTTAAAAGTTATTCCTTATATTTTATTTTCGTTTTCACTTCTGCCGTGTGGTTTTGAGCACACACGCTTTTCTCCTGTTTTGGAAATTGCTCTTAAGGGTCCTGCGACGTTTGCGCTAGGCGCTATCCTTGAATTCCGTAAATGGCCATGGGCCTCTTTATAATGATAAAAGCAATAATTCAATAACTCTCCAATTGAAATCATTTTTAAATGTAGTTATTATTTTAAGTGAGTATGTAATTTATTCGATATAATTGTCATCATCATTACTTCAAAATAAGATACAGCTACACGTTGAGCATCCCCTTAATACGTTATATAAACTCAAACAAATTAAAGAGCGTTTGTTTATTGTCTTAAGAGCCCTTTTTACCGCGTCGCACGAAATTCAAAAAGTTTGTGTTCCGAATTTTCCAACTTTAGTATTATCTAGAAAAAGATAATTTACTAGTCAAGCTCTTTTATTTGATACCCATATTGAGGTAGTAATGAAAAAATAGGTAATGTAATTTGCCATTTTGTGGTGTCGGCCATCATGAATTTGAAATTTCAAAATCATAGTATTCTACTAGTTAAATCTTTTTATTTGATACCCATAGTGAAGCAGTAGTGAAAAATGATGTGATTCGCCATTATGTGTGGTGGCGGCCATCTTGTATTTGAAATTTGTCATAGTGCATAGTATTTTGCTAGTCAAGCCATTTTATTTAATACCCATATTGCGGGAGTAGTGAAAAATGAAATGTATCTCACCATTTTTTGGTGGCGGCCATCTTGGATTTGAAATTTGTCATTGTGCATAGTATTTTACTCGTCAAGTCCTTTCATTTGATACCCATATTGAGGGAGTAGTGAAAAATGAAATTTATTTCGCCATTTTGTGGTGGCGGCCATCTTGGATTTGAAATTTGTCATAGTGCATAGTATTCTACTGGTCAAGCTTTTTCATTAAATTTGATACCCATATTGAGGTAGATTATGAAGAAATATTTAGTCCACCATTTTGCGGAGGCGGCCATCTTGAATCGATATTAACCAAACATAGCTAAGAACCAATGAACAAAAATTAACCTTTAAATAAAAATGTATTATACTAGTAATCAGATTTTCTAAATGCAAGAATAATTTATCGTAACGTAACGGGACAACGAACGTAACGGGATAATAAGTCATCAATTTTCGTGCACGCAGCCAGCGTTTATCGATTTAGTAGACGTTGTCACGTCAGAAAATCTTATCAAAATTTTTTGCACACTGTCGTTACGGCTCAAGATCTTTCTATCCACCTAAACGCTCGATCTGAATCGAACGAAAGCACGCTGACAATGTTGCAGGATTTTACCTAAAGTCGAGCTCTGTCGTATTGTGAAAGGGCTCTTAAGCATAAACATTCATGGGATGGATGACTTGTGGTCAGGCTATGAAATTACTAATTTTGTTTTTGATCGTTCATCCATGAGATTAAGAGATTACATAAATGAACGGTGGCGTCTTTTATGTTTCAGATTAAACAATGACTCGTTGTGTCTTTATAAAATTGTTTATTATTTTTTGGGTATGTACCTAATTAATTACATAATATTAATTTTAGAAGCAAAGCTACCGAGGCTGATTTTTTTTTTGGTTTTATAATTTGAATTTTTTCTAAAACGATGCTCCCTTGTGACCACTGATGCGTTATTAAACATACTATATGAAGCATTTTCAGAATATTATATGAATAAAATACAAAATTTTCTGTCGAAAATAGTAGGGGACCCTACTAGTTTTACGTAATTTCCTATGGTTTTAGGGCTCGTATATAGAAGGTTTAAGAGGAATCGATTGACGTGTGAATCATAAAATCGACCCAGGCGTTTGGTCTGTATAGTCCTTCAAAGAATCACCTAATCTCATTTGTGCATTTAATGAAAGTTAAAATGGTTTATCGTAGGTGCTTCCTACGCTAAACCATTTTAGCTTTCATTCTACTATCCTATTATAATTTATAACCTACTTATATCATAAATCTTAAAGTTTTTATGTTTGTTGCCGAACCACGTCGGAACGGCTGAACAAATCGGGTTGAAATTTAGAAAACAGTCAAATTATAGTGAGGAATACCACAAATGTTTCTTTTTATCCCGGGAAAAATACGGGAACTAAAAAATAAATGATCGGAACGGGAAATTCGCGGGTAGCACCGGAGGCACCACAAGTACGGAATGTACAACATGATAAGCGGGATATGGAGCACACAGTGACGTTCGCGTGTTATTATTATTAGGGTGCAATGTGGCTGATGTACTTGCTGTCAAGTAAACACATAATGTATTTACTTGACAGCAAGTACATCAGCCACATTGCACCCTAATAATAATAACACGCGAACGTCTGTAAGAATGTATTTATGTATTTTTGTGAGTCTTTCACGCAATAGCTACTGAAGGTATTTGGATGAAATTCGATACATGGATAGACAGTGGTATGGAAAAAACAAATCTGCTGTTTTTATCCCAAGAAAATAAAGGGGTGCGACCGTGGGGCGCTACTGGTCCATTATATAGCGATTGAACAGCTGACATTGATTCCCACTTCCGACTAAGTACTTACTGGGGTTCGAAATCTCACGTAAGCGGGGATCCAAGTTTATTCTCCTTTGCTTTACGCAGTGTATCGTATTCTTGAAAATTTGTTGCCTCCATGAGACCACCTCGCGAGAGTGTGGATGGCCCATTAGAGATAATCCACAATAACCATTTTTAATGAAGTAAAAACTTCTTTTGATGCACCACGGGCAGATAATTCATGGGCTGTATATTGACCTAAAGCATCACGCTCGGGAATAAAATAAATCTTCGGGTGAACTCGAGACCATGGCCATTGGCCATCTAGAAAAGCGTCAGCATTTCCCATTGGCCATTTAGAAATGTTTTGGCTTTTCTAGAGGGCCATGGTCATGGCCACGCCCAACAGTTTCACCCGCGTAGTTTCTTGATTTAAATGGCGTCTGCTTGAACCGTTATTTATTATGAGATAAACCACGTTAATATTAAAGTTCGTTTACATAGGACAAGTCGTAAAATTAAAGAAAATCAAAACATATTTGGCGGGTAAATGGTGCCGAAATGGTAAAATATGAAAAAAAAAAAGTTTCTGCTTTCAAGTTCAGTTTTTTCTGTGTTTTTGTATTGTATACAATAAAATTGATAAGTACTAACATAAAATCACTATGTCTTCCCAGTGCCGGATTAGCCATATAGCAAGTGTAGCAAATGCTACGGGTCCCGCGCGAACTGGGGGCCCCGCGCTCCGAACTAGCGTAGTGGGCCGGGCATCTGTGCCCGAACAAAGAAAATAAAAATAGCTCGAGCAAGCAAACCAAGGTACCTTGACAGAAATTGCTACAGGCCCCGCGCTGGCTTAATCCGGCACTGTGTCTTCCTTATTATTTAAAATGTAATACCACCTAGAACACTTGAGAACTCGAAAAAAGTCCGACACAACGGGACGTTTTCAAGATGCAAAAAGACCCGTCACAGACGGTTCCCAATTTCACCATAGGTGGCGCCAATGTTTTATGTTGTTAGAGAAATTTCACAAAAACAGAAAGTGGTACCTTGGCAAAAAACATTTTGAGAAGTAAATTTGCATCTAGAAAACCCTTCAGTGTCAAAATTGTTAGATTACATTTCAAGCACATTAATAATAAACAAACGATACTGCCAGAAGCGCTTTGAAACGCTCTTGAGCATATTGGGCTTATACTGGTACAAGTAAGGCGGCACTTCATATTATGCCGAAGCGAAAACAAACGCACTTAGGTAAACTGAGACCCTTTTCCCCGCCAAAATTGTAAACCAGAGTCGCCGCCAGAGAAGCAAGTGGCTATCGGCAGTTCCTATGACTAACATATTTTTTTTCATGTGTTCATTCCGTTTACTTGAATTCTAAAGGGGATAGAGTGTAAAAAGAAATGGATCAATCAATACGCCTCCTGGCTACATCCAGAATTATAACTTGCTTGCTTTTCTGATTTCAAAACTGTACATCGAATGCGGTCCTCATTTATTTTGCACACTCTACTCCAGGCTCCATCCAGTGCCCAGTCTACAGCTAAGCTGGACGTTTACTCTCTTTCTACGAAAAACGTAATTTCGAAATAAACTCGCGACTTTCCTACTCCGATTCTACTTAGTTTCGTCTGATCGAACACTGTTTGACGGACGAAACGACGGATCGAAGTAGAAGTTCCTACTCCGGAGTAGGAAAGTCGCGGGTTTATTTTGAAATTACGTTTTTCGTAGAACAAGAGTAGACGTCCTGTATTTACAGAACAATATTATTTAAGACTTATCACGTAGCTTATTTGACTTATTATTTTTTCAGATAGGTAATATCAAATGTATAGCACTCTTAGAAAATCCGTTATTATTGGGCAGTGGTATTGCGGAGAGTGACATATTCCAGATTTTAACTGCAAAGGAATATATTCCGAATGAATTTGATTTACCTAAGATTTCTGACGTTAAAAACGCTGGTAAGTACGTGGTGATTTTATCTTCATACTAGCGGCCCGTTCCGATTACGGTCGGGCAATGTCATAAAAAACTAATAATTTGCAGTAAAAGAAAATGCAACCCTTTTAATTTAAACAGGATGCAACATGCAACCATAAATAAAATTGAGATATTTATTTCTGATCTATCTTTAATTACATTATTATTTATTATATTATTCCATATTCATATCCAAATAACACGTAAATGTAAACTTTCGTGAGTATTAGTTAACTTGATGATGAGTTCACACCATGACACTGTATCTTTATATTTTACTAGCTGAACCCTGCGCGCGTTGCTACGCCACCTATCGAAAATTGGTCGTACTAATTTAGATTTAGCACAAATTTGGTTAGCTTAGGTTATAATGACACGGGGTGCGTGGCTCGGGAACCTCCACGTGGTGCACCCTGGGCATCACACAACAACTTGCCTCGGTGGCATTTTGTTGTGTGATGGCGAATCCCGGCCGGCGCTGGGAACTTCTACACGCGCTCCTCACCCCCTTGAGCAGTACGTGTAGAGGTTGGGGAGGGGGGCTGGAAGACTTGGGAAGGTTACTCGGCTGATATATCGACCAAGTAAAATTCCTAAGTCTTCCAGATGAGGGTCCTCCACGAGCACTCTGATTAGCAGAGTGCTCAGTGGAAGGACAAGGGCCGCGACGCGGCCATAGAGGCGGAACCGCGGCTATCCCTAGCCGCGGTGGTGAGGGCGGACCTCTCGCTGCCGACCATCTTCGCCGTGATGCTTGACAGTGAGAGGTCGTATGAGGTGGAGGAGCGCGACCCGAAAACCTCTCGCTCCTTCACTGAGGCGGAAGCGGACACGGAGGCAAGCCTGAAGGCACACTCAGGCTCGCGCTCCGTCTCCACTGGAAGGCCTGGGGCGTGGACGTTAAGAGCCGTCTGATACCCTACCTAGGGATAGGCCTTCCCGAGGAGGTGACGCGCTGGTGGTTTCCGGCGCGTCGCTGGATCCAAATGCGGGGGTGTGGATGCCCATCGCCCGCGAGGCGGGCCCGCAAGGGCGATGGCAGGTGGGTCAGGGTCGTTGATGGGAGTGCGAAAAGTGACCCCGCGACCCTGACCCTGGCCATGCCGGAGAAACCTGTGGGGATTTTAGTCGGTAGGGGCACCATGTTGACTCCCATGGTGCCGAGCCCGACATACCCCACCATGTCCCTGCATGGTGGGCATACCTAAAAGTATTTCCCCCACATAAAAAAAAAAGGTTATAATGACACAACCTTAAAAGATAGACACACATGCTGTCACGGACTTCGGCGCACGTCAGCGCGCGCAACGACAGCTCTCAAAAAGGAATATTTTTTCCTGTTTTTGTTACATTTTTATTAATAATCCTATTATCCTATTATAATTTAATTATTATTTACTATAAACTTACAGGTGATGATGGATCCTACATTATTTCCAAGTTATCCGATGATGAATTAGTAAAACTATTAAGCCAAGACTCAAAGAAAAGTGAAATTGACACAAAATATTTAGTTCGTGACGAAAGCATAACGAAGACAAATAATTATGACATTATTACTGGTAAGTGGTAAGGTATATTTTTTTAAGTGAAAACTTCTTTTAGCGTGCCTAGACAGATTTTTCGTGGGCTGTGAATTGAATTCTAGTGTCACGCTCGAGTATGATAAGAAATCTTCGGGTAAACTCGGGATCATCGCTATTGGCCATCTAGAAATGCGTCAGCCAATGGGAAATGCTGAGTGCTGATTCATTTCTACATGGCAATGCCATGATGGCCAGGCCACGCCCTCCGGTTACACCCACGTAGTTTCCAAAGTAAGCTATCAAATTATGAGATATAAGTTTTCACTTCTATCGGTAGTTCCTATGACTACCAATTTTTTTTATTTTATTTATTTCAACTTTAGATTTTAGCAAAAATTTAAAAGGTTTAATTTTCTGTCTAGCTGAGCCTTAGCCTCTTCCACGATATCAAATCAACTTATATCTGCTTTCAACTTCAACACTTGGTTTATGGCTTTTATTATGGTTGAGTACTTAAGTATGTCTGCTTTCAATTTTATTATGTCTACGAAAACTATCTGCTTGACAGTATGACAGATGGCATTTTTAAATATGTACCTAGAGCACAGATTAGCCTAGAGCTAAAAACACGCTAAAAACTTTTTTATTCCTCTCTCTCTGTCTCTATGACTCTCTTCATGCTCTTTATAACCGATTTTGTTTTTTTATTTCGAAATATATCTAATCCAATTGTACTAGGTATGTCTGCGAACAGTATCTGCTTGATAGTATGACTTTTTAACCGACTTCAAAAAAGGAGGTTTCTCAATTCGACCGTATGTATGTTTGTTTTTTTTTTTTTTAATATGAACCTAGAGCTAAAAACACGCTAAAACATTTTTCATTCTCTATGCCCTATATTTTTATTTTGAAAGATACCTATAACTTTTAACGTGGTTTTTCAAAATCAGTTAAAAATAAAGAGATACGATCTTAGCATTCCATGGATTTACCGTGTGGGTGCCGGGTCTATCGCTCCATCGTGTGGCAGAGAGAGAAATTCCGAGTAGATCCCGAGACTTGTGACTCGGGCGTAGGTTTAAGGGGCCCCTTTCTGACGTACATCAACACACACCTTCACTACTCCTGTTTCTCTCCCTGCCCATATTATTGTTTCATAAAACACGAAACTTTAAATTTATTCTGTACTCAGTATCAACTGTACATATAATACATTATATTTAAAAAATCTGCTTGAAATGCAGTCTTCTTAGTATGATGTTCGTTTTAAAAAGTTAATCTCTACCAGTAGGTCATTTAATTTAATTAATGTATTATTACAACAACTGATTCAGTATATACATATAATCATAGATGGCAGAAGATTTTGACTTGCTTTTCTGAATTATATGCACTGAAAAAAATAAACGTTTTCAGAAAAAGAACAACCACGCCCAGCTGTATTTCGGTTAGAAAACAAAGAAATCGAACCATACAATCATAATAAAGGTGCGGATCCGAGATATAATGCAGTCCAAAAGATAAATAACCTACTATACAGTCGTCCTCAACAGCTAAATTCTGAGGAAGATAAGGGTAAAGATGAAATGCTTTTCGATGCTTTAGTAGCACAGTTAAAAGCACTATGTTGTAAAAAAATAGAGCCTAGAGCAGACCCTATTAATAACTTAAAATCAATGTTAAAAAAAGTTATGTTAAACAAAAGAACAAAGAATCAGAAAAAACAGTTAACACAAAATGTAGACAAGACAAAAGAGCACATATTTTTGATTATCAATGATGAAATAAAAAATCAAAATGACAGCAAAGATCTCATCGTTGTTGATCCTGAAAGTTTATCAAAGAATAGCAGTGTGTTATTGCTAGGACCCATAGCAACACCTCTTTCCCAAGCACAATTAAAGCTAGTTGTAAGTATTTTTGAAAAATTTTAATATAATAATGGATGTAGTATTTTTTTTATTTTAAAATCACAATATCGACTGATTTTAAAAGACGATGGGGTCTACGATGAAGCGTGGTTACCTAGAAGACACCGATTCACACTCGATTTGGAGACACCAAGATTGCAAATAGATATAATCGGACAACACATTCTACAGCCCCTTTCGAGTCTTTGGAACGTCAACCATGAAACGATATTGCTCGCTTTTATAAATTGATGAATTAATATTACTTTTCTTTTAGATGACCCGTATCGCAAATGAACTTTCGAAGCCAGAGTATTTGCCTCTTCTCCGCAAGATATCGGAAGGTGCTCTCGAAGACTCAAACATTGGGTTAATGAAAAGTTTAGTAACTGGCCCAGATTCCCGAAGATATATCAAGCCACATAGATGTAACCATCAGTCTAAATTGGCGAAAATTCACGGTGGACCAAAATGGCTTATATGTACTGGTTACTTAAACTTAAATACACCGAGCTTGTACGATTGATTATGAAATCGTAAAGGTTTTTAATTTAACTTAACCTAGTCCTATCGCAATATGTTATGATTCTGGATTCTGGATGTATAATAAGAAAATACGTATTTATAATAGCTTTTTAATATATGATTAAAAGCTCCATATTTCAACTACCTAAGTAAATTTTGTTCCGAAAGCGGTCCAACTGTGTCAAAGATATGTAATAACTAGCTTTTACCCGCGACTTCGTCCGCGCAAAATTAATGTTAAGGTAACTAAGGGAGTATTTGTACACCCATAAAAATTTAGACACACAGAGATACAGAGAGACACGGCGCGCCCGCCGACCGATCGCTGCGGCTACGCAGCTTTACACCGGAAGAAGTGCACAACATTATCACCAAGCGGATACCGGCTAAACCATCGAAGGATGCGTACGGAATGTCAATGGAATTGTTGAACATGACGGCTAAATCCATCGCGCCCGTGTTATCCGATTTATTTAACGTATGCATCCGAGAAGGAACATATCCGAAAATATTAAAAATTAGCAAAATTACACCAATATTTAAGGGAAAAGGTAAACGTCAAAGTATAGATAGCTACCGGCCCGTATCGATCATTCCAGCGATCGCGAAGGTGCTAGAGAATGGTTTGAGTGCACGGTTAATGGAACACTTGTCGGAAATCCAGGCGACGTCCGACAGACAGTATGCCTACCGAGAGGGGAGGTCGACCACGTCGCTGACGAGGGAAGTGGTACGTCGCGTGGTGGGCGCGCGGGAGGGGAAGCTACAGGTAGCAGTGCTATGCTGCGACCTCTCCAAAGCGTTTGATGTTGCAGACCACTAAATACTAAGCCTGAAGCTGGCCCATTATGGTGTTCGAGGCAAAACACTTGCTCTAATGGCTGACCTTCTCCGTGAAAGATCCCAGGTCGTGATTGGTGATGGTGGACGGTTGAGATTAAACCCCCTAACCACCACAATGGGCGTGGCTCAGGGCTCTGCGGTGTCCAATATTCTGTTCTCGCTCCTACTGAATGACCTGCCCGCAGCCATCGCTGAAGCTGAGGTACTAATGTACGCAGACGATGTGGCGGCTGTGGTGACGGCTCGGTCTAGCGGGGAGCTGGAGGGGAAGTTGAGCATTGTTGCAGCGCGGTTCTACCAATGGTTCGGGAATAACGGCCTGGTGCTGAACTCCACGAAAACTCACTACCTGCGATTCGATCTGTCGGGACGTCCACGGCCCTCCCTCGCGGTGTACGCTAACCATATAAGAATCCAGCAGGTGGATAAGACGACCTTCCTCGGTTTTGAGCTCGATGGTGGACTCACGTGGGAGGCACACATCGATAAGGTGTGTGGGAAACTCAGCGGCGCGTGTTTTGCTCTGCGCCGCCTGGCCAGGTTCTTGCCGACGGAGGCTGCCCGTGCCTGTTATTTCGCATCGGTGCACGCGGTGCTCCAGTACGGTGCGGAGCTGTGGGGCAGGGGTGCAGAGTGGAGACGTGCATTTGTATGTCAAAAAAGAGCTATCCGCGCGATAGCACGCATACCAGAAGGTCAGTCTGCCAAACCCTATTTTGTATGGCTCGGGGTCCTTACTCTGCCATCTATTGTATTAATGCAAGTCGCTCTTTATACACACACATATGAACCTCGAGTCGTATGAAAAAGTAGGGGACACCCTTCACAGGACACGGCAGAGGCCCACTCGCTACAAACATAGGCTAAAATGCATTCCACGGTCGCTTGAGAAGTCCGCGAGGTTGACTCATGTCATGGGAACGGCGGTATACAACCGACTTCCGGTTGATGTCGTCGAAGCGCCTAAAACTGAAATCTTTAAAAGCAGACTAAAGCGCTGGCTTATCGAACAAGCATTTTATGATATTGCTATAATTCATTTATATTGTATTATTATGACAATTCATTTTTGTATAATGTTGTAATACTCAGAATTATGATTATTGACATGTTGTAATATTTAATTTATATTGACATGTTGTATTTTATTTTATTTTTGTTTTTAAATTTAAATTATTAAGGTTGGAACACCTGCATATATTTTTTTTTTATATGTATTATTATAATAACTTATTGACATGTACCGAAAGTATGCAATAAATGAGTATGAGTATGAGTATGATATGTTTGGAGAGATATGTTACAGTTTGGATTTCAAGTGTCTAGTTGCAAAATAATGTAGATATCATGTGTCTAGTTGCCAAATTTCATGGATTTATCTTCTACAATGACAAAATTCTCCATCCCCCATTAGAATTCCTATTTCATCCCAATACAGATCAAAATCACAAAATTGCTAGAAAACACATTTATTTACATAGTATCAAGTGTTTATATACGAAGTATCGTGGTTTTATCTTTAACAATTACGAACTTCCATATAAACTTTCATCCCCCTATTTCAACCCCTATTGCATCCCTGTCCAGTTCGAAATTATAAAATTGCTAGAACAAATATTTCTTTGCTTCGAATTAAGTGTCTAGATACGTATATGCATAGTTTTATCTTTAACAATTACGACCTCCCATATAAACTTTCAGTACCTGGGTGACCGAGCTTTGCTCGGTTACTTAGATACATACTGATTTTCAAAAAAAAAATGAACTTAAAAAAAGAACGCGATGAATTGGCTGTGTGAGATGATATGTTTGGAGAGATATGTTACAGTTTGGATTTCAAGTGTCTAGTTGCAAAATAATGTAGATATCATGTGTCTAGTTGCCAAATTTCATGGATTTATCTTCTACAATGACAAAATTCTCCATCCCCCATTAGAATTCCTATTTCATCCCAATACAGATCAAAATCACAAAATTGCTAGAAAACACATTTATTTACATAGTATCAAGTGTTTATATACGAAGTATCGTGGTTTTATCTTTAACAATTACGAACTTCCATATAAACTTTCATCCCCTATTTCAACCCCTATTGCATCCCTGTCCAGTTCGAAATTATAAAATTGCTAGAACAAATATTTCTTTGCTTCGAATTAAGTGTCTAGATACGTATATGCATAGTTTTATCTTTAACAATTACGACCTCCCATATAAACTTTCAGTACCTGGGTGACCGAGCTTTGCTCGGTTACTTAGATACATACTGATTTTCAAAAAAAAAATGAACTTAAAAAAAGAACGCGACCGGTTGGATTCGAACCCGGACCTACAATATTTCAACCACCCATCTTCCCAACTGAGCTAATATACTTTCGCGCGCCGTCGCGAAATTTACCATCGCATTCTAATCTTTATGTAACAGTTTTTCGTTGTCTAAAAACGCGCATAAAACGGCGTTTTTTAAAATAAAACCTGGCTACTTTTTATCTTACGAATGTAAACAATAGAATAGAGGTAGAAAGCAATAGAATATTTTTACATAAGTACCTACATTTTTGAATAATAATAACATTTTAAAAGATAGTTCAGTTTTTTACATAGATCAATAATAATATCTATAAAACTATTTGTGTCGAGATTAGTGAAATCTTTAGAAAAAATCTGCTTTTTTAAATCAACTGGAACGTGGCTACAAATGAAATTTCTCAATAATTTTATTATCAGTAACAAATGTAATTTCATTACATTACTACTACTCAATACGCCCAATTCGACTCTGTCTGAGACTGTCTAAACAGTCTTATCCACCTAACAGCGAGCCGACCCCGGCATTGCAAAGCCATATTAACGTGCTTTAAAAACACTCGGTTGGTGCGACGAGCCCATTCTTAGAAGTTAGAAGTAAAGCAGCAGTGTGTTACAACAACACGGTGTTATAGCTGTAGGCTATTTTCGTTAAGTTATGACCTCCTCCCCCACGGCTGGGTCTCGTGCCTAGATGGACCATCAATTAAAACGCAAGTGTACGCACTTATCGCACGGTCTTGTGACTTGATCACGAGTCTCGACTAGGTGTATCTAGGTGACCCTGGTGCCAAAGCTGAATCGTTGATCTACGGCGCGTAGATCAAGGGCGTTTTACGGTTAATCGTCTACAGCTTCGGCACAAAATCTTGGCAGAGCTGGCTTGTTAGTACTGTTTTTTTTTTGGCTAAAGGATTAGTATCCATGTTCAAAAATATATTTAAAAAAAACACAGTTTTTATGAGGAGTTTTCCAGATGCACAGATTAAACCACAATGGGGCGTTTTCCTGCCGTTAGCACAACCTGTCGTTAGCATGGCAAAAGACCCCCAGAGCCAAGCTGACCCGACACTTTACCGAAGATATCCCGGAAGTCAGCCTGTATGAGATTAGGATGGCCCTCAAACAACTTAAAAACAAGGCGCCTGGCGACGACGGAATTACGACTGAGCTTCTAAGAGCGGGTGGAAAACCGGTACTTATAGTCCTCCAGAAGCTGTTCGACTCCGTCATACTTAACGGTAATACGCCAGAAGCGTGGAGCAGAAGTGTGGTGGTGCTCTGCTCCAAAAAAGGTGACAACACCTTGTTGAAGAACTACAGAACCATCTCACTTCTGAGCCACGTTTATAAGTTGTTTTCGAGGGTAATCACGAATCGTCTCGCACGCAGGTTTGACGACTTCCAGCCACCCAAACAAGCCGGTTTCCGAAAAAGCTATAGTACCATAGACCACATCCATGCGCTTCGGCAGATTATACAGAAAACCGAGGAGTATAATCAGCCACTATGTATAGCGTATGTAGACTATGAGAAAGCCTTCGATTCCATCGAGACCTGGGCAGTCCTTCAGTCTCTCCAGCGATGCCGCATCGACTATCGCTATATCGAAGTGTTGAAGTGTATTTACAGCAACGCCACAATGTCTGTCCGACTACAGGACCAGTGCACAAAACAAAACATATCCAGCTACAGAAAGGCGTGAGACAGGGAGATGTTATATCTCCGAAACTGTTCACTGCCGCGCTGGAAGATGTTTTCAAGGTACTGGATTGGAACGGATATGGCATCAATATCAACGGCGAATGCATCACTCACCTTCGGTTTGCCGACGACATAGTCATTGTGGCGGAGTCGCTGGAGGATCTCGGTGCTATGCTCAGGGACCTCAGTAGAGTATCCCAACAGGTAGGTTTGAGGATGAATATGGACAAGACGAAGGTCATGTCAAATGTTCATATCTCACCTGTACCGGTTATTGTTGGGAATATCACACTCGAAGTTGTTGACGGATACGTCTACCTGGGTCAAAAGATCCAATTAGGTAGATCCAACTTCGACAAAGAGGTCCAGCGAAGGATCCAACTCGGATGGACAGCGTTCGGGAAACTTCGGCACATCTTTGAGTCCAAAATACACCAATGCCTAAAGACGAAAGTCTTTAACCAGTGCGTGTTGCCAGTGATGTCTTATGGAACTGAGACGTGGTCCTTAACTGTGGGCCTCATAACGAAGCTCAAAGTCACACAGCGAGCTACGGAGAGAGCAATGCTCGGAGTCTCTTTGCGCGACAGAATACGTAATGAGGATATTCGCAAAAGAACGAAAGTGGCCGACGTAGCTCAAAGAGTAAGCAAGCTGAAGTGGCAATGGGCAGGCCACATCGCTCGCAGAACTGACAACCGATGGGGAAGAAAGGTTCTCGAGTGGCGACCACGAACCGGAAGACGCAGTGTTGGACGGCCTCCCACTAGATGGACAGATGACCTCACAAAGGTCGCTAGAAACCGCTGGTTGCAGGTTGCGCAGGACCGTTCGTTGTGGAAATCTAGGGGGGAGGCCTATGTTCAGCAGTGGACGTCTTGCGGATGATGATGATGATGGGCGTTTTCAAGATTCAAGATGTAAAAAAAATATATAGTACGGTCGAATTTCTTTTCCAACTTCTTTGGGTCGAATTGAGAAACCTCCTTTTTTTCGGTTGAAGTCGTTGAAGTCGGTTAAAAAGAGCTGTCAAAGACAATTCCCAATTTCACCATATGTGGCGCCAATGTTTTATTTGGTTAGAGAAATTTCAGAAACACAAACACAATTGCCATACTTGGCAAAAGAATTCAATGAGCCGTTTTCCGACCAGAGAAAAATAGTTCCAAATTACGCACTAGATGGCGGTGTGAAATTTCAAAAAGATTTGTCTGTACCATAGACTCTCAAAAGTGTAATTACTATGAAGCCTCCTCCCAATGTTCAGGGAAAAAGTGTACATCTAAATTATTTGCGATAACTAAAAATGTTGGAGGTTTCCCAAACACATCACTTAGTTTAGGTAAATTATAATTTTATTCTCAGCTCAGCTGATGTGTTTGGTTTGTTTACCTTCTATAAACCCTAAATACTCGAAGAATTTTTTTATACTAAAACAAATTTTCTTCTTTTTTAGTGTTAAAATATTGGAAATAGTCAATTAAATTGATAATGCAATAAAATTCGATTTTCAATAAAAATCTTTTAAACTCTCGGTGCAGAGACACACATTAAGCAAAAGTAAAAGGAAAATTAAAAAATATAAATGGCAACACTGAAACGAAAATATTTATCTACGGCTGAAGGACTAGTATCCAATGTATCCATGGCCAAGAATAAATAAAAAAATAATAGTGTTGGGACATTAGTTACCAAACGACGAGTATTAGAGAACCACTCCTTAAGTTTTAGTGAACTATGCGAATTAGCTCATCGATTATCTTGTTCCGTGACCGTTATTTTTCGGCGATCCACTATTGTTCAGTAATGCCGCATGGTCAACTGACTGATTTAGTTCACTCTTACCTGAATTGTATGTTACGTATTCAACGATTTTATTAGACTTCGTATTTTGTGAACAATTCTTTAGCATCGTTGTGATTTGAAAATCAAACATGAGACAACAATGAGACGAAAAAGCTGCAGTAAAAATAACGTTAAGCATTTCTAAAGGATCACTTCTACCACGTATTTTTTTCGAGATACAGATTGTCTAGACATTTTGAAGAGATAAAAACATAGAAATGATAGATGGCGCTTATGTTACGTTTAACATTTAAATGGTGTTGTGTGTGAATTGTCCACCAATATTTATTATTTATTATTATTATTATTATTACTTAACATTTCTATCCGAATCTAAGGTTTTGACAATATCCGTATATTGAGATTGGTGAAATTTTTAAATCAAACAAAGCGTTTCCGATTTTACAGATGTTATTAAGCAATAGCAACCAACAACACAACAATAGCAAATAACAACAATCGTAGACATCTACGATCAGGTAGCAATAGCATAAGCAGCCCACTAATTGCTCCTACTGCTGGGACTCAGGGCCTTCTTTTGCAAAAAGAGAGTCAAGACCCTAATCCATCACGCTGGTGCAGTATGGATTGGTGGATGACACAGTCATGACCTCGAAAAATTCTAGGTACATGTCAGCTTCCTCACGAAGTTTTCCTTAACCGTTTTAAGTTAGCGGCATTACGCACATATTTTCGAAACGATAAGATCCCAATCGGCAGTTGCCATTCTCACGACGAGATCAGCCGGAACTTTTCTCAATTCACGTGAAATGAATTTTCATTCATGTGAACGTGATCAATGAAAACGTTACGTAAAATACTAAAGTATTTTACATAACATGAAATAGTTAAATATTGGAGCGCAGTATGAATTAACAATTGCAAAATTGTCCTCTAAAATATCTAAAAAGACCGAACGAACGAAAGATAGGAGCGAACTAGTTCGACACAGGTATGCGAACTAGGTTCAGTCAGTCCAGTCCTAGTAGTCCCTCACAATATGGTTCAGTGGCTTTTGACATTGACATCGCAATCTAAAATTTACAAGCGCCTCCTATCGTCGTTTTTTGGAACCATTTTTTTTATCTCGTCGGAAAACGCCTCATTTGCATCTGGAGAGTTTAATCTGTACATTGTGGTAATAATTTCAACCACAGATTATATACAGTGATCTGTACACACCACGTACACACAGTACACACTAGACAAGAACACAGATTTCACCGGTTTGTTTCGTGTTTCGTGTAAAGGTCTTAAAGGTTTCGTGCAAGCTTTACATAAGCTTTGTGTTTATTTTTATTTAGTTCTTGGTTTTCGATTCGCGACTCGATTTCGTGTTGTTGATCGACTGTGTGATCGAACAAAACCTCGTTGTGAAGGAACGTGAGATAGTGAACCTAATTGTACAATAAGAAGATTGAGCTATTGTAAAAATAGAAACAAGAAGTGCGATATCCATTTATAATGCTTACATTTACAACGAATCGGAAAGAAATGGAATAGCTTTCGTATCAAGAAGAATCCAGTACTGCCAGATATTAAAACTTAAAATTCCCGGCCAATGAATGTAGGCATTGGATTGAAGAAGAAAAAAAATTCTGTGTGATTAATATTATGTCTTTCATTGGTGATAATGCCAAAAGATGTGATTGGTTGAGCAAGGACCCCATGTACATTGCTTATCATGACGAAGAATGGGGAAAACCAGAATATAATAATATACGTTTATTTGAGATGATTTGCCTTGAAGGACAACAAGCTGGATTATCCTGGATTACTGTTTTAAAGAAAAGAGAGAATTATAGAAAACATTTTTTTAATTTCGATCCATATAAAATTATAAATTTAACCGAAACAGATCAACAAATTCTCCTAAAATCGTCTGACATAATTAAGCATAAAGGAAAAGTTAACGCTATAATCAATAACGCAAAGTCTTATCTTGAAATGGAAAAGAATGGCTATGATTTTTCTAGCTTTGTGTGGAAATTTGTGGAAAATAAACCTATAGTTAATAGTTGGACTAAAATTGAACAGATCCCTACAAAAACTCCAGCATCTGAAAAGTTATCTAAAGCGTTAAAGGAAAGAGGTTTTAAATTTGTAGGTCCAACAATTTGCTATGCATTTATGCAGGCGTGTGGTTTGATCAATGATCATCTAAAGTGTTGCATCTGTTACAAGAAATACACGTGACTTTGTAATACTTAAGTAAACTATTTTGCTTTTGTATTTAACTGTTATTTTTGTATTTTACAATGACAGATTTTGTTTATCTTCGTCAATATCACCTTTTTTATCGCCCCTTTTGCTGTCCTTGCTGAAAGCAGGTCTGCGGACCACTGCGCTATTTCCTTACACAATCCTCGTTTAGCTTGTATAGGGTATCCCATTTTTTTTTTATAGTATAGAGTGACGAGACAAGCAGGACATGTGCCTGATAGTAAGCAACATGCCTGCCACATAACAGGACAGTGACACGCAGCTATTGGGACATGAAGAGTCAAAATAATTACCTAGCACTGCACTGCGCTCGTCACCCAGATGCATAAGATATTTTATCTCTATGCCATGAGCCACGAGCATGGCAATCTAGAAACGCTGACGCATTTCTACATGGCCAATGGCCATGGTCCCGAGTTTACCCGAAGATTTCTTATCGTTTCCGAGCGTGACGCTAGCATTCAATTCACAGCCTACGAAAAATCTGTCTGTGCCGCGCCAAAATAAGTTTTCACTTCAAAAATGTATCACACAGCGTACTCCTATTTGAATAAAATCGATTATAATAGATTTTAATCGAGTGCCAAGTGCCGTCCATATAGACCCAATGTTCACCCCGTCAGCGTCACCTACCACTATTCGGTTCCAGAAGACAGACTATCTACTCTCTTTCTACGAAAAATGGAATTTCGAAATAAACTGGCGACCTTCCTACTACGTCTACGGTTCCACTTTGATCCGTCGTTTCGTCCGTTTAAACTTTAAACGTTCACATGTTCGAATGCTTAACAAAGTTCGATCGGACGAAACAAAGTAGAACCGGAGTAGAAAAGTCGCGAGTTTATTTCGAAATTACGTTTTTCGTAGAAAGAGAAGAGACGTCCAGAGAGGGCGCAGCGCAATACCGGCTAATCTTTGTCCTCTGAAGGCCCATCGCATCCGAACATCTAATATCACTCTTGGCGACCACACAAAACGCGGCGGGCGGGGGAGAACGCTGTAATACTGCTTTTCCTCTCCCGCCGCGGTTACTCTTTACGTCTTTACTTCGCGGCTGCGATGTCTGCTAATAGTACCACAGTGTATTAATTCGTCGTAGTAGTATTTCATTAGTAGACAAGTAGTATTTCATTCATCATCATTATCAGCATCATCAGCCGCAAGACGTCCACTGCTGAACATAGGCCTCCCCCCTTAGATTTCAACAACAAACGGCTTGTGGAACCTTTGTGAGATCATCTGCCCATGTAGTGGGAGGCCGTCCAACGCTGTGTCTTCCGGTTCGTGGTCGTCACTTGAGAACCTTTCTTCCCCATCGGTTGTCAGTTCTGCGAGTGATGTAGTCTGCCCATTGCTACTTCAGCTTTCAGCTTGCTTATTCTTTGAGCTATGTCGGCCACTTTCGTTCTTTTGCGAATATCCTCATTACTGATACTGTTGTGCAAAGAAACTCTGAGCATAGCTCGCTGTGCGACTTTGAGCTTCGTTATGAGGCTCGCAGTTAAGGACCACATTTCAGTTCCATAAGCCATCACTGGCAACACGCACTGATTAAAGACTTTCGTCTTTAGGCATTGTGGTATTTCAGACTCAAAGATGTGCCGAAGTTTCCCGAACGCTGCCCATCCGAGTTGGATCCTTTGCTGGACATCTTTGTCGAATATATTTCAAGAAATAGGTAGTATTTCATTATACTGTGCTAATAGCTTATACTGTGGCCTCTACTAGGTTGCAAGAGTGCCGCCTGCGACTTCCTCAGGTTGATCAGCAAATCTATTAGTTTATCCCGATATTAGCCCTCCGCACTATTTACGGCACTGTATTTATATACGTGATACCGCAGTATTCACATTTACATCGTAGTTTTTCTTCATACATAACTGTGGTGATACCATACTACAAACTACCCATAACCCATAGGAAGATGGGTAGTTTACAGTATGCCCCAATAAAATATGAATAATTACTAAATTTTCCGTTTAATTAATAATTATGTGTGGAATCGGCATAAGTTTCTCCCCGAATTGGGGGAATTTTCCTTCAAATTTTGGGGAATTAGCAAATCGGGCATCGGCAACGCTGTGTATTACATACCTAGTACATACTAGGGATGCCCAAAAAAGGGTATTGTATCGATATATCGCATCGTAACTGTATCGAACTTGGTTGTATCGATACGCAATATTATCGATTTCCTTTGTATCGATATATCGTATCGTAACCGTATCGCATGCCCTTCATTTAATATGCGACATAATAAGTATATATCGTGCAAAGGGTTATCTTTTTAGTAGTTTTACCATATTATTTTATTTTTTTAAAGAAACAAATAATTATATGGATTTAGAATAGTTTTATTCAACAAAAAAAATCACAATTGCCATTGATCAGCACTTAAACAACGCAAAAATAGTAATTTGGATAAGCGCTGTGGATTTTAACCTATTACGGCTTTCGGAAAGTGTGTGCGCTACGAAGCTACGAACGGAATGACAAAGGAGAACATAAACTAAACATTTATTAATCATATTTGACGGTACTACAAAGTTCAAAGATTATTTAAATCTACCTCCAAGTCTAAATAAAAGCCGGTAGTTCTTGTTCCGTAAACAATTTTGTCGACGTTATCATTCTCTTATTACTAATAACAATATATTCAATGGCACTGTCTATTATCGTTTAGTGACGATGTAATAGGTACTTTAAAATTTTACAAATTAATCAGCGACATAGTTTGATACGAAATGGTAATGCGATATTTTTATAAGAATGCGATATATCGAAGCGTATCGTATGTTGTATCGATATTCCGATATATCGTATCGTAACGGGCATCCCTAGTACATACCGATTACCAATAAATATAAATAAATACATATTACATACCTAATTCTTCAAAAGTCAAAACAGATTTTTAATTTTTTTATTTAGGACAGGAATAATAGGAGTGCAATATTGTTGGTAGCTTGGTAGTTGGTAGGCTGTCTACAGAGTTGGATAATAAACTAAACAGTTTTCTCCATTAAAATGAATATTCCGTTCCCTGTGATAACTCCTCGTCTAATAGATTCGAAATGGTTCAACGCTGACACGCCAGTCGACGAAGACGCCGAGTTGACAATACTCGAGCAGCAGCATCAGCAATGGGTAAGAAGGTTATTGTTTTCTTAAGTTTCGACTTGCCCATTACCTATTGCCAAAGCAAAACGGCCGATAAAGTACTTAACTGATAACTTTTAGATCAGTTTACATCTGTGGTTAAAATTGGAATGTATAAGCCTACTCGGAATAATAAAACTCTAAAATGTAAATTGCTACTGAGGATTCAATAAAGTCGATTTTATTTTTGCAGTTGAACTCAATTTCCGAGCAATATACCAAACGGCCTCCGCTTGGGAAGACAGACCCTGAACCAATAGAAGAAGAAGCTGACAGTGATGAGGAAGAGGGTACTGCTTGATAAGTTTTATATGAATTAATAGGAAGAACTGCTAGGCTATATAAATCATCATATAATTAATAGTTCATATAAATCATCAATATAAACCAATATATGTGCCTCCTCCCAAACTTCAGGGGCACGGAATTATGTCATTGTTGGGAAGAGTGAGCTCACTTTTTCCATCCTAGTCAATTGCAGAAAGCTGGACAAAAGCTGAACTTGAGCTGGAGAACACTGGACTTTTTTACCTATTACTATTTGTTGTGAACAACCTAAATAAGTAGAACCACATCATATCTCACCGCTAGCAATTTTAGGGGTCAAGTAGATTGGTTGTGTAAACCACTTACAATACACATAGATGCAGTTTATTACCAATTTCAAGGTGCTCACCGCACATGGTACATCCATTGGTTTATATCGATATAAATATTATCTGTAGACTTTTATTACACAACACCACTTAGCCCCAAACATAGAAAAGCTTGAATACTTACTATGGTTTGAACCGCAATTTTTCTTAGATCTCTTGAGTGACGAGCGCAGTGCAGTGCTAGGTAATGATTTGGACCCTTCATATTCCAATAGCTGCTTGTCACTGCTGTTATGTGTGGCAGGCATGTTGCTTACCAACAGGCACATGTCCTGTTTGTCATGTCACTCTTTTGTGCTATGAAGCTTATTTATATAAAAAGATTTTGCCATTTACATCTCCAACAATCACAACATCCACAGATTGATGGCTACCAGGAAATTTGAGACAGCTTATAAATGGCACAATTACCAATGTACCTACAGGCAGTGGCTGGATATAATAATATACTTGTTTTCATGTATTATTTATACTAATATTATAGAGCTCAAGAGCTTGTTTGTTTGAACACGCTAATCTCAAGAATTTCTGACCTATTTCAAAACTTCTTTCACTGTTGGATATGTAGTCTGCCTACCCACCATCCACCTCCTGAGAACATTTGGGTGAAAAGTTTTTTCTTACAATGGCTCAAAATTAAAAATCTATTTGTCTGTATTTTTTCAGACAAGTTATTAACTGTGTTCCAAACTTTCATTTATAATATTTTGATGTGTAAGAGCCAGATGAGCATAACTACATACATTTTCTTAATTTTAAAGGGATAGCAAAAATAATGCTAATATTCTGAATTTCACAGTAATGTAAAACAATTTTTGTTTGTTTTAGATACGCATCTACAAATAATCAAATATTATTTTACAAGATGGTGAAATTCGAAGTGACGAATATTAGCAGTGATTTTGCTTTCCTCTAAAATGAAATGTGTTTGCTCATTTGGCTCTTACACCGCGTTTTTCTGGTGCTCTTTAGGTATACAAACTGACAAAGTATGGTACGGAAACACTACTTTTGGAATGTATGGAACAATAAGTGCTATAGTGAAACTGCCTTTATCGAACACTTAATAGAATTGGTTTATGCTTGAATTTATAACAAATTTTTCACAGGTAATGATGAGTCTGATGAATCAGAAGAGTCTCACGATGAAGATGAAGAAGATGTGCATACATCATATTCTCCAACAAGAAATAATAATGAGCTGGAACCAGACAGTTTGGATGACTTGAATGTATCTCAGGATTTAAATGTATCTGATCAGAGTGCTTTGTGGCCGATGCAGTAATGTTATCACTACCTATTAGTGAAACTAGTTGGGGTCTATTGTTTTGCTTTCATTCCTTATGTAGATGTATGTTAAAAAAAGAACTTACACATTATTAATAATATAATGACATAAAAAATCAATCAACCGTTTTATTCATAATTAAATTAACATAATTTATTATTATACATTATGATATCCATAACAGTAATAAATTACTTGATAATAACAATAAATGGCGAGACATTTCTCTGCAACAGTGTTTGATGTTCAACAGCTGTTGATATATAAATGACTTTGTAATATTTCACAATCTATTGATCTCATTCTTCTCTACTTTATGATGTTGTTTGGCTGGGACAGCAATAGGCATGATGACTAAAAAAAATTAGTTCCATCAGTTATTAAAAATATTGTACACATTTTTTCTTTTGCTTCACTAACAAAAAATTACGATTCTGTGCTTAAAAGTTTCGTGTGACGTCACTTCATTGTACGATTTTTAAGAAGACAACGTCACATCATCTTGCTCCAGAAGTTTGATGATCTAAATATCTTCGATTATTAATAGTTTAATAAAACAATGTGTACCATATTGTTCCACACTTTAACTGATGAACTAATTTAATTCGAATGGTATAATATTTTTGACACAGACTGAATTGTAAGCTAGACTTGATGAAGCAAGAAAGTTAAGAGCTTCCTCTCTCTGCAGCCCTAACTGCCACTGTCTGTTATAATGGCCGGCAAACAAGTTGACCCAAAAGTGACGTGGAAGGGAAAAGTTCGCGCGTGTGCACTTCCACCAAAAAGACCTTAAAAACGTTTATGCGCAGCTAACTTCATTGGGTCAACTTGTTTGCCGGCCGGCAACTACACTTGCTGTAGCATAAGCAGCCCACTAAATGTTCCCACTCCCGGGACTCGCGACCTTCTCTCACAAGGAGATAGTCAAGACCATGATCCACCACGCTGGCCCAGTGCGGGGTGGTGGATGACTTCGAAAGATTCAAGGTACATGATGTTTTCCTTCACCGTTTTAGCAGCGTTACGCACATGACTTCGAAAAGACAGTGGTGCGCGTGGGGTTTGAGCACCACTGCTCCGGATCGGCAGTCGCCGCCGTTCTACGCTTCTTGCTGGAAGTGCAAATATTATAATTTACTGGATTTACTTGAGACATACTATACAACCATTGACAATAACAACCAATCATAGTTTGCAAAATACTACATCTTTTATGAAATAAGCCACCTTATGGGTTTTAAATTAAATACTGAATGTGACAACTAATAATCTACACACGAGCAAGCCCGACGAGCACACGCCGACATCATGCGAGCGCCTGCCGCATCCCCGCACTCGCCGCGCCCCATCTGTATATAAACGCGCTGGCCGCCAGTCTGCGTTTGGCACGCCTCGAGTACACATCTCTTGAACAGCCTAGGCCGGTCGGTGATTGCACTCGAGTCAAACCTTACGAAGGCGCACGTTGCCCGTATAGGCCCGGAGTACCTGTTCGCTGCTTTGTTAGCGAACAGTGTGAAGCTCTGAGAATATATGGTGCGACCAATTCCCCGTAGTCTTACATCATATTTATATAAACTCAGTAGATTATTTTTTCAATTTTGTTTTAAATTAAGTCAGTTGCATTAAAGTTTTGTTATTTTCTTGTATTGAGGGTTTTACTTCTAACACAGATAGGTTTTCCCCTTTACATGAACTATTAGGAGTATTATTTCGTAATTAAAATAATTTTATAAAATTACATATTATTGAATTATTTACAGAAAATATAGTTTTATAGCAATATGTAAATAAGATAGAAGAGGGGTGTTTCCAGTTGAAATTATGTACCACTATATGTTAGAAAAAGCCACCCTTAAATGTTCATACTACTGTGTCCACAACTACACTAAATACAGATGTGCAGACATCACATCTCCTTAAAAGATGCTCTTGTGAAAGATCTAAGAACATGTGGAATTCTTTACAATGGTCATCTAGGGAAAATAACCATTGTCAAAAGAAATGGTTACGTCAAAATTAATGATAAACTTTTAAATCTGCTCTGAATAAATAATCATAGGTTTGTAGGTGGATTGAAGTTATGATCTCAAGAAGCTTGGCAAAAATATTCCAGTGGCTGGCTATGCTTCAATATTTGCGCTTTCAGAATTTAAATTACACATAGTTCAAAATTTCACCAAAGTCGACAATTTTTTTTTGTTAGACTAATTAACCAAAATAAAAAAAAGGCGCCACCGTTGTCGAAATTTAGAACTATATAGTATATGGCTAAGTTTTGCATTCTGAAAATTAAAAATTTTGTGGCCAACCCTAAACAAAAAAATCAGTTTTTGGATGGGAGTAATATTAACATGTTTTTATAATGTAGAGTATGTATTATACATTCTCAGAATCTGATCCTATCTGATATTTTCCATGATTTGACTTCACAGTAAAAGTTATTCTACTTCATGAAAATAGCTCCTTTTGACTTAATACACTTTCTCTGCATAATACTGTTTCATTGATAACTAACTGTTCAAGAGTAGAATACTTGTACTCTATATGATTATGTATTTTGTATTAGTTTTGTGTATTATTGATATTAAAACTAATTGTTCAATGCTCCTTATTCAAACATGTTTACCAAGATCATTCAAGCGAAACTTACCTTATAATGTATGAAGGGATCCCTTTAGTCATACATTATCAGTGTAAAGTTTTACCGACGAGACAACGCTTTGCGTTGGAAATATCTTTTTTTTTTTTAATAAAATTACTTTTTAGAGGTAACTATGAGATCATAATGAGGAGTTTTTAGAATGACTTGCCTATATGAGAGATATATGTGCGTGTAACAGGTTTATGCACAAAAAGATACAGCTTATCAAGTCAAAAAGGATGCCTATTTCCTATTTATAATAACTTCACAACTTTTAACAATAATAATCATCATTCAAATCACAATAAAAATTACAGATTAAACAATAATGTTTTGTCTTGACTAACCAGTACTATCTAGTGAATGTTACATCCGCTATAAAGATTGAGCATAATACATGTTTGTTTCGATTTATCACAGTTGTTTGGCGAAACGAAGAATATGAGAATAAACAAAACAATAAATATTGGTGGACATTTCACACACAACACCATCTGACCCCAAACTAAGCAAAGCCAGAACTAGTTGAAATAATACTTATGTACATAATTGTAAATACATACTTATTATACATAGAACACACTCAGACACAGTACAAATATTTGTATTCATTACAGAATACAAATATTTGTACTGTGGATTTGGCTTCGCAGGCAGACTTACTATCAACTAAGCCACGAATGAACTAGAAACAATAATAATTATGATCTATGCACGCTCTCGCGAAATTTGTACGTGAAGCTGTTTCGCTTTTCGCGGAACTGAAGCATGAGACTTAGTCTGCATCTTCGCGAGCGAGCGTGGCACTGGTGTTTTACTTAGGGATGCCATATCACGTAAAAGTACAATAGCTTAGGTTACTGTAGAAAATACACTGGTCACGTCAATGACAACGCTAACAACCCTCGTCAGTAGAGGGACGATGTTGTCGGAGGGTACGTCTCTCCACTTCTCAGCAAGGCACTTCTCTATCAGCGTGTGAGGGGACACCTTATCTGTAAAATTACGGACATCATTAAGAATTTTATGTTAACTTTTTTAAATAACTGCTAAAGATTAACATGAAATGAACTTTTGTCTATACTTAAAATAAAACTGTAACGGGTCGAATTCTGTACATTGAAGATATTTAGAAAATTTTTTTTTTGGAGCTCTCCATGGTCGATACTGATGGCGAATCTGCATTTTTTTTCTTTCATGTCTGTCTGTCTGTCTTTCTGTATAGGGATCACGCATTACGCCGAAACTACTGATTCAATTCAGCTGAAACTTGGCATGATTTTAGTTTAAACTAAGGAAATTGCTGTAGGCTACTTTTGACCCCCAAATTCTGATCGGTTTTCTTGCGGGAGGGGGTGAAAGTCAGAATGTGTATTTGGTTGTAACTCATGTTTGCGTTGTTTAATTTCATTAATTCTTTTTTTGTTAGAAAGAACACATTTTTTATATTGTCCCATCAAAATTTGAACATTATCGGTTTGGTAGTTCGGAAATTACACAAACATTAAATAATATCGACACGCACGGCGCGTTCGGTACATACAAACTTCTAAGTATTCTGTGTATCACAGACGATCCACAGAATATCTAGATTCTAAATTTAAGAAGTGCCCACGTGATCGCGTCGCGTCGTCTTGAATGACAAAATAATTGTCGTAAATATATTTTTGTGTGGAAAAAGGAGGAGGATGGGAATATCCTCCTTCAAACAAGGAGGATGTTCTCAATCGGGTTGCATGTTTTTTTTATTTGGTTTTATTTTACACGATAACTCCGCTAATTGTGAGTTGATTTTGATGATTCTTTTTTTGTTTGTTAGAAAATACTTCAGAGGTGATCTTATATATCGAAAACAGGGAGGTAGTTTTTCAAATATCAACAAAAAACAAATATCAGCTTAGATTTATCTGTATTTAGTTAGTCGATCGACAGAATTAAATTACCTGTCATTGAAGTAAATATTTGTTCTTTTGGAGAAAACATATCAGCATAATAAGTAGCAGCATAAACAACCCATTAAATGTTGGCCCAAAAAAAAAAGCACTGCTGGGCGTCGGGGCCTTCTCTCGCAAGGAGAGAGACAAGGCTATAATCCACCACGCTGGCCCAGTGTCGGTTGGTGGATGACATATGACTTAGAACTTAGATTCTAGGTACATTTCGGTTTCCTTAGGATATTTTCCTTCACAGTTTAATTACCAGCATTACGAACATGACTCTGAAAAGATAGTGGTGCGCTTGGTTTTGAACCCTGGGTCTCCGGATCGACAGTCGCCGTTCTCCCGACTAGGCCAGCTGGAGCTTACTAGACTAGCCGTAACTTAACGTATTATTTTAATCCAAATACTGTTTAAAATTTAAAGGTAGTGTTCAACAAGCTTCGGTGACCGAAGCAGACCGTTGTTAGGGTTCCGTACCCAAAGGGTCAAAAACGGGACCCTATTACTGAGACTTCGCTGTCCGTCCATCCCTCCGTCTGTCACCAGACTGTATCTCAAGAACGGCGATAGCTAGACAGTTGAAAATTTCACAGACGATGTATTTCTATTGCCGCTTTAACAAAAAATACTAAAACTAAAATAAATATTTAAGAGGGGCTTATTTCCATACAACAAACTTGATTTTTGTACCGTTTCTTGCTCGATACTAATAACGTACCTGTCACAGGTTGACGCTTTCACTATTCACATAATATTAAGTTTTATGGTTTCTTTAAATGTAATTAATTAGAATAAAATATTTTTTTAAGGGGGCTCCCATACAATAAAATCCTTTTATTTGCTAATGGTTCAGAACCCTTCGCACGCGAGTCCCACTGGCATTTGACCGGTTTTATTTTATCAAAAATTTTGTAATATCCTATCCTTTCCTAATATCTATACTTATAATAAAACTGTAACGGGTCGAATTCTGTACATTGAAGATATTTTGAAAATTTTTTTTTTGGGGCACTCCATAGTCGATACTGATGGCGAAACTGCATTTTTTTTCTTTCATGTCTGTCTGTCTTTCTGTATAGGGATCACGCATCACGCCGAAACTACTGATTCAATTCAGCTGAAACTTGGCATGATTTTAGTTTATACTAAGGAAATTGCTGTAGGCTACTTTTGATCCCCAAATTCTGATCGGTTTTCTTGCGGGAGGGGGTGAAAGTCAGAATGTGTATTTGGTTGTAACTCATGTTTGCGTTGTTTAATTTCATTAATTCTTTTTTTGTTAGAAAGAACACATTTTTTATATTGTCCCATCAAAATTTGAACATTATCGGTTTGGTGGTTCGGAAATTACACAAACATTAAATAATAACGACACGCACGGCGCGTTCGGTACATACTAACTTCTAAGTATTCTGTGTATCACAGACGATCCACAGAATATCTAGATTCTAGATTCAAGAAGTGCCCACGTGATCGCGTCGCGTCGTCTTGAATGACAAAATAATTGTCAAAAATATATTTTTGCGTGGAAAAAGGAGGAGGATGAGAACATCCTCCTTCAAACAAGGAGGATGTTCTCAATCGGGTTGCATGTTTTTTTTTTGGTTTTATTTTACACGATAACTCCGCTAATTGTGAGTTGATTTTGATAATTCTTTTTTTGTTTGGTAGAAAATACTTCAGAGGTGATCTTATATATCGAAAACAGGGAGGTAGTTTTTCAAATATCAACAAAAAACAAATATCAGCTTAGATTTATCTGTATTTAGTTGGTCGAACGACAGAATTAAATTACCTGTCATTGAAGTAAATTTTTGTTCTTTTGGAGAAAACATATCAGCATAATAAGTAGCAGCATAAACAACCCATTAAATGTTCCCACTGCTGGACGTCGGGGCCTTTTCTCGCAAGGAGAGAGACAAGGCTATAATCAACCACGCTGGCCCAGTGTCGGTTGGTGGATGACATATGACATATGACTTAGAACTTAGATTCTAGGTACATTTCGGTTTCCTCACGATATTTTCCTTCACCGTTTAATTACCGGCATTACGAACATTGACGCAGAAAAGATAGTGGTGCGCGTGGTTTTGAACCCTGGGTCTCCGGATCAACAGTCGGCGTTCTCCCGACTAAGTCAGCTGTAGCTTACTAGACCAGCCAGCTTAACGTATTATTTCAATCCAAATACTGTTTAAAATTTAAAGGTAGTGTTCAACAAGCTTCGGTAACCGAAGCAGACCGTTGTTAGGGTTCCGTACCTGACTTCGCTGTCCGTCCATCCTTCCGTCTGTCACCAGACTGTATCTCAAGAATATCTAGACAAGATAGCTAGACAGTTGAAATTTTCACAGACGATGTATTTCTATTGCTGCTTTAACAAAAAATACTAAAACTAAAATAAATATTTAAGAGGGGCTTATTTCCATACAACAAACTTGACTTTTTTACCGTTTCTTGCTCGATACTAATAACGTACCTGTCACAGGTTGACGCTTTCACTATTCACATAATATTAAGTTTTATGTTCTCTTTAAATGTAAGTAATTAAAATAAAATAAATTTTTAAGGGGGCTCCCATACAATAAAATCATTTTATTTGCTAATGGTTCAGAACCCTTCGCGCGCGAGTCCCACTGGCATTTGACCGGTTTTATTTTTTCAAAAATTTTGAAATATCCTATCCTTTCCTAATATTAGGTATATAAATATGTCAATATTTAAATTATTGCTGCTCAATTACGTTGGAATGGCTGAATGTATCGAGTTAAAATTTGAAACGTATTGTTGGCTTAGCTTAAATAACACATAGGGACATATAGATAAGTAACTATACATAGGCAATGTTTGGTCAATGTGTTCTTCCAGACTATAATCTAATTGTATTTCAAATTTCAGCCCGATCACTTGATACGTTCCGCCATGATTAAGTAACAACCATCCAAACATTGACATTCATAATATTTACAGTTACAGGACAACGTTGTAACGGCTGAACATATTTGGAAGGAATTCGAAACACACGTAGTTTGTAATCAGAAATAGCAAATCGGTTACTGTGACGTCGGAAAGACTAAGCAAATTTGGTAGAAAATTGAAACAGATATCTTATAGTCTGAAATACCACACATGGTTTAGAGTCTAAAATTTCACATGGGTTCTAAGTCTATATTTTCGTTTAACTCCATATTAATCTATAATAAGTATATATTTTTGTAAGGAACTTGATGTGATGGTAAGGTAAAAGCCAAAAATTAAAAATATATGCACCCGTTTTGGCGTAGATAATACAGGTGATTTGCGTTCACAATCAAAATAACAAGCAACATTATATTCTCATTAGATGGCGCTAAAGCCAGTTTAAATCTAAAAGCACTAAAGGCCTTTAAATCGATGTTTTGCTATTGTGGTATGTATTTTTTCTTTCATCACTAGGTGGCGTTACTGGTATTCTAAATTGTACTAATAAGTTTTTGCTGCTAAAAGGATTTTGATGCCGAATTTGGGTTATTTCGTTCTTGGTTTTTTTCTCTGTGTTACAATTAAATTCATACATTAACATTTCACTAAGACTTGGCTTAGATTTACGGGTTCAACTTGCTTGAGTAGGTACCTATCATTAAAACTCAAAATTTTAATCTTTTTGATTCCACACAGGCTTCGTTCAAAATTTTACGCGGGCGAAGTCGCGGGTAACAGCTAGAAAACCGCTTGCGGATAAAAAGAGAAATGTAGGTAATCAGATCATGTACATCAGCTTCAGAATTTTCGTAATGTATCCTATAAAAATCCTACAAACTTAACACTTGCGGCTATGTTCGATACTACGAAACCTTAATAAGTATGTTTGATTTTGTTTATACAAAGAAAAATAAAGATGATAAAATTAAATATTTTTTTGTGTGGGAAAACAAATTCACTCGGTTTTTCAATGATTACATAATGCAAATATTTTGACGTACGATACTTCCAACTAATTTACACTATAAGTCAGTAACATCTGCTTACGCGAACGAAGTAGCGGGTTCAGCTAGTTATATAAATATATCAATATTTAAATTTTTGCTGCTCAATTACGTTGGAATGGCTGAATGTATCGAGTTAAAATTTGAAACATCTTCTTAGGGACATATAGATAAGTAACTATACATAGGCAATGTTTAGCCTATGTGTTCTTCCAGACTTTAATCTAATTGTATTTCAAATTTCAGCCCGATCACTTGATACGTTCCGCCATGATTAAGTAACAAACATCCAAACATTGACATTCATTATGTTTACAGTTACAGGACAACGTTGGAACGGCTGAACATATTTGGAAGGAATTCGAAACACACGTAGTTTGTACTCAGAAATAGTAAATCGGTTACTTATAGGTTACTGTGACGTCGGAAAGACTAAGCAAATTTGGTAGAAAATTGAAACAGATAACTTATAGTCTGAAATACCACATATATGTACTACCTATCAACCTGAAAAGAAGCATGGGCCCTAAGGAAACAAATATTAACTATCACGTCAAAACGGCACAACGAATTGGGTTGGCATACGAAACACAGATAGTTTAGAGTCTAAAATTACACATGGGGTCTAAGTCTATATTTTCGTTAAACTCCATATTAATCTATAATAAGTATATATTTTCGTAAGGTACTTGATGTGATGGTAAGGTAAAAGGCACAGATTTCTAAAACAAAAGGCAGATGGAACGTGGAGAACACAGATCCTTAGGTCCAGAAAGCAAATATCAAACGCCAAAGCAAATACAAACTCCAATCAGTACGAATCGGACTTCCGTCTCGTACGGGAGTCCCGTGCGATTTTAAGTTTTGTTTAAGATTATGCCGTATTGTGTCTTCAAACATTGCAAACATTGTTCCCAAAAATAAGAAAAGGAAAGAGGAATATCATTTCATAGGAAAGTTTGAATATTTTACTGCTATTTATATAATTTAGGCAATTTCATTTCATTTAATGAATAGAAACACAACACCTCAACGAAAATTGATTAGTGTTGCTATACTAAATTGAAATTATTTTCCCTAAAGTTAAGGTAAAATATAGATTATGATTTTTTGAAGATACTCGTAGACCAAATTATTTATGTAGGTTGTATTATTCTATTTTAAGCCCTATTTTTATAATCGTAATTTTTTAATTTAGTGTGAATCGAAGCCTAGCACAAATCCACGTCATTAATGGCGTTTATAAAAATACTAATAGGGTTGATGAAAACCATAGTTATGAAGCAAGTTTTTACACTTGTAAGTAGGTATAGTGGAGCTTAAAAAAATTAGGCGAGTTCTTTTGAGAGATCTAGGTAATCGTTTTAATTAACCTCATGTTATCTGGTCGAGTCAGTAGTGACATTGTCGAAGTTTTATACGGTGCTAATTTGTACGTACATACTTACCCAAAAAAGATGTTGGGATCAGGCCAATCGCTGTTGGCACCACATATACTGGCCTTGCTAGGTTAACTTTTCGTTTACGACACGCGTCCAGACAAAGATTGGATCCTAAACAAATTGAATGATCTGGCCCCCCAACATCAAATCAGTTGACAAAAATTCTCTGCACTTCCTGTGTTCACCGATATTAAATGAGTAGTTGCCACCTTTTGTCAAGCATAATATTCAAAGTATTACAAAAAGCTCCGATAGAATACTCAAAATAAACACACACATGACTTTTACTATTATTCGGCGTTGTCTTTTTATTCCGAATTTTCTGTACAAATATTCGAATTTTTAATTGCGTGCAAAATCAAAATTCTTCACTTCATAGGATGGAAATTACTATTTCTATCATAACAAGAAATCCTTGCATAATATATAATCGGTGTAATAATAAATTATTTTAACATTATAATATATTTTATGTGTTTATTATACGCGAAGATTTCCGAAGCTAAGACAACAATAGTGGGATTTTTTTTCTTAAGACTGGGAACATTACAGGCACACCAACGTGAGTAATTTGACAACGTCGGTGAGAGCTGTCACGCATACATAACTAATTACTGGCCTCACAGTGTCGTTCACGAAGGTTTCATCTGTTTAGAAATCTGTGGTAAAAGGCGCCAAAAATGAAAAATATATTCACCCTTTTTGGCGTAGATAATACAGGTGATTTGCGTTCACAATCAAAATAACAAGCAACATTATATTCTCATTAGATGGCGCTAATGCCAGTTTAAATCTAAAAGCACTAAAGGCCATTTAAATCAATGTTTAGCTATTGTGGTATGTATTTTTTCTTTCATCACTAGGTGGCGTTACTGGTATTCAAAATTGTACTAATAAGTTTTTGCTGCTAAAAGGATTTTGATGCCGAATTTGGATTCTTTCGTTCTTGGATTTTTTTTTCTGTATTACAATTAAATTCATACATTAACATTTCACTAAGATTTGGCTTAGATTTACGGGTTCAACTTGCTTGAGAACCTATCATTAAAACTCAAAATTTTAATCATTTTCATTCTACACAGGCTACGTTCAAAATTTTACGCGGGCGAAGTCGCGGGTAACAACTAGAAAACAGCTTGCGGATAAAAAGAGATAAGTAGGTAATCAGATCATGCACATCAGCTTCAGACTTTTCGTAACGTATCCTATAAAAATCCTACAAACTTAACACTTGCGGCTATGTTCGATACTACGAAACCTGAATAAGTATGTTTAATTTTGTTTAAAAAAAGAAAAATAAAGATGATAAAATTAAATAAATTTTTGTGTGGAAAAACAAATTCACTCGGTTTTTCAATGATTACATTATGCAAATATTTTGACGTACGATACTTTCAACTAATGTACACTATAAGTCAGTAACATCTGCTTACGCGAACGAAGTAGCGGGTTCAGCTAGTTATTGAATAAGAATGAATATGAATGCAAATAAAAAAGGTTCATTCATTGTGAGACTGAAGCAAACATGAGGCCGAATGAATGTCCGCCATTTTTAATGAAATTCTTTAATGGAAATTTATATATTCCAATTCAGAATAGGTAAGACCGTTTTTATAATGCACTAGATGTTCGCCCCGGCTTCGCCCGTGGAACATATATAGCACTCATCGAGATCCCGCACATATCCAACGGTGAAAAAATTTTAGAAATCGGTTGAGTAATTCCTGAGAATATCGCTTTCAAACAAAACACCTCTTCAGCTACCTGCTACGCCATCTGTCGGAAATTGGTCGTACAAAATCAGAGATTAGCAAAGGTTTATATTCAAGAGGTCTGTAAGCTGTGATATTCAATGACGCAATCTTAGACACATGCTGTCATGTCAAAGCACGAAACGTACGAAAACTCTCAAAAAGGAATATTTTTTCCCGATTTTGTTACATTCTTGATTCATGCTCCGCTTCTGTTAAAAGTAGCGTTATTTTCTATAGCCTATAATAGCCTTCCCCGATAAATGGACTATCCAATAGATAAATAATCTTTCAATTCGGACCAGCACTTCCCGAGATCCTAGCGTTCAAACAAACAAACAAACTCTTCAGCTTTATAATATTAGTATAGATTTGGGTGAAAAAATATGTTAAATTGTTATAATATCACAATGATATTATTATAGTAGGTACCTATTAAATTTCACTTAGCAAAATGTTAAATTGACGCATCTGTCGCGCAATCGAGAATTATGTATACAGACAGGTTTTGAACACCTCATTTAAAAATAACTTACATATGATCTTTGTCTAGTCTTACAGATTCATTAAGCATTGAATCAGCTAGACAAATATTAGGTAGGTACTAACCAGGTCCCTGCGGGCAAGATGCCATATCGAGTGTGAATAATATAGCAGATTTCTTGACCAGCGGGTTGTACTCGTCACAGTAGTAGTGGAAGGCCATGGCCAAACGCGGGGGTATGACTTCCAGATGACGCACCAGCATCACTCCAGTGGCTAATAGTTCCGATTTATAGCGGCATAGCATCTCGCCGTCATCACTCATATCTACCTTGGTGCCTTCTAATGTGGTGTAATGGAGAGGAGTACTCTCATTTCCTGGAAAAAAAATGTTGTCTTTGAGTAGGTTTACGGTTTAGGAACGATAATTTTGTGATATAGACTACAACCTTATGTCGAAAATTGATGGGTCATTTGAACCACCAGGAGACCTGTGTAGAAATATAGAAGTGTATAAAACAATAAGGTACGCTACGCACTACGCCTTCACCAGTAAGCTGTCCAATTGAGTGCAGATGAAGATAGGGGATTCTAACTCTCGATCTTTTCCTCTTGTCGCATGATTTTTGTACAGCGTTGCGGGATAATGGATTAGAAGAGGCATTGAAACTGTAAAAATTGTAAATACCTATTTTTTTTATTGCCGGAATTTTATTTTCCAGCGATTTCTGGCTAAATTTGGTAATTATTGTGTACGTTCCATACAGTTTAAATACCTCTTATAATCCATTATTCCGCAACGCTGTACATAAATCATGCGACAAGGGGAAAAGATCGAGTGTTGCAAACCCCTTTTTTCACCTTTTTTGGACAACTTACAATTGAAGGCATAGTGCTGAATCTTATTATTTATTCCCTTCTATCTTTCTACACAGGTCACCTGGTAGTTCACCCATCCTACATATGCTATTTTTTATCCCGGGAAAACAACCGGATTGAGAAGTATACGGTTGAAACCGCGTGGCGGTGAACTTAAATATAGATGCTCTTTTCTTCCTGGTGTAACACAACAGCAATCTGGTGTTTCTCTTTGCTACCTAACTACTTATAACTTCTATCTCCAAATACCTTACATCTTTTTACCATCTTTATGCAGAAGATATCCAAATTGATACATAAACTTCACTCCAAAAACTTGATGCAGCCATCCTGATTACGGGAAGAGACGGGACGTGCAGGACATGTGTCTAACGGTAAGAAACCCGCCTGCCCATAACAGCACAGTGTTACGAAGCTATTGGAATACGAAGAGTATAAATAATTACCTATTACTGCGCGCGTTACCTTGGGATAGATTACGTAGCTCTTTGCGCTGTAATTACTTTGCAAACATTGCCCTTCAATCCGGAACACAGTGTTCACTGCTGGCCGGTAGAATAACTTCCCCAGGCGGACTATGTAAAGAGTCCTACCACTACAAAAGGTAATCTAGACTGTATTTCTATATGGACCAATTTTTTTGGTGTGAATGTCAATCCCACGAAATTACAGGTTTTTGTGATAGGCAGTTCCTAACGAATCTCAAGAATTACTACTGCTACTAACTGGAGTGCATGTTCAAGCAATAGGTTTTATTTAGTTTTTGTTTAGACTGTAAGTCGTTTAGGCCTTAAAGCGTCCCACTAGAAGCTGAAATTTAACACAAATAAGTCATGAATTACTTACGCAAAAACTTCGATGCAGCGATAGAAATTTCGTTGATAAACTCATTAAAATCGGTTAAATGAAAACCTTTTCCTGTGTTGCTATTATACATAAATATGAATGATCCTGCATCTTGATTCTCGAAAATTGTAGAAATACCTGAAAGCAACATTTAATTTATGGAAACTACAACGAACCAACAAATGTACAGAAGCCATAGATCGTAGAACTCAAGATTAGCCCTCCCAAACTTCAGGGCGCACGGAATCATGTTAACGTTGGGAAGAGCGAGATCACTCTTTCCGTTCTAGTCGGTTGTAGGAAGCGGGGAACGCCGGTCGTTTTTACCTATCACAGAGTTTGATCATTTTGAACTTGAACATGAAAATAAAAGATTATGCCTTCCTGTGGGTTCAAAAAGTGAATTCTAATAATCTAGAAACTCAAATAAATCTAATAGAGTTGCAATGTGGTGACGTGTACATAAACGTAGACGGGATTTTAATTGCAAGTTATGTCAACAAGTCAAACTGATGACATCCTGTCGTTTTTAACCCCCCGACCAAAAAAAGGGGTGTTATAAGTTTGACGTCGATGTCTGTCTGTCTGTCTATCTGTCTCTCTCTGTGTGTGTCTGTCTGTGGCACCGTAGAGCACAAACGGATGGGCCGATTTCGATGCGGTTTTTTTTATTTGAAAGTTAATTACCGTGCTGGTGTTCTTAGCTATGTTTGGTTAATATCGATTCAAAATGGCCGCCTCCACAAAATGGCGGATAAAATATTTCTTCACAACCTACCTCAATATGGGTATCAAATGAAAGGGCTTAACTAGTAGAGTACTATACGCTATAACAAATTTCAAATTCAAGATAGCCGCCACCACAAAATGGCGCTTTATTTTTTTTTCACTACTACCTCAATATGGGTATCAAACGAAAGGACTTGATTAGTAGAATACTTTGCACTATGACAAATTTCAAATCCAAGATGGCCGATACCACAAAATGGCGAATTACATTTCTTTTTTCACAACTCCTTTAATATGGGTATCAAATGAAAGGGCTTGACTAGTAGAATGTTGTATAGATAACAAATCTTAGGTAGTCGGGGGTTAGTCAAAATTTTTAATTTTGTTCTTGTTACTTCCGGGTTTAAATTTTACGTGGTTGTTTTATATTTTTTTCAAAACGTCGCTTCTACCCACCTTCCGTACCTTTTTCATTACATACCTACTATGGTTACGAGTACCTACAGTCAGACGACTGTTCAACCTACGACTTCCGTCAGATTATTGTTAATTGTAGCGCATTATGATAATAATTTTAAAGTTATTTTCGATTTTTTTGTGTTTATTTACGTTCTGAATTCGTTTAACTTTCTTATTTTGAAAAAATGTGGAGATCCGTAGCTTCATTACCTAACCACGTGCGTTCATAACCATTAGCGTGGTTCATTACCTAACCACGGCAAAATCGATGTTAAGAACTACTGGAGCGATTTCAAAAATTCTTAGGTGTTGCACTTGACAGCAATCTCACCTGATGTTAGCCGTAAGCATAGAATAGATAATATAGATAGAACGGACACTCCCCACCCCCCCGCCAATTTCAAGCTTCCTCACCCCTCAGGCCGTTTCGAGTACGCTAGGAGCATTCAACGAAGGGCCGGTATCGAACATCTAATTCTAACATCTAATCATCATGGTGGGTTGTTGTCTTGTTGTGCTGTTTACGGCTGTCTGTCAACTAAACGGGACAAAATTAAAAGCTTTATTTAATTTCATAAGGATAAAATAACGTAAGATTAGAAATTGTTAAATAACGTTGCTTTATAATAACGTAGTAATTTTTAACTCAAAGGTCGTAACTTACACAGTCAGTTTTGGGCACGGATTGATAATGCCTGGAGGAATAATTATAGTGACAGAATAAAGTTTCCTTCTTGGGTAAGTGTAAAATAATATGCGAGTGTGTACCTACTAACAGAAATAGATACCTATCTATCATCGGTTTCGTTTGATTTTACGCGGCAATACACACACCCTTTTAATTAGAATAGCATAATTTGGCTCCATTCTATTTATAAAACTCAACATTATAGCAAGTTTATAGACTACTTTACGTCACCAGGTGAACTCAAGGGAATAACTATTCAATAAAACAATTCAGTAGCCCTAGCTCTAACGCACACATTCACGCGTGTGTACAAACGACATCTGCGTAATTGTGTGAAGAGTAGGTAACTCCACAGCGGCGGTTGTATGGAGTTTTAGTGGAGTGTCCGGGGGTGTGCCGTAAGGTCTAATACTGCAAATAAATAAATACAATTAAAATAATTCCTTACCTATTTGTAGCTTGAGAATGGAATCTTCATCTATATTATACTTTTCTCCGAGACTACTCAGGTCTGTGTAAAATCGGACGCGGTCGTAAGAGTTTGAACTGGAGATGTGGCCCACACTAACTCCGCTTGAGTACACTATGGCGCAGAGAGCCACAATCCCACCGATAACATACATTAGAGTTTTGGACGACTCTTTATGTTCTCTGTCAAAATTTGGCTCTTGTCTTTGAGATACGATGTATGATTTCGTGCTGCCATCGCTTCTGTTATGTGTGGTGACTGAATGCCACGAGGCATTGTTTGAGAGATTTGCCGTCACAACTTCCTCGTTTTCATCATCTGATAGACTGTAACACAATTGCGACGGTAGCATCGTAGGTACGGATTTTGAAAGCACATCGCTGCAAATGAAATGGACATTACCAGCTCACTTTCGGTCATAAATAAAAAATAATCGCAATGAAATGGTAAATGATAACGGAAATTATGATGGCGCTCTAAGTGTGCTATTATACGGCTCATACCGATATTTCTTTATTCTCTTTGTACCTTATCCTATAAAATATATACATTTACATAAAAATCTAGTGTCATGTTTATTCCTTGTGAACTTTTCACAAAATCAATTCATATACACATAAGTTGGCATTTATGTTTACATATGACAATATCCGAGCTAAGCCGGAACGGGCCGCTAGTATAGGTACTTATTTAATTGCAAAAGAGTAGGTATCTAAAAAAAATGCAATGAACTTGTAAAGATATTTTGACAAATTATTACAAAAGAAGTTGTCAATTAATACGTTTTTGCATAGTAGCCACAAAATTTGAATGATTTGTTTTTTTTAGTAATAGGGGAAGTCAGCTCAAAGCGGCCATAGGAGGCAAAGTGGCCATGGTCTATAACTCGGTTATCTTGAATTTTAGCGTGACTTTGCCATTTGGGGCGCATTGACGATCCCCTGCCCCGCACCGGGTCGCCGCGCTGCCGTATTCGCAGCATGCGCAGAGCCATGGTGTGACAAGTATGATTTTTATCCGTGCGACTAAAAAAATGGCTGGTAAATATTTGCTGATTTGGCCCAATCTTATAATATTTTAGTGTTTGTGGTTCAATTGTATAATTAATTGTTTCATTGCAAACGGACGTGTAGCTTTGTTTTCTTTTCAAAATAGAGAAATGGTGGGTGCAATTTACGTTGAAAACAAAATGCCTGAAAAGGCAAAGTGGTCCGGACAAAGTGGCCACTGTCCGCTTTGCCATACCTGCAATATCTGAGCATTTGATTTGATCAATTGATATCATAAGTGATGAGATTACCTACGTAATCACAAACTGAAACCCCAAACTGTGGATTATGGACGAGCAACACTATTGATTAGCTATTAAAAAAAACTCACAAATTGTTATTTAATTGTTAAGTACTCTTAAATCCGACTATTAATTTATACAAAACGCAAAATTTGTTGATTGTTAAGTAAAGTAGACGCCGAAATGAATGTTTTTTAATGTGGTTGATTATTATTTTAGTTTTTAGTCAATGCTGTGAAATGAGATTATTATTATTAAAGTATCTAATCCTTAAAATACCTACTTCAACTCAAGTACAATATTGAACATGGACTCAGTCCAAAGAGAATGTACTCAGTCTCGTATATCGTCATGTTTTATTGTCAAAAAGTCAAAGAATGTCCTGTTAATTAAGTCAAAAATAGTGCTGGCCACTTTGCCCATTCCTTGTGGCCGCTTTAGGCGACCACTTGGGCAAAGCAGATTTAGGACAACTTATTCAAATTTTAAAAAAACATTTTGTTAAAACGCACATTTGGAGATTCGGCTTACATGTTGTGAAAATATAATTAACTCTCTATCTATTAATCAAAAAGTATTTGTGAATATCGTTCGTTTTGTCATCTATTATTAAAGTCAAAGTTAAGGTGTCCGCTTTGAGCTGACCTCCCCTATGTTAGCTAACCCTGCACACGTTATTCTGGCTATATGTATATTGTTTTCAATTGAATGTAATGTCAAAGTGACGTAACTTAGTATCAATGATCGACGGTTACATAATTTGAATATCGCCGATAGTAGGGGAGCCCAAGCGGGGATTTCGAAATTTACTCTAGCGCGGCAGATTAATATACAAGACAAGTAGATACCTTGTACCCGGTTAAGTACCTCAACCAAATATGAGCCCTTAAATAAGGCCGATAAAGTATAAAAAAATAGGTTACCAGAAATTCTCGAGCGCATCAGATTAAGATAGGCCGAGTTAATAACATGCTGTTATACGTACGTGTACTTATATTCCACTAATCTGACAACTTGAGAGTAACGTAAAGAAAGGGGTGAGCTGAGCTATGTGTAAAAAAAGTCATATTGACATTCTCCAGTGTGTGTTTTTTTTTGTGAATAGAATCATGGCCATACATAAATATAAATAACTAAATCACGATTAAAAAATGAAAAGAGGGGCAGGGTTATGTACTTTACGACCTATTCTCATACCTATACTACTATTATAAGTATTACAATATACCTCACAATAAAAAAAATGGTTGGAGTATTTCGAAGAAGGTCAAAAAGAAAAGTTGTGATACAAGATTTTTTTTACATATTTTATCAAAGATAAAATCGAAGTATGTATGCAAGACTAAACCGTGCCTCGAGGGAGCCGTGATGATGAAAATAATGGTGATCATGTTAGCTTGGTGAAATGGTAATGTTCATATAATATGCGCAATTTCATTCATGCAATGGCAAAGAGTTAGGCGATTAATACACTGCCACGCACCACGCAACGTGGCGCGTGTCAGCGTGTTCTAACGTTGCGTTGTATGTAAATATCTCGGTTTGTATAGAAAACACACCGAAAGTGCATCCGCACGCGTTTATGCAGATGTCGCGCCTACAAGCGGAGAAACTTATCCCCAGCGCGTGGGTGCGGGCGAGACGCGAACGCGAGGTATCACACACCGAGTTTCGCTGTGGTGTCCGTGATTTTGGAAGGGTCAAAGTTGAAAGCCGTGAAGCAAGCTACAATAAGCAAATGAGGGTGTAAAAAAAGGCACGATGATGCAGATCTGCACAATCAAACACACAGATCCTGCAAGTATGCGCGTAGATGCGTCGACATGCAACGTGCAGCGTGGCAGTGTGTTAATCACCTTACTTATACTGAATCTATGCTATTAACAAATATCTGAAATGTAAAAAGCAAAAATTAAGATTGTTATATCACTAACCACCGTATCACTAATCATCATATTTAATCAAAACTTTAGCGATAGAAAATAATAAAAACATTAAAAAAGCATTAGCAAAAACTTGTAAAATTTTTGAGGAAAGTCAAAAAAGAGACGAGAATGAAATGTATAAAATTCTCAACATTTGTGACATCAAACATACTCAAAGAAACCAAACTAAGCTTAATTCAGGTTTTGTGATATGGCAGCTAGGAATTCAATATTACAAGATTAGCAGTAATTTTCTGCTCTTAATATTTTACTTTATCAATCTAGCTTATCAATGTAATTTCAAATCAATTTTTTTTTGAGATTAGGTATATTGATTTAATAATAAAAATTTGATCCTATCATTATGATTATGTTTTATTTTGTACATGTGAATCAATACATGAAACACTTTGGAAGGAAATTTAAACTCTTTTTTTTTGTCAATTTAAGCGCTCTACAGACGATGCCCTGAAATCGGAGGAAATGACGTAGATGTAGTGGAGCACTAAAATAGGGTATTCTCTACACACGTACAAATCAGTCAGTACGATACTGGCTGTACAACGGACTGGTCGTCGATCAGAGCAAAGAGTATGTAATTACTACGTAGGAGTCGGCACTCAGTACAAACCAATAACAGCAGTTAACATGTCTGTTCAATACCAACCTAACAAATTATTTAGTTTTCATAATATATGTAATATTAGATTTAAATAAAGTTTCTAGTGGAAATGAAAAACTTTTTGGTAAACTACGTTTTATATTTACAATACAATAGAAAAATAAATTTACAGCTAATAAAGAACAAAAAACGCGGAAATAAATCAAAGAACAATTATGATCAACACGCAAATGCCACAATGACTAAACAATGCCAAATTGACAAATCGCCTAAATTGGTAAAGAGATGCCCGATGATATGATATTATATTATATATCGTAAAATGCTATTGCCTATTATAAAATTTGAAATCGGATCGGTTGAAATTGCGAAAACAGTTGGATTATAGTCTGGAATAACTTAAGACTTTATCAGCTGACTATTATTATCATTGTATAAATTCAGACCAGTAAAACTGTGTTGCCAGACATATTGCATGCTTCTAGAAGAAGAGGCCAGTTTGTACAGGTCAACTTTTAAAATGTTTTGAAAATGTTTTGTATCACCTTATCTTACCTTTTAGTTTAGTTAGTTTATGAATAATATTTCTAGGATTATGATGGGCAACAAATTTGTGTGTTTCTAATGGATAATACTGTTGGGGCTATTAAAATTTATCATTTTACTATGTACAATGTAAAAATGTCATCATCATCAGTCTGTATTCGTCCACTTCTGGACATAGGCGTCTCCCATAATATGCTTCTCAGCCCAATCTTTGGTCTTACGTCTGCTACCGCCATCAATTGCCTTTCATGTATCGTCATTCCATCTAGTATCTCGAAATCGTATACTACGTTAATTTTTTACATAAATACACGGGTAACTCACGTTTAATGTAGTCAGTCCAGTCCGACTCAAGTTTCGATCGCGTCCGGCGATCTTTTTCAAGGAGAGTGCGCGCGCGGGTTCGCAGCTCGTTTAGCACGTACTTGTAATTAAACGTGAGTTACCCGTGTATTTATGTAAAATGTGTAATAACCACGTTAGTTTTCATACTACGTTGATTCGCGGTTTAGCCAACAGCTTGACGTCTTGCTTGAAGTCAATCTGACCAAAAATCGACTGTAGGTATACAGGAACAGGAACTGAAACAATTTTAAATTCCAAAAATTTCTTCAAATAGTGAGTCAACATGGATATAAATACTATTTTAAAGAGTAACCTACTTCTTTACACACGTATTTATTCTGTACTAACTAAAAATACTAGTTGTGGAAGTGTCATACTTTTGTCGCGGCACATCCCTATGTTGTCGTAGTTGACATAAACCTTATCTGCTTACGATTGGCACAAAAGAACCGTGCCGAAAACTCCTATCTATTCTATCTATTGACTTACATTTTATCTGGTTTCCGCAAATTTCAAATTTATTATAGACCATCTTTTCGGCGGCATTGTAGTAAAACGTATTCACTGCTTAATGCTAACATAATGTTATTATGCAATATCTTCTATTCAACTTCTATTTCTTCTTCTTTTTTCTATTAAGCTCGATTAAAATACACGAAACACAATACAAGCAATGTGACGGACATGACCACAGACTTAAGTAGATACTTTGATATAACAGTGAAAGAAAGAGAAGCTATACATACTGTGCTCTTGACATGGACCGTGTAAATTTCATACATTTATAATTGTTCCAAGTTATGATACACTTACAACTTACAAAACTAGGGCGTGTATTCCGCAATTCCGAAATCTTGGAGATTTTTTTTGATACTTAAATTCCGAAATTGAAACACTTTAATATCGTTACTACAATATCGGTATTTTGACTACCAACTTCTTTTCTAACGATACACACACGCGATAAGTTATTAAAATAAACCTGAGCGGCTCCAAAATTATTGAACTGGATTTGTTTAACCCCACCATTCTCCTACTTCAAAGAACTTTTTAAATCTTTACATAATTACCATAAGCTTCCTTTTAGGTCAAAAATCAGTCTTTCCCTAAAGGCCCCTTCTGCCTTAACTAAAATGTTCGATGGCATATCGTTTACTTGCAGGGCGGGCGACTCAGTTATGGAATAAATTGCCCGTGCACATCAGGCATTCTCCTTCACTGAACAATTTGAAAAAATATGTTTAACAATTATATTTGTTAAAATTGTAGACTTGTTGTTGGAAAATTTACTACTTATGCAATTACAGGCGTTTTTTATTTATGTTGTAATCGCATTACATTTATTTATAATCGTATTAATTAGTATTGGTATTATACATCAATAATTAAGTACCTACTAGTATTGTTGTATAAGATTAACTAACTACTACAATATCATTATATTGTGTTTTTATTATTATTGTGTCTTTCATTCCGTTTTTTTTGTTCTTGTTTGCGCACCCCATATTCTGACTATTTTACAAATTCTTTTCCGTCCTAAAGTTGGCTGGAATAGATCGCTTTCAGCGGAAAGGCCGCCCACTGTCGCAGTACTTTACAATGTTTTGTTGAGTTTTGCTGTGCCTTTTTTTAATGTGTCAATAAAGAGTAAGCATAAATATTAATACATTTTGTAGGTAAAATCCAAATACATTTTCCAGTTTTGAAGCTGTTCCGGAATTCCGATATTGGGTATTATCCGATATATTTACTATCATGATTCAGTGCAGGAATTGAAAACTTTCCGATATTACATTCCCTACTTAAAACAAAAAACATAGGTGTTGCCATGGCACTTACTACTGAGAAAAGAGAGACTTAGGTTAAAAACTGGTTGTAAAAACATCATGAATTATAGACAAAAACATTAGGGATGTTTTTTGAAAACTTGTTGTAGCGCACACACAGATTTTTCGTGGGCTGTGAATGAAATGAAAGAAATGTTCAGATGAACTCAGTATCGCCCAGAGGAGATGATCGATATTCATTGATGGTGATATCAATTTAATTTTGCAGATAAAAGTAGTACTGCGTAGTGGTACTAGGCGCAATCCGAACGGCTCAAATTCAAAATGACAATCCTTGCTTCTGTAATTCTAAACAGATAAAACAAAGACCGAGATGTGAGATTCCGTGTCGGATCAATCCGACTGGGTTTAGAATTGCTACGCTGGTTTCATTTAATTTCTACAATAAAATAGTTTTAACATATATCAACTAAAAATAAAACATACCTACACTTTTTTATAGAAAAGAGTGCTTGTCACTGTTTTCTATATAAAAAGAGCAGGACATGTGTTGATAGTAACCAACATGTCTGCCACATAACATCACATTTTTGGTAGTGGTAGGACTCTTAGCAGAGTTCGGCTGGGGAAGTACCACACCTTTGCCAGTTATTCTACCGCCAAGCAGTAATGTGCAGACATATTGAAGGGCAATGTTTCCAGATAAATTACAGGGCTTAGAGATATAGCATCTCAGATATCTGGGTGACGAGCGCAGTGCAGTGCTAGGTAATGAACATGAAGAATCCAAAGACTCTTCATGTTCCAAGAGCTGCGTGTCACTGTGCCGTTATGTGGTAGGTATGTTGCTTACCATCAGGCATATGTCCAGCTCGTTTCGTCACTATTTACAAAAAAAAACACAGTGATACGCAGGTATTGGAACATCAAGAGTCTAAATTATTACCTAGCACTGCACTGCACTCGTCACCCAGAGATGTTTTATCTCTATGCCCGGTAATTTCACTGGAAGCATTGCCATTTGAACCGGCACGTAGTAATGTTTCCACATCACTGCTTCGGGGTAGAATAACTGGTTATTTATTTCAAGATAAGTTAAGAAAATATTTTGTGTACGATTTCGATTACTCGATCGTATATCGTACTATAGCCAAAAAGTCGTATAAATACGATTTAAATCGTATGGTTGACAACACTGGCTGAAATCGGACCCGATTTTTTGATAAGTGATTTATCACGCCCCCTCCGCCCCTTTTTCGTCATTTCCTCCGATTTCAGGGCATCGTCTGTAGAGCGCTTTAGTCAGATTAAGAAGTCTTACATTTATAATTCAAACATTATCATTTTAGCTCAGTTTTTGATTTATTAAAATATGATCTGATGACATAAATTTTTCAAATATAGATATAAATACTATCAGAGACAGGTAGATAGTAGCCAAATGTTATCTTTTCATGTTTTTTATACTAACTGCATGTTGAAATATTTATATGTTAAAAATATTACTCCTTATTAGTCTATAGTCCTTAATAAAATCATCAGCTGAGAGCAGCTGATGATATTATTAAGGAATAGCAAAGACCAAATATGCCCTTTTTAGTGTAAGCTAAATCAATATGGCTGCACTTACTCTTCATTGTCCAATGAAGTGTTTGGTGTATCCAAGGAACTTCTGCGATGACCATTTTTTATTTATATAAGATTGTTCAATCGGGTGACAATGTTTGCTGAAACAAGAGTGCATTGCAGATTTATGTATTTATACTTACAATGATTAAATCCAAATCATTGGTTTTAAATCCAATAACACTAATCTTACAATGACCTTAAAATTTACAAATGGAATGTTTTATTATAAAATATTTTCACAAAAAAAAAAGATATTTCTAAGTCATTCAGTTTGAAAATTATGAGTTTTAAAATACTTTTGTTTCCCCCCAATTCTCTCCCACTTAATCCAGTCCTAAGATTCTATCATCCAGTCTCTTTTAAACACTCTGAGTTTACTTCTCATTGTATTGTTATCTATACAAATAAGTGAAATTGGAGTGTCTGTATGTAATATTAAATCTAATAAAATAAATTAAATGTGAGTGTCAGTATGTAATATCATATGAACAGTTTTTCACTAAGTTAAAATGAAAGTAGGTACATGCGGTACCTAAATATAAAAAAACATTTTTTTTGTCTATCTGTCATTTCTAGACTTATCTCCATAACAGCTGGATGGATTATGATGGGACCTACACTTAGACGTCTTAGACATTCAACTGACATAAGACAAAATAATGATATATTGTATCATGTTGAATTAGTTTGTACTGTATTACATTTTGACATTCTTTGAGTATTTACTGTATACATATTGCACTTTATACATTCTTTGACATTCCTCATATGGATGAACTGCAAGATCTACTACTGCAAGACCTTGGATGGACATACTGATCGAACTCAAAAAACACAAAACAATATCCTGATGAAACACAAGACGTTGGCGAAATTGTGCGCACCAAGCATTTATCTCACACATATATGTATATATCACAACCAAATATAAGCCAGAAATGAATCGAAGATGAAGAATCAGATGACATAAATAAAAACCAGAAATGAATAGAAGATGAGTAAGAAGAAGACTTTAATCAGCGGACTATTATTTTTAATTTTTTTCATTGTATAAATTAAGACTACAACAGATTGTATTGCCAGACATATTGCATGCCTCTCGCAGAGGCCAGTTTGTATGTAGCAACTTTTAAAATATTTTGTATCATCTTATCTTACCTACAAACAGCAATAAAGATTTTTGTATTTGTATTAAGATAGATCAAGTTCTATTGCATAACTTAGGCTACACTTACATGCAACCATGGGAACAGCTAGTTATAAATAATAATTTGCCAATTTGAATGGAGATGGCTCTCCTCTGCCTAAATGAGCCAGAGCAGGAGTCACCATTTTAGCTATGGAAACAATGACCAAACTCTCCGACTAAATCTTTTTATAAAAGTTAACCATACAATACACAGTTCACAAGTACCTACCTCATGACATTGTCAATTTCATCCACTCCTTGTCCCTCTGAGTTATTGTTTCTGTTTTTACTTTGTAAGCCATAGCTGACCATTGTTTTATGTATATATATTTTTTGTATATTGTTATATGTAGGGAAAATACAACCACAATGATCGTGTATGCTTTTCCGTGGTTTAGGATTTGGTATGACGCTAGCCCCCCCCGTCTGAAAAGATAAGCACGAATAAATATGAAGGTAGACGTAATAAACCACAAAAACTAATTCATAAATTACTTATAATGAAATATGAAATTTATATTGATTATTTTTAGTAATTAGATTTTGTTTCACAAATTAATTAGTAGAGTTAGGTTATTATTACGGAAATAATAAGTTGGAATGAACTCGGACCAAAAATTTGGTAGGAACAAACAAAAATTTGTGGTAATAGATGGTATATAAACTTACTTCCCGATTTATAGTATGATTCATATATTCACAGTTACTATTTTTTCAGGGCACAGTAAATAACCACTAATAACAAGAGATAAGACATTGCCAAAAACAATGCACAAGCACAAGCACAATACACACAGGGCACACACAGACTAAGTAGCTATGTAGCTAAGTACCTATCTCTATCTACCTATTACCTATAGGTACCTACTCGGAATTTTAATTCGATTCCAGATTTGACATTAGCTACTGTCATTTTGTGAAATAATGATACCATATATAATAGTGTAGTGATGAACACAAAAATCGAACACAAAATTAAGACCAAACTCAATTGTGGTGATGGATAATGCACCTTACCACTCCCAAAAATTGGAAATGGCACCAAAAATGAGTTGGAAAAAAGCTGCCATTTAAGATTGGCTTTTAAATAAAAATATTAATTACGAACCAGATAAAGTTAAAGCTACGCTTTTAGAACTGATTTCACATAACGAGTCTTTTAATAAGTACGCTTCAGACGAAATGGCAGCACAACAGGGGATCACGGTTTTAAGACTGCCCCATCAACATTGCGAGCTAAACCCTATCGAATTGATATGGGCGCAGGGAAAGGGGCATGTAGCTCAAAATAATAAAACCTTCAAATTGACAGACGTGAGAAATTTCAGGAAGGCATTAAAAAAATTACAGCTACCGAATGGTCTAAATGCGTATCCCATGTTGTCAAAGAGGAAAAAATGAGTAGGCTAGATATGTTAATTGACAATATCACAAACACATTTATAATAAACAGAAAGTGACAGCGATAGCGATAGCGATGACGGCGACAATTTATGTATTATGATAAAATTATTACCATAATACATCTATCTGTTTTATTTGTCATGTTCCTTCGTGATCACATGTTTTTATTTACTTTACACACAATTATAAAAGAAAAGTCTCAGATCGTTAATTAATCGTCAAAACTAAATTATCGGTTCAGAAATATTTAATTTCCTGATATACTTAGTTTACGAGAGTAAAATTATAAACGAGAAGAATCGATCCGGAAATATCCATTTCCATATCGAACAATTTCGCAACGTCACTATTTAGTACTTGTCATAATGTTGCAACACAGAAATTGTCAAATCTGGAATCGAATCAAAATTCCGAGTTTAAGTAGAGATAGACAGTGAAAGAGTGAAACAAATGAAAAATGTGAAATAAAATCCGACCACTCCGACTTCCACAGTTTGTGATTATGATTTTTTTTGTAATTTATTCTTGGGTATGGATACTAGTCGTTCAGCCGTTTTTAATTTAGTCTTGGCCAGTGCTACCAGTTCCTAAAAATATTTATCTCTCTAGCCGCATCCGCAATCACGCGCGAAGGCTCGAAGCATCCGCGAAGCAGGAATGTGGATCCGATTAGCATATTCTTCGCGGCTTCCCCGAAAATTGTCGGTTTTTTGTTCCGCGACTAATGGCTGACAGGCGCGAAGCGCGCGTGAATACGCTATTGCGCTATTGCCACAAACGGTTGAGTGAAATTGCCAAAGCGCAAAGTAGTAAAGCACCTGCTATAGTGGTTTCACTGTCCAGTGTCCATACCTACTTACAAATAAACTACAAAATTAGATGTGCATACTCATCAAGAGCGTGAACTACATTGTGAAGCCCGCCGCGAACCTGCGAGTGTAGACTGTTGGCAACGAGTATAAGTAAGTGTTCTGTGTTCTGTGGTATGGTAATCTTATCCGCGAATCCGCGATTCACGCTGCGCTTCGCAGCTTCGCACTGCTATTCACACCGTGGTTCACGTGCGAGTACGAATGCGGCTTCAGTTATAAATACAGACTAAGTAGAGAGATACTCTGTTATAAGCCCCTAAAATTATTATAATTTTAACCGACTTCCAAAAAGGAGTAGGTTATCAACTCGACCCAATGTTTTTTATGTATGTTACCTGATTTCTCGAGAACCGCCGTATCGATTTTAAAATTTCTTTTTATGTTCGGATGGGTGTGCTTCCCGAATGGTCCCATATAAGTCTTATCGAAATCGGTCAAGTGGTTTTTGAAATATGAACCAAAAATTTGCATAAAATTCTCTGGATGATGTAATTGTAGATTTCACAAAAGTTATGAAACTCGAACCTGTTACTACGAAATTGGGTAAATATGTTAATAAAAACTTGTTTTGCACTAAAAAGGGTAAAATAAACTATTTTCGTACAAAAAATTAAACCGACTTCAAAACCACAAATAGGCACTCAAAATCGAAAAATAAATTAATATCATGTATTAAAAGTGCTACTCACTCATCTATTTGAAGTCAATAAATAAAAATTTATAAAAGTGGATAAAGTGGCAGCTAGCCACTTTTATAATTTTTTTGCTATTTGAAATGACACTCCTTACATCTACCCTCCATAACAGCAAGATGTACCTATATAAAGTAACTAGTAGCGCCCTGTGGGTTTACTCGTGTAGTAGTCCGTTCCCGTTTATTTCCCAGGATAAAACGTATCCTGAGTACGAACTCAGTCTAGTCTATAGTTAGAGTATAGTCTGGAAGACCAGACTATAGTCTATCTTCCAAATTTCAGCCCGATCCGTTCATACCTTACGGCGTGATTGAGCAACAAATATCCAAACATTGAAATTTATAATATTAAGTAGGATAGTAGTTTTGCCAAGATTTAAGTATATGCGGTGACTGCAGTGTATTCATTTTACATGAACTAATATTTTTAGCGGAAAACTCACTTGAGAATAATCATAGGTACTCGTAATTGTCTAGAATACAAACTAAATTATACTAAGCAAATTAATATTATATTTGTAGTGACGTAGTACTAAAAATCCATTACCATTTTCTACGCTGGGTGGACGACATTAAACAACATGGAGGCCGCCAGAAATTGAAAAGAGGAGAAGAGTCCTACGCAGCTCCGGTTTTCAATATTTTTTAGGCGGGTAAAATCTGAAAATGGGGGGTGCATCGGTGTATCTACTCTGACCACCATGCGCAGACGGGACATAACGGGTTATCCCTCTATAACCCTCTGACTTCTTTTCCCCTCGAGTATCTAGCTCCCCTAACTTCACATGAGAAGGAAGAATTTATGATGATAATATTGGATCGGATATTACGACGATGACTTGAAATACGTGATGAGTCGCTCAATTTGGCGCCCCCTGAGGCGTGCCGCCCGGGGCACAGGCTCCGCTTGCCCCCCCTAGATCCGGGGCTGGCCCTACGTCCAAAAATTGACTACCATAAGGCCATGATCACGATGAAATTATGATGACTGTTATCTAGGTCATGGCTTAGAACCATTTTGTTTTTCTTTTGAAAACTGCTCATCAGTATCTCAAATCACTCGTCCAAGAAAAACAAACTCTTCAGCTTTGTAAGTGTCACCTCGCGGTGTTACCAACGTAGTTCTGGTTCCCGTGATTTTCCCGCGATGAACAGTATCCCATTTGTTATTCCAGATAATAATTTATCTGTGTTCCAAGTTTCAACCCGATCTGTTCAACTGTTCCGACGCGATTGAGAAAAAAACACCTAATAATCCAATCTTTCGTATTTACAATATTGGAGCACATAGGTAAGATTAAGTTTGTTTTTAACTATAATAGGTTCGCACTTGACCACCGTCTCGCCTGATGTTAAGCGATGATGCGATCATGACAATTTTTGTCTCTTTTCATTCTATACAGACATAACAAAGACCGATAGATGAGATTCCGTGTCGGATGACTGGGTTCAGAATCGCTAGGCAGGTAGGAACGAAATTTATTCGGGATAGATAAAAGCAACACGATATGCAAAAAAACTTAGTTTTACTAATCTAACTATTTATGGTACGATCATCTGAAAGATCTGAAACATAAAGTTGGCAACACTGCCCACGGGCTGTTTTTAAGCGTCGCTTCCGTTATATATTTTTCTTACAGTTTTAGGCTGCTTTTCCACCAGAGATGTGCGAGGATGCGTAGCGACGGATGTGCTTGTAAAGAACCAATACTATCGTTTAATTTACCTCGCCTCGATCAGCACCGCTCTGGTGGAAACGGCTCAGCGGAGCTAGATTTTTTGCGCATACAAAACAAGCGAGGGATGTGTGCGAGGGATGTGTTGCGAGGTTTGCGACATACTGTACCAGCCAGCCCATAGACAGAGTTTGTTGGAAGTAGAAGTGTGCAAAATAGATATGGATATTGGATAATTGGAAAACGAAGAAAGGTACTTTAATATTTAGCCATTTACGATGAAGAAATGGAAGAAGAAGATACAGAGCAGACACAGAGACACATAATTCATAGCTCCGCTACATCCTAGTACGACACAATTTCCTCGCACAGCTTTGGTGGACACCTCCACACATTTTCACAGCACAGCTAGACATCCCGTGTATATGGGATACGCGACTGAATACCTCCGCTCCACTCCACTCCGCTTAACTACTCCGCTCTGCTCTCATCATCATAATCAGCCCACATTCGTCCACTGGACATAGGCCTCTCCCAATAATACGCCACTCAGCCCGATCCTCGGCTTTACGTTTCCAACCGCTACCCGTCCTACACTACGTTTGCCGATTCGTGGTCTCTACTCCAGAACTCCGCTCTGCTCTGCTTCAGTGGAAACACTCACCACTTTTTACCGCTCTTCTCCGCTCCTCTCCGCCCAGCTCCGCGTCAGTGGAAACGCAGCCTTATGCCCGAGCGACACGAGCCTAGTTTTTCAAGTTAGGATAGAAAGTTAGTGTTAGTAAGCTACCAAGCTAGTACTTCTGGCTTCGTGTAGACGAAACTAGCATTGCGTAGCGTTGTCTACACGAAGCTACAACGAAGCTAGTAAGTTTGCTATCCTAGCTTGAAACACTAGCCTCGTGTCTAACGGGCATTAAACGTATGTACTACGAAATCTCCTCTTTTTTGACGCTTTTAACAAAATAATAAGAATAATTACAAGAAAAATCCGAGATATCAGTTTAGTAGCAGCGCAAGTCGGTAATCGTAATAAAACTAAGGCAAACATGAAGCTGCACGAGAGCGTGCCCCATGCGGTCGTCGCAATCTCACGGCACATAAGGGACTTCACGTACTACGCTGACGACACCGACGACGCCATCGGTCGGTTCGTACGGCGAGCGTTGGCTGCAACACCGAAGACCATCCGAGAGTTCAATTTGCAGATGGCCATCAAAGACCGAAATGCAGTCGTGGTGGAGGCGCTGAGCCGGGAGGAGGCGATTTAGAAAATAAAATAGGCCTAGAATTAGAATGAAAATGTTCCCTACTCCCCCCTTATTACCTTTTCTCCTAACTCAAGATTCATGTAAAAAAGAAAACAAATGACAAAGGTCACACGGACCCCGGAGTCTGTGGAGTTGCTAAATTCAAATAATAATAAAAAAAAGTAGCAGCGCCCGCAGCTGTACCCGCACAGTTTCCGTTCCCTTTATTTTCCCGGGATAAAAAGTAGCCTATATGGTATTTCTAGACTATAATCTAACCAGATAATTTAACCAGATCCGTTCAAAGATCCCGACGTGATTGAGCAACAAACATCCATCCAACTTTCGTATTTATAATATTAATAGGAAGTAGGATTCATTATTCGTACTTTGATTATCGACCTCTGCTCCTCTCTGTTATAGTGGGTAGGTATTTAATACTATGTATCGATATTTTGTGTAGTAAAACCAAATACAACTACTGTCTAGTACTTTATTGTAACAACTACATAAGAAATTTTAGTTTAAATAAAAATAATTATCTCTAACAACATAACTAGCGAGGTAGTTATAGTTACCTACTAAATAACAGGATTTTCAACATAGCTAAATGTAAAATAATGCTTTAGTTTAAAAACGCAAGAGGAAATAAAAATAGGATCCTCGTGACGCCAACAGAACTTGCGCGGGCACGCACGACCGTCGCTGTCATTTGACGCCGAGATGGAACTGGTTTGTTCGGAAAAGCAACCAGAGTTACTAAATCGTGTTCTTCGTTCTTCTTAATCTTTTCCGCCAACCACGCTTTGAAGATATATGTCGGTAAAACATTTGCTATGATCTTGTTAACGGAATACGTCGCAGTTATTTGTTTAAAACATTTTTCATCACCTTTGACTACGATTCCGATAAGCTCATCAGAAAATATACTAGGTCCGCCATAGTCCTTGAAACACGTGAGAACTTTTGTGTCTATGCAATCAATATATCCAATCATCATATCACTAGTAGAGGTTGGATGAACAGGAATGGTTTCTTGAGCAGTTAGTCTGTTTTCGATTCCAATATATTGCAGTTCCTTTGTTTGCCCCACTTCAGCATTTAATCCAAATCCGAAAACTTCCATGTCGACTATGTTACGTGTGGACGTAAAATTGCTTAGCTTGATTTTAGATGCTAAGGTATTGTTATGTTTCTCCGTGTAAATAAGGCCAATATCTTTATCGGGCTCACCCGTAGCGAAGGTAGGGAATTTTTCAGTTTTTATGACATTGAGTGCAACAGTGGTTTCGTCTTTTTTTGCCTTCGTAGCGTTGATGAGAACATGACTTATAGGTTGCTGTGTGCAACTTGCCGATGTCAAAATAAGGCCGTTAGAGACCACCGTACCTGAGCAGAGATGCTCATTTTGTTGAGACATTATTGAAGCCATAAAAGGGAATTGTTTATGTGCAGCGGATTTTATCTCGTGCATTAAAGTATTTGATCGTCTTGTGCAAGTTACGTTTACTGTTGTACTTCCAGTTTGTTGTTCATTTGGTTCTACGGGAATATCTAGAGATTCATCTTTAGATTCATCGTTAGTGTCACCATTATCATCCCGTTCATCAACACTTTTTTTGACATTACCACCACCGGCACAACCGAATTTTAGAGTATTGAAAAATACTAAACTGAAAAGAAGAATATTGAAACTTGGAGACTTCATCTTTTTCAAAATAAAATAATTTATACAAATATAGATAGGTGCACACAGAAGTCTTTTGTTCTTTTTTGACTTAATTATGTCATACTCATTTTTTTCTAGCAGCCTATATATATTATGGAATCGTAATTGTAAGGTTTTATATGTTGCTGTAGAACCAAAACATAGTGGGTTAAGTGTATACGCTGCGTTTATCTACGAAGCCTTATTTATTATGTTAGGAATACAAAAATGGCTGTCGAACAAACATCAAGCACTTATAAATAGGTACCAACTAGATTTGCGAAGCGCGAGGATTGGCCGATTGGCCTTGCGCTACAGTGCTACTCGTTTTTTAACCCCCGACCAAAAAAAGGGGTGTTATAAGTTTGACGTCGATGTCTGTCTGTCTGTCTGTATGTCTGTCTGTCTGTGTGTGTGTCTGTCTGTGGCACCGTAGAGCTCAAACGGATGAACCGATTTAAATGCGGTTTTTTTATTTGAAAGTTAATATCCGTGCGGATGTTCTTAGCTATGTTTGGTTAATATTGATTCAAGATGGCCGCCGCCACAAAATGGCGGACAAAATATTTCTTCACAACCTACCACAATATGGGTACCAAATGAAAGGGCTTGACTAGTAGAATAAAAAAAATCAAATCCAAGATGGCCGCCACCACAAAATGACGAATTATATTAATTTTTTCACTACTACCTCAATATGGGTATCAAACGAAAGGGCTTGACTAGTAGAATATATTGCACTATGACAAATTTCAAATCCAAGATGGCCGCTTCCACAAAATGGCGAAATACAATTTCTTTTTTCACAACTCCCTTAATATGGGTATCAAATGAAAGGGCTTGACTAGTAGAATGTCGTACAGATAACAAATCTGAGGTAGTCGGGGGTTAATCAAAATTTTTAATTTTGTTCTTGTTCAAAAGGCCATAAAAATTATTTATTTTTTGCCATAAAAAATTACGTACTTCATAAGGGTAATTTAGTGCGGCAATATTTTTATCAATTCAGCCGTTCAAACATTTTATTCTACCACTGCTCTAAGTTGAGCCCCTGTAGGTAGGCAAGTATTCTATCCAATGCTGCGTTTTCCAGATGCAAATTGTCTTGTCAAAATTAGTTTAAATATTTTTTTTGCCAAGTGTGGCACTACTGTTTATTTTTGTGAAATTTCTCTAACAAAATAAAACAATGGCGCCACCTTTGGTGAAATTGAGAACTGATTTTGGCAGGTCTTTTTGCATCTTGAAAACGCCCCATTTATCCGTAGCCACTTGGTAGGCACGCTATTGTGGCATTTTTGTGCTATAATGGGAATTTCTCCCAAAAAGTTCGATAAAATCAGGGCTATGCAGGACACCCACTTGTCCTAAGCTGCGTAATTTATTTATTACCACTGACTTATCTGTCTGATACCTTCACAAAATGCTATTGTAAGAACAGGTTTTACTAGTATGTTTAATACGAATAAAAATAAATGTAATTTAAAACTCAAAAAACCCGACTGCATAAAAAGTGAACCAAACTACGTACTTACATACTTTACAAGAACAAAATTAAAAATTTTGATTAACCCCCGACTACCTCGGATTTATAATCTGTACAACATTCTGCTAGTCAAGCCCTTTCATTTGATACCCATATTAAAGGAGTTGTGAAAAAATAAATGTATTTCGCCATTTTGTGGTAGCGGCCATCTTGGATTTGAAATTTGTCATAGTGCAAAGTATTCTACTAGTCAAGCCCTTTCATTTGATACCCATATTGAGGTAGTAGTGAAAAAAATAATGTAATTCGCCATTTTGTGGTGGCGGCCATCTTGAATCGATATTAACCAAACATAGCTAAGAACATCCGCACGGATATCAACCTTCAAATAAAAAAACCGCATTGAAATCGGTCCATCCGTTTGAGCTCTACGGTGCCACAGACAGACACACACACAGACAGACAGACAGACAGACAGACAGACAGACCGACCGACAGACAGACAGACAGACAGACAGACATCGACGTCAAACTTATAACACCCCTTTTTTTGGTCGGGGGTTAAAAACTGAAAATAATAAAACAAGCACTTAGATTTCTGGTGGTCTAGAATTCTAAAATATGTTGATCTGGAAACATTGCCCTTCAAACCGGAACACAGTAAATGTTTGCACATTACTGATTGGCGGTAGAATAACTGGCAGAGGTGTGGTACTTCCCCAGGCGGACTTTGTTAAGAGTCCTACCTCTACTGGGGTTAACGATATGGGACTTTTACAAAGTCTTATTTTTAAGGTTTTGGAACTCTTTTACTACTATACATCCTCTATAACTGGCGGGATGAGGTGCACCGCAGTGTACGCACTTCGGTTTTAGATCTGCTGGCTATCGCAGTGTCTTGTCAGATGATTTACCAGTGCATTTGACGCATTTTGGCTCTAGCACAGTACTTTTGCGTATGTCCATACGCTTGACATCTTTTGCACTATGGGACAAGTTGAATAGTTTTTAAAGGTTGTATTTCAATCTTACATCCCAATACGGTTATAATACCGTTGATTTTGTTTATTTCTTCGTATTTTGAGAATGTTAGTACAAACATGTTGAGTGGTTCCTTGTTCTTCCATCTCAATTTATTTGTTGCACTTTAAATCTTATAGGTATCCTTGATGCTTTAGATCCTATCTGGCTTGCACATACAACCACTGCATAAAAAGTGAATCAAACTACGTTGTAAGTACGTACAGTTACAGAGGATGTACTTGTATAGTAGCAAAAGAGTTCCAAAACCTTAAAAATTAGACTTTGAAAAAGTCTCATATCGTTGACCCTAGTAGTACTTATGCAGTCGGGTTTTTTGAGTTTTTAAATTATATTTATTTTGTTTCCTTTTCTTCTCCTAATCCAAGAAATATAAAAAAAAAGATAATTGTAATGACAAACGTGACGGAACCCGGAGTCTGAGTGGCTAAGTAAATAAAAGACATGTAACGCTCTAAAACGGTGCTATCATCTGTATTCCCAAAGATAACATGTAAGCGAGTGTGGGTGTATGAGTGGGCGTGGGTGTGGGAGTGGGTGAGAGAGTGGGTGTGGGAGTGGGTGTAGGAGTAGGTGTGGGAATGGGTTTCGGAGTGGGTGCAGTTATGTCCGTGGAGTTGGTGTTGTGTTGGTGTGGGTGTGAGCGTCGGTGTGAGCGTGGGCGTGGGCGTGGCAGTGGGATTGGGTGTGTGATTCAAATTCCTTTATTGTTCAATCGGTATTGTTATACCGATTGTGAATGTGGATCCACCGTCTCCGAACTAGTTAAAAACTGTATTTCGGAGTCCGGTGGCCTCCTCCTAGGGTACATGATCATCAAATTGGAAATATTGAGCAGCAAATGAATTCAATAAAAAAATTATATAAGTTAATTTACAAAATCAATCAATTACAAAATAAAGCAAATTTAATTACAAAACAAAACAATTAATTACAAAATAAAATAAATTTAACAACTCAAATAAAATCAAATTAATTTCCAAGGAACATATATAAACAAAGTACGAAATAAAATAAAACAGTGCATAACATAATATGTGGGCAAAAAAGTCAAGCCATGTAAACATAAAATGACAGCAATTACAGAAAAGTTTGAATGCTGACAAGGACTCCACCACAGTCACCAATTCCAATTGAATTTTACATATTTTGACTGTGCATAAATGTTTCTCTTGTGTGGTAATCCATGTTTTTAAGGGTGTCGATTAATTTCAACTTACACTTATAATAGTTTAATTTATATATACTACAGTTATTGTTAGTTTTATTGTATAGATGTGGACCCAAATAGTAGCCGAAACGTTCCGCGAATTTTGAATGTGTTTGTGGCTCATTGAATATTCTAATGTTCCTACCACGTTTAATGGCTGGGTTTGCCTGCGACTCCGCTTGTATGTTTTTGTGTTGAACTAATGTAATTTGTACAATAAACAGTTGTCTAACCGTTAAGACATCACATTCCCTATATAAGTCTGCTGTAGGATATAGGCGAGGTTTGAAGTTAGTTACTTTCAGTATAGCGCGTTGAGCGTATTCTAAAGGTTTTAAATTGGTTTTGCAAATACCTCCCCAGCTAGTAATACAGTATGTCAATATTGATTGGCAAAGACCATAGTATACAGATCGCAGAAGACTGTGATCTGCTACTTTCCTTAAGGTTTTGAATATAGGGATCAGTTTCCTTATTGGGCCTTTTGTAACTGAGATGTGCTCTTGGAATGATAAATTTCTATCCACTATGACCCCAAGGTACTTTATGGAGTTAGTGCGATTTATAGTAGGAAAAGTGAAATATGTTTTAGGGCAATTAGAAGTGTGTACAATAACTTTGAGATACTCGGATTCCCTTGGTTGAGATTTATTTGAAATTGAAAAGGTTATGTATTTTGTTTTAGCTACATTTAAACTAAGTTTATTATCAAGTAACCAAGTGTTTACCTTGTTAAAACCAGCTTGTGCTGCATGATAAACACGCAACCAAGATTTCTCACGGAACAGTAGCACTGTGTCGTCTGCAAAAGTTAGAATTTTGGCGCCGCCCACGCTGAGGTCACATAGTTCATTTATAAAGCATAAAAATAGGGTAGGTCCTAAAATACTACCCTGTGGCACACCGTGCACCACGGGTAGGAACCCACTAACATAATTCCCGATTTTTACGCACTGTTTTCTGTCGGTAAGATAGCTCGTTAGAATTTGAAGTGGTAGACCACGTATACCGAGGCGTTCTAACTTATTTATGACGTTAACGATAGGTAAGCTGTCAAATGCCTTTTGTAAATCTAAAAACACAGCCAGCATCCTATCCCCACCATTCAAACCCTCGGCAATAGTGTTTGTCAATTTATAAACCGCATCGGCGGTAGAGATACCCCTACGAAACCCATATTGGTTAGGGCTGAGCAGTTTGTATTTTTCCAAATAGCTCACGAGGCGCTTATTTATCAGACGTTCCAAAACCTTAGAGAGTGCTGGCAAGACAGAAATTGGCCTGTAATTAGTAAAATTAGCTTTGTCGCCACTCTTAAATATAGGATGAATAAGCGCTTTTTTGAGAGGGGCAGGGAAAATACCCGTTCGAAAACTCAGGTTACAAATATGAGCTACCACCGGAGCAAGAACAGCGGCGTTATATTTTAGCACAGAAGAAGGAATGCCATCACAACCAACCGCGCTATCAGCTTTGAGGTTATTAAGTATATAATAAACCTCCGTAGAGTCAGTTTCCAACAGAACAAAAGAGTTGGGAGATGTGAGTTATTTACTGATACTAGTGATGCTTGGTGGAGTCTCGGGGACAACGTTGTCAGCCAGATTCTTGCCTATATCAACGAAGTACCTGTTCAGTTCATCTACAATGATATTAGGTGAGACTTTTTTTGATGAGAAGAGCATCGCTCGATGATTTAATAGCTTTAAAGTTTGTTATCTCATTAATAATTTTCCATGTTTTTCTTACATCAGATTTAGCTTCTGTAAGTTGTTCTTTTTGATACTTATATTTTACTTTCTTTATTAAGCTGTTGCAAAAGTTTCTGTATCGCAAATAGGTAACTCTGGCTAAATCTGACTCCGGAGTATCTCTTATTTTAGCATGAAGTCTATCTCTATTTCTTATACACCGCAAGAGACCTTGAGTCATCCAGAGTCCTTGAGTCATTGGAGAGGGCGTTGGAGTGGGCGTTGGAGTGGGTGTTGGAGTGGGTATTGGAGTGGGTGTGGTTGTGGGAGTGGGTGTGGGTGTGGGAATGGATGTCGGAGTGGGTGTCGGAGTGGGAGTAGATGTAGGAGTGGGAGTGGGTGCAGTTACGTCCGTAGAGTTGGTGTTGTGTTGGTGTGGGTGTGAGCGTGGTCGTGGGTGTGGCAGTGGGATTGGGTGTGTGATTGGATTGGGTGTGGGAGTGGGTGTTGGAGTGAATGTTGGAGTGGATGTTGGAGTGGGTGTTGGAGTGGGTGTGGTTGTGGGAGTGGGTGTTGGAGTGGGAGTTGGCATGGTGTTGGTGTGGGTTTGGGCGTGGCAGTGAGATTGAGTGGGGTGTTGGAGTGGGATTAAGATTGGGAGTGGGTGTGGGTGTGATTACGTGACAAGTTAAATTAATGACATTAATGTGGTAAGTACCTAGAAGTGTGCCCGAAGTTAATGTTGCGATAAAAATATATAAATATAATAAACACAGGTACCTACACAGGGACTATATTATCTTTCTCGCGCTTGTTCACTGTATTTTGTTTCTCGCTCTAGCATCCCGAGTTTACCCGATAAGCTATTATCAAATAATCATACCTAGATTTGAATTCGCAGCCCACGAAAATTCTGTTTAAGCGCGCCAAAAGAAGTTTTCACTTCAAAAAGTGGCGAACATTTATAGACAGCTAGCATGTGCAGCGAAGGTGACCTAGGGATTAAATGGCGAAATTGATCAAGGTCAGATGCAGAAGGCGGTTATCCTTGACAGAGTGCTCATCGTCAGGACTCAGGAGGTTTCTCGCTCTGCAGCCCTAATCGCCGATAACTTGGGCCCTGCCCTGCTGTTGGCGGCACCCTGGTTTTTAAGCTTTTTTAATGTTTATATTCCTTATAGGTATTGTACAAAACTTCAAAATTAAGATTAGAAATAGATTAATTGAATAATACTATCTTTATTATCTAATATCATATTTTATACCCTTAGCTTACACAAACTACAGGCAAAATAGTTAGGTAACTGCTGAGAGCAGGCCAGAGTTTCAGCAGTCTGCTTGCAAAACATGATCTTGACTGATCTTGACGTATTAATTACTTCTGTTGCACAGTGCCACACCACGGACACTCCACTAAAATTCCATACAAACGCCGCTGTGGAGCTACCCACTCTTCACACAACTACGCAGATGTCGTTCGTACACACGCGTGAATGTGTGCGTTAGCGCTAGGGCTACTGAATTGTTTTATTGAATAGTTGTGCTTGAGTTCACCTGGTGACGTAAAATAGTCTATAAACTTGAGTTACATAAATAGAATGGAACCAAATTATACTATTCTAATTAAAAGGGTGTTTGCACAGATTTCTTTATTGTTTCAGAAATCTGTGGGTGTTTGTATTGCCGCGTAAAATGAAACGAAACCGATGATAGATTAGATCACATACCTAGATATCTATTTCTGTTACCAGGTACACATTCGCATTTTATTTTACACTTACCCATGAAGGAAACTTTATTCTGTCACTATAATTATTCCTCCAGGCATTATCTCAATCCGTGCTTGGCCACGTAAGTTACTGGCTGTGTAAGATACGAACTTTGAGTTAAAAATGACTTCGTTATTATAAATAAATAAATATTGGTAGACAATTCACACACAACACCATCTGATCCCAAACTAAGCAAAGCTTGTAATATTATAAAGCAACGTTATTGAAAAGTTTATAATCTTACGTTATTATAAAGCTTTTAATCTTGTTCCGTTTAGTTGACGGACAGCCGTAAACAGCACAACAACCCACCATGATGATATTTCGTTAGGAATTAGATGTTCGATACCAGCCCTTCGTTGAGTGCTCCTAGCGTATCCGAAACGGCCTGAGGGGTGAGGAAGTTTGAAATTGGCGGGGGGTGGGAAGTGTCCGTTCTATCTATATTATCTATTCTATGACAGTGCAATAGACTTCTAACACAGGAGTACTTTGTTTGAGATAAAATGTATTATGTGGGTTTGTGCAAGCTTTTTTTCTATGTTTTTATGTCTTGTTTGTATGTGAGTGATTTATTTAATCTCTACTTATGTTGACAAGTGCAATTTTATAATTGGGCTTTTGGACCTATTATGTTGTATATTTTTGAACCTAGCTGTAAGATTCCCTAACTTAATAATTACACTCGTACACTATTTACTAGTAAGCTATTTTCGTACAAAAAATTTAACCAATTTCAAAACCACAAATAGATGAGTGAGATTATAACCAGAAAATTGTCTCTCTCCTGCTCCCGCTCCTGCCCTCCCTGCTCCTGCTCCTGCTCCCTGCTCCTGCTCCTGCTCCTGCTCCTGCTCCTGCTCCTGCTCCCGCTCCTGCTCCTGCTCCCTGCTCCTGCTCCTGCTCCTGCTCCTGCTCCTGCTCCTCCTGCTCCTGCTCCTGCTCCTCCCGCTCCTGCCCTGCTCCCTGCCCTGCTCCGCTCCTGCTCCTGCTCCTGCTCCTGCTCCCGCTCCCGCTCCGCTCCTGCTCCTGCTCCCTGCTCCTGCTCCTGCTCCTGCTCCTCCTGCTCCTGCTCCTGCTCCTGCCCTCCCTGCTCCTGCTCCTGCTCCTGCTCCTCCCTCTCCCTGCTCCTGCTCCTGCCCCGCTCCCACACCAACTCCCAATCTTAATCCCACACGAACCCCAACACTAACTCCCACTCCCACTCCCACACCCGCTCCCAAACGCACTCCCACACCCACACGCACTCCCACACGCACTCCCACACGCACTCCCACACCCACTTCAACAACCACTCCCACTCCAACACCCACGCCAAGACACACTCCAACACCCACTCCAAGACCCACTGCAACACCCACTCCAACACCCACTCCAACACCCAATCCAACACCCACTCCAACATCCACTTCAAAAGATTTCCCACACGAACTCCAACACCCACTCCCACACCCACTCCAAAGCCCACTCCAACACCCACGCCAACACCCACGGCAACACCCACTCCAACACCCACTCCAACACCCACGACAACACCCACTCCAACATCCACTTCAAAAGATTTCCCACACGAACTCCAACACCCACTCCCACACCCACTCCAACGCCCCTCCAACCCCACTCCAACACCCACGCCAATACCCAATCCAACACCCACTCCCACACCCACATTCACTCCCCCACCCACTCCAACACCCACTCCAACGCTAACTACAACAGCCTACAACACCCACTCTTACTCCCACACCCATTCCAACACCCATTCCAACACCCACTCCCGCTCCCACTCCAACACTCACTCCAACACCCAATCCAACACCCACTCCAACATCCACTCCAAGACCCACTCCAACACCCACTTCAACATCCACTCCAAAAGATTTCCCACACGAACTCCAACACCCACCCACGCCAACACTCAATCCAACACCCACTCCCACACCCACATTCACTTCCCCACCCACTCCAACACCCACTCCAACGCTAACTCCAACAGCCTACAACACCCACTCTTACTCCCACTCCAATTCCAACTCCCACTCCTAATCTTAATCCCACACTACGCCCACACACATAACCACACCCTCTCCCACACCCATTCCAACACCCATTCCAACACCCACTCTAACACTCACTCCAACACCCGCGCCAAGACCCACTCCAAGACCCACGCCAACACCTACTCCAACACCCACTCCAACACCCACTCCCACACCAAATCCCATCCCCACTCCCATTCCCACTCCTCACACCCACTCCCAGACCCACTCACACACCCACTCCCACACCCACATTCACTCCCCCACCCACTCCAACGCTATTTCCAACAGCCGCTACAACACCCACTTCAACTCCCGCTCCAATTCCAACTCCCACTCCCAATCTTAATCCCACACCACGCCCACACTCACAACAACACCCACTCCCACACCCACTCCAACGCTAACTCCAACCCCACTCCAACACCCACTCCAACACCCACTCAAACACCCACTCCAACACCCACTCCAACACCCACTTCCACACCCACTCCCATTCCCTCTCCCACAACCACTCCCAGACCCACTCCCACACCCACTCCCACTTCCACTCCCACAACTTTCACTCCCCCACCTACTCCAACACCCACTCCAACGCTAACTCCAACAGCTACTACAACACCCATTCCAACTCCCACTCCAATTCCAACTCCCACTCCCAATCTTAATCCCACACCCATTCCCACACCCACAACCACACCCACTACCACACCCACTCACAATCTTTTCCCACACGAACTACAACACCCCACAACCACACTCTCTCCAACTCTCACTCCCACACCCGCTGCAACACCCATTCCCACTCCCACTCCCACACCCATTCCTTCACGCACTCCCACACGCACTCCCACACGCACTCCCATACGCAAAAGCACTGAGGTTTTAAATTGGCTGAATTCCAATAAGTTAAAAATAAATATCGGCAAAACCAAAGTGATTCATTTTAGAGCAAAGCGTAATCATAAGGTTGAAATCAAAGTCAAGTATGAAAACGATGAAATTGAGCAAGTTGACGGCCCGCTCCCCCTGGATCTGAGAATACAGGAAGCGGCAAACTTGTACAGCGTAAAAAAAAACCTCTCCCACACCCACATTCACTCCCCCACCCACTCCAACACCCACACCCACTCCCACTTCCACTCCCACAACTTTCACTCCCCCACCTATTCCAACACCCACTCCAACGCTAACTCCAACAGCTACTACAACACCCCCTCCAACTCCCACTCCCAATCTTAATCCCACACCCATTCCCACACCCACAACCACACCCACTCACAATCTTTTCCCACACGAACTACAACACCCCCACAACCACATTCTCTCCAACGCTATTTCCAACAGCCACTACAAAACCCACTTCAACTCCCACTCCAACTCCCACTCCAATTCCAACTCCCACTCCCAATCTTAATCCCACACCACGCCCACACCCTTTACCTCCCACCAGAAGTGGAACTCGAACGGAATGTTCAACTGCCTGGACCAACCCAATCCGTCCACACAGGCTTCTGTAGAGTACGAGCTTCTGGAAGACACCTCCAACTTACCAGAAGGGCCTCAAATTTATACTGATGGCAGTAAAATTGAAGGTAAAGTAGGAGCTGCTCTAACATGGTGGGAGAATGGCAGAGAGGTCAAGAACTCGACCTTCAAGCTCCACTCCGAATGCACAGTCTTTCAATCGGAACTTTATGCTCTTTACCGGGCAACTCAAATGGCGTTAAAGAGCAGGGACCTGGAAGTCAATGTCCTGAGTGACTCCCGATCTTCACTCGAACTGCTAAGTAACCCAAAAACGAGCCACCCCTTTGGTTTAGTGTGTAAAGGAAAACATTGGACAGATAAATGCTGAAGGGAGATCTCTTCGTCTTTTCTGGGTGAGAGCGCATGTTGGTACCGTCGGCAACGAAAGAGCCGACGAACTGGCCAAATCGGCGGCACTCACGGAGTCACCCAGGGACTACGAGGGGATCCCCTTGTCCTACGTCAAAAGGAAAATCCGCGAAGAATCGGTCAAGAAATGGCAGGATCGATATGAGACCTCGGACACCGGAAAAGTCACCCAGACGTTCCTCCCCGATATAGCAAACGCATATCGGGTGATGAGAACCACGAAACTGACTCCCTTCCAGGTACAAGCGTTGACGGGACACGGAGGAATAGCAGATTACCTGTACAGATTTAAACTCAAGAGCAGTCCGGCATGCGAGTGTGACCCCGACCAACCCGAAACGGTCTGGCACGTGCTAGTCGATTGTCCCCGATTCATGGTCGCAAGACATCAGCTCGAATCTATGATCGACAGAAAGCTGGTTGTCTCGGATCTCCACAACATCTTAGTAGATCCAGACGACAGAACACGGCTCATGTCCTTCATGGAGAGCTCATCCCGCATAGCGGCCATGAGAAACTCCACTAACTCAAATACGCGCCCTCAATCGCCACCACACCCTGCCCCGCTGTCTGTGGACGCCACGTGGCATGCGGTTCCCGCCCAACATAACTCCTCGAAGAGCATCTCCATCAAACAACTACTGGAGAACGCAGACCGAGGAGAAGCAGGGATCCGTATCCGCGGAGTGGCTCTCTTCATGGACAGCAACAAAGAATGATTCGGAATAAGCTTTTGCTTCGCTTGGGAATGGAAACGAGCCCGTTTGTCACCTGGATTGTCTTGCCTGCTCAATGGGAGTACCGCAAAAGGCACGATGAAGCGGAAAACCTACGACGCCATGCCGGTGTGCGAGGTAGACGGCCACCGATTTCGGTTGGTGCGATCGAAAAACAAAACGATTGCACTAATAGAGTACTCGGAAGGTCGGACGCCTTTCACACAGGCAAGTGCGCTGCTCGCACATCTGAGCAGAAATGCAGGTGAAACACCCCGGGTGATAAGCGTGGATGCGATGGCAATCGAATATTCAAGAGCAAGAGTCGCAGACCGGCTGGGTTGCATTGAGGCTTCTAAACATCATGAGATTGTCGTATACGAAGACAGGGGAGAAAATCTGAGCTTCCTCAGAGCCCCTTCGCATAACCAAACAAATGCAACCGATAACTGGGGACATCCTGTTCCTAGTTCGACCATCCAAACCGGCTCCGAAAGAGCACAGCAGAAGGCAGACGCGGAAAAAGCCTCAGCCAATCTAACTGGCAGCCGAGGCACCAACACAGCGTTCGTGACTGCCTTCAACGCAGCAGCAAGGAGCGTACTCCGAATCACATCCCATTCATCACCCCCCTCGACGTCAAAGACCCCCAAAGCAGCTTCACAGCAACAAACAGCCCGAACGAGAGCCGACATGGGACAGGTTGAACCGCCCCGCTATGTCACGGCTTCGGAGCCGCGGAGCCATGCACGTAACGCCTTCATCGAATTCATAGCCACACTGAGCGCGACACGACAAGTCAACCTCAAGACCTGCGAAAACATCATGCAGTCTTATAGGCTAGGAAGTGAAAGTCTTTTAAAGGCGAAACTCGAGGAGGCCGAAGCAGCCATTTACAATAATGTCACTTCCCGGGTCATCAAGGGAACCATGACAGGACAGTATATGGCAGCTTACAGTGCAAAAAATGGCTTCGTGACACTGAACGAGAGAGAGACAGAGCCCGCGGGAGTGCCTGTCTTTGCGACACCACCAAACGACCCAATTGTAGTTACTGCCCGATGCACCAAGATTATAACATCCTAGAGATGGCCAAGACCATCGAAGGGAACGGAAACGTCAAAGCAGGTTGGGAAAACTGGGAGGTACCGAGAATACAGTGGGTCAACGGAGTTCCAGGATGTGGGAAAACAACATGGGTGATTAGACACTTCGAAGTGGACAAGGACGCCACCATCACTACAACAATTGAGGCAGCAAAAGATCTAAGAGAAAAGCTATCGCACCGAATCGGAAACCTGGTCAAAACCAGAGTGCGAACCATGGCCTCTGCTCTGGTAAATAGTTTCGGTAGAGAAAGTTTCAGTCGCCTCATGGTGGACGAAGCTGTCATGAACCATTTTGGAGCCATTGTGATGGCTAGAGCAGAGAAGATATAAGGGAGCGCAAATACCCAACAACCTACCAAACACCCTCTTTTTAGTTCACACTCAAGAGGAGAAGGAGACCCTGACAAATCAGGGTTATGGGTCAGGCACCAGGTCACGCATCCTTACCATCCATGAAGCTCAGGGATTAACATACGAGTCGGTAATCGCAATCAAAACCAAGGCAAACATGAAGCTGCACGAGAGCGTACCCCATGCGGTTGTTGTAATCTCACGGCACACGGGGACCTTCACATACTACGCTGACGACACCGACGACGCCATCGGTCGGTTCGTGCGGCGAGCGTGGGCTGCATCACCGAAGACCATCCGAGATTTCAACCTACAGATGGCCATCAGGGACAGAAATGCGGCCGTTGTGGAGGCTCTGGGCCGGGAGGAGGCAGCTTAGGCAAATGGCAAAAGGCAATTAGGCAAACACTTGATGTCGAGTCGATTACTAGGGGAATCCCAACCGGTAGTGATCGGCTCTACAGACGAGCACTAGAATTAGATTTTAAATGTACCCAACTCCCTCCTATTTTCCTCTTCTTCTCCTTATCCAAAATATGTGTAAAAATAATAATAATATATAATTGTAATGACAAAGATCACGGACCCCGGAGTCTGTGGAGTGGCTAAATAAAAAAAAAAAAAAAAATTGGGAATTCATATTGATGCAAACTTGACTTGGGAAAATCACAAAGGTGTAATCTGCTCAAGACTGAATGGTTACGTTCTAACACAGGAGTACTTTGTTTGAGATAAAATGTATTATGTGGGTCTACTTATATTTACAAGTGGAATTTTATAATTTGGCTTTTGAACCTTTTATGTTGTGTCTTTTTGTACCTAGCTGTAAGATTCCCTAACTTATTATTACACTAGTACAGAGACGATCTTCTTAGCATTCCATGGATTCACCGTGCGGGTGCCGGGTCCATCGTGTGGCAGAGAGAGAGAAAACTCGAGTAGATCCCGAAACTTGTGACTCGGGCGTAGGTTTAAGGGGTCCCTTTCTGACGTACATCAACATTCACCTTCACTACTCGTTTTTCTCTCCCTGCCCAGCCAAATCTGATATGAGCCTACTAGTGCAGCTTTAGATACTCGTTCTAGTATAGGACTTACTGCACTCCTGGATAAGCCAAGGTCTTTCAGCAGGTTATAGAGAGATTTTGCTGGTATACCTCTCGCTCCCACTTCTACAGCGTATAAACTAACTACATAGCCGTTTTTTGTTAATTCGTTTAAGAGGTCGTAATATTTATTTTGTTTCATCGCGTGGTCTTTAGGTATATTAGTTTCTCACGGTACGGTAAGTTTTACAAGGACTATGCGTTTCGTAGCTTTAGAAAAAAGGAAAATGTCCAGTCTAGATGACGAAACACCCACATCCTCTGGGATCCTGTAGTGCCTTTCACACGTGTCCATTAAAATAGTCCAATCAGGTGCTGTACCCAGGATTGAGTAAGGCTTGTGCCTGGAGTTTGAAGTTGAGCCTTCTTTTACAAAGTTAATTTGTCTTTTGTTTGTCGTCAATCCCTTTTGGGCTCTAGCTACTGAAAGGCTCATGGATTCACGTATGATTTCAAGTACTCTGTCATGGCGCCGTGAGTAATGACCCCCATTAAGGAGCACCTTGCATCCCACCAATATGTGCCTTGCTGTACATTATCGTTGCTTGTTTTGCACTAAAAAGGGTAAAATAAACTATTTTCGCACAAAAAAATAAACCGATTTCTAAACCACAAATAAATGAGTGAGTAGCACTTGTGATAATGGTATAAATTTATTTTTCGCTTTTGAGTCCCTACTTGAGGTTTTGAAGTAGATTTAATTTTTTATACGAAAATAGTTTATTATACCCTTTTTTAGTGCAAAACTAGTTTTTATTAACGCATTTACCCCTTTTCGTAGTGACAGCTTCGTGTTCCATAACTTTTGTGAAATCTACAATTACGTCATGCAGAAAATTGTCTCTCTCCCGCTCCCGCTCCCGCTCCAACTCCTACACCCATTCCCACACGCACTACTCCAACACCCACTCCAACGCTGGCTCCAACAGCCACTACAACACCCACTCCCAGACCCACGCCCACACCCACTCCTGCACTCACTACAACACCCACTCCAACACCCAATCCAACACCCACTACATCCCCACTCCAACACCCACTCCAACACCCACTCCAACACCCACTCCAACACCCACGCTAACACCCACTCCAACACCCACTCCAACACCCAATCCAACACCCACTCCAACACCCACTCCAACACCCACTCCAACACCCACTCCAACACCCACTCCAACACCCACTCCAACACCCACTCCAACACCCACTCCAACGCCCAATCCAGCACCGACTACAACACCCACTTCAACGCCCACTCCAGCACCGACTACAACACCCACTCCAACGCCCACTCCAACGCCCACTCCAACGCCCACTCCAACGCCCACTCCAACACCCACTCCAACACCCACTCCAACACCCACTCCAGCACCGACTACAACACCCACTCCCACACCCACTCCCACACCCATTCCAACGCCCACTCCAGCACCGACTACAACACCCACTCCCACACCCATTCAAACACCCGATCCAACACCAACTCCAACACCCACTCCAACGCCCACTCCAGACCCGACTACAACACCTACTCCCACACCCAGTCCTACGCCCACTCCAACACCCAATCCAACACCCACTCCAACACCAACTCCCACACCCACTCCAACACCCACTCCAACTCCCACTCCAATTACCACTCCCACTCCCAATCTTAATCCTACACCACGCCCACACCAACTCCCACACCCACTCACAATCTTTTCCCACACTACAATACTTACTCCCACCCGATTTCAAAACCACAAATAGATGAGTGAGTAGCACTTGTGATAATGGTATTAATTTATTTTTCATCCCACCAGCTCGGAAAGAGTACTTTTGCTCCTCGATATCAGGGCGCAAAAGTCGTTTTTACCCTCTAGAGGTTAAAGTAAATTTGAATTTAGAACATCGTGTGTACTGAGGTTTTGAATTCAAAACATAATTCAACCTATTTATTTCTACCTCCTTGGTGCCGAATGCATCATACATTTTTTTTTATATGTTAAAAACTCAGACTCGGAACCTCCTTGGTGTACTTACTTTTTTTAATTTGCTTAGCGCGAAAACATTTAAAAATGTGCATTTAGTCATTTCTAAAGAGAATGGTCATTTCCTGGCTGAGGTGGAATGAAAAGTTACGTGTTGCACTCGAGTGCAAAGATTTTTCACCTGTGCTCTTTTGATTCCTTGCTACGCTCAGGTTCTAATTTTGAATCACTCGCTGCGCTCGTGATTCAATTTTAGAATCCTTCGCTTGCTCGGTCATCAAAATTGAGCACGTGGTTAAAAATCAACTTTGCACTCTTGTATAACAAATAACTATTTCGCTTTTGAGTGCCTACTTGTGGTTTTGAAGTCGGTTTAATTTTTTGTACGAAAATAGTTTATTTTCCCCTTTTTAGTGCAAAACAAGTTTTTATTACCATTGCACCAGTAGGTGGCTGTCTGTACATTGTACATACTTGGGGTAAGACATTATATTAAAGTTACGATGTCCATGAACAAGAGAGAGCGAATATCAAGCACCACGTACCTGGGACTGCTCGTCTCTTCGATGATGTTTCCTCGAATCGTTATGCTGCGCTCACTCCTAGATCGTACATTCCATATATATACGAGTACGTTCCTGTTGTTGGTTTTCTTGATGTAGCTGACACAAATCATATCACGGATGACAAGGCGTTGAGCACTTTATGAGGATAGATTCTGAGTACTTCCACCGAGTTGAACTCCCAAAAGACGAAAGCGCGATGCTTGACAGCTGTTTAGAGCTGTTTCTTAGAACTACCCTCATGTTCGGCCATCGCAAAATTAATACAACGCCAGTGAGAACGATACATACCGCCCACCAAAATGCCTATGGTATTTTCCGATCAATATAGATAAATTAGGGACAGTATTCATGAATTCGGTAATAGAGATTTGATTTATGTACAAAAAAAGAAAAAGATTAATATTGATAAATGATAACGATAACAAAATAGTAACATTAAAATTGCGACTAAATAATATAACTAATTTAACAATCTAGCGATACAATAGTTTACGATAATTGAGATACGATTTAAATTAGTCCTCTATTGGCAGAGGACACAACTTAACCAACGGTCGCTTGATTGTTTGACGGTTAGCGAGTTTAACTACTGCGCTTCGCACCCCACCAGGGCCATATAACAGTTCCACCACTCTGGCAAGATTCCAGTATAAAAGAGCACGGTTATCATCCTTAATTATCACCATCGAACCGATTTGTAAATATTAGTTAGTTAGTTAGTCCATTTGGCGCGTTGCGTTAAAGAATTTAGATATTTATGTTTCCATCTGGACCAGAAATTCTTTTGCAATGATTGAATCAGTTGCCACCGATTAAGACGTTGCAGATTTACGTTAGATAAGTCGGCATCGGGAACAGCTGTCAGATATTCTAAATTGAGGAAGTGACTAGGTGTTAAGCGCTCTACAGACGATGCCCTGAAATCGGAGGAAATGACGAAAAAGGGGCGGAGGGGGCGTGATAAATCACTTATCAAAAAATCGGGTCCGATTTCAGCCAGTGTTGTCAACCATACGATTTAAATCGTATTTATACGACTTTTTGGCTATAGTACGATATACGATCGAGTAATCGAAATCGTACACAAAATATTTTCTTAACTTATCTTGAAATAAATAACCAGTTATTCTACCCCGAAGCAGTGATGTGGAAACATTACTACGTGCCGGTTCAAATGGCAATGCTTCCAGTGAAATTACCGGGCATAGAGATAAAACATCTCTGGGTGACGAGTGCAGTGCAGTGCTAGGTAATAATTTAGACTTGATGTTCCAATACCTGCGTATCACTGTGTTTTTTTTTGTAAATAGTGACGAGACGAGCTGGACATATGCCTGATGGTAAGCAACATACCTGCCACATAACGGCACAGTGACACGCAGCTCTTGGAACATGAAGAGTCCAAATCATTACCTAGCACTGCACTGCGCTCGTCACCCAGATATCTGAGATGCTATATCTCTAAGCCCTGTAATTTCTCTGGAAACATTGCCCTTCAATATGTCTGCACATTACTGCTTGGCGGTAGAATAACTGGCAAAGGTGTGGTACTTCCCAGCCGAACTCTGCTAAGAGTCCTACCACTACCAAAAATGTGATGTTATGTGGCAGACATGTTGGTTACTATCAAGCACATGTCCTGCTCTTTTATATAAAAACAGTGACAAGCACTCTTTTCTATAAAAAGTGTAGGTATGTTTTATTTTAGTTGATATATGTTACGACTATTTTATTGTAGAAATTAAATGAAACCAGCGTAGCAATTCTAAACCCAGTCGGATTGATCCGACACGGAATCTCACATCTCGGTCTTTGTTTTATCTGTTTAGAATTACAGAAGCAAGGATTGTCATTTTGAATTTGAGCCGTTCGGATTGCGCCTAGTACCACTACGCAGTACTACTTTTATCTGCAAAATTAAATTGATATCACCATCAATGAATATCGATCATCTCCTCTGGGCGATACTGAGTTCATCTGAACATTGCTTTCATTTCATTCACAGCCCACGAAAAATCTGTGTGTGCGCTACAACAAGTTTTCAAAAACATCCCTAATGTTTTGTCTATAATTCATGATGTTTTACAACCAGTTTTAACCTAAGTCTCTTTTTCTCAGTAGTAAGTGCCATGGCAACACCTATGTTTTTGTTTTAAGTAGGGAATGTAATATAGGAAAGTTTTCAATTCCTGCACTGAATCATGATAGTAAATACCCAATATCGGAATTCCGGAACAGCTTCAAAACTGGAAAATGTATTTGGATTTTACCTACAAAATGTATTAATATTTATGCTTACTCTTTATTGACACATTAAAAAAGGCACAGCAAAACTCAACAAAACATTGTAAAGTACTGCGACAGTGGGCGGCCTTTCCGCTGAAAGCGATCTATTCCAGCCAACTTTAGGACGGAAAAGAATTTGTAAAATAGTCAGAATATGGGGTGCGCAAACAAGAACAAAAAAAACGGAATGAAAGACACAATAATAATAAAAAACACAATATAATGATATTGTAGTTAGTTAATCTTATACAACAATACTAGTAGGTACTTAATTATTGATGTATAATACCAATACTAATTAATACGATTATAAATAAATGTAATGCGATTACAACATAAATGAAAAACGCCTGTAATTGCATAAGTAGTAAATTTTCCAACAACAAGTCTACAATTTTAACAAATATAATTGTTAAACATATTTTTCAATTGTTCAGTGAAGGAGAATGCCTGATGTGCACGGGCAATTTATTCCATAACTGAGTCGCCCGCCCTGCAAGTAAACGATATGCCATCGAACATTTTAGTTAAAGCAGAAGGGCCTTTAGGGAAAGACTGATTTTTGACCTAAAAGGAAGCTTATGGTAATTATGTAAAGATTTAAAAAGTTCTTTGAAGTAGGAGAATGGTGGGGTTAAACAAATCCAGTTCAATAATTTTGGAGCCGCTCAGGTTTATTTTAATAACTTATCGCGTGTGTGTATCGTTAGAAAAGAAGTTGGTAGTCAAAATACCGATATTGTAGTAACGATATTAAAGTGTTTCAATTTCGAATTTAAGTATCAAAAAAATCTCCAAGATTTCGGAATTGCGGAATACACGCCCTAGTTTTGTAAGTTGTAAGTGTATCATAACTTGAACAATTATAAATGTATGAAATTTACACGGTCCATGTCAAGAGCACAGTATGTATAGCTTCTCTTTCTTTCACTGTTATATCAAAGTATCTACTACTACTACTATGTGGTCATGTCCGTCACATTGCTTGTATTGTGTTTCGTGTATTTTAATCGAGGAGCTTAATAGAAAAAAGAAGAAGAAATAGAAGTTGAATAGAAGATATTGCATAATAATATTATGTTAGCATTAAGCAGTGAATACGTTTTACTACAATGCCGCCGAAAAGATGGTCTATAATAAATTTGAAATTTGCGGAAACCAGATAAAATGTAAGTCAATAGATAGAATAGATAGGAGTTTTCGGCACGGTTCTTTTGTGCCAATCGTAAGCGGATAAGGTTTATGTCAACTACGACAACATAGGGATGTGCCGCGACAAAAGTATGACACTTCCACAACTAGTATTTTTAGTTAGTACAGAATAAATACGTGTGTAAAGAAGTAGGTTACTCTTTAAAATAGTATTTATATCCATGTTGACTCACTATTTGAAGAAATTTTTGGAATTTAAAATTGTTTCAGTTCCTGTTCCTATATACCTACAGTCGATTTTTGGTCAGATTGACTTCAAGCAAGACGTCAAGCTGTTGGCTAAACCGCGAATCAACGTAGTATGAAAACTAACGTGGTTATTACACATTTTACATAAATACACGGGTAACTCACGTTTAATTACAAGTACGTGCTAAACGAGCTGCGAACCCGCGCGCACTCTCCTTGAAAAAGATCGCCGGACGCGATCGAAACTTGAGTCGGACTGGACTGACTACATTAAACGTGAGTTACCCGTGTATTTATGTAAAAAATTAACGTAGTATACGATTTCGAGATACTAGATGGAATGACGATACATGAAAGGCAATTGATGGCGGTAGCAGACGTAAGACCAAAGATTGGGCTGAGAAGCATATTATGGAGACGCCTATGTCCAGAAGTGGACGAATACAGACTGATGATGATGACATTTTACATTGTACATAGTAAAAATGATAAATTTTAATAGCCCCAACAGTATTATCCATTAGAAACACACAAATTTGTTGCCCATCATAATCCTAGAAATATTATTCATAAACTAACTAAACTAAAAGGTAAGATAAGGTGATACAAAACATTTTCAAAACATTTTAAAAGTTGACCTGTACAAACTGGTCTCTTCTTCTAGAAGCATGCAATATGTCTGGCAACACAGTTTTACTGGTCTGAATTTATACAATGATAATAATAGTCAGCTGATAAAGTCTAAGTTATTCCAGACTATAATCCAACTGTTTTCGCAATTTCAACCGATCCGATTTCAAATTTTATAATAGGCAATAGCATTTTACGATATATAATATAATATCATATAATCGGGCATCTCTTTACCAATTTAGGCGATTTGTCAATTTGGCATTGTTTAGTCATTGTGGCATTTGCGTGTTGATCATAATTGTTCTTTGATTTATTTCCGCGTTTTTTGTTCTTTATTAGCTGTAAATTTATTTTTCTATTGTATTGTAAATATAAAACGTAGTTTACCAAAAGTTTTCATTTCCACTAGAAACTTTATTTAAATCTAATATTACATATATTATGAAAACTAAATAATTTGTTAGGTTGGTATTGAACAGACATGTTAACTGCTGTTATTGGTTTGTACTGAGTGCCGACTCCTACGTAGTAATTACATACTCTTTGCTCTGATCGACGACCAGTCCGTTGTACAGCCAGTATCGTACTGACTGATTTGTACGTGTGTAGAGAATACCCTATTTTAGTGCTCCACTACATCTACGTCATTTCCTCCGATTTCAGGGCATCGTCTGTAGAGCGCTTTAGAATGGACAGATCGTTAGGGTTGGAACTAATCGAGGACAGAGGTGTTGAGTTTAAGATGGCTTCGGTTTGAGTGAATGTAGTCAACTCTTGAAAAGTGAATACTTGGTCTTCAATGACGCGTAAATCACTCATAAACGACTGTAATGGTTGAGGATTTGTTCGAAAACATTTGATGTCTTTGGAGAATTGACGATGGATTGTACGTTTTGCTCCAATTATCCAACATTGTTGGAAGAGTAAAAATTGTGTTGTGTTGATGTCAGGATGTAGATAATGTTGATGAATGAATCTGATTACTGTACATATAAGTCGGTGATCTGACGGTAAAAAGGGAAAATGGTTTTGTTCATATCTTAGACCCGATCGACAGATCCTGCCGCCCACCCTGACGATTCTCTGACTGTCGGGGAATGGATTGAGTTTCCAAAATGGCTTAGATGACGGTTTGTGAGCTTTTAAGTTGTTAATTTCCGCTGAGAAGGTAGTAGTTAGCACGTGTTTGACGATTCGTATGACGTTAGTTAAAAACTTGGTATAATTAGTTTGCGGTGTGTTACGGATGCTAGTGACCAACTTTACAAGATCTGAACTATAAGAAGAACGGTTTATCAAGGAATCAAAAAGAGTGACTTCGGATTGTCAGCATTTGCCACTAGGTCTGGTTTACGGTTTTCACCTTTTACGAGCAATTTGGTTTCGTGTGATTTTATAGCACGTGAATCGGATGGCGAGAAAGCATGCTCTTTTGATAACCATTGTGGCCCCGCCCACCATGGTGAGTTGTTGATAAGTGTAATGGGCGTTTGACCACGAGAACATACGTCAGCAGTATTGTTAGTAGAAACGCAGTAGGGCCACCGTTCGATGGGGGTAATATTTTCTGGAAGACTACTTGTAGACAGGCTAGTTTTGCCTAGTAGAAGCTAGCCGAAAAGTGAGTTAAACGCGGTAGGTTGATTGATACCTCCTTTAACATGTTCGCCCAATACGGAATCTGCAAAGACATCAGCGGCTAACAATAAATGAACCGGACCAGGAATGTCGAATCCTGGATCGCCCAATGGTAACGAAGTTATGTGTAACCAATCCGCGGTATTTAATCGAGAGATAGGTTGAGTATTTTAGCAGCATATTCAGTTATAATGTTGCCTTGACTTCCGGTGTCGAACAATGCGCGAAACGATTGCATATTACCTGAAGCATCCTTAATCTGCACGATAGCGGTAGCCAGTAACACACCTACATCAGCTTGAGATCTCGAGAGTAAAGCCGACTCTGTGCGATTTGCGTGGTTTGGAGGTTTACAGAGTAACGTGTGATGCTTCCGTTTACAAGTTCGGCACGAAAATATTGATTTAATTGGTGAGATGATTTTAAACAATTAAAGCACCAGTTACGTTCAATTGCAACAGCCATGCGTTCGTCGACTGATATGGCAAGAAATTCTTGACACGATAACAATGAATGGGGTTCGTTACAAAATGAGCAATTATTTGTTGGTGGGGTTTTATCAGTTATGTTTTGCTGTGGATTGGCCGCTAAGAGTGAATGTGACCAAGTACCACGTTGGCGTTTCTGGAGCGCGACGGCGAGCTTGTGTGCGGCGGCGGCTAGAGGGGCAGGCTTGCTCATCGTGGCTGCCACGGAAAAATGAGTGTCACGCAACCCAGCGTTGCATTTGCTCCGAAGAAAACATTTTAACTGTTCATAAGACGGCAGTTCGGTACCTGCATGTTTTTCCTCAAAATCGCAATGTAATTCCTTGTCTAGTTTCGATAGAATAAGATAAACTAAAACAAAATCCCATTTCGAAGTCGGTAAGTTTAAAGTTTTCAGAATGCTTAGGTTTTCTTCGAAAATGTCCAATGATTTTTGAAACTCTCGCGGATTATTGATTTTGAAGGCAATGCTCAGTATGTCTCGCCAACACGTGAAAGCTACTGAACGCGTACTTTGATAACGCGCGACAAGGTAATCGTACGCATCTCGATAATGTTCGTGTGTCATAGGATAGGTACGCCTTTCCAACTAACAATGGCTCGTCACTAAGCGAGGAGATCAGGTAATGAAATTTCTCAGTATCCGTAAGCATTTCTGAATTGTGAATTAAAGCGTTAAAAAGATCGAAGTATTTAGGCTATTCCTTGAAGTTACCCGAAAACTTGGGTAAATTAATTTTAGGTAGCTTTATATTCGATGCCGACGATGAGAGTCGTTCGTTTCCAGATTGATGTGAATCTGTCACAAAAAATCTGCGATGAATTGATAATACGCGGTAATAATTATCATCAAACTGTTGCTGAAGTTTATCATCCTCGTTATCTTCTGTTTCAGAAGAGTCCGTTTCGTTACATACAAGTTGAAGAATTGTAAAGTGTGCGCTTTCAAAGTTCGATACTATTTGATTTAGCTCCTGATGATAAGATAAAAACAAATCCCGTTGCAGAGGCTCATTCACGTATGAGTTACCTATTTCTAAAGCCTTGGACATTCGCTTAAAAGCGATAGTTCGCTTCCGACGCAAAACTGGCAAATCCTTAACGGTATACATTCCATCCTTAGATTTAGATTTCGTCAGTGTACCTCGTCGGGGGCACGAACCCTTAGCAAAGAGTGACATGATTTGATATTTCTCAAACAACTTGTTAAATTCAATAAAATAGAATATAAATAGAATTAATCAAACTCAACTTTGCAAAGAACTGATAACGATGCGTGAATTCCGAGAACCTAGAATAAGCTCGTAATTTGTTTCAACCGTATACCCTTATGAATACGACTTATAATGCCAACACGTGGCTTGGTGCTTACGGCCTTTGGTTACAGAAAAATGGTCTATTGTAAAGCTGCTCGTCCACACACGAAACAGGTACAAAATACGAATGGACGCAGAAATTATTTTATTTTATTGAATAGTTGCTGAATACAAATGAAATAGGTAAATAATATTTTTTGAGTAGTCAATTTGACAATAAAAAGGTTATTTGTTGTTAAAATACCTTCAACAAAAAGTTATGCTGACAAATTTGATTCTATGACGAAGTTTAATGTAGGTATGGTTATAATGTTAAAATGTACAGCTAAAGAACATATACTACAATTCTAATATTTGAAAGTTGGTGAATACGAGAATAACAAAAAATAGGTGGAATAATGAATAATAATTGTAAATACATACCTAATTTGATGACGTGTGCATCGATTTAGTTAGTGATTGCATGATAATAACCAGGAGGTTTTGTTAGGTACTTTTAGGTTCGTGAGTCTAATGTATTACGTTAATTTTTGTTGTTTATACTTTAGTCATGGACGTATGAAAATAACGGACGTAGTCTCGCTAACACAAGCACTGTGTCAAGTCAAGTCGGCCATTTCCGTCACATACAGGTTGACACTCGTACATACTCACAAAAGTCGGCCATTACACGCGTAAACCTCAGCCAGCCGACACGTTTTGGGTTAAAGAGAAATGGACTCAACACACAGGATGTCTTGTGTAGTAAAATGCTGTAAAAGCCGTAGTAACTAACGCAAAAAACATCCAGGAATCACGTTTCACAGGTAGATACATAATTCAATTACTTATTTCCACATTTTAAATATTAAAACCAATCTTCATTTGCTAAAACAATGTTACGCATTACAAGTCGAGTGTTGCCAAAGTTAGCGTGTGATAATTACCGAAAATATATGGGACATTGATTATTTGTGATTGTTTAGTATTAGTTTATTAAGTGTAGTAAAATTAGTGAACTGTGTGAATAAAGATTTATGTCACATTATATTAATACATTTATATTGTTTATTAGTTGGCACTAGGTATTTGCTTTATTATTTTGTTTGCTAGATTTCCCAAACAAAATCAAGCTTGGCGAAATGACTGGATCCAAATAATTAGAAATAGTAATTGTGAAAACGATTGGATCCCAAACAAATACAGTGTCATTTGTAGTACCTAAACATTTCGAAGTTGATAATATATATGTAACGAAAGGAGGGCTCGGGCGTATTGTTACATATGCAATACCTCAAAAGATAAATTAACAATCTAAGCTAATACTCGTACTGTATTTTATAAATCGTGATTTAGTTGGTAGTAAGTCTGCTTGCGAAGCCCAGAGTCGAGGACTCGATTGCCACCCGGTGCAATTATTTGTGCGATGTCGGTACAACACCCACTCCAACGCCCACTCCAACACCTGCTCCAACACCCACTCCCACACCACACACTTCACACACCACGCCCACACCTATTTCTACACCCACACCCACTCCCACTTCCTTTCCCACACGAACTCTCACACCACTCCAACACTTACTCCAACACCCACTCCAACGCCAACTTCAACACTCACTCCAACGCCAACTCCAACACCCACTCTAACGCCCACACCCACACCCACACCCACTCCAACACCCTCTCTAACACCCACTCCCACACCCACTCCAACACCCACTCCCAATCCCACACCCACTCCAAATCCCACTTCCATTCCCACTCCCCATACCCACTCCCACACCCACTCCCACACCCACTCCCACACCCACACCCACACCCACTCCCACACCCACTCCCACACCCACTCCCACACCCACTCCCACACCCACTCCCACATCCACTTCCACTCCCACAACCACATTCACTCCCCCACCTACTCCAACACCCACTCCAACCCTTACTCCAGCACCGACTACAACACCCACTCCCACACCCACTCCAGCACGCACTCCAACACCCACTCGTCAGCTACGCTATCCAATCTAAGCTAATACTCGTACTGTATTTTATAAATCGTGATTTAGTTGGTAGTAAGTCTGCTTGCGAAGCCGAGAGTCGAGGACTCGATTGCCACCCGGTGCAATTATTTGTGCGATGTCGGTAAAACACCCACTCCAACGCCCACTCCAACACCTGCTCCAACACCCACTCCCACACCACACACTTCACACACCACGCCCACACCTATTTCTACACCCACACCCACTCTCACTCCCTTTCCCACACGAACTCTCACACCATTCCAACACTTACTCCAACACCCACTCCAACGCCAACTTCAACACTCACTCCAATGCCAACTTCAACACCCACTCCAACGCCCACACCCACACCCACTCCCAGACCCACGCCCACACCCACAACCACATTCACTCCCCCACCTACTCCAACACCCACTCCAACACCCACTCCAACACCCACTCCAACACACTCTCTAACACCCACTCCCACACCCACTCCAACACCCACTCACAATCCCACTTCCATTCCCACTCCCCATACCCACTCCCACACCCACTCCCACACCCACTCCCACACCCACTCCCACACCCACACCCACTCCCACTCCCACTCCCACACCCACTCCCACAACCACATTCACTCCCCCACCTACTCCTACACCCACTCCAACCCTTACTACAGCACCGACTACAACACCCACTCCCACACCCACTCCAGCACCCACTCCATTACCCACTCCAACACCCACTTCAACGCCCAATCCAACACCTAATGCAACACTTACTCCAACACCCACTCCAACACCCACTCCAACACCTACTCCAACACCTAATCCAACACGCACTCCAACACCCACTTCAACACCCTCTCCAACCCCTACTCCAGCACCGACTACAACACCCACACCCACTCCAGCACCCACTCCAACACCCACTCAAACACCCACTCCAACACCCACCCTAACACCCACCCCAACACCCACTGCCACACCCACTCCCGCTCCCACTTCCCACACCCAACCCAACACCCACTCTAACACCCTCTCACAATTTTTCCCACACGAACTCTATAACCCACTCCCACACCCTCAAGCAATTGAGCAAGTTGACGTAGCTAAGTTAGTAGCTCCCGCTCCCGCTCCAATTCCCACACGCATACCCACTCCCATTCCCACCGATTCCCACTCCCATTCCCACTCCCACTCCCATTCCCACTTCCCACACCCACCCCAACACCCACTCTAACACCCTCTCACAATTTTTCCCACACGAACTCCAACACCTACTCGCACACCCATTCCCACTCCTACTCCAACACCTAATTCAACACCCACTCCAACCCCTACTCCAACACCCAATCCAACACCCACTCTAACACCCAATCCAACACCCACTCCAACACCCAATCCAACACCCACTTGTAATGGGTGTTGGAGTAGGTGTTGGATTCAGTGTTGGAGTGGGTCTTGGAGTGGGCTCTCAACTACTCCCACTCCCCTTACCGCACCCATTCCTTCACGCACTCCAACACGCACTCCCACACGAACTCCCACACCCACTCCCACACTTACTCAACACCCACTCCAACGCCCAAACCCACTTCCGCACCCACTCCAACACCGACTCCAACACCTATTTCCACATCAACTCCTAAACCCATTCCCACTCCCCGCCAACACCCACTCTAACACCCACTCACAATTTTCCCCATACGAGCTCTAACACCCACTCCAACATCCACCCCAACACCCACTCCAACACCCACTCCAACACCCACTCCAACACCCACTCCAACATCCACCCCATCACCCACTCCAACACCCACTCCAACACCCACTTCAACACCCATTCGAACACTCACTCCAACACCCACTTCAACACCCATTCCAACACTCACTCCAACACCCATTCACAATTTTTTACCACACCCACTCCTACATCCACTCCCACACCCACTCCCACACCCACTCCCACACCCACACCCACACCCACTCCCACACCCACACCCACCCACTTCCACTCCCACAACCAAATTCACTCCCCCAACTACTCCAACACCCACTCCAACGCTAACTCCAACAACCTAAATATCGGCAAAACCAAAGTGATTAATTTTAGAGCAAAGCGTAATCATAAGGTTGAAATCAAAGTCAAGTATGAAAACGATGAAATTGAGCAAGTTGACGTAGCTAAGTTCTTGGGAATTCATATTGATGCCAATTTGACTTGGGAAAATCATATAGGTGTAATCTGCTCAAGACTTAATGGTTACGTTCTAACACAGGAGTACGTTGTTTGAGCGAAAATGTATTTATTATGTGGGTTTGTTCAAGCTTTTTTTGTATGTTTTTATGTCATAAGTCTTCTTGATTTATTTAATCTCTACTTATATATACAAGTGGAATTTTATAATTGGGCTTTTGGACCTATTATGTTGGATCTTTTTGTACCTAGCTGTAAAATTCCCTAACTTAATATTACACTAGTACACTATTTACTAGTAAACTGTTTTCGTACAAAAAATTAAACCGATTTCAAAACCACAAATAGATGAGTGAGTAGCACTTGTGATAATGGTATTAATTTATTTTTCGCTTTTGAGTGCCTACTTGTGGTTATGAAGTCGGTTAATTTTTTTGTACGAAAATAGTTTATTTTACCCATTTTAGTGCAAAACAAGTTTTTATTAACGCATTTACCCCTTTTCGTAGTGACAGCTACGAGTTCCATAACTTTTGTGAAATCTACAATTACGTCATCCAGAAAATTGTCTCTCTCCCGCTCCCACTCCCACTCCCACTCCAACTCCCACTCCCACTCACACGAACTACAACACCCACTCCCACAGCCACACCCACACCCACTCCAACTCCCACTTCCACACCCGCTCCCACACCCAATCCCACACCCACTCCCACACGCACTCCCACACGCAAAAGCACTGAGGTTTTAAATTGGCTGAATTCCAATAAGTTAAAAATAAATATCGGCAAAACCAAAGTGATTCATTTTAGAGCAAAGCGTAATCATAAGGTTGAAATCAAAGTCAAGTATGAAAACGATGAAATTGAGCAAGTTGACGTAGCTAAGTTCTTGGGAATTCATATTGATGCCAACTTGACTTGGGAAAATCATATGGGTGTATTCTGCTCAAGACTTAATGGTTACGTTCTAACACAGGAGTACTTTGTTTGAGAGAAAATGTATTATGTGGGTTTGTTCAAGCTTTTTTTGTATGTTTTTAAAACCCTAAATACTCGAAGAAAAAATTTCATTCTAAAATATTTTTCTTCTTTTTTGGTGTTAAAATATTGGAAATAAAAATAGTCAATTAAATTGATAATAGAATTAAAAATTCGTTACTGATCACAATCGATTTTCAATAAAAATCTTTAAAACTCTCGATGCAGAGACACAAACTAAGCACAAGTAAAAGGAAGATTCAAAAATATAAATGGCAACACTGATACGAAAATATTTATCTGTGGCTTTTTTTGTATCTATTCTCTCTACTTAGTCTGTGGTATCTATCAAGTAATTTGTGGTATATATGGCTAAGAATAAATAAAAAAATAATAGTGTTGGGACATTAGTTACCGAACGACGAGCATACAGAACAGCTCCTTAAGTTTTAGTGAACTATGCGAATTAGCTCATCGATTAAGATAAGATAAGATAAGAAAACTCTTTATTAAAAGCCATAATACAAAAGAAAAACAATTAACTTAACTAAATATAAAAAAATGACATTTCAATTGGCGGCCTTATCGCTTAGAGCGATCTCTTCCAGGCAACCGTGCACGGATCAGAAACAAAAGATAGTAACATGGCCCGTTTAATTAATACATTTCATTTATCAACAACATTATGAGTACTAATCACAACAGAAAATAAATACAAAATGTAAATAATAACATACTACATATTTACAACATAAATAAACTAACACATACTAATTAAAATACAATAAAAATACACATTAACTTAATATTTTATATAATGCTATACTACATATAAATACATGAAATAAAAATCATAAATGTACCAAATTAATGTTTACTACGAGTAGAAGACAGTTTGCAACTAACACTCTAGAAAAAAGTCTTTAACCCGACATTTAAAAACAGCTAGAGACTGGGCACGCCTTATTTCTAATGGTAGCTCGTTCCACAACTTAACAGCCCTCACAGTAAAGAAGAAGAGTAGAAAGTTGTAGCGTGTCGAGGGATGTCAAGCGTGAGGTTATACGATTCTCTCAGTAACCTGGGAAGAAGAGATTGGCGAAACTGAAAGCGTTCACGAAGATAACAGGGAGAAGAGGGAAGGAAAAGAATATTATACAGCAGCGAAAGTATGTGTGCATCCCGGCGACGACGGACAGGCAGCCACTTGAGCTTAGCGCGGTAGTTTGAAACATGGTCATACTTGCGCAGGCCAAATATGAACCTGATGCAGTAATTTTGAAGGCGCTCAAGCTTAGATAGCTGATCTTCTGTGAGATCAAGATAGCAGACATCCGCATAATCGAGAATAGGGAGCAAGAGTGATTGAGCAAGCGCAGTCTTAGTAGTGGTTGGAAGGAAATTACTCAACCTACGTAATGATCCACCGGACGCAAATATTCTGCGGCTTGTTTCAGCAATTTGAGGACCCCAAGATAAATTTCGGTCAAATATTACACCCAAGTTACGAACAGTGTTACTGAAAGGTATTATAACCCCATCGAATATCACCTGTGGAAGTGAGTTCCAATCAATTTGATCAATGAAGCGAGAACTGCCCATAACAATAACTTGTGTCTTTGTGGGGTTCACCTTCAAGCCGAAAGAAATGCTCCACTGTAATATACGGCGTAAGTCAACGTTTAAAGACTCAATGGCTTCCGATAGCCACCCCAATGGAGCTTGACAATATAATTGCAGGTCGTCTGCGTAGAGGTGGTAGGAAGAAGAAAGATTATGTGAGATTGCATTAATAAAAAGAGCGAAAAGTAACGGAGATAAGACGCCACCCTGCGGCACACCAGCCGAGGTGAAACACCAAGAAGAATATTTCTCTTCGAGGCGTATTCTCTGGCGGCGTCCGTACAGGTAATTTTGAAACCAGTCTATTACTGTAGGAGATATGTTGGAAGAGCGAAGTATTGCGAGGAGGACATCAAAATCTACGGAGCAAAAGGCATTACTGAAGTCCAGAAGCGCCAGCACGGTTAAGTTGCCATTTTCCATACCTAGACGAATGTCATCAGTGATTTTAACAAGTGCTGTAACCGTACTGTGCCCCGGACGAAAACCTGACTGAAACGGGTTGAGAAGGTTATTTTTATTGAGATAAAAACTTAACTGGTTGTAAACAAGTCGTTCTAGGACTTTGGACAGGAAAGGAAGGATAGAAATAGGTCGGTATTCAGAATAGGATTGAGGGTTAGCTTTTTTTGGCAAAGGAATAATTTGTGCTTCTTTCCACGAGGAAGGAAACACACTATTCGATATTGAGAAGTTAAAAATGTGACATAGGATAGTTAGCAAGGGATCAAGGATGGGGACAATCATATTTCGACTAATTGAGTCAAGTCCCACGGCGTTTGAGGAAATAGAGAGTATGCTCTTCCTAACATCACCATCAGTAAATTGACTAAAATTGAAAACAGGTTGATCAGGAGCAGCAAGATTGGAAATTAGATTTAAAGTGGTGGATTTCGAAACAGCATCCATAGCAGGAGACGCACAGAAATGTTTATTTAGCGCATGTAGATCAAGGTTTTTAGGGATACTATCTTGCTTTGGTTTTCCGACTCCTAAAGATCTGAGAAATTTCCACACTTTAGCTGGATCTTTGTCTTGCACTGAATTGAAAATATGGCGTCGTTGGGCATCTCTACACACCTTGTTACAGTAATTCCGCAATTCGACGTACCTTTGTTTGTTTAAGTCATTAGGGTGAGTTTTGAGTCTCGTCCTCGCAACTGCCTTTTTATGCATCACCAATTTAATCTCATCGGTGAGCCAAGGTGCAGGAGCGTGCTTGATTTTTATAGTACGCAATGGTGCGTGCACATCATACAGATTAGTTAAAAGTGAGTTGAAGATAGCCACTTTGTCATCCACGGTAGTAGCAGTTAAGACTGGCGACCAATCAATTTTAGACGCGTCATTAATAAGATCTTCTTGAATTACACTAGAAAACTGCGCTGCACAATCACTGACGGTTTTGATTTGGGGGGACGAACTTTATAAGATAGGAAAATGAGGTCATGATAAGAGAAATCAGCTGAAAGCTGTCCGTACTTTGCAACATGCTCTGGAGAAGAGACTAAAGCAAGATCGAGAAGGGAGGGAGAAGAGTTTGGGAAATAGTGGGTTGCGTTAAAAGGAAGGATGTGCATGTTGCATGAATTTACTAAGCTGAGTAATTTAGAACTACGATTATCGCATTTTAAAAGACAAGTGTTAAAGTCACCCATGATGATAGTGTGACCATATGATGGGGTGAGATTTTCAAGGATAGATTCAAAGGAAGAGAAATAGTTATTGGAAGATGAGTTGCTATAGTAAACACCAAGAAGAATCTTGGTGTGTGAAAGTACAATTTCTAAAATAGATGCTCACCGATTTGATCGAGTGGCGGCTGAGGAGATGTGCTTACTACAGAGTAGGGAATATAATTGCGGAGATAGATAGCGACACCTCCACCAACACGTCCAGCCCGATCATTACGAATGAGATTGAAACCTGGCAAAGAAAAAGCGATAGAGGGTAGGGAAGTATGAAGCCAGGTTTCAGAAACTAAAACTGCATGTATATTTTTGCTATCGATAGATGCCTGTATGTCTGCAATATGGCCTGGAATGCTTTGAGCATTTATATGAATTAGGTTTAGATTTTGAGGTACATCAGAAAACCGCGCCTCCAATTGCTCCGAAAGGGTTGGAACATCGATAAAACTGTCATCCGTACTATTGTGTATCGAAGATGACCCGGAAACAAAGCTGCCACTGTCATCAGAAATATCTTTAAAAATGTTTAACATAATATGGTACTAAATATCAATATAAATAAAATAATTAATAATAAGTAAACAGTAAATAAATAAATACACGACTATCAACACAACACTGTTTCTAAAAACTACACTAATACACTGGTAAATCTTTTTAAGATACCTGCCGGAAAGTTTCATAATTGGTATAAAATGAGTACAGATGCAAGATAAGTACAGCTTTGCGTAATAAAATTATTATTAGTCATCAACTAACACTAGACTCGGCTGTATGATGATGCACGTTTTATAAGGTAAAACAAAGATAAAAAAAAAAACGAAAAATATAAACATCAAAAACATACAACTGTCAGTGTCACACAAAAATAAACACTACAAGTACAAACAAAAAATGTTAATTGTTGAGTTTTACCTGCAAAGTATTTAATAATTTTAGGTGTCTACCCTTAACTATCATATAGTTGATGTTAATTCAATAGAAAATAACTGAGGTAGTTATATAGAAAAAGGAACATAGGACAGATACGCGAAAACACTGGATACAAATCTTGCAAAACATAAACAAGAAGTTGCACACTTAATCATTTGGTTACTTCTGGATTTTAAGTTTCTGAATACGTCGTGACGGCTTGTCGCTAGCTGCAGTTGTCTTGGTCATCCTTGGGGTACCTTCAGCGGCAACCGCAGACGCCCCGGCCAATTCCACGCTTATCTCAGGGGCCACTACCGTTTCCGATGGAATGCCAATCTTCTCTAGGTCAGTCAAGCAGCAGACGCGATGCCTTAAGCCGCCCATCCCCAGCACCACGACCGAGCCATTCCAGGTCCAGCAGTTTGCCACTCCAAAACGTTTTCGAGCCTCCATGAAAGTGTCATGACGCACCTTAGTTAGGAACTCGGACATTGTTACTCCGGAACCTCGAAGAATCTTTTTAGAGGCCCATAACCTAGCACGCCAGGACACCTCACTAAGCTTACACAGAATGGGCCTTGGGCGGTCCAGAGATGAAGACTTACCCATTCTGTGACATCGGCTGATAAAACAACTTTCAAATTCACTTAACTTGAGAGACTGTTTGATGAACTTTACAGTCACAGCTACCACATCCTCGCCTTTTACTTCCGGAACACCATGGAGAAGCAAAATTTTCCGCCGAGAATACATTTCTAAATTATCGTGCTGTTGAGAAAGAAGCTCAACCTGTGTCTGCAGTGCTCAAGTGAATTCAAAGTGAAGTTCTTGAAGACAGTGAAATCCAAAAGAGGCTTCCATCGACTTGAGATTTGGGAGCTGATAACTTCTGCTGCCTTTCTTCAAATTGTGCCAGTTTCACATTGAACATATGGCTTAATTGAGATAGTGATTCTTGAATGCCTTCCATATTGTTTTATATAGTTGTTAGTGAAACACAACAGCAATATTTTAGTGGTGATTAAGTTTAAAGGCAAGTGTGAAACCTGGAGATAACACTTCCCGGCAGGTAATGTGCCTTGTTAATTATAAAAACATAAAAATTATTATTTAAAAGTGACTAGAACTATTTTTTAATAATTAAAAATAGATAAGAGAATCAAACTATGTGTTGTTAATTAGCTACCCTCGGCCAAAAAAAAGATTATCTGGTTCCGTGACCGTTATTTTTCGGCGATCCACTATTGTTCAGTCAACTGACTGATTTAGTTCGCTCTTACCCGAATTGTATGTTACGTATTCAACGATTTTAATATATTTCGATTTTTTGTAGTGAACATTTCTTTAGCATCGTTGTGATTTGAAAATCAATGAAACGAAAATAGCGACAGTAAAAAGAAAGTTAAGCATTTCTAAAGTATCACTTCTACCACGTATTTTTTTCTAGATACAGATTTTCTAGATATTTTCAAGAGATTTAAAACAAAGAAATGATAGATGGCGCTTATGTTACGTCTAACATTACTCAACATTTCTGTCCAAATCTATGGTTTTGACAATATCCGTATATTGAGATAGATGAAATTTTTGAATCAGACAATTTATAGTTATCTTTAATTTAATGCATGTACACAAAGTGTTTCCGATTTTGCAGATGTTCATAAGCAATAGCAACCAACAACACAACAACAATACAAATAACAACAATCGTAGACATCTACGGTAAGGTAGCAAAAGCATATTAAGCAGCCCACTAATTGTTCCCTCTGCTGGGACTCAGGGCCTTTTTTTGCAAAGTGGGAGTCCTCACTAAGTTTTCCTTAACCGTTTTAAGTTAGCGGCATTACGCACATATTATTATCTTCGAAACGATAGGATACCAATCGGCAGTTGCCATTCTCCCGACGAGACCAGCCGGAACTTTTCTCAATTCATGCGAAATTTTTGTACTTTACATTATATGAAATAGTTAAATATTGGAGCGCAGTATGAATTAAAAAAATGCAATATTGTCTTCTAAAATATTAAAAAAAAGACCGAACGAACGAAAGGTATGAGCGGACTAGTTCAACACAGGTATGCGAGCTAAGTTCAGCGTTCCCAGTGGTCCTCACTATGTGGCTCAGTGGTTTTTGACATTGGCATCGCAATCTAAAACTTACAAGCGCCTCCTATCGTCCTTTTTTCGAACCATTTTTTTATCTCGTCGGAAAACGCCTCATTAAAAATACAGTATATTATAATAGTATATTTTTGAATTTCGTGGTTACCAACCTTTATTATTTCTCGTTCTCTCGATTGTGAATGGGGAAATGGCGATTCCCATGTTTTCCCACAGGTACTTGAAACCACTCCCACTCGTTGTTATATTTATTTAGGTATCTGATACGTGTGTCGTCTAACTAACGTATTGCATTGATAATTACTTGTATATCAACGAACGGTGGAACCGTTCCGCTCTGATTTTGCTCATGGTGTATATATAATATAGCATATAGCCATTTAGCATCTTTAACAAATCCAGGGGAGAAAGATGTTTTGAAATTTGTTTGATAGTTCCTGAGATTATCGCGTTGTTCAGCTTTAAATATAATATTTAATTAGTATAGATTGTAAATTATTACATAAAATAGGTGTATAGAATTAAAATGCATTTGTATTTCACACAAGCGTTTCCACATACGTTTAGTTATGATGAGTAGACATTTTAGTAGATTCGGCTTTACCGTGAGTAGATTTGTCAAACTTAATCTGGTCACACCCGTCACACTGACTGTCTAATCCAAGCCATGTATATAATAAATTTAAAAAAAAAATGACTGTCTAATCTAATGTCAATGTGATGTCATGATGTCAAATTAAAATAAAAAATCCCTCACTTCAAAAAGAATCTGGTTTCTATTTTTATTTTGTTGCTTTCGTTGTTTTGTCGTAAATATATATTGAATCAAACAAGAGTCCACAATGTCTAAAAGAAAAGGAAACAAGAAGAATCAAGATTTCGACGACGATATTGAAGAAAAGAAAGTAGTTGATCATGACATAACCTCAAAGGGCAAAGGAAAGGGTAAAAAGAAGGGGAAAAGGAAATGCTGGCGACTGGAGCGATAGTGAGGAGGAAGTGCCAAAAGTTCATCACTCCGAGGATGAGGATGTTTCTAAGCCGGCTCCTAAGAAATCTCAAAAAAAAGGTTAGTTTATATGTGACCAATACTTTCAACAAATATCTGTACCTATGTTTGTCTGTTTTGGGATATGTTTCAAATTAAGTTTTACCAACTCGAACGAAAGTATAAGTAGTAATAATTATTTAGACGGGTATTGATTGGGATAAAATTTATGTCATTTAGTTATCATCACTGTAGTGTTTTGCTTGAACATATTGGTGGCCACATCAGCACAACAATTTGAAACTAAAACTGGTTAGTGGTGGTTTTATCAGAATATTTTTTTGTTATATTATAGTCAATATTTAAATAGTTTATTGTTACAAGTATCAACAAAAACTTAGTGCGTATCTTTAATAAGAATCTTTGAAACATTTGTCACAATGAAAAAAGACCTCTGATTATGATAATTGACAGGTGTAAAATGTAAAACTGCTTCAGTCCTAAATTTAAGTTTTAAGCTGGTCATGTCAAAACATTGAATGATGCCTTCAAAACCAACGCAAGGTTGCCTATTAAAATTTTACCATCTGACAGATGTTAACACCATCATCCTAGAATGTTTCATCACTGCCAAAAGCTAGAAACAATGTTTTGATTGATACTTATAGGACCATAGAACAAGGTACCTACCACATTATAACAACTGGCTGGCGCTTAGGCATCAAGTAGATATATATGTTCCAGCCAACTAGCTCAATCAGCCATTAAATCAACAGCTTAGCTTGTTTACTAAATAGCACCATTCAACTAGCAGCCTTAATTATATCAGCCATATCATTAGTAAGAGCTGACTGGCTAATGGTTAGGCCATTTGTAGTATAGGGTAGTATTAGGGTTCTTAGTATGCTAGTACATACAGTCATGTAAATAAGTGGGTGTACTGATGGGTCTAAAATTGTTCCTAAATATTTACCATACCATGTGATGATTTTCTGAAAACAATAATAAAGATTTTTGTATATACTTTTGTTATTCTAGGTAAAAATAAAAAGAAAGGGGGTGAGTCGGAGGATGAAGATGATGACAACAGATCTACAACCACCACTAATTCAGCCGCTAAACCAACTACAAAGTCAAATAAGAAAAAGAAAGGTGAATATGTTTGTTGTTGTGGTTTATTGTTTAAATTTTGTGTTGTTACATTCCCCATTTTCCCTTGTCCCATGTCCCTGATTCCTTTGAGAAAAATCATTAAAATCTAGTGTATACAGGCTTTGGTATTAGTTTTTATTTTATGAAATTAAATTATTCCTTTAATCCTAATACATTGACAAATACTTTAAACATTGGACTATTTTGACTCAAGACAGACAAAAAGGGAAGGAGGGTAGGTAGGCCTTTGCTCAATATTGGGCTCTAAAAAATATTGAATGAAAGTTTGGATGATTTGTTGCTCAAAATCATTTTTCTTGATATCTGGAACTGAGATTATTGTATGGAATAGCACATAAGCTACTTTTTGTAGTGGGAAAATAAGAGAAACATGAAATACGGGGTAAAACTACTGGACGTTGCTAGTTGGTAATATTGTTAATTCTTATGCAATCAAATTCTCATAATGTTTGCCTTATAATGAAAAGTATTGGTATTATTGTTCAATTTTATGCAATCAAATTAAATTTATCATATTTTTTTTTGTAATTGAATTTTCTTCCAAAGTTATGCTATTTTCACTTTACTCTTAAATACCTCATCTGATTTAACTGTTTTGCCGATTATGAGAAACAAAGATGTACTTATACGTAAGTTAAAATAAAAATGAATGAAATGACAAATGCACATTTGTCAAAGGGGAATTAGTAATATGATTAATGTTTATTTTCTACTTCTCTGTATCTGTATGTGTCTGTATCTGTATCTGTCTGTATGTGCTCGGGAAACCATGTCTTCAGCGACATGCTTTCGCTGCGCTTTTTGAACAAAATTGAGCTCTTTTGGAACTAGTCGAGCGGCGACGCGTTTCATGCCTAAAATGTCAATGAGAATGTTGTGGATGGACTTAAAAGATATGTTCACCTCACTAGCCAACTCTCTCAGACTCATACTTCGATTTTCGAGCACTAGCTTCTTGATTCTGTCGATGTTTCCTTTGGTCGTAGCGGTTGAAGGTCTACCAGAACGAGGCAAGTCTACTACTACTTCTCGGCCTTCTTTAAAAGGCTTATACCATTCATAAGCCCTTGTTTTCGATATACACGATTCGCCGTAGGTGTTTCGCAACATTTGTAGTGATTCACCACATGAAATATCATTCGAAACACAAAATTTAAGGCACACTCCTTGTTCAACAATATTTTCCATTGTAAAAATCGCCCAGAACTCAAAACTATGACCAACAAAAAGTGTAGTTTAAAACAAATTAAATGACAGGTCCCGGTCCAACTTTGCGCGCTAAATCAGTACAGTACTACTAACATGCAGTAAAAAAATTAGAACAACCTCTTTTACCCGGGTCTTTTTATTAACATATTCCCGATACTTTTTACACAGAGTAGGAGATCTAAACTAATATTATAAAGCTAAAGAGGTTTTTTATTTGAATGCATTCATTTCAGGAAATACTGGTCTGATTTCAAAAACTCGATCACTATTGAATATGTACATTGAACATGAGCCCCAAGTGCTATAGGCTATATATATTAAGTAACACGAGTGAAGCCAGTGTGGACTGCTAGTTAGCTATATAAATGAAACCAACTACAGTAAAACCTCGATAACTCAAACCTCGGTAACTTAAAACCTCTATATAACTTCAAAAAATAATATGTTCCCTTCCCATCAGTGCCCAAAACCAAAACCCTTGATAACTTAAAACCTCTATAACTTAAAATATTTTTTGTTTCCCTTGGGCTTTAGCTTATCGAGGTTCTACTGTATTATATTAACCTCAATATTTATATATTGCAGGTAAAGGTAAGAAGGATGAAGACTGGTCTGATGAAGGTAGCGATGTTGAATTAAAAGAAGCCTCTGAAGAAGAAATAGCTAAACCTATAAGTAAAAAGAAAAGTAAGTTCCGACCCTCTTATGCAAGTTTTGTGTGTGTGTAAGATTATGTCAATGCTATGAGAAGGCCAGGTGTTAAAACTGTTCACCTTACTAATTACCAAGTAAGACTGCAATTCTATCTATTTTTGTATGCTGTCATAGGTACATTTTTATAGAGGACAAGATTTGTGATGTCATAAATATGATGTCATTGACCATTATAAGAAAAATACTAAAAATGCTACACATTTGACGCAACAGTGGTATTGTAAACATATGTAAAAACTACTACTATTACAATAATCTTGTCTTTTGTGTACAGCTAAAAATAAAAAGAAAAATAAAGGAGCAGAGTCTTCAGATGAGGAGGAGAATGATCATGATGATGCCAAGTCTGTAGTTAGCAATGTATCAAGTAATGCAGCAAAGCCTGCAGTTAAATCAAAGAGTAAAAAAGGTAAGACCTTCAATATCAGTTTTTTTAACAACACACTTGGGAACCAAAATTTGAAGTAACAAAGTAACAATTATATAAAAAAACTCTTCATCAACAATAAAATAAACCATCCCATTGCTAAGATACACATTACACTGTGTTGCCAATACTGCAAGCTATTACTTTTGCTTTTTGCACTTTGCCTTTACTTAGTTGGAGAGGGATCTGAGATTTCACTTATTAATTTGATCACTGATTGTCAATCTCTTAGTGTCACTTTAATTACTCAAGTTCTCCAGAGAAATCAGGGCAATGGTATTGAGACTCTAACACCACAGATTTGAGTCTATTGTTCATCACAATGCCCTCAGCTGTTGTCTCTGAATACAGGTTGAATCATGAAACAACCAAGGTGACTGGCGACTACCGTTTGTCTATGACATCAAAGTCATTCCATCCATCTTCTTGCCATCATCTCATCCAGACAATCAGCATAACTTTAAAATATGTAGTGATAATACATTTTTTTTTATAAAATCATCTGATTCCTATAAATTATAACATGCATGTATAATTTCAGGTAAAGGCAAAAAGGAGGACTGGCCTGATGATGAAAGTGATAAGGAATTGAAAATACCTTCAGAAGAGGAAGAAGAGGAAATTGCCATACCTGTGATCAAAAGTAAAGGTAATTAAATGAATATTATAAGAGTAAATTTAAATATTAAATACAAAATTTAAATAGAATAAAAAAATTGCAAGATGAACTAAATTGACTCCAGCATATCTACTGCTACAATAAATTAGCAAATGGTACTTTGGAATCAAGATAAAAGAACAGCATTTTTTTGCGAGTTTGAGTTTGGCCTCATAATCTAAAGTTTTTCATAATGATGTGTACAATATCGTCCTTTCAGCTTAGTATCTTTCTGTTTTGAATAATCTTAGCTATCTTTCAGGCTCATAATAGAAAGACAAAATATGGGAGAGAGCATGAACACCTTTACTATAATTATGCAGCTTATAACAGTTGCACTTGTTGAATTGCTCTAAAAATAACTTGGCGATTGGCCATGTTTCATTTGAATTAAACATACCTGATAGTCATTGATTTTATTATTGTTATTGCTCTAGGTAAACACAAGAAGAAAAATAACATGGATGATATAGAGGCAGAGTTAGCGAAATTTGAAATCAAAGAGACTGAACCGGAACCAGAGCCCCCTAAATCTAAGGTAATATATTCTGCATTAAGAAACTAAGAATTCCTATTATTCCGCAACCTAATGGGGGAAAATTAACAAGCTGAAATGACAATGGATTGGTTATATTGTAAGAAGGGCGGTTAATGTTGGGGTAGAGGTTCTTGAGTGGAGACCTAGTAGACAACCACTGCAGGGGTCAGTTCTGCAGTCAGTAGGAGTAACAATCTGCTTATAGAGGCAAACAGTGGCCCTGTTGATTGTCTACCTCTGGTTGGGCATGCTAAGTAAAACAGATACAATATGACAACACTTAAACCACAAAAAATATTTAAATGCGTTTTGGGCACAACCAGTGTTCTTATCGCTAATGGCATTATTTTCCAGGCTGAATTTTAGTACTTTTTTTATAAAAGTTGATCAGTTTAGTTGAAACCTGATCGTCATCTCGTTTGATGTAACAGACAATATTTTTTAAGTCTTTTCCGTGACCACAGCCATTTTACTGCGATCGCATTATCAGTAGGTAATAAAAAACATTTAAATTGTGATAAATCCTGTGAAATTTTTTCGAAATTCGTTCAAATATTCGTCTTTTTCTCTTAATATATTCGTGAGTAAAGATCAAATGCAGCATAATATAGAAACAAACATTACAGGATAAGAAGAAAAAAGCAAAAGTTGAAGAAGTGGAACCTGAACCAGTAGAAGAGGAAGCCAATGATGAAGAGGACGATGAGGTAAAGTATGATATGTCTAAACTCAAATCCCTATACCTAATCAAAATCTTCTTTGTGAATTCTGAATTTGTGAAATTTTTAATTTAATTTGTTAACAATTCCCTGCCTGCCCTGGCCCTAATATATGACTACCTTAGACATGGTTGTAAGTGGATTTTAGGATAAATTCACTTCTGGTAACAAACTATGTTATCATATCTCTCAATTTCGCTCTAAGATCGAGTGGCTTCCTATTCTCTAACTTGTATACATTCTCTTCTTCAGGCCATCAGACGTGATCAGGACCTCTACTCTCTTTCGACGAATAACGTATTTTCAAAATAAACTTGCGACTTTTCTAGTCCGGTTCTACTTCTATCCGTAGTTTCGTCCGTTTAGATGTCCTAAGCCTACGCTAATTAGACTTAGAACATTTATACGTCAAACAATGTTTTCGTTCGGATAAAACTTAAGTAGAACCGGAGTAGGAAAGTCGCGAGTTTATTTCGAAGTTACGTTTTTCGTAGAAAGAGAGTAGACGTCCGGAGCGTCGATGTCGATCGTTTCGTTCAGGACTCAGACTTAGCACCAGTTATTTCCAAATAAAACTGTTCTGTTCTATTGTATTTATGTATTGTTACGTATTATTGTATAGGTTTTATTATTATTCTACACCCATGTAGTTTAGATTTTAAATTGCATCTGCGAATATTGAAATCGAATACTTCTCGTTTTAAGGTAAAAGAGCTTCCAAAAGAGAAAGAAAAGTCTGAAGAGCCAGCGGAGAAGAAGCTCAGTCACAAAGAGAAGAAGAAGCTGAAGAAGCAGCAGGAGTACGAGAAGCAGATGGAGCTGCTGACGAAGAAGGGGGGACAGGGGCACAGCGACCTGGACGCCAACTTCACCGTCAGCCAGGCGCAGAAGACCGCAGGTGTGTAAAACTTAGTCTTTATCTCCATCCGTAGATAGAAGAAGGAGCAGCAGGAGTACGAGAGACAGATGGCGCTGCTGACAAAGAAATGAGGACAGAGGCACAGTGACCTGGAAACCTACTTCACAGTCCGTCAGGCGCAAAAGACTTCAGGTGTGTAACACTTATTTTTTATCATCATCCATAGAAGGAAGAAGCTGAAACAGGAGTACGAGAAACAGATTGAGCTGCTTACGAAGAAGAGAAGACAAGAACACAGCGTCCTGGACACTAACTTCACCGTCAACCAGCTGCAAAAGACTGCCAGTGCATAAAACTTAGTCTTCATCTCTATAGACTTTTACAGCCTTTTGACACGTCTCTTGATAGATTCGAGTGCTTTCAGCGTGTACTTAGCTGATCCATCCCAAAGCTGCGAACGGTAATCCATAGAAGAGCGAATCTGTGCTTGGTTTAACGTGAGCAACTTTTCAACCTTGAAATAACTTCGCACCTTTGAGAGGACACCATATTAATTAATATGTTTATTTACAAGTAACACCTGGCGGTTTTACCTGCGTAATTCCTGTAATCGTACAGTGATGAAAAGTAACCTATGTGCTATTATCTGGGTTTCGAATTTCCCTATCTATCTTTAAACTTTAACTTTCTTTAAAAGAAAATGTACCTATAAAATAACCCTATGTGTTCAGGCGTGCTGACGTGATTATCGCAAACAAATTATGTCAAAATAAAAACAAAAATATTTTTCTTAACTTTGTGCAGGTCAAATGGCAGCTCTAGAAAACGCCGTCGACATCAAAGTGGAGAACTTCTCGATCGCAGCAAAGGGCAAAGATCTGTTCTTGAACGCGAACTTGCTTATCGCGAACGGTCGCAGATACGGTCTGGTCGGTCCCAACGGGCATGGCAAGACTACGCTATTGCGGCATTTGGCGCAGCGGGCGTTCCCTCTGCCGCCACACATCGACATACTGCTGTGCGAACAAGAAGTCACGGCTAGTGATATGAGCGCGGTCGATACATTGTTAGAAGCCGATGTCAAAAGAACTGGTGAGTTGAGATCGCTTTTTGTGAACAAAATGTTTTAATTGTAAGTTTAACCGCTGTTTTTATCTATTGTTTTGTGGTATTGTAAATTGTTGTTACTGTTCCAATACCACCCTTCCCCCCTCATAACGCACCGTAACGTTATACAAAATACCCATATCCTCAATATTTTGGACTCGGCTATTAGAAATTGTTGCAGCAGCTACTTTTATTACTATTTTTTTTTAGAATTGCTGAAAGAGTGCAAAGAACTAGAGGCAGAAACTGAGAAAGGCAACATGAAAGTTCAGGATAGACTTAACGAGGTAAGGAAATGCTGATTTACCTGTAAAGTGTTTTCTTTTACTTTGTAAGGATATTAGTATCTTGTGTTTGCATGTGTCTTATTTGTAATTATAATAAACATGTATGTATGACCTCGTCTTGATTTCAATAGAGGTGAAGACTAAGTAAAAAATGAACTATTCTAATTAGTCAGTCAGCTAGACCAGAAATATAGGACCAAAATAATTAAAAATCAAAGATATAAATCATCAAATTTCCAGAACAGATCCAGAGGGGTCGGGACGTCACTTGTGGGTAAAAATCGTACCCACCCACAAGTGACCGTTACTCGAAATTTCTAAGCATCGTATGTTCATCGTCATCGTCATCGTTTTACGAAATTCTTTATGGCAGACTTGGAAGAGATAGGGATTTTGCTGCGCGACCGAATTGAGTAAAATGTGAGATTAAAATCGTAAGAAAAACATATAACGGAAGTGACGCGTAAAAACCCGTCACCAGTGCTGCCAACAATATTTTGCAAATCGTGTTGCTCCTATATTTTCCGAAAGAACTTCGTTCCTACCTAGTGTTCCAAGACAACACTTCTTGTTAGGGTTCCGTAGCCCAATGGCAAAATACAGGACCCTTATAGATTCGTCATGTCTGTCTGTCTTTCCGTCCGTATGTCACAGCCACTTTTCTTCGAAACTATAAATTATATACTATTGAAACTTGGTAAGTAGATGTATTCTATGAACCGCATTAAGATTTTGATACAAAAAATAGAAAAAAACTATAAATTTTAGGGGTGTCCCATACTTAGAACTGAAACTCAATTTTTTTTTCCATCAAAACCATACGTATAGGTTATCTATGGATAGGTAAGTAGGTAGGTAACTTCTAAAATAAGAGAATTACAAAAATAAAAAAGTGTATGATGTCCATTACCATGTAAACTATCAACGAAAATTAGTTTGAATGAGATCTATTAAGTAGTTTTATTTTAATACGTCGTAAATGCACTATTGTTACAATACTGATTAAAGTAACAACGAACTGCAAGAACTTTTATGTTATGTTACTTGTTGCTACGGAAACCTTCATGGGCGAGTCCGACTCGCACTTGACTACTTTTATTTGTTTGTGAAACAAAAGAAAACTGGTAGTCGATAGATACTACCTACATGCAAAAATTTGTCGACTTACTACGTAGTAGGATACCTACTTCTTGACTTACTAGCTTAATTTGATTGGCACCAACTTCAAATAGCGCAAATTATTCAAATTATTATAAACACACTCACACAGAGTAGCGCTTAAAATAATTAATTTTTCTTGTTTGAGTTGTCTCTATTTGTGGTTTTTAAGTCGGTTTAATTTTTTGTGTAGAAATAGGATATTTGTTTGTGAAAGAAAAGAAAAAATACGTGTACAAAATTTTTTTGCAATCTAGCTGACGGAATAATTAGTTTTTTAAATTTTATAGCCTATTTTTGGACGGCTCCTAACACTCAAAGGTACCCGTTGCAGGTATACGCGGAGCTGAAGGCTATAGGCGCGGACTCCGCCGAACCGCGTGCGCGTCGTATCCTCGCCGGTCTGGGCTTCAGTAAGGAGATGCAGAACCGGGCCACTAAGAACTTCTCCGGTGGCTGGCGGATGAGAGTCTCGCTCGCTAGGTAGTTACAGTTTAATTCATTTATTTCAGGTTACTGTACCCATGCGAAAGGCAGCTGGTGACGGTTGGTAACGTAAGATCGGACTGAGTGGCGTATTATGTGGGACGCCTATGTACAGCAGTACTCGAATACAGGCTGATGATGATGACTGGACCTATAAATTATACAATTAGCAATAAAATCACGGGCAGAAAAAATAATCCTAATCTTAATTACCACGCAAAAGCAGAATTTTAATGAGCTAATATTGAATTACACATGATTAAACCGCGATCTAAATATAAACGTATTAAGGGTCTTAAATGTTTTTATTTAAACTGGATAAAAGTATAAGGATATGTTTAAAATTATCACAAATGCGTTTTCTTGCTCTATAACTATTTCCTAGATCTTATTATACAGATTTCTGTTGACTTATATTTTTACTAAAATTTTAACATTTTTTTTTTTTAAATAATTTAAAAAGTCTATTATTTCTAAATATTAGTTTACATGTATAAAAGTTGGAACGAATGTTTAAGTTTGTTTTTCTATTTTCAGGGCTTTATACATCGAACCTACTCTGTTGCTACTTGATGAACCTACAAACCACTTAGATCTGAATGCTGTGATTTGGTTAGACAAGTAAGTACCACCCTCAGGTGTAACTTCGATGTTGTTAAATGTTTTTTTGTTCTGATTGTAATATCCACATAGGCAGTCTGTTATGCTAATATGTTCATTCATTAATAATTTAAGAGCGACGCTCTTGTCAGTGGAGTTCCTGCCATGTACTTCTACACTCCGCCTTCTCCTTGACTTCCTGATACAACACTACATTTATCTTCTCCTTCACTTGGTTCATGTAACTCCTAGGTCTACCTCTCTTCCTCCTCCCTTCCTCCTCCCTTCCTCCTCCCTTCCTCCTCCCTTCCTCCTCCCTTCCTCCTCCCTTCTAATTTACCTTCCATTATTGTTCTAATGAAGTGGTCGTGTCGTATCATATGTCCCAACATCTTCCCGCTTCTGTTTTTTCTGTTTCCATTAATGTTCTTTTCTCCTTTACCATCTTCAAAACTTCTTCATGTAACGATCATTAATCTATTGCAATGGCGTGAATTTCATTGCACTAATCATTACATCGGTCAGGGTGGATATACAATTTTAGTTACATTTCAAAGTATATTATGCACCTTAACATTAATAACATAAACATGCTAAAAAATAAAGTTATAAAATCACAATCACTTCAACAAAATCATTTATTTTCAAAAAACCCGTACCGTACCCAAAACAGCTGCATGGTCCCGTTTAATGGTTATTTATGGCTATCCTCTGCAGAAACGGGCTAGACGGCTAGAGTCGGCTACCCTGGTTAAATGATGCCCAATGTCACAGACTGAAGAGTCCTGCGCCATCTGCGCTAACTCAAAGTGCCTAAGGTAGAGGCAATCAAAAACGACTGCCATAGGTCCGTCTAAAAAAAAAGCGCAGACTAAATCTTCATTTATTTATTTATTTATTATTTGTATTTGGTCTCCAATTACCCATAGTCACGACTACAGGAGTAAAAAAGTACCGCAGTCCCATTGCCACATACAATAAATATTAATTTGGTAGATCCATAAATTAAATCATTATTTTTTCAGTTACCTGCAAGGCTGGAAAAAGACACTACTGGTAGTCTCTCACGACCAGTCCTTCTTAGACAATGTGTGTAACGAAATTATCCATTTGGATCAGCAGAAATTATTCTATTATAAAGGAAACTACTCTATGTTCAAGAAAATGTTTGCTCAAAAGCGAAAAGAGCAGATAAAGGAATATGAAAAACAGGAGAAGAGATTGAAGGATTTGAAGGCACACGGACAGTCGAAGAAGCAAGCTGTGAGTATGGAAACCAATATTATTTTCACAGCTCCCTGTTTTAGTCGTCATTGTCTCTCTGAATGAAAGACAAATTAATATCTCGGGTGCCATTATTTCCTGATCGGACGCAAAATGATACAACCGCGAGTATGATGTCGTCCACATTTCTGGCGGCTGGTGTGAATAAATAATGCTTATCCAGGAAGAGTGGCCCAAATGTTGACATTTATGGCACAACACAAACATTCCTCGATACAAAAGGCCCATTCTAACTACTGAATTATGTGATATTCTTGCGTCATCATCACGTGCGAGCGTGCGTGTGTGCGTGCGTGCATGTGTTATCTACTCTTACATTAATTCAATTACTGAAAAAGTAATGTTGTGTGACTTCCTCAATCTTCTTAGTTATTCCAAATTCTCGATTCACACTTTACGAGTCCATGTGATAATGATACAGGAAAAGAAACAAAAGGAAGCTCTGACGCGTAAGCAAGAGAAGAACCGCAACAAGACGAGTAACGATGACGTGGAGGGCGCAGCGCCCATCACCCTGCTGCAGCGGCCCAAAGAGTACATCGTGAAGTTCAGCTTCCCCGACCCGCCGCCGCTACAACCGCCCATACTTGGACTGCATAGTGAGTCAATTTAATTTCATCATCATCAGCAGCCCACTAAATGTTCCCACTGCTGGGACATGGGCCTTCTTTCGCAAGGACAGAGTTAAGACCATAATCCACCACGCTGACCCAGTGCGGGTTGGTAGATGACACATGACTTCGAAAGGTTTTAGGTACATGTCGGTTTCCTCACGATGTTTTCATTCAACGTTTTAAGTTAGCGGTATTACGCACATGAATTCGAAAAGACAGTGGTGCGTGTGGAGTTTGACCCGGGGTCTGCAGGCGCCGTTATCCCGACTAGACCAGCCGTAACTAATTTAATTTAGTTAAGTAAAATTTTGATTTGCCACAAAAGAATTACAATAAAAATTTACACTAGACTAGGTTTACAAGAAAGTTATCCTATAGTATAAGGCTTTTAAAATTTAAGAGGCTTTGGTATTAGAATTTGTTTTTGAAGTGATAACGTCTTGTAAAACAATGAAAGCCGGCTGCTCGCACGAAAATGTTTCACGTTCTAGAGTAAGATCCCAGAGCCGCCAGACGTCACGTATTTTCTGATGGATGAAATGTGGACGATTGAGTAGAGTTAGTATGTACTAAGAACACATGCTTACCCGCTAACTTGCTTAAACGGCCAATTTTGAAATACGGGGTCCAGAAGATACATTACTTCACATATTTTCTGATAACTGATTTTCACGTATGTTGTAGGCAATATTTTTTAAAATAAGGCCCCAATACTACCAGACACTTTCCGTCGCCCGTTTTGCTTAAGAGACGCTTTAGAACTCCGGGTGTTTTAAAGCGTCTGCTAAGCATGCAAGCAAGCATGTGTTCTTAGTACATACTAACTCAACTCAATCGTCCACATTTCATCCATCAGAAAATACGTGACGTCTGGCGGCTCTGGGATCTTGGACTATTCCGCTAAAGCCTGAGCCAGAACGTGCGCTGAAGTCCGTGACAGCATTTGTATATATTTTTGAGGTTGCGTTACTATAATCCTTTTTATGCTTATCAAATCGCATACGAATAACGTGTCGCGTAATTTATATAATTATGATATCCGAACGAAGCCGGAACGGGCCGCTAGTCTAACGTAATGAAGCAATAAATGATCGGGATTGAGTTATTGCATATTAATTTATTTATAGATGTTGACTTCAACTTCGGCGGCCAGAAACCGTTGTTCATCAGCGTGGACTTCGGTATCGACTTGAACTCGCGTATCGCCATCGTGGGCCCCAACGGAGTCGGCAAATCCACCTTCCTCAAGCTGCTGGTGGGAGATCTCAGCCCCGTGAAGGGAGAACTTATCAGGAATCACAGACTCGTTAGTATATTGTTTTGTTTACTTCTTTATCTTTTTCATCAATAATAGTTTGCACTCAAAGAGTTTACATATACTACGTATAGAGTTAGAACAAACGCTTTACACCGAAAGCATGGGTCTGAACGCTCTTGCCTTGTCGCTCTTGTGGAAGTGCCATACTTTTGTCGCGGCACACCACTATGTCGCCATAGCTAACATACACCTCACCTGCTTACGATTGGTACAAAGGAACCGCGTGGAAACACCTGATCTATTTACTTATTATTTATCTAAGGTTGCACTTGACCGCCATATTGCTTTATGTTAAGCGACGATGCGATCTACGTTGGAGTGCGCTTACCTAGAAGAAACCGACGCGCTCTCAACTCGAAGAATGATAGTCCCTAAAAACCTATGTTTCGATTATCTGCTCTTTTGATTATCCGCACTAGTCTCAGTCCCAATTCGTTAACTAAGATTCTACTGTTCACCTTAACACTCTCTCTAAGGATGATTTAAACCTGATTTGTGTTCTTTTACAGAGGATAGGTCGGTTCGACCAGCACTCTGGTGAGCATCTAACGGCCGAAGAATCGCCGGCTGAGTATCTCCAGCGGCTTTTCGGCCTTCAATACGAAAAGGCCAGAAAAGCGCTTGGTACCTTCGGCTTGGCCAGTCATGCTCACACGATCAAAATGAAGGACCTTAGCGGAGGGCAGAAGGCGAGAGTGGCCCTGGCTGAACTCACCCTGATGGCACCGGATGTGGTCATATTGGTAAGTTTTGGATTCTTATTTTTCTTGTTGAATGTTTGAGAAGACCCAAATAGTCTGTAGTATATATATTCATTGTAAAATAAAAACGTGCATAATATACCTACCAACTGATATTAAAAATATCAACGTTTGGATGTTTTTTGCTCAATCACGTCGTAACATATGAACGGATAGGGCTGAAAATTTGGAACACAGATCGAACAGAGTCTGGACGAACACAGGCTACTTTTTTGATGAGTATGTTTTACAAACGGTCGTATATTCCAGGACGAACCGACGAACAACTTGGACATCGAGAGTATAGACGCGCTCGCCGAGGCTATCAACGCGTACAAGGGCGGCGTCATCATCGTGTCTCACGACGAGCGACTCATCAGGGAGACCGAGTGCACGCTGTATGTTATAGAGGACCAGACTATCAATGAGGTGAGACTTAAGCGCTGTGCGAACGTCTTATGGTAGAATTTTTCTAGGAGAATGCAAAGCAGATCACTTTTAGTTCCCTGTAGTGTGACTCGGAGTATTTTCTCACAAGAGAAAAGTCAAGGTTATAATCTTCCAACCCAACCAAGTGCGGTTGGCGGACAAATCTATGAAAGACATCTCATTAAGAACTCTCTCTGATTTTTGATACATTTTTTGAACTGAAAACTTCTTTTGGCGCGCCACAGACATCGCTGTTCGTGGCCTGTGAATTGAATTCTAGCGTCACGCTCGGGTATGATAAATCTTCGGGTAAACTCGGGACCATGGCTACGTCCTCCGGTTTCACCCGCGTAGTTTCAAAGTACTTAGTTACCTCTGCTATCAAAAGGCTATCAAATTCTAAGTTGTTATTTGACTGCCAATTTTTTGTGTATAGGATGCAATAGGGTGTAGGATGTTTCCAACATTCCATTCAAACCAGAACACAGTACTGTTTGCAGTGAACTGCTCGACAGTTGAATAATTTACAAAGGTGTGGTACTTCCTCAGGTGGACTCTGCAAAGATCACTACCACTACGAAACAACCTATGACTACGGAACTACTAACTTCTCTTTCTACACCCAGGTGGACGGCGATTTCGATGACTACCGTAAGGAGCTGCTCGAGAGTCTTGGGGAAACCATCAACTCGCCTTCTATCATCGCCAACGCGGCCGTACTGCAGTAACCGTCGCACAAACAACACAGGGCCTTATCCCGCCGCAGCAAGAAACATTATCGCATACCCAGTCCGGCTATATTGCAGTAGACGAATATCAACCTTACATCGTCGCAGCAACATATGTTTCAGTTTACTAACCGACTTGTCACAATTTCTTACATTATTTTGAATATTTGTATCGGAATTCAGAAAATGAGCATTGAAACATGGACCTAAATTCTTACGTTGTAGATACACTTTACAGTGTGAGCGAATTACTTGTCTGCTGTATCAGCGCGTTGTTATTCTGCCGTTGTAAATTGTACCTACACAGTACGAGTTTAAGTACAAATCAGAATGTACATTTTTAGAGCGGAGGCGTGGTGTGAGTTGACTACGGTCTTTATTAAGCCTTCATTTCAGAAACTTTTGGCTATACTCTAGTTTAAACGTTTCGTGCAACGCTTTGGAATATATAGGTACATTATATTCTGTGTAGTGCAAGTGTAACTGGATATTGTTGTCAATTTATAAATCAAAATAATAACATCAAAAAAATAATTCTTGTAACACACACATAACTCCATCGATAGCACTACTTTAGATGATATATTATATCTGTGGTGTTTTAGCGTTTTAACATGAATGAAAATTAGAGTATGATGACATTTGAAGTTTTAAAAAAAATGGTAGTAATAGGAATCGCCTCAGAACAAAGCCAATTTAATGTTATTAAATATGAAAACTGTATTTTATTAAAATTAAAGATTGCGAGTCCTAAGTATAACAAACACTACAGATATTTATATTATACCATGATAGTATTAAAAAACATTGCACTAATTATGACAAAACGTAATGATTTTAATTAATTTTATAATGTACATATTTTAAATGTGAGATTGTTACTGTTGATCAGTTTATAATTTTTGTTTGAATCCTTTAATGGAATATTCTTGGACCTTATGTGATACCACCACAACTCAGCGGAATTTCCAAAAGTGCCTAAAACAATATTCGTCTTAATATATGATACAATTTTAGTATCAAAAGTTTTGTCTATCAAACTGATTTGATCCCATCATAATTCTCTCATCCTTCTCCTCATGCCCGAGCTATACGAGGCTATTTTTTCAAGCTAGTGTTAGTAAGCTAGTACTTCTGGCTTCGTGTAGACAAAACTAGCGTTGCGTAGCGTTGACTATACGCTAGAAATACTAACTAGCTAGCTTGGTAACACTAGCTTGGTATCCTAGCCTGAAAAGCTAGCCTCGAGTAGCATAACTCCCTCACGTGGGTACAAAATATCTGTCCTGTGTCCCTATCCTCTATCGCCTACTAACACAATTCGCTTATTTTGTACATTATCCCTTTTGTTGAATTTAGGGTTACTCAAGTGTGATCGATCGGTCCAGCCCGACTTAAGTTTCTTCGCATTCTGCGGCCTTTAGGCCTGCGCCGACTTTTATGAATCTGCTAACACCCGACAAATAAAATACACTCAAATATGGGCTTTATGTCATGCATTCTACGATACAGGTTACATTGGCAACACAAATTAGCCTACCGCTCGCTGTCAGCCGTCTGCTAATTTATGTCGTCAATGTAATCTATATCTAAGTTGTGTGGCATAAAGCCCATATTTGAATGTATTTTGTTGGTGGGTGTAGCGGAATTGAAAAGTTTAGTCTGAACCATCGATATAATTATAGAAACGAAGATGAGGTATGCTATAATCTAAAGACAACATAACGTGGCGAAAATTTGTTTGAAAAATTTGAAAATTGAATTGTCAGCGAACATACACAATTGTCAGCGAAGGTACAAAACTCCTTGTAGCGACTGAGACTAAATCAGGAGACGTCACCTGATTTTGCATCGCCATAGTAGAAGCGCGTTTGCCGCTTCTGTCGTTTTTAAGAGTTCGATGGTCTGAACTTAGTATGCTAGCTTATGCTATCACACTTTACTGAATTCAGTCTACATTTTGTCAAATGTAATAAATAAGCCTTTAAGTCTGTCTGAACCTATCATATCACGCATGATTAACTATCGACTTCTAATTCAATAGTTATCTACGCATTGAGAAACTTTACACCGCACACATAGACAATTCTAATCCACAATTCTCTGCAATTCAAAATGAAATTTTAAGATAGAAAATATCTTTAATTTATTAATAGGGGTTAACGTGTGATATGGTCGGATAAATCCTACTTAAGTTTTTTTTAATATGATTGGTTTGCGTTTGGCCGCCATCTTGCGTGTTGGAAAACGACGTGGTCGCAGATAGGACATTGCTAGAAGGTACTTATTTAATGGCTTAACACTTGGCTAAATTTAGTGACTGAATTCATGAGCAAATTTAAAATCAACGTTAGTCGACTGACTCCAGAAGCATGTTTAGAAACAAGTTAATAGCAAACAATTTTGAATATAGTATGCTTGCTTACTGCTTATTGTTTATTTATTTATTCAATGACCACACAAAACAGAATGTAATAAACACATATTATAACATAAAAGTATACTGTACAGAACTGTATTACATTCCAAACTATGTGGGCCTAGAAACAATTTTTGTTAAAATACAGTGGTTTGATAATAACATTATTAAATTAGAGATAATACACAAAGAGAATTAGGCCAACATATCTGAACTTAAAACTAACATCCTTTAAAACAGTAGATAAATAAGATTGCTCGTAATTATGGTGAAACAACTAACTAGCCATTTTCAAATTTAGAAGAAAGAAAGAAAGAAAACTTTACAAAACACAATAAAGGTTAATATTACACTTCACTGAATTCAGTAGCTACTAAATTTAGCCAAGTGTAATAAGGCTCTTAATTTGGGTTTGAAAACAACCATGTCTGTAGATCTCAGATAACAAGCTCTTCCAATACCTGGTAGTTTGCGTTAAAAAGGACTAGTGAACCTTTTAGTATGAACTGCCCTTCTACCGCCTAACTAAATCTGCTTTCGTTTTGCTATTGCGGTCTCTATCGTTTCAAGCGAAAAGAAAAGAGAGAGCAATATCAAAGCTAAGACAGTTCTAGTTAGGGTTAGGCGGTAGACCCTCTGGTGTTAGATCGATCATGTAGGTATATTACCTAGGTACTTGAACGTTCAGTCGCACTAGTTTGACCCGTTAGTAGAAAATAATGTTTTACCACAGTCTATTAAATAATACAGTCGTTCGACGAAGCCGTCTAGACGGGGCAATCGTGCGGGGTGAGACGCGGGAAGCGCGCTCCTGCATTGCCTACATTACAATGTTAGTATTGCAGGAGCGCGGCTCAGAGATAGTATGATCCGTAGATATGTTTTAATTTTATTTTGGTAATATTTTGTTTGCGACAACCCTACCCGTGTCTAGACATTATCGGCGTTTCTCACAAGATAAAATGCGATGAACTACTGGTAGTATTTCTTTATACTGTGGTTTTGCGTTATGAAGGTTAAGTATCTACGTTGAAGACGAATGCAGAATCTTATCGAATGTAAACATTTGTATGAAATATTGTAAAATTTGTATTTTAATCCATTGCAGCGCTCTATGATATGTACGAGTAGTTATATAATATTGAATATATTTATTATTCTTGAATACATTTTTGTTACAAAATATTTATTGTTTTATTGTCAATATTCTATTATATAATATTATAAACGCGAAAGTTAGTAAGTCTGGATGGATGTTTGTTACCCTTTCACGTAAAAACTACTGAAGGGATTTTGGACGAAATTTGGTACATAGATAATGGTCTGGAATAACACATAGGCTAATTTTTATCACGAAAAGATAACGGGAACGGGAACTACGCGAGTAAAACCGCGGGGCGCTGCCAGTTCGTAATAGATCAGGGTTTCCCAAACTTATTTTGGCTCATTCGCATAATATCAGATTCTCAATTTGTCTGTGCCCACTTTTAAAATACATAATTTTTTAGCGCCCCCATTTTTTCATATACTTAAAAACCCTATAACTTTAAAGCAAATCAATTCATTATTGTGAGCTATATTAGCGGAGATGAAACATTCATTATAAACGAGACTTACTATTACCCGCAAGAGTTAACTTGAGGCCTAAGCCCAGTATGTAGGTAGTAAGTATACAACGAACTCGAGCCTCTACACAACGCCCTTAATTTTTTTACCGGCGCTCGTTGCAGCGCCCACAAGGGAGTGTTATCGCCCACTTCGGGAAATGCTGTAATATATGTTAAATTAAAGTTAAGATCCAACATGTGTAGTAAAATATTTTAGAATATTGTTTTAATTGAGCTTGCTACCTTCCATTAAGGCCAGGTAGTTCTGTCAAATTAGGCATTTAACGCTGTCTTGTTCTCGCGACCGTCACCGACCGCGGAATCGGTGCCACAGTGCAGAAATAACATAAAAATATTGGACTATGTAATTTAAACTCATTTTTTGTTCAAGATTATGTTTGTTTGTTTATGATAAGAGTTTGTTGCTATATAAACGAAGAAATATTAAATTTATCTATACTCGTAGGTATACAAAACTCAACCTTTTCTTTTTTGGTCACACTATAAGTTGAGAATGGCTTTTCCAATTTCATGCATATTTTTAAAATGTTTTCTAATAATTCACAAGTTCGTCAAACATTTAAAAAAATGTGCTGAAACGTAATGAAAGGCCAGTAAAAATATAAGGTTTTTTGGTCAACTTTGCACTAAATTTCTAATCAAATTTTTTTCTATGAGGTAAAGATCACTTACTGAGCATAAAATTACAAAATGCTCACAGATCCAGGTAGAACTTTAAACGCCAATTGAAAAAAACTGTTTTAGCCGATATTTTGGAAACTATATATTTTGACAATAATTGTAAAAAAATAAATTTTGCATCTTTTGTTGCTAGTAAACTTTTTTTGTAAAACTTACCGTTTACGATTTATAACCCATTCAATGATACGATTGCTATGATGCCGATAATAGTGGATGAAAAATGATGTTGTCTACGATGGAACTTGTTTCGCTAATAGAAACAAGCACAGTGTACCTCGTAACCCCAAGGTTCGAACCTTCGTCAAAAACCCATTCTGGCAATGCGTTTCACAGCTTAGTTGTTCCTATTACAAAAGTGGAGACCAAACTCTTCGTTCAACTCTTCAATCATGATAATGAACGGTGCTGTTTATTCGAGCAACGAGCAATATGATAGAATAACTTTAATTTAAAAACCCCGACTACAAAAAAATCTACACGTAAAAAAATATTACCTACTATCTAAGGACACTTTGGGGAGTCAGACTAGTCTTAGAATATTTTAGTTACCAAAAAGCCGTTTGGAAGATATGTGGAAATAAAAGATTTACAAACATAAAAGATACGCGAGAAAAACATAACCCTTCTTCCATTTCGGTAAAAAGGGACATGTTTATACTACTGGTAACAGAATTCACATCTTATTATTTTTACATTGTTATCATCAAATTTGACATAATAAATCGTAATCGGTAAGTTCGAAAAAAAAATTTACTGGCAACAAAAGATGGGAAATTTTATTTTCTACAATAATAATAGGCTTTATAACTTTTCAGAATATCAGCTAAAAAACGTTTTTCGAGCTGGCGCTTGAAGCTCCACCTGGATTTGTTATTATTTTGTGATTTTATGCTCAGGAAATGATTCTAAACCTTATATAAAAAATACGAATCGGAAATTTAGTGCAGCGTTAAATTCTACGAGTAATTTTACTGCCTAAAAGGCTTCTTATCAAATTTGGTCGAGTGTCTAAATTTCTATGAACAATATTAACATTTTCACACACAAAAAAAGAAAAAACAATAAATTTTGGTAGTGTCACAAACTTGGAAAAGAAATAAAAAATAAAATTCTAACAAAACCATACGTGTATCTATGGAAAGGTGTTCAAAATTGTATTGAAGTTCCTAACATTTTTTTTCTAAACTGAATAGTTTGCGCGAAAGTCTCTTCCAAAGTGGTAAAATCTGTATGTGAGGACTTTTCTTCCAAGTACTAAGTACCTTACTACCAAAGAATTTACCTAAATGGCATAAATGATACCTAACTTGCATTTATATTAGGGGATTTACGCAGGGATTTCTCCTCTCATTATTTCCTTATCCCGATCTCTGATTTAACGGACGAATATTTTACCGATACTTATCTATTTTCCATTGCATCCGCATAAATTTTTTTACTGATGTGGTATCGACGTCAGTTTTTTGAGACTCCCCTTTTGGTCCACAACATAAAGTAAACAGCGTACTAATTAGTATCAGCGTCTATTTGCAATTCCAATGAAAACGGTATCAAAATTCAAGATCATAGCGTGCTTCACTAGTAATACCTACTGATATTGTTATACTGTGGCACTATGATCGTAATATTTAAAATTTATCGGTTGTCAAAATTGCAAAATCAAGCACAGGCCCGTCGTCCGTGAGCGCCGAAACGCGACTGATCAGGCTGGCCGAACGGCGCGCTATATATATGGTAGATATTAAAACATAGTGAATAACTGATACTTTTATCAAGTCAAACTCTGCGAATGCATCTATAACTTTTAGTGGCTTTCGTTGAGTACAAAAAATTTAGTAAAAAATTCATTAGTTTAGTCATAAACTTGAAACAACTTTTGAAAAGGGGAAACTTTGGGATTTTTTTCTATCAAGTAAAATTCATTAAATCGTGTTACTGACTGCGAATTGCACTAGATTAGATCCTTAACTAATACATATATTTTTTAGAGTTTAATACACTATTTTAAAGGTCTTAAAGTTGTTTTAAAAATTCAAAATTACGGCCCACACGCCCTTAAATAATCGATTCGAAAGCTATGGAGAGTATAGCACTCTCTACTCTTAAGTCTTCGTTTTTTTAAACTTTTGTTTATTAAAACACTAGGTGATCATACTAATATTATGTCAATGTTTGTTGCTCAATCATATCGGAGTGAATCGGGTTGAAATTTGGAACACAGTCAGATTATAGTCTGGAATAACATATCTAGGTATTTACATATAAACGATACTTCTTAACGCAGGAAAATGGCGTGAATGAGAACTACGCGGGCAAAACCGCGGGGCCTACTAGTCTCGGAATATTTGCCATCATAGGTACGTGGTACAATATAAAAACACAATTAAAACCACAAAACAAAAATTAACAGTGAATAAACTTAAAATTAAAACATTTTGGACACAAAAGGCGATTTTATCGCTGATAGCGATCTCTTTCAGATAACCTTTTGGTTATTAGGAAAGGGTAACAGATAAGGGCATTCGGGCAGATAGATCGGGTGTGGCATTCTTGTAACATGAACATAAATAATTGCACAAATAGAATAAATACCATTTACAAGTAAACACGTTATAAACTACGTGCGAACAGTACCTACCTACTCCATACAAGAGCGAATCTGTAGGTAGGTACCTGGTACGACGTTAACGTGAGCAACTTGGCTTGAAGTAGGCACGTACTTCACACCTTTGAGGGGGCACCTCCTTTTTTGAAGTCAGTTACTGACTTCAAAAAAGACGTTCTCAATCGGCTCTTTCTTACTTTTTATGTGCAAGTTTCTGTAGTGGCTATATTATCTATTCTATGGTAGTGGTAAGGCTTTTTGCACAGTAGAAGTACCACACTTTTGCTTGTTTTTTTACCGCCAAGCAGTACTGTACAAACATTACTGTGCTCCGGTTTGAAGGGCAATGTTTCCAGAAAAAATACTGGGCTAAGAGATAAAACACCTTATATCTCCGGATGACGAGCGTAGTGCAGTGATGGTAATGATTTGGACTCTTCATGTTCCAATAGCTGCTAGTCACTGTGCTGTTATGGGCAGGCATGTTGCTTACCATCAGGCACATGCCTGATCATTTTGTCATGTTATAGACTCTATACTATACAAAAAAAAATGTTCTGCGAACATACTTCAGAAGTGTCCTTTTCACCGAAATAGGTTTTCACAGCACTTTTAAAAGAAATGAACAAAAACAAATTAATAAGTATCTGCTAATAATAATGTAAGTATATTGGTTTGTGATTTCCTTCACCAAAATTTTTATAAATTGAAGTCCTCAGGTCGTCTGGTTTTCAGAGAAAAACAATTTAGTAACTCTTTGCAACGTCCGCCTGGGGAAGTACCACACCTTTACAGTAATGTTGCAAAGTGCAAACATCAGTGTTGCGGCTTGAAGGGCAATGATTTCAGAAAAAATACAGGGCATAGAGATAATTCATTTTATATGTCTGGGGACGAGTGTAGTGTAGTGCTAGGCAACAATTTGGAATCTGCATGTTTTAATATTAAAAATAAATAAATAAATATCGGTGGACAATTCACACACAACACCATCTGACCCCAAACTAAGCAAAGCTTTTCCTATGGTGATATATTGATACTGCTGTTATTGGCAGGTATGTTGTTTGGCATCAGGTACTACTCGACCCCGTCACTCCATCTATATAGAATTATAAAAATTAATGTTTGTCTATATTACCTTTATAGAATCGTAAACAATACATTTGATTGTGTGATTATCTTTCCAAAGTTGTTGTGCATGAGCCACATAAGGGGTCTGAGGTCTTTGTATGACACTACCGGGGGTTTACCGCCTAACGAAAACTGTCTTAGCTTTCATGTTTCTGTCTCTTTTCTTTTTGTATGAAATGATAGAGATGGCAATAGCAAAGGCAAAGCCACTCGGGGCTCGGGGCAAAGCCGATTTAGTTAGGCCCGGAGCGAAGCCGGAACGGACCGTTAAGCTGCGTTTCTATTGACGCGAAGCTGGGCGAGCGATGCATAAATAGACCAATCACTATGCTAGAAATCTCTGCTCCACTTCAATGGAAACAGCACGAGCGGAGTAGAGCAGAGCTGAACGGATATTCATAGAAATACTGCGCGGCGATGCGTAGCGGTGGACAGCGGGGTGGTGCGGTGCGGAGCGGAAGTCAGCGGGGCGGTGCGGTGCTGTTTACTTACTTTAGACATATTTCAAGCCTTTCTTCACTTGAAATCGACTTCCTGCAATTTGTGTCTTTCTTCTGTATATATATATATGGTTTAAGGAGACAATGTAACTCATAGAAAAGTTTTCTTCAAACCCTATATGAAGTTTCGAACATTTCGTCATCACACGTTTGAAAATAAGGTGAAAATGCTCCTTGAACAGAACAATATTTTAGGTAAGTATATGTTATCGAATACAAAATCTATCTTTTCTCTTCGATTCCAAAAAATACCGCAGTAGTCAATACTACTTCATCTGATTTGGTCTTTTTTTTTAAACGACAACATGACAAGATGGAGCTCTTTCTAAGAGATTGAGTGTGAGAACTGAGTGCAAAAATGCGCAGTTTGAAAAGTATGCCCCGCTCCGCTTCAGTGGAAACACTCACCACTTTTCACTGCTCCTCTTCGCCCAGCTCCGCGTCAGTGGAAACGCACCCTTAGTACCTAGGTAGGTGCTATTTCAAGAAGGTAGTAGTAGGTACAACGTAGAATAAATCACATTTTAGTCAAAAATATATTTGTTAGCAATTTCGTCTCACATACGAGTATGAAGCGAATGAAGGTAAGAAATACTTCTCAACCTGCAACGGTCCCTCGTTATACTCAGACAACGTCCATCCAATTCAGCGTTTTTTCCTCAATTTTCCTGCAGCCTTTCTCCCCTCCATTACGAAGTTCTCAGCTTCATTAGAGGATTTAAAACGCAAATTTCCTTTTCGATTGTAACTTTTTTCCACTTCTTAAAAGAAAGGTTCTTTTAAAACTCTGAAAGAAAATTAGTATCCTTCCCTTTGAGGGGCGGAACGTGTTTTAAGAGACTCGTTTGGGTATTCGACTCAATCTGTTAGGATAAAATTATGTTTCCGTTCTGCCTTGTAACTTATTGTTTTAATTTTTATTTAATTTCAGCACACAAAAACTATTATAGGCAAAAATAAAAACCACCGTTTGAATATCGACAAGGTTTGTATGGACCAGCTCTCATTAAGAGCAGAAACATTGAACACGAAATCTGACATATATCTTTCTAATATTTATTATAACAAAAAAAAATGCATGTTTAATGTTAAAACGTATGACTTAGAATGCAACCCATCAGCGACGGGGAACCCATATCGGCTCGGCGCCGGATATAACTCTCATGTGAAAAAAAAATGATCTACACTCAAAATTTTGACAAAACAAATTATAAGTGAAGGTTTATAAACGGTAGTAGAAAAAAAACTTAAAACTAGTTAAATAAATGAATAGAATTTTTATCACAGGTTAAAGTCACACAATAGTTACGTCGTGTTCATAGCCACAGATATAGGTAGATATACCTAGGTACCTCTACCGCTATCAATCATGTCGGATGTCGGTGAGGCGAACTCGCAAAATTTTACCCTTCTAAAAAGTGTATAAAACACACACGTCCCGCTTCGCTGCTTCTTCGCCGTTCCAACGCTACGCTGCTACATTAACATCCATACATTGTGCTTAACGCGAAAGAAGTTATCATTTCAAAAATCTGACTATGGATAGCGTAAATATCGTAACCATACACGCCGCAACCAGATTTCCATATACTAAACGCATTATTTCGAATTATCTGCTAACAAGCCAACAATGAGGCTTGCCGTCACCCCAAGAGCCTATTACCGTCTCGAGAGCACCCCCGCCCCTCCTTATGTTATTCCGCATCCTACGACTTTGTCGAAATAAATATTATGTTCTATGGCACAATTACAGATTTTTCTAGGTAGGTAATTGCTGATATTATAAACTATTTCGTACAAAATATTAGACCTACTTCAAAAGCACTAATAGACACTTAAAGCGAAAAATAAATTAATATCATTAAAAGTGCTACTCACTCATCTGTTTGAAGTCGTCGCCAGTCAAGCCAAAAATACTATGTAGACACGTGTTAGGTATTTTTCTATTTTATACATTTTAATTTATTTTTCGCTTTTGAGTGCCTATTTGTGGTTTTGCAGTCGGTTTAGTTTTTGTACGAATATATAGGTTATTTTACCCTTTTTAGTGCAAAACATGGTTTCATTAATGCATTTACACAATGTCGTATTGACAGGATAGAGTTTCATTTATATGGGACCAATGGGGAAGCATCCGAACACAAAAATAAATTTTTAAATCGGTGCGGGTACATAAAAAAAACGTCATGGTCGAATTGATAACCTCCTCAATTTTGGAAGTTGGTTAAAAATAGATTTGCTTCTGGCACTTACTTCGCCCAAAAACTAAGTATCGCCATCCAACGGGGCAATGCTGTCAGGGTTCTGGGTACCCTGCCGTGCGGCAGCGATTTTAACGGCGTGTTTGATTTGTAGAGAGTGTTGTTTTAATTTATTATTTGTAAATTTTGCAAGTGTGTTTTTTACAGTACATATAAGCATACATATCTATAGAGTGACACGAGAAACGACGAGCGGGTCATATGCCTGATGGTAAGCAACGCGTCTACCCATATCAGCAGTGTCACGCAATTACGCATAGGATATTGGCACATGAGGAGTCCAAATCATTACCTCCTACTGCACTGCGCTCATCACCCAAAGAAGATGTAGGTACCTAAGTGTAGCGCACTTACTAGACAAATGCTACGGCAGTGACGAGAAACCTAACTGCGATAAAGTCCCACATCTCCCGCTCAGAATATGATTCTACATTGTGTACACAATAGAAGCGATTATACTCCCCCGCGACATGATTTTATTTGTGAAGTTATTGCGTTGGGAGATATTTAAATTTCATTAGGTTTGTTTTACACTTAATTTGTGAGGGGAGTGTATCGCTGGGGTGGAACATGCCCTCCGAATTAGACGATTTGAATTGAGTAGGTAGATAGACGAGTGAGATAAGTCACCCCGTTGTACTATCGTGTATTTTATCAGTACGATCGCTTTTAAACTGAAGATTAGGGCCATTTGCAGGCGAGTTTCGGGTGTCGCTCATGGATTATGAATGGATGGATAATGTGTCAAAAATGTATTGGGAGCTATTATAGTTAGATAAGAAATAAATTGTGTGCGTTATGAAATCGACATAGATGATTTTATGAGGAAGACTTTTATTAAAAAAAGTAAATTACCTACTTATAATGAAAACGTAAGTTTTTTTCAATTGATTTCTACTACTGCGTTGACTTAATTTATAGGTTAGAAGCATACCTACTATTATAATTTAAAAACATGCCGACGACGCCTTAAGGATATTTTTTTCAAATCGTTTTTGGCAGACGTTCCTTACGGCACGTTTGAAGGAGACAGGGATTTTGCTGTGTGACCGAAATGAAAAAAAAAAAAAAACCGTAAGAAAAATATGAATAACGGAAGCACAGATTACACACCTCCACGGAAGTGACTCGTAATAATTGCCCGTTGCCAGTTCTGTCAACTTTATTTTTGAGTTGATCGTACCATAAAATATAAAAGCAGTTTTTTCTTTGACAATTATTGTGTTGCTTTTATATGATATACGAAGGACATTCGTTCCTACCTGGTGTCGAATCTGTTTTAGCTAGTAAATGTCTGAACAACACATGTTATGTTTGGTAGTTAGTAATTTATTACACAAGACTATGTAAAAATGTACCAGGAATAGAGGCAGTAGGTAAATATTATCACGACTCACATATTTATCCGACCAACACTTAACCAATGCTGAAATATTGACTAACTAAATAATACTGACTTACATATTTAAACTTTCCTTTTGTCTGCCTGTAGTTATGTAGTGGTAGGAATTGTTCATCTGACGCCTTGCAGAGTTCTCCTTTAGAAATACCAGTACCTGGTTGACCGAGCCTTGCTCTATGCGTTTATAAAATGCTCTAAGTATAAGATTTTCTCAGAAAAAAAGGACGAAAAGAAAGTTCCGAGTGTAACCATCACGATTCGAACCGGAGCCTGTTGACTCCGAGGGCGAGCATATTCCGTCTGAGCCATTAAGACTTAAGTAACAGTGTCGAAATAAGTTATCGTATTCTAATGACATTGTAGAAGTTTTTCATTGTCTAAAAACGCGCATAAAATGATGTATTTAAAAAAAATAAAACCTAGCTAGATCGATTTATCGTCCCCGAAACCACCTGTATACATAATTTCATGAAAATCGTTCGAGCCGTTTCCGAGATTCAGATTCTATATATATATACCTACAAAAATTGGTCGTTTAAAGGTATAAGATACCTTTGTCAGTTATTCTATCGCCAAGCAGCGATGTGAAAACATTACTGTGTGCCGGAACACAGTAATGAATTTCATTGCCGGTTTGGCATTGTTGCTAGAGAAATTAAAGGGCATACATATACATCATCTTACATGTCTGGGTGTCGAGCGCAGTGCAGTGGTAGGTGATTATTTGGACTCTCCATGTTCCAATAGCTGCGTGGCACTGTGCCGTAATGCGCAGGCGGATTGCTCACCATTAGGCACATATCCTTCTTGTCACGTTGCTCTATACTATAAAAAATGACGGGTAGCGGATATAAGACTTATATAACTGAAAATATATACCTATGAGACAAAGAAGCACGTAGATACAGACCAAATTAATCACACAAATATTGGTCCTGGGTGGGGAGCGGACCCACGACATCCAGTTCCACCAGGCTTACAAGCAACTAAACCACGAGGTTAGTCCCAAAGTGATAGTCACATAACATAAACAGCCCACTGAATATTCCCACTGGGGTTCGGGGCCTTCTCTCGTAAAGGATAGAGTCAAGGCCATAATTCACCACACTAGCCCAGTGCGGGTTGGTGGATGATACATGACTTCGAAAGATTTCCTCACGATACGTAAATGCCGGTTTCCTCACGATGTTTTCCTTCACCGTTTTAAGTTAGCGGCATTACGCACATGAGTTCAAAAAGACAGTGGTGCGCGTAGTTTTGAACCCGGGGTCTCCGGATCGGCAGTCGCCGTTCTCCCGACTAGACCAGCCGTAAAGGCTTGTTCGCATTAGGCTAGTATATTAGTCTAGTAGAGAGTAATTTAGTAGCTAAAATACTCGCTACTATTCAAAAAATCGTTCGCACCGTGCTTTAGTACAGTTCACAAGTGAGTAGCGTTTCGCAACATGAAGATCCTACAACGCAATAAAATAAATGAATGAATAAGCTAATCTTATCGAATCGTAATGGCTATTTTCGAAGAAGTGAATTAGGAAATTTGTGTGATCAATAAAATAAGTTATTCCACAGACAATTTCGCATTTCGAAAATTGTTTGAAGTTATTTTTTCTCTCCAGACTAATTCGACAAGTTCGAACCTGTTTAATCGGCGAGCCAATAAGCGCACCGCTCGCAACGATTGCGTGATGGGGGGTGCTACTCGCCCGTTGAAAATAGAACAAAATGGATTGACTCGACTAAATCACTTCCTAAACTAATCGACTAAATTTTCACTGTTCATACACGTTTAGTTGCTAAATTACTCGTCACTAGGCTAAATTACTAGCCTAATGCGAACAAGCCTTAAGTTAGTATGTATTAGTAAAGTGGTGGTAAGTAAACTAGTTTTGGCGCACAATTTTACTAGTGAATACGTCTCAGCCGTAGATGGATTACAGACGTTTTTGGATCTGTCATCAAGGATAGTCCCTCAATATACTATAGTACCTATATCCGCAGTTTTCGCGAATTATAAATTGTGTGCGGAGCGAAGCCCAAAGTGGGGGCATTCGGCGCGGACTCCATTAGCGGTGTTCGTCGGACTGTCACAATCATTTTTCTTTCCCGTCGCTGCTAATTCTCGGCTACGCTCCGGTGGCTGGGACGCCGGATCTATACATCTTGATACTTTTAGAGCTGTATACAAGAATAAAATAAAATGGCAGTAATAGGGAATGCCGACAGAAGTAAAAAACTTATAGCTCAGAATTTGATAGCCTATTTAGGAAACTAGGTGGATGTAACCGGAGTGCGTGGCCATCTAGAAATGCGATGACGAAATTCTAGATGGTCAAAACGTCATAGTTTAGTCAAAGATTTCTTATTATTCCCGACCGTGACGCTAGAATTCAATTCACAGCCCAAGAAAAATCTGATTGTAGCGCGCCTAAAGAAGTTTTCACTTCTAATAGGTGGACGTGGACGTGGACGGTATTTTAACTATGTATTACCTACCTACGCACGCAAGAACTACTACCTAATACTTCTCTTTATTACAAATACAAAAATCTTTATTAAAGCTTACAGGTAATATGATGATACGAAATATTAAAAGTTGACCCCTACAAACTGGCCTCTTCTTCTAGAGGCATGCAATATCTAGAAAAATGTCATAATAGTCAGGCGATTAAAGTCTTATTTTTATTCGTCTTCTTTTTTCTTCTTGCTACTATTCGGTTGTGCTATATATGTGAGATATGTTTGGTGAGCACAATTACGCCAATTCTTGTTTTTAACTTCAACCATAGAATCAATAAAAATAAAACAACATCAAATTTAGTCGGCTAAATGAAGGGTAAATATTGTGTTTAACATTGACTAATTTTTGCATACACACGCTAGAGGCCTTTGTAGCCTGGGGGCCTTATTATTGCAGAATAAAGAATAATCAAATCATTTACATTAATAAATAAACGTGTTCCCTGATTGGGGGCCTTATTATTGCGATATAGAATAATCAAATCATTTACATTACGTGTTCCCGAGCTCGTAAGCGTAGGTGTATTAACTATTTGTCTAATAAACTTAAAACATTACTTAGGACTCAATCGCGATATAACGAATTATTACCAGTCTGTCTTTTCTTAGTCATGGCTGTTATAATCTATTCTATGGTTACACAGCGCCGAAAATATCTGGAGATAATCCTATCATTTACCTACGCCTGGTCTAGTCGGGAGAACGGCAACTGGTTCCCGGTCAACTGAATCCCACGTATCAACACTGTTTTTCGAAGTTGTGTGTATAATAATGCCGCAATTTTTTAATCATTACGAAATCAACTTGTTCCTCAAACGTTTGCAGTTCATCGAGGCTTCGCGATTACATCCTATGCAATGTTTTTAATATGATCTATATTATCTGTAGCTGTGTTGAAGTATCAAAACTGTTTCACTCGTGGTCAGACCACGGAGGCTGGTATCGACTTTTATTACCCGGAGGGGTTGGTCATTAGCGGGATAAAGCGGCTGCCACCTGATAAAGTGCGTTTTGTTGCTCAGTTACGTATCGTTCTAAAACCCTCGTTAAAGGGATATTGCTGCCTATTGTTTCTCACGAAGTTGCTTCGTAACCGCTTAAAAATCTGATAATAGCATAAATCCTGAAAAGATAAATCGATAAAAAAGGAACTGCCGATAGAAGTGAAAACTTATAGCTCAGAATTTGATAGCTTACTTTGGAAACTACGCGAGTGAAACCGGATGGCGTGGCCATGAGCATGGCCATATAGAAATATTAGCGTATTTCTACATAGCCAATGGGAAATGCTCACACATTTCTACATAGCCAATGTCCATGATCCCGAGTTTCCCAAACATTTCTTATCCTTCCCGAGCGTGCGCTAGAATTCAATTCATAGCCCACGAAAAATCTATCAGTGGTGCGCCAAAAGAAGTTTTTACTTCAACAAGATCAACGATTGCATCAGTACATTAAGAAATATAAGTTAAAAATACGAGAGAAATAAGTTTCTTTGTAATCATCTAACCAAATCATAGAGTTACCTAATATAATTTTCGCAACATAAGTTCCCGAGCGCTCGCAGCGTCTGCCTCACATCCCATATTTCACCCGATCTCGCACTACGAGTAATTCGGTTCGAAATGAACAATAGTGGTTGCCATTATTAACACTTTACCCGGCATGATTGATGACGCGCCATGAGTTATAGCTTTCAGCAAAGGGTTAACTAGAAAGGGTATATAAAACTAACAGCTTCGAAAAGTTGGTTTCCATGTATAAATCTTACTATTTTTTTATAGTATAGAGTAATGAAACGAGCAGGACATGCTTCTGATGGTAAGCAACATGCCCCCACCCATAACAGCACAGTGACACGGAGCTATAGGAACATGAAGAGTCAAAATCATTACCTAGCACCGCACTGCGCTCGTCGCCCGATACTAGAAAATTACGAGTAGCAGTAATATAAACTACATAGAAGCATCCTGCGGTTTAACCGTGTAGTACCCGTTCCCGTTATTTTCCTGTGATAGAAAGTAGCCTATATGCTATTCCAGACTATAAGCTAACCGTGTTCCGAATTTCAATGCGATCCTTTCAGATTTTCCGACGTGATTGAGCAACAAACATCTAAACTTTCGTATTTATAATCTTAGCAGGAAGTAGGATGTCAAAGCTGGGATGTTTGCTGTTCAATTACGTCGCAACGGGCTTAAATTTGAAACATAATATAGAAACTACGTTGGGTCGTGAACTACGACCCCCTGGATCCACCCTTGACCCCAAGAACGCTACAGAACATAGAAGAAATCGCTTTTACCAAATAGTCAGGTATTTATTTCAGTGCTTCTATTGTTTTCTGATAAGATATAATATCATAGTTTATAATGGTGTGAACTGTAAGTAAGTATTAACAAGTTGTTCATTTTTAATATTCAAAGAATCTATCAAGTATTGGTTGCCTGTAAGTTGTTCATTTTGACAACGACTTTGAGTGGTAAAATAATTTTACAAGGATAGAATCTCTCTCGCTCTTAGGCGGGCTAACCATGCCCGAGTGGAAGGGACGCGTGTTTCTCACTCGCTCTCGTTGTGAGCGACGTTGTGAGCGGAGCGTGCGTGAGCATTGGGCGTGCAGTTTCTTGAAGTGTCACCCGGCAAACCAATTTATAAGACGTTGTCACGTCAAAAATACCGCGAAATACGCGCCAAACAAAATAACGTAGTCTGTCCTTATCTAGCAACCCATTTTAATCGCTGGTTAGACCAGGAGAGATACACATACTTATAAGCATAAAGTTTCCAGGTATTTTATTCGACTATATTGAAAAAAGGTAACGCTGATTTTAAAACAGTATTTCAACTTTCAACAGCATGTAATTCAAAACTTTGATTTAAACTATTAACTATTACGAATCCAATGTCAGACAAATAATCGGTATTTTACATGCTTTTACATACTTTTTTCTACCTTTCGATATATTCCACACAGTCAGTGAAACCTTAAACAATATGTTCCAAACCATGGCATGCTTCTGACAAGGCTGTTTTCATGTACATCTTAAATTATGAATCTATTGATGATTTTAGATGTACCTATGATTCCGTAAATTGTATGTGGTCTAGAATGTAACTTTTATAAAACACTGTACTGTACAATACCTACCTGTAATATGCCTACCTAATAATATTATGTATAATGCCTGGCTGACCGAGCTTTTCTAGTTCTAAACGCGGATAAAAAAAATACGTTTTATAAAAATAAAACCTAGCTAGATCGATTTATTGCCCCATGTGTAATAAATTTCATGAAAACGTAGAAGCTGTTTCCGATATTCAGATTATAAATAGATCATAATTGCTAGATTATCTATTAGATTATTCATATAGAATTAGAATTCGAATATCATATATGATTCATATGGAATTAGAATTCATATATTATATATGATTCATATAATTAGAATTTATATGTCATATATGAATTCTAATCTAACAGATAATCTATATGAATTCTAATTCTATATCTCTAATATGATATGATAATTTAGCAATTTTGACTTCTTCGAACAATGGTTTCGATAATGAATATATTATGCTCATAGGCTACTATGCAGCTAGTTCACTATAGGAAGGTTCATTTTGTATCACGGAGAGTTGAAACAATCTTCAGTAGTTGTTTTCGTATTCAGGCGGCTAGAAAAGCCGATGTCCGGGCCCCCCTATGTGCTGCGAGGCACAAAATCCCGGGTCGGCCCATAACGCGATTAGACAAACATTTCCTGACGCGCGCCACTTTTTCCAAAACTTGCCGAATAAATCAGATCGGCGGTGCGTCGCAGTTTTCTCCTCGTCTTGCCAAATTTATGTACCGTTCGGCCCTTTCGTATGGAGATGTGGCCCGCTATTTACATATAAATACGTCGATTATTTGAATTATTCAATCGAGAGGGGGCGGCGCTGACAAATCACTTCCTAAGAGATGCCGCGGCTTCAGGGCTTGAGATCGCCAGACGTGAGCTCAATCGTCAATACATGCCGTTGGGAGATCACTTGTTTATGAAGACTAATCTATTTATTCAAGTTATATCTACTTCTTTTGGCGAGTTCGGTAAAAACTAAGAGTTTTAGTTGAGTTGAGCTGAGTTGATTTTGTACGATGCGAGCGCACTATATCACGAAAAACGACATCCCGAAATTAACTAGTCAACGTTTTAGTAAACATTGTAGCCAAAGAGTTCACATATATATGCGTATAGAGTTGGCACAAACGCTTTACACCAAAAGCACGGGTATCAAAATTCTTGTTGCCATAGAAAGTATGCACATCATCTGCTTACAATTGACATAAAGGAACCGTGCGGAGAAATCTAGTTTATGTAAACTCTTTGATTGTAGCTAACCGGAGGTGAATACTTCTTGCGTTGAAGAATTGTCTATTATGTGGTTGGAGTTAAACTTAGCCACAGACTAAGTAGAGAAGATTTAGCACGAGGAATAAAGAGTGTGCGTATACTCAAGTACCTACACACATCGTCACTTAAAATCAGGCGAGTTAGGTGATTGCATTGCAATGCATTATTATCGATAAAAATTGGAAAGTAGAGTACATTTTTGTTTGCCATAAAAGAAATACAATTAAAAGGTTTCACAAGATAGGTTTAAAATAAAAATGCTCTCCTACAACAAGATAGGTAAGGTAAGTATCATTGCGACATCCTAATGTAGTGGGTAGGTAGGGTTACATGGGGTGCGTGGCTCTGAAACCTCCACGTGTTGCACCCTGGACATAAAACAACAACTTGCCTCGGTGGCATCTTGTTGTGTGGCGAATCCCAGCCGGGGCTGGGAACTTCTACACGCGCTCCTCACCTCCTTGAGCAGTGCGTGTAGAGGTTGGGGAGATGGGACTGGAATACTTGGGAAGGTTACTTGGCTGATGGATCGCCCAAATAAAATTCCTAAGTCTTCATGAGTCTCTGATTAGCAGAGTGTTCAGTGGAAGGACAAGGGACGCGATGCGGCCATAGAGGCGGAATTGAGGCTATCTTTAGCCGCGGTGATGATGCGGTGGTTGTTGTGGTGGTGATGGTGTGGTGGTGGTGGTGGTGTGGTGGTGGCGGGTGGACATTTCGCTGCCGATCATCTTCGCTGTGATGCTCGATAGCGCGAGGTCCTGTGAGTTAGAGGTTAAAGGAGCTAGAGTTGGAAGCCTCTAGATCCTCTACTGATGTGGAAGCGGACATGGGGGAGAGCCTGGAGTTTCGCGCAACTCTGGGCTCGCAACCTGTCTCCACAGAAGAGCCTGGAGCGTCTGACGCCGTCCGACGCCCCAGTTAGGGATAGTAACTGTATTTCAGAAGACAATTGCTGATCCCATGGTTAATTAATTTAGAACGGAGAATAGTCGGGTGCGTGCACATGTCAGTATCAGTCTGTATGACACTAATGTATTTGATGTACGAAAAAATTAAACGTCAACAAATTTATTAATCCTGATGATCGTGGCGAGGTTGAATAGTTAGTGGATCAAACTCTACAAATCATTGCATTGTCATCAATTCTTGATAAGTGTTCAATGTTTTAAACCCATCCGTTATTTAGAAAGTGGTGAATATCATGTTCAAAGATTCCCTTAGATAGATACATTGATTGATAGATACATACCCAGTTAATAGAAGCGTGTTATCAAGTAATTTTCCTTGGTATTGTACTAGTAGTAAGTCAAGCGTACTATTATGTGTTCATATATTATTTAGCGAGTTAGCAAGTGATGAAAAAATAAAAGTGAATTTCTATCCCGGGTCGCCCGTAGTTTTCCCGGATTTTTATTACCACTCACGTGCCATTTAGCCCGGGAAATAGAAGTTTTTGCATGGAAATCGGACGCACTAAGCCCCGGCTTCGGTGCGTCGCTCTTTTGTTACCTAACTCACATAAAAGTTTATCATTCGGATATAAAGCTTTGGATGTTTTTGCTACTGTAGTTGTAGGGTACCAGAAGACTGAGGCATTTTGTTGGTATTTGTAGATGGAGCTTGTTAGAGCGGTTGTGTAAACAATTTTGTCACACAAGTTCCTTCATGGTATTTCGTGAGTCAGAAAACAAACAAGGAGGAAAAAATCACAAACAAATATCAAATTAAGCGCGTATCTTGAACTTTAGACTATCTAAGATTACCTATCTAATTATTATGAATTTCTATGGCAATAGCTGTGTGTTTCCCGCAACTTTCCTACTATATTACGAGTATATTTCCTACGCGAGTTTATTTCGAAATTACGTTTTTCGTAGAAAGAGAGTAGACAGCTCACCTTATGACACCATCAGAGGTCTTCTAGTAGTTTTAGTAGTTAGTTACGTCCTGTTTATGTTATACAGCAGGGGTTCCCAAACTTGTTTTGTCTGCTGCCCACTTTGAGAATAAAACTTTTTAGCGCCCCCATTTTTTCACATATTACCTACTAAAACCACTATAACTTCAATTAAAATAAAATTAATTAATTATTGTGCGCTATATTAGCGGAGATCAAACATTCATTCTAAACAAGACTTTTCCTATAACCCGCAAGTTAGCCTGAGACCTGAGCCCAGTAGGTAGTACACAACAGACTCCAGGCCTCTACACCAAACCCAGTTTTTTTCTGGGTCTCTTCCCGCCCCCCTTTAGGCCGCCTGCAAAGGGGGCGTTATCGCCCACTTTGGGAAAGGCTGTTATACATCATCCTGATGTACCTACACTTTACCTTACTACTTAGGTACCTTACGTCAAAATTAAAAATCAACACGACACACACAACATTTTATAGCAAGTTTTGAAGTTATATTTTCTTTTACGTGTTACGTAAGAAATAATATGAGCGTACCTAATTTTTTACGACGCACACGCACACTATCACGAAAAACCAACATCACGAAAAACCAACATCCTGTTGTAACAAACTTCAGGCTAATACTTCTTGCGTTGAGGATAATAATCTATTCTATGGTTGAAGGTAGACTTAAAAGCGCGAGGATTAAAAAATAAGTATTAATTTATCTTTTTGTGTGTGTCGATAAGTACACAGGCACAAAAACAAACACTCAACACACACACACTTTTAACATATCTATACTTATAATAAAACTGTAACGGGTCGAATTCTGTACATTGAAGATAATTTGAAAAAAAATTTTTGGGACACTCCATAGTCGATACTGATGGCGAAACTGCATTTTTTTTTTCTTTCATGTCTGTCTGTCTGTCTTTTTCTGTATAGGGATCACGCATCACGCCGAAACTACTGATTCAATTCAGCTGAAACTTGCCATGATTTTAGTTTATACTAAGGACATTGCTGTAAGCTACTTTTGATCCCCAAATTCTGATCGGTTTTCTTGCGGGAGGGGGTGAAAGTCAGAATGTGTATTTGGTTGTAACTCATGTTTGCGTTGTTTAATTTCATTAATTCTTTTTTTGTTAGAAAGAACACATTTTTTATATTGTCCCGTCAAAATTTGGACAATATCGGTCTGTTGTTTCGGAAATTACACAAACATTAAACAATAACGACACGCGCGGCGCGTTCGGTACATACTAACTTCTAAGTATTCTGTGTATCACAGACGATCCACAGAATATCTAGATTCTAGATTCTAGAAAGTGCCCACGTGATCGCGTCGCGTCGTCTTGGATGACAAAATAATTGTCAAAAATATATTTTTGTGTGGAAAAACAAACATCATTCGGTTATAATCGAATTCAAACAAGGAGAATTTTCTCAATCGGGTTGCATGTTTTTTTATTTGGTTTTATTTTACGCGACAACTCCGCTAATTGTTAGTTGATTTTGATAATTCCTTTTTGTTTGGTAGAAAATACTTCAGAGGTGATCTTAGATATCGAAAACAGGGAGGTAGTTTTTCAAATATCAACAAAAAACTAAAATCAGCTTAGATTTATCTGTACGACATAGTTATACCTTCTTATAAAATTTAGTCGAATGACAGAATTAAATTACCTGTCATTAAAGTAGATTTTGTATTTTGGAGAAAACATATCAGCATAATAAGTAGCAGCATAAACAACCCATTAAATGTTCCCACTGCTGGGCGTCAGGGGCCTTCTCTCAAGGAGGAGAGATAAGGCTATAATCCACCACACTGGCCCAGTGTCGGTTGGTGGATGACATATGACTTAGAACTTAGATTATAGGTAGATTTCGGTTTCTTCACGGTGTTTTCCTTCACCGTTTTAATTACCGGCATTACAAACATGACTCTGAAAAGATAGTGGTGCGCGTGGTTTTGAACCCTGGGTCTCCGGATCGACAGTCGCCGTTCTCCCGACTAGGTCAGCTGTAACTTACTAGATCAGCCGTAACTTATTAGAAAACGTATTATTTCAATCCAAATACTGTTTAAAATTTAAAGGTAGTGTTCAACAAGCTTCGGTGACCGAAGCAGACCGTTGTTAGGGTTCCGTACACAAAGGGTAAAAACGGGACCCTATTACTGAGACTTCGCTATCCGTTCGTCCGTCCGTCCGTCTGTCACCAGGCTGTATCTCAAGAACGGTGATAGCTGGACAGTTGACATTTTCGCAGATGATGTATTTCTATTGCCGCTTTAATCATGACGTATCAAGTGATCGGGTTGAAATTTGAAATAGAATTAGATTACAGTCTGAAAGAACACATAGGCTAAACATTGCCTATGTATAAGTAGTCTATGTATTACGTAACAAACATCCAAACAGTGAAATTCATAATATTTACAGGATAACGTTGGAACGGCTGAACATATTTGGATGGAATTCGAAACACACGTAGTTTGAACTCGGAAATAGCAAATCGGTTACTTATAGGTTACTGTGACGTAGGAAAGACTACGCAAATTTGGTAGAAAATTGAAACAGAAATAACTCTTAGTCTGAAATACCACATTTATGTATTTATTACCTATTAACCTGAAAAGAAGCATGGGCCCTAAGGAAACAAATATTAACTATCACGTTAAAACGGCACAACGATATGGGTTGACATACGAAAAACACATATAGTTTAGAGTCTAAAATTTCACATGGGCTAATAAGTCTACATTTTTTAATTTAACTCCATATTAATATAAGCATATATTTTCGTAAGGAACTTGATGTGATGGTAAGGTAAAAGCCAAAATGAAAAATATATGCACCCGTTTTGGCGTAGATAATATAGGTGATTTGCGTTCACAATCAAAATAACAAGCAACATAATATTCTCATTAGACGGCGCTAATGCCAGTTTAAATCTAAAAGCACTAAAGGCCATTTAAATCGATGTTTTGCTATTGTGGTATGTATTTTTTCTTTCATCACTAGGTGGCGTTACTGGTATTCTAAATTGTACTAATAAGTTTTTGCTGCTAAAAGGATTATGATGCCAAATTTGGATTCTTTCGTTCTTGATTTTTTTCTGTGTTACCTACAATTAAATTCATACATTAACATTTCACTAGGACTTGGCTTAGATTTACGGGTTCAACTTGCTTGAATATCATTAAAACTCAAAATTTTAATTATTTTGATGCCACACAGGCTTCATTCAAAATTTTACGCCGGTGAAGTCGCGGGTAACAGCTAGAAAACAGCTTGCGGATAAAAAGAAATGGTAAGAAGGTATCAGATCATGCACATTAGCTTCAGACTTTTCATAATGTATCCTATAAAAATCCTATAAAACTTAACACTTGCGGCTATGTTCGATACTACGAAACCTTACTAAGTATGTTTGATTTTGTTTAAAAAAAGAAAAATAAAGATGATAAAATTAAATAAATTTTTGTGTGGAAAAACAAATTCACTCAAACTCAAAGGTTTTCAATGACTACTTATCCAAATATTTGACGTACGATACTTCCAATTAATGTATAAGTTAGTAACATCTGCTTACGCGAACGAAGTAGCGGGTTCAGCTAGTATACATTATACGCTTGTCACCGTTTTGCTTGATATTATTTGACGATGTAGACTGTGATATGATTTGATGATTTATTGATAGTTTTAGTGAAAACATTACAAGCTGAGGACGGCACACTATATCTGATATTCTGATAAAATAATACGACAACGCGAGGGTGTGAATTGAACAAACACGCCTTTCAATCGCCGGCTTTCGATAAAGATCTGCAAATCCGTGGTTCTCTTGTACGCTACCAACTTATTTGTGTAGTCGATTAGGAACGCTACTTTTGTTTATCCAAACCCAAACTAATACCATGGTATGAAATGTACATATCTAAGAAGCAAGTAGATTAGTAGGTTACCAAAAATCAAAACTTTAATTTGCAAATAACAGAGATATTCTACTAACATATCTTCAATATCCTATCTGGACGTATTATTGCCGCTGTTCTTTTTTATATGAAGTATAGAGTGACGAGACGAACAGGTCATGTGCCTGATGGTAAGCAACATACCTGTCCATAACAACACAGTGAGACGCAGCTTTTGGAACATGAAAAGTCCAAATCATTACCTAGAACTGTACTGCGCTCTACGCTCATTACCCAAAGATATAAGATGTTTTATTATGCCCTGTAATTTTACTGGAAAAACGTCATTGCAAACCGTAACACAGTGATGTTTTTACAAGCTTTGCTTAGTTTGGGGTCAGATGGTGTTGTGTGTGAATTTGTCCACCAATATTTATTTTATTTATTTATTTATTTATTCCTGTCTGGCTGTACAATAACTGACTAAGGTGTGTACTTCTCCAGGCGGTCTCTGTGAAGAGTCCAACCTCAACAAAATATGACACACTATCCCAATTTCCTATACATTTGCCACCGACGTAAACTGAGAAGTTTTCCATGGTTTCTTGTTTTTAAGTTAACGGATTTAGTTAAGCTATTTCACTACCTCGAGAGTTAAGTTGGTCAACATTCAACAGGATTGTTATTAGGGTTCCGGCGTTGGGCAGTAATCGCGTCATTGTCTCTGCAACGCCGGTTTCATCAGATAAGCTCCTGTTACAAGCTGTTTGATGTGTTAAAAGTAGTGCCAAATGCTCGCTTAATAAGCGGGTACTTAGCCGCTTACCCGTACCTCTGACTGCTTGTATCATGATGCAAAAAATGTTTGAGTGTATTTATGTGAGCACGTATATAAGTTTATGCTTCTTATTATTATTCATCTTGATAAGTCAAGAAGTCTTAACATCAAGTAAGAATTTTGGGGGTTTCCCGATTGTTACAATATTGGTGGCTTCACATCGAAAGTGAATCGGTTTATTCTCGGTAAGCACGCTCCATCGTAGACCGCATCGTGGCCTAACATAGGACGAGATGGTAGTAAAGTGTAAACCTATAAATAAAACAATAGATAATGTCTTTAATATTAACTAGTTAAATAAGGCTTTGGGTTTTTGTGACGGTTTGCGCGCGCGGCGTATAAATTTATTTACTCTTATCATATCTATTAAAAGAAGTACGAGAATAACTAAAAAAATTGGCCATCATAGGTACTGCCGATAGAAGTGAAAACTTATAAATCATAATTTGATACCTCACTTTGGAGTGAGTGAATGAGTATGACCATCTAGAACTGCCAATGCAAATGGCCAATGGGAAATGCTGACGCATTTTTAGATGGTCAATGACCATGGTCTCGAGTTTACCCAAAGATTTTTTATCAGTTCCGAGCGTGACAATAGAATTCAATACAAAACCCACGAAAAATGTTTGTGGCGCGCCAAAAGAAGCTTTCACTTAAAAAAAACAATGACATTTCATTTTAAATGTACTGTAGGATTTATTGAATTGACCTATTCATTTAAAATTCAGTGATCGAGTGTGCATTAGTTGTATGTACTACCTGACATTTTACAAGCGAATATGAAGACGCAATATATACATTATAATTTATCCATTCATAAAATATTAAAATACCATACAGCCCAAATTTCCAAGGGGCCTGTTAAATTTTTCCGGATTTCAGTCCTTTGGTAAAACGGTCTCTCAATCTGTTTTTTTAGAAAGGACGTAAGATCGCTGGCTTCAGAAGGTACTGCCTAAGCGCCTATCGAACTCCTATTAACTTAAACTACGCAAAATGTAGAGCATACTTGAAAGCATATTAAAAGTAAGACAGACAACATTCCATAGCCCCAGTCTGCGTTTGCATAGAGGTGTCCAAACCTACTATTAAGGTAGTGTATTCTTATAATTATGTACTAACTTATTGTGCTGAACAAAATAATATGTATTTTGTACTGTGATAGAAAGGATTCATCTGTCCGTCAGTTTTTATCGTTACATTCTATTTTTTTCATCATTAAGAAGCTACATTTTCAGAACCATTAAATGTAACTTTCATTTAATGGTTGACGCAGCAACGTAAGTAAATATATCAAGTTCATGGTAAGCTTTCATTTATGCTTTATGTATGTGCGTTGGGATATTTAAAAAGATTAGGTTATTAGGCAAAGTTCAAAGTTTGGTAGCCACCTAAGCAGCAGAGACCATCTAAAGTCAACGGTCCCTTTGTAAAAACAAAGTTACAAATTCGATTCCGCAATAGCCGTTGACAGTTTCAAAATTCAAAAGTAATGGGTAGTGTTGCCAGATCGCGGTCGCCGGATTAAGATGATATCATCGACGGAGCGGCTGCCGTGACGCGCGCAGCCATCAGTTAGCCACTAATACGATGTAATACGGCTATTGTTACCCGTAATGTGCTCTCCACGAGCTTTGGATAGCAGGGTTCGGATTTTGATAGTTTATAACACTAATCGATGTATTTTGGTAGATACACCATTTTTTCTGAGATTCTCCTAACGAAGACATTTTACGACTTATTGTAGTATTTTTATGACAAGAAAAATAGCTACTGGAAAGAAGCCTGATAACGCGGTGCACCAAACATAAACGCGGTGTGTTCAAACAGAGCTAGACGGAACAATATGTACTAATATACTTACCTACACACACGCATCAACAATAAGCTACATACACACAAAGAGCCCTCAAACCTTTTTAATAATGTTTTCTTAAAATAAATGATTAGAATAATGTTTTCGATATTATCGCATTAATTATAATTATGATATATTCATAGAAATAAATCTAATTTGGGTACGTAATGTAAATTTAGGTTATGTAAAATGATTATAATTTTACGTTTTATTTTTACCTATATAGAACAACAGCAATAAAAATATCCTTGTTCTTGGCTATAATCCACATTTTTATCTTTTACTGATTAGATATGGCAACACCAATATTTTATGAAATCAATAATAGCATCCTTTCTTTGAAAATTTTCTGATCATCAACATTTTGGGGTAGTTATGATATTGTTATTGATATTTTTAATTACGGTGATTTTTACTAGATCACACTCTCTTAAACCCTTGGCCACTAAATCGCTTTTCTGAGGACGAAGAATGGCACAAAGTAAAAATTATGACAGCATATTATAAGGTGAACTTTAGGTATAGGTCCGTAAAAGTATAAATAAACGTCTATTTCTACTTATGTAGATCATTTCGAAATAGACATAATTTCAAAGCATATAAGTAGGAAAGAAAGTACAATAAAAGGTCTATTGTTAAAAGTAAATATTCAAATCCGATAAAGGTAAAGAAAGCCCCCAGGAGTAAAATCACTTCCGATCACAAACTATTTATTGATCCAAAGCAAACCTCTCCAGCTACTTTTCCACCCTCTCTGTAAAGTAAATCGCATTTACAACGTTTCAACCTCGCTAACATGTTAAAACAGAACTAATGGACATTCGCTCCAGTCTAAGGCCGCAGGAGACGAATAATGTAAATAAAATGGTCCCATCTCTACGCTTCATTAATTTTATTGCCCTGAGGCGCTCCCAGCTCAAGTCGATTGCCGCGCCGCTGCCGGCGAAAACCGAAAACACATTGTTACTGTGTTGCCAGCAACGAAAATTAAATAAACACATCCATTATATAACTACGCACGCGTATTTTGGAATGCACTTAGCGTCTTTGTTCTATGCGACAACTGTCAACATTTCGCGTAATCCTTCCCAGTGTTGAACTAATGTAAAATGTAGATATTAACGCGAAAGCGTAGCGGAATAATTTAGACATGGTTTTTTGTCTGCGGGCGACACAATAGGATTATTCACCATTGATCATTGCTTATTATAAGTAGCTGAAGAGGGTGCGTTACATGAAAACTAAATTTGGTTTATCGGTTATTATGGAAAGTAGGTGGTAATGTGGAAACAGTAATTTATGATGTGTTCGTGACTTCTACGCTTTTAATAATAATTGTTAGCTTAAAGTGTTTCCTTATACGAATAGTTGGGTAAATAATGTTATATTATGCATCTGTATATATATATACGATACCTATCGTAGTTGAATCCTTTTTATTATGTACGAATATGTTCACCGATTACTCAAAGATGCGCCACTATCAGCATATGATGGGTATTCCCAAGATTTGTTCTTAGCTTCGAATTAACGTTTATAACACGCACTGAAAATCTGTAGAATACTCTATTCGATTCTGTTTTCTGAAATTCGGGTTTCTTCAAATGTTGAGTAAAGAGGTACCGTCTTCGTCTAATCTTAGCCCGTGATATTACTTAACAACAGGCAAATTGTTTTCAAATACTTATAGACCTATATCGATGGAAAATATAATTACTTAAATTGACTTTGTCACTAAATTATGTTTTTAAATTAAATCAATTAAGGTAATTTAATTAATTAATTAAGGTGATAGATAATATCTAGGATTACATTTTATATAAACCATAAATAAAAATAATAAACAAAGAAACATAGGTAATTACTTACCTACAAACTTAGCAATCTCTTCCTGGCAAACAAGTTGCACGTTACACGACGTCGTGAGTAGAACACGAAGAAAAAACACAATTAATATCGTAATTGAAAAATACGACAATTAATTTAATCGGTCATTTCAGAAACCTCAAAAGTTACACAATAAAAAAAATCAGAAATTAATAAAAACTGTACCTATTATGTAGAAAAAAATAGTTTTAAAGCTTTTTTTGCGCTTAATTTAATATTTCAGTCGTATAAAATTTAAATAATAATAACCTTCACAGTTCATTAATAAAAATACACCGTCACTTTTATCGGGATTATCTTCAACATTTGCAGTTGGCCAGCTAAAAATGTTGTTATAAAATGGCATAAATATGCTCTTCCAAAATGCTATCCTGAAATTGCTTTGTAGCCTTTGTAGCTGTATCATATATTTTTTATTGATATTCAATATATCTAATGACTATGACTTTCAAATTATAAATTTTGGTTGATGACAGAGAATAAATATAATGTGAATATTTGGAGTAACATAGATAACAAGTAAAAAAGGAAATAAGTAGGTGTACGCGAAAAGTCCCAAGTGCTATTAATGTTCCCATTACTAAAGGTTAAAAATGTCCGGTCCGAGTAGTCGTAACGACTTACCGCAGGATCTCCAAAATAAAGACCATAATAGTATATCAAGAAAACAAAAGCTGAAATGAGGGTAAGTGGGAGTTATCTGTCCGTAAACTCTTCTGTTAGGTAGAGTTCATAGTGGCAACATCCTGAATTAATCTAAGGTTTAAAAGTAGACATACATACAATAGTTTTATATGTTGTGAACTTTGCACAGTAAATTAAAATAAATATGCAAATAAATTACAAGAACAAAATTAAAAATGTTGATTAACCCCCAACTACCTCGGATTTGTTATCTGTACAACATTATACTACAAGCCCTTTCATCTGATACCCATATTAAGGGAGTTGTGAAAACAGAAATGTATTTCGCCATTTTGTGGTAGCGAACATCTTGGATTTGAAATTTGTCATAGTGTAAAGTATTTTACTAGTCAAACCCTTTCATTTGATATCCATATTGAGGTAGGCTGTGAAGAAATATTTTGTCCGCCATTTTATGAAGGCGGCCATCTAGAATCGATATTAACCAAACATCCACACGGATATGAACCTTCAAATAAAAAAACCACATCGAAATCGGCTCATCCGTTTGAGCTTCTACGGTGCCACAGAAAGACACACACACACACACAGACAGACAGACAGACACACATTCAGACAGACAGACATTGACGTCAAATCAATAACTCAATCAATCAAATCAATATCGTTTTTTTGGTCGGGGTTAAAAATAAAAGTAAACGGTTTAAAGTGCAACCAGTTAGCAGAATTAAGTCTTAGTGTAATTGATGGTGAATTTCGAATAGACACTTTTTTGTTTATGTCATCGTAAATAATAATATTTACAATACTAAATGTAATACAGTAAAGTAGTCATTTCAAACTTTGAAAATGTATACAATTTGTATGCTTTTTCTTTTCTTTTTATTTTTTTTAATTGACGTGTATTGTACATTATTGTACATTTATGAATAAAGTACTTTGACTTTAATAAAAAATTTAATTTACTTGACATGTGTATACTTGCATACTTTTTAACCGACTTCCAAAAACGAGGAGGTTATCAATTCGACCACCATGTTTTTTTGTAGAGTTAGATTTCTTTATCAGTAATTGAAAAAGTTTCATTGGTAATGTCCAAAATATATTCCAACGACACTAACTATGTGAATTGCTTACAAATTATTTTATAGTACACGTAAATGTAAAAACATAAGAAAACGGATCTAAAACTGTCGTGAATTTGTAAAATTTGCTTTGAAAATCACAATTCAATATCTAGTACAGTTATAAAATAAGTGACAATATCATATACCGTAAAGAATGGGAAGATTTATATTTTTTACTAGCGGCCCGTCCCGGCTTCGCTCGGATAGTAACCAAAATATCAAGTGCAGTGCCATCTGCCGGGCTGATTTGTAAATCTAAACCTTCCAGGGCCCTACCCAAGCGTATACAAAAAAATATCGGTCGAGCCGTTTAGAAGGAGTTCACTTACAACGAAAAGTGGCATTGATTTTTATACTATATATAGATTAAAAAATAGGGGTTGGTGATAAAAGGGAAAAAATCTAGGGTTGTATGTATTTTTAATGCCACATTATAGAAAAATAAAAAATAAAATGTTCAAAAATTAAAAAATATTTTTAGGGGTGAACAACCCTTATCACTTAGGGGTGTGAAAATAGATGTTGGCCGATTCTCAGACCTACTCAACATGCTCACAAAATTTCATGAGAATCAGCTATTTCGGAGGAGTATGGCAACGAAAACTGTGACACGAGAATTTTGTATATTAGATTTTTATTTGCCATTTTACACCTGTCCATCCACCAAGATTTTTTAAATATGTATACCTACCGCATATTGCAGATGGTATTGATCCATTAGAATAAGTAGGTATTTTTGGGTACTTTGGGATCATTCGGTCCACTGTAATCGTGAAAAGCAAATCATCTGATCAATATTTCAAGTTCTTATAGTGAGGAACATCTATTTTTTTACTATTTCAAGTTTGATTCTATGGTAGAATTGTTTATGACGGTATAGTAAGCAAACTTTTTCTCTAAAAACTAAATTGTCATTATTATTTGCCAAGGTTAAAATACAAGTATTTACTAGACATATTTTTAACTGTAACTTTTCGAAAAATTCTGAAGCTTTTGCCTAATTTTGAGACGTCACAGGCTAGAAATATATGGAAGAATGTAAAGCGTAGCCTAGGCAAGGGTGTTACATCGTAGACCTTATTGCACCGTAAAGATCAGCTGAAATCAAACGTAGTCTTATATTAGGGATTGCCGATAGAAGTGATAACTTATAACTTAGGACTTTAGTATTAGCTTTAGTACACTTTAGTACAAGCAGTAATGTGCAAACATTACTGTGTTTCGGTTTGAAGGGTAATGTTTCCAGAGAAATTACAGGGTTTAGATCAATCTTAGATCTCTGGGTGACGAGTGCAGTGCAGTGTTAGTAATAATTTTGGACTCTTCATGTTGTAATAGAGATGTGTCACTGTGCTGTTATGTGTCAGGCATGTTGCTTACCATCAGGCACATGTCATGCTTGTCTTGTCACTCTTTATTTAAAAAAATGAGTACTAATTCACTACCGCAAAATAATAACAACAATTTATATTATAGCTAATTATTTTTATTCATTAGACATTAGACCAAATAAACTTAATAAAAAAACGTCGTTTTGGTATGTAATCGCGTCTTTACGGGTTACGCTGAAAGCTCTCCAAGGCTGAGTCCACACTGCACAATGGGCAACTACCAATGTTTACTCAACTCGCGGCGCAACAAAGGCCCGGAACTATTGTTTGTTGGAAAAGCTTTATTTCGCTACCCTCGTCGCCGCTTGCCGCGACAATAGGTTGCCCAACTTAAAAATATATTATCTTAATACTTGTTCGAATGTTGTGGATCTACCTATTACTTTATTTTATTTTACAAATAGACTTCGCTGTTTTTTAATAGTGAAATTAAGTCACGGCTTAATCAACCAAAAATTGAGGTAAATTTACTATGTACTTTTCTATTTAAGTTTTCTCATATTTACTACGTGTAATGGTCTATTTTGAATGTGTAAATAATAATTTGAAATGTCTCGTAGCACAACCGCTTGGTGAAATACTAAATCAATATCAGTGGTGACCATTTTACTTAAAGATTTTAATTTAGGTTTTTTCGTCGATTTAATACAGCTGTTTAAAAACCCAGATACCTACATTGGTTTTTTGGCTCAACTCTATACAACAAAAGTCACAAACACACATAGCAAGTCATAAAACATCACAACATACATAATATTTAGGCAAGTAACTCTAAAATATTCGTAAGTATTTAACGTCTTATCCATATTATTATCACATCCTTTCCGGGCGGGGGCGCTGGAGAGTTGAAAATTATCCTTTTCACGAACGACCTTAAGGATAATAGAGAAAGCACTTAAGCCATTTTCTCCGCCTTTGAGTGGCGTAAGCGCGGTCGTTTGCCGGAGCTACATCTCGTGAGCTAGAAAATCAGCCATTACACTCGAATGTACCTAATCGAGGTAAGTGTGGCCAGTCGTGGGACTGGAGCGGGGAGCGGGGACGGGCAGGCGCGGGGCGGAGGGGCGGTCTGAATGCGCGGCTTTTCAGCCTAATGTGTCCATTGGGCGGCGCTAACAGCAATTAGGCTGCGAGCAAATGGCTCGTGCATTACCGACGACATAGATTGATTTATAGGCTAATCGAAGAACTCGATCCCGGTCATACATTAAATGCGAGTGGAACACGGACCGCAATACAGTCATTACGACTGCACACCACTCAAAGGAGTTAAGTATGGAATGTGAACCGTATCGTGACCCCATCGCTCGTAATCAACTGAAATGGTGCAAAATTGATAGGACTTCGGAACGAATCGCTGATTTTCAATAACTGAAACAAAAACTCATTTCACGAGCCGATCCCGTCACGCGATGGTCCCTTTCGTTTGTACACTCCGATCATGCCATTATATTATTCGAATGCTCCGATAAATTGGATTCATACGGATCTTATATTAAATTCATGTCCCTTAGAATCAGTGCTCTTTATGCCGCCGTCATGTTTTTTGATATTCTTTCACGTAAAAGATCACATCTGTTAGTGGCCGGGCATCTACGTACAAATCCATGAATAATAAATGTGTCGAGCTAGCCGATTGGGGAAATTGAATTTTATAGTTGGTAACACATTCGAGGACAGATGTCACAAAATGGGTATTCGCCGGCGGGCACGGCATGGGCGCAGTACTTAATCGAAATGTCAAATAGAAATCAAAATTAGGTCGATTGTAGTGTTAATAATTAAATAATGACGGGCTTCATGTCGGCGGTCGACATTTGGACGTATTAACGAGGGTTCGCCTCAGCGCGCGCTGCGAGGGAAGGTGCGAGCTTTATTGTCATTAACGCTGTTACTTCTGAACCGCTGGACAATTATCGGTCCATTACGTAGAGTACACAATTGCCAGTTTCCCATTAAATTATATTGGAACTATTCAAATGTCACTTCGATATTGATATGAGGTGTTTACCTTCACGCTACGAAACGAAATCGAATACGATTGATGATACTTTGTTTAGAATTGTCTTCCACTCGATGTTAATAGCCTTTCATTGATCTAAATGAAATTCATGAATCTAAATGAAATTTGCCTTCGATCAAAAGTGGTAGAACTTTTTAGATAAACCTTTGATTTTAATTGAAATAAACAATCGACTAAAATCAGATCATGGAACTGCAACAGTATCTATTAACAGATAACAAACTCAATTTATTCTACAACTGATATTATTGTCGTTAATTGATTTCCCCCTCAGAGCTTTCACGACCCCACGGGCTTCTGAATTAGATAAATTCGTGCTATCCGTTTACATCATTAAATTTTATTAGTGGTAGCACAATGGCGAGCCATCCGCGCAGCGCAGAGAGGGACTTTTCCGGCAGCGAACCCCCGCCAATTTCTATTTCCTTTTGGCGCGAATTAAGCAGGCTATTAAGTTGGCTTCGAGACGTATGACGAATCGTAAAGTCGGACGCACAATAGCGACACATTAACATGAAGATATCGTCGATTTAGATGAAAACAAAATCCATTTCGGAGGTACCATAATAGATTTATATCGGCAGTTTGTACTGATTTAACCTCACACACAAATTTCCGTAGGAAGATATATGAGGACGGGTCTTTGAACTTGAGAAAAACTTAGTAAAAAGTAGGTAAAGCTGCGCATCTGAAACACAAAATTGTACTTTTGAGCTTCAATGGAAGCCGTTACCAAGGAAACTGTACTGTTGTAAAAATTTGACAATTTTTAGTAGAAATGGGAGGTTTTTTTTACAAAAAGACCAGTTTGTCAGTTGGCCTCAGACAAACTTTCCTATCTACCAAACTTTAAGCTAGCGCAAAAGGAGCAGGGACTTAAAAAACCTCAAATTACGGGACAAAGATATAAATCATCGAGGTGTGTAATCAATGAAATCATCTTATATTTCGGGATGACATGCACAATGCAGTACTAGACAGTGACACAGACTAGCTAGAGATTGCGATTTGGACATGTTATAATTTTGTACATAGATGTAAATAAAATTACATTTCTTTAAACAATTTAAAATTACATTTTCGTTTAAACAGTCATTTTAATTATGGCCTGGCTACCGTTATTTCCATTGACTTTTACGCATCATCAGACATGATGCAGTACAACCAAATATAGTGTAGAACAGGGGTCGGTCCTTTGGGAGACTCAGGCCACATGGTAAAAAATAGACAAAGGCGGGCCGCAGTTACGAAACTTTTGTACTTTATAGTATAATATATCTACCTACTTAGTTATGTATTGACTCAGATGATATGTATTGCTTACCAAACCTTGGGATAGCGCAGAAGGCGTAGGGCCTTAACAACAACATATATTATCAGTTATATTTAATCGTGTTTGTGCAGGAGTCTCGGTGCGAGTCCGACTCGCACTTGGTCAGTTTTTTAGTTCTAATACCACGTTAATGTAGCGTTTTCAGGATACCTGTCAAAGAGTTCTCCATTTCGCCAAAGGTGGCGCCAATGTGGTTCATTATGTGAAATTTATGTAACAAAATGAAACATTGGAACCAAGCATTTTTGCTCGATAAGATGATGATAGTTCTCGCTTGTGGCCCTGCTCCCGCGACGCTTTTAGAATGGCGCCGATCGTTTCTGAAGTGAAAACTTCTTTTGGCGCACCACATACAGATTTCCCGTGGGGTGTGAATTGAACTCAAGCGTCACGTTCGTAAATGAAAGAAATCTTCGGGTAAACTCGGATGATCTATATAGCCATGGTCATGGCTACGCCCACCGGTTTTTTTTAACTTTTATAGGTTTGCACTTGACCGCCATCTCGCCTGATGTTAAGCGACGGTTTCAGTCGCGTAGTTTATAATAGTAGATTTCAAGTGGTATCTACTGCCTATTGTCTGTCTTTGGACAGCGGAGAAGGCGCAGAGTCCTACTAACTTGATGTTATCGTACTCAAGAAGTGCTAGGACTAGCGCAAGGGTACCTCAGACGACCTCGGCTTGGGCATCAGCAGGTAGGGAACAAGATTAACTGAATCGCCACTGTTAGATGGCGCATGCAATAAGATTGCAGGGGAAGAGGAGTGCCTATATTGCGGTGCGCCGCTCTCATATCCTCTGCAGCCGAAAGGTGGTAAGCGACGGGACCACGGACCTGACCCTTTACGGGGTACCAAGGGTATCTAAACGTGGGGGATTGGTCCCCGAGGTGGTCACGGCGTATCATGGGTTCAAGTGCGTCTGTGACGGGACTGTGCCCCAGAGGAAGGCCTGGAGACGGGTAAGCCGCAGCGGGTTCGCGGAAGAATGCGAGAGCGGTCCCGTGATCCCGTGTTGCAGGCGGTAGATTTTTTTAAACCGACTTCATAAAAGGAGGTTTCGCAATTCGACCGTATATATATACATATATTTTATGTGTGTTCGCGGATAACTTCGTCGTTTATGAACCGATTATTATGATTCTTTTTTTGATGTAAGGAAGATATTCCAAGGGTGGTACCATGGCAAGGAAACCAGGATCTAATAATGACATCCTAGAGAAATCGAGGAATTTTTTTTTTACTTTATTAGTTTTCTGTTGAAAGTCGGTTCTTTTTTGTTAAAATTATTAATTATACTATAGAGTGACACGACGAGCAGGGCATGTGCCTGATGGTAAGCAACATACCGGCTCAGAAAAACTCAGTGAAATATGCTTAGCTTTAACATAGCTTTGAAACATGAAGAGTCCAACTCATTACCTAACACCGCACTGCGCTCTTCACCTATAGTACGTTCCACGGAGAGGTGCAGAAAATGTAAACAAAGGTGCTACCATAACATAAAAATCGCTTAACCTTAGTATTTTTCTAAAACTGTCTTAAATTATTTTTCACAAATATGATACGACTTTACTGTGATCTTAAATACAACATACTGGGATTTGTATTGATCAAATTATTATTTATTAACTTATCTTGAAAGTTATCAATAGTAATAGCAGAATGTGGTAGATACGGTTTTAAACAGTGGCAATTTGATCTATGTTTCTCAAACTGCGAATCTCATCGAAACATAAATGTGAAGTGAAAGACAAGTTCAATATGATAAGATATGAATATGATATTAAAACCAGCCAAGTCAGACTGCTTTTAATAATCATCATCTCTATATATAAAAATGTTATGTTGGTTTGTGTACGCTTTAAAAACTCAAAAGTTCTGGACCGATCGAGCTGAAATTTGACAATGATATATAATCCACATCAAGGATTGTTTTTATCTAATTTTTGCATCACAATGTGCTACAGCGAAGCGTGGCAGGGTACAGCTAGTACATTATAAAAACAAATCTTTTGTTAAGTGTTTGAAACTAGTCTATGTTATGATAAATAGATTTTAGATCTGACCATTTAAGACCATTTAGATCTCTATTCTTTAGTCGTTGAAGTCAACAAACAAGGCATATAATATCATAATACTGAACTTTGATCTCACTTCACTTAAGTATACGCATGTTTCTGATGAGATACCATTACTTTTTGCACGTAAATTATAAGACGTTAACCTAATGAACCACCAAATAATGTCTATTTATTCGCAAGAAAATCTACTAATACTTATTATAAGTGCAAGAGTTTAGATGTACGTTGCTCAATCAAGTTGGAACAGCTAAACGGCTCAGGTTTAAACGCGGAACACGGTTAGATTATGATCTGAAACGCATAGGTATAAGTTTATTTTTATGGAGGGAAAATTACGGAAAAGGGATCTAAGCGGGTAAATTTGCGGGACGCTGCTCACATAAGCGACCCACTAAAAGTTCCTTGCTGGGGCTATAATTTTTCCGTGTTGGTGGTGGATGGCCAACCTCTCTAACCTCGAAAATTTTTAGGAACATGCCAGTTTGCTCAAGATATTTTCTTTTGCCGTTAGCAGCATTACGCTCATGAATTCGAAAAAGCAGAGGTGGGCGTGAGATTAGAACCAGGCACTGCATCTGCGTATTGGCGTGACAAGACCACACGAGCCGAGCAATAACTTAATGTTAAAATAATAAATGTAAAACAACTTAATGTAAAAACAGAACGCTCATTAACAAATTTGTCTGGATGTAAAATCTTATATTAAGATAGATGAAAACACTACCCAGTATTCGATACGTTTAAAAATTAATTGCAACAGCATCTAACGCAGTAGAAATTAATTGATTTTTGAATGAATTACACCTACCACTCTTATTAATAAATATCCAATGGGGCACTTAATATTAAAACTATTTGAATCTTCTCAGAATGGGTAGGAATAGTGCCACCAATATCTTTAGTAAAAACAAATGGTGCCAACCATTTGTTTTGTCATTTTACTTGCCTTATTTGTTTGTTACGGAATCAAGTATAAAGGTCACGTTAGCTATATACTCAGACTGGATTGCTTTTTTTAGTTCAAATATAAAACGTAGATCAATAATTATTGCAAGGAATAGTATATAGGTTACCACTTATATAGGTACACCACTTTTTATTAAGACAAAATAACAGCAATGGCAGCTACATAGGTAGTAAGAACTACACTAGTGATGTGCTGGATTGTGAAAAAAGTACATCCACGAATACGGATCTGAATGTGGATATATATACGAGTATCTAATGCTGCGCTAGTAGGCTCATATCAGATTTGGCTGGACAGGAAGAGAAAAACGAGTAGTGAAGGTGAGTGTTGATGTACGTCAGAAAACTTAAACCTTAAACCTACGCCCGAGTCACAAGTCTCGGGATCTACTCGGGATTTCTCTCTCTCTCTCTGTCACACGATGGACCCGGCACCCGCACGGTGAATCCATGGAATGCTAAGAAGATCGTCTTATATATATATATATAGTTCATTAAATTTAAGTTTACTAAAAAGTTAGTCATTTCACATACATAATGAAAAAAGAATTTAAGTGCTACATAACAAAACAAAGCTGTACTTAATAATTAATATTAATAAAAACTGTTTATATGTTACTATTGTGTTCCACGAACCAACCACACAAGTTATTTTTGTATTAATGTTTAAAACTTATGCGCACCACATATTTAATAAACGTATAATTATAAAATAATAGAAATAAGACAAAAGGTTGGAAACAGCCTTATTGGACTATATTTAACCTTGTTATGTGACGAAAATCTAAAAGGGCAAACAGACACGTTTCCAACATTCCAACGAACTATCTTCTAAAACGAAGGTTGAGAAATGCTGGTCTGTCATATTGAGAGTGACATTGATTTGTTTACATTTTCTACCCTCTCCGTGGAACGGACTATAGATACATAAGGTGTTTTAACTCTTAGCCTAGTAATTTATCTGGAAACATTGTCCTTCAAACCAGAAAACAGTAATGTTTTCAAACTACTTCTTGGTGGTAGAATAACTGGTAAAGGTGTGGTACTTCCCCAGACAGTCTGAAAAAAAATGGAGACTCCGCAATAAATGTAGAGTAGCCAAATAAAGAGAAAATTTTAGTATGAAAACTAACGTGGTTATTACATATTTTAAATAAATACACGGGTAGCTCACGTTGTTTGATATAGTCTGTCCAGTTCGACTCAAGTTTCGATCGCGTCCGGCGATCTTTTTCAAGGAGAGTGTGCGCGCATGATCACTGCTCGTTTAGCACTGTGGGCAGCAGCATGGCGCGCACACAAGCTCAACGGCTGTTGCGGGGGTGCAGGTGTACACTCTTCATCACTCTTGAGCTGCGCGTTGGGAATTGCAGCACACTGAGCTTACTGTATCCTCACTACTATGCCGAACGTACTGCTGAGCCTTTTGTAGGCAAGGTTTTTAAGCGGGTGGGACATACCATCCACTATCTCTGATAAGTGTCGGATGCTTACTAATTTCTATGGCCTCCCTAACTTTAAGGCGTATAATAGACTTCTCTCTTGCCAGGACCTCCACCTTATCGAATCGAATGAAGTGTTGAGCATCCAAACAAAGAGCATGTTCCGCCACCGCAGAGCTGTTGCCGTCCAAATTATTTATCGCGTATGTGTTCCGTGAGCCTAGTGGCACATTCCCACGTGTGTCACCTACATAGATTCTACCACAATCACACCGAATATTTATTTATTTAAATGTGAAAAGAAAATGTTTTTTCGAAAGGGTATGTTAAGAAAATTCTTAGGAGAGTCATGACTCTGGCCTGTGTATTTGGGCAAAATATATCCTAGTGTTTTAAAATCCACTTTAACTCCCTAATTCTGTCAATGACTTGTTCAAGATGTGGGTACCATGTTAAATTCTGGTCAATTATTATACTTAAATATTTTGTTTCGGTGATCTTGTTTATGCTCGGGCAGCCACAGTTTAAGTAATTGGACCATGTGTGAACTGTATTACAACACTTTTTAGGCTAAGTGTGACTGTAAATGCTAAAGCAAATATGGATCGTCTTGGCTGTATTTATCGTAAATAAAGTATATATTTAGCCACATAGCAATCCTAAAAATCCCTACCTCACTATATCTACGTACTTCATCACAGGGGTTCCCAGGGAAAACAACAGAAGTGTTATCGGTGTAGGAAACGACTTGAGCGTTTTCAAGTTTCAAGCTCGTCAATAAAAATTAAAAGAGTGGTGGGCCCAACACACTTTCCTGAGGCACACCAAATATGGTACCATTCGGTGTGTCTTTCTCTCTACTGACATAATCTCCCACTTTCACCCTTTGTGTTTTCTCTGAGAGATAACTCCAAAATAAATTCACTTGTGTTCCTCTTATTCCCATTTTTTCCAACATCATCCAAGGATTGGGACAGAAATAGTGTCGAAAGCTTTTTAAAGGTCTAGAAATACTGATGCTCACTTTTAAATTATTTATTTATTATTATTAATATTTTTGTCTATTGACATATATTTAAAGGTAAAGGCCAAAGGGACGGTATTTACGGATATATATCAGTGTCGATAATACCAAGCAATAGCCAAGGTTTTTGAGAAATATTTATCTTATCGAAAGCTTTCGATGTCACAGACCATGAGACTTTGGCTTTTTAGCGGAGACACTATGACATAGCTGGCAAATCATACTGACATGTTGCGAGGCCACTCTCAAATAGTGGATTCTGGGGATGGCAACAATAAATTGGACCCACTATCTTTGTGTATGGCAGTTCCCCAGGGTTCGTCAGTTTCAAACATTACATAGACAAGATGTCAAGATGTGTGTTAAAGTTTGCAACTTGCAGAAAGTGCTTTGCGCTAAAACGGGTATCCCTAGTGGTATCTGCGGAAGTATCTCGTGCGTGTTACTTTGCCACGGCCCATTCTCGGTTACAGTACTGTGGCGAGCTACAAGCGCTGCTGGCTGAGAGCGTGCTTTCCACGCCCAAAAATGTCCCGTACGTGCCATTGTTGGGATGTCGCAATGGACATCCGTTAGAGCATATTTCAAAAAGCTTGGCATACTCACTTTACCTGCAAATTTGATATATATACTTACTTTACTTTCAATTTTATCTACATAATTATTTTACTTGCAATCTTGATCTACCAAGTAGTTGTGTCAGAAATAGCCTAGAGCCATACAACACGCGAGGAGAGAAACATTCTTGCCAAATACGAAACGCTGACCAGCTAGTTGTTATATCACTCTCCCTCATGAGGTGGGGAAAGCTGATTCACATTATGAGTGAATAATAATTTATTTCCAACTACTACGGGGCCAGAAGTTTATAACATTCTTCCTAAAATTGTGTAAAGCCCTAAGTTTCGGAAGCTTTAAAAAAGATTAAAATGCTGGCTTATCCATATTTTTTTTTTATAGTTATAGCGAGTTTTCAGAGAGTGATGGCAGAGTCACGGTAAAATTGTAAACATTTTCATCATTTATTACAATTATAATACTGTATATTTTATCTTTGACATTTATCTGTGCGATAATTATTGTCGTACAGTGAAGATTTTAATTTATAACTTTGAGAATGTATATGTATGTATATTTGTATGCTATTTTTTTTAATTGAAGTATAAATTGAACAACTATGATTTTAAAAACTTTGACTTTGTACCTTGAAGCAATAATTAATTCAAATTATTGCTTCACGGTAGAATTACAGACAATGATGTGGTACTTACCTAGGCAGACACCACGAAGAGTCATACTACAAAATTACTACTTCTGCGTAACAGTATCGATAAACAAGGAGTATTAAATGCGTTATTGCTTGCATTTTTCATAACCAACCACATTGCTAACTTTAGTAGCGTGAGGCACTTTAAGCACCCCATAAAATTTATAAAATTAGATTCACAACTGAAAGATGACAGCTTTTTCCCAGAAATTACCTGCTAGTATGATAATAATAGCCTCTTGAAATGGGTCCTATTTTTTAAACTAGGGACGCCCGTAGCTTCACTCGCGCAGAGTCTATTGTATTTGGTAGTTGATATATTCCACCCTATTTTTGGCTGTTGCTTTTTTACGTGGAGGAAATGAATTTTACGCTCTCGATTAGAAGAGATCAAATTTGGTGGTTCTCTTAATTCTCGTCTAAGATGAAACTAGAAACTATCATGACGTCCTTCTACAATTGGCTTTCCTTTTCTCATCATCATGAGCTCTCACAATCTCGTATCTGTCATCTCTAAGAACACGATCCAGATATAACATTTTAAGCTATTCAACAGTTTCAAAAAAGTTTGCATTTCTGGTCAACCAACCTAAAAACATCCTCATTATTCCCGAAATCTTCTGAGCCCAATAGATCGACATCATGCGGGTGGCTGCGATCTTCGTTTATCGTCCGTGATTCGCATCCGTATAGAAGCATAAGCCATGTAGGCTTGGTGAAGACGAAACACACACACACAACTAATTCTAAAGACTGTGATTGCAGTATTCATCATGTAATGTGCCATCTTTCACTCTCAAATGTACTGCGGGCAATATCTATTCTATCAGTTAAGTTTCCGTCTCACTGACCAAGTTTTGTGTGAGTCAGGTACCAAGGTACTTATACTTATCTAACTAATTATAAATAGTAAAGCCTGATTTATCGATGATGTGATGGGTTGTGTGTTGATGTGAAGAGCCATCACATGTGATGGTTCTTGGGCAACTTAAAAATGGAAAAGCCGCGGGCGAGGATGAGATTACAACAGAGCTCTTAAAGGCTGGTGGAGCCCCACTTCTAAAAGAGCTCCAAGAACTGTTTAATGCCGTCCTCTTCACCGGGAGGACTCCACAGGCGTGGCACAGAAGTGTAGTCATCCTTTTCTTTAAAAAGGGAGATAAGACCCTTTTAAAGAACTACAGGCCAATATCGCTTCTGAGTCACGTCTATAAACGGTGAAAACGGTTTCGAAGTGGGTACAGCACCATAGACCACATTCACACGGTACGGCAGATTGTACAGAAGACAAAAGAGTACAATCGGCCTCTTTGCTTAGCGTTTGTGGACTATGAAAAGGCGTTTGACTCGGTCGAAACCTGGGCTGTCCTGGTGTCCTTACAGCGATGCCAAGTCAATTGGCGATACATCGAGGTGATGAGATGTTTGTACGACGCCGCTACGATGACGGTCCAAATTCAAGACCAGCAGTCGAAGCATATTCCTCTGCAGCGAGGCGTGAGACAAGGGGACGTAATTTCCCCGAAATTGTTCTCAAACGCACTAGAGGATATGTTTAAGACTCTGGATTGGGTTGGACATGGCCTAAACATCAATGGCGAGTACATCTCTCACCTACGATTTGCGGACGACATCGTCATAATGGCAGAGTCGCTGGAGGACTTGCAGTGTATATTGGACAGCCTGGCTGACGCTTCTCAACGCATCGGCCTCCGGCTGAATTTGGATAAAACCAAAGTCATGTGCAACGAGTTCGTTGCTCCGGGACCGATTGCCGTTAGTGGAACCACTCTTGAAATTGTACAGAAATACGTTTACCTAGGGCAGACGCTCGAACTAGGTAGAGGTAATTTTGAGAGTGAGGCTATGAGAAGAATACAGTTGGGCTGGGCAGCATTTGGAAAACTTCGTCGGGTCTTCTCGTCACCCATCCCACAAAGTCTCAAGACAAAATGTATAACCAGTGCGTCTTACCCGTTATGACCTACGGTGCTGAAACGTGGACACTGACAGTGAAAATGGTCCGTAAGCTCAAAGTCGCTCAGCGAGCTATGGAAAGGGCTATGCTTGGGGTTTTTCTGAGGGATTGCATCCGGAACGAAGTAATTCGTCAGAGAACTAGAGTCACCGACATAGCTCAGCGTATTAGCAAACTGAAGTGGCAGTGGGCCGGTCACATCTGTCGCAGACCCGATAGCCGCTGGGGCAGACGGGTTCTGGAATGGAGACCGCGAATCGGCAAACGTAGTGTAGGACGTCCTGAGACTAGATGGAGTGACGATATTCGAAAGGCAGCTGGTGGCGGTTGGAGAAGTAAGACCGAGGACCGGGCTGAGTGGCGTATCATAGGGGAGGCCTATGTCCAGCAGTGGACGAATACAGGCTGATGATGATGATTTATCGATGAAAAGTTTCTGTTTTAATTTCATCTATATCGCCACTTTTTCTAGCCAATCTCAGGCCACTGCGGGGTCTAAGTATTTTTGCTCTCATATCAATCTTCCCTGAGACCTATGTCATCCAGTTCAACAACAACAAAATTTCTTAATTTCATGGCTCTATCGTTGTATGGATTTATTAGAGTTGTGATTACCAACCTGGAGTCGCGATTTTCACGAGACTTACATAGGTACTTCAACTGCCGCCACCAAATGAGTTGTACTCACCGAACACCTTTTTTGGGGTTCCGTAGCCAAATGGCAAAATACGGGACCCTTATAGATTCGTCTTGTCTGTCTGTCTGTCTGTCCGTCTGTATGTCACAGCCAATTTTCACTGAAACTATAAAAGCTATTCTATTGAAACTTTGTAGGTAGATGTAATCTGTGAACCGCATTAAGATTTTGTTACAAAAATAGAAATATACAAAAAATTTTAGGGGTGTCCCATACATAGAACTGAAACTCAATTTTTTTTATCTATACCATACGTGTGGGGTTTTATGGAGGTCATCAAAAATGATATTGAGGTTTCTAACATATTTTTGTTCTAAACTGAATAGTTTGCGCGAGGGACTCTTCCAAAATGGTAAAAAGTGTCCCCCCGTGTAACTTCTAAAATAAGAAAATGACAAAAATAAAAAAAGTAAATGATGTACGTTACCAAGTTACCATGTAAACTATTATCGAAAATTGGTTTGAATGATCTCTAGTAAGTAGTTTTATTTTAATACGTAATAAATTGACTATTGTTAAAACACTGATTAAAGTAACAACGAAGTACAAGAATTTTGTATTATGTTACTTGCTGCTACGGAAGCCTTCATTGTATCTAGCACCAAGCACATAGAGAATCTGTAGGTACAGTTGAAGTCTGATGAAAAAATAAGCAATGTGAATTATTCCGATACCGCTAAAATCACTTGCTTTTCTGAAAAAAAAAAATACACTACACTTTTAAAATTTCAACCAAACTAACGTGCTTTAAGAATAGAACAATGTTCCATTTTATCAATGCGTATTGCGTCACAGTTCATGTTTCATTTTCTTAAGGAAATTTGATAAGCACACATCAATGTTAATGATTTCACATATTTTTACACCTATCCCTATCTGTCACTTAAAATAAGCTATTCTGAAAACGCCTTATTAAAATGTTTAAACGTGTTGGTCCCCAAACTGACTGTCAGACACTTCAGACAAAACTTTTCATATATGTATTTAGATAGGTACTTATCTAAGTATCGGCGATTTTACCTCGCAAGGAAAATCGTCGGGTGTTTTAGTTCGTATGCACTTAGTAGGTAACAGTTTAAGTCAGACATATTTTTCTTCAATAAAACGAAAAATTTTGCGTAAAAAAAAACGGTGTTTTTGTTATAGTTTCAATCGAATTTTAAAAAAGGAGGTACATTTAAATTAAACTTGGGAATTATTTGTGTACTATCTAAGTGGAGTGAAGCGACGAGTTACATCTCCGATTGGTTTTAGCTAGTAGTGGTTTGTTATTATAAACCTGGCGAAATAGGTATGCAGGACAGACAGTGGCAGGTGGAAGCAAAAAAAAATAAAAACGTATATGTAAACTATTTGGTTGATAATGATGATGATTAGAGGGTTTCCTACTAGCTGGGACAGATCTTTGAGAAATTAATCAAAATAATAATTTGCTTTGTCATACATACCCGCGTCATTTTTTGTTTTGTTTCTATGGGGCGTGACAGGGTTGCCATTGCGATATACATAATTTATTTACTCGAAGCTAACTAGTAATACGATACAATTTTAACATTAAACGGCAGTATACTCAATTTGTCGATACATAATAATACAGTTAACTAAGCTTCAGTAATTTGTACTCAGTAGCATGCAGCATGCATCCATCGCAATCATTATTCGATTAATGCAATTCAATCCTAACTGCCTCCGCCATCGTTTTGCTTGCGTCACTTAATAGATAGATGGCGTGCGCGTCAGTTATTAGTGTTGCCAGAGTCATAATCTGTCATAAATGTCAAGCTGTGACGCGATGAGGGGTTTATTTCGAATATTACCGTCATTCCGACTCCTATCTTAAACAAGAGACTATCTAATTGGTGTAACGGAAAGGGACACGCTACCTTGATTCCAATTTGGGTCATTTTAAAAACGTTGAAGTTTCTCGAGAAATAAGTATGATTGACTGGCTGGAATATTGTACCTGTAATAATTTTTAAACAAAGGCTCAAAGAGAGACAACATATTTAAGGTATAAAGTAAACATTTATTTGCAATGTAAGAGTAGCAATAAAGAATTAAATTGAAAAGCTTAAGCAATTCAATATTAAATGTACTGTTAAGTAATAAACCGAATTCGTACATTTTTAATTAGTCTTAGTCGTTTATGACCCTTAAATTTTCGAGCGAAGTAAGCATTAAAACATCGAAATGAAATCATTTTCGGGATTTTTAATGTAGTGTACCTACCTCAGGAAAAACACTCTAATTTGTAGAAATAAATGAATAGCAAGATCTAATTTGCGACCTCATTAATTGTTTTATATTAAAGAATGTTCAACCGATCAATCAGTACCATTAAATGTATAAAAACCCCAGACAAAGTAAGCTCTACAGAAAAGTAAGGAAAATTAAAACAGCGGTCCTATCAGGCGTGGGTAAAAGCAACGTTTGCTATATTGAATGGGAGTTTTCAAGACGTAAAATAACCTGTCAAAAGCAGTTCCTAATTTCACGGTAGGTGGCACCACTGTTTTATTTTGTTAGAGAAATTTCACAAAAACCAACAGTGGTGCCACACTTGACAATATTTAGAACTATCTTTGACAAGTCTTTTTGCGTCCGGAAAACGCCTCATTCACGGGTAACTCACGTATGAAACCGTCACTTTAGTTTCAGCCGTTTTCGGTGTTTTTTTCAACCGGTGCCAATCGGTCAGTGCCAAATAAAAATGATTTTGACTTGATATCATTTTTGCAAACGGGCAGCGTTAACGCACGAGCACTTTCCTAGGCGTCAGATGCAGCTGAAACTAATCGGACTAGACCAACCATAACCCACGAGTTATCCGTGACATAATTAAATAGGTGTAACAACAATATACATAGTTTTCATACTAAAACCTTTACTACGAGTATCTACGTAAGCTAAATAATATATATTATTATCTGCTAGTGCCAATGCGACGTTAACAAAAGCGTTGCTCGTATCTGAATCGTATTAACAAATTTCCTTAAGCATATAGGTATTGTTGCTTAAGAGTCTTCCCTGAGGATGGGGATGCCGTCGAGCTTGGCGATCTGCTGAAGGCGAGTGGAGGCCTGCGTGCGCCATGTTTCAACGTCGGGCTGAGTCTCGCAGATGGGGTTACCGATGAACACTAGATCACGCAGAGCGGGACATTCCTGCGAAAAAGACTTCAACATCTTGAAGTTTGCCGCAAAATTGCTAGCTAGATACATTTTGGAGAGTGTTTCTGATCTGCATAACCTAATACCCCCTTGCCCTTTTTTCTATCGTACTGATCGTAGCTCGAAAAAGTGACATCGTTTCATGGTTGACGTTTCAAAGACTCCAACGAGGAGGTTTGACTCCACTTTTGTGATAAGAACGCTTTGGCAGTGGAATGCGTTGCCTATGTTATTCCAATGGTTACAATCTTGGTGTATCGAAAGTAAAGGTAACCGGTGAAATCTTCGAAAAATAAAATAAAATTACAAAATGATCTGTATTAAATAATGTACATTGTTTTCAAGGTATTTAGTAATTAGATAAGGGTTAATGCTGTTGATTAAAATCGCTTCGTAAATAAGCCATTATTTTTATTAAAAAAATATTGGGGTTTGGGGCGAGCGTTTGCAATATTAGCGAAAAAATGTGTTTATTTACGACATCACGTTAGACATCTTTAAAATTAGCATTGTTTCTCTACTATGAATGTGTTACATATATATTAAATCTTCCTCTTGAACCACTTTATCCAGTAAAAAAACTTCATCAAAATCCAATGGGTAGTTTAATATCTAAGCACACATATGGGTAGACAGACAGCGGGAAGCGACTTTGTTTTATGTTATGTACTGATTAGCACGAACCCAAGGCCATCTTGGGTTCGATTTTAGCTTAGCCTTAGGCTTAGGTTTTGGGTTTGGCTAAGGTGTTAAAAGGGTCTTGCTCTGACCTGTAGTCTATTGAATTCCACCCACTCTTTGACGAGGTTGTTGGCCATGTAAAGGACGCGTAGGTTCTTCAGCGCGCCGATGCCTTTCAGCTTGTCGATGGGGTTGTAGCTGATCCACAGCTCTTCCAGGGAATCTGCCACGGTCTCCTGTTTTATATTTGTTGAAATTAACCAAAAACGTGAACTTTCAGAGGCTCTAAAATAGTAATTTCAAAGTTTTATTATTATTTTATTAGTAAACAGGGGAACTTGTAAAGATTGATGATAAACTAGCAGCGCCCTGCGGTTTTATCCGCATATTTCCCAGTCCTGTTAATTTCCAGATTAATTCCAGACTATAATCTATCTATGTATCTAATTTCATACAAATCACTTGAGTAGTTTTTGCTTGAATGTGTAACAAATATATGGACGTATACCAACTGATAATTTTCTCATATCTTGAGGTATTAGTAGTAGGGATTTTACCACAAAAGGTTTACAAACTTTGAACTTAATACCTATGTAATCTATATAGGTACTCATTTTAAATTTAGTATAGCTTCTATCTCCAAAAATTACTACGATGTAAGTACTCCAAAATTAGTTTCTTCGCTTTTGTTGGATGAACTTTATAAATAATATCCTTAAAATTGGATCAATCTGAACAACAACTTGCACTAGCGCCCTGCGGTTTTATCCGCATATTTCCCAGTCCTGTTAATTTCCCAGGATAAAAATAGCTTGTATAATATTATTCCAGACTATAATCTATCTATGTATCTAATTTCATACAAATCACTTGAGTAGTTTTTGCTTGAATGTGTAACAAATATATGGACGTATACCAACTTTCGGGTTTATAATAACAGTCAAATACAATATACCCATGGTATACCAGGGTATTTAATCTGTGGTAACAGTATTAGAAGGAATAGTAGTTTTATATTAGTAGGGTTAGCAGCCTCCGCGGAATATATAACCTGCGGCCAATGCCTGCGGCTTACCTAAGGTATTAGTAGTAGGGATTTTACCACAAAAGGTTTACAAACTTTGAACTTAATACCTATGTAATCTATATAGGTACTCATTTTAAATTTAGTATTAAGCTTCTATCTCCAAAAATTACTACGATGTAGACAGAGTTAGTTCGGCATTTACAATATCTGTAGGGAAGTAGGTGTAGGGGTCTATATTAGCTATTCTATGGTAAGGGCCTAACATTACCTATTTTATGGTAAGGTTAAGGTTAAATTTGTAGTACTGAAATAAAAGTGACAGACTGTCATCTTTATATTGATTACCCGACAGTTGCTTCAAACATTTCACCTAATAGTGGTATTTTTAGACCTTGTAAACTGGATGGCGATTTGACCATTATTTTTCCATCTGTCCGGAACTTAGTACTACTCCGCGTTGATTTATCAAAAAACCACTACCTCAGGAAATTTGCATTTTTTCGGTATTTATAGTAGACTAGAGATCTGTTCACTGCTTCCAACACGATTGAGCAACAGATGTCGAAACTTCGTATATAAAACTATAGGAGGATGCAAAACAGCTTACAATGCCAGCCAACCCTTTTACATAGTTCCTTCCAAGAGAGAGTATTTTCAGGTTTCTCATACCAGCAATGCCGGCTATTTTATCGATCATGTTCGTAGACAGGCTTAGTTTCCTGAAATCAAATACATAATAGTACATTACTGACCTCTATTGAGTGGTTTAATATTTGCGCTGGTGGTAGCAGAAAGCGCAGCGAAGTAAAGGTCGAGTCTTCGATTGTTGTGTGATTTTAATTACATTTTTATAATAAAAATTAGGTTATAGGAAAAAGTATATCGTTTCATCATAAAAAATATCCTACTAATATTATTAATGTCAATGTTTGGATGTTTGTTGCTCAATCACGTTGTAAAATATGAACGGATCGGGCTGAAATTTGGAATACAGGTAGATTATAGTCTGAAAGAACACAAACTATTTTTTATCCCGGGAAAATAAAGGGAACGGGAACTACGCGGGTAAAACCGCGGGGCACTGCCAGTGTGCATAAATATGGTGACTGCTGTCAGTTACATATATCTTAGCTACGCAGCCTCATGCTACGTAGCAGAAAGCTAAGTAGCACACGTAGCAGACACCTAAAAAAAGTAAAAATATTATTTTTTCAAGACGTACAATTTTATCTTTATTACTAGCTTTGATGACTTAGCTGAGAGGCTTGGCTAATAGAACACTTTGTAACGAACCAAAATGTGGCCAGAAACTAAAACATCAGTGAGCTGTTATTATGTCCTTGACTCTTATTATGAAAATTAAAAGTGGTCAATTGCGAGTCAGACTCGCCCATGAAGGCTTCCGTATCGTATCCATAGATAGCCCACAAGTATGGTTTTGATGGGAACAAAATGTTTGAGTTTCAGTTCTAAGTATGGGACACCCCGAAAACGTATTGTTTTTTATTTTTTTGCATGAAAATCTTAATGCGGTTCACAGAATACATCTACTTACCAAGTTTCAATAGCATAGTTCTTATAGTTTCGGAGAAAACTAGCTGTGACATACGGACGTACAGACAGACAGACATGACGAATCTATAAAGGTCCCGTATTTTGCCATTTGGCTACGGAACCCTAAAAAAAGACCCCGAGACCCAGCTGTGGGAACATAAGTTTGGGTTTTTATACTGTGACTAGAATAATTAGAGAAACTTACTCGCAAGAAATTAATGTAGAAAGTGCACCATCCATCTTATCGATGGGGGGCCATTGGAACTGCAGTTCGACTACCGTGGCTTCAGCCGCATTTTGATCATGCTCCTTCTCCCACCTCGCTATAGCCTCCTTGCATGTTGTTGGTTTTATTACCGCCATTATATATATTCAAGCTCAGAAGTCACTGAAAAATAATGGTGATCTAAGTAACTTAAGTCATCATCATCAGCTCTTAGTCCCGGTTATATTCTTAGCTTTCGCTTTGGAGCCCAGGGTCCGCTTTCCTACTTTTAAGCTTTTACTTACGCTTTTTATCTAAGTAACTTAAGTGACACCCTAAAATAATATGGTATTATATCATGGACGTATAAAAAAGTCAGAGGTAGTCCCGCTAAAACATAAACTGTGTCTATAGAGTAGGCCAGTGCGCTGTGTATGTGTGCCTGTCAGCCTGTATGTGACAGCCTGACACGTACATATACACCCTAGTTTTCGCGCGTAATGACCGACTGATGCGTGTATGTGTGCGTGCCAGCCTGTATGTGACAGCACACTGGCCGACTCTATAGACACAGTTTTTGTTTTAGGTGTCCGATGTCCGGATTTTATTATACGACTACGTATGTCTTCTATCTATACTAATTTTATAAAGCTGAAGTGTTTATTTGTTTAACGCGGTAATCACAGGAATTACTTCAATAGTTCTTTCACCGTTAGATTTGTCGGTGCGTGTGTGATCCCTGAGTGCTATATGTACCACGGGCAAAACCGGGACGGGCTGCTAATTGGAATATAATAACCAAAAGGTAGTTTGAAATACGTATTTAAAGTTGAAACCTGATAATAGGGCTTCGTTGGAGACTTTAGATCTACGATCGTAAACGAGATTTCCGAAAGAAAATCTTCCTTTCTCAATCAATAAACATATTTTATTTTATTGTTTATTTTCTGTCATTTTTGATGTCTTAATTTAAGGGGAACGAAAACGACAGCTAAACAGCAGTTTAACAGCTTTTTACTCCACAGACTAAGTAGAAACATTACTTTTTGAAGTTTTTATGTCATGTAGAGAAAAAAGATTAAAAGACGTGAGAATCCTTTGAGTATTTAGCCATGAGAATCTCACGAAACGACATTCGTCTTTGTACGGAGGTTTAAAGAAAACAATTTGATACTCGTATTTCGCATGTCGGTGACATGTATTCACAAGATTTCAAACATACAAATAGACTAAATAAAGGCTTTATGTCATGCGGCTTAAGATATAGATTACATTGGCAACCATACATAAGCAGACGACTGGCATCGAGCGGTCTGCTAATTTGTGTTGCCAATGTAATCTGTATCTTAACGTGTATGACATAAGGCCCATATTTGAGTGTACTTTATTTGTCGGGTAGGAGCAGAGTCGTATAAGTCGACTCAGACGCATGCTGCTTCGCCGCCGCTTCGACGTTACTCTGTTAAATTAGCTTGTCGGTAAAACGAATTCTAAAGTTTTAATCTGTTAATAACTATAATTTAAAAAACCCGACTGCAAAAATCAATAGATACAAAACATTATATATTGCAATATAAATATCTATCTTCTTAAGAACACTTGGCTGATTGAGACCACAGATCGCTATATTGAGACGTATTTAACGATATCTTAATTGTTAAAATCCATCAAGCCGGTTGGAAGATGAAGGTTGGAAGATGAATTAAAGAAATTTACAAACATACAATATACGCGCAAAAAAATACCCTTCTTTCAGTCGGGTAAAAATAACTAAAACTAATTTTCAAGTCCGAAAGAAATCGAACATTTTTTTTTTGTAAATAGAGATGCATTTTGTGTGCATGTTTCACTGCGAGGGTAAGCTAGGGTGAGTCGGGTCGTGCCGCTCGGACGCCGGGGCTCGACGGGAATCACGTCGCGGACTCGCACCTTCGCCCTCGCGGCCCATCGTGGCCCAACCGACCCTCAATCACAACCGCCTATTGTTGTATTTTAGACACGTTTGTTTGTACTAGGACCGTTTTAGGATTGATTTCTAGGCCTACCAAGAAATTTATTTTCATCTGACAAACACGTAATCTGTCCTTTGGCGTATTTGTGTTAGTCTGCACGATCATGTTTGGGAATTGGCAAAGGTGTGTAGTTATAGTGGCATCATTTAAAAAATAAAATTAAAACATACGAAAGATATCAGCCCTGGGCCATGCTCCCGATATACTAACGGTGTAATGTTTGCAACTTCGGGAGCGCGCTTCAGCGCTCTCATCTCGCACCACCCGCACGCCCCGCACGATTGCCCCATCTAGACGACTTCGTCGAACGACTATATCTGTATGGTTTAATATAATATTGTGCTAATAGTATGGCAGCTCCGACTCGCCAAGGCCGTATCGAAGAGCAAGATGCTGATGGATTATCCTGGCTAATAGGTTGTGCCTGTGCAAGTACTCGCCGTTAGCAAGACGCGAACAACCGTAATAAGTACCGGAAATAACAAACATGACAAAGTGATTCTCCTGGACGGCGGCATGCCCGCAAAAATGTCAACCGTACCATCCTTCGGGATGACATAATTTTTATTATTAAGTTATAAGTAGGTACAAAGTGACACATATTGCACGCCCGTAGGTAGGTAATTGGGCACACTGTAGTACGTACCTAGTACCTGCCTATACCTAAGCTACTTTAAAATCTTTGTGAACACAATATGGCAATACATGAGTTTAATTCTTATTCTTGCGATGATGCATAAAAGTTAATATTCCAAGAGCTGACACCCATTTTGGGTAGGTATTTGAGGCAAGCCTGAAACGTAGAAACCGCAACGCAGCAAGCACTACTAGATATAATTCACTGCATAAAAGTCATGTAAACATTAGTGATCAAGAGTAATCACAATGTTTTGCACTCAAGTGAGGCATTCGTTGTTAAATAAGGGGATTATGGCCACTTATAAACATGGTTCCACCCCATGAGAGTAAGCGCCTGATATTATTCGTGCACGTGCCGCCACGCGCTCTCTTTGGTAAAATAAACTCTATAACACACGCCAACAAATATCCCTATTTTTTTAGCGATTGGCCAAAAAATTATGACATGTTTTGAAGATTAATGTACATATCTTTGAAGAATAATTTGTCTGACGTATATAACATAAATATATAATAGATATGCATGTTCAAACGTATACCATAGCTCTTGATACGTTTTCTTTTTACGACTTTACATAGATATAATGGAATAGTATTTTACAAGCTATTTCTTTAGATAGGTACATATTTGAAAGATTGAAAGTATATCTACAAAATCAAAGGGTGGTCTCAAACAGCCAGCACGTTTTTCTGAATGAGGCATAGGAAGGTATAATTATGTAGGAGCACCTATTTCGTCACCACCTTGTATTTAGTCAAATAAAGCAGTCAAAGATAGTTCATAAAGGTATAGCACACACTTCATGTGACCAAATACTGGCGTTTATTAGGGCCAACCCTTGAATATTACTGAGGGCCCAACGTGTAAGGTGTAGCGTTCATAGCTGGTAATACTGCCAGCAAGCTGAGCACGCTTCCGACTGGTAGTTAGTAGCTTACTAACTACCAGTCGGAACCTTCCGACTGGTAGCTTTATCATCATTCTTAGAGGGTCTAAAGACCAATATAGAATAAAGACCAATGATTCATTGATAAGGTAGCTATTTATTACAGTGTAGTTCTCATTGTAATCTAGTTGTGCTGCTCGATCAATATTTATTTTAGGTGCGGTGCGCGCTACAATAATTACTCTCCTTACAGAACACAACCATCATATTGTCATTATTGTCTAAAGAATAACTCTCACGAGTGTAAAATGCTATGAATAACTATCAGCGCGGTTTTACCGTGTAGTTTCGTTTTTTTTTCGGGATAAAAAGTAGCCTATGAGTTCTTTCAGTCTGTAATTAACTGTGTTCCAATAATTTCAGCTCATCATGAACAGATTTCAACATCACCGAACGTGATTGAGCAACAAACATCCAAATATCAAACCTTAACATTTATAATATTAGTAGGATGTAAAAACATCACTTACAAAAGAAAAAATAACATTATTTTTTCATGTTTTTTTATCATTCTTGCTACTGTCAGTCTGTCACACTGTCAGTGTCAAAGTTAATAACAAACCAACAAACGTGCGGAGTGCAGACATAACCTCTGCGCATGTTATTTTGTAGGACATTTGAGTTAAAATGGACGATTTACAGCTAAATATATCAGTGAATAAAAAGGTTTGTACTTTATACTTTGTAGTTCTGCGTTTACATGGTCAGTTTTCTTATTTTCTTTAATAAATCTGTAGGTAAACAAGAAAATTGGAGCAGTGCCTCAAAATGCTTCAGAATATAAGTTTGTGTCCAAACAAAAGTTCACTGGGCATACTATAGCAAGAAAACGTTCACAAAATGCTATTCAGAAAAATTTTGGTGACAAATACAATGCAGAAGAGCCAGCAAAAAAGGTACAAAAACTTGCTGTGGTTCCTAACAAAAATACTAATTTGGAAGCCAATTTGCTTGACTTGAGTGAGAACAAGGGAAAATATGAAGGTAAAAACTATCAAGAAGTTATCGATGACTTATCTTTGAAGAAGCCTAGAAGTGGAGGTTGGATATCATCATTGTTCAAGAATAATCCGGATGTGCCTCGGATTGGACAGCGGGCTGTGAAGCCTGTTGTAGAGAAAGTGTTTGCTGGGACTACGTTCTCAGACCTTGACATTCATCCTCACAGTGTTGCGAATTTGCAACAGAATATGGGTTTAAAAGAGCTCATGACCGTTCAACAAAGTGCTGTTCCAGTTATTTTGCAAGGAAGAGATGTACTAATCAGGTATGTTTGGGTTCGAACTTCATTACTTTGAAGCAGTCTAAAACACAATGATATTATTTGATTTCTGTTTCACTAAACATTTTATAGCAACAATTTAATTGTCATAAAATTTAAGCCCTGTCTGAGAATTCATCCACTATCAGTCATCCCGTATTATATCTTGTGATTTATGTCCAACTCAACTAAATAATCAAATAATAGTGAATTTGTTTTATCTGAAACTTATTTCCTAATTTTATGACCAAAGTTATCATGGGTTTTTAACCGACTTCAAAAAAAGGAGGTTTCTCAATTCGACCGTATGTATGTTCCTTTTTTTTTATTTTTTTTTTTTTATGTGTGTTGTTGCGATATCTTCGTCGTTTATGAACCGATTTTGATGATTCTTTTTTGTTGTAAAGGAGATATTCCAAGGGTGGTACCATGATAAGGAAACCAGGATCTGATGATGGTATCCTAGAGAAATCGAGGATAACTTTCGAAAATTGTAAAGATGACTAGTGCGTTAGTTAAGTTTTTGCTTGAGCATTTTAAAGCAGTATAGTTTAAAGATGGTCTGGAGTCGATCTGATGAGGGAACGGGAAGACGGTCGAGGGAACTCCTCGACGGTACATAGTAGTTACCTTGTGGGCTCGATGAATTTGTATTGATGAGAACTTTTACATAGATGGGTTGTGACTGTCATTAGTGGTCTAATGATGAAGATAAAGGACAGTCAAGGGAATTTCTTAACGGCTTACAGGAACTACCCAGTGTTTGGGTTTAATTCATGTATTAAGATCTCAACACGAAATCGTGTAAATGCATTAGTGAAAACTTGGTTAGCACTAAAAGGGTAAAATAAACTATTTTTACAAAAATTAAACCGACTTCAACACCACAAATAGGCACTCAAAAGCGAAAAATAATTTAATATAGGTAATTATTATAACCGCTACTCACTCATCTATATGAAGTCGGTGCCAGCCAAATCTAACAGGTAGTAGATAGATACTACTTACCTGCCTACTTACTTACTACCTCGTACATAGTATATCTACTAACTTTTAACTAGCCTGGCACCGACTTCATATGGATGAGTGAGTAGCGGTTATAATAATTACCTATATTAAATTATTTTTCGCTTTAGTGCTGTATTTGTGGTGTTGAAGTCGGTTTAATTTTTTGTAAAAAATAGTTTATTTTGCAACATTTTAGGATTGTTTGTCTTAAATGTCCAAATCTGCACATTTTAATGCATTTTAGGTTTTTCTTTGCTTCAATATAAGTAATTTGTTTTCTATCAACTATTATCATTATAGGTCACAGACTGGGTCGGGTAAGACACTGGCCTATGCGCTGCCGATCGTTGAGGCTCTACAGGCAATTAGACCCAAAATAAACAGACATGAAGGAATCAGGGTAGTAGTGGTGGTGCCAACCAGAGAACTTGCTGTACAAACTGATGAGCTATTCACCAAACTAGTTAAGGTAAGCACATTCTGCTTTTGTTGTATGGCTATAGATTAACATTGTTGTTCATATATCTATAGAAAGATGGATACTCTTTCTTGACACACCAAATGAAAGGGAACAAAAAAATTTACAATATATTTTAAAGTAGTATGACAGTGGGCGGCATATATAAAGAAAGAGCTTCCTACAAACAGCAGCTCACTGTTGTTTAGGTGTCAAGTAGTTTATCATCAGGTGAAATGACTAGCAATGAAGTGCGGCTTGCATGATTACTGAAACTAAGAGAGACGATTTTCTTAGCATTCCATGGATTCATGGTTCATGGATGGTGCTGGGTCCATCGTGTGGCAGAGAGAGAAAACCCGAGTAGACCCCGAGACTTGTGACTCGGGCGTAGGTTTAAGGGGCCCCTTTCTGATGTACATCAACACTCACCTTCACCACTCGTTTTTCTCTCCCTGCCCAGCCAAATCTGATATGAGCCTACTAGTGCAGCTTTAGATACTCGTTCTAGTATAGAACTTACTGCACTTCTGGATAAGCCAAGGTTTTTCAGCAGGTTGTAAAGAGATTTTGCTGGTATACCTCTCGCTCCCACTTCTACAGCGTATAAACTAACTACATAGCCGTTTTTTGTCAATTCGTTTAGGAGGTCGTAATACTTATTTTGTTTCATCGCGTGGTCTTTAGGTATATTAGTTTCCCACGGTATGGTTAGTAACTAAAACTATGACCGTAATTGTGTCTTTACATAATACTAGATACATATATCTGTGATATGTGTATCTAGTATTGTGTAGTATTGTAGTAGTATTGGTACTTTTACCAATACTAGATACACATATCACAGATATTTATGTAATTTAGCAGCAAATACTTATGTGCCGAAAACATACAGTGGTGGAAATCATTAGTAACCAGTATCATCTCACAAATTTGTCCGAAAATGGCAATCTAAATTATCAATTTTCTTAAATTTAATGATCAATTTTCTTAAAATCTCTTTAGTTATCTTCATTATCTAATTATTTAAAATAATGAATTATCTAAATTCATGTTGAAAAGTAGCTTATGTGTTATTCCGGACTGTAATTAACTTGAGTTTCAAATTTTAGCTTGGTATCTTTAGTTTCTATCATTTCATTGAGCAACAAACATCTAAATACCCAAATAAAAATAAAAATAAACATTTATATACGGTAAAAGGTAGAGTTTTTTAAACTGAATGCCAAGACGTGTCCTGATGACAATGGACTCCTGGTAGTTTTCACTCGATGGTTCACCTTGGGATATATGAGGTCAACTCTATCCATAGTGTTTGTCAAGTACTGACCGACGGCTGTCGTGCTTCAACACCATCATGTGTCTTTAAATGCTTTTGGTACAGGCTCGTCTCTTGTAAATTTTCCCGCACAGGGCATCTCAAGTCCCGTATTCGCGCCAGGGTCGTCATTACTATCACACGGTGGACAGATCTTCCGCCCCGCCTCTCGGACGTCTTGTTGTAGAAGGTTTTTACCATGTCTCGGTCTTCCCTTTTTTTCTCGCACCCAACCAGCAGTATTTACTTGTGCACCCATAAATTGTTTATGGAATTGAAGTCTAGATTCAGGTCTGAAGCAGTTTCGTCTTTTGGGAGGAATGTAATTAATTCGTCTTGCGACTTTCCCATATTAGTAGTTAGGGTTGGTTTCTTTAGGTTATCTTTTAACCATGACCTTCTTTTACCGATGTCATCTAGGAAAGGCCAAGTGAGACGTGATTGAGGTGTCTCTCCTTATCAGAACAACATCCCGGATTAGACGTATATTTGCAATGACTCATTCCCTCCGTCCATGTTACTGTTCAACAATTCTTGACACTGTTTGGGATATCTTTTATAATCCTTCTGTCCAGTTTGTTTGTAAAAGACATCAAATTCTCTTATCAGAACAACATCCTTAGGCAATCTGTTACTGAGGATCTGATGAAAAAGATGATGATGTGATGTGATGACTTATAATTCACTGAAAATCTGTATTTTTCCCAGGAAGCCATTACTTAAATAATATTATTTAGACTCATTTTTTGTCTATACCTGGTAAAGTCAGTTTCAGTTTTATCTTTGCGCTATTGAAAAACTTGCCTGAAATGGTACTTGAATATTGTAGATACTCGTTTTATACTATGTTCTGACACTTTACCATAATTGTAATTTTTGTATTTAAACAAAATTACAGAAACTAACAAAAGCATTAATTATTATTGGCATTACATTCTCTTAATACTGTTGGCAGTTTGAGTTTTTTTTCCATGAATAGTGTACTATTCACAGGAAAGATCATTTGACTAAGTATATTTCTTTAAAATAAACTTTTTTTTTGATATTGAAGATAGTTTTAACAACAATCCAAAAAGCATATACTTAACTACAATAATCAATGGTGTTCTTATCGACAAAATTAATCTGTTTGAGACAGCTGTGGGATTGGAATGGAATGATTACTGTAATTATAATTTCTTCCGTCTCAAATGAATTCAAATGTAAACTTCTCTTTATTTCCATTTTATTTTTGAAGTCAAAACCTCTTTCGGAGTGTAAGTAATTTTTTGAGATAGGAAAAAAATTATACAACTCACCACCTTAGATAGAGTATAAGTTAATAGATCAGGGTTTTCTGCACGGTTCCTTTGTACCAATCGTATGCAGATGACGTGCATACTTGCTACGGCAACAGATTGATGTGCCGCGACTTGGCCGCGACAAAAGTATGACACTTTCACAAGAGCGACAAGAAAAGAGCGATCAGACCCGATGTTTCGGTGTAAAGCGTTTGTTCCCACTCTATACGTTATATGCAAACTCTTTGTTCACCACACTCTAACCAATACCATTTAAAAACACCTCTGTATAGACCAATGTATTTATTGTGTTTTCACATTTGTTGGCACTCCCGGAGTACCACTGGTTTTTATTATAATATAGAGTGACAATGCATGCACCTGGCTGGATGGTAAGCGACATGGCTATATAGTATTATTATACATAACAGTTAACAGCACAGTGCCATGCAACTTTGTACGTGAAGAGTCTTAATTACTACCTAACACTGCAATGTGCTCATCACCCAGATATAATAAAATGATTAACCTTCTCTGCATATTTAATTTCTCTGAAAACATTGCCCTTCAAAGTGGAACGTGGAATAATATTTTTTTTGTAATTTGCACGTTTTCCGATCTTTGATTTCATTAAGTTTATATTTTATATAATGCTTAAAGTGTACTTTATGTGAGTTTTGTCGGAACGTCAGGGTTGATCTAGTAATTTGCGGCCGGTCTAGTGGTGAGAAAGGAGACAGCCGACCCGGAGACCCTGGTTCGAATCCCAGGCGCACCACTGTATATTCTAAGTAATGTGCGTAATGCCGCTAACTTAAAAATGGTGAAGGAAAACATTGTGAACACCGACGCGACGCGACGTGTTGAGGTTATGCGTCATCCACTAACCCACACTGGCTCACTGGGCCAGTGTGGTGGATAATGGCTTTTTTAACATTTATAGTTTTACACCTGATCGCCATCTCGCCTGATATTAAACGACGATGCTGACTACGATGGAGCGTGACGAGCAGGACATGTGCCTGATGGTAAGCAACATGCCTGCTACATAACCGAGTCCAAATCATTACCTAGCACTGCACTGCGCTCGTCACCCAGATATCTAAGATGTTATATCTCTAAGCCCTGTAATTTCTCTGGAAACATTGCCCTTCAAACCGGAACACAGTAATGTTTGCACATTACTGCTTGGCGGTATAATAACTGGCAAAGGTGTGGTACTTCCCCAGGCGGACTCTGCTAAGAGTCCTACCACTACATACTCATTCGAAAAGGGCATGCTACTCCCTACCACCCCTACCCCCACCATGAACTGTTATTTTATTCTGAAACTAGCAGTCCGCCCGGGCTTTGCCCGCGGTACCTAATAGTGGTGCCCTGGTATAGCCTAGAGCCCTCAGACATCATGCAAATATCCAACTGTGAAATAATTTTGGAAATACAAGATCCTGTAGTTCCTGTGATTAGCGCGTTCAAACAATAAACCACATCGACCTTTATAATATTAGTACAGATTGTATAAGAAAAATCATCTGTTGGGTATAGTGGACTTTTTCAATAACTGATATTTTTTATTATAGCCTTTTCACTGGATTGTACCTGGGTTACTCAGTGGTGGTCAAAAACGAAAAGCTGAGAAGGCAAGGCTGCGGAAAGGTATCAGCATATTGGTCGGCACTCCCGGTAGAATAAATGATCATCTGAGGCATACACATTCAATGAATTTTGCTAAAACTAAGTAAGTACATAAAACATTTAAAACTATTAGTAGCTATTAGTAGCTTAAGTGACGACTTATTATTTTTGCCATACTGTTTTTTTCTTCACACCCTATCTTTAATCTATTATTTTTTTGTTTGATTCCTGCCACTAATGGTTGCCTGGAAGAAATCGCTATTAGCGATAAGGCCGCCATTTATGGCACTAGTTATAAGTATCTCTTGTTTTGTATGTTTGGATTTGTTACTGGTGTGCATAATAAAGCGTTTCTGTCTGTCTGTCTGTCTGTCTACCTCTAGAAAAATGTCTATTAGTCTTTTACAGCCCTTTTTTTGTTTCCTTAGTTGTTTAGTATTAGATGAAGCAGATCGTCTACTAGACATGGGTTACGAGAAGGATGTAGCAGCTATTGTTAAAGCTATAGAAGACCATAAAAAGAATGCCACTTATGACCCTATAGCGCTAATGAAACAAAATGTAAATAAAAAGAATATTGAAGAACAAGAAGACACAGCAATGTCTGGTGCAGAAGAAGAAACTGATATTAAACATCACTTAACTGAAGTGTTTCTGTCTAAAGAGAAACAAACTATACTTCTGTCCGCTACGCTTACAAAGGTTTGTAATTAAATTTATTAAAAAAAAAAAAAACCAAAATTGTGTCACTTAAATATTTAACTAAGATGATGGTACTGAAATCTTTTTATCAATGTGGTTATGTGATTAGCTTGAAATCGTTTTTTTCCTAAACATTTGAATTTCTTTGTAATTTTCCTAGGCTGTAGAAAACCTAGCGGGAATCACTATGGTGGACCCTGTATTTGTAGATACATCAGAAGGTAGAGCAGTTGTTGCTGATTCATTGAAACCTCAACATGATAGTAGAGTTGAGAAAGAAAAAGTTGTTAAAGACCCGGATCCCAAAAAAACAGTAACAACAGATACTGAAACAAAAAATGTTAATGATTGTAATAGTAAAACCGTCCCTGAAGTAGAAACTAGAAGAGGTATGTACGTTCATATAATTGTATCTATGTGATGTTTCTTTGTGAAATAGATGTTACAGTTTACAGTAACATCTACAGTAACAGTACTATATTTATATTATTTTTATAAATATTAAATATAACCTCAAAAAAACTTTTGATGCAGGGCTAAAATCATTTAGTGGTTTAAATCACCCGGAACTGTTTGACAAAACAGAAACAACTCAAACAACAAATGTTACTAATGATGCAGAAGATAGCGATAGTGACTCTGACTACGAATATTTTAAAGTACAAAAAGAAATAGAAAGTAAGACAGACACTAAGAAAGAACCTGAAGAATCTGACGAAGAAGTCGAACCAGTCGCTAACACTTTCGCAGAGGCTGTAAAGTCAGCTTTAGTTGAAGACGAACTTGTTTTGCCAGCTTCGGTAAACCAAACCTTTATAGTGGTCCCGATGAAGTTGCGACTAGTAACGCTTTGCTCCCTAATCGTCGAACATTGCATATTGAACAAAAAAGGCGGAAAAATGATTGTGTTCATGGCAACACTAGAAATGGTAGATTACTTTTCAGAGCTTATAGAAACTGTACTAACTGGAAAAGATGTTAATACGAAAATGAAAGACAAAGCGCGTAAAACCGCAAAAGCGAAAAAAAGAAAATCTAGCAATAATGAGGTATGTTTGAAATTTGCTTACGTTTAAAACAACGCAGACCCTTTAGCAATTTTAATTTGTAATTTTTGTTAATTTCTAATGACAAAATGTATATGAAATTCCCGTCATAGGACCAATCGTCGTCAGAATCAGAATCAGAGTTCGAGATAGACTACCAAGAGCAGACGGAAGGCGGCCTGGTGCCGATGGACTTAGAGATGTTCTCTCTTCACGGTTCCATGCCTCATGAACAAAGGATGGAAGTCTTTAAGCAGTTTCGGGTGGCCAGAAACGGAGTTCTCATCTGCACGGTAAGTGGTGTTATTACCATCGTCGTCATCATCATCACTGTTTGCTAACATTATTGTCGTCATTATTATCATCGATAATAACTTATCAGCATCTTCATTCTTAACATAGTAGTCGTAGAATTCTTTGCTGAGTCTGCCTGGGCAAGTACCACACCTTTGACAATTATTTTACCGCCAATCAGTAACGTACAAACATTATTGTGGTCGTGTGGTCCGGTTTGAAGGGCAGTGTTTCCAGTGAAATTACAGGGCATAGAGATAACACACCTTTATATCTCTGGGTGACGAGAGCAGTGCCATTTGGACGCTTATTTAATGCGTGTCACTGTGCTGTTAAGGTCAGTCATGCTGCTTATCATCTGTGTCTTTTTATATTATAAAAAGTGAACATCATTTCTTTTATTTTTTATTTTCTTTCGAAAAGCGCCTACTAGCATACCCGACATACGTCTTATTCCGCTAAAAGCTTGTTGACGAAATATGTCAATTATATAGCAAAAGTAGGGTTTTACGTTGTGTCCAAAGAATGTTTACACATATCATTTCTTCATTGAATTCCAACAACATCCTTGATCCACTGGTGTTTCAGTTTTTATTCATTTACCTATCGATTAAATGATTAAATGATGTAAATGGCGATCGGCGTTCTACTTATCTTGATTTTGACTCATACTACATTTAGGTACTTACAGATTGAACATCCATTTACCAACGAGCAGTTTCATTACGTACGTATTGAAACAATGGAAAACAAAAGTAACATACATCGTATCATCATTTCGCAGTGTCCATATTACAAAACGCCTAGTCCTTCAGAATGCATGTAATTATTTAACTTTCATGATTCCTACTCACTTTTGACTGACAACAATGAAGACAATTTATGGTTTCGGGCTACTATGATCAGCTAACAAAGAAACAAGTAATAAAGCACTGAATATTTTTAATTAACGCCCAATATTAACGATACAATGCCACCAACAGACTAATGATTGCGTTTTGTCTAGGGTTGTCAAAATCGTTGGTTGTTCCAGATGTTTTTAAGGTTACTGGTGATTACGAAATTAGATTACTATTGTGTCCGATTTTGTCTTTTGCAACAGTTTAATCAAAAATGCTCGTAAGAAGGTCATTATTTTGACATAATTTAAATCGATGATTTTGATAATCTTCTTCGAGTAAAGTTGTGTGAGGTTTCGTTACTATGTTGTTTCTATGTTCTTATGATTTCCTGTGAAAAATTATTTTAATACGTACCTACGTATTACTTTTACCTTAAATAAAATGTTTTGTTTAAGAAATAGTGATATGTAAGATTTCATGCAAAATTTTGCTGTAAATTGGCACTTAAAAAACAAAATGGACCCAGCAAAACTTTTTTTTATTCGCGCTTTTTTTTGTGCGCGGTGCGATGCGTTGGGAATTTTTGTAGTTTTCATAAAAAACACATACACAAAACACTTAATAAATACAGGTTCATTAAAATTACTATTACTTCAATTTTTTACTGTATTATTTCTCAATAAAGCACAAGGGAAGACCGGTTTTAAGCTTACTTAGCTACGCTCTTCGTCTTCCAGTTTGATCATCATTTCAGTTATTGCTGTTGGCGCAATGAATGCCTCGCCTTAGTTCGATTATTCTTCGGTTGTAGGTTATTTTGTTTGATATCCAAGAGTTGCAAAACATCAACGTTCTTATCATTGACCGCGGCAGTAATATTCTCGGCGTAACGTGGCGTGTTGAAAACGTTTATGTTCTCTACCGTTACCTATATCCTCTTCATATAGTATGCTGGTTTTATTCAGATGTTCAGTATTGTTAAAGTAAAATATTAATTAACATGTCGTTTCTACAAATCTAGCAGCCAGAGAAAGACAGTCGAATCTTATTTCAACTTTCTTCATTAACTTGTAATAACGTAGCATTTTAGCATTTTTTTGTCCTGTCTATTTTTTCTTTTAAATTAATGCCACAACATTTGTACCCAAAAGTTCACCGCTCTGATTTTAAATTTGAGTTCGGTCAGTGTACTTTCGGGAGACAAAAAAATATCATTGCAAAAGTGCCGGCCCTAGTGTGAAAGTTTCTACTTTCAACACAGTGGTCGAATCTCCGACGCTTTTGTCCGCTGGTTATTGTAACGCCTTCAGCTATTAGCTGCATTCACGACGCGGCGGCGGCGCGGGTGCATCGTCGGCGATTAAATACAATTACATGTATTTATAACATCTAAAGACCACACCGCCCCTGGTGATGACCCTGATTTGGTACTCCAGGGTTTAAATTTATTTCCATATATTTGCTAGGGTAATATCTTGGGACAGTATTTAAAGAAGGCACGTAAATATCTTTTCCAAATCCGAAAAAGAGGTGATCTCATCATTACAACAACTCTTGCTATCGAGCCAGGGTTGGCAATCGCGAAAAAACTCGGCTGTGTCTTATTATGGTAGGGGAGGAGCTCACGATGCTAAATGAGGATTTACTCGAGCGTCATAAAGACCTATTGTGTTGCAAAATTTAGAAGATAAGAAGAAATAAAAAATGTTATGTTAAGTTACTTTTCATCGGCGAGGAGTGGCTGTAGAGTTTCAAATATGTAAAATCAGCTTTATCGACGATTTTTTGTTACTTCGGCTTGTGGAAATCGTCAGTTTATTTATTTTTCGTCAGCCTCGAATTATTTCCTTACAAATAATGTATCTCTCGAGAATATCGAGGTATCTTATTTACAACTTGGTAGACTCCCCTTTCTTAACGTAGGTAACTCTCAAATTGTCAGATTAGTGGAATATACTTTTTAGCACGTATTCAACTCACCCTACCTAAATCAGATGCGCTCGAGAATTTTTTGATGATCATTTTTTTATCCCTTATCCTCCTTTTTTATGGGGCTTATCAATTTGGGTTGATGTACTTAACCGGGTACAATGTATCCACCTGCATATTAATCTGCCGCGCTGGAGTAAATCCCGAAATCCCTGCTTGGGCTCCCCTACTATTGCGTTTGTCTGTAGTGGTGGTTTACAGAGCCATTTGCCACTAGCCAGCCGCTAAGCAGTAATGAAGCACCAACAAATAATAATGTTTCGAGTAACAATCTGCTGATATACATTAAGCGCGCTTTTTAATATTTAATTAAGGACTTTATGACAACATGATAATGTCGTCCTATTAGGCGCGTTGCTTGCTCGCCCGGTCACTTTTTATTTAGTTTAATTTCTCCCATAACTTCTTTTTAAAGAATGAGTTATTAAAAGTAGTAAAAAGCTGAAGAATTTTTTTGTTTGAAAGCGCTAATCATAGAAACTACTGCACCAATTTTTTAAAAAAAATTCAGTGTTGGATAAGTACGCGATCTTTGAATGCTATTAGGCTATATATGTACCACGGGCGAAGCCGGGGCGGACCGGTAGTGTATTATAAATTGCCTGTATGCGTAATAGATACCTCATTAAAGCAACAACTCTTTAAAAAATAAATAAGAATAATACAACAATAACGAATAAGAACTTCCTCGATTTCTTCAATTATTTAACATGGATAATTCCAATTATGTATTCTATTTAATCCTGTATTTAATTATGATTAGGATAATTAGGAAATCGTACACGTTTCGGATGCTTACACCACAGGCTCGGACGTGGCGTTGCGTGAAATATTTTTCTAAATCGTGTTATTAATCTACGTAAAACGTCGTGACGCCGTTGTTAGGGTAGATTTTTGATTTAGATAATAATTTATCGTGCCGAAAGACAGTGCGGCTAGTGCGAGAGGTAAACGTCTTGAATTAGGGTCGTTCTTTATAATCGCTTGATGTTTATAAACAACTTTTAACAACAACTTAAAACTTTGATCATACGTCTCAAAATTACATGTATATTTTATGTGGGACCTTTAAAATATCAGAATATCCGTCAAAGCCACGCAAAGTTTTCCGGTTTTGTAAGAGCCAAAGTTGAAAGTCAATCTAACGTCCAAAAGCCAGAGATGGTCAATAAACGGCACGGATACACCTCGAAAAGTAATAATCTATCCGAGTTGACTCCTTTTAGGGAGAAAAGACACGACTGCGTCTTTCTCTCGTTAAACTTGGCCAGATGGGCATTTCCCCAAATAGAGGCAGCCTCAAGGACTAAGTTCAGACGCTCGATTATACTCTCTCTCCTACCTGAGTTTAGACCCTGAGGCTCTCGCGCTAGATATGTACCTAACTATCTACAACGGTGCTGTCATCTGCGTACCTGAAGACACCAGGTTTCAACAGATCGTTGAAATGTACCTATAAGATAGAGCGTCGCCGGGAGTACCGACCCTTATAGGGGGAACATTGATTACCATTTGATCTGACGAGCAGCCATCAATAACCACTTGTATGGATCGATTCCTTAAAAAGTCCGATATCCACGCTATAAATACAGGAGACAAACGATAAACAGAAAACTTTGTTCTTTGACAAGCTGTAGATAGACTTCTCTGTACCAAATTTCATTTAAATTAATTCAATAGTTTAAACGCGAAAACATGACAGAGTTACTTTCGTGTTAATAATATTATTATATAAAGAATTGAAATCCAAATGCCAATGTCTCATTTTTCTCTGCATGAAGATCGTCGTTGTTAACGAAATCCACAGTGAAATCTACCAATTCGATTGTGATTCGCTTTTTTAATTACATCAATGTTATGTAGTGTATCTTTATAATGGGCAAAGATAATCATTCAGTGGACATGAGAGATGCTATCGCGGGCAATCTCGCTCGCACCGGGGGGCGCTACTCTTTGCGGGTCGTGACTTTGGCTTCTGGTTTTTAACGAGACAAAGTTCCACTAAAATCTAACAACGATTCACACTGATTTGTCCCTTAGATCGGTCAGTCTTTTTGGAAAAGACTTTAAAATAGTTGTCTGACGAACATATATAAAAATTAAGTATGATAATTTAAGAGAAGTTAAGTCATTACTGTAGAAGATTTAAAGCGTCTGTTATGCAAAACGGCCGACGGAAAGTGTCTGGGAGTATTAGGGCCTTATTTTTAAAGATATTACCTATAATATACGTGAAAATCATTTATTAGAAAGTAAGTGAAGTAAGTCATGTTTTTATCCTTCCGGACCCAAGGCACAACTGCTATGCTCAACTGATTGTGCCGTGGGCACTTTTGATTCCCTTCTACACAACTAAGTTCCCTGCGACTCAACCCAGACCTTTCCGGACCCAAGGCACAACTACTATGCTCAACTGATTGTGCCGTGGGTACTTTTGATTCCCTTCTACACAACTGAGTTCCCTGCGACTCAACCCAGACCTTCTGCACAACTACTATGTCCAGAATTTTGGTCTTCCGTTCACCTGAATTAAGACTGCAACTATGTAACATTAAGGAGTACTTTATAGATGCAACATTTAAAAGCTACCCGAAACCCTTTACTCAGTTGCTATCGATGCATGGTGACTTTGGGAGTACACAAGAGACAGTGAATGTAAAACCACTTGTCTTTGCACTAATGCCAAATAAGAAGCAAGCAACTTACGAAAGGGTATTCCATCTTCTACAGTCACAGATTGCACAATTTGCACAAACTACTGTAGGCGACAGCTGTAAATGGACCATATAAAAACCACATTGCGACTTCGAAATTTCTATAATAAACACTGTTGCTAAGTTTTTTCCAAAAGCTGCGACTCGTGGTTTTTACTACCATTGGAACAAAAATGTGTGGCGAAAATGTAAACTTTTACACTTTTAGGCTACACGATAAAGGCCGAAAAACGAATTGTTAGCCTTACCGTAGTTGCAAAATCAAAGAATATTAGAAGGCTGGCAATATATCAAGGAGGAAGTCCAAATTCATCATTTAATAATGCCTAAATTTACAAAGTAAGTACCTACATTGATCACCTTTTTTATAAAATGTGTAATGTGTTGTCTGTTCTGTAATTTTCGTAAGTTGGGTCAAAGATACATTTTTTCCTAAGGAATCAATCAGTTGTGTCTCAAAAGAACCCACGGCACAACCAGGAATTCGAGTTTTCGTCAGTTGTGTCATAGGTACATTTTTTTTCCTGAACGGACCAATTAGTTGTGTAGCAGGGAATCAAAAGTACCCATGGCACAATCAGTTGAGCATAGTAGTTGTGCCTTGGGTCCGGAAGGGTTTTTATGTACCTTCTGGACCCCATATCTCTAAATTGGTCGTCTAAGCAAGTTAATGGATAATTGTGTTCTTAGTACGTACTAACTCTATTCAATCGTCGACATCTAGTTCTTTTGTTTTTTTTACTATAATAGGTTCGCACTTGACCACCATCGCGCCTGATTTAAGTTCATCAGAAAATACCTGACGTCTGGCGGCTATGGGGTCTTGGAATAATACTCAAACGTTTCTTTATTTGTAGTAATTTCTAACGTAATCATTCGCCTCGATTATAAAGCATAAACAGTCCACTAAAAGTTCCCACTGCTGAGGCTCCGAGGCCTTCTCTCTCAAGGTGACAGGCTATAATCCAATCCAGAATTACTAGTTTTTTACCTTTGATAATAAAGCTATTCTATTTTAATCTTTTCTGTTCGGTTCTCTTCTGGCTTTGCGTGTTCTATCTGTGTTCTATGTTGCCAGGACGTGGCAGCCCGAGGTATCGACGTGCCCCGAGTAGACCTGGTGTTGCAATTCTGCGCCCCTGCGTCCGCTACGGACTATGTACACAGGTTAGTGATTCTACTGAATTATTCATGGTCATTTTCCTTTATTATCTCTCCTTTTGCGTAGAAGGCTTCTGATACCTTACCTTGATATCTAGGTTTCTGTAACACCCGTACGTTTCTATTTCTCTCGATATAGAAACGGGGCGTTGTTGTTTATATCAGCTTCAGTCTTTGACGGCGTTACATCGAGTTCAAACTTACGTCGCCACGTTTGGTGCCCGATATGCCAAACTCTTCGTTGATTGTGTTGTGTGTGTGTGAATTGTCCACCAATATTTATTTAATATAAGAAGTTAAAGGTTTGATCCCATTGCTGCGTAGATAATTTTATCTGCTATGATCCTGTGTTATTCTAGTCCAGGATTACTTATAGTAATGGATTTATCATATTTATTTTTGAATTACTTGGCAGGTTTTGGTGGTTGTTGAACGTAGTGTGTGTTTCAGGGTGGGTCGGACAGGGCGCGCGGCGCAGGTTGGCGCGGCTGTTATGTTCCTACTGCCCAGTGAGACGGAGTTCGTGAGACATCTGGAACAGAAGAGGATCAGGTTGCTAATGATTTTAGTTTTTAGTGATTCTAGTCATTAGATGTCTCGTTGACTTTCCACAACATTTCTAGCGTCCGAGTGACCCAATTGCACGTGTTCATAATCGGATGTACGAGTATTTTTTTAAGTTTTCAAATCAATATTAGAAGTTATCAATTTTTCCATATGTTTTTGGAATATGTGAGTTTTTCTTTTAGCCCCTATTATTGAACAATTCAACTCCCGACACTGAACCGTTACTAACGCAATATCTAAGTAGGTATGTACTACATAGATAAATAATGTATGTTAAACAGTTCAACATCTGTCCGCATTCACGGAGAGCCACTGTTTTTTTAATAACAGATTAGGCTGTACATTATTAAAGACAATTTAGATAAAATAAAAGTATATTATATAGTACAATTATCGACTACTCATCTTTTTTTAATTATTAGTGGTATAATTGTGTCTTCCCTGAATAATAACTCTGAGAACAAAATATTTGTACCATTTGTTTCATTTAAAAATGTGTCTCAGGTTACGTCAAAAGGATGAGTCGCAAATTCTAGAACCTCTCCGAACGGTGGCGCCCACAGCGCAGAACCCACAACGCGCCGCCATCGCAGTGCAGACCAGACTCGAGGCCACCGCACACAGCTCTAAGAACTGGCTGGCGCGGGCCAGCAGAGGTAATCACTCGTACTACTATCATTACAAATTTCTACTAATCTATAAATTTCTACCATTAATATAAATTTCTATCATTAATATAAATTTCTACCAATAATATAAATTTCTACTATTTCACCCGATTTTTTAAACCGAACTGTTCAGACTATTCGGCGTTAAATTGATTTTAAACCGAAACTCTAATAACAGATAGAGGCTAAATTTGTTTCACTTTTTGAAATTTTGTGTTTAAAATTTTAGCAATTTAAGTTTAAGTAAACAAACGGGTAAATCCCTATCAGATCCAATTGAACGTGTCTTTCCCTATAGCCTATACATCGTGGGTCCGGTTCTACTCCGGCTACCCTCGCGAAGTGCGTCCCTTCCTCGACGCAAAGCAGCTTCACTTGGGGCATGCGGCGAAGGCGTTCGCGCTTCGAGACACGCCCGCGGCCCTCGCGCGCAGGGCGAAGGCCGACCCCAACCTGAAGAAAGAGAAACCGCGAAACAGGCTCACCGTGCATGAGGAGGAAGAGAAAAAGAGACCTGGGTACGTTTATTGAATCAAATATATTTTTTTAGAAAATAAAGTTACAAGACGAGCAGGACATGTGTCTGATGGTAAGCAATATGCCTGCCCATACGTAACACGCAGCTATTGAAACATGAAGAGTCCAAATCATAACCTAGCACTGCACTGCGCTCGTCACCCAGATATATAAAATGTTTTATCGCTATGCCCTGTAATTTCACTGGAAACATTGCCCACAGAACACAGTAATGTTTGCACGTTACTGCTTTGTGACAGAATAGCTGGCAAATGTGTGGTACTTCCTCTAGCGGACTCTGCAAAGAGTCTTACCACTACGTATATGTAGTCTGCTGAACTGTGTGTGCGAAACTAGCTTTAAAATGTTTTGTCTGTTATAACAGCTTGCGCCATTCTCATCCTTCTGTAAGTTTTTGATAGTTAATATTTTAATTTTCGTAATTTTTCGTCGCAGGTTCCCCAAAGTGAAGATCGGATTCAACAGCCGCGTGGTGAACAAGCAGAGCTCGATGCACACCGCCAGTGAGTTCGATAGCGGTCTGCCGCCCTTACCACAAGCCAACAAGAAAAAAAGAACGTCTAAATCACCACCTGTAAGATACCTTACGATACTTAAGATTGATCACATTCTCCATAGTTACGAGTACTAATTTAATACTTTTTTGTAAAAAAAAAATAGATAATTGTTATCACAGATAATTATTTACCAACGTAAAAGGTAAAGTAGGCACTTAATGAGTCGTATTCAGACGAAACAAGAAACTATTCCAAAAATTATAATACATGGTGCCTATCAGAAACATCCTATAATAAAATAGGTTCCTTTGTAACAATTGAAGATGGGTCTTCCGGAATGTTCCGGAATATATTTTAATCTAAGTACTAAGTATGATTGCTCGTTATGTACCTTTGTTATGAATAATGTACAGTACTGTAAATAAAGTGACTTAGAGTATATCAAACCTTAGTTTCATTAAAATTCCGTAATTGATCACAGTTTTTGTCGTAGTTATTTCGAGATGAAAGATGGACTCCGTCCAAAATCCTAACAGCGGTCTCAGCTAATGGAGTCGGCCGCTGGCTACCGTTTTCATATTTCTGACTCACGAGTCGAATGAAAAATGATTTTAAACCATTATCGTGCCCGTCCGGTCTTTTGATATTTAAATTTTTTTCAAGCGGCAATCATTATGGAATGATTTGCGAATTCTGCCCCTGATCGCGGTTTTTGTCTGAACGAGTTTTTATCGGTCTCATTTACCGTGTTTTTATTGTGCGTAATGACAAATTAAAAGAATATTGTGTGGTGCTTACATGCTGCATTCTCGCGGCGTTCGACTTGAGGGTTTCCAAGAATGGATTAGTTAATCGTGTGCCATTAATCTGAGGGGTGATAGTTCATTAATTACTAAAAGGTACTTAACTATACAGTGAATGCATTATTGGAAAAGAAGTGGTTTGGGGGAAGGAATTCTTGCGGAGAGGATCGGGCACTAGCCGACTTGTAGTTTTTAGTCGGTACATATGTAGAATCACATGAAAACATATACATATGTATGTGAAGAGATAGCTAAGTTCAATATTATGATATATGTTTTGGTTATAGATTTCAACGACAAAATAAGTGAGATCTACATAATAATATGTGCCAAGTTCAATGATCTGTCCTGAGATCTATTTATAACAACATAAAATATTTAATAGCAACTTATAATATAATTTCCTTTTATAACTTAAAATAATTCATAAAAGGCTATGGTCACACTTAGTCAAGTCTGTTTTTGTCTGGGTTTTATATACGAATTATTGTTAAATACCTACTAAAACAGTTAAACGATTAATAAAACAGTTGAAAGATCCCAGCGAGCTAGATTTTCTTAAGAATAAGCGATAACTTGCGAAGGTAATATTATAAATCATATTAATGTAATTTGTCTACAGGCCAGTCAGTAGTAAAATTTCGATTTTTGGACGATAACATCGTTAAATAACCGTTTGTCGTTTGGTTATGGAAATTGTTGCACATGTTGGTATCTTGCAAGTTTCAATGTAGGTACGAGCAATTGAACATGTTTAAAAAGTGGCTCCAGTGGCTCGCCAGTTTTGTTACTTGCACTTGGCTTGACACCTACTAACGTACCTACCTACCGTGTGTCTAAGTCTAGATTAATAAATAAATATTGGTGTACAATTCACACACAACACCATCTGACCCCAAACTAAGCAAAGCTTGTACTATGGAAGCCAGATAGCGGATATAATACTTATATAGTTTTAAATACATACTTATTAATATCTTTACTTTTTGTTGGACTTATTACCTACCTACCTATTAAGTATTATGATTAACACGAAGAAGAATCTATGATTTCCCCGTATCGCATCGCGTTTAGGAGATGTTTGTATTTGCTGTAAATGCTCCGAACATAATGTAATAACGATTTGGCGTACGTACTATTGTGGTATAGTTGTGCGGCGCGGCTTCGCGCGTCATTAGCCAGCTGATTTGCATGCCGGCCGGCGCCAAAGCTCGTGAAAATGCCGCTTCATTACTATCAGCCGCTGAAAAATTGCTCCGAATCCGCCATTATGTATCGGTAATCGGTGTGTGAATGTTCTGATGTTCTGTTAATAGAGGACTATTGATTTTATAATTTGGCCTTTGTCTAGTCTCAAATGTATTTTAGTGGAACGACACCGTGAATGAAATGCCAAGCTTTGATATAACTTATCAATTCAGCAATATGGTGTGGTGTGTGAATTGTCCACCAATTATTTATTTTATTAACGTAAAACGAAAATTATTGATAGGTAGTCTACTTCGTGGATTTCTATTTTAGAGAACCATCAATGTTGATGGTTAAATCAAAAATACGTCTTCTTAAAGAAAGTATTTTTATTTTATATTTAGTTTTTTTTGTTTTGGTATTGGAATGGTATTATATAAGTTTTTTTTAAAAGCTTGTATTTTTTTACATGTGCAAGTTTTTCGAATCCCGTAGAATTTTTTATAATGGGATATAGGTGCGTATCATAAATATCTTCTTCATAAGTCTTCTGTGCTTGCGTTTGTAATTATCTCTTCCTAAACGGCTGGACCGATTTTAATGCAATTTTTTGTGTGTTTAAGTGGATTCGAAAATGCTTTAGTTCAGTATTTGTTTGTATTTAAGACGTGTAGGTACAGGACAACGTCTTTCGAGTCCTCTAGTAAATATCTAAAAATATTTCGTGTCACGAGGTTAGTCAGAGGAGTGAATATACAAGTATAGGTAACGACTTGACTCATTTTTTATCTCAATTTTTTATTTATAAATATTTCAGAATCAGTCAGTTATAAATTTTCAAATATTAAGAGTTCAGAGGAGTGAAAATACAAGTATAGGTACTTGTAACGACTTGAATCATTTTTATTTCTCAATTTTTATTTATAAATATTGGTGGACATTTTACACACAACACCATCTGACCTCAAACTAAGCAAAGCTTGTACTATGGCGGCCAGATAGTTGATCTAATACTTATATAGTTTTAAATACATACTTATTATACATAGAAACACCCAGACACAGTACAAGCATATGAAGTTATTTTTTTGGCGTCTGAAAAACGTCGAGAATGTTATAATACGATGTGCGCGCACACAGTCACGAAAAACCAACACTATGATGTTCGTTGGTCAACATTTTAATAAATATTGTAACTGTAATAAGCAGCCCTCTTAATGTTCCCACTGCTGGGACTTGGGACTGGGACTTCTCACAAGAAGAGAATCAAAAGTCAATTGCAAAACTAACTTCAGGTAACTTTTTGCCTTGAAAATATTTTGATCTACAAAAAGATCTACAATCTTCTTGCGTGCGTAGGTACCTACACACAGTTTTTTGATTGTCTTAGAAAAATACTAGCAATAAATATAAAACTTAATTAACCAAAATTACATAATATTAGAAAGTAGGTAAGTAAAAATCTAGCAGCTATTCCATAGATAATTTTTAATAATTAAATTACGAAAACATTTCCAATCCAATCTCCATTCGCTATGCGACAGGCCGTCACAATAGGAGCTACATTAATTCCATTGAACTCGGTAATTCGGCACTTATTCGCGCCTTTGTGATTGATGTTCTAGGAAATGTACTCTCGGGTACAGGGACGGAGCTAGAAACGGAAGGTCTTCCGCCTAAAAGGCTTATTAAACTTGTCTAAATTTAGTCGACTGAATTTAGAAGCAAGCTTTTAAACATATTAGAAGCAACGAATACTCGTTTCTGAATATCAGATGCTAGCTTACTGAATGCTATAACTTCTCGGAATTCACTAGAGACTAAATTTAGCCTAATGTAATAAGGCTTTCACTAAAACTGTCTTAATTATTTTATATGGTATAGGATATATTGTATTGGGCCTGTCTTTTATTTTCGGTTGAAATTACGGAGACAAAGCCAAAGCCAGTTGAAGCAGCAGAGGACCTAGTAGTAGGTAATTTACGCCTGTGCCAGGGTCCCTGGGCCCTGGGTACCATTGACACTCCGCTATTTATGGCATGGACAACACGGTATCGTATTTTATAACTTTTACAAGTTTGTACTGATGGAGCAGGATAAAATCGTGATACCTATGTAATGAAGGTATAGGTAATACCTCTATTATTGCAGTATACCTTAAAAAATTGTCCAAACAAACCGAAACACAGTGATATTTGCTTAATTATTGCTTGGCATTACTAGGCAAAGGCAGGCCAGACCAGGCGGACTCTTCATAGAGTCCAGTTTAAAAATATACCTGATTACGGCTCTGTTCGTATCAGATTGAATAAAACGCAGTGGCTTCTTTCACGGCGTGGCGCGATGCACAAAGGCCGCCAGTCAATTCGGTAGTAGTGAGTGTTGGCCACCCGCCGCACCGATTGCGATGAGAGAACTACCGGTAGTTCTTAGTTGCCTACGTCGGAATGTCTTCTAAGAGGAAGATATAACATCTTAATAATATGATACCTAACTGGAATGATTGTGTCGAAAATATACCTACCATGCTAATAAGATTCAGCTCAGCGTCAGACGAATTATGGCAAAAATGTTACACGTATTTTTAAAAAATAAAATAGATATAATTTTATCAATTTAATAAAAATTTACAGAGATATACTTAGATCATCAAACTTCTAAAGGAAGGGGTCTTCTTACAAATCGCATGTGACGTCATGCGTCATTCGAAACTTTTAAACACTCTTTCTTTACCCCACATTTTGTTTATGAAATAAAGGAAAAAAAAACGTGTTTACAATATATCTGACTGACTAATGTACTATTTTATTCATCTTACCAAAAAAACCGAATTAATTGTCAAAGTTTGGATCTTTGGATGTTTGTCGGAAAATTTCATGATTTTCCGACGATTTACAGAGTAAATTTGGTCATTTGATTAAGTACGGCATTGGTTCCATACAGTTTCAATATCTCTTCTAATCCATTATTGCGGCGTGCAACAATCATGTAACAAGGAGAAATGATCGAGAGTTGCAACCCCCATCTTCACCAGCACTCAGTTGGACAGCTTACAAGTGACGGCATAGTGCTGAATCTTGTTACTTTAACCCTTCTATCATCCTACATAGGTCTCCTGGTGGTTCGTTTGACCCATAAATTTTGTTCACGGGCCTGCAGTCTATAGGTACTACTTTTCATCGTGCGATAATACCTACCGGAAGCAGAAGTAACGCCTCGCGGGTGTACCCGCGTACTTATCGTTCCCTTTTTCCAGTTAAAAATAGCCTATTTGTACGAGGGTCAAACTGAAAGTTCTTAGAACTGGCCACTTATAAACAATGTAATAAAAAAATAATTCTATAATTTGAAAATAGAACTCTTTGCCAATATTACTGAGTATATACTTCATTCATTTGTCATTTGTTTTACGATTTGGCGGCAAATTGAAAATTGTCTGTGTAACGTCAACATGAATTTAACACGAGAAAATTTGCGTGCAATGATTTTTTATGACTTTCGATGTCATTTAAGTCAACAAGAAAGTTATGATAGACTACGATTGGCCTTTCACGATGAAGCCCCATCTCGTGCGACTGTTTACAACTGGTTTAATGAGTTTAAACGTGGTCGCACTAATCTCACTGATGATTTAAGTGAGGGACGGCCTTCTACGGCGACGACTGAAGATAACATCTGTGTTGTGCGGCGTATGATAGAGACTGACAAAAGAGTGACCTATCAGCAGATTCGGACAAGCTTAGGCATCGGTATGAGTCAAGTACACAAAATCCTACACGAACATTTAGCGGTCAGGAAGCTTTGCGCCCGGTGGATACCTCATAATTTGACTGAGGCTCAAAACTCCATCGTGTGGATTGGTGCCGTAAAATGATTGAAAGATTTAACGGAGGTGACTCAAATGCTGTGTTCGACATACTAACAGGTGACGAAAGCTGGATTTACTGTTATGATCCTGAAACCAAAAGACAATCTGCTCAGTGGGTGTTTCCTTTCGAGGAGTTGCCAACTAAAGTGAAGAGAGATCGAAGTGCGGGGAAAAAAATGGTGGCCTCGTTCTTTGGAAGGATAGGTCATTTCGCAACAATTGTGTTAGAGGATCAAATAACAGTTTCTGCAGAATGGTACACTACCAATTGTTTGCCACTTGTCTTGGAAAAAGTTCGAGAGAAACGACCTCGCAGTAGGATCCTCCTTCACCACGACAACGCCTCATCGCACACCGCCAAGCGAACGATCGACTATTTGGCGACATCAAACGTTGAATTACTGGGTCACCCGCCGTATAGCCCCGACCTCGCGCCTTGTGATTTTTATTTATTTTCAAAATTAAAGAAAACTTAAAGGAAATCGGTTTATGAATGCTGAAGAAGCGGTGGCTGCGTATCGCGATGCCATTGAAGAGACCCCTAAGGACGAGTGGGCAAAGTGCTTTTCCCAGTGGTTCCATCGCATGCAGCGGTGTATTGACGTGAATGGACAATATTTTGAAAAGATATAATAAAACTAATAACTGGCTAATGTAATCAGTTTTGATTTTCTAAGAACTTTCAGTTTGACCCTCGTATTACACAGCCCACATACTATAATTTAACTGTGTTCGAAATTCCTCCCCAATCCGTTCAGACGTGATTGAGCAACAAACATCGAAACTTTCGCGTTTATGATAGTAGTAGGATGTACAATGTCCTCCAAGGATGTGTCTCATCTGCCAACCTACAACCAGCGTTGTGGATTATGGCCTTGAATTTTTAATTGTGAACAAAAACCCCGAGTTTAAGCAGGAACGTAAAGCGTGCTGCTTAAGCTATAAAATAGGTATAAACGTTTCATTTTATGTTTGAAAAAATAAACATACATCCAAATTGAGAACCTCCTTGTTCGCAGTCATTGAACACAGATCAAATACCTTGGATTAATGTTAATTGTCTTTGTTTCCGAATTAGAAAATTAAAATGTAGTTTCACTAATTACTCTAAGTTGCCCGGAACACTCAATATTCCTCAAGTTGTTGGACATCCCACTGCGCCTTGACACATGTCGCCGAGCACCCCACAACTGCATCCCATCTAAAACAGTTGCTCTATGCGTTAGGCGGCGAATCAAACACGCCGCGTCACGACCTACCGAATTATGAGCACAAAGAGCCGTTGATACCGAATATTCCATATAAATATTGAGCTAATCGCCCTTTCAATGCAGCGGCCCGCTTTTTTATTAATAATTGATCGGAGAACAGCCAGTCATGCGCTGTATTGTGTCGACGAACGTATTTTTTGCCCTGAACAACTCATTAATGAGTTGAGTTGAGAGGCACATGACGCCGCTAGAGGGCGTGTGTGCGACGAAACTAATTTTCGATGAGTTCAGGATGTGAGTTAAATTCGGAACTAATTTTTGTTTGTGCTCCGATGGGTGATTAGCGTTTTTTTGTTGTTTAAACTTTCACACGGAGTACCTAGTAGTCGTCTATTCGTTATTATCAGATAAAATTAGTCTGCAAGTGGACTGATCAAAGTAGAGAAATATACCTACCACAACTGGGCTATTTTTTTTTTATTTCTGTTTGATATTAATGGATATAATTAGTAGGTATCTACTATGATCGATAAAACGTATGAAGAAGCTAAGTAATTCATCATGGGACATACTGATAGGTTAGCTCAATGATATGTTTTTCGTTTTATCGAAATAATAGATACCTACTAAACTTTCATGTCTTAATGAAAGATTAGGGTGGTTAAGTAAGACTGATGTCAAATAGGGCTCTTTTACTACTTTTATTATGGGTCATATTTTTATTTCCACTCGCTGCACCCCGCGGTTTGCCCGCGTATTTGACGTAGGTATCGCAGGTTTCTTGCGATCAAAAAAGGCCGATGTTCCAATCCAGACTATAACTAAGCTGTGTTCCTAATTTAAACCCGATCCGTTCAACCACTCCGACTTGATTGAGCAACAAACATTCAAACTTTAAAATGTATAGTTTAGCAGGTAGTATTGACGTGTAAATTGTACCTATATTTATGAATAAAATGGTTTGATTTTGAATATGGTGCGCTCTAAGTACTACATCTACTGTGTATAACCCTGTCGATGTATCTATTTAACCAATTAACGTAGTAATTAGGCACTTCGTCTGTATACCGTTACCCAACTTCTGTGAACTCTCAGATTACAAATAATCCTATTATTATAGCCGTGTGTCGTCACTTGACGACGCTCCGTTCCGTCCATCCCACTTATTTAATTAAACAGTCTCACACGTTTTCATAAAACAATAACTTTTAATTTTTAAGTATTATGGGCGCTTATAGGCGGTTAGGCTAACAGTAGCAGAAGCGTGGGAAGTCGGCTAAAAGCGCGCGTTTACCATGCTTCGGTGCGCTTTTGGGATACTAGGTAGTACGGAGTATTTACTTGTACGTATTTTAATATGAAAATAAATTTCAAATGTATTCGTTTGTATTTTGTTGTTTTGGACAGTGACTAGATAAAAAACGCCAAGGATGGGTGTGAGCGGCGTATTATGGGCGTATTTGTAATTTTAATGTTTATATGTGTGCATTGAAATAATATATCTTATAAAAAATAATGGTGCTCACAGGGACTGCCGGTAGAAGTAAAAACTTATAACTTAGAATACAGTTTAGTAATTAAAGAGCTCTATATTGTACGATACGTCACATTTATAGCTACATATATACTGTTATTACGTATGTCGGTGACGCGAGCTAACAGGATTTCACGCATATAAAATGCGTTGAACGCACACGTCACGCTTTGCTGCTGTGGTGCTCTGCTCCGCTCCAACGCTAAGCCGTGCCGCTGTGCAGCCACCACTGCTGCCGCCCGACATGCATCCCTTCGACATGTCGGCAACAGACGAGCATGCCTGCGAAGCAAACAAGAGATCAACGCTCTTTTTTTTCTTCAAAAATGATGCAAAATATCTTTGGAAAACCTATTTTCTACGCGAACCAATGCTTATGAAGAGTTTAGAATCGTATAGTTTGAGAAAATATTATAGGTACTCAATTAGGTAAACCTGTAAAAGCGTCAGTTTTTGAGTGTCGGATAAAGCGTCACGGTTATTTAGGTATTTGTGAAGCAAATCCATAAGATTTTCTCCTGCCAACCAACAAGTGATCAATGCTTATTTGTTTCTTCAAAAATAATCTTAAACAAGGTTTATGAAGAGTTTAGAGTCGCGGGCAGATTATTTATTAGCTTTATCTTAATATATATATTTTTACATACCCCTAAATTACGCGTCACGTGGTTTGTCCGGGATAGACTCATAAACTACTTAACTAATTTTAAACAAATTTGCACACCATCTGCAATTTGATCCAACTTAAGAAATATGATATTTTTTATTTCTATAAATGATCTCTATAATATGTCAATATCCGAGCAAAGCCGGAACTGGTCGCTAGTAGTTTAAAAAAACTTATACTCAATTAGGTATGCTTATAAAAGCGTCAGTTTTTGGGAGTCGGATAAAGCGTCACGGTTATTTAGGTATTCATGGGCACCGCAGCAAAAATGCGGTGTCATTGTTCGCAGATGCTACCACCAGATAATAATCGTTATTGTTTCAAAGCGGGAAATACATTCACTCCATTTAATATAATTGTGTTAATGAGAATCGTTATCAATTATAATTGTTGCGTTTAAACCGACATAACTCTTGTGGGGAACGGTGAGGTAGTTTATTGTGTGAAACGGAGTTATTCGGTGTTGGTTATTGATGTTTGTTTTGGATTTAGTACAGTAGCTTTGTGTAGTTACGCTTGGTCTAGAAAGCTATGGCTGACGTTAAAGTTACGGCTGGTCTAGTAAGTTACGGCTGGTCTAGTAAGTTACGAGTGGTCTAGTAAGTTACGGCTGGCCTAGTAAGCTACTGCTGGTCTAGTAAGTTACGGCTGGTCTAGTAAGTTACTGCTGGTCTAGTTAGTTACGGCTGATCTAGTAAGTTACGGCTGCTCTAGTAAGTTACGGCTGCTCTAGTAAGTTACGGCCGCTCTAGTAGGTTACGGCTGCTCTAGTAAGTTACGGCTGGTCTAGTAAGTTACGGCTGCCCTAGAAGGTAAGTTACGGCAGATCTAGTTAGTTACGGCTGCTCTAGCAAATTACAGCTGGTCTAATTAGTTATGGCTCTATGGCTGGTATATAAAGTGACGGTTTGTCTATTAAGTTACGGCTGGTCTAATAAGTTACGGCTGTCCTAGTCGGGAAAACAGCAACTGCCGATTCGGAGACGATACCCTTATTCAAATCCCACGCGCGGCTGTCTTTACGAAGTCATGTGGGTAACTTAAAAACGGCGATAACAATACATCGTGAGGAAACCGATAAGTTCCTAGAATCTTTCGAATTCTTGCGTCTTCCACGAACCCGCACTGGACCAGCGTGGTGGATTATGGCTTTTGACTCTCTTCTTGCTGGAGAAGGACTTGAGCCCCAGCAGTGGTAACATTTAGCGGGCTGCTTATGCTACATTCGTTTTGAAAATTACCTAAGTACCTATCTCAAATGAAATGAAATCTATTAATGGCTCGTTTTGTGCTCTTAACTTACCTCGAATGTTAAGCTACCTAACTACCTATTAGTCTATTAGGTAGGTACGCCTCGCGGTGAACCTGCGGCTTAAAAACCTTATCTTTATCGGGACAAAAAGTAGCCAACGTGTTAATCCTGGTAATGTACATATGTATTTCCTTTAATTCAATTCACAAGGAGATAGTCGAAGCCATAACTAGCCAAGTCCGGGTTGGCGGATAACTCATATCTACTGTCAGAAGATCTCTTTCTTGGAACACACTGGTTTCTTCACGTTGTTTTTCACCGTCAAAACCAGTGGTGATGGCTAAATCGTAGGTATATTAAAAAATGTAGACAGCGACCGTATCAATCAAACTGAAAGTTGAAAAGTAGCATCGAGAGACATTTTTGTTGAATTTGTTTTAGTATGTATTTTGTTTGCGCTTAAAACGGCCTTGTCCGAATGCGGTCTACAACGGATTGTGTTTAACTAGAAGAAAGCGATTCAGTCTCGATGTAAAGAAGACTTAAACTCAAAAATAAATATGTATTTATAATTAATCATTGCATCATTAAATTCGGCACAAAGTTGATCCGTTCAGTCTGCCGTGCAGTTTCTGACTTCACCTTTAAAGCGGAATACCTACTATTTAATCCGCATCTACAAAAAACTGTTCTTTAAAAAGTGTGGTTTGGACTATATGAAGTATTTAGAACAGGTGATATTTTTCACAGTTGATAGAATTGGATCGAAAGTAAAAGTTAATCGTAATGATGAGTGAAACAAGTCGATTTCTATGAAACGTGTTGTAAGTACATACACTCTGCATAACCCTAGTTCTATACACTCGTATCTGCATGATCTAGAAATCTAATTAAAAGGTAACCAAGCAAAACAACTCTATAAAGTGAAGACATGGAAAACTCATTGCTCAACCGACCTGGAAAACTAACTATGTTTCATAAAAACGCTCATTTGACGGATGAAACGCATCGCACGCAAACCGCGAGTCTAAACAATGAATAGTAAACTCTTACACATACGTAAGTATCTATATCTACGCGTCTAATGACGTGGAAACCGATTCCGAGACTGGGCAAAAACGAGATAAGTCGGAGCAGTCACTTTGTAAAACACTGAATAATGGCAAGAAATAACCGTTTTACAAGAAATAATCATAGTGTAGGTAGCAAAAACAAGCTATTAATGCGAGCTTCGCTTGTTTAGTATTCATAAGTAAATTAACGCGAGCTCTCACACCGATGAATGCTCGCGTATTAAGGGGATGAAAAACTTATGTTGCCGTTACTTCAGTTAGCAGCAATCGGATTAGTTTTGTTCTATGTCGTTGGTCATTATATAGACGCTACAAGGAACTACACGTGTATTATTGGTTGCACTTGAATGCGTTTATCATGAGTACGTAAAGAAGTATTACACTATACATTTTATGTACTCTCGTATAACTTTTTAACCGACTTAAGGTACAGAAAATCTTGGTGGTTCAATGGCTAGAACGTCTAATTCAACAATCGAGAAGTCGCAGATTCGAAGCCCGACTGATTACTATTTTTCCAAGTGTAGAATTATTCATCACCACTAACTTTAATGGTGAAAGAAGACATCGAGAGGAAACTGGAGTGTTCCAAGAACACTCCGAGGAATACGACGTGTCGTCCACCAACACCACTTTTTGTAGTGGTAGGACTCTTGGCAGAGTCCGCCTCGGGAAGTACCACACAGTTATTCTACCGCCAAGCAGTAATGTGCAAACATTACTGTGTTCCGGTTTGAAGGGCAATGTTTCCAGAGAAATTACAGGGCTTAGAGATATAAGATCTTAGATCTCTGGGAGACGAGCGCAGTGCAGTGCTAGGTAATGATTCGGACTCTTCATGTTCCAATAGCTGCGTGTCACTGTGCTGTTATGTGTCAGGCATGTTGCTTACCATCAGGCACATGTCCTGACAGTCTCGTAACTCTTTATTTAAAAAAAAAAATTGGTCATCGTCGTGGATTATGACTAGTGTCATTGTTAGAGAAGGTCCCAAAGTCTATATCACTGCCTACTATTGCGTTCGTCATCTAATGACATGACCGTTTTCTTTTCGCCCCGCAAATTACCCAGTAAATTAAACCAGAGCTCAGTAATAAATAGGTTTACTATATTACTGCTTATCAGCAGAGATTTGGTAGAAAAACCATGGAAATTAGTACCACAGTTCCCAGGTGGCATCTGCAGAAATTCCTATCACTATTAATACCGGTTTGCTACAATTCACGTGCCAATTTAATAAAAAAACAACTTTGTAGCAAATCAACATGCTATAAGGGCATTTTGGTAGACTAAATCCATACTAATATTACAAAGCTGAAGAGTTTGTTTGTTTTAACGCTAGGATCTCGGGAACTACGTGTCCGAATTTAAAGACTCGTTTTCTATGGGAGAGTTCATTTATCGACGAAGGCTATGCAATATTACGCTACTATCAACTGAAGAATGTAACAAAAACGGGAAAAATAATCCTTTTTGAGAGCTTTCGTACCGTGCGTTGACGTAACAGCATGCAAGATTACGCCATTATGTTATGTTAACCTTTGCTAATAAAATCTGTTCTGAGTTGGTACGATCAATTTTCGACAGATGGCGTAGCACGTAGCTGAGGAGGTTTTCTGTTTGAACGCGATATTCCCAGGAATTACAGAACCGATTTAAAAAAATCTTTCACCGTTGGATATTCTCGGGATCCCTAAATGCTATAACTATATATGTACCACGGGCGAAGCCGGGGCGGACATCTAGTATGTATATTTTTATTAGGATTCAGCGGTAAGGTCATGTGTGAATGTATGTATATTGTCGCAGATGCAGAAGCCAAGTGGGTATTTACGAAACGATTTCACTCGGGTAACTCGAGCGCGCACGGTCGAGCGGAGCCTGTGGTCACTCGCTCAGGCTGCGAACACACACGGGCCTGCACTCGATGCCGTATCAATTACACATAGGCTATCGAGATTATTTCTGTAATGAGACGTCTTTAAAAATATAATTCGAGACTACGTACTAGATGACTAATGGGCTTTTTATTCCCCACTACATTCATTAATTTCGCGTGATAATCAGATTGTTAATTGACTTTTCTCGTAAAAGTGAAATAAGAATGAAAAACTTAGCTAGCAAGCATATAAAAAATATTAGTTTTAGGATAGAGGTGTGGTGAGGTGCAGGATTCAAATAGATCTGTTTAACACAGTTCTCAATTCTACCTGGTGTGGCGCCAATCATTCATTTTGTAAAAAAACATGTAACAAAGATTAATTAGCTATGGTGAAACAGCTCTTTTGCATCTTCAAAACGCCTAACTAAATTTGATTATCGTGTATGCTATTTATTTAAAGCAAATTTGTTACACGTTTGAATTATAACAAATGCGATAGTCTCGCATGTGACTTCGTCTGGCTAATGAACTTTGGGCTAGCGTCTAGCGCAGAAAGGTACGTAAAGCATACCTACCTTGAAACTTTTCATATGGCATATACTTATAACTAACCAAAGAGTACACGTACTACGTAGGTATAGAACTGGCACAACGCTTACACCGAAAGCACGGGTAGCAGCTTTCTTGCCTTGTCGCTCTTGTGGCAGTGTTATATTTTTGTCGCGGTACATCACTCTGTTGCCATAGAAAGTATGCACCTCATCTGCTTACAATTAACACAAAGGAACCTTGCATAAAATCGAACTCAATACGTAGTATATGTAAACTCTTTGCTAAAAACTATACTTCCGTACTCAACGAGTCATCTCGTGCAATGACTACCGCAAGGGATTTTCAGATAGTACAACCTCGACTTGGGCTGACGCCGCGTTGGTAGGGTAGAAAACGGCATGGCCAAGGCTTGGATTTTCAGAGTGGGGTACCCTGCGGCCCTATCAGGGAAGATCTAGCACTTGCCGACTTACACACTAGCCGGTAAACATACCGGCTAGTGTGTAAGTCGGTAATAGGAATATCAGATCTATATCTATACTTATAATAAAACTGTAACGGGTCGAATTCTGTACATTGAAGATATTTTGAAAAAATTTTTTTGGGGCACTCCATAGTCGATACTGATTGCGAAACTGCATTTTTTTTCTTTCATGTCTGTCTGTCTGTCTGTCTGTCTTTCTGTATAGGGATCACGCATCACGCCGAAACTACTGATTCAATTCAGCTGAAACTTGGCATGATTTTAGTTTATACTAAGGACATTGCTGTAGGCTACTTTTGATCCCCAAATTCTGATTGGTTTTCTTGCGGGAGGGTGTGAAAGTCAGAATGTGTATTTGGTTGTAACTCATGTTTGCGTTGTTTAATTTCATTAATTCTTTTTTTTGGTAGAAAGAACACATTATTTATATTGTCCCGTCAAAATTTGAACAATATCGGTCTGTTGGTTCGAAAATTACATAAACATTAAAAATAACGACACGCGTGGCGCGTTCAGTACATACTAACTACTAAGTATTCTGTGTATCACAGACGATCCACAGAATATCTAGATTCTAGAAAGTGCCCACGTGATCGCGTCGCGTCGTTTTGGACGACAAAATAATTGTCAAAAATATATTTTTTGTGGAAAAACAAACATCATTCGGTTAGAATCGACTTCAAACAAGGAGGATGTTCTCAATCGGGGTGCATGTTTTTTATTTTACGCGATAACTCCGCTAATTGTTAGTTGATTTTGATAATTTCTTTTTGTTTGGTAGAAAATACTTCAGAGGTGATCTTAGATATCGAAAACAGGGAGGTAGTTTTCAAATATCAACAAAAACTAAAATCAGCTTAGATTTTTTCTTAACTTTTATAGGTTTACACTTGACCGCCATCTCGCCTGATGTTAAACGACAATGCGGTCTACGATGGAGCGTGTTTACCTAGAAATAACCGATTCACTCTCGATTTGAAGACACAAAGATTGTAATCATCGGGGAAAACCCACTCAGGCAACGTATTCCACAGCCTAGATGTTCTTATCACTAAATTAGAGTCAAATCTCTTCGTTCGTGTCTTTGGAACATCAACCATGAAACGATGTCGCTTTTTCGAGCTACGAGCATTCCGATAAAAAAGGGCAAGGTGGTATCAGATCATGCAAATCAGTCGCACACTCTCCGAAGTGTATCCGATAAAAAACCGATAGGCTAGCTAAGATTTATCTGTACGACATAGTAATACCTTCTTATAAAATTTTGTCGAATGACAGAATTAAATTACCTGTCATTGAAGTAGATTTTTGTATTTTGGAGAAAACATATCAGCATAATAAGTAGCAGCATAAACAGCCCATTAAATGTTCCCACTGCTGGGCGTCGGGGCCTTCTCTCGCAAGGAGAGAGACCAGTGTCGGTTGGTGGATAACATATGACTTAGAACTTAGATTATAGGTAGATTTCGGTTTCTTCACGGTGTTTTCCTTCACCGTTTTAATTACCGGCATTACGAACATGACTCTGAAAAGATAGTGGTGCGCGTGATTTTGAACCCTGGGTCTCCGGATCGACAGTCACCGTTCTCCCGACTAGGTCAGCTGTAACTTACTAGACCAGCCGTAACTTATTAGAAAACGTATTATTTCAATCCAAATACTGTTTAAAATTTAAAGGTAGTGTTCAACAAGCTTCGGTGACCGAAGCAGACCGTTGTTAGGGTTCCGTACACAAAGGGTAAAAACGGGACCCTATTACTGAGACTTCGCTATCCGTCCGTCCGTCCGTCCGTCTGTCACCAGGCTGTATCTCAAAAACGGTGATAGCTAGACAGTTGAAATTTTCGCAGATGATGTATTTCTATTGCCGATTTAATCATGGCGGAACATATCAAGTGATCGGGTTGAAATTTGAAATATAATTAGTTTACAGTCTGGAAGAACACATAGGCTAAACATTGCCTATGTATAAGTACTCTATGTATTACGTAACAAACATCCAAACAGTGACATTCATAATATTTACAGGACAACGTTGGAACGGCTGAACATATTTGGATGGAATTCGAAACACACGTAGTTTGAACTCAGAAATAACAAATCGGTTACTTATAGGTTACTGTCACGTAGGAAAGACTAAGCAAATTTGGTAGAAAATTGAAACAGAAATAACTCATAGTCTGAAATACCACATTTATGTATTTATTACCTATCAACCTGAAAAGAAGCATGGGCCCTAAGGAAACAAATATTAACTATCACGTCAAAACGTCACAACGATATGGGTTGACATACAAAACACATATAGTTTAGAGTCTAAAATTTCACATGGGCTAATAAGTCTACATTTTCATTTAACTCCATATTAATTTAAGCATACATTTTCGTCAGGAACTTGATGTGATGGTAAGGTAAAAGCCAAAATGAAAAATATGTGCACCCGTTATGGCGTAGATAATATAGGTGATTTGCGTTCACAATCAAAATAACAAGCAACATAATATTCTCATTAGACGGCACTAATGCCAGTTTAAATCTAAAAGCACTAAAGGCCATTTAAATCGATGTTTTGCTATTGTGGTATGTATTTTTCTTTCATCACTAGGTGGCGTTACTGGTATTCTAAATTGTACTAATAAGTTTTGCTGCTAAAAGGATTATGATGCCAAATTTGGATTCTTTCGTTCTTGATTTTTTCTGTGTTACCTACAATTAAATTCATACATTAACATTTCACTAGGACTTGGCTTAGATTTACGGGTTCAACTTGCTTGAATATCATTAAAACTCAAAATTTTAATTATTTTGATTCCACACAGGCTTCGTTCAAAATTTTACGCCGGCAAAGTTGCGGGTAACAGCTAGAAAACAGCTTGCGGATATAAAGAAATAGGCAAGTAGGTATCAGATCATGCACATTAGCTTCAGACTTTTCATAATGTATCCTATAAAAATCCTACAAACTTAACACTTCCGGCTATGTTCGATACTACGAAACCTTACTAAGTATGTTTGATTTTGTTTAAAAAAAAAAATAAAGATGCTAAAATTAAATAATTTTTGTGTGGAAAAACAAATTCACTCAAACTCAAAGGTTTTTTCAATGACTACTTATCCAAATATTTGACGTACGATAGCTCCAATTAATGTATAAGTCAGTAACATCTGCTTACGCGAACGAAGTAGCGGGTTCAGCTAGTACTATATATAGATATATTATTATCTGATGTCGACGTGACTTTAGTTCTCGGACAGATTAACCTTGTTGGGAATACAATCTTTCCATAGCTCGTTGAGCTACTTTGAATTTACGCATCGCTTTCACTGTCAGAGTCCACGGTTTAGCGGCGTAGATCATGGACAATATGTAGACAAACTACGAACAATTATTTTATTATATTTATTAAGATTTCGATTTAGAGCGGCAATAAGAACATAAGAAGTACTATATTTAATTATTTGGTAAACTTATATTATTTTTATTTCTCTCCTCTCACAAGGAGAAAATCAAGGTCATAGCTTACCAAGCTGGCCCACGCAAGTTAGCGGATGACCTTCGAAACATACCTTCGAAAAAATTTAAGAACATTTCGATTTCTTCATGATATTTTTCTTATCCGTTAAAGCCTTGAATGATGACGCCCTTGTACGTCTACTCTTGGAACAATTTACAGAGGTCCAGGCTGGATTCAGGCTGATAGAACCCACGACCACACTATTATGAATCGTGTGTTTTAGTCTAAATAATCCTGCTAATATTTTAAATGTTAGAATTTAAAACTTCTGAATGGATCGGGTTGAAATTTGGAATACAGAAAGACACTTAGCCTGGTATTTTGATCCTGGGATAATAATTGAAACGTTAACTACGCGGGTAAACCCGCGCAGTGCTGCTAGTGTCTTTATATGAGTAAAAAATATTGATTGCTGGTTTTGTCAGGTTGTCTATCCGTCTTCATGTTATCGACCGATTGAATCGGAATGAAGACCACGATTCGTTCGTTAGCCTATTAGTGCCGTGCTCACATAGCTAATGTTCATAAACTGTTGATGTGTGCGGTAGCCGCAAGTGTCGCGTTACGCGTCGCCAGTACCTACATTATCTAACCAATAGTTTAGTTCAACATATCAGCTTACCTCCTTCGATGTAGCTTTACTCTTATTTTATTAACTGACTTATTGTTTATACACAAAAAACAACTTCCTACCGATGAATGAAAAAAACTCTAGTATCAAATAAAGCTGAAGAATTTATGTTCAAACCTTCAGACCAATAAACTTCAACGGCCAATCAGTCGGGTATCTACAAATCTGATAGACATAAGACCGTGGGGAAAACTATTTTCTAAATTTTGAAAACGATGACAGATGAAAGTATCTGGTAGTAGCGGTTCGTACGTATATAGTTGTTTTAATTCATTGACATGCCTAGACTGTCATCTCTTCTTATTGTACGACTATACTAGTTAACGATGGAACACTTCCTATACTTATTACCTATAAACCGGTTCGTTTCCGAATTCAACGAACTGTCTATGTCTAAATAATTATGTGTTATGTTTCCCCTTGTCGGTACTAAAACCCTAAGTAAGTACCTACTTAGATAATTATTTCGAGAATTCCAACTTTCTTTATTTTCGCTTCTATTTTTTCAGTTTGAGAACGTCATAAACTTGACATATTATTTACTTTTAAGCAGTGCCGGATTAGCCATATAGCAAGTGTAGCAAATGCTACGGGCCCCGCGCGAACTGGGGGCCCCGCGCACCGAACTAGCGTAGTGGGCCGGGCATCTGTGCCCGGACAAAGAAAATAAAAATAGCTCGAGCAAGCAAACCAAGGTACCTTGACAGAAATTGCTACAGGCCCCGCGCTGGCTTAATCCGGCACTGGTTTTAAGGTTATTCTACTATGACTATTTCTGCTCCAATGAAGTACATAAATGACTCTCCCGTTGATCAAGCGTTCTGCAGTGTCGAAATTACGGCGATGTAACCGAACGGAAGCCATAAGTAATATAAAGTCCTATTTCTATTCCAAGGTTCAACTTTTAAATAAATTTCGTAAGCAGGTCCTAATAACTAATAACATGATATTAGATTGTCTTCTCGTGACCACGGGTTGTGACAACGCTGCCGAAACGTCGAGGTATTTAAACAATGAAATATTCGTGATTAAGCCCCGTAGGTACTATATAAATATTAAAGATTTGAAGATATATGTAGTTGTTGGTAAATTGGTTAAGAATCGAACCTGCACTACAAACAAACGACTCTCTAACCATGCAATCGTCGGCCGGTTGCACAGTTGATCAGTATTTAGTTAAGATTATCTGCGTTTACCGAGCGAGTCGAGTCAACCACAATCTAATATTATGTATTCTATGCCACAGCCACGCACACAGACGAATCAGCCCATACCCGTATCTTGAATGTAACTCAGCTGTTAGACCGCAACTCTCAGTGAAACCTAATTATACCAGTAATTACATTTACATTGTTAGTTTTAATTAAAATAATCACTATAGACAGTAGTTCACAGAATAGGCATGTAGATCGTATAGACTACGTTTAAATTACCTAATATCTAGTACTCGATGAGGTAGGTAGGTACTGTTATAATTATTACGACCACATTTGATAATGGAAATTAAATTCATTTAATCCAGATTAAACATACCTATTTTAAATTGCGTATAGGTACATCTAAACAAATAAATAAAATGTAAGTGTCTGTTTGTTATTCTACGAGTAGAGCGACAGTTTTTCACAGTATGCACATGGAAGTATCTATATCCAAAGAGTTTACATAATTATATTATACTACGTATAGAGTTATAACAAATGCTTTACACTGATAACATGGGTCTGATCGCACTTGTCTTCTCGCTCTTGTGGAAGTGTCATACGTCTGTCACGGCACATCACTCTGTTGCCATAGCTAACACACATCTCATCTGCTTACGATTGGTACAAAGGAACCGTGCGGAAAACCTGATCTATTTACTTATACTCTATCTAAGCTTATTTACGGTATTTACTTATGGATTTTGTTTTTTTGTCTGTGCAACGGGTTACACCGCGGGGCGCAGGAAGTGCTGAAATAAAAAACTTTTTATTTTATTATTAAAGCATTAGCATTTTTTTTGACAACCTACAACGAGTATGACTCAACCTTCACGTTTTATGGACCGCACTATTGGATTTTTCTATTTTTACAATGTTTTATGTCTACATAGTATTTTCTTTTCTTCATTCCTACAAGCAGCGACTTACATACTCGAAGAATATGCTTAATTATATACTGAGAAATAATGTTCGGCTATATTGTAGCTATTGCGATTCTAACCTGGACTAGATAGCACTGTCGAGGCAAAGCGAGGAAGGCTATAGCCATCAGTGATATAAGAAGCTGTGGGTATGATAAAGATGAGAGAAATGACGCGAATACGTGGAATAATACTTTTGAAAGGAACTTTTAGAATCAGCTAAAACGTAAGCTGGTGCCCTTTGTCAACAAAATGTTAGCTGTATTTTTTTCGTGATTTCATGGTGGATTCCGTTTACAGCATGCGCGGCAGCTCTTACAAAGAGAGTCAAGATCCAGCACGCTGGCCAAGCGTATATTGGTGAATGACTCATGTCCTCGCAAGATATCTTCCTAGATACATACGACGTACTTTTTACTGATCATTTACGATTGTATGCTTATCTACTAAATATTCACCGTATTTTGGTAATTTACGACTTCCTTTATTGGTAATTTTTCCAAGGCAGAATGCGTAAATATTTTCTCAGTCAGTCGGTCTTAACTCAGTCTGCATTTCGACCGGAATTATGGTACATAGAATTTCGTTTGACCAAAAAAGTACACCAAACTTACTAAGGTACGTACCTACTCTAGATGCTGTGGTCAATACACGATCTGAACAGATGCACGTCAAGTGTTTAATAGGCTATATGCACAAGATACGTGGAGGCAGCCTCTCGGCCCATTGGCCCCGCGTCGCTGCTACTATCCATAATCGATATGAAGCATCGATTTTATCGATGGACATTCGATTTTGTTTTGGGATGGCTGTCACTCGATATTTAAGAGCTAATTGAATTTGATCTGGTTGAAATGGCTACTCGTTTTTGTCGTCTTAAAATGCTTACGGTGTTTTGTTACCTTTCGCTTATTTGTTGACGTATTGGGCGTATGTAATGTTTTAGTTACATTTTTTTAACAAATTAAATTAATTTCAGGCCGTACTATTAGTTACTTAATACTAACAGTAACCCGTGGTTTCGCACACATAGTTTCTCATCCTTTTATTTTCCTGGGATAAAAAATGTTGCTAAAAAGCCTTGTTATTCCATCTAAGTAAGTATTATGACTGGCCTCGTGGTTTAGTGGGTAGTAACTCTGCCTGCGAAGCCGAGGATCGTGGGATCGATTCCCACCCGGTGCAAATATTTATGTGATGAATTCAAATGTTTGCGCTGTGTCTGGGTGTTTATATATATAATAAGTATATGTATATAAAACTATATATATATATTATATCAGCTATCTGGCCGCCATAGTACAAGCTTTGCTTAGTTTGGGGTCAGATGGTGTTGTGTGTGAATTGTCCACCAATATCTATTTATTATTTAATATAATCTATCTAACCAAATTTCCAGATCTTGTAGTTATTGAAAGAGTAGGTAATAGTAGAATAGAATTTTACGAGTTTAAAATTTTTACCGTTTCCCTATATTTTCCTTTTCTTCTCCTAATGAAAGACACATGTAGGTATAATTAATAAATAAATATATCACGGACGCTGGATCGCGGAGTGACTAATTTTAATAATACAAAAAGTAGGACATACAAGACATATTCATACGATTGGCCCATTGCTGAATAAAAATATTAAATACTAGCTGAACCCGCTACTTCGTTCGCGTAAGCAGATGATACTGACTTATACATTAATTGGAACTATCGTACGTCAAATATTTGGATTATTAGTCATTGAAAAACCTTTGAGTTTGATTATTTAATTTTATCATCTTTATTTTCTTTTTTTAAACAAAATCAAACATACTTAGTAAGGTTTCGTAATCGAACATAGCCGCAAGTGTTAAGTTTGTAGGATTTTATAGGATACACATCTGAAGCTAATGTGCATGATCTGATACCTACTTACCTATTTCTTTTTATCCGTTTTCTAGCTGTTACCCGCTATCAAAATTTTGAACGAAGCCTGTGTGGAATCAAAATAATTAAAATTTGAGTTTTAATGATATTCAAGCAAGTTGAACCCGTGAATCCTAGTCCACGTGAAATGTTAATGTATGAATTTAATTGTAGGTAACACAGAAAAAAATCAGAACGAATGAATCCAAATTTGGCATCATAATCCTTTTAGCAGCAAAAACCCGTTTTAGAATACCAGTAACGCCACCTAGTGATGAAAAAAAAAAACATACCACAAAAGCAAAACATCGATTTAAATGGCCTTTAGTGCTTTTAGATTTAAACTGGCATTACGCCGTCTAATGAGAATATTATGTTGCTTGTTATTTTGATTGTGAACGCAAATCACCTATATTATCTACGAAAACAGGTGCATATATTTTTCTTTTGGCTTTTACCTTACATCACATCACCTTATTTGCTTATAATTGGAGTTAAATGAAAATGTAGACTTATTAGCCCATGTGAAATTTTAGACTCTAAACTATATGTGTTTCGTATGTCAAAATATCGTTGTGCCGTTTTGACGTGAAAGTAATATTTGTTTCCTTAGGGTCCATGCTTTTTTCAGGTTGATGGGTAATAAATACATAAATGGCAGACTATGAGTTATTTCTGTTTCAATTGTCTACAAATTTGCTGTCTTTCCTACGTCACAGTAACCTATAAGTAACCGATTTGTTATTTCTGAGTTCAAACTACGTGTGTTTCAATTCCATCCAAATATGTTCAGGTTCGTGTCCTGTAAATATTATGAATGTCACTGTTTGGATGTTTGTTACCATAGAGTAGACATAGGCAATGGTTCATGTGTTCTTCGAACTGTAACCTAATTCTACAAATTTCAACCCGATCACCGTTCCGCCATGATTAAATCGGCAATAGAAATACATCATCTGCGAAAATTTCAACTGTCTAGCTATCACCGTTCTTGAGATACAGCCTGGTGACATAGCGAAGTCTCAGTAATAGGGTCCCGTTTTTACCCTTTGTGTACGGAACCCTAACAACGGTCTGACCGAGCTTGTTGAAAACCTTTAAATTTTAAACAGTATTTGGATTGAAATAATACGTTTTCTAATAAGTTACAGCTGGTCTAGAAACTGACCTAGTCGAAAACGGCGACTGTCGATCCGGAGACCCAGGGTTCAAAATCAATATCTTTTCAGAGTCATGTTCGTAATGCCGGTAATTAAAACGGTGAAGGAAAACACCGTGAAGAAACCGAAATCTACCTATAATCTAAGTTCTAAGTCATATGTTATCCACCAACCGACACTGGGCCAGCGTGGTGGATTATAGCCTGTCTCTCTCCTTGCGAGAAAGGCCCCGACACCCAGCAGTGGAACATTTAATGGGCTGTTTATGCTGCTACTTATTATGCTGATATGTTTTCTCCAAAATACAAAAATCTACTTCAATGACAGGTAATTTAATTCTGTCATTCGACTAAATTTTATAAGAAGGTATAACTATGTCGTACAGATAAATCTTAGCTAGCCTATCGGTTTTTATCGGATACACTTCGGAGAGTGTGCGACTGATTTGCATGATCTGATACCACCTTGCCCTTTTTATCGGAATGCTCGTAGCTGGAAAAGCGACATCGTTTCATGGTTGTTGTTCCAAAGACGAACGAACGAAGAGATTTTACTCTAATTTTGTGATAAGAACATCTAGGCTGTGGAATACGTTGCCTGAGTGGGTTTTCCCGATGATTACAATCTTTGTGTACAAATCGAGAGTGAATCGGTTATTTCTAGGTAAACACGCTCCATCGTAGACCGCATTGTCGTTTAACATCAGGCGAGATGGCGGTCAAGTGTAAACCTATAAAAGTTAAAAAAAAAATCTAAGCTGATTTTAGTTTTTTGTTGATATTTGAAAAACTACTTCCCTGTTTTCGATATCTAAGATCACCTCTGTGCTGTTATGTGTCAGGCATGTTGCTTACCATCAGGCACATGTCCTGATCGTCTCGTCACTCTATATTTAAAAAAAAAAAAAAAAAAAAAGTATTTTCTACCAAACAAAAAAGGAATTATCAAAATCAACTAACAATTAGCGGAGTTATCGCGTAAAATAAAAAAACATGCAACCCGATTGAGAACATCCTCCTTGTTTGAAGTCGATTATAACCGAATGATGTTTGTTTTTCCACAAAAAAATATATTTTTGACAATTATTTTGTCGTCCAAAACGACGCGAAGCGATCACGTGGGCACTTTCTAGAATCTAGATATTCTGTGGATCGTCTGTGATACACAGAATACTTAATGAGTAGTATGTACTGAACGCGCCGCGCGTGTCGTTATTATTTAATGTTTATGTAATTTTCGAACCAACAGACCGATATTGTTCAAATTTTGACGGGACAATATAAATAATGTGTTCTTTCTAACAAAAAAATAATTAATGAAATTAAACAACGCAAACATGAGTTACAACCAAATACACATTCTGACTTTCACCCCCTCCTGCAAGAAAACCGATCAGAATTTGGGGATCAAAAGTAGCCTACAGCAATGTCCTTAGTATAAACTAAAATCATGCCAAGTTTCAGCTGAATTGAATCAGTAGTTTCGGCGTGATGCGTGATCCCTATACAGAAAGACAGACAGACAGACAGACAGACAGACAGACATGAAAGAAAAAAAATGCAGTTTCGCAATCAGTATCGACTATGGAGTGCCCCAAAAAAAAAATTTTCAAAATATCTTCAATGTACAGAATTCGACCCGTTACAGTTTTATTATAAGTATAGATACCAATAATTTAGTAAAGGTCAAAGTTTGGATGTCTGTTGCTCATTCACGTCAGAACGGCAGAACGGATCGGATTGAAACTTGGATCCAAATTAGATTGTAATCTGAAATACCGAATAAACACTTTTATTGCGGTAAAATATTATCAGGAACCACCACTGCGCGCGTAACACTGCCAGGCAGTTCTAGTTTATATTTTCTACAAAATAGTTATTTGTTTTGTATTTGTACAGAACCCTTTGTACAGAACCCCGACAATCCACCGAATTATTTCACAAGCCAAACAAACCCATTGTCACAGAAAATCACAACGCGTTACGCGTTCTCACTCCATTGCCGAGGACAAGTTTAAACGCACGAAAAATACGACATTCTCCATCGACACCTCTACTGCCATTCGATACTATTCGATTCGGACGAACGATTACGAGATACGGTGTCGATAGCAAACAACTAGGTTTAATGGATCTATTTCACGAGTTGATTTGTCGGATTCGATTATGTGATTTTGGCATTGTGTGATTTGTTTCGCAATAAATTGACCTTGTATCAATTACTGGCAACTATGCACTGGTCAATCGTCCAATTATATAAAACTCTGCGTGCTTTTCCATTTCAACGACAAAGTAACTGTTTTATATTACCTACTTAGACAAATAATGACCCGTTAAATAGGCTTGAAACACAGATTTCTAAACAGATGAAACCTTCGTGAACGACACTGTGAGGCCAGTCATTAGTTATGTATGCGTGACAGCTCTCATCGACGTTGTCAAATTACTCACGTTGGTGTTCGTGTAATGTTCCCAGTCTTCAGAAAAAGTCCCACTATTGTTGTCTTAAGCTTTGGAAATTTTCACGTATAATAAACACATAAAACATTATTTTAAAATAATTTAGTATTACACCGATAATATATAATGCAAGGATTTCTTGCTAATAACAAGAAATCTGATTTCCATTATAAGAAGTTAAGAATTTTGATTTTACATGCAACCAAAAATCAAGTTGAATCGCAAATATTAATTAGTATGATTTGCTCCCTTAGATAGTTTAAACAAAAACCAAAACAATCATCTTTACCACCAAAACTAGTTTTAATAAAATGCATATGGGCTACCTTTTATAGGGCCAAACAACAAACCAAAAAAAAAAGAAACAAATAATCGTTTAAACGATTCACTAATGCTTCACTTTTTTTTTTTTTTACAAAACCTCACTTTTAAATCAAGTAATCGCATAATATTAAACTGCTACTTTCAAATGATAATATTCTGAGACCTACTGCTGGCATTATATAACATTCTATTCTACTCGTATAATATTATTATAATGTAAGCATTATGTATTTTGAAAACTCCACAGAACATACAAGTATTAAAAACTCGCTTCATAACTACAGTTTTCATCAACACTATTAGTAATTTTACTAACACTGGTAACGGCGTGGATCACTGCTAGGATCAATTCACATTATATATAAAAACATAGTAAAATAGGTCTTAAAATTGAATAATACTACCTTCAAAAACAAAAATTATAATCTATATTTTACCTTCACTTCAGGGAAAACTATTTCAGTTTGGTATAGCCACACGTGTTCCTATTTGTTACCGTAATGAAATCGCCTAAATAACATAATAGCAGTAAAAATATTCGAACTTACCTATGAAATGATATTCCTCCTTCCTTTTTTTGTTTTTGGGAACTATGTTTGCAATGTTTGAATACACAAGACGGCATTATTTAAAACAAAACATAAAATCACACAGGATGAACACGTATGGACATGCCCGTACAAGATGAAGTTTGTGTCGTACTGACAGGAGTTTGTATTTGCTTTGGCCACATATTACTAAAATAAAACCTTTTAAACTCCATAGTACACAGAAGTATTAAAAACTTGTTTCATAACTATAGTTTTCATCAACACTATTAGTATTTTTATTAACCCTAGTAACGGCGAGGATTTGTTCTTGGCATCGATTCACATTAAATTAAAAAAATAACGCTTGTAAAAATGGGGCTTAAAATTGAATTATACAATGTTCATCAATAATTTGGTCTACGAGTATCTTCAAAACAAAATTAGAATCTATATTTTACCTTAACTTCAGGGAAAATAATTTCAATTTAGTATAGCAACACTTACCTATTTTCGTTGAGGTGTTGTGTTTCTATTCATCAATCGAAATAAAATCGTCTAAATTATATAAATATCAGTAAAAATATTCTAACTTTCCTATGAAATTTCCTTTTTTATTTTTGGGAACAATGTTTGCAATGTTTGATGACACAAGACGGCATAATCTTAAACAAAACATAAAATCACACGGGACTCCCGTACGAGACGGAAGTCAGTTTCGTACTGACTGGAGTTTGTATTTGCTTTGGCGTTTGATATTTGCTTTCCGGACCTAAGGATCTGTGTTCCGCACGTTCCATCTGCCTTTTGTTTTAGAAATCTGTGGCTTGAAAGTACTTTGTCACATCACTAGCGGACCGCCTCAACTTCATTCATTTAAATAATAGATACAATTAATAAATATAATACGATGTTCTAATATAATATTCCTAACGATGAAATAATCTTTGAAATCGGCCTAGTAACTGCTCAAATAGTTATTTCTTACAAACATACAAAAACACAAATTTGTGCTCTTTAATCAGATTCTCGATCAATAAATTAGCACTTATTGATGATCGAGAAAACTGATTAAATATACACAAGGAGGTATATGCACACGCGCGCATACGTAGAATTTTATATATTTTTTTGTATATATTTTTTGGTTCGACTCTCCTTTCGTAATAAATATTATAGAATGCATTGTCTGAGTGTGGTTTTCCCGATGGCGATAAATCACCATATTAAATCTTGGTGTCATCAAATCGAGATTGTTTTGATTTGTTGTAAGCATATTCTATCGTAGACCGCGTAGTGCGAACTGTTAAAAAAATCTTTACTTGTATAGTAAAAAGTGAGGAAACGAGCAGGACTTGTTTTTACCTGACGGTAAGTAATATGCCCGTCCAAAATAGCACAGTGACACGAAAATAATGGAATATGAAGAGTCCAAAACATAGGCTATCACTGCTCTGCGCTCGTCGCCAAGAGACATAAGATCTTTTATCTCTGTAATTTAACTGGAAAAATTGCCCTTCAACCCGGAAAACAACAAACACAACTGCTTGCTTTGCTTGACCAGCAAGGAATTTTCTCATCGCCGATCGAAAGGAACTGCACTAACAGCTAACAGCACCCAGTGTTGGGTAACTTGAATCTGTGAGAGCGTCGCGCGTCGCCTGCGCAGCCGAGCGTGCGCCTTCCTATTCCTGCTTCTCACTTTACATGCGGTAAATGAGACCGATCGTAATCAGTTAGCTCAGGTATTGCGACATTTTGACATATTAGGAAACATGACATTTAATTAAAATCATGCGTACCGCAACGGACTGGCCTCGTCGCTTAGTTGGTAGTGTCTGCGAAGCCGAGGGTCGTGGGTGCAATTCCCACCCAGTGCAAATATTTGTGTCATGTTAACATGTATAAATAAGCATGTATTAATAATTATGTAAGTATGTGTTATGTCAGCTATCTAGTTCCTATAGTACAAGCTTTGCTTAGTTTGAGGTTAGATGACGTTGTGTGAGAAATGTTCACGAATCCAGATGCGGGGGCATCTGGCACCAAGGTACTGATTGTTTCACGAGGTGTTCGCGGGTATGCGGCATATTTTGGGTTCAAGTACGCCGGTGAGTTTCCGGTGAGTCCGTCTTGGGGTTAACCCCGAGACGGACAAGCTGCGGCAGGTTCGATGATGGACGCGGGAGCGGTCCTGAGATCCCGCCGCCGGCAAAGATCCCGATAACCTAACTTTGTTCCAAGTTCTAACCTGATCGTGAAATTCTGACGTGATTGTGCAACAAACTAATAATAAACTAATAATAATTATTAGTGAAAAAAAAAAACATAAGAAAATGATGAACATATTGAAACAAGTAAGATTGGATTATAGAGACAGAAGAATAATATTTGAGATATATAAGAATCAAGAGACAGTAATAGAAGTGGGAGAAGAACAAGAAAGGGCAAAGATAAGACAAGGAGTTAGGCAAGGGTGTCCACTTTCACCACTTATTTTCAATATTTTTGTAGAATGTGCCATAAGAAAACTAATAGAGTCAGGAAGGGGTGTGGGGTTAACATTCACGGGGAAAAAATACAATTTATAAGATTTGCGGATGATATCGCAGCTTTGGCTGAAAACTCTACACAGTTGGAAGAACTACTACAAGATATAGACTTAATATTCACAGAATTTGGAATGAAAATAAACGTAAAAAAACTAAAATTTTAACTACTTCAAAGAAGAAAGCAATAACTAAAAACTTAATTAAACTTAACTCAATTTCCATAGATAACGTAACACAATTCAAATATTTAGGCAGTGTGATAACCAATGATTCCAGGTGTACACCAGACATTATAGCTAGAACAGCGATGGCAAAAAGAGCTTTTAACAATAAAAAGCATCTGTTTAAAGCCCGAATATCAAAGAATATTCGCAAGAGGCTGATTAAGACCTACATCTGGAGTATTGCATTGTATGGCAGCAAAACGTGGACCATGACTCAAAGGGATAGGGAAAGATTAGAGACATTCAAAATGTGGTGTTGGAAAAGAATGGAGAGAATCAGCTGGAAGAAAATGAAGAGCAATGAAGAAGTTTTGAAGATGGTAGAGGAGAAAAGAACATTAATAGAAACAATAGAAAACAGAAGAGGGATGATGTTGGGACATCTGATACGACACGACAACTTCATTAGAACAATAATGGAAGGTAAATTAGAAGGGGAGGAGGAAGAGAGGTAGGTAGACCTAGGAGAAGTTACATGAACCAAGTGAAGGAGAAGATAAATGTAGTGTCGTATCAGGAAGTCAAGGAGAAGGCGGAGTGTAGAAGTACATGGAAGGAACTCCACCGACAAGAGCGTCGCTCTTATATAATGAATGAATAAAAAAACACTAATCCACCCAACTTCAGTTCCCGTTGCTGGGATTCGGGGCCTTCTATCTCAAGGGTATCATGCTTCACGCAACACGAGAATCATATACATTTTTTTTTCGTAATGTAGACCTTATTAAATGCAAATATTTGATAAATAATATAAAAAAATGGCAGTCATAGAAACTGCCGATAGAAGTGAAAACTTATAACTCAGAATTTGATAGCTTACTTTGGAAACTACGCGGGTGAAACCGGAGGGCGTGGTCATAAGCATGGCCATCTAGAAAAGCCTCGTGCAAATGGGAAATGTTGACGCATTTCTAGATGTACAATGGCCATGGTCCCGAGTTTACCCGAAGATTTCTCATCATTCTCGAGCGTGACGCTAGAAATCAATTCACAGCCCACGAAAATTTTTCTGTGACGCGCCAAAAGTTCAAAAGATCACTTCAAAAGATCATGAAAAATATCTACTAAATATTATCAGCATAAATTTATTTTCCCGTAATCGTGTAAAAATGCCCAAATATTTGATAAATTATCTCGGGAAAAAACTTATTAAATCCTAAAATATATTTCAAACATTTCACAAAACCATTGCATATTTATAAATATGTATAAACAGCTCTCAATATTTACCGAACCCGAGTCAATAAAATGAACGCTTTCATTTACAGGATTTGTGAACATAAAAGGGTGAATTTCCATTTTGATGTTCGCAAGTGCTACTGGGAGCAAACTCGACTTTGCTCCCTAAAATTTTAAAACATCATTTGCATATGCTTTGAGTACATAAACGACTCTTTCTGAAGCACTTTGGCTGGGGGGCGGAGGGGGGTGGTAGCTTTTAGTCTAAATAACTGGCTGCTTAGGCAAGAATTCGTATTTGACGTTTAAAATGGTATCCTCTGACAGTTTTGGTATACTAGCTTCGTTTTAGGATTTTCCGCTGTCGTGTGGGAAGAATTATTTGTGTGGTAAACATGTAACATATATAGCTTGAATTATATTGAGCTGTTTAGGGTTAAAACCTTCTACATACGAGCCCTAAAATCAGAGGAAATTACGTAAACGTAGTTGGGAAGACCATACACCGCACCATACGATTGGTGATTTATGGTGCGATGTAGGCTCCTCCCCACTACTTTAACGTAATTTCCTCGCGTGGTATAAGGGTTTTTTGTCTTCGACAATGGGTTGGCACTTGACCGTCAACTCTTTTTTTATAACATAGGTAAAGGAGACGAACAAGACGTGCGTGTGATGGTCAGCAGCATGCCTGCTCATTATAACACGTAATACATTAAAAACATACGTAAAACATTATAACACTGTGTTCCGGTTTGAAGGGCAATGTTTCCAGAGAAATTACAGGGCATAGAGATATAACATCTAAGATCTCTGGGTGATGAGCGCAGTGCAGTGGTAGGCAATTATTTGGACTCTTCATGTTCCAATATCTGCGTGTCACTGTGCTGTTATGTGGCAGACATGTTGCCAACAAGCCATCAGGTACATGTCCTGCTAGTCTCGTCACTCTTTAATTAAAGAACAACGTAATAATTAATTTGTAATTTAAAATACATAAGTAAGTTAAATAAATGAGTGTGAGTATAGACTCAGGGTTTAACTTTATGAAATTGGCTTCTTGTAGATAGGTAGGTACTTAATCCATGATGGAAGTCTGGCCTAGATCTATTAAAGATTTTATTGTTTTAATTCTTCGTCCAAATAGCTAGTAACATTGCTCACCCAAAAAACAACCAATTACACTCGGGTAAACATTTCTCGCTAAAAGGGCGAGTTTTTCAAAGCCCCGTCTAAACCGTAAAAGGTCAATTTACATACATTCCCGTTGCTTCAGAAGTTGGTACGAGTGAGGAATTTTGCCAGGGTGTAGGGATAGAGGGGTTCAGATGGGGAGGGGGGGTAATCAGCGTAATGCCAATCATGCAAATGCCGAGATCCGACTGAAAGCCTCAACCGGCTTGTTTCAGGAGTTAAAATGGAGATCCACTTAGTGGGACACGCAACTCACATACGCAATTGATGCCGTTCGTCATAGAATGTTGAGCGTAGACGGGAAGCGTGGGAGTGAGATTAGTGAATACCTGTAACCTGTTAAAGTATAGGTGACAGTACCGAAAAGCTTGGCTTAAAGCTTCTGCATATTAGAGGAATAGTTTTTATAATTATAAATAAATCAATCGAAATATCACAAAGTGATACATTGGCACCACTTTTGGCGAAATTAAGAACTATCTGAAAATTCTCGTGCTCTTTCTTTTCTTTAACTTGCTGTTAAATTAGATGGAATAGTAAACAGATGGTAAAACAAGTGTGCTGAAAATAATTGTTTTAAATCTTTTTTTTACTATGATAGGATTTCACTTGGCCGCAATAAGTAACGATGCGGTATACGATGGAACGCGCTTACCTAGAAGAAACCGATTCACTCTCGATTTGAAGACATCAATATAGTAACCATCGGGGAAACCCTCTCAGGCAGCGCATTCCCCAGCCTAGACGTATAATCAGGTATAATTACGAACCACTACCGAAAGATAATTCAGAATGAAAGTTGATGCTGACTTCATTCGCTAAATATAGTTTTACTAGCAGCGGCTCGTGGTTTTATCCGCGTAGTTATTATTCTCGTATTCTTATGCACAATACCAGATAATCTACAAATGTTTCAAATTTTATCCTGATCTGATCTGATCAAATTTCATCCTAACCCGGCTCAACAAACATTCAAATTTTTATTCCAAACATACCGTAAATTCGAAATTTGATACGTTTCTTTCTAATTTCAAAACTGACTTCATTTAATAAATATTCGTCTAGAAACATAAGAAAAGTTTTGGAAGCATGTTAAAAATCCTCATTTAATCTTTGCATTGTCGCTTCTGTGCTGTTCCTCTGATCTCTGACCAGCATCGAACCAGCAACATTGCCCGCTCCTAACGAATTTAAACGCCGGCATAAACTGAACTGTATACTCACTAATTGAGGATTTGTAACACGAACTGCTTTGCTTTGAACCGACTTGGAAGAGCTGAAAGTGATTTACTCTACTTATTTATTTATGTAAGTTCTCTTCGACCCGAAAAAGAAAAAGAAAAATCATATTTATAGTTTGGCAGCTGTCATTTCTTTGTAGGAACATGTCTATGGCTGGTACTGTTTTGATGTGGTTTTGAGTCATTGTGGGAGATTGACAGACAACTACGTCTAGCTGACATTAACTGTTTTTTACGTTTTTTATTTTGTTGCCTCAGTGTACGTTTGACGTAAAGTTGACCATGTTCCACCACCACCACCATCTCTAAACACCTTCGTTAGAGTTCCAAAGGAAATCTAACAGTATACAATCAGATGTAGAAACTATTGATTTCAATTTAAATAAAATCAACCATGATTTCAATTTACTTACTTAAAATTTTGAAGGAATTCGATACTTACTTTCGTGTCAATAAATTACAACATTTTAATTAGTGGCTTGAACATCATCTCGAAATCTGACGAACTGTGTCCTGACTAACGACACCTACTATTATAAAATTTGAGTAAGTAAAAATTAGAACTAGTCAGTTTATTTACAAACTCAAAAGTTTGCTTTTACCATTCTTCTAAATAACTGAACAAATCAGAAATTCCATCTCCGTAATCTTCGAGAGAGTAGATAAGATTTGGTCTGACAGCCTTGTTGTAAAGAAAATATGGCGCATTAATATTGAAGCATCTCATCCCTCACACCTATAAAGGATCCGAAACACTTCCTAAAATATCAATTCAGTTCATTTACACATTAATCAGAAGCCTCGTTTTATTTTCCATTAAAGGGTGCTAAAAGCAAAATGGCCGACTTTTCGCGCGCTTCTCGGGACCATTTTGAATTCAGAACATGGAGGTGAGAGCGTGAGTAATGCTGCCACTTTTAAATATTAAGATTGGATTATTGTGTCAGAGAAGTGCTGTAAATTGATTTTAACAAGCTACGCAAATGAAGGTCTGTTCTCTATGGTTAGGTTTCGAGTGAAGCTAACCAGTTTGCTAAACCTACATAATATTACCTACATATATGTATTTTCATTCTGAGAAGTCCATAAAATACTATTGGTTGTAGGTATGTAGATTGAGAGACGTTGCGCATCATTGAGAAATCTTTGCCAAATAGTCTTGTCATGTTATCAGTCAACTTTTAAGTGTTAAAACTCTGTCTACTAATGATGGACATCCCTCTGAGCGTATTGAGTGTGGCTCCATTGGCTTTTATATCGATTCTTGGTTTTGTGGCTAATCTTACGAGAAATGGAGATGCCATTGCATTGTATTTACTATGTAGAAGTATATAGTACAGTATGTTATTTTTTGGTAATTAACAAAGATGTTTTCAAAAATAAATAAATACTCCTTACAGAGCTTCTACTGCCCACCGAACTTTGGGGTAGCGCTGAAGGCACAGGACCCTACTAATCTAATCTAACCATACTCAACAAATACTAGGTAGATTTTATACGACGACATGCGCAAGAGCACGTCAGACGGTATGACCTCAGCTTGGATTGGCGCCGATAAAGAGGCAAGATCAACGAACAACCTGGCGTTGTAGAAAAGTTTGCCCTGCGGCCCTAGCGCGGACAAAATGCACCTGCCGACTTGTAGCGGCATGTAGAGCTAATTTATTATTTTTTATTATTATCTGATATCGGCTGACTTTATATTTGGAAGATTGGGTTGTAAAAGATGTATCTGCGTTTGATGACCGATTGTTATTTTCACTATATATACAAGTGTCATTTGACTGATTTTTCTTTTCTTTCTGATGTTGACTGACTTTTTATTAGGACAATTTATTTAATTTCCTGTGTCGGCTGACTGACTATGAAATTATTATTGGATCTAAAAATGGTGGTATCTGGCTCATTATGGACCAAGGATTCAAAAAGAAGAAGTTGTCAGTTGCGTTCTTTGCGGGACTTGTGCTAGTGTCACCTGACTTCACTTGTTGGTGAACAGCTAATAAATCTGTTGATAGATTTTGAAGGGTAAGTCGCACCTTGCTGGCGAGGTTGACGGGGCTGCTGTTGATACCGGCCGATTATACCAAAAACGACGTATTTACGGTTACTGTGAGTTGAGGCTGACCTATCGTAGTAGCGTCGGCGTTAGGATCGTCTGTTGAGACTTTTAGATGACTTTCTTATGCATTTATCTCTAGCAGTCATGCTACAAAGAACGATTAAAAGTTACATGCTTTTAAAATGGTATTTAATGACAGTGTGTTGTTTTACACAAATTATTGTCTCTCTCTAAATTATTCAAATGTAAAGTGGCGCAGCATATGTTAACTTTACGTGAGTATCATAAACCGGAGTAATTTTAAAATATTATTACGTACTTGATATAAATACGTGGAACGCATCGCGACAACTAGTAAAAGCAGTGAAAATGTAGAAATTATACGAATTAACATATCAAACGCGACTACGTTATTCGCTACACCACCCTACTCTACCACGACTGAGTAGTCTTCGTACTTCGGTTTTTCTATGATCTATTTCGATTTGATATGTTTGTACAGAGTACACTGTAGAAATACTGATAGTTATATGGGACTGATAGTTATATAGATAGTAGATTCTCCGTCCTGTAAGTTATTATAATAACTTATCAATACTATTAATATTAAGTGCTTCTACGTTGTAGTGCTTGTAGAATTCCTCATGTTTTTGAAGTTAGCTCTTTCAAGGATGCTGAGTAAACGTTTTATGTTTTACTAACTTAGGTAATAACATCTGCCCAAAACATTGTCAACGTAGAATTTGTAAAACGCTAATCCCTTAAAAACTTTATATTTTTCGGAACTAAAAGTAGGTAACCTATGGGATATAGAATATGCTAATCTTTTTAAGGACTATAATAATCTATTCATTAATATAATTCAAAACATCGGGCTGATCAGTTTTTTTAACGTTATTGAGCCAAAATTATCAAAACATCCGCATTTGTACCAGGATAGGATTGTAACCTACTACTTATTTTCTATACAATTAAACAAAAAACTACTGCGGGCTTAAAATATTAATTTGAAGTAGGGATTATTCTCAAAAAAAATTGTTTATATGTTATTGTTATATACAAACATTTTATAGTTCTCACACACTATTTGTTACAAAGATTACCACTGGCTGAAATTATTAAAAAAATCTGCAATTAGTAGATAAAAAGTAAATTGTTTTTCTCTGTACGTGTTATACGAGTACTTTTATATCCGTGACTTTTTCAAATCTTTACTTTAGTTTTCACAATTATCAAGAAAGATTAGTCGTAGTATACAGTTACGCTGGTGATAGACACGGCACTGCATTTGTACAAATAAATGACATTTTAAATTGGAATCAGTGCGAGTGCAATATTGCCCCGACTCGGCTTTGCAATTTGAAATGTCAAGTATTTTTCTAAGTGAGATTTTAAGTGTAGCGTAATATTTTTGAAACTTAGCCGCTTTCTACACATTTTTCGTCAAGTATTATCTTTAGCAAGCGAAAAATCTTTGAGTAAAACCAAACCCAAAACAAAACCAAAGCCTTCTCTCGCAAGGAAAGAGTCAAGCCCATAACCCACCACGCTGGCCCAGTGCGGGTTGGTGAATGACACTTCACCTTGAAGTATTCTAATTACATGTCGGTTTCCTCTCGATGTTTTCCTTCACCATTCAAAGTTAGCGGCATTCATTCAAACCGACAATTTGAATTTAAGTAAAGTTGTTAATACGTTGCGTCGGTAAGCAAATTAGGTATGGTATATTAGGTATGGTAGTCATCTTGTGTGTGAACACAAGATGACTAAACCAAGCCGATAAGATCAAGTTCTACTTTGTTCTTAAATCATTAAAAACAAACATTACTATGGGAAGTTCGAAGTTCCCAGTTCGGAATAATAATTGTTCTGGTTGTTCCCAATGAGAACAGCTCTGAACTACTTGGGTAAAACCACGGGGCACTGTGCTAGTACCCATACTACAAAGGTTTTATAGGTTTTAAAACTATTATTGTCATTAAGAAACTCCAGAAACTACAGGGCTTTATAAACCACTAGCTGACCCGGCGAACCTTTTAACCTTATAGTTTGTATTTTTTTTTTAATTTTGCCATACAATTCTATACATACATTTGTCCCGACAATAACGAATACATATCATTTACAATCATCAAATTTGGTGCAATCATTCAAAGTTATGAGCGTACATAAATATGTCGCAGCCGGATTGTATAATTCGCCGTATTACATTAGGGCTAGCCGTTTTGAAAAACAGGGCCGTTTTGTAATGCAGCGGTTCAGCGATTAGCCGGATTGTCATTGCGATAAGTTCAATAAGGCGGCTAACGTTTAGCCGCATTGTACAACTGCTTAAAATGTAGGGTGACCATACTTACAAAATAAGCCATGTTTAGAATGGAAATTAATTTTATTAATCTGAAAGAGCTGACAGATTACTTTTTACGATATTCCTTCCAATTTGATCTCTCAGATAAAACTTGAAAGCTCCTAACTTGAAATTGGTGACGGTACACCTAAGAATTATGGTGCACTTAGAGAAGGGTCATTGAGATTTGACTCCGGATTGGCTCCCGTCAGTAGCTCAAGGGAGGTCCTGAGTGGAGCGAGCCATTCGAGGCCGAGCGCAGCAAAGGGTGAGGTGGCGAGCGAAACGAGTCGGCGACCTTCGAAGCGTAGATTCCATAGTGGGTCCTATATAGGCAACCTAATCAGTTCGATTTAGTCTTAACAAGGTGGATGGGGGAAACTTAATACTTTCCAAGTAAAGCCCGGGCGGGTAAAGGTGAGCCGTATCAAGAGGGGGACTGTGGTAAATCACCCCAATAATATGGTGTAGGAATCTGCCGAACACCAGAATCCACAGTCACCATAGCAGTTTAGAAACACACTTACTGTTTTCAACGCCATAGCTGTTGTTATGTTAGGGAGCGCCATGAGTTGGAACTAAAAATTGTCAAAGAGGCGGCTAATCTTTCGCATTATTATATTACGGCTAGCCGTCATGAATGATTTATGGCGTCGAATACATTCCGGCTGTTTTTTAATAAGCCGCATACAATCTGGCTAATCGTTTAAACGCCGCTTTACCAAACGACCCTGTTTTTCAAACTGGCTAGCCGTAATGTAACACGGCAAATTATACAATCCGGCTGCGACACATATATTTCAAAGATCCATTTTTAACCGACGTCCAAAAAGGATGTGTCTATCAATGCGACCACCATGTTTTTTTTAATGTTACCTGATTTCCCGAGAAGCCCCAGTACCGATTTTGAAATTTATTTTTGTGTTCCAAGGGGTCTGCTTCCCGTATGGTCCCATTTAAATCTTATCGAAATCGGTCTAATGGTTTTTGAAATATGAACAAAAAACTAACATTTGCGTAGTTTTCTGGATGACGTAGTTGTAGATTTTACAAAAGTTGTGAAACTCTACCCTGCCAACACGAATTTGTGTAAATGGATTAATAAAAACTTGTTTTGCACTAAAAAGGGTATAATAAACTATTTTCCGACAAAAAATTTAACCGACTTCAATACCACCAATAGACACTCAAAAGCAAAAATTAAGTTTATAAATAAATAAATATTGGTGGACAAATCACACAACACGACCTGATAGATACTATCAAGCTAAGCAAAGCTTGATAGATACTTTACCTATTCCTACTTACCACGTGCCTACATAGTATCAATCTACTAGCTTTTTGACCTGACTGGCACCGACTTCAAATAGATAGATGAGTGAGTAGCGCTTATAATAATAATATTAATTTATTTTTTGCATATGAGTGCCTGTTTGTTGTTTTGAAGTCGGTTTTTTGTAGGAAAATAGTTTATTATGCATTACGATTACACTACATCCATACATCTTCATAGCTGTGTATATTTTTATCGCTACCACCCTGACAGTCTAGCTATTATTGTATGCCAATAAAAATAGGTATTTTTGTAGCCGACTTAATTCCAGGAAGAAAATATTTCCAAACATAAGCACCATCACCCCAGTGGGTGTGTCCACAAGGCAAGCTTCAGTTAAACGGCGTTAAACGTTTGGGCGGCCCGCCCTACGCACTTTACTAAGACCCAGGCACCCTTTCACAATTACTTCCAAATCTGAACCTTAAAGTTATGGACATATGGAGAAAATAAACAAAGTTAGATGCGATGGAACCTTGGCGCTGTTAAGAGTAGGTAATGTGTCTACGTATAGCTTAAACGGTCGAGTCTGCCTATCATTTAGCGGGCGTGACTATATACGATATAAATAAACGCTTTGTTTTCGAAGGGAAGAGTTTAGTTGACATTGGCTGAAGTAGCTATGTAGTTATATCAGACAATTTACTAAGTCCTGAATTTCTGACTGATCCGTTCTGGATGAGCAACAATTATCCAAATATCTATACTTTCACATTTAAATATTGGTAGGATTAGTTATTGGCATCCGTATTAGGTACACTACTATTGTCAATTACCTACGTAATTTTTACTGTTGTTAAATAGGGGAGTGAATTCAATATTATTTCGAAGCAGTTTCAAGCACGTTCAAATTATGGGCAGACATATCGAACTAACGTAATAGTAGAACTAACTAAGTAGTACTTAGTATTTTTTTTTATTTATATTGTTATTATAACAATTAATTGTGTGTCACTGGTATTAAAATGACTGTTTCATGACCTATGACTGTTTCAATTAATTATCTATCCGTTGGTTTATTGACTGTATCATGTTATTCAATAAGGACTATCAGAATTATGTAAACGTGACGTGTAACCCTTGGTTATTAATAAATGAGTATATGATAAAACACACTCTCTCCCAAAGACAACGAAGTAGCAAAAAAAAATCGAAAACTTAAAAAATACAAATCTCAAAAAAAAAACACGAAAACGAAACAAAGACTTATTGTTTCTGGTGAAATAGTAATACCTACTTAGTTGTAATTTTTTAGTATTATTTACGTATTTCTTTATTTCCTTAAGTTTAAGTTTTTTAAGTTTTTACAATATTTATATAAAAACATAAAAACATTATAAAAAACCTAAACCTAGTTTGCCGCCAGCAGCGGGGCAGGGCCCAAGCTACCGGTGGTTAGGGCTGCAGACTGAGGAACCTCCTGACGATGCGCGCTGTGTCAAGGATGACCGCCTTCTGCATCTGACCCTTGATCCAAACGTCTAGCGAAAGTCTCTTGAGATGTTGGTATTATTACTATTATTATATGTATAATATGACAAATAACAAAATGTTGAATGAGACAAAAACTTAATGTAGTATTAGAAATATTGTTGAACCCCACTCTGAAGACACGGTCCAAAACTAAGATCTATGCAGTCGCTGTCTCTTCTGACTACTGGTATAACAACAGATGATATAGCTGCCAGAGTCATCACGTGCGGTCCCAGCCTCGAATTTCGGAGGGGGTCACCAATACGCAGCCTCAGATTGGGGAGGTAGAAATACAATAAATCAAGTGAAAAATACTTGTACTAGTAGTGCCCCATGATTTTACCAGCGTAGTTCCCTTTCCTGTTGTTTTCCCGCGTTAAATATAGTGTACTATTCAATAAATCTTTTTATTTTTATTTTTAACTTAGGTAATGTATACGATTTGGGAGGGGGGTGTCATGCCCTCTATGACCCCCGCTTCGGACCGCGAATGCCAGTCATACGCATCAGTTTTACGCACCGCTACATCAGGAGTTGTCAATATGTAGATGCCAATAAGTGAGTAGGTATATCCCTAATGTAAATAAAATATCGTTAAAAGATGGCGCCCTGAAACTTAGTTTTATATTTTATAAGCGGTTATTTATGTAGCCACCGGGCAGCGACGCAGCGGCTAAGTGTCGCCCTCTCTCGGGACACGATTAATAGTATCTCCGTAAAAGTTATGGCCACAGGGGCGGACTTGCAAATCCATTATAATGTTATAAAGCTGCAGAGTTTATTTGTTTGAAGCTTAGAGCTGAGGTTTGAATGAGCTAATTTCAGAAACTCCTACCGATTTCAAAAATTATTTCACCGTTGGATATGTACAAGATCCCTGAGTACCTACTATAGGCTATATATGTACGGTGGGCGAAGCCGGGGCGGACCGCTAGGAAAAACTCGACTCACAACTTGAACATTAGAAAGTTGCTAGTTTATAAATTTTTACAAATATATGGTGGGCAAATTTGAGGTTAAGAACTAAATTGGCTTGAAAACACATTTTTTATCGACAGTTTAATTGATCCTAGAGTAAAGTAAACATATGGGAATTAGTAATGGAATATGATATCGTTATGGACTGATGCGACGAGAAAGATTTGTGCTTGACGGTAAGTAACACGTCTCCCCATACCTAACAGCACTGTGTCAAACAGATATTGGAATAAAGAGTCCAAATCATTACTTAGCACTACACTGCGCTCGCCACCTAGGGAACTAAAATGATTTATTTTATTTTTATCCCTGTCCTTTGTCTGGGTTCAAAATATGGTACAGAATGGTTTTTGTTTTTATTTCTGTTGTTTTTACCGTCAAAGGAGTTCCATTGTGAAGTAACTTACGCATCTTCTATTATACCGTATCAGTCATAAACATAGTAAGTAGGTATATATTTATATAGAATAAATAGCTCACTTAATGTTTTCACATGTATACCGAGACTCAACACTTGTCTCACAAGGAGAGAGCTAAGGCCATAATTCACCATGCTAAGCAAGTGTGGGTAAGACTTAAAAGACGTCTGTCTTGGAACACGTAGGTTTTTCACGATGTTTTTCTTCATAGTTAGTTATAAACCAGTGGAGATGACAAACTTGCACTTGGTAGAATAATCAAAGCCATAGATGGGATTTGAACTAACGACCTTACTATTGTGGAATCGGTCGTTCTAGCCACTACATTGACCTTTTTTAATCCTATTTATAAACCTATGCATAAGGTATTGTATTGTATTTCTCGAAATTAATGTTTTGTGTGGTGTGAAAAACTCGATCTTAACTACCGATTTTTTTGGTATCGTGATCCAATTTTCCTTCTTATTGTTATAGAAGTAGGGACTACGTCTCTGTAACTTTTCCCCCCGAAGTACTCTACCCCTGACTAGATAGGACTTTTTGCATTAGCCAGAGGTTATAAACAGTTTCAGTGCTTTTAAAAAATATGAAATACGAGATGTTACAACTCTATCTACAGTACTTAGTAAAATTGATAAAATGTATAATAATAAAAGATTTTCACATGAGAAAATCGAACAATTTTTTTGCAAGGTGTGCCGGGAAAATTAATTGTCCATTATTAACTGTTTTTGACGTGACAACGTCTTATAAATTGGTTTGCCGGGTGACACTTCAAGAAACTGCGTTACGCTCCGCTCACGTTATGCGCTCACAACGAGAGCGAGTGAGAGGCACGCGTCCCTTCCACTCGGGCATGGTTAGCCCGCCTAAGAGCGAGAGAGACAGACATAAAAAGTGAAAGGCACGCGTCCCTTCCGTAAAATTATTTTACCACTCAAAGTCGTTGTCACGTAAAACTTTCGCCCGTATACCGACTTTACAGGCAACCAATTTTTTTTTAGCGAAACGATTATATACTTTGAGATGAAATAGAAATTACGTTTACGTTTTACATTTCTAACCGCTACCAACCTTTCGTACTTATATCTTACTCCATCTAGTCTCAGGGCGTCTTACACTAGGTTTGCCGATCAATCTTTACCACAAAATAAAAAATACAAATTTCCAGCTAGGTTGCGTACCTCTGTGGCGACGATTTTTTGCACGCCTAGTTAATAAGCGTCTACTGGCTCGTGAAATATTACAAATTGCGTCGCCCTCCCCCTTCCCCCCGGTGGGACGCCTCCCAGTTTTTACACTGCCTTTTTCACGGTGAACGACGGCACTCGATCATAAAGTGCCAAATGAACATAGGTGTCTGATCTCTTTACTGGGTGTGAGTGTGCAAATAGCTTTAAGATTGGATTAAAACGCTTTGATGAGTTAATAGGTAGAAGGTTTACTTGGAAAAAATATCCGAGTTCTTTTAGAATTCTAATAGGTTTTTGCACACGCTTAGAATAGACATGGAATGCATGATTTGAATATTTTCTAATATTTTTTTTTAGTAATAACTTTTTATGAGTGATGTAGTTTGTACTTTTTTATGCGAAATAGTTTGAGAGATGGGGAAAAACGATTGAAATCGCGAAACTGTTTCGTTTACTGATACTACTGTATATAATTAGTAGCGGTCTGCCCTGGATTCGCTCGTAGTATATAAATACATATAGATATAGTCTATGTCGCGTCGATTGTGGTACATAACGAACGGTGAAAAAATTTTTGAAATCGGTCCAGTAGTTTCTGAGATTAGAGCGTTCAACCAAAACCCTCTTCAGCTTTATAATTTTGGTATGGATGTACATGTACATGCCGGTACTCCCGTAGTGCCACTGTTTTTTATAGAACAGAGTGACGGGACGAACAAAAAATGCGCCTCATGGTTAGCAACACCGCTGCCCATAACAACACATTGCCACAACTCTATTTCAAACATAAACATCTTATACCTTTAAACGAGCAATTCTTGTAGGTATATATATATAGAATCTGTATCTCGGAAACGGCTCGAACGATTTTCATGAAACTATATATACAGGGGGTTTCGGGGACGATAAATCGATCTAGCCAGATTTTAATTTTAAAAACGCCGTTTTATGCGTGTTTTTAGACAATGAAAAACAGTTACATAAAGATTAAAATGCGGCGGTAAATTTCGCGATGTCGCGCTACGGTACCTATATTAGCTCAGTCGGGAAGATGGGCGGTCATAATATGGTAGGTCCGGGTTCGAATCCAGCCGGCCGCCTGTCTTTTTTCAAGTAAATTTTTTTTGAGAAAATCATTATGTATTTAAGTAACCGAGCAAAGCTCAGATCAAAGGTCACCCAGGTACTTTCCCTTTATATTAGAACACAATTTAGTTCGCACATTACTGTTTGGCGGTAGAATAACTGACAAAAGTGGACTCAGCAAAGAGTTCTACCATTACAGAAACATTAAGTGTTACCAGATGTAGTCTACGTAGGTTTTAATTATCTTTAATCCAAGTTCATTACGTTAGAGCTAAAGGCAGTAGATACCTAGATTATTCAATTGCCCCGAGATCATCAAAACACGTCGCATGACATACTGCGATTCATCATTTTGTTCTCAATAACTACTAAAAAACTCGATAATACGATGTCTTAGAACATAATGCCATTATAAATTCCCTTTTGATTAATTTTACTTCCTTTCTCGCCAGTTACATTGTTACAAGGTAATTGAATAATTAAGGAATCGGTTACATCGAATGAGCCAATCAATTTCTCGAAGGATAACTTTATAAAAGCGACGCCTTAGAAATTGGGAAAGTGAATTAAAGCGCCCCACAAACTGGTTATATCAATCATAAACTTATTCGATTAATTACGTTTTGCGGAGTTAATAGCGACATCTAATATCGAGAATAGGGATGTGAAACGTATTGGTAGTTTGCTTATCCATCGGACAATATCGACGTTGAACTGAATTAGATAGATTTTTATTGTACGCAACAAAATAAAAACAGGTATACAGACAATAAAAAATGGTGCTACATGCTACATTGCTGAAAGCGATCTCTTCCCATTGCTACTTTTGGGTGGACATGGTTTCAGATATATTTGAAAATCTGTGCCTGAAATTGTAGTCAATTACAAAACAGAATTATTTACACTTAAAAAAATAAGCATACTTACTTATAGTTATTACGCACTAATACTTGCATGCTATAATAACTATAAGTACTTATATAGAACACTATGAAGGGCATAATATTTTTTTTTTATTATTAATTATCTAGGTAAATTAACTTACCTGAAAAATATCAACGTTAACTTAGTTAATTTTTAAATATGCCTCGTCTTCTTTTATGTGATAAAAAAAATACGAAACTTCTCAATTTTGAAGGTTAGGTAAAGTTTTTCCCAATAGTTTTCATTTTATTTTATCTATCCAAAATATTTAATTTGAATGCAAGGTCTGGAAAACAATAAACGTCTCATGTTCTCAAGCATATGAAAAAATTAGTTGCATTCTTCGTAAAGGAAAAAAAAAAACGATTTTATAGTTACTGTATTCCGTGTAATTTTTTCAACTTTTTTCCGGAACAACTTTTTATTTATTTTTTCTATAATCAGTGTGTGTTGCCAGTGATGACATATGGCACTGAGACGTGGTCGCTAACTATTGGCATGATATGCAAGCTCAAAGTTGCGCAACGGGCAATGGAGAGAGCTATGCTTGGAATTTCACTGCGTGACAAAATCCGAAACGAGGAAATCCGCAGAAGAACGAAGGTTACCGACATAGCTCTTAAAATTAGCAAGTTGAAGTGGCAATGGGCAGGCCATATAACTCGCAGAACCGATAACCGCTGGGGAGTAAAGGTTCTCGAATGGCGACCACGAACCGGCAGACGCAGTGTAGGACGGCCCCCCACACGATGGACCGATGATATTGTCTCGGTCGCAAGAAGTCGGTGGATGGAGGCGGCACAAGATCGGTCATTGTGGAAATCATTGGGGGAGGCCCATGTCCAGCAGTGGACGTCTGCAGGCTGCAGATGAGATGATGATTTTCCGGAAAAGATATACACCATCTTATTTATCTGAAAACATTACGTGTCGGGGTTCGTAATCGTGCACGAATAAAAATAATGTTAATTTGTTTTTGTCATGGGAAAACGATTTTATTGCACTGTTGTTCCAATTTCATCGATATATGCACAGCCCTAGGCGGCCCATTTCGGTGGTGTCATTAGGCAGGCTGCGTTAATGATTAATGCGGCGCCTCTCACACGGCTCCCTCCCACCCCTCTAACCCTCCACGCAAATAAACTCACACCGACCCTCTGAGGTTGCCTGGTCACGAGCGATCTTATGCGCGGGGTAAAGCGGGGTTGGTATATCATGTGTACTCAATGAACATATTTGAAAATAAATGAACATGTTTGAAATTGACTAAATTTAACGAATCAGTATTTCTACAATATTTGTGGATTGATTATATTTTCTTATTTATAAAAGTGGTGCAGATTTACCTATAGGGAAAAATATTTAAAATGCATTTTTGTATGGAACTGTTGATTTGTTTTCACGATTAAATTATACAATTCTTAATATTATATCTAGCGTATCGGTACCATACGCTAGATATAATATTATTTAATAATATATGTAATAAAATATTTAAGCATTATTTAATAATATTATTTTATGGTACCATACCTGTTTGATGTTTAGGCTTGTAATTATAGAGGCATCAAATAAACTTACGCAATATTGGCTAACTCATACCTCACTCATGAGGAGTTTCGGTTTTTTCTATTCATTCTTATCATGCGCCATCTCAGCACTCACCTATTATGCATACATCAGATCCTGATTCATACAATTCATCTATACTTTCTTTCCGGGGTTTCTTTAGCTCTGCACCTATTCACTCTTTATTGCGGTACAAATGTAACAAAACAATTTTTTTTGGATCATAAATAATTTTATTAGACTGTTCTAAAATTTACTCTGAGCCATTATCCCAGAGCTTGTTAAGAATTGTCTTTTCATAAATAAATTTATAGGTGACAAGTTACAGTACATATTAATACTTGTGGTGTTTGTCGAGAATATCGTTTCATCCGCGACATTCTTAATCACGCAGGAAAGCGCGCGAGTGTAGCACAGCTTAGCGATCACCCCTTTGATAGAGTCTGTCCTCACTTTTATTTGCCGGATCTCGTGACTAGCCCCGCCATGATCGAGTGGTCTGCCTACGAATTGCTCGAGCACGATTCTTGTATTGCATTAAGTGCTCATATTTGTTGAATTACGGGTTATTTTTTCGTTTCTTAATGGATACTTTTATTTGATTTCTGTCGTTTTATTGCTATTCGATATTCGAGCATGGGAATTTAAAAACGGTTCCATTTCCGCTATAAGCAAATGTTGTTCATCAAACTATTTGTATAAAAGTTTTTTTTTAATTTTTTTTATTATTTTCTAAGAGAAGCGTAAAAATGATATAAGAACATTTTGTAAAAAACACATTAGCGAGCTTAACATGAGTTAATGTAGATTCTTTTTGTTCACGTTTTAAATCTGCAATCAGGCGGGTATCTGGCAGGCAATTATCAGAGAGGGCTGACCTCCGTTGTCCATCCAGAGGACGAATTAAAAGGATAAGAGAGAAGCGAGGTAGCAGGCAATTAGTCGCGCGAGATGATGGATGACGCCTTTCGAGGTACTGATGGACACAAAACGAACAAAATAGCCGCATAACTCATTATACGCCGATGATAACGCCGCTATAAACTCGTACTTAGATATGGAAGAGCGGGAATATTCGATGATTACTGGCGGCAACGTTTTTAAAGGAAGTTGCTACCTTATTTTTTTCTGTTTGACCGTACATGGAAGCCATATATTGTGGTGTAATGGTATTTTAATTCGATTTGAGTGGTCATAGAGGTGAAACGGCGCGACGTATTTGGTAATGCTACGAAAAATTGGGGGAAATACTATTTGATGAGTTTCCGTGATTTTTTATCGCTTTTGATTGAGCTATTAATTTTGGTCAATAGGTAGATACAGTGATGAGTGCCGACATTTGTTGACTTCGTATTACAGTGAATAAGTATACTTATAAATTTACATAAAATACTGTAATTATTATATTATTACACCCAAAGTAGACACAGTAGGTACCTACATACGCAAATTAGTCATTTCTGAAATCATTAATGACCATATAAATAAATTACAACCATTTGATACTGGGTATTTTAGCTTAGCTTTAAAAAATGCTCGTTTTGATATTTGTAAAATGTTCGCAGTTGTAGGTATTAATAGCATAAACTAATGTTTTTTTAAACACTCCAGTGTGAACAAAGAGTTCATTTTACTCAATAATACTCATGTTTTATCATATTACACTTACGTTATTAGCATAGCATAGCATAAGCAGCCCACTAAATGATCCCACCGATGGGACTTGGGGCCATCTCTCGCAAAGAGAGAGTTAAGTCTGTAATCCACCTGGATACTCGGCAGTAGGGCAGTTGTACTGTTTTTTTTTTAAATTCTAGATTCCTAAAACGAATCAGGATTGAATACAGGGTCTCAAACCTTATTATTGTCTATTATTTATTAACATTTATGTTGATTAGTTATGAAATTTTACATAGCTTTCGTCGGTGTGGTTTGGTGGATGACGCATGACCCCGAAAGATTCTTCTCTTCATACTCCGTAAACTCTTTCGATTTTCAACGGACTTACTTTATAAAGAGTTTTAAGTGCTCCGTGTTCGACAACTCTTTCTGTGTTATGCCGCCTTGAATACTCACAGAAGTTTGAGGTCTCGTCCCGACTACAGCGTAATAAAGGACAAGCGTGCTCTCTCTTGTAGGATCCCAGTGCCTCGGGTTGGCTCTCTTATAGTTGTATCCAATACTGACGCGCCTGTATAGACTCTCTCTCGAAACTGGGCAAGTACCGAAGTCTTGGAAGCTTGCCAACGTGCAACCAGTACCCAAGAAGGGTAGTCGTGCTGACCCTGCCAACTACAGGCCAATCTCGGTCACGTCCATACTCTGCAAGACTATGGAGCGTGTCTTAAACCACAGGCTCATGGCGTACCTAGAATCAAACGACCTCCTCAGTGACCGACAATATGGGTTTCGCCGAAACCGGTCCACCGGGGATATTCTAGCGCACGTCACTCACATCTGGAGTGAAGCTATCGAGAAGCACGGGGAAGCACTTGCAGTCTCCCTGGATATCTCGAAGGCTTTCGACAGAGTTTGGCATGATGGCCTTTTAAGCAAGCTTTCAGCTTATGGTTGGCTATTAATGCCGGAGTCCCTCAAGGGTCGGTGCTCTCTGCGACACTCTTTCTGCTACATATCAACGATCTGTTGAAGCCCGGTATCTTTGGGTACGCAGATGATAGCACCGTTGTACAGAGCTACATATCGAGCGCAAGAGCCAATTCAGGTACTGAGAGAGAGTTTGATCGAGCGTTTAAACTTGACCCTTGAGGCAGTCTCTAAATGGGGCGATGCCAATCTGGTCAGGTTTAACGAGGGAAAGACGCAGGCGTGTCTGTTCTCCGCAAAAAGAGGAGTCCTTTGTATCCGTGCCGGTATCCGACCATCTCGATCTGTTGGGCGTTACTTTGGCATCTACTCTCAACTTTGGCTCGTATATCGAATCTAAGGCTAAATTAGCTGCCAAAAAACTAGGTGTCCTCTCAAAGGTGCGCAGGTACTTCAAGTCTGAACAGTTGCTCACGTTATACCAAGCACAGATTCGCTCCTGTATGGAGTACTGCTCGCACCTTTGGGATGGATCGGCTAAGTATCAGCTGGAGGCTCTGGAATCGATCGAGAGACGTGCCAAAAGGCTCATAGGCAATGACATTCTCGTGCGAAAAAGACTGCAAAGTCTCGAACATCGCCGGAAAATTGCTAGCTTATCGGTTTTTTATCGAATACACTTCGGAGAGTGTGCGACTGATTTGTATGATCTAATACCACCTTGCCCTTTTTTTCTATCGGAATGCTCGTAGCTCGAAAAAGCGACATCGTTTCATGGTTGATGTTCCAAAGACACGAACGAAGAGATTTGACTCTACTTTCGTGATAAGAACGTCTAGGCTGTGGAATACGTTGCCTGAGAGGGTTTTTCCCTATAGTTATAATCTTTGTGTCTTCAAATCGAGAGTGAATCGGTTTCTTCTAGGTAAACACGCTCCATCGTAGACCGTATCATCGTTTAACATCAGGCGAGATGGCGGTCCAGTGTAAACCTAGAAAAGTTAAAAAAAGAAAAAAAAATAGAAAAAAAAAACTTATTGCGAAACGTTGCCCACTGTACTCCTTCCTATGTGTTTACAGTAGTATCTGTAGAAAACTAAAGAAAGATCAACACGACCTTTCTCTGTATTCATTTAAAACTAACGTCAGGGACTTGCTCCTAAAATTGTCTTACCATGAAACTGAAAGCTTGTTCCACGGTATTTACAGCGACAAGTGGACACGGTACTGAGTGAAGTGGTAATAACTTTTCTTACGTTTTGGTCCTTCAGACAAAAACGATAATGTCTTAACTTTTTTTATTACATTTTAAATTAGTATTTTATTACAAGTATCTAATAATTTAACTATTTATGTTAGTGTTACGGTTTTATATGTAGTATGTAATAAGTTAATGGTATTTAATAGTTTAATAACTTTTCCAATCGTACACAGAAACATATTTGTTTTTATGCACTCGGGTCTCATCGCTCGCAGAACTGACAACCGATGGGAAAGAAAGGTTCTCGAGTGGCGACCACGAACCGGAAGACGCAGTGTTGGACGGCCTCCCACTAGATGGACAGATGACCTCATAAAGGTCGCTGGACACCGCTGGTGGCAGGTTGCGCAGGACCGTTCGTTGTGAAAATCTAGGGGGAGGCCTATGTTCAGCAATGGACGTCTTGCGGCTGATATGATGATGATGACTCAGGTCTCAAGATACAAGCTACAAATACAAATACAAATACAAATACAAATACTTTATTTACCAAAATACGCCTAAGTACAAAAAGCTTGCTAGTGAGTCCCAAACTAAGCTTAAGCTTGTGTCTTGGGACTCGCGAGTTAGGTCTAAACTAAAACAGAACAATAATATAAAATAAAATATGCCTTAACAAAAACTTACATAACAATACAAAATAGATAAGTGAAACAAGTGGTCTGCCGAGAACTAGTAAACTGAGCTGGGTGATCCATCAAAACGGAGGATCCAAAATTCGAGACAATCCAGACGGTTGAGTAAAACACAAGTTAATAATAATATTATAACTTATGGTAGATTCCATGAATTAGGGTTTCAGTTTCCTCTAGACACTGAGGCCCGTGAAGTCACCCTTTCTAATGACATTGTTGAAGATGCAAGGCAGGGAGTAAGCGGGGCTACGTTTCGCCATTAGAGACCAAGCACGAGGGAGCGGGAGATGTTTTAGCCGCTTTCCTGAAGAAATTGAAATTGAAGAAGTTAATTGATTTATTGCACTGGGATATATTTTTGAGAATGCAGCTAAAACAAAGAGTTGGCGGATACGCATGATCTTTGAAATCGCGTAAAGAGAATCTGTTGGCTAAGCTATGTGCTTAGTTTGCGGCTCACTGATCATACTTGTACCCACCCCACGGACCGTATAAGAATTGTAATGTTGGAATTGTATTGTTGGATCTACTTATGTATGTGTTTTGTTAGACTGGGTGTTAATAAAAAAAATTTTTCGTTCTAAGTACATGTCATGATATTTTCATTGATAGTTTTTAAGCATTACATTACGCACATGACTTCGATATGCCAGTTAGGCGCGTGGGATTCGAAACAGGGGCTTCGTGTTGCCGATCTCCCGCCTAGGCCAGCTGGAAATAACAAAACCAGCTCAAATTGAGCTGAAACTTTCTAGACCAGCTGTAACTTGTGTTCTTATTCATTCGTAAATATTGTAAATCATGTTTAATTTTAAAGGTGTTGGTAATTAAAGCAAACACTGTGACATATTACAAAATTATAATTACAACAAAAGCTAACGCATGTTATGGTTGATATTTTAGTCAGTTTGTTGAAAACATTTATTGGACTATATTAGCTCTATCGCCTCGGTCATCTGTGGCTACTGCACAGTAGCGTAGCTAACGCACCACCTGCGTCTGCGCCTAATGCGCCTAATGTACCTAATGTCCTCTGTCTTACGTGAGCACCATGAACGACGCGATTTATACCCACATTACCGCTATCTTTACGACAATTGCGCCCTATGTAATATGGTCCTCAGTTTCCCATTTGTCGAACATCGTAAACTTTAAACTTTGTATTAGGTAAACCATCGCAATACGAACAAAAATTCTGCAGAACCATAATTCCAAGCAAAAAACCTGAACTTTAATTTTTTTTGACGTGACTACGTCTAATAAATCGATGAACGCCGGCTGCATGCACGAAAAAGTTTCCTGTTATGTCCCGTTACGCTCATTGTACGCTTGCGCCGCATCTATCAATGTTTTGTTATAGCGTTGTCACGTTAACTATCGTCCGTAAACCAAACGACTTTACAGGCAACCATTTTTTAATTCTGAAATTTAAATTCACAGATTTATAAATAATCCATGAATTTAATGAATGTGTCATAGTATTATATTATTGAAATAGTTTACAATAACATTATAGAACAAAAATATACTTACTACATTATCTTTGTGTTTTTTAGTTGTCTCGCGGTGACATCATTTTGTGGTAATTCAAATCGCACGACAAACAAAGACTACAGACCAGACTTTCAGGCAAATAACCTGAACCATGGAAAATTTCATAACAGAAAAACAAATTCCCTTATAAAGATATATTCTCTACTGGTGAGGTCAATTTTAATCCGTTGCCTGAACTTGTAAATAGATTTACTATATTTATATATTTACTATATTATCAATGTCCACACAAAAATAGACTTGCTTCGCTAATCTTTCCACATTCATTCAGACAAACAAAAAGACATCTTTAAAATTCTCGAATTTCTTTCCTTTTCTCGAAAATTTCGAGAAAAGAGTGAAAAAAGAGTTTTCATGATGAAACAACAGAATGCGTTAAATATTACGAAATTTACGTTATAAGTGGGTATTACTGCGTTTCTTCACTATTTGATTTGGAGTCCATTGTTCATTTGGTAAATATTAGGCTAAAAATAACGGCAATTTGTCATGTGCCGAATTAACGTCACACTTTCACCCAATTTGGCGGTTTTGTAATGCGACATTTTGATTGCCCTGCCGAGTAAAATTACTGTTATTTATTTGTTCCTTTTATAAGTAGAAAAATAATGAAATGTGACGTAAATTGTTTGTTTGTAAGGTACTTATGTTTTAAATTAAGTAAGTTTACCCTTATGAGCGTCATTTCATTTATTTCAGCGTCCTCAAAGGCAGGAAAAGCAATAGAAAATCTGATGCTGCAATTCGCAATGTCCATAGGCAAGGGTGACCATTACATACTGGTGGCCTATCGCATGTTTCTTGGCTCATATAAAAAAATATGGCTCATTCGCATAATATCAGATACTCAAATATCAGATTCTTGAAATATCAGATTCTCGAAATAGCAGATTCTCAATATAGCAGAAGTACAACCAAGAAAAACAACAAGAAATTATTTCACAATTTTTATTTTTAGATTTGTTTACAAAATAATTAAAACAAATACATTTTATTCAAAAAACGAAAACATACTACAACTTCAATTTAAATTAAATTAAACACCAGACAACATTAAAAAAAACTACTTATGTAAGTCACCTGACCATAAAAACGTGTACACAGGCCACAAGATAGGTAAATGAAAACTTATAGAAACATATGAAGAGGTTTTTGGGTTGCTTAAGTTTTGAATAATAGGGATGTTAACAATTTTTTGGAACAGCTTTTATTTTGAAAATTGATTCTTGTTTACCGTAAAAAATAACATTTTATTTCAAAATATTAGTATTTTCGATGAGTAAATAAACAATATTAGATAAATTTTAAATTTTGCCGCTAAAACACTAACGACTGACACGACGCCACTAGTCGCAAAACATTGGTCGCGATTTATGACTGTGTGTCCAGTTTATGTGTTTTCTTATCATTACTTGAATACAAACAATCAAAATCGACGTCGCTAAATGCAAAAAAATGCAGAAAAGTAAACAGTTTAATCAGTTTCGACAGCTTGTTTTGCGACTAGTGACGTAATACTTCATATTGGTGTTTCCAGTCACGTGACAACAGATTAAAAATCATTTACGATATATTCACTATGTAATATTAAATTATAATAATATGATTTTCCTTATCCTATTAATGCAAACTATCATAAAATTAACACTAAACATTAATTGTCTGGAATACGGTGTTAATGGTAAATATAATAATAAACATTTGCAAAGTAATTAATTCACTTTACTTTCCCACTGTTGGGACTCTGGGCCTTCTCTTACAAGATAGTGAAGGCTATAACACGGTTACTGAACACTGTTTAGTGGATAACACGTGTCTTCGAAAAATGTCACACGCCCACGTTTCTCCACGATGTTTTTCTTCACCGATAAAGCCAATGTACAATGACAAACTTGGACATGGTTCGAACCTGCGGTTTTACGATTCTTAAATCGGACGTCTTCGTCACTGGACCACCACAGGTTCTCTATTATATATTTTAGGGGCAGAGCCTTAATTAACAAAATTGAAATACAATGAGAACTACACAACGCTACATCTGTACCTAACTACTTCCACTAAGCACACCTGAATTATGCATAGACCAATTAAGGTCTACAGATAATTAAGATGTTCAAGCCCATTACCAATCGGAAGCGTACCCAGCATGCTGGCGGCATTACCACGCTGAATGGCAATGCTTATGCGTTGGGCCAAATAAACGCCCAATATATTCTATTATATTTTACTTCATACTAATATTATACACGCAAAAATTTGGAAGTATGTTTGTTACTCTTTCACATAATAAACTAAATAAAAATAATAAATAAAATTTGGTAGGTAATGATAAATAGAAAAACGAAGAAGAGGACGATGCTAGTTCGTCATAAACTATTATAACGAATAAAATACTTCGTAAATATATTAATTATCTGTTCAAAATGAGAGAGCCACTGAAATCTAATCAATAAGTACATATAATCAGGATAAAACGTTGTAGTTACCGTGAACTAAGTATTGGTATCCAGGGATATCAGCGATCCGCAAGGCTGATTCCGATTGGAACGTAACTCAGAGCTATCTGAGGGCTGGGTAATACATTTCTTACTTATCGCATTGTATATTGCAGATGTATTGCTTTTAGGTATCTACGTACAGCAGAATAGTATTTATATGTGTTAAGCCGAGAGTTGTGGGTTCGATTCCTACCCTGTGCAAATATTTGTGTGATGATACGCATATTTGAATTCATAATTCATTCATTAAATATAATGTTTCTACGTATAATAAGTATAGTTTCACAACTATATAGTTTGGGGTCAGATCGTGTTGTGTGAAATGCCCCAATATTATCTAGTTTATTTTATGATTATGAAGCAGTAGATAGGGTTTTTGTGTGAACGGGCTAATCTTAGAAACTGGACTGATTACAAAAATTCTTTCACCGTTGGATATGTACTTAATTCCGGAGTCCTATAGGATACGAGTATATTGTGTAACACGGGCAAAGCCGGGGCGGACTGTTAGTATGTTATATAGCCTATTTAGATTAGTAAGAGCTCTGTGCCATCTGTGCGCTAAGAGATATAGCGAATACTAGGACCACCACGCGGTTTTTCCCATGTCATTCCTGTTCCAAATTTCGACCCGTTCAGGCGTTCCGACGCCATTGAGCAACAAACATCCGAACATTTAAACACCCAAAATTTTGCATTTATTATATTCAGAATAAATAAACAAGCTTCAGAAATGGGACTATGAGTAAGCAAACTAAAATAACGCGCGAAGACTAAGTATTAATTAGAGAAAGCATAAACAGTATTTTTTTAAAGTTTATGAAAAAAAAAATGTTTACCTAAATGAAAAATGTTTTCTGTTTTCTCAGTCAAAGTTTGGATGGACCATAGTTCTGCAAAAATGAGTGTGCTGTTGTAAATTGTAAAATTACAGCTATTTCAATTCAGGCTTCCATTCATTCGTATATATTCGATAATGGAATCTGCTTTAAACATTCTCACGATAATAATATATTAGTATACGTAATAAAACTATGATCTCGTGTGCAGACTAGATTGTGTTCTGCGGTAAAGCGATAATTCAGGCCAATCTATGTCGTGCGCGCCGCGCTTTGTTGCGTAGCTTCACGGCGGAGGCTTCTGTTCGCCTTTATTTAGAAAATTGATGAGAAATGGTTTCCATTACGATTCACCGCCTTATAAAAGACATAGTTGAGAAGATCTTGGTTGTTTTGTTTACGGTTGGCTGAGACGATCGACCGGGGGCTTTATAACAACATATTTTCTGTTCTTGTTATGAGATACATCTATAGCAATTAGGTTTGAATGACCGCTACTGTCCTTGCTTTTGTTCTGTCTTTAGTTTCCTTTCAAAATAGAGACTGAGAAAGAAAACCTGCAAATAGTTTCGTTAAAAGGTGGAGGGAGATGTTATTAGGAATGGTGTAGGAGCGTTATCTAGCTATTCGCTGCAGTTTCTACGCTAGTCAAAACTTCTGTACGTAGTAGACGTCATCTGGGGCCATATATCCTACTATTATTATAAATACGAAAGGTTGGACAATTGGATGTTTAGGTATTTGGATGTTTGTTGCTCAATCATGTCGCAACAGGGGAACAGACTGGGTTGAAATTTAGTACATAGATAGTTTATGGTCAGCAACAAGACATATGTTATGCTACTTTTCAACTTTTACTCTTTTCCGTGGGAAAATAACGAAACTACGCGAGTAAAGAGTCACTGCTAGTAATTTATAAAAGTCTCTTAATAAAAATACTTCTAGTTTCATAGAAAGTTCAGTTTTTAATCCTATGTTTTACGATTTATTGTGGCTGAATGTTTGTTCTTTCAATATCGCATTCACAAGTCTATTTTGTGAAATCAGGCGCTCAAATAATATTTAACCACGCAAGTGTTAGGTATTAGGAGAATAATTATCAATGTCTAGTAATATTTGATGAAAACAATATATTTAAATGTAGGATATCAAGAAATTAAAGTTTCTTAACCAATATCTTCAAAATTAGTACTCTTACAAAGAATTACACATTTAATTTTCTTTGTAGTCGTAGTTTAGTGAAGGATACAAATAATACATATTTTATTATACTCGTATTTCACAATATCAAACCTGGAACTACTCTCAGGCTACGTGGGTTTTCAGCATAAATTATCAGTTACTATGTATTTAAAATGGTACAATCGTAATCACAAAAGAAAATAACACATTCCATCGTGGTCATAGTTTAGAGAAGGATACAAATATTTTACAATTAATATCAAACCCATTTTCAGAATAACTTTTCATTTACTATGTATTCAACGTGGTACGATTGTAATATGACGGGATAATGTCTCCCAAACTAATATTACTTCACCGGATTCCCTCTACGTTCCGAGGGAAAGGAAATGAACGCAAATTTGTTTTCGTGATTGCGAGCTAAGGAACGAATATCGGATTGATATCGATATCATTTTCTTGCGCAGTATTTCTCATTAGATATTTATGTGTGACCCCGTGAGAGTGACTAACCGCGCTTGTTCACGATTTCCACGTTTAATCATGTCCTATGAAAACCAGCGAATTATTTAATTTAATTATTTTTATTTTATCCTACTAATACTACTAATATTACAAATGTCAAAGTTTGGATGTTTGTCTCTCGAACCATGTCGTAACTTCTGAATGGATTACGTTAAAATTTGGAAGATCCGTAGTTAGATCATAGTTGTGTGTGAATTTTCCACCAATATTTATATATCTAGAAGTTAGAATAATACATAGGCACCCTTTATATCCCAGGAAAATAACAGGAACGGGAACTACGCGGAAATATTGCATAGAGATGCTAGTCTTTTTTTTTAAATAAAGAGTGACGAGACGATCTTGCCATGTGCCTGATGGTTAGCAAATGCCTGCCACATAACAACACAGTGACAAGCAGCTATTGGAACATGAAGAGTCCAAATCATTACCTACTGCAGTGCGCTCGTCATCAGAAATCTAAGATATTATATCTCTAACATTGCCCTTCAAACCGGAACACAGTAATGTTTGCACATTATTGCCTGGCGATAGATTAACTGGCAAAGGTGAGGGTACTTCCTCAGGTGGACTCTGTCAAGAGTCCTACCACTACCAAATATGTACCCGAGTAGTTTAGACGTTACGACGGAATCGAGCAAGAAACATCCAAACTTCGACATTAGTAGGATTGAAGGATGATACTTAATTAAAGATTTTTACAATTTTGTATGGAGCTTAAACCAAGTTTCAACCAAGGAGCTTTAAATAATATGATTGTTTTACCATTTATCAGTGTACTCGTATCCAACTAAGCTGTGCAATGGTACCTATGCCAGTTTAATTAAATGTAGGGTTTTTTTCGAAGTTTATACTTGAATTTGAAACAAGACAACAAAGAAAATATAACCACTACTACAAACGTAACAGAACGGAGATTGTATCTACGAGTTTAACTAAACGCTTAGATTGATTTAATAAGCTTTTACTATACTTATATTTACGTAAAATGTGAATAACGGAATATTAGTAGCAGCGTATCGATTAATAATTCTTATTTCTTAGATTTATAGCTTATTCAATAAACGATAAACTATAATAAATAGGCGATGATTACAATAACCTGATATAAATCTCATACGCATGTCCCGATTACAAACTCTTAAGCTTATGAAGAGTCAAAGTATGATTTATGACCACAGACCGCGTAATAAAATGAAGACAAACGCCCCAGTTTATAAGTTATTTATTGCAGGATAGTGTTGTATTCCTTTTCAATTAGGAATCAATAAGCGAGAACGGTAGTGAAGTGGCGAGCGTTGGTCGATTCGATACGGCGTATCGATGCGGCCAACAACCGATGGCACCATTCATCATTATAATAAATGTGCCACACTCGCTTATTTACGGAAATCGATATTTTTTTTTCGGTGTCGATTTTGAATAGTCTTTCGACACATCGGTAAATGTGGTCTTATTGTTGATGACCCCGCATTGTGGCGGCCTGCTGGGTTCCATTGGCTGACGTACTACATTTGACAAGCTTATTTGTGGTCTACGGGATAGCCTTACTGTTCTTTTTTTAAACATAATAGTTTGTGGCCTATACAATTTTTAGTTACACCATATTACCAGTTGCTAGTTAAGTTTGTGGTACTGCAGCCGATTAGTTCCGTATCTAGATAATATAGTTTTGTAATTATTGATTATAACAGGTCATGGTTATTGCTCTAATGTAGTTTTTAAAGCATTTCACTTAATTAATGACAAACTAATTTGTATTAGATAACAAAAGCGTTAACGGAATTTTCTGAGCGACCAATTTTTCATCAATCGCCTGTCAAAGGTTAGTGATAAGCTTTTGAATAATGCGTCACCAATCAGCCTTCATTGGGCGGCGTAATATGGAGATTAGTACGCCGAGGTCATTTTCAGGGTAGAGTATTAATGAATAGTGAGAATTTTGTAATTTGATTTCGTAAATTTTAAGGGGAAAAGTGATGAAACTGTTTCCCAACTTAAATTCTGCCATTATTATATATTCGAGATATTGATCTCGAAGTATTTTAGAGTAAGCGTACCCGAGATCGTCCCAGTTCCTAACTCGTCCCACGGTCGCTGGTCAAATACACAGCATAGTAGATAAATAAATATAGATTATATTTATGGTATCACAAAAAAGATTGGTCACAAAGCTTAAAAAAAAACGAAATTTCACCACAAAGTAATATTAATCTATTATCTATTCGACCAATACTAACCAAAATAATAAACAAAAGAGTATTTTATGCGTGAGTCTCAAATACATGGTAGAGTGTGTCTAAACGAATTTTACTGTGAACTTGAAACGTTTGTAAATGCCTAATAAATTTCATTTCATTTCATTTCATTTTTCATTTCATTTCATTTTTCATTTCATTTCATTTTTCATTTCATTTCATTTCATTTCACTGTAGCCCAGTGCTGTAGCTGTGGCTTTACGTCATTGTTTCATGTTTAATATAATTATTACTGTACTAATATTATAAAGCTGGCGAGTTCATTCGTTTGAACGCGCTAATCTCAAGAACTACTGAACGGATTTAAAAAAATCTATAATCGTTAGATATGTCTATGATTCCTGAGTGTATCTGTACCACTGGCGAAGCCGAGGCAGACTGCTGGTATAATTATTTGTATTCATGTGTCTTATTTTTGACATTGACTGCTACTGTTGGGACATTCTTTCGGATAAATTCAAGTCCTTAGCTCTCGTTGCCCAAGTGTAGGTTGTCGGACGACACCTGTCCTCGAGAGATATACGACCAACAATTTTCTCAGTGTTCTCGTCATCGCAGCCCTTTTTCCCGAAACATCAGGAAGTACCAACGTACTTAAGTTTAGAAGTGAACTTGAAATCGCCGAGTGTGCCAGAGCGAAATTGAACCAGTCAGTTGCTGCATCGCTGTGTTTTTGACGTGACAACGTCTAATAAATCGATGAACGGAGGCTGCATGCACGAAAAAGTGTCCCGTTATATCCCGTCACGCTCATTGTCCCGTTACGCTCATTGTATGCTTGCGCCGCATCTATCAATGTTTCGTTATGACGTTGTCACGTTAATCTATCGTCCGTAAACCAACCGACTTTACATACAACCATTTTTTTACTAAATTCAATTTTAGACGTTATTTTTTTAATGTTTCTTATTTGCTTAAATCACGATTAACTCATGTAATGCTTTAAATATCAGTATACGTAGTGAACTTGTCGTTGTGTTCCACAATAACTCAATCTACGGCTAGCGTGGAGCGGGTAATGGCGGCTGCAATATTGATAAACGCCGTGGGCAATCAACGAACAATTTGCGACCGATTGTCCGTGGTGAGATGCACGCAACTGAGCACAAACCGCGCAGTTTAGTGCCTATATTGCAACTACTGAACAAGCCAGCGATCTAGCAAAACGCGATATATGTGAAAAAGCTGACTTTACTTTATATAAGATTTTTTTTGAATTACTACTTGAGTTGCCGTTGATTGTTGCCACACGATTGAGCACAAACATACAATATTTTTTTAAGCGGGCATAGCTTTTATTGACAAAACTAAAACAACGTTCTTGTTGTATTTTAGTTACAATACCTCTTCTAATCCAATATTCCGCAACGCCGTAGAATAATCTTGCGACAAGGAGAAATGATCAAGGGTTACAACCCCCCCCCCTTTTCAACTTGCACTCAGTTGGACAGCTTACAAATAGTGCATAATGCTGAATCTTATTATTTTATACCCTTCTATCATCCTTATCCTTATACCATCGTTATATTATTTAAAAAAATAATAATCAAAATATATATTTCATTTCATTTCATCCTACATAGGTCTCCTGGTGTATCATATGACCCATAAATTTTGTTCACAATCACTATTACTAAGGATTCTAACTTGAAAACACAAAGTCAGCTATTTCGGACATTTTATTGAGTAGGTACTAGAAAACGCGAGAACGTCAGATTCACAAATGTGAGGTTGTAGGTTCGAATCCCGCTGGCACCTTTTTGTTGAGTGTGAGGTACTAGTGTAGGTGTACAGGTTTTTCCGCCACTACTTGCTATCGCCGTGACGGAAAACATCATGAGGACACCGGTATTTTCCTAAAATCTTTCGAAGTCAAACAAACTTGTAAAATACCTGGGATGGATAATGACGTTGACTGACTCTCTGACCTTGTGCGAGAAGGCCCCGAGTCCCAGAAGTGGGAACACTTAGTGGCCTAGTTTGTGCCAAACGGGCAGCCACCGCGCGTGTGCACTCGCCTTGAAAAAGGCAGCCGGACGCGGCCGAAACTCGAGTCGGATTGACCGACCGTATATACATGAGTGTCCCGTTATCCAATTAAATATCTGTAACAACCACGTTAATTTTAATACTAAAAATGGCTTAGTTATGCTTACACTATGTTTCTTTAAATCAAAGTACTATTTAACATTAAATACATACCTAAATACACTTCTCGTATCATCGGTTACTACAAATTTAATTCGGTCCGAGTCCATGACGTGCATAAATCGATGATTCTAGTCTATCTGTGGAATTACTTTGGCATTCCACGATTTGTTGGTAATCGCATTATTCTGGTGTTCTGTTTATAGCTTTTCGAAGTGTAAATTGCTTTAACTAGTCAATGTACCTAACTACGTGAAACGTTTTGTTTCGTTGATACTTATAGGTTTTATTCATGAACATTTAAAAATCAGGTAAGGGTTTTCCTACATAAGGGTTATTTAAAAACTGCTTAAAAAAATGTTGACAGATGAGTAAATTTAGATTTTAACTGACGTTCTCTAATTATTTTCTCGACGACAAAGGAACACGCCCTATTTAAATTATTAAGCATATATGTTTTAGCCCTAGGCCCGCGTAAAATGAAAATTTTGAGCAAAATGAGATTTTGCCCTTGTTATTTCCATTCCATTTCCCCGGGATAAAATGTACCCTATATGCCATTCCCCTCCAGTGTGCTATTATTCTGTGTTCCAAATTTCAACTCAAGCCATTCAGCCATTCTGACGTGATTGAGCAACAAACATCCAAACTTTGTCGTTTATAATATTAATAGGATTAAAAGTATTTTTAAATTGATTAACATATAAAAATAATACGTAACCTTGCCGAACACGACGAATGGCATACCATACAGCTGTTACAAGAGTCGGCGCAGGCGCAACGACCGCGGACAAAAGGCTCCACAATAAAAACGCTCCTCCAATTCATCGTCACTAATTACGTAATTATGGGGGTGAAAAAATAAAATGGCGAGCATTCCCGGCGCCCAGTCGACACATTAGCTCACGACATTTCTCGATTTCGAAATGATGTTGACACACCGGAAGAATTGTTGCCAAAGGTTGTTGCCAAGCGTTTCAATTTTGTTCTGTGACTGAAATTAATTGAAACAACAATTCTTAATTTTAAAAGTGTCTTCGGAATATGATTTATTCTATGCTTGGCATTAAAGCTCAAAACAAAGAATGGCCAGCACCACTCAACATACATTTGTGCTGTATAGTAAAGAAAAAAAATTTGTTCTCTATAAATATTTCTTTAGACACATAACGACATCTGACATAAGCTTAATTCTGTCTCTTTAAGTTTGTTTGACATACCCAATTCCTTGCTGATGTACGTTTTGCTCAAAAATTGTACAGGCTGAGATCCTACTAAAATTATAAATGCGAAAGTTTGGTGCTCAGTCACGTCAGAAGGCCTGACCGTGTTTTACCTATACATATAAATAGCACATGGGTTACTTTCTACTTGTGTAGCACAATGTTGATATGACAAGGGAAAAAATGCAAGTTGTTGTAGTGAATAGCCTCGTTTTTTAGTGTTTCCGCTATTCTAGTTAATAGGAAAAAGTCCACGTTGCCAGTTATTCTACCGCCAAGTAGTAATGTGCAAACATTATTGTGTTCCGGTTTAAAGGGCAATGTTTCCAGAGAAATTACAGGGCTTAGAGATATAATATCTTAGGTCTCTGAGTGACGAGCGCAGTGCCGTGCTAGGTAATGATTTGGACTCTTCAAGTTTCAATAGCTGCGTGTCACTGTGCTGTTATGTGTCAGGCATGTTGCTTACCATCAGGCACATGTCCTGATCGTCTCGTCACTCTTTATTTAAAAAAAAATCTTTTCATTTCTAATATGCTATTTTTTTCTTGTAAGACATAACATTCAATTTAATGTGTGCTTGGGCTAAAAAAAATTGTAGCTACGCTATATACATCATCATCAGCCTGTATTTGTTCACTGCTGGACATAGGCCTCTCCTATAATAATACGCCACTCAGTCCATTACACGCTACATACGCTGATAGGCATATAAATATGTTCAAATTATCGTTAAAGTTGTCAAGTGACTTAAAACTTTACTTTTTTAAGACTAATTTAAGTCTTTTGTGATTCTGCATAAGTGGCACAAAAGTGTCGAGCAACAAATATCCAAGTGTGCCCTCAGCCTAACTCTTCCGCAAATTGAAAGTCATGCATGAGGGCTTCTGGTGCGACTGCAAGACTAAATACTCCATTACGATGGTCGTAACATAATTACCCACCGACTCACCGGAATTAATGTTTGCATTACGAATGTGAGTCAGCTGACTTCGATTTTAAAATTTATGATCGTTTATTATGAAGAGTGCAAAACTGCCATCAATACTGCATACCTAGCGTTATTTAAAGATCAGTGCAATTTATATTAACGTTTTTTATACTAAATGACAATCATACCCGTAGAACATTTAAAAGTGGAATGGGAGTGCTATTAATACAGTAATTTCGTAAATTACCTGAAAAGTATTCCGAGATTTTGAAAACTGATTATTGTATAAATCTTGTTGTGTTCGTTCCGAATTTCGACTTTACCACCTGGTATTTTGCATCTATTTCAGGGAAACGCGTCTTCAGCCAACCCGCACTTGGCCAAGAAGACCCCGAGTCCCCGACTGTGGGAACACAAAGTGGGCTGCTTATGTCTTATACCATCTACATATAAATTTTTGACTTTAGGACATCAAAGGGACTTAACTCGAAGTCTCGCTTTAGTAAAATTTTGCAAAACTACGGTAAGTTTAGGTTAGTGCTCTGGTCCTTCTACACTGGCCAAAACCTCGGTGGTAAAAACCGTTTTAGGACAGCTGTAAGCCAAGAATCCCTTTAAAAAATTGGTTGTCTGTAAAGTTGGTTTACGGACGATAGTTTAAGGTGACAACGTCATAACAAAACATTGATAGTTGCGACGCAAGCGTACAATGAGCGTAACGGGACAATAAGCGTAACGGGACACTTTTTCGTGCTTGCAGCCGGCATTCATAGATTTATTAGACGCTGTCAAGTCAAAACACTTATAATACCTAATTATTAATGTAAATAGAGTATTAATCCCCTATAGGGGTAAGGCACTCAATGTCGAAAAACTAGAACTAACTATTGAACCTTTACTAACATGAATATGCAAGATTCTAAACGGTACTTATCGAGTGTAAGTCCAATGATGGAAGTTGCATAACGAGTCTAATATGCAAAATGTAATATGATAATTACCTTTAAGTAACAGTTAGTTTCCTTTTTCCTTTTTACTACATTAATGCATAAAGATCGTAACGTTGTGATTCGCTCAACCGATGTAAGTGCATTTCTGAGAGTATTGTGCAATTTCATGATGCTTTTGACCGACGTCGAAAAAATTGAGGTTCTATGTTTGGTTGGCATGTTTTTAAAACTTTTTTGTGTAAAATTCAGTAAAAAATGCTAAAATATAGTTAGTTTTATAATATTTGAGGCATATATTTTAATGTAGAGTAACGAGACGAGCAGGTTGTGTGGCTTATGGTAAGCAACATGTCTGCCACATAACAGTGACATGCAGCTATTGGAACATGAAGAGTCCAAATCATTACCTAGCACTATACTGCGCTTGTCACCCAGAGATATAAGATGTTTTATCTCTTTGCCCTGTAATTTCATCTGTGAAAAGTTTGAATTTACTCGAAAATGTTACAGAACTTTGGCTAGGGTAAGCCTTAGCTAAAAGTTTGAACAAATACAGGTATGACATATCAAATTTCAGTGTTTTATCAGTTCTTATCGGCCCTTCAACCGCCTAACAAATCGGCTATGGCTTTACTATTGCTGTCTCTTTCATTTCAAGCGAAAAGAAAAGAGAGAGCATTGTCAAAACTAAGACAGTTTTGGTTAGGCGGTAGACCCTCCGCTCTGCACTAGACGGTCAGTGCCAATTCATGTAATTTCAATCCGTTTGCTTAATGTCCCACGTACGTTTTAGTGATTTACAATAGAATAGTTAATTGTAGTTAATCACAGAATCAGACAGTAATTGGTCACCGCACACATGTATCTTGACGTTTACAATCCCCGCACACAAATCCATTTAAGTCCCATTGTAAATAATGTACAGTTGTGTGAAAAACTTTGACGATTATCAGTTTCTAGTATCAAAACTAACGTGGTTATTACACATTTTACATAAATACACGGGTAACTGACGTTTAATATAGTCAGTCCAGTCCGACTCAAGTTTCAAGTGAGTGCTAAACGAGCTGCGAACCCGCGCGCGCACTCTCCTTGAAAAAGATCGCCGGACGCGATCGAAACTTGAGTCAGACTGGACTGACTATATTAAACGTGAGTTACCCGTGTATTTATGTAAAAAGATTATCAGTTTCAATGATTACTACTTCTGTCTATCGCTAAGAAGAATAGGCGTGTTTACACACATTCAATATGAATCCATCTAGAAATGCTGACGGATTTCTAGATGCCCATGCTCATGGATACGCCCTCCGGTTTCACCCGCGTAATTTCCAAAGTAAGCTATCAAATTCTGAGTTATAAGTTTTCACTTCTATTGGCAGTTCCTATTACTGACAATTTTATTTCTGGTGCAAAAGTAACGCTAAACTGTCGTTAGAATATCCGTAATATTATGTAAATGCATCAGCTAACAATGTTATATATATTATATTCTACTTATGTTGATAAATATTTATCAACAATAACATTTTAGAATTAAAATACTCTTATTTTCTTTACAAGTATCTAAATTGTCTACTGCATACGTGGAATTAGTTTCCAGTATTCGTTGTATGTACATGTCCTAAAAATTTGACAGGTTACAGATTCGAAAGTAAGTCGTTGCCGTTTCAATGACTTGTCTTCCTGAATGTCCAGGACCTCTTGTACCTCGTGTAAGTACGTAGCTGGTGCGTATGTGTGAGTGGTCAACGGCACACAGGTGCGCCGCGTCACCTGACGCCGGTTCGGAACCGGCCACTTCCGCCGGACGCGGCAATTAGTGACACACACCACACAACGCACGCTTACATGTGTGCGTGACTCTTGATTCCGGGATTTGGAAATGGAGCAAGTCATTAAGCTAAATTTTACTCAATAAGTACCTACCATAATTATTTATTTATTTATTTATCTATTATTCATAAATAATTTTGTACTGCTGTAGTGGTAGGACTCTTGGTAGAGTCCGCCTGAGGAAGTACACCACGTCAGTTACTCTACCGCCAAACTGCAATGTGCAAACATAGTGTGTTCAGGTTTGAAGGGAAATGTTTCCAGAGAAATTACAGGGCTTAGATATATAATAATATCTTAAATCTCTAGGTGACGAGCGCAGTGCAAGGTAATGATTTGGATCTCTTCATGTTCCAATAGCTGCGTGTCACTGTGCTGTTATGTGGCAGGCATGTTGCCTACCATCAGGCATATGTACTGCTCGTTTCGTCACACTTTATTTAAAAAGTGGTTGTAGCGGCTTACTAAAATAATGTATTCTGTTATACGTGTTATTAAAACACTAACAAATGGATGTATTTTTAATTGTAATGTACTCGAAATTAAATATAGATAGGTACTTTTATTTTATTGACAGTTAAATCATGTAGCCGATTTTTAGAGCTCCAAATAACCTCGAAAAGAGCTACCTAACATTCAAAATCAGGATACCTATAACACGGCTCTGAAATGTGTAACAAAAATTCAAGTTTGAGATTTTACACACTTGTGAAAACCAACTCTGACAACGTTTTTCATATTATAGACGTTCTTATGACGAAACTCGAGCCTCTTTGTTTGGAACGTCACCTTAAACCATGGACTAAGTAGAGAGATACTCTCCCATAACCATGAAACGATGTCGCTTTTTCGAGTTACAAACTATCCGATAGAAAAAAGTTACGGGGTATTAGATCATTATGTATCCGATAAAAGAACAATAAGCTAGCAATTTTATGGTGATGTTCAAGACTTTGAAGTCTTTCGACAAGTCTAATTGGTTACATTTAAAAGAATTATTTTAATAAACATTTACATGTATAAGTAATAACAATTCCGATACGAAGCCAACAAGTCGGAACGAAAGGGACAAGCCATATACAGCGCTAAAGAGTTCAATTACAACAACTCGGTAGTATAATTGCCTATAAGCACTAACTACATATAGATCTATGAGTGATACCTATCAGAAGGGACACCCATTATTTTTCCTTAATCTTTTTTTAGGAAAATTCTATAATATTATTAATTTTGTTTCTACATTTTGACGTGACATTGTCTAATAAATCGATGAACGCCGGCTGCTTGCAAGAAACAGTGTCCCGTTATGTCCCGTTACGATCATTGCACACTTGCGCCGCATCTATCATTGTTTTGTTATGACGTTGTCACGTAAAAATATCGTCCGTAAACCAACAGACTTTATGGACAGACAATTTTTTTAAACCAAACCCATTATCTCTAGGCTAATAGAAACCCAGATTATATCCATTAGAAAACACCCACTCAGACATTCCAAAGTATAGACACTCTTATCACTAAAGTGGATTCAGACTTTTTGTAGTTTTTAAAACATCAATTATGGAACGACGTCACTTTCTAGTGTTACTTGGTTAAAAATAAATTAAGAAACAATACTTATTTTATAAAAAACATATTTTTTGTGAGTGTAAAACGTAGTTGCTACGTGTTGCCGAGGTGTTTAATAGGTGTTATGATTCAAAAACACCCCTGTGTGTCGTCGAACGTCGAAAAGGCTTTTCTGATATTTGAAACGTTAGCAAATATTTTGTTATAATATGACGCACAATCTTCTAGCCGGAAGCGTAGAATGAATAGTCTGTCTCTGTTCGTATGAACAACCTACGTCACTTTGTTGGTTCTGTACGTCTAACTACTCTGTGATAATATGGGTGCGTGTATTTTGAAACGACGTTTGTGGCAGCCATTTTTGCAAATTATCGGAATTATTTATAATGATTCAATTGATTATTAACCATGTGTGACCTAGATTTGCGATTATTTTAAAAAATACTAGCAAATCTGTTTAATATAGAGTCCTAGTAGTTCCTGAGATTCACGTCCAAACAAAAAACCTCTTCAGCTATATATTATTACGTATATATTTATCGACATGTGTTGTAATTACTCTGAACAGTTACTTATTAGTTGTTAAATACTAATAATAACTTACGTAATTCATTGATCTGGAAGACCTTCACGCGAGTTGTTCCATTCCCAACATTTACTTATCGCCGTAGCTATCAGACATGCACAAAACGTAACGAACCTCAAATCCCAAATTCATTATTCATATTTAACATCTTGATGCATTTAACTGAACTTTGAAATATTAAACCTGCTTTGATTAAGTATTACGAAGATACGTTATCTCATACTGAAATATTGTTCCATATTTAATAGGGCGAAACCATGATCTACCTATTGTTTTTTTTTTAATTAGATCACGAGAAATTGTTTAAATTTTGAAGCAAAATGTTTCAAAGTATTTTTTTTAGTGCCTAACTAAGGAATTTTATTTTTTAATCGAGTTCAAACAGGACGAATTATCAATAGGGATGTTAACACTAATCACAAATAAATGTTTAGTGGTAATTTTATGATTGTTTGTATTATTTGAATTTCGAAAATCACATTTTATAATTTAATGTTACTGAGGAAATTTATGATGATTTTAAATTCTATATTTTTAGTCTGTTGTCACGTGACTGCAAACACCGATAGGGCTTATTACGTCACTAGTCGCAAAACAAGTCGTCGAAGACTGACTAGATTGTTTACTTCTCTGAATTTTTATTATAGTTTACGATATTAGCGAAGAAAATTTGAATTGTTTGTATTCAAGTAAAAATAAGAAAACACATAGTTATACTGGACATAAAGTCAATAAATCGTTACCAATGTTTTGCGGGTTGTGACGTCGTGTCAGTCGTTAGTGTTTTAGCGGGGAAATTATTAAATAACTCAATTTTTGTATATTTACTCATCGAAAATACTAATATTATTAAATCAAATATTTTATTTATGTTAATCAAGCGTCAATCTTCAAAATATAAGCAATTCCGAATTTTTTTTAACATCCCTAATTTTTTTTACTACTATTACTCGAGATTGATTTTTAAAATATAAGTTAGACATAATCCAGATATATGTTACAAGCCTATAGATATATGTTTAGTACTGGTCAGAAGTGTAACCAGCATTTTTGGTTCTTGGTATTTAAGACCCTCGAAAACCAATGCGTTAGCAAAGTAACGTATCTTTACTTTTAATTTCCCAAGTTATAATATGGTAATGATGGCAGCTTTTGTCGGAAAGTCATTGTTCTTATAAAAAGTTTATTCATTGCTACACTCCGATTTAAAGTTAACTTTAAGTTTAATGAGGTTAGACAGAAAAAGTGGCAACAAGAACGACAAGGTGTTAAGTTAAGATAAATCTGAAGGTGAACTATGTGTCTGTCTGTAGCATCATAACTTCCAACTCCGATGAACCGATTGATTTTGTTATTTTTGTCAGAGTTTATATTATCTATTAGACGAGCGACATTAAACGTTTAAGGAAACCTTAAAACTATGCTCTAATTTCTATACATATAGCACGTGTATCACGAGCAGTCCAGCTCCCACAAGCTATACCCGTTCACGAGTATGACACATGTGTCAGCCATCGTAGGTAGTGGTTTGAATTCTTTAGATCATTTAAATTTCATTTCAATTAATTTTCCTTTAAGGGTTAGTACACTTTTTTGTGTAACCTTGTATTTTATAGCGGTGACTTACTTCTTAATTATGTACCTGACAGGAAAGTAATGTACCAAGGGTCAAAACTCAGTTTCCTGATTCCACGAGTCCATTACATCATTATCTCTTTTTCTCGTGAAACATGATAATTATTAGCATTTTGACGCGTGACGGTGCAATTTAAGAAAACTGTTCAGAGAACTGAAGCTACTTTCGTGGTGGCCTAGGTAGCGAGGACGTCCGATTTTGCAAATGAGAGGTCGTGGGTTCGAGTCCCACCTATGAATATTTTTCCAAGAGCAGATGTGCGCGTTTGTCGTCCCCACAGGCTTTAACGGGAAAAGAAAACATCGTAAAGAAACTTATGCCGAACCAAGACTTCTTTCAAAGATATATGATCTGCCAACCCGCACTTGGCCAACTTGGTGTATTATGGTCTTGACTTTCTCCTGACTTTCTTTGTGACCTTGTGAAAGAAAGCCCTGAGTCCCAGCAGTAGGCAAATTTAGTGGACTGTTTGTGTTTATCCCGTACTCCATTTACAGTCCCTAGGAACTTTAGCTGACTTTAAAAAGATGCGCCAGAGAAACAAATCAGCTTGTGTATTTTAAGATAGGCTGGGATATTTTTAGTACAAGATATTTGTCTGATTTGTCAAATGTTGCCACATCAAACAGAGTGACCCAGTAGAGAAAGTTTTGAAGTCCGAGGGGCTACGGTCCGGTGCGGCGGGGGCTGTGCGGGGCAGGGGAGAGGCGGTGATAACATCGCGATTACTCGCTACAAAACGGCGATATCGCACTCATTACACCATCGATTCGCCCGCATAATGGATATTTGTCTGGTTCCTTTTTCAAAGTTTCAGGAAATAACAGTTTTATTTTATTATGTTTTATTTTTATTTACAAACCGAGCCCATAGAATAGGACCACGTGCTATGTATCCTCGACCTCTCAACTCGTATGCTTCAAATGAAACATTCAAGACATACCGTAGAATACGTAGCAGTAATTGTGAACTTTACCATTTTTTTGATAATAACTTGGCACTTGACCATCTCGCCTCTTGACTACGATGTGGTCTATGACGCACACTAATCTAGAAAAACTCGCTTTACTCTTGATTTGAATACCAACACTCCGATTATGTTAGACGTGTTCTTGAATGAATATCGCAAATCGGCAAACGTAGTGTCATCAAGTCATCATCCTCATCCTGAGACAAGATGAAGTGACGATATTCAAAAGACAGCAGGCAGTGGGCGGAAACATAAAGCTGAGAATCGGGCTGAGCTGAGCCTTGGGAGAGGCTTATGCCCAGCAGTTGACTAAGATATCATCCATGCTTTGTTGGAGCATGTACTGACATTCGCTTTATTTATGTTATAAGTACAATGCTACTATTATTTGTGCTTGATGAATCGTAACTTTGAACAATATTAATGACGTTTTATAGAGTTTTACGCATCATCATCCTTAAAAATAGGGTAATGCCAGAGAGCCTTCTTATGTTGGCTGAAATTAATCTATTTTTACATAAAATGAAAAATAAATGTAAAATGGGAATTAATAGTTGTAATGCAGTGCCAAAATAAATGTAATATGTACCACCTGGTATGTAGTTCATATTCTAAAGACATTGGTGCGCTTTTTCAACTAGTACGCAAGCAAGTTCTGTACATCGACACACAAAAATCCACAGAGTTGCAGACGGGATTCAAAACTATGACTTCGAGATTGTGAGTCGTACAGTCTCATCACTACGTCACCACGGCTCCTGACCTTCTAAGGCAATTTAGTATAAAGACAGCTGCAAGATCACCAAAAGGAAAAAGCTGCGTGTCACATGCATGCTCCACATTTTAAATCTAATTTCAATGTCACAACAGCGAAATTACAAAATAAGTGTACACATTACGCTCTAGCCCGAGGGCAGCTAACCGCGAAACGTCCGTTTCATTTCCATAATTTCACAAAATGGCTGATTAAAATCCGAAAACAGCGCTGACAATCATCAGAACTGCTCCAACAATGAATGGAGCGACATTATACAATTTGTCTGTCAAAACGTCTGCTCACATGCCGCGCGTTATGTACCTAGGCAATCACACTAATAGAAAAAATTCGAAAGTTTGTTTGAATGTTCTTGTTTGATAGCCATTTTTATTATTTTTCGGAAATATTTTTAGCTTCGAAAAGTGATATCATTTCATGGTTCCAAAGAATCAAACAAGAAGTTTTCACTCGACTTTCGTTAAAAAAACATCTAAACTGTTGAATGAGTTACACTCCGCGAGGCATAAGCTGAGCTTTGCATTTGTGCGAGTGTACATGGATAGTGTAGGTGTGACAACCGGCCTTAGGCGCGGCGCCATTCTGTCTCGCCGCGCTCCTGCCTGATTGGTGATCACTCACACTAATGCAAAGCTCAGCTTATACCTCGCGGAGTGTACCTGTGTGGATTTTCCCTGATGGATATTATTATCTTGATGTCTTCAAGTAGGTAACTATTGTGATTGGTTACTTCTAGGTAAGCACGCGCCATTATCGCTTAAGATCAGGCAAGATTGCGGTCAAGTGCGAACCTATTATTGATTAATCTTCTTCTTCTTGTCAGCGATTCAATTGTGGGCTGGCTATACTTATCTAATTTTTTAATGATTTTGATACTTTTTGTTCTTAAAATATTTTTTGGATTTTTTTTTAATTAAACATTTTCTGACCTTTGGGAGGCTACAGAAACTGCAACGGGGTTTGCTTCGTACATTGATTATTAAAAAAGTGTTAGGGTGGCGAATATCGACATTTTGCCTGATGTTAAGCGACAATGCTATCTATCTAAGATAGGGCACGCTTGACAAGAAATCAGTCAAGTAGAAATAAATTTGTGACTGATTCGCAGACACTAAGACGATCCCTATTAGAAGATACATTACACTGTTTCGCCATGTTCAATCATATGTGTCGCTGTATCCGTTCAACATTGATTGAAATTAGACTCGTCAATTTGATTTTCAGAAATATTTTAAATGTTTTTCTTTTAAAAAATTTAACAGTTTACTAAATAGCAGGAAATCCTCCAGAATATCGCTACTAATAAAATAAAATTAGTTTAAAGCCTCGCTATTGTGAACAAATGTGACGTAAATAATTGACTTTCTCGCATCATGTAATGACTTGAAATATCTCAAATGAGTGGGTCAAAGTAATTTATTGTTTTGACTATACTAAAAAAAGCTGCCTAATAACTTAATAACTAATATAATCTTTGTTCTGCCGTATACATGCAAACTAAATGCTACTGAATTAATGTCAATATACTATGCGTAAATTATTTGGATATTGGGAGTTTAAGAAAACGAGACCTTAATTTATGCTGCTACTAATACTCTATTGAAAGGCAGAACTAGACAGATAGACCTGAGAACATTTATCTTCAAACCGCGCTGTAATTTTTAAAGTAGCATTGTCCTTTGTACCAACTTGTGACTTTTATGAAAACGTTTTGCTTCAAACAACCTTATGATCTTTCAGGCAACATTGCCCTTCAAACATCCTTTTATTTTTCTAACACGTAGCTCCTCAAACCAGATTTTGATTTTTCTTGCGACATTGCCCTTCAAACCGGATCGTAATAATGTGTGGATATCGTTGCTAGGTATTGAAATAACAACAATAAAGGTTTGGATAGTTCAAAGCGGATTCTACAAAGAGTCGTACCATTACAGCACAATCAATAGATCGCCTATAGTCCCGTCACATAAGCTAACAACAAACGACAGTTACAATCGCAACGACATTTCCTAACTCATTCGTGTCACGGACCGCAATTAGCTCGAATCAATCGATACAAAGAAATTAATTACAAAAAGCGCATACAAAGCATGCAGCGGGTTTATCGGTGCACCGGGTAAAGCGAGCCGGCTAATTACTCGTTGGTCCCTGATACCATCGCCGGAGCGAACCACTAACGGCAAGTATAGTTGCGAGTCAGTGATCGGGCTTTCTATGTGCAAAACCAATCGTTTCACTAATGCCTGTGCGACACGAGGCTAGCTTTTGTCAAGCGTTGTCTAAACGAAGTTAACACTGGCTTGTTATAATACTTCTCGGGCATTAGGGCTTGCACATGTGCGTAGAGACAAAAAATACTACTCTTTATTGCTGTTTGCGTTGTCTTTAAACGAAGTTAACACTGGCTTTCCATTATTCTGAATTTGAAAAATAATAGTCTGAGCCTCGTGTCGCTCGGGCATTAGGGCCCTAGCACACTGCACATTGCAAACGCGCACACAATGCGTAGATGACTCTTCAAACGAAATTCGAACGTAACCTTATAAAATTTAATAATCACATGAAGCGATCGTCAACCGCGCGTTTACGTCGCGTATACGCGCAGACACAGCGATACAGACGCGCGGTAGTCGCGCGTAGCTTCCGTGTTTTGATTAAATACGCCGCGTTTGTCGTACGATAACAAATAAACAGTAATTGTATAATAACAATATATAAATAAATTTCAACTCGATCCGTTAACACGTTTCGACGTGATTGGATAACTAATATCCATACTTTGTCATCCCACTAATATTGTAAATATCGATCGATGTTTGGATATTTAGATGTTTGTTGGTCATACGTCCGTTCATACGTTGCGTGGAAAGAGGAAGAATTGTTGATATTTGGAACAAGGATAGATTATAGTCTGAAAGAACACATAGGCTATCGATCCCGGGAAAGAGAATACAAGGGTAAAACCGTGGGGCACTGCTTAGTAATATTAGCAGGTCTTGCAATGATTCGCGGTTCACCCGCGCTGTTCCTACTTCCGTACGTTTCAGCCAATGAAAAGTAGCTAAAATGACATGTCTAACTGTCTCGCCAATTTCAACACGATCCACTCAGCCTTTCCAACGTGATTGAGCAACAAACATCCAAACTTAGAGTAGTACTTGTAGTGGTAGGAGACATGGCAGAGTCCGCCTGGGGAAGTACCACACCTTTGCCAGTTATTCTACCGCCAAGCTTTAATGTGCAAGCATTACTGTGTTACGGTTTAAAGGAAATGTTTACAGAGAAATTACAGAGCTTACAGATATAACATCTTAGATATCTGGGTGACGAGCGCAGTGCAGTGCTAGGTAATGATTGGGACTATTCATGTTCCAACAGCTGTGTGACACTGTGCTGTTATGTGGCAGGTATGTTGCTTACCACCAGGCACATGTCCTGCTCGTCTCGTCACTCTTTATTAAAAAAACATAATTATAATATTTGTGGGACATATACGGCCGACATCAAATACTGTCTTATATGTGACCTGCCGTGACTCGGTCACTGCCTACACAGCGTTTTAAAACAACACTTTGTTAATCATTTTGATTGAAACGAAAGGAAACAGCTTGACAATTAAAATAATATTAGGTTTACGTTGTAATTAAACGGGATATGCATAGATAAGGCCGAAATGCGTGATTGCATTTACGTAGCTTACTTATTATTGTGTGTTAGATTTTTATTTAACGAAAAGCAACGCTCAGAAATTAAACTTTTTTTATTTGTATTAAAAAAAAAAACATTATTTAGGTCATCAATATTAAATATTTTCCTTTCTCAGGTTGTCTGGAAGAGATCGCTTTCAGTAATAAGACCGTCCTTTGTTTCACTGGTTTTATTATTTTCATGTTAAAACGTCTAAAATCCTAATACCTCACTATAAAATATTATACACGTCAATGTTTGGATGTTTCTTGCTCAATCACGTCGTAACGTATGAACGAATCAGGCCGACATTTGGAACACAGATATATTATGGTCTGGAAAAGCACATAGGCTTATCGTGAACAGCTTTTCACTAAATGAATTTGAAAATATACACGGTGTACGGTTCACACAAAACAATTTTAGACTTTTTGTATATTTTATTTGTCTGTTTGTTCCAGCTCATCTCTAAAAAGACTGGGCTGATAAATATGAACGGGACACACTGGTAGAGAGCTTGTGGTGTAAGGAGTAACTTAGCTTACTTTTGTTAAAAAAATGATATGAATATGGTATTCTTAAGGATAAAATTCCTATTAAACCGTTAAAGTTAAATTGATTCATAATGCTATGTATAACTGTATCGTATAACATTAAAAAAAACGTACCTACAGCCAAATTGAGAAACTCCTCCTTTTTTTGAAATCTGTTAAAAATATCCTTTAGTCCACGTTCGTAACTTATTTTTGATAACTAGATACGAACATGGATTTTTTTATATAATTTACATGTGTGTTTATTTCCAGTATTCTTGTTTTATTGTAAACATCCAATCAAACAACTAGGAGGAAGAATTTGAATACTTTTGTTGTATGAACGTCTAGACTGTGGAATGCGTTGCCTGAATGGTTTTTTCCGATGGTTATATCCTTATTGTCATTAAATCTACAGTGAATCTGTTTCTTAAATACGTTCCAACTTCGAGCGCGTCGTCGCTCAACATCAGACGAGATGGCGATCAACTGTAAATCCATAATAGTTAAAAAAAAAGAGAATTACCACTGTGATATTTTTCATCATCATCAGCCCGTGTTCGTCCACTGCTGGGCATAGGCCTCTCCTATAATACGCTACTCAGCCCGATCCTCGGTCTTACGCTTCCAACCGCCACCGGCGGCGGCACTTGGCTGTGGCGGTTGGAAACGATATTTTTCACATAAGACAAAATGGATAACCCTGACGCGACGGCGTAGGTATGAAATGCACATTCTTCTATAAAGCTATTCTGTGCTCCGAGTCTAAGCCTACGAACTACCTATAAAATGCGCTGTTTTTCCTTTCAAAAACACTTTTATGCCTAAGCACTTAATTTATTTACATGCTAAGTCTGTGGTTGTGTCTCATGGTTAAGGGTTACCCCTTAACTTTACAGTATCAGGATAATTTGGTTTCGCCAAATACAATTCAAGCATTACGCAATTATTTCACTATGTTAGTACCCTGTGGGTACATAAACTTAATGGGATAAGTTGTAGTTAATGTGTTAATCCCGGTAATGTTCTTCATCGTCATCATCAGTCCATTTTAGTCCACAGCTGGACATAACCCTCACCTATGGCTCGTCATTTAGCCCTATCCTCGGCTTTATGTTTCCATCCACTGCCTGCTCTCTTCTGTATATAGCCACTCCATCTATTCTCAGTCTTACACTACGTTTGCCGATTTGCGGTCTCCACTGAAGAACACTTATACTCGTTATCGAATCTGCGATCGATGTGGCAAATGATTGACGTTGAGATACATATATCGGGAAACTTGGTTCTTTAACGGATCACTTCGTTCTAAATACGATCCCTCAAAAAAACTTCAAGCATGGTTTTTTTATACTCTTATATCTATCTTCTTCCTACTTAGTCAATGTCATTTAAATCCGTTCAACCTTAACAGATATAGGTACGTAGGAACAAACATACATCCTAACACACAAACTTTCGCCTTTAATAACATTAGTGTGATACCTAGAAAAGATTAGGTACAAACTTGAGTAACACAACACAACACAAACAACTAACAGCAGCGGTATAAGTTAATTTATTTTATTACTTGCTAAATGATTTAACCGTTATTCGCCGACAACAAATTATAATAAAAATACGTTTCCACTAATTGCGTTTTAACAAATGAAAAATTTCTTTTTACATAACATAAAGCACGGCCGCTATAAAGGCATGTTATTTGAGGTTGTAGAGTCATAATGAGTAATTAATAATGAGTTATTAGAGCGTTCGTTCATAATGCTCAATATATTATTATTCATAGTGATTTTATTCGTCTACTGTGACAAACTTTTCTTTTGAGTAGGTGTACGGCGCCACTGTTGTAGTTTCTTAGCAAAATAACATAGTTTTACTTACTACCAAATCAAAAATAGCTCTCTTTATCTAAATCTAAACTAACTTGCAAATTTATACGTTTACTACCTAAACCAGTGCTATATGGAACCTAAGTTAAATATCTTATTGTGTTTTTTCTCTTTCTGTTTCGTTGTTTTGAAATAGGGAAATTGATCGAACTGAGAAAAAAACTTAATTAAATAATGTTGCGTACAAATTCCAACTACTACAACTAGGGTATAAACCATGGTAGGGTATAAACGTGGTATAAACCATATAAACTGTCTCGACATCGATTCTACATTATAATAATTTTGGGTGACGTTAAAGATTGAAAAAACATCATCATCACATACAGATTTCTACACATACTAACTCTCCCATGAGTAAGCGACATACGTGCGGTGTGGGTGTTTAACACAAGCATAGCTTTTGTCAGATATAGATACCTACGTATTAAAATAGATAAACCTTTGTTTCAAAACTATTGTAGACACATCGTTTTCCTTTAAAATCAGTTCTAAAGTAAAAGACCTTACTTAGTAATTGCTTAATATGATGTGTAACAACTGATATATTTTTTTAAGTGAGCATGGGTAGTTTTCTGTTTTTCTAAATATCTGTATCTTTCTGGTCACACACATCTTGGCAGACAGACATGGTACCAGTCTTATGCAAAATGGGTTAGCACCTTCTCACATCTATTCTATCTCCTACCTATCTCCATTATCGCACACGCTTTTGGTCAAAACAAATAGCACACGTTTCCCCATTTTCTATAGCACATTTTCAGCCCTTTTCTCGAAATCGCTCCCAGAAAATATCTAGCAACTGAGAAAAATGACGTTGCACAACAAAAATTGGTTGCCTGTAAAGTCGGTATACGGGCGAAAGTTTTACGTGACAACGACTTTGAGTGGTAAAATAATTTTAAGGGACGCGTGCTTTTCACTTTTTATGTCTGTCTCTCTCGCTCTTAGGCGGGCTAACCATGCCCGAGTGGAAGGGACGCGTGCCTCTCACTCGCTCTCGTTGTGAGCGCATAACGTGAGCGGAGCGTAACGCAGTTTCTTGAAGTGTCACCCGGCAAACCAATTTATAAGACGTTGTCACGTCAAAAAAATCAAATAGTACAAGACTCGATAGTTTCCTAATTCGTTAGTATACATTTGAGTTGGTAAATCCATGGTCGGCTCAGCGAACACGTTTACTGGTAGACTAAACGGTACCGTTAATTACAAACGATAGCTATCGCGTATGGCTCTATGTTGCCAGGATGTGGAAGTTTTACCGGGGTTACTTCAAACTCCCAATACTTGGGCAACTGATTTGTCGAAATATTGATCAGTAGTACTCGTTTAGTAATCTTATGATCTCTCAGAATACAGTATTAAAAATTAATTCTGCAAATCTACCGGATAGTGTATGATCTTTGGCAAAGATCTCCACTCAGTGGATTCCAGATCTAAAACAACCTTCTGAAATACGTATAATATGGCGCAATGGACTTTACTCTTAACGAAAAGAAAGCTGTAGCTGGACAACTACCTATAGCCGTAGATTGAGATAGATTAAGGTAAAGTATAAAATACTGCCTTTTGGTACCTAAAGACCAACAGCGGGGGGTGTTGGTTTGGTCTTTACCTACAGGGCTGTAAAGAGAAAATCTGACTAAAATTATGCTGGTGCTGCAAATTCAGTTGTTATTTGATGTTGATTTTAAAGAGCGTGTGTATCTTGTTATACTTTAGCGCATAAGGCGCATTTCAGTGATTTGTAGTCATCAGATTTTGTCATTCTAATGACTGGAACACTGAATAACCAGTAATTACTGGTTTATAAGGTGCAACACTATGTAGGTAAGAACATTTAGAACTTTTCCATTTTATTCCAAGGCAATTGTAACAAAACAAATAATAGTAATGTTAGGTACACTTATGGCAACACCAGACGTTCGTGTTTAGTAAAAATTGCTCCGCTTTAGTCTGGAATGGCATTGTCTGCCCAATTACCCTGGCAATAGTGCAACGTGGACGCTCTCGCAGGGAGCTGCATGCGATCACAGTTTACCGCCAACAATTACTTTATCAAATAGTATGTGACATGTAAGTACGTGCATAAATACTGCGGACACGAGAACTAAATAGGTAAGTAATTACCTAGATAGTGGTTGGTATATAGGTACAATATACATTATTGTATAACGGTGGTAGCATATCATGATGGAAGCTTGTCATCGTATTCCAGATATTAATTATACGGTTAATCGAACCAAAAGCCTGTTAAATCGATTTAGAAATTTTCGACGTTTATGACGTCAAATGAACGGAAAGAGAAAATAAAAGTGGTCAAGTGCGAGTCGGGCTCGCCCATGAAGGCTTCCGTAGCAGCGAGTAACACAATACAAAAGTTCTTGTACTTCGTTGTTACCTTAATCAGTGTTTTAACAATAGTCAATTTATGACGTATTGTACGTACGTACGTATAATTTATGAAAATAAAACTACTTACTAGATATCATTCAAACCAATTTTCGTCGATAGTTTACATGGTAACGTACATCATAAACTTTTTTCTTTTTGTCCTTATCTTATTTTAGAAGTTACAGGGGGGGGGGCGGACGGACACACTTTTTTCCACTTTGGAAGAGTCCCTTGCGCAAACTATTCAGTTTAGAAAAAAATATGTTAAACATCTCAATGTAATTTTTAATGACCTATCCATAGATACCCCACATGTATGGTATTGATAAAAAAAAAATTTGAGTTTCATTCTCTGTATGGGACCCCTAATTTTTTTATTTTTTTCTATGTTTTGTATGAAAATCTTAATGCGGTTTACAGATTACATCTACTTACTAAGTTTCAATTGTATAGCTTTTATAGTTCCTGAGAAAAGTGGCTGTGACATACGGACGGACAGACAGACAGACATGACGAATCTATAAGGGTTCCGTATTTTGCCATTTGGCTACGGAACCCTAAAAATGAGCTTAAGGCTAAGAACTCATGGAGCGGTTTCTAACAGCGCACGCGCGCGCGCGCGCGACGGGCGCCGGTTTTATTTCAAAACTCACGAGACCGCTGATTTTCGCCGTTTCGCAACCGTCGCAGGTGAGATTTTCGCCCGCGGATGTTACGGGTGACGGGCGGGCGGCGACCGCACGGGAGCCGCGTGGCAGCCGCGGGTGTAAACCGCCTCGTGAATTTTGATCTCAATTTTTACATACATATAAATCTGCATTCTACGTCACAAAGCACTGTCCGTCATCGATATGCCAACAATCAGTGAATTCTACACAATTAAAGGCACACACATTTCTAAATCAATACAGTTTGTGGTGGAAGCAATGCACTTAATTACATACAATATGCACAGTTCAACCATTTTAATTGCCTACATTAGGGCCGTTTATGTTGCCAACCTAATTAAAATGTAAATATAGTTAAAGTCCAACGTAGGCGCTTAACATTTTACCTGCAAACTTTTGTTCTGTGTTGTTTTAAGCATTTTGTTTTAAAAACTTGGTTTTAAATATTTTTTTAAATTCATATTAAATATAGATTTTGTTTTGCACTTTGGATCATGTCAGTTAATGGTGCAACCCACGAACTAACTAAATAAAAAACATACAGTGAAAACGAAAATGTAGGATTAACATAGTTTGGTTTTAACCCCCGACCAAAAAAAGGGGTGTTATAACTTTGACGTCGATGTCTGTCTGTCTGTGTGTGTGTCTGTCTGTGGCACCGTAGAGCTCAAATGGATGGGCCGATTTCGATGCGGTTTTTTATTTGAAAGTTAATGTCTGTGCGGATATTCTTAGCTATATTTGGTTAATATCGATTCAAGATGGCCGCCTCCACAAAATGGCGGACAAAATATTTCTTTACAACCTAATCAAATGAAAGGACTTGACTAGTAAAATACTATACACTACAACAAATTTCAAATCCAAGATGGCCGCCACCACAAAATGGCGAATTACATTATTTTTTTCACTACTACCTCAATATGGGTATCAAACGAAAGGGCTTAACTAGTAAAATACTTTGCACTATGACAAATTTCAAATCCAAGATGGCCGCTACCACAAAATGGCAAAAGACATTTTTTTTTTCGCAACTCCCTTAATATGGGTATCAAATGAAAGGGCTTGAGTGGTAGAATGTTGTACAGATAACAAATCCTAGGTAGTCGGGGGTTAATCAAAATTTTTAATTTTGTTCTTGTATTGTAAGCCTTCGCATTTTAATTCTCTCTTGTTGCATTGCCCTTTAAACTGGACTGGGAAGTCGACCAGTGATCAAAATCATCCTATCTCTCAATTATCTTTGTACATCTTCCATATTCAATCCATTACCTTTAAAAATCCATCGTCTACGATGGCCCTTAAATGTTTTAATATCCTATGAGCTGAATAGAACTACTTTCTCGGATTTTATTTTTGCTCTACTGGTAACTTAATGTTGTTGTTTAGTGCTCGTTATTTTCTAAGTTTATTGTGTCCCGGTTGAACTAGAAACTACGATTTAGAAATCAATGGTCCGTGCATTGTACGGAGTATTTTTACAAAGTACTACCGGTATTACTCGTAACATACTAGAAATAAAAGATACGCCAAAAATCACTCTAGTGACAAAACAATGTCCAATGTGTAACATGTGTCGTGGGTAAAAACTGCGAAATCATTTTCTGGCTTATACTAATTATTTATTTGGTTTGTTTTACGTTTGTGGGGTCTCTAATCAGGCGCGGTCCCAGCCTCGAATTTTGGAGGGGGTCACCAGTACGCAGCCTCAGGTTTTGGGGGGGGTCACAAGTAGACATACAATAAATCGAGCAAAAAAATACTTTACTAGTAGTCCCCAAGGTTTTACCCTCGTACTTCCTGTTCTAGTTGTTTTCCCGCGATAAAAATAGTCTATGTACTATTAGATATTTTAATTTTCTTAGATTTTTGTTCGACGTATACGATTTTGGGGGTCATGTCCCCGTGACCCCCCCTCGGACCGCGCATGTCTCTAATTCCTAAAGTGAAGGAGTCATGTTTTAACAAAGGCCGCCACGTTTCATCGTTAGTCTTTGGTTGGAAGCGCGCAGTTACTAACGTTCAGCTTTTACAAACATAATGAATATCTGATCAAAATAAAAGTTTGTTTGTCACTGTTTTTACCTTGGCGACCTACCTACATCTTTATTGTTCTTCTGTCCTGTTTAAGTGTTTTTGTTTTGTTTTTGGTGTGTACAATAAAGAGTATCTATCTATCGACATACCTATAAGTCCAAATCCTTAACTAAGCAAATATATTCTATTTGAGTTCTTTTGGCGTAACATGCGTCAAAAAATGTCCAACTTGTTTAAATTCAGTGTTGAGGTAAGTTTTCAAAATGAGTTTTCAAATAAGCTTATAATATGTGTATAATGTCAAACTTGCATATGCACGATTCTCAGATTAAGCACGATTATTTTACAACTGATGTCATAATACAAGTTTGCAACAAGAAACTTTGAATAAAACTTGGCTAAAGTTTTACACTAAACTTGCTGTATGCATTGACAACATTGTGATAAAACCTAGACACAGACATAACAAACTTATTAGAAGCAGATTTCAGTTTAAATAGCAATCGATGAGTAGAATTTTAGAACTAAACAGCCAGTGTTAAAATAAAACTGTCTGGTTTGAGGTCGTAATGAGTAATTACTGGCGGCGACACGACGGAAACAGATAGCATCTACAACGCGGGGAGGCCAATGATTTACCGCTAAATGCGACCTAAACGATTCACTATTGTGCTCAAACCTGAAATAGTTTTAATTGCAGCCGTGTCGCTCGGTAAATGTGACACACACTGCTACAAATAGTTCGTTAGTCCTGGACATGAAGCAAAAGGTTGTACGTGGTCTATTTCACGACAATACATTTTTTATTGATGCTATGCTACTTTGATTACCTAGCAATTTTTTTCTTAAAACCAAGCATTTGACTTTAATTTAAAATCAAACTACCAATCGCATTGTAGCAATATTTCGGAAGCTAATTTGAATATCTATTACAAAGTAAACGACAATACCGTCGATATTAAGCAATTTAAATAGAAGTTGGTTCACTTTTAACTCCTAACCTCCCGAACACTGCGCGGGCGCCGCGAGGCCGACGTTCAGTCTAAAATTGTCGGCCAGATTTGGCCGTTTAGGAATTTACGGCCAGTTACGGTTCACAAACAGCCAAACCTAGATGTTGTAGTTATATGATGTCCACCAATATATTTATTTACATTATTCCCAGAGACCTTGAAGTATAATATTTATAGTATTTATTATAAATGCGAAAGTTTGTATGTAGGTAGGTAGGTATGGATGTTTGTTATTCTTTCAAGTTTAAACTACTGAAGGAATCTGGATGAAAATCAACCACTTATGTAAGATCTTTTTAAAATTTTTAGTAGGTAAATTAAAAAGTAAAGATAGATTCGAATGATCTCAAATAAAACATTTTTATCTAGAAAAAATAACGCGAATGGGAATTTCGCAGGTTAAGCCTCGGAATACTACTTATGCAGTTTAAAGTATCCCTTTGAAAACTCTATATACTAAGAGTTAGGTATGTGATACCTTTATTTATAAAAAAAAGTTTATGTGAGCCTAAATAAGTTATCTATCGAAATTCGTCAAATTAATACACATTGTAAAACAATATGCTGAACGAATTTCACAAAAAAACTTATACTAAAACAATTTTATAGCAAAGGAGTGAAACATTGAAAATAAATTCCCTAAAATTTCCAAAACCTTATTCTTAGCTTACGCGAATAACACAGTTTTAAATTGCGTATGTAAAGTTCAATTGATAAATTAAATAATCATAAATAATCTTTTCTCTAAAAAAAAACTGACTTCAATTTAAACTTAAATTCAAAACTCGATCAAATTTCATAAGACTCTATATTATCATTATATCATCTAAATACATGAAAGTAAATTTAATTTATTTATTATTATTTTCAAAACTGCCACAACGATTTCGATAAAATTTGTACGGGCCACCTCTGAACTATGATCTACCAAACAAACAAAAAAAACTATCAAAATTGATTCACAATTGCCGGCGCTACAGCGTGATATACCTACATACAAAAAAAAAAAGAATTTATATACAAACATATAAATATATGATAAGATACATATAATATTCTCTTCATCCTCCTTTTTTGAAGTCGGTTAAAATGATCTTGCTATCACTTTACCTTGTCATTGCTAAAATTAGTTTAGGTTTTCCAAATTATATCGGGTTTTAAACATTTATAGTAGGTTTTCGGAACCTGTGTTCTAAACTCAAGACCTTATTATAAGTGGCATAAGTTGTATATGATTATAATGTATTCTATGGAACCACTAATACCTTATAAATAAAGATGCAAACATTAATCATTTGAAGAAATGTACCTACTAAAATAACAATAAATGTTAGGTACTTTAGAACTAAATTGATAATTTAAGTCGTAAATTAATCCGATTAAACTGTTAAAGCAAACGGAACATTACGAAAAAAATTGCATATTCAAATTTAATCGAAGCCTATGTAAATCAAAGGCAATTATACAACAAAATAGGTGATGATATAATCATTGCTAAACACGCATACTACAAGGTATCTGAAATATGATCATTGTAATGTTTGAAGGAATCCTAGCTATTTGTTGCATGTCTAAAACATTGCATTAAAAAAGAAAACGTTTTTACCTACACAATAAGGAGTTTACAATATGCAGATAGACCTGTCAAACATAGTTTGCAATGTTTGGTTAATATTGGATTCAAGATGGCCGCCTCCACAAAATGGCGGGCAACCTGCAACCAGCGGTTTCCAGTGACCTTTATAAGGTCATCTGTCCATCTAGTGGGAGGCCGTCCAACACTGCGTCTTCTAGTTCGTGGTCGCCACTCGAGAATCTTTCTTCTCCATCGGTTGTCAGTTCTGCGAGCGATATGGCCTGCCCATTGCCACTTCAGCTTGTTTACTCTTTCAGCTATGTCGGCCTCTTTCGTTCTTTTGCGAATATCCTCATTACGGATTCTGTCGCGCAAAGAGACTCCGAGCAAGCAATACCTACTATACACTATAAAAAAAATCAAATCCAAGATGGCCGCAACACAAAATGGCGAATTATATTATTTTTTTCACAACTCCCTTAATATGGGTATCAAATGAAAGGGCTTGACTAGTAGAATGTTGTACACATAACAAATCCGAGGTAGTCGGGGGTTAAACAACATTTTTAATTTTGTTCTTGTTAAATAGCGCAATGGGATGAGCAAGATATGCGTATAATGGCGAGCAGCACGCCTTCCCATTACAGGATAACGCTAAGCACCTTCGAATATGAAGACTTCAAATCCCTGCTCAGCATTGCATAGCGCTCGTCGGTAATATTTAAGAATCTCTTAGATCTCTTTGATTATTTTAATTATTCTAGAAACATTAACCTTTAAACCGGAACACCGGGGCGTTTGTACATTAATCTTTGGTTCTTTTGACGCAACAAACGCTGAAAATGCTTACACGGATCTAATTACCTAAGTATATTAAATAAATCCTGTTTTTTTACTGCAGAGTCCACCAGGGGAAGTGCCACTACTTCCCCTGTTGGACTCTGAAGAGAGTCATACCGCCATAAATGACCCTGAACAAAGAACTTAAACCTAACCTAAGCGCAGCATACAGCTACTAAATCACAGGACGTTACTAACACTGGACACAATCAAAAGCAACATTGTATATCAAAGTTTCTTTGAAATACAGAATTACTAGCCGACCCTCGCGGTTTCACCCGTGTAGTGCGCGATACCTTTATTTTCCCGGGTTAAAAGTACCCTCCAGACAAGTCCCTCTGGAGTAACCTCCAGACCATTATTTATCTATGTACCAAATTTCATCGAAACTATTTCAGTAGTTTTAACGTGAAAGAGTAACAAACATCATCCATCCATTCATAATTCCAAACTTTTGCTTATATTGTCATAAAACTGAAAAATTGAGATAGTTTTCTAAACTCGTAATACTAAGCAAAACAAGTACTCAGCAAAATTAAATGGTAATTATTCGAATGGAGGAAACATCGGGTCATAACTCATTCAATTTAACAATCATTTAACATCGTTGTGCAATGCGAGGAAGTCATTCCAGTAAACTGACCATATCTAGGCGGTTTTTACTCGCAACAAATCCATTATGGCCGATAATGGGACTATGTAATTGGCTATTAATATTACAGATGTTTTACGAAGAATTTACTGGATAAGAAACTGTTTTGTCTTTATTGATGTGCGCTTCCTGTTAGGATAGAACTTAATGCCGTATTTCAAATATATACTGAAGGCTTTGTGTTAACTTCTAGGATTTTCCCAATAGATATAATCCTTAATCTTGATGTCTTCAAGTCGAGATTGAATCGGTTCAACTAATCGCAGTACTTAAAGCTTTAACTTACCTTTACTTTACTATTATTTTTTGGGGAAAAGGGAAGGATTTTATTTTAATTGACTACAAACGTAGTCAACAACACGGTATCTACGCAAATGCGTCAAAAGAACTCTTATGTATACTAGTGGTAAGACTATGCATACTTCGCTTAGAGAACTACCATATCTTTGCCACTTATTGTTTCGCCAAGTAGTAGTGTGCAAACATTACTGTGTCCCTATATAACTGAAAATATACGTGATGCGTAGCTTTATTTCTACCATTCTATATGCTTACCATGATCATTTATCGTACTTAATTCGTACTTAGTACCTACCTATCCCGTACGACGCCGACGGTTCTTTACTGCCTATATATACGTCGTATGTCGTATGGTCTTTCAGCTTCATCATCAAATCAGGTTTTGGTAACCATCTAGAAAGAAAGTAATCACCAAGACGTTAAATGTTTTTTTTATTAGGACCTGAGGTGACCGAACTTACGAGGTTTCAAGTTTTTGCATTGCAACTATGCTGTTCAGCTGGGTAATGGCACCAGCCACCTTTACACCAGGTAAGATTTACATTTAGGGGCAGGTTATTTGATTAATACTCGTATATGTATCTAACTGACCTAGTGGCTTAGTTGTTACTAGCTCTGCCTGCGAAGCCGAGGGTCGTGGGTTCGATCCCCACCCAGTGCAAATATTTGTGTGATGAATTCAAATGTTTGCACTGTGTCTTGGTGTTTTTATATATAATAAGTATGTATTTACAACTATGTAAGTATTATATCAGCTATCTGGCTGCCATCAACACAAGCTTTGCTTAGTTTGGGGTCAGATGGTGTTGTGTGTGAATTGTCCGCCAATATTTATTTATTATTATTTATAACTTTCAAATAATCTGTTCGAAATTCAAGGTATTGTCTCTGTAAATTTAATGGTACAAAGAATTACAAAATAGAGAACAAATTAACACGAAACGTGTAAAATAACTTGTTAACGTGTAGAGTAACTGTAGAATATAACTTTCCGTTATTTTATTGCAAATCCGGTATAGATTTCAAAATGGTTACGTTTCACTTCGTTTTACTGTTGCTGGCAACAAAAAGAGTTCGTGCCGAGTGTAATTAAACAACGTTTAAACAGCATAAATATTAATTTTGCACAGTAGATATCTACTTAGCGTGATAACTGGTTGTTATTTTTACATAATGATTCAGATAAACAGCTTCAGTGGTGAAGGAACTGGAAAAAGAAGGCGTTTCGTTGAAAGTGTGTTGAATGTTGGCTCGTTAATGAGGATTGCTGTTGGAGCGAACATTATTAAATAGATAAAACGCAAACAATGAAAATAAAGCGAGAAGTTTATTTGTCGCTTCATAGAACTTATGACGGACGGAAATAGTTGTTAAAACTTTTTTTCTAAATAGTAAATACCTTTCGTAGTAATGCGTATAGCGTGCGCGTTGCTTAGTTACTAGGTACCTTTATTAATTTACGATTTATAAGAGAACCAATTTTCACTTAGAATCTCATATAATTTAAATTACAGGACTGGTATTGAGTGTAACCTTTTTTATTTAAATTAGAAGCATTAAATGTTTACAAACTAAAAAAATAAAAATGAATCCTAGTAATAAAATCATAAATGTCAAAGTTTGGATGTTTGTTGCTCGATCACGGGCGGAACAACTGACCAGATCGGATTGGAATTTGGAATACAGTTAAATTATAGTCTGAAATAAGTCTTATTAGGCTACTCTGTGTTAACCAATGTTAAAAAAATGGCGCTGCTTGCTGAAAAAAATGAAGCTTGCCGAGTCAGCTAGTATCATAAAAAAGGTTTCATGTGTAACCCAGATCGATGTTAAAGCATAAAAAGTCTTTTTACCCAGCTTATTTTAGTTTTTTGTTTTATTTAAAGGATTCGTCAACCTAATTAAACGTCTAAGAATAAAAACATAGAGCCTTTTATCACAAGGAGAGGGTCAAATTAATGATTTATCGCACTGGTTCAGGTTTCAATGAATTGAAAATTGGAATTAATTAAAATCCCTTATTTGCAAAGATTAGAGCTTCAGAAGTACTTAATAACTTTCAAAAACATACCAATCCATACGATGATAGACTTTGTGTGACTGTAATAAATCACACAATGCGTGGGTAACGACATTAGTATAAGAAATCATCTTAGTAATAAAGTTGATTTAAAAAACCCGACTGCAAAAAATTCAACATTTTCCGATACAATATATTATCTAAGACATTTGGGCGATTGAAACGAATCTAGCGATATCCAAATAACGTCAAACACATGAGCCGTTGACAAAATACATGGGAATACATACACCCTTCTTTCAGTCGGGTAAAAATAGCTCCGAAATGTGTGTACGCACATGTCGCACATAGTTCCCGAACAACTGTTTAAAATTCGGTATTTTTATTTTATTTTTGTGTTTGTTAATGTCATGACAAACTTTGTGTAAAAGAAAATTAAAAAAAAGTCCTGCTATTTTAGTATGAAAACTAACGTGGTTATTATAATATGGTTGTTACACATTTTAAATAAATACATGGGTAACTCACGTTTGATATAGTCGTGAGTCGTGTAGTTGTGTTAGTGAGTGCTAAATGACGAGCGACACGCGCGCGCACTCTCATTGAAAAAGATCGCCGGTCGCGATCGAAACTTGAGTCGGACTGGACTGACTATATCAAACGTGAGTTACCCGTGTATTTATTTTAAAAGTCCAACTATTTTAAAATTTCTTAATTTCAAAAGTCCTCAATTTCATGAGTGCAATCACTCGTACACAGGACTGAAAACTGTAAAGGATTTTCAATAAATCGTCCTACTAGTGGCTGGACAACTAAACAGTTATCCACCCAAGCCAAGCAAACTGAATGGGCTAACCATTGTTAAAAAAAATGGCACTGCGAAGCTTGCCGGGTCAGCTAGTATCACATAAAATGGTTTAACCGTTACTTTTTAATTGTAAACATTTCAGTTGTATCAAAGAGTAATCAGCAAAACAGTTTCGGTTCATATCCATCGGTAGCGGCTCGGCGTACACGCAATAGTTTGTCGAAGCGATTCTAGAAAACGGCCGTTTTGCGATTAGATCTCGCTGGGGAAGGAAGTGTGGGGTTTTACAGGGTGGGGGTGTTGTTAATTGCCCCGTTTTGTGAACACGGTTGGCGTGCTCCGCGGGCAATCAGCGGTCGCTGACTGATCGCTTTTTAAATAGGTTTATGCACACTAAAAATGTTTCGAAGGAAATCGAAGTCGGGTTCGTGCCGATTGTCGGAAAGCTTTGTGGAACCGTGACTGTTTCGTCATTTGCTGTGAGTTAGAACAATATTTTCGTGATATAATTTTAGACCTTGAAACGAAATGTTTATTGGATTTTAACTTGAAACTTCATTGGTAAAGTATGATAATAATTACTTTCAAACCTTACTTTAAAACCTGGGTTTCCAAGATTCAATATAAACAAAGTAAAAGACATAAATATAACATAACATAAACATAAAGGTTCATTTAAAAAAATCACGCTATTTGGTAACTACTATTTCATCTGAACTCAAGTCAATATGCGGTCTAGGATAAATTGCGCTTATCTTGAACAACATGTTTCAGTATCGGTACAACTATAGGAAAGTAATATAATATAAAACATCGTTCCCTAATAAAAACATAATAAAAGTGGTCAAGTGCGAGTCGGACTCGCCCATGAAGGCTTCCGTGGCAGCAAGTAGCACATTATAAAAGTTCTTGTAGTTCGTTGTTACTTTAATCAGTGTTTTAACAATAGTCCATTTATGACGTATTAAAATAAAACTTCTTACTAGATCTCATTCAAACCAATTTTCGTTGATAGTTTACTTGGTAATGTACGTCATATACTTTTTATTTTTGTCATTCTCTTATTTTAGAAGTTAGAGGGGACACACTTTTTACCACTTTGGAAGAGTCCCTCGCGCAAACTATTCAGTTTAGAAAAAAATACGTTTGAAACCTCAATATCATTTTGATGACCTATCCATAGATAGGTATGGTATTTACACGTATGGTTTTGATCAAAAATAAATTTTGAGTTTCAGTTCTAAGTATGGGACAACCCTAAAATTTATTGTTTTTTTCTATTTTTTGTAACAAAGTCTTAATGCTGTTTACAGATTACATCTACTTCCCAAGTTTCAATAATATAGCTCTTATAGTTTCGGAGAAAAGTGGCTGTGACATACGGACGGAACGACAGACAGACAGACGAAACTGTAAGGGTCCCGTATTTTGCTACGGAACCCTAAAAAGCAAGTCAAATCTTGATCTATATCAATTAGTTGTCATTTTAAATTTAAATATGAACATCTACCCATTAAAATAAAATTCTTTAACTACCTTATTGTTCCGAGGAAGTTTACCTACATTCTATTGGAGAGACATAGAACGTTCTCCAACAGACTAACTAGTGGCGCTGTTTCAGCAGTTTTCAATAAGTATACATAATTTATTGTAGTATTACAAACCTTGACATAAGTTCAAGTTATGCCAAGTTCAGACTTTTATATTAAATCAGATTTAATTAAACTCAAAATTCTGACCAGTTTTGACTTTCGCAAACCTAGACTAATTTAAACTAATTTTATTGTTTGTAATAAAACATGATCTAAATTAAAGTAGATTAACTAAAAATTGGCAGTCATAGGGACTGCCGATAGAAATCAAAACGAATAATTATGAATTTTAGTATTAAATAGCACTAATTTTGCAAAATCCATCTCTTGTGAAGCTATAGATATACTTCCAGCTATCAAGCTCACAAGACTAATCATAAGATTTCACTCATACAAAAATCGTCTCTACCACGGACGTTCTGCCCTTCTACCGCCAAACTAAACCGGCTATGGCTTTGCTATTGCTATCTCTATCATTTCAAGCGATAAGGAAGAGAGAGCTAATACAGTTTTCGTTAGGCGTTAGACCTCCGCTCTGCTGCTTCGCCGTTTCGACGCTACATTGGCTTAAACCTAACTTCCTCTACCAAAAAAGTGTTCAACTCAGCTAAAGAACATTTTTAGAACATAACTTGTACCTACAAAGCTACACAATAGATACGTCGTATTAGCTTGTTTCACATTTGTAAATTCTTCGCAACGATCGCCGGGCTTGAGCCCCATGGCGTGACAGAGCGGAGTTACCGGCTGCCGAGGTGTGTGTTACACTCGACTTACAATTGTTAGCCGCTGTAGCTTAACGAGTCCAAAATATACCATGAATAGTAAATGCAAATATATTTATGTACACAATTTCGGCTATTACCTGATTAACTTGGATGACGAATTGTGAAACACAAATTGGAACCTACACACCTGACTTCACTACGCTTTCGGTTATTTGGTAGCTGTGAAGTGTAGGTATGTCTATGGCAAATTTTATAAAAAACATGACGTATTTCATTAAAAACAATACTTTTATCAATTCTTTTAAAATTTCTTACTGATAACAGTAAAACAATAATGACTATAGTTTTCACAAATGCGTGTTTAAATTGATGTTTGTTATTCTATTACGCCGTTTGAACTAAAAGGATTAGGCTGAAATTATTAAGGTGAAGGAACTCAAACAGATTACAGTCTCAAAGAAACCTCTTTTCCTCTGGGAATATACCTTATTATTTATATTGTTTAATTTCTATCCGGCTGATATCACCGTCCAATACTGGTAACTTACAAATGAAGTATCATTGGAAGCATCGTACCTCGTTAACGCCATTAAGTACCTTCAAAACTTGACTTAAGCTTAAAAGTTCGTTTAACGTTGAAAGCATCGAAATGTACTAAATCAATTTGAGTATGTTTCAAAATTTGCGTTAAAAATTGCGTTAATGTGCGTTATCTTATAAGTGGTTTACTTGAGTAGGTATTCTAATATTGACGTATGAAGAGGAAGAGCTGTTAAAAGAATTTATTATAATATTGGCATTTTCGTGTGATACTGATTTTTATCACGAATTACAGGCAATTGGCAAATTTAGGTGAGATAGGATCACAGCCTATTTGTAGACTATTTTCTCGCACATTTTACTTCTGACGTTTCTATGCTGGATGTATCCAATCTGGACCTCCATTTCGTCTGATTTTGTCCTTACAGCGTTATGATAGCAGGCCTATTCCCTTCATATCAGCCCTGGGTAACCAATTTGAGGACTGGTTTCGTTAAAACAATCTGAATTACCTGTAGAATACTACGCATGCAACGGGTATTGGATAGTTATTCATATTTAATTATTCTAATCTATTATTTTTCTAGTTGGTTTATGTTTCAATGTACATTAAAAGCCATAGATGGAGTGCATTTCTCTTTTATTTAAACCATAATAAATAATAAGGTTTGCCAATCAAAAATAATCTTCAATTTTGCAGAAAATAAATGAATTAATAATTATGGCTGCAGAGAAAAACAATTCGCATTTTAATTGACAACATTTTAATTATAAAACACCACAAAATCTATGGGACATAGATATCTCAGATTGCTTAAGTACATTGCCATATATCTATAATAGCTTTAAGTACTTCATAATACTTTAAATTGGGTAATTATATTAACAATACATACATTAGATACTGAGTTTACATACTTATTTATAATACAGTTTGCACATTGCTATGTCGTTTATCGACATACTTTATACTGAGTGTTTGATATTGACGACGGAAAAGAAAACGTTTGTACATGTTCATGCTTAAATTAAAGGTTACAGCTTTTTGTTCACTTGACAATAGAAATAAATTGCAAACAATTTTATAGTTAAAAGTTATTATTTGTTTTATTTCGATTTTCCAAAAGTGATAATAATCCACAGTTTTTATTTTGTAAATAAACAGTGAATTGGGCAAGAGATCTAATAATATTACGGTTTAGAAGAAGGATGGAATTAATATTGGAGACGTAAGTTAGCATGTAATTTCAAAAATATATCTATAGTGTTACAGCTAGTAAGACAAGAAAAGCGATATTGCATATTTTATACAATTTTAAACAATGAGTCACGAACAAATTAAAATCTTGTAGTTGTTAGAAGAAATTGTTTAACAGGGTAAGTTACACCTTCAAAATGGACAACATAATGAATGGATTAAAAAAATATTACTTTGACAGTTATTTAAAAAAATGTGAATAATATGTATATTCTTGAATCTGACTAAATTATGGCAATTCCAAAATATAGTTCCGGCAACAAACCAAACACCCTGAATAAAGTTACTTGAATGTCACATTTCACATCATAAATTGATTAGTATTGTTGTAATTTACAAAATATTGATTTTAAAAGAAACTACAATAAAACACCGTATTATTAAAGAAATAAATCTAAATGGAGGTAATGCTGCTGACAATACAAATTGTTTGTAAATTTTGGATCCAAAGTAAACACATTTAAAATTTAATATATGAATTTGAATTGAAATGTTCTTTATATTAACAGCCGTATTCCAAAGTTTACTCATGGCGTACGTAAGCCGAAAAAGTATGATAATTAAAAGCAGACTCAAATAATCGTAAGCATTTTTTACGTCTTAAATGACAACAGCTTAAGAAAACAAAAGTTGCGATTTTTTTTTTTTACACAATAAACAAAATTGTACTTGTAGCCAGCTCACGTTTTCAAACTAAAATTTTGTAATATGAAAGGAAGTGATTTTGGATATCATGATAACTATGATGTAAAATGTAGATCATTCGAAAAGTGGAATGTTCTTACGCGTTATACTAATGTTACATCGGAACATGACGTATTCCAGCCTTACAAATATGTCTATTGTAACTTACAAGCTTTTAGGAACCTAACCACTATATCCTTACATATTAACACGACATCGATTTATATTTTACATAACATCTAAGTCAATTCAGGGCAATATCACAATATTCAGGACATTCGTCCAAATACTAAATCACTGTGAAGTAGGTCTTTCCACTGGGTGCTTACAACCGTGCCGTTTCAAAACAATTTCGTGTAAAACACGAAGAAAATAAAGAAATTGCTGAGAAATTTGTTGTTTTTTGTTCACTTACTAATTTTCACTTCATCACTTCATTGAGTCTTTTTTCAGTCTGTTTTTCATTAAAGTCTTTTTGTATATGTCTGTCTGTTATAGAGCGACAACTATCATATCCTTGTACGGTTTACTGGTCCGTATTCTTTATAATTTCTTCACTGTATTTTCTTATACTTTCTTGTATTGTCAATTAAGTGTCGAACCTAGACGTGAATGGGTTCATCATCATCTTCGTCGTCAGAACGGCGCTCGAGCGAAGGTTCGCGGGACCGCGGCGGAGGCGCGGGGCTGCCTGGGTCCACGTCGGGTGATGGGGAGCGCCGCGCCTGCGCGTAGTATCCCAGGGCACCCAGCGCTGGGCCACCCAGGGAGCCCAGGTGCGCGGACGGCCCAGGAAGGCCCAATCCTAGTGGCGGCACCCCGGCGAGTGGTGATCCCGGGTATAACCTGTCAAATAAGGCTAGTATTAGTTGTAACTCACTATCATCTTTTACATCCAGTTCGATTCAAATAAAGTTACATTTTAGCAGCACAATTATAAGCCTTGGTGATAAGGTTTAAATTTGAACCGTAGCACGTCAGCAACATTCCTCAGCTAGTTTAATTAAAGTTTTGATAAATGCAGATTTACAACATAATTCGTATAAAATTACTCTTTTCTGTTTTTTCTCCGAGTGACGAGCGCAGTGATGTGCTAGGTAGTTATTTTCGCTCTTCATGTTCCAATAATTGCGTAACACTGTTGTTTTAGGCAGGCATGTTCAGTGTCGAACTGTCCATTTAGTCGAGGTGGCATTTGTCAGCCTACGCGGGACCCCTACGGATGGAGCTGGACTCTTTCAGTCCAGTACACTCCGCGAGGCATAAGCGGAGCTTTGCATTTGTGTGAGTGTACATGGATAGTGTAGGTGTGACAACCGGCCTTAGGCGCGGCGCCATTCTGTCTCGCCGCGCTCCTGCCTGATTAGTGATCACTCACACTAATGCAAAGCTCAGCCTATACCTCGCGGACCAAATTTCAAGCTCCTGCCTGATTGGTGATCACTCACACTAATGCAAAGCTCAGCTTATACCTCGCGGAGTGTACGACTCTGGGCATGTTGCTTAACATTGGGGGCATCTCCTTTTCATCTCGTCAAGTTATACTATGAAAGTAAAATAGATCTGTACCGGTAAGGCAGCGGTTTCTGCAGCGTGGAGGTGGCGGAGGCCGCGGCCGCCGCGGTGGCCGCCGCCTGCCGGTAGTAGAGGTCCGCGGCCGCCGGCGCCGGCTGCGCTGGGTACGCCGGCACCCCGGCCCAGTACCCGCCGTACAGCCGTTGAAACGCCGCGTAGTTACCCGCCTCCGCTAGAATCTCCAGCCCCACAGCCGTTTGCCGCTTCCATTTTGTTCTGTTGACAAACAAATTCATTTTATTTTTAAGCTTTCGTCATTTCAACGCATGTTGGTTACATTAGATAAAATAATGTAAATATTAATGTAGATTGTAATCAAGTCACTTCAGATACGATGTCTTTCTTAGCGCCACAAGAACATACTAAAGGTAGATTCTGCGAGAAACACCGCAAACCAAAAAATTATTCTATTTCAAAACCGATCACTTGTGAAGTAACTTCTTAAAATATCACACTAAAAGTCCATTAAGACACAAAATAAATAAGAAATGTCTTATTTGCTGAAATCCCATCCAGCTTGGTAAGCAATTAGTAAGTGTCACAACCTTTTTTACACTCACTCACACTCAGTAATTTTCATTATGACCTCAAGATTTATAGATGATACAAATTCTGAGAGCAGTACTCAGATATAAAAAATATTTAAAAAAGCGCGCAAACCGTTAGATCCCAATCCATAAAGCTCAATTGCTAAACAGAGTCATCCAACCTGTCAATAATTTTGCTTAAAAAACTGAATTGAAAGTTTTCAATTCGCTACGGAGCACAATAATGTCTTCACAGACCATTAGTAGCTCAAATGAATCGACGCGGACCGTTGTGCGGATCCCACAAGAATTACAAAAACTATTTAAACTATAACTACTTCAAATGGAGTCTAAAATTTTCTAAACTGTCGTTTACGTCGCTACGACCATAGATCACCGCAACCCTAACCAGAGTATGACCCCAATCGTCATCAAATTTGTCACAGGCCACTCAATATAACAATAAAGATACCGCAATGAAATCGGTAATAAAAAATAAATAAATAAAATAATAAATTTTGACAAAACGTCTTGGGCACTCTTGTGTTCGCTAGAGCGTGGTCTAGTACTTTAATTTGATTTATTTGATTCGCTCGGAAAGGGTGAGCTCGTATAAATTACTTTGTGTCGTGAACATCTCTTCGTTTCTTCTCGGTTGTTTATTCATTCAAATGTGGCAATTTGGGACAAAGTTTTTGTGAACAGGAATAATAATGAGTACCTAAGGCTTATAAAGTACTCGTATCTACCTAATTATGTAAATTTTCGATGTAAACAGAATTTGGATGTAAATACCCGTACCTATGGCTTGAGGAGTAGGTAGACCAAAGTCAAATTATTTATTACACGAATATGTTTCTTTGAGTATATGGTAAAGATATGTTGTTCATATAACGTTTATTTTTAGGATTATAGACTTATTCTAGCTACTCTCTCTAAAATAATGAAATATGAATACTCAACCTTCTAACAACACTATTTAATTCCATACTTACTTTGTAATTTTTTTTTTTTAATTGGTTTTTTTTTATCTATGGGAGTCAGACAGTTGATTTTTTACAAGCGCATTTGTAAATACGAGTACTTACTTAGTTCTAGCTTGTAAAATAGTCGTCACAGAAAAAAACGTTTGAAGCCATTACGATTGTTTGTCCTGAGTGGGAAACAAACCCACGGTCAACAACTGAGGGAGCCACTACCAATTAAATATCTATTTATAAGTGTGGCGTCAAGTGAACTCAAATAAATAATATTGAGTTTAAATCAAGTCTACGCGACACTTATGACTTATTGTTTTACATTTATAACGAATTTTTGTTTGTACATTATATTTAAATTTGGATGTTTAAGTTACTATAACTTAGGTAGTACAAGGTAGGTAAGTAGTGATGAGATCATTTAGTGCTGTGTCCATGCCTCATGAATAAAAGTGTTATAATTTCGCAGTGGTAGCGACCGATAGTATAGACTTATAGGTAATATCTTTCATCTCATATTTTCAGTATCCTTTTTTTTGTACTGTTTACCTATATAATGCAATGAAATTTTCATCATAGCAGATAGCATAATTTATTAAAACATTTGTTCAAAAGTAATAGCTAAATAAAATAAAAACCACTAAAAATCAAATTAACAGAATTCGTTTGTGATCGCAGCTGAATTTTGCGAGTCGAAAACATGACATAAAAACTCCCCCTGTTTTAAAACGCAATATCGGCGAAGCTCGCGATTAGTTCCGAAGTGGCTTGTTATTGTCATCGAGTGAGCTTTTCATTAATTCGTGGGGAGTAAGGTCTTTATTGCGATGAGCATTATCATTCCGCTATTATTGTTGTATTGTACACCCGCTGTAAACTCCGGCTGCGGTTGTTAGCAGACGGTTCACCGAACACAGCCTTAATTAATTTCTCTAAATGCATCATTTAATTTTATTAAATGCAAATGAGGGGGAGTACTCAAATTTCGTAATGATATATACGTCCATTAATCAAAACCATATCTACAAAAAATGTATTTCACTTATTAGCATAGGACTCGTTTACCGGTAACTCTTTAAGCCGAATTAAGCGCGCCTAATTTGAATACCACTCTCCAATTATCGGTAGCTGACGTTCGATCGATAGAAAGTGTCCGAGTTCCCATTAATCACATTATTGTGACGGGTCCGGCCTAAGATACGCCACTCGAGATCACTAATTTAATTGTCAGCGGTGAATGAGGCAATCTGCTCAGTGACACTATTCTTTTTATTGCCTCGAGCGAACAAAAAGCTCTCGGAGCGCACTTAATTTCGGGCTGCCATCTCGAGCCGTCTTCAGATGTAGTTTTCTCTGTCTCACACGGGAAAGCCGGCTCCCTCGTCTCTATCTCGCGTCCCCCGGCGGAGTCTGAGTACGCCCCGCCCAGTGGTTTAGTGATTTGATGCTGCGTGAACTGATTCAATTGTCGTCCGAGAAGACCCGTCCGAAAACGCGCCTTAACGTTTCATGTTAAAGACGAAAATTGTCCGGTAAAACGGTGCCGCTTACGTCCTCTCCGAGGGGGGAGTTGTTTATCTCGGTTTGCGTTTTTCGGCGACGTGCCGCGAATTCGGCTTGTATATCTGAACAAAGAACGCTTTCATCGATCGAGCGGGCGCTTACGGCATTCTTGGTCGAAAACGTCGAGCACAATTCGAGCATTTTGAGCATTATCGAACGTTATTTATACGCATCTTAGAAAGTTTCTGAAACATGTTTGTCGGAGTGTTCTTATGGGAATTGTACTCGTATGAAGTTTGAGCGCTTTTATTGTTGTGGACGTGTGTACTATGTGTTATCTACGATAAAGTAGGTGATATCTAGTCTCGTACAATATATGTATGTTTCTGTAAGATTGTGAATTCAGCCAGTTCATATCTTGTCGTCAGATTATAAATCTAGGACAGATTAGAGTCGTTGCTTATAAATACACTTGCTCATAAACGTAGTGCTACGCAACAATATGAACAAGAAGAGTCTAAAAAGCACTAGGTACGCGACGCTCGTCCCTCAGAGTTGTCTCTTTAAATATAAAAACAATTCTAAACATTTCTACAGAGAACAACTTCACAGAAAATCGGTATTAGAGGTAATTCAATTTATATTTAAAACAATACTCTTAAAATGCAATATAAAGTAATCTTGGGGCTGTAATTTCTCTGGAAACATTTCCCTTCAAACCGAATCACTGTGCTTGCACATTTATGTTTGGCGTTAGAATAAGCTTTGGTACCTTTGTGTGAATAGAAAAGAATATTATTTATTGTCATGGAAGTAACATTCACATATATAATTACAAAAATTAAGTACATAGTATGAACGCCACTACACAGACTCGTCACATTACAATTTGGTATTAAATTTTATTTGATGTACTTACAAGATATGTTTGTACTTAGACCTGTTGAAATAAGTAGGTACTCTGTTTATATTTTCTTAATAAAAATATGGATACCACATACTACCACGTACATACTACAGGTACATGTTTATGTGAAAAATAATTTAATTTTACAAGCGGTAATACACAATATGTGCTGTATAGGTTCTTTGTCTATTTTCATATGTATAGAGGTATGTGTTTTCATCTCCATATTCAAAACGATATGGAGTCTATGAGTTTAGGAATCTGTCTGTAGAGTCCTACTTCCTACCTCCTAAACATGTGGAGTGCTTTACAGGTGGTTTTTATTTTAAATCTTGCTATGTCCAAATAATCTAGTTTATTATTAACACTGGCTTTAATGGTGATAGAACTATCGGGAAGACACCGGTATGTTCCAAAGAAATGTGTTTCATCTCCTAGCCTGCAATTAACCAGTGAATCCATTGACTAGAGATCGTGGATTACGCCATTGACTCTCTCCACGTGAGAGAATTTGATTGTGAGAGAGTAATTGACGTGTAAATTGTACATTTATCAATAAAGTTTGACTTTGACTTTGAGAAAGGCCCGATTCTCAGTAGTGTGAAAATAATGTGGGTTGCGTATACTTGTATCAGTAGATAAGTATTTATGTATATATATCTTATACCTTTAAACGACCAATTCTTGTAGGTATATATATAGAATCTGAATCTCGGAAACGGCTCCAACGATTTTAATGAAATTATGTAATACAGGGGGTTTCGAGGACGATAAATCGATCTAGCTAGGTTTTATTTTTTATAAACATCATTTTATGCGCGTTTTTAGACAATGAAAAACTCCTACAATGTCATTAGAATACGATACTCTAAACGCATTTAATTCGTATCTAAGTAGGTCTAAGTAAGTCATCACTACGTAATTCATACCTGCCTAAATATCATTTTAAAAAACCGAGCAAAGCTCGGTCAACCAGGTACTTTCAAATAAATTGTAAGTAAAAAGTACAAACACCTCTGCAGTTATATTTCATAAAATAAATATACCTACATATTTGTACTTTTCCAGTTTACGATTTACGTCAAAAACTTTTGGTAGGTAGGTACATCTAACTAAACATTCGGTACCTAGTATGGTGGGGTCAGAGAGCTCATCTCATTTTTAACCGACTTCAAAAAAAGGAGGTTTCTCAATTCGACCGTATGTATGTTTTTTTTTTATGTGTGTTCGTGGATAACTTCGTCGTTTATGAACCGATTTTGATGATTATTTTTTTGTTGTAAAGAAGATATTCCAAGGGTGGTACCATGATAAGGAATCAGGATCTGATGATGACATTCTAGAGAAATCGAGGAAAACTTGTTTACTTTATAAGTTTTTCCGTTGAAAGTCGGTTTTTTTTTTTGTTAAAATTATCAAAAACCTTTCCGACCGCTTGGTCGACAACGCTAAACGCTGGTGTTTATTTACATTGCCATTCAGTGTGGTGTCAGTATACAGTCAAATGTTGGACTGCAAGTGGGCTTGGCTTTTTTTAAAACATTATAGGTACATAGATAATTAATACGTTTAGAATTTTTAATAGAATTAGGTATACCTAAGTAAAAGTAAGTTTTACTTATATTGTGCAACTACTAGCAACAACCGCGGTTTTACCCGTGAAGTTCCTGATTCCGTTATTTTCCCGAGACAAAATTGAGTAAATATGTTATTTCAGACCATTATCTATTTGTATACTAAATTTCATCCAAATCCTTTTAGTGGCTTTTGCGTGAAAGAGTAACAAACATTGGTTGGTACATCCAAACATTCTTAAAAACTTTTGCACATTTAATAGGTAAGTCTTTATTACTAGGATTGGAGCTATCCACTTGTAATTAAGATTTGCTAACAAAGACACTAAACTGTTATATCAATGTTATCTAGCTATCTATCAAAACATTTGCATACAACATTAAACACTAGTTGGTTTGAAACACGAATTTAGCAACGAAATTACTGGCCGCGCGTAACACAATTCGATTATTAAATTCGGACCACATCAGGGTTGCCAAAGTCAAGTTAAACTATTTTTGTGCAATTTTCTAGCTTATCTCTATGATCTAAAACCTGGTGGTATTCATCGATTCACGGTTGACGGTTTAAAGACTAACAGAGAGATTTGACTCTACATTTGTGATAAGAATGACAGAGTTTGGAATACGTTGCCTAAGTGGATTTTTCCCTATTGTTACAATCTTGATGTTTTAAATCGAAAGTGAATCGGTTTCTTCTATGTAAGCACGCTCCATTGTAGTATATTTTAGACCACATCGCCACTTAACATCAGACGAGATGGGAGTCAAGCGCAAATTTATTATTGTTAATAATTTAAATTGTTTTGTTTATTTTTTTGGTTCCTGAAAACGGCTCATTCAATCCTATATTGTTTCATTGTCTACTGTGTACTGTAGATGGTTTGAGTTTTAATATTAACAGGTACCATTACTACAGAATTTGATCTTGACTAAACGCTTAAGTTCCATCCGTCAATTATTTTTACGTGGGTTTTTTATAATATAAAGCGACGAGACATGTAAAGTATAGGTACGTTAAAGGTCGAATAGCTGGCAAAATATGGTAGGTACCTCTCCAAGTAGACTATGGAAAGGTTTCTATTACTACACACACTTAGTATTGGGTATTTGCTGTACGAGTATTAATATATATTTCAATTTACACATATTCCAATTTTTTCATTGAACTCAGTTATCCCACGGCTGGACAAATGTCTCTTCCAATTACCTCTACTTATTCCAGTCCTAAGCTTATATCGTCCATTTTTTTTAACATAATAGGTATAAGGTACAAAAAATATAAATTTGTTTCCTTGTGAACATTTTGTACTTGGGTCTGAAATCTGAATTCGTGGTAGCCCTAAGACAGCCGAAATGGCATTCGTAATGATTAGTGTTTAAATGATAAGCCAGCCGACCCCGGCGTCCTTGGTTCGATTCCCGTGTCTCTGCTGTGTAATTTGGAAGGGTCTGCGCGATTAGCCGATTCTTGGTAGCTAAGGTAACCGCGCATTATGTCATTAGCATTGAAGGTATTGGTTTCCACATACGTATTCTTTCAGATATGCGGATATCGATGCCGTGTAGGTGGTTTGTTTAAAAATGTAGGTCAAATAAGGTTTAATAAATGAAATTATAATGAAAAATATATCTATTGTTTGATGTGGAAACAAGCTATTTTAAGTTCTCTCTGTCAGGATGAATTTAGAACTTTATTTTACGTTGTAAAAGTCACATCCATAGCTCACTATTAAATAAAATGAAATCGAATCGTGTGTAATGTTTTCAATATTATTTCAAATAGTGACAGTTCTCCGACTAATATTTTAAATTTCAAAGTTTGAATGTTTGTTAAGTACCTACTCTATTATGTTAGAGTGACTTAACGAATCGGTTCAACATTTGGAAGCTAGATTGTAGTCTGGAATAGGAAATGGGGTATCTTTTACTTCAAAAAATTACGAGAACGGATCACGTTATGTTCTAAAACTGGTAATATATATTCTCTATTGAGGAAAGAGTCAAGGCCACAACCCACCAAGCCGGGCAAGTGCGGGATGGCTGACGTGACAAACGAAGTAGCAATTGTGTTCTATGTATCAAATGTATGTATTTGCAATTATGTAAGTATTGTATCAGCTACCTAGCTTTTATAATACAAACTTTGTGTAATTTTGATAGTAGTTCGATAGTGTCACTTGAGGCATGTCCACCAATATTTATTAGTGGCAGCGCCCCGCGGTTTTACCCGCGTAATTTCTGTTCCCGTAGTCTTTACGCGATAACAAGTACCCTATTAGTTATTCTAGAGTCTAGACTAATCAAATTGTAACCCGTTTCGGTTAGCTGTGGCGACATGTTTGAGCAACAAACATACAATCATCCAAACTTGCACATTTAAGATATTAGTAACATTATTTATATTTATTAGTTTGGCAATATGTATTTGACAAAATGATAATATGTAAGTATGTATAAGTAAATATGTAAGTAATATACTAAATTAATTACCTACTCCAACTTGTGTTTGTAGCATTTAGGTAGGTAGTAGACATTTTAAATTGTATCTTTTTGTAAACATTTGACACATTTGACATGTAATATTGTAAATTTTACATGTAAAATGTGTTGAAACATTTGACATGTAATATTGTAAATTAACAATTATATTATTATTTAAAAAAATATATACCTATTTATAAGTGTGTTAATATTTAAAAGCTATAAAATATCGTTGTTGTCACGATTCGCATTATTCCCAGTACAGGCGTCGCATTTTCCTGTAGTGTGGATCGATCGGCTTCGAACGCCTTTCATCCGAATGATACGACCTCATCGCTGTAACCGTTTAGTCACCCAATGATCTGCACAAACGTGAGGTCCTCACAGCTTAACCTTAATGATAGGGTTATCGACTTATCACTCACCGTCGAATGGCAAAACCAGGGTTAAGCTTAAAACTCTTTCTTCTTGATAATGTACGAGTAGTCACATAAATAAAGTCACACTATTACATCATAAAGAGATCGTTAAAAATACCTATCTGCCTCTGATAAATATCGGCTATCTGACTTTCATAGGTACAAGATTTTGTGTATGATATATTTTTTAATTTAACGATATGTTTATGCTTTGAGCATGACCTGGATCCTGGAGCTAAAAGGCCACCAGGTCGGTCTTAGGTAGAGGAGGAAAGCTAAGCTTAACAACTACAACAGGTATTGACTCACGATAGCTCTCGTTAGAGACCATTAGTCTAATGATTGATGCCTATGGTAAATGTTGAGACAAGATAGTATAATACAATTATTAGAATTTATTTATTAGAATTAAGACACGAATTATTTTTTATGAATAAAAGGGTTGCACGCGATCGCCATCTCACCTGATGTCAAATGATTCGGTCCGTAATTGAGCACGCTGATAAACAAAAAAATGTTTCACTCTAGACTTAAAGATACTCAAATTATCAGCTCGACTTTGAAATACCAACCATGAAACGACATCGGTTTCTGAAGCTACGAGTATCGCACTACCGATATAAAAAAGAGCAAGGTGTTATTAGATTACGCAAATCTGCATTTTCTGGAAGAAAAGTAAAGATATGACGAGTCGCGCAAAGTGTTTGATCTCCCTCATTGATTGTGATTTAATCCCTCATTTCCACGAACAAATTTCTTATGAGTTATCAATTTATTTGTAGAGCTTTTTACTTTATTCAACTTTAATTTATAATTCAATTAACAAAACCTACACAAAAAATTACAAATCCAGCAATAACCGTCAAAAAACGTTTAATTCTAGCAACAAAAATGGTGGAGCATTAAAATTTTGAACATATCACCTAATTAATTTTCAACACATTAAATTATGACAAATAAAGCACCTATAAGCAGGTATAGTTGGCAAAAACCCAAATAAAAACGTTGTTATGGTGATCGTAAAAAATACCTACTTATCAGGGGGCACCATTTATACTTTTTTGACTTCATAAATGGTCGTTCTCTCAAAATAGTCATAATTGTATGTCATTACAAGCCAAGTAGGTCACAAACAGACTTGTCTAGGTCACCTGAGTCACAGCTTAAGGCAAGAAAACCAATAATGCCAATCGTAATATTACGTCTGTCCGTCTGTCCGGTGTCCGTATGTGATTATGGATGCGTCATCCAGTAGGTAATCGGTACGATGGATTATTACGTGAATCAGGGCTGGCACAAACTAAAAATTTGTCGTTGCATCCTAAGAAACCTCATCAAGCTTTTCAGTTTTCGTGATATTGAATAATAATTTTGATTTTTGGACTCAACTCGTGCCAATCCTCACTACCATTACACTTGATTTACCCGTGATTCAATAAAAAATAAATAAATATTGGTGGACAATTATCTCACACAACACCATCTGACCCCAAACTAAGCAATTCTTGTAAGATGGCAGCCAGGTAGCTGTTATAATACTTATATAGTTCTAAATACATACTTATTATACATAGAAACACCCAGACACAGTACAAATATTTGAACTCATCACACAAATATTTGCACTGGGTGGGAACTCTCGGCTTCGCAGGCAGAGTTACTACCCATTAAGGCACAAGGCCAGTCTAGTTAAAGTAGGGATCTAGTGGCTAGTACGTGCGATTAACAACCGTTAGGTTGTGGGTTTGAATCCCACCTGTACCTCTGAGTATTTTTCCAGGTATAAATATACAATATAACTCGAAAAAGCGACATCGTTTCATGGTTGATGTTCCAAAGATACGAACAAAGAGATTTGACTCTACTTTTGTGATAAGAACGTCAAGGCTATGGAATATGTTGCCTGAGTGGGGTTTTCCCGATGGTTACAATCTTTGTGTCTTCAAATCGAGAGTGAATCGGTTACTTCTAGGTAAACATGTCCCATCGTAAACCGCATCGTCGTGGCGAGATGGTGGTCAAGTGTACACCTATAAAAGTAAAAAAAAATACACGTTTATCATCAACACCATCAATATTTTTTTGTTTTCAAGGACTTACGTCATTTTGTGGATTCTCTCCGTTGATAGAGAAAGCCCAAAGTGGCAGTAGTGGGAACGTTTATTGAGTTGCTTATATTCACGCATATCGTTATAATACGAGTACAAACGTTGACTGATGGCTTACACAAACGAATAGGTGTAAGTGTGACTTTTGAGGAAAACCAAATCGCATGGGGTAGATATGATTTAGATAAAGTATGTATATGTTTTTCAGAATACCGTAGTTATGTTTGTGATACCAAATATTGCACTTTATTGTATTTTTATTATTAAAAGGGCAAAACGTAGGCTTTTTAAATTAAGAGTTAAATTTTTGTTTGATAAATATTTGCGGCATTTAAGTATAGATCAAACATAATTATTTATTCATGATGAAATAGAGTGAAGAAACGAGCAACACGAACGAGCTGTTCATTTCAGTAAAGTATCCTATCACGTTAATTATCAAAGTTTGGATGTTTGTTGCTCAATCACGTTAGAGCGCCTGAACGGATTGAGTTGAAAATCGGAACACAGATAGATTATATAGTAGCAAATAAGGTATCCTCCCTCATGTTCTACAACGTAGTTACCTACTCCGTGAGCTACGTGCGAGAGATATGCACCAAAGAAGACAGGTATTACATACTTTTTATTGCGAAAAAATATCAAGAACGGGAACTACACAGACAAAAACGCGGGGTGCTGCTGATTTTTAATAAATTTCAGAACAGTTCCAGTTCCGAAGTTGTTCAGTTGTGTAGTTCCCGTTCTTGATATTTTTTCGCAATAAAAAATATCCCACTCAGGCAACATACAAATTTCATTATAATAATAGTATACTTTGTAGAAGTACTTTGTATTGTAAGGAATAAGCTATTATGAATGTTTTGTTTGAATGATGATGAAGATTTGTTAACCGCCATAGGACCAGCACGATGCATAGACAGCACCCTAGCAATCTCTTGTAGATAAAGCTTTCACTATCTCCAGTGGGAACATATTATAGTGGAATGATACTATGCCATGGGATTTAAACTCATTGTATTGTACAGTCATCTGGTGATAGATACTAACGGGTAGCAGGAGCCTGACTGGGAATTGGAACAATGAAGTCGAACTCATCCGTTCAAAAAAAATGTTTCTTAAAAGCTATCTGAAAACTGGCAACCCTGCCGCAGTGTGCGGCTAAATGCTGCTAAATGACATATTGTCGACGCAAATGCCTATTACAAATTTATGACGGACAGACAGGCCGACAAAAGGTTTCGACTTTACGATCGTGGAATCACACTGCAGGTCCATTTAGTAAGGAAGCTAATTTGTTTGAACTAATTGTTGTGCCGTGCCCTAACTAATTTCGACAGTAAAGTTACGAGGAGTTATATGTATCGCCATCAATTTTGTATGACAAGTTTAATTCATATTTTAGTAGATCCTTTTCCTACCAAATGTATTTAGACTTTTTCTCCTGTAAATGTAAATAGGTAAATATTTTATAGATATCAATGTGCGTAGTGTGCCAATGTAACTAGTGGCCCGCATCGGCTTTACCCGTAGTTTATATTTAACCTACTTATTATAGAACTCAGAGTTCAAGTATATTTCTAACGGTGAAAATTTATTGAAATCGGCCCAGTAGATAAGCCGCGTTCAAACAAAAAACCACTTCAGCTTTATTATTTAGGACTAGTGTATCCTACCACACTTCTGTGGCCCATTATGATGCAAAAATTAGATAAAAACAATCCATGATGCAGATTATATATCATTGTAAAATTTCAGCTCCATCGGTGCAGAACTTTTTGAGTTTTTGAAGCGTACACAAACCAACATAACATTTTTATTTACTTATAGAAATTTAAACTATTTATGACCTCTCTCAAACATTGGCACAAAAAATTCTGACTCTAATTGATTCCAGGTTAAAGTCCAACCCGACTGGGCTATAAATATTATGTAGAGCTTTAGGTATTATGTAATATTAGGTAGTGGTAGGACTCTTGACAGTGTCTGCCCGGGGAAGTACCACACCTTTGCCAGTTATTCCACCGTCAAGCAGTAAAGTGCAAACATTACTGTGTTCCGGTTTGAAGGGCAATGTTTCCAGAGAAATTACAGGGCTTAGAGATATAGCATCTTAGATCTCTGGGGCGAGCGCAGTGCAGTGCTTTGTAATTTTCATGTTCCAATAGCTGCGTGTCACTGCTGATATGTGGCAGGCATGTTGCTTACCATCAGATACATGTCCTGCTCGTCTTGTCACTCATTATAAAAAAATGTATAGATTTAGTTGAAGATAGAATAGTTCAATATTGTTTTCATCCTCTTAACAATCGTGATTGTTCACTACACATACTCGACACATACCCGATATTTCGACATAATTCCATGCGCCAAATGCACTCGTAAACATACACCGTGTTTATCCGTGGTGCAAGAGACAGTATCGAAATACCGTACCGTACTTTATATAATACAGAGACGCTGAACCTACTTAATAACCACGGCAAATATCTCGTAATTAATAGCACTACTTAATGTACAGAATAAATGATTTTTTTTTTAAATAAAGAGTGACGAGACGATCAGGGCATGTGCCTGATGGTAAGCAACATGCCTGACACATAACAGCACAGTTACACACAGCTATTGGAACATGAAGAGTCCAAATCATTACCTAGCACTGCACTGCGCTCGTCACCCAGAGATCTAAGATCTTATATCTCTAAGCCCTGTAATTTCTCTGGAAACATTGCCCTTCAAACCGGAACACAGTAATGTTTGCACATTACTGCTAATTAATTTAATTACATTAGTTTAATTTAAAAATAATATTCAATTAGTTTATTAGATAAGACTCATCAATAAAAATGGGTAGAGGTAGAAGATAATTTGACAGCATAAATATGACAAAATGTTAATTGGTCTATTTCTAATTGTTAAAAAACATAAACCAAAACAAGCAAACACAAGAAACATTTTTTTAGTTTTTTTTTAATTAAATTTAAATTAATTATTAATAAATTTCTAACAAAGAACACGAACCATAGTGCCTGAATGTCAGAAGTGGCTAAAGCCTAAAATAAATAAAACATTGGCAGTCATAGGGACTGCCGAGAAGTGAAAACTTATACCAAACACGGAATTCGATAGCTCACTTTAGAAACTACGCGGGTGAAAACGTAGGGCGCTGCTTGTCTTCAAAGCATGGCTATCTACATTAGTAGTCTTCTAAGCATGGCCATCTAGAAAAGCGCTAGATCCAAAGTTCACCCTCAACGAGCTTCATTCACCTCCCACGAAAAATCTGTGTGTGGTGCGCCAAAGAAGTTTTCGCTTCAAAAACTCCATGACATCCTTAGACAAGTGCAGCTATTGTAATAACCTACTATGTAAAAAAAAATAGTATAATTGGTTACAAAAGCCCAAAAAAGCCTAAAAAGCAAAAAAAAATATTGTAATATAATTTACCTTAAAATAAAAATCAAAAACCATATATACGTTCGAATTGAGAAACCTCCTTTTTTGAAGTCGGTTAATAAAAAAGTGAAACGCAGCTTTATCAAACGTATTTTACCTTTTAATTTGGTCGTCGTTATGGCGTCAAAACCCCGAGAATGACAAGAACAAAAGCCACAAAAGCTGCCGTAGTCCTTAACTCGAGTTAATCGTGTATTTAAACCTCTTGAAATAACAGTGTCAGACCATCATCGGTAGCCGAATGAGTGCCGCGCGGCGCCGGCCGAGTGACTTGCACTACTGCCTTTGTTTGTGTGAGTGCGAAGCTGCAGCGGAACGTACATTTGAATAAAGTACCCTCCGGCGAGATGCCGGTAGAGAGCAAACGTATCTTTGGCTTAAAAGTCCTCTGTTCACCAGATCTATAGAGATTGATACTGGTTAAAAAGATTCTGTTCTTCATATCCAGATAGAAACTCTTTATTGTACAAATCAATAACACTTTCACAAGAGAAGAAAAAAACAATAAAATGAGTGTTACAATCGGTGGTGATTGCTAAAGCGATCTCTTTCCAGTAACAACCACACGATATTACATTTTCTGGGCACTTTATAAGTTAAGATTTCTTATATATGTTTATTTTTATTGGTATGAATTCATATTATTGCTATAGTAAGTTACACCACCTACACTACAAATTATTTATAGACGTTTCTCCATTCAAAGGTTGCCTGGAAGAAATCGCTTTAAACGATAAGGCCGCCAATTACTCTGCAAATTTATTCATTTGTCCCGTAATGCTATTATTGTTATTACCTATTTTTTAAAGATTTATATAATAAGGTGTTACATTATTATTATAATGTTCGAACATAAATTTTGTCTGTACCCAATCACGTTCGTAAATGGCTAAAATCGTCGAATGCAAATACGTAGTAACAATTAAATTGTTTGTTCAAAATATTCACTAATTAACAAGATAAGCAATAAAAGTTATGTACACGTAATTAGTTAGTTATATTTATAAATTAACCAGAATTCAAACAGCGTGTCAGACAATTAAAATTTAATTATCGTAGTCTAGTTTAAATTAAAAGTTTCTTTGTGTGTGAAAATTGATAATTATGAGGAGCGGTGAGGGGATGGGGACCGATTTGTTGCTAATTACTTTTTGAGTTAGCATTTTAAATGAGTGTCCACTATTCGTGGGCGGTAAGATAAGCGTTGAGCCGTAAAAAAGAAGAAAAAAAAGTAAAGGTGGCCGCACACAAAAGCCATTATATTTTCTACAATTAACTCTGATTTCACAGTCTTTCACGAACCGAAAAATCGAAGCCCAAACATTAGTTTAACCTTAATTTTGTACTGAAAAAAACATGAGAAAAACCTAGACAGTGTCGTCACGGTTCACGCTTACGTAAGTACTAGCATATTCTTAACAAATATAGAACTAAAACGTCATTAAGAAAACATTTTTTTTAATTTGTGATGTGCAATTAATTTGTATGAGTATATGATGTATTCATGAAAATGTAGGAACTAATTAAATCTTTGTTTACTTATCAACAACCCAGGCTTTATTTACGGCAGTCATTGGTATTTCTGGTAATTACAATAATTAAAATAGTAATTCTAAAAAGTTAGCCTAGATTGTAGTTTATTAATCATAATATTAATGATTTTTCTTTCATGCGAGCTGCATAACAAATTTTTTTAAACATTTAGCGAAATTGTTTTTCAACAAACCCTATTTATTAATATTTATTCACTTTTTGGGGTTTCCATTGTGGATAGATACTAAAATTTATTTGTAAACTCTTCATTACGTAGGTTAAACAATTGCTTTTGTTATACAAAGCACAGATTCGCTCTTGTATGGAGTACTGTTAGCACCTTTGGGATGGGTCGGCTAAGTATCAGCTTGAGGCTCTGGAATCGATCGAGAGGCGTGCCAAAAGGCTCATAGGCAAAGACATTCTAGTGCGAAAAAGACTTCAAAGTCTTGAACATCGCCGCAAAATTGCTAGCTTATCGGTTTTTTATCGGATACACTTCGGAGAGTGTGCAACTGATCTGCATGATCTTATACCACCTTGCCCTTTTTACTATCGTACTTCTCGTAACTCGAAGAAGCGGCACCGTTTCATGGTGGATATTCCAAAGACACGGACAAAGAGGTTTGACTCTACGTTTGTGATAAGAACGTCTAGGCTGTGGAATGAGTTGCCTGAGTGGGTTTTCCCGATAGTTATAATCTTGGTGTCTTCAAATCGAGAGTGAATCGGTTTCTTCTAGGTAAACACGCTCCATCGTAGACCGCATCGTCGCTTAACATCAGGCGAGATGGCGGTCAAGTGTAAACCTATTAAAGTTAAAAAAAAAAAAGGTTAGTTACGGACCGTGTTAGTTGTATGACGTGGTTAATTATAGTTAAAGTTAAAAAACACTTTAAAAAACTTTACATCATATAAAATAAAGTTACAGCATTGTGCATCGGAAAACAATCTTTACTACGAATACTAGGGTTTTGAAAACTGGGAAATACTACCCAATTCAGTGTTTTCTGTAACCTGGGTGTCGTCCAATTAGGAGTAAGAAAATATTTTCTAAACGCGTTACCTACACCTCAGGTTGTGTGTGATATTATTCGATCAACAAAAAACTCATGGTCAAATAAATATATCAATATTTTATTTATAAAAAAGAAGCTGACGTTAAAAACAAGTAAATTCACGAACCGTGTGGCGCCAAAAATAAAGAAGATTTCAACCAAAGGCAGGGATAAACCATCGTCGATAGGAGAGATAATATTCAATCAATAGGGAATTAGTTTGTTTTAGCTACCGTAGTTTTTATGAGCAGCGATGGTGTAGCGGCGGTCGGGCATAATTATAGGCGTTTGTTTTTGAAATAGCCGCTTGTACAATCGCCGACAGAATCTGGCGCGACGGAAGTAACTACGTAACATTTCAAATAAGTAGATAATATTTTTAACGGTCAGACCTTTTATTAACGAAAATAAATTACAGTGAAAACTGCATTATATTATAGTTAATTGGTTATGTTTATGAAAATCAGTACCGTACCCGTTAGTCAGTACCCGTAAAATTGTTCAATTTTGGTGACATACTCGTAAAACGAAATTGATGAAATAAAAAAAATCGACAGTTTTCACACAACACCAACTCTTTCCAAACTAACCAAAGCTTGTAGGTAGTATAGGGGCTAGACAGCTGTCGTTATACTTATTTAACTCTGTAAACTCATATTTCTGGTACATAGTGATACGATAAACCGTTTACAAATCAGGTTTTGAACTATTCAAATTTTATTACAGACCAAAAATTTACGTGATAGAATTTAAAAGAAATTGATTACTTGTTTAGAAAAGCACAATCAGGACCTTTTGCAGAAGGTAAAAGCAAGCAAGCAAGCACCCTTCCTAATATATATCTACGTGATTTTGAGTATAGGTAATATCAGGGCCAGTAGCATACCAGTTACGCTGACTCAGCACGACTTTGATCCACGCCGCCTCTCACGATCCGGCGGACGCCGCTAAGTCATCGGCGATTATCCCACTGAGATGACCATTTATATCTAATAAGGAATCAATGGGACGGTACGATTTTAAGTCTGTGTTGTGGAATACATTTGTCTTGCTTATATTAGTGCTAAAATGTTGCGTGGTGGTTTGTTATTTTCGGCGCCTCCAAAATAAAAACAAAAATATCTTGGATTTTTTCTTATGTTATCTGTTGAGCAACTTTTAGTAAGGGATCATTGTAAATGTCCTCTACTACCACTACTGTCGCCCTACTATCGTGTGTGCACAAATGCATTTCAGTTGTACAAAACGTAACTTAAGTCCAGCCCAATTTTGTTGCTTTGAGCGCATTCGAAATCACAAAGTCGAAAATGTTCTATTCTAATTCGAATTCTGTGAAATACTCTGTGAAATACGTCTCTGTGAAATCGGTGGCATGCACAGGGCTTAATGGCAATCCAAGGCATTATTTAAATTATAACCTCCCGTCTTTTCGGCAGCGTGACAACGGCTACGGTTTCGAGGTAATGTTTTCAATAATATGAGTTCGAATCGCGAAAATTATGAAACGGTTTCTTCTTTCTAAATAAACGCACTATATGATAAACCGATGCTCGTTTAATATCAAGCAAAAAGTTAAAATAAAATATTACTCAAAATTTGGCAGAAACTTTTGCTCGCATAAGTTTGATTCAAAGCCTTGATCGAATGTTTGGATTCGATTTCACTACAGAAAGTCAGCTTACCGTCTATTCTGATACCAGGTCTTGACCTGTGTGTCCGTAAGTCCGAGCTTTGCTGCGAGCTCCATTCTATCTTGGACGGAGAGGTATTTTTGCCGCTCGAAAGACTTCTCCAGGGTCTGCAGCTGGTGATCCGTGAACGCTGTTCTCGCCTTCCGCTGCTTCTTCGCGAGGTTCGAGGCGTCGCCGCCACAGCTTTTACTTGAAACGTCGTCTGAATCATCTTTTACTCCTGTGAAAATGAAAAAAATAGGGTAAAAAAACGGTATAGCACCCATTTGTAATAGAGTCGGGATCAGACTATTCCTTAAAAAAGTTTACCAACTTAACCAATATATAATTTTTTTTGGAAACTAGGTCGGGGCTAATGTTTGCATATTTCATATCTTAACGATGTTATTTCATTTTTTTTTTTGACTAAATAAAGTTAATTAAGTTATACATATAATTAGAAAACTGAACTGACAATGGACCGGTAATATTTGTTGTCGAACCGGTAACCATTGGGGCGGACGTGTATTTAAGACTGATACTCTGAGACTAGATGGAGTGATGATATACAAAAGACACTAAGTAGTAAGTGGAAAATTGCTGGAACCTGAAGTTCCAGCCATCTATTGCGGACCGAGAGGACAGATTTGGGCAAACCTAAGCAAAAACTGTTATATTGATCTTAAAAAATCATGCTCGCCAGTAATTTTGATATTCATTGCTAAAGCCGTCATCACTGGTAAAACATTAAAACTTATTTTATGTAATACAAAGCATCAAATTAGCAAAAAGCTGTCGTGAGAAACATGATTCAAACTCGTTGACCTAAGTCAAACTGTAAATATGAAGGAAATATTAAAATAAAGGATTATGCGTATAATGCGCGGGAATTAGTGCAGTCGAGTGTAGACAAGTCGTTGCGGTTTGCCACCCGGGTGCAAACACACTCCCTGCACCTACCTACCATATTATGTTTAAGACCTATCTATGCCTTTTAGTACCTATACTGCGCATCATCATTAATTATCTTTGATGATTAGCCACTTTCGTATTCTAGAACAAAACATCGATATTTTTTTTAATGATAATTTTATAGAATCATAAACTATGATGATGTGATGATCTTTAGCAAAGTTGTTAATACGTAAATCTATCCGTATTGGTTGGCAAAATGATTACAAAACATGAATATAATTTGCTCAATATTTATGCATTGCATTGCTTTGTTGCGAGTTGTCGACATCATATCATTAGAATACTCAAGAAATACGTACGTCTTTTTAGGAAAAAGTACGTACCTACATTTGTAACACCTCATATATTATGATATGCAAATCTGAATTTTGTTGAGTTATTAGCAATAAGACGATTGCAATTAAAAGATAATATCTCAATTTTACTTTATAACTAGCCAAAAAAGTCTTTGTTATCGAACCAAGTATACGATACAAATTGATGCCAAAATGCAGATTATTTTAATAATATCAATCTTTAATAATGTGGAAGTAAGTTTCTAAAGCTATGAGTCATCATAGTCATGGTTTTAGAAACATTCTCGATAACTTTATTGAAAACACTATGACCGTAATTGCGCAAAAGTCGACCATAAAGAGAACTAATGAATGTTGGCGTTTATTTGGCTCCACGCATAAGCATTTCCATCCGTGTTACCGTCAGCATGCTAGGCACGCTTGATTGTATCTGGACCTTTTGATTTAAATGGATAATTCAGATGTATTTAGTGAAGTTAGGTGTATAGTGTAGCGTAGTTTTCATTATAATTTAGTTTTGTTGATAAAGACTTCTCAACTCTTTACCACTGAACCTCGGTAGAGTGATGATAAACCTAAGATTGTGAGCAATTGTTGGAAGCGTAAAACCAATAATTGTACTGTAGTGGTATATCATAGAAAAAGCCTATGACCAGCATTAGACTTACAATGATGAAGTTTTTTAAAGACTTCATTTGTATTCATATCTTTCAAAATTATCATTATATCTTAGACTTGAATTATCAATTACAGTACAATTTTATCAAGTAAACACGTTTACCGTATCGAATTACATTTTTATGCTAATACAAATTATTGCAAGTCCATTAATTCGTCGCTATGTGAATTCGAAGACAAAGTGAAGTAGCTTAAACCACAGGATGGGAGTTTTTACGGTACAGTGCAATGAGGTAAACTCAGTGAATAAGGTAAGTACTTGTAGGTACTTACTATTAATTTACTTTGTACTGTTTTGGTAGCTAGTATGATGAAGTACCTAAAGCAAATGAGCATTTATTTGCGAGTAATAGTTTAAATTTTTGTTAGAAATCCCCGCTAATCTCGCTATGCCGTACAAGTAAATAAATATTCAACGAATTCATAGTGACATCTAATATAACTTTACGTCACGAACGACGGTAAAGCTATTTGGGAACTGTTGATACGAGAACATCATAATCACTTTCACATCTAATGTGTTATATACTAGATTGCGCTAAAACATATGTACTTACTCAATAAACTCTGTCTCTACAGCCACACTTAGCTATTCATATATAGCATTATATTAGGGGTTCTTCTACACCAAACTGAGCAAAGTGACCATTGTTGTGGTCATGAGTCCACAACAATGGTCACTTTGTTGGTTCTACCACTGCTGTTGTTACGCTGCCGAAGCGTTGAAGTGATTAAATATTAATTTAGTTAATGATTAAGTCCAGTGTAATATTTACAGTATGAGTTAAATTCGCGAAAATTTACTATAATTTTGGCATAAAATATCTGAATGTCTGTAGATTGGCTACTGACTGCCGCAAACTGTTAAACCCTAAGAATCGTGTTCGTCAAGCCGGACCTGAAGCCAAGCTCCAGTGGGGCTTCTTGCGGTCGGCCTGCCTCTTCAAGTTTCCTTCAACACCGCTTACCACGCACTTTGCTACTCTGCGGTAAGCGACTTAATTTCATAGATTTGTTTTGGGTAATGGATATAAGGAAGTTGCTGTATAGTGTTTATATTGCAACGTTATTTCAACGGAACTAAATCTAATCCTTTTTAAATGCGTACATTTTACATGGTTAAATTAAAATTTTCAAAATTCAAACCTTTTTTCCATTCAACATTAGTTTACGTTAGTTTTAGAATTTTTCATTAGACCAATGCCTACCAAATATGCATTTTGAACAATCTTTTTACAGAAATTACATCCTACCAATGTTATAAATGCAAACTGTTGTTTCGACGTACGTTGCTCAATCACTTCGGAACGGATGTATGAATTTAAAAATTAAAAATTTAGAACGCAGTATTTTATATCAGATTATTATACGCACCAGATTATTATACCAGTAAAATAAGGGGAACAGAACTAACTACCAGGGTAAAGTTGGAGGGCACTGCTACGAGTAATACATAATAAATAAATTATTGCAATATTTTGTAAATTCTTGAAACTGAAAATACATTTCTCTTAAGCCACTTGATGCGGCTTTTTAATTTGTAGATAATACTTTTTATCTATATAAAAACTTATTAAAAACTATATAGGAAACTGCAGCTACTTTTTTTTGACAGGGCAGTATAAATTGTAAGATCAGAATGAAAACACTCGTATCTACCCAATCTGGTCTAATACAGTACCTATCACACCGAACAAGAAAAGATACATCGGTATAAATGTATCCCAACCCATCCGTGGGGAACTAATCTCGGTACATACATTAGATAAAGTGTTAATGTAATAAATTGAATTTCGTTGATTACAGTGTCTTTAACTCCGATCATGTTATCTCGGGGATTAGATAACCGCCGTAATGGACTTTCGGGGAAGATTTACATGAATGAATAAGTAAAATCTTTGAGTGCACGTTTGACCTTTTGTACAAAAAAATAATCGAGTTTAAACACCTGTAAATGTTTCTAATTTGTGTGGGAATGGAGGATTTTTTAAATAATGTAACGAGTTGAGTAAGACATGGATCTTATGGTAAGCAAGAGCGGTAAAGTTGTTCAACAACTATTCCTACTGTTAAAAAGTGAAAAACTGTCATCTCAGTAATTTCCTGTTGGGCATAAATTAGAACTTCTCAAAGTCAAGCGTTAAATTCTACCTAACTATAAAAGTCAAACTTAAAAAAAATCCTGAAAAAAGCTGTACCCAGAGCGCATTACTACGCCAGTTGTCAAAAATTGGTCGTATCAACTCCGAAACCTTCTTTGGCTCCTGCATAACAACTTTGCTAAACATCATCATAGTTTATGATTTTATAAAGTACATACAGACGAACATACATTTTTAAAAATGTAGTTGTATCGTTCTAGAATACGAAAGTGGCGCTAAACATTAAAGATCATCGTGTCGAAAATTGGTCGTACCAACTCAGAAACCTTCGTGGGCTCATGCATAACAACTTTGCTAAAGATCATCACATTATCCAACGCATAGATTATGATTCTATAAAGGACATATAGATCAAATCAAATCAAATCAAATCTTTATTGCGTAAGTGGGTTTACAAAAGATGGTAAAATGATGTTTTTTACAGTACGCCAAATACTGCCTTTCGGCATGCAAGTTTATAATTAAACGTAAGCAACCACAACCAGTTAAACAAAAGAAACTTACATTCATAGCATGACACATACACACTACAATACACTAAGTCAATTTGTCATTATTTGTTATTTGTTACTACGTTTGTTACAAAAAATAAATTGCCTTTCCAACACAGATCAAGTAACATATTCCATTATTCCAATAACAATAAAAATGTTGGGTAGATGTTTTACATTTCAAACTTTGAAGGAAACGACGTCCGCCAGATACGCCAGTACAGTATCGGCTATCTATTCACGGTCAACCATGTTCGTATTTCCATCCGGCTGCCAAAGGTATTGTTATAAACTTATTGAAAATGTAAGGATAAAAAGCAAATGTCAAAAATTGAAAATAAAATACAAATGATTGCATTCGAAATCTAAATAAAATATCAATAACATCACTAAAAATAATAATTATATGTCAGTTTGCTCAATATCTTACCTACTAAAAAAATAAAATAATAGTAATATTTCAACTTGTTGCCGGAAAACGTCAATCTTATTAAACTTTTACATTCCAATGACACAAAATGAAAATCAAACAGAAAATGATTGTTTTCTGAATATGAACAAAACATTAATAACTTTACAAAACAACAATAATATGTCTCTTATCAATCAATCGTATATGTCATGAAAATTTATCAGCTAAGTATTCCTTCACAGAGTAATACGCCTTGTCAAGTAAAAAAATATTTTAATTTGCTTCGGAAAACGGTAATTTCATTCGTCTTTATTATGCCCTCCGGCAAGTTATTGTACAATAGTGGAGCCATACTTAAAGCACTGTTAGACATTAAGGCTGTTCGCCTAAATGATAGACGTATCTTGTGATTGTTCCGTATGGACTTTAGTTTGCTGTACATGCTTAAATTGTTGCGCACAAACATTACACACTCGTAAATGTAAAGACTAGGCATAGTGAGTATTTTCAGACTTTTGAAGTAGGGTTTACAGCTCACTCTTTGTTTAAGTTTACAAATCGCTCTTATGCATTTCTTTTGGGCTTTGAAAACCGATGCCTTATCAACACTGTTTCCCAAAACATGAGGCCATACCTAAGTGATGAGGACACGTTACCATTGTATGCAGTCAGAACTGTTTCCCTACTTACTATTTTAGACAGCATACGAAGTGCATATGACTGCTGGTTCAGTTTAGTTCGCACGCTTTCTATATGATGTTTCCAGCTTAAACAACAGTCAACATTTAACCCCAAAATTTGGTGGTTTCAATATTATCAATGTCTTGATTCGAGTACTTAACGTTAAGGTTTGCTATTCTCTTAACTCTATTTCTGAATGTCATAATTTTAGTTTTAGTCAGATTTATTTTTAAATTATTCCTGGTCAACCATTTGATAATATCCCTAGTGCCTGTTCCATTTGACTCTCTATCAATGCCCCATTTTCTCCTGTGATTAGCAGAGTACTGTCATCAGCAAACATAACCATGGGATGATCAGTTACCTTAGGCAAGTCATTTATGTATATGATGAACAATAGTGGTCCTAGCACACTACCCTGTGGCACACCATACTTTACATTCTTATATTCCGATGTGCTTATAGTTTCCTTTTTCAGATCTGGACATACACTACTGATATGGGTACATTGATGACGATTATTTAAGTATGATTGGATTAGTTTATTTACATTTCCCCGAACGCCATATGCATCAAGTTTATTTAACAACAACCTATGATCTACAAAATCAAAGGCCTTAGTAAGATCCATGAACAAGGCACATGCTGGTACACCATTATCTATACTTTTCATAACAGTGTTTAAAAAATTGTACATGGCTAAGTTGACAGACTTTTTCTTTCGGAATCCCACCTGTTGCGATGCAAAAAGATTTTTTTGTTCAAAGAAGTTGTAAACACTATCATATATAACCTTCTCAAACACCTTTGACAACACTAGATGAACATTAATTTTTATAAATATAGATTTATCGTTCTAGAATACGAAAGTGGCGCTAATCATAAAAGATAATCCTGTCAAAAATTGGGCGCACCAACTCAGAAACCTTTTTTGGCTCATGTATAAATAAATTGTATTTATAAGATTAATTTATATAAATACAGCTTGATACTTTGCTGTACCTACTATACTGTCTATTGCCATACTAAATAAAAATTGTACACAGTGGAAGTTAATGAAATGCATAGATAGCTCTAGTTCTCATTACTACTCTCTAGACTTTAATGCTAGACAGTGATTTTTATCGTAAACGCAAAAATGCAAAAATTACAAATTATTTTATAGTCGTTTGTTCGATTTCGTTTCGTTCAATTATAAAGCATTTGGTATACATGTAAATCTTTGTGATTTTTGTATGTTAATATAATATAGTATGTTATTTTGTATGCTGTTTAATGTTGGCTAAAACAGTGTCTTTTTTGTAAAGAAATCATCGCATCGTCGCTTAACATCAGGCGAGATGGCGCCGGTCAAGTGTAAACCTATAAAAGTAAAAAAAAAAGTTTTAGGCCGACCGAAAACATTTTTTTTAATTTATCCACTTCCACACTAAACTTAAGATTTACTTTGTTTTTTTTTAAAGCTACCATAGCTTTGACTTAGAACTGTTAAGATAATAATTAGGTACCAACACAACATATACCTAAACATACACGCTTAAAATATCATCTAGGTTTTCGCGGTTAAAATTAGTTCTTCGTGAACGTATTATAGTGTGATTAAAATGCATGACGTCATTAGCGTTGTTTTATAGCAAAAAAAGTGTACAAACTAGTAATTTAACAAAAGTTAATGTTGTGAATCATGCCAAGCAATTGCATATCAAAATAGCTTTGTTATAAAATTGTTAACGGATGATGTACAAAAACCCACCCTGGAAAATAAAGCCTCTCAGTGTTCTCAGAATGTCAAAAATTTCGGTCAAAAATTAAAATTAGTTCTCAGTTTTGCCAAAGGTGGCGCCAGTGATTCATCTTGTGAGATAAATTTCATAAACATCAGTAAAGCCAGTATAATTTGACAAATGTTTTACTCACTTATTACTCAAATACCTACTCATGTTATACGAAAAAGCGTTTTTTTTTTTTAACTTTAATAGGTTTACACTTGACCGCCATCTCGCCTGATGTTAAGCGACGATGCGGTCTACGATGGAGCGTGTTTACCTAGAAGAAACCGATTCACTCTCGATTTGAAGACACAAAGATTGTTTTACAGCGTTTTCTTTAAAAAAAAAAACTGTTTTCAATTCAAAATATTTTTTTATAAAATTCAAAGGTTCTTATCTCGTGTGAGGCTGACACATAAATAAGTATTTAGAATACGAGTATTTATCGAAACAACTTTTCGTTACGTTGAGATCACTTCATCATAAACAAAAAATTAAGTAAAATGTAATATTGTTTTTATTTTTCTTTTTTGATGCAAAATTATCTTATTTCAAAAAACACATTTAATGACTTGAACCAACATTGTATTTATTGAGAAAACACGAGCAAAGCATTTCACTGCCTACACATTTTTATTACGAAATCGAAATCAAAACTTTTCATCTTTTAGTTGTGCATACATCATTTCTGCAACTGTATAAAATATCAACCACATTTTTTACTGCGACCCTTTAGCAGTTTGTAATATTGAGTGTAATTACGTACGGGAAGCCCATTAGGGTACACCGCCGTTAATTTATTATAATAAGGTCCAACTGCCGACCGCAGTTACTCGACCGTGAAAATTATTATCATTATACAACGATAATGCACCAAAAACGCATGTTCCGTTTAAGGTATTAACGTTTCCCAAAAACAATCAGGTAGCTAAAGTTGTGTGACCTAGAACATTTAAGAACTGTTTCCTTTGAAAAAAAAAACATAAATGTACCTACTACGTTTTTCAAACAGGAAAAATATGATAAGGGATTATTATGTTTTGTACGTTTGTGATACACACAATCAGGCAAAAAAACTACATTTCGATGTACTCGTAACTAGACTATGCTACTTATCCAACAATGCGTAATTAATTTATTTATGGCCCGCTGACGCTCTAAACTATAGATTCTAGAGATAGTCAAGATAAATCAAGCCATATATCAGTTCGAAGTCCGAAACGTACAGCAAGGGGGCGGCATTATGATGCTGAATGGCAATACGTCTAGTCAGTACGTATTTACTTCTACAAACATTGATAGTTTTGGCAAAAGTAAGATTTGTGTGTCAAAATACTAACGTTTATAAGTAATAGAATTATGGTTATCAAAAAAAATGAAGGTGCCGAGATTCTGCAGTAAACAAAAAAAACTACCTTCTTAAACTTGTGTCCTTAACTTTAATATTAGCTCAAGTAATCTGGCGGAAATATGGAACAGCACATTTGTAAACAAAAGTTAGTTAGCAAAGGACGGTAGCTCGACAGTGACGCTGTGTGAAAACGGTCAAAAGTGTTGGTAAATACCCCATGCGCAACGCCATTTAGACGGTTTATTCAACGTCAGTTTAAAATTAATAACAATATAAATATAAAGATACATTTACGTACGGTTGTTTTCAAATGAATTTAACAAGATGTGCGTGATGAGCTGCCCAGTAGCTGATTTAAAAATAAAGAACAGTACGGATGGTTATGAGGCTACCTCCCAACCAATGAACGAAAGACTGTTCAGAAAATCTTTTTATAACAAAGTTGCAAAAATTGCAAAAGTGCATGTTCACATGGAAACGATCGTCAAGTTCTGTAAATCACAACGGCTTTGATGTGCGTGTCATGTGGAGCGAATGGAGGGGCACAGCAGTAAAATTTATGACCAGGACCAACAAGACAACAGAGGAAACCAGTTGGGAGACCAAAAAAGCGATGGAAAGACTGCGTGGAAGAAGACCTCAGAAGCATGGGTAGAATTACAGCGTGGAAAAGAAAGGCAAGAGATAGAGCGACATGGAAGAATATCGTTGAAGAACAAAGGGTTGTAGCGCCAAAAGAGAGAGCGAGTTCCAAGATCAAACTTTTGACATTATTCCAAGTGTATTAATATGTCACCGTAAACTTGCAATCACCGTCAGTTTTATCTATTGTATGCCCTCACTGAACTGAACTGTTGATACCTAACAGACACCATGTTTTGTCGAAACATCTCAAATGTAACACAGTTCACAATAAAATCTGAATCTGAATCTGTTTATAATATAATGCGTAAGATTATAATCTCACAGTAGGTAGGTAGGTTAGATTAGTTTGCAATTGACAATAATCTGACGGTTTTCCCACTTTTACGGTGACATGTATTTTCATTTTAAGTATTTCGATTCTCAATTATTCGGATTCTTATGAACTATATTGCCTAAACACACGTAAAGTAAATTTTAGTTTTTTGTTCGTATTTCAAAAACTATACCGCTACAACAATTCGACCAAATGTATATGGGACCACCATCTGAACTATGCTTTGCCAAACAAAATAAAATATTCACAATTGGCGGTGCTATCTTGTCACATAATTATATAAAAACATGCAACCGTATTGAGAACCTCATTTTTGAAGTCGGTTTAAAAAACTGATTTACAAAAATTTCCTAGTCTAAAACTACTCTTTAATTATTTTAATGAGTAGATATACTCCGTATACTGTACAATAACTTAAATTTCAAACAGTAATTACTGGTTAATCGTTCTTGTAATAAAATACAAAACGTACCTATAACCTTTTTATTCCTTCATTCGCAATTGTGTTTTTGCTGTCGACAAAATAATCACAAGTCGACCTCTGCGTTAAATGTGAATAATATGAAACAATACGTAGGAGTTAATGGTTTTATAATTGAAATACTTAACCGACCTCGTCAGTTTGTATACATCTTAATATGGTCAATACGCACTGAGTATCGAAATTGTAGTTTCAATAAGTTCATAGAAACTAGTAATAGAATTAGAATAAAATCAAGAAAAAAATCGGCCGAATTAATATTAATATCGGCCGAATCGATAACCTCGTCCTGGTTGAACTCGCTTAAAAACAATGAGAGCCATAACAATATCAAGGTAATGACATTTTAATTATACTTAATTATTTAACAATACTTGCCTGAAAAAAATGCTGTAAGCGATAAGGGCGTCATTTGTGGCACCAAGTATAAGTCAGTTTCTTTTTTGTCGGCACTTTTTTTTTTTTTTTAACTTTTATAGGTTTACACTTGACCGCCATCTCGCCTGATGTTAAACGATGATGCGGTCTACGATGAAACGTGTTTACCTAGAAGCAACCGATTCACTCTCGATTTGAATACACAAAGATTGTATTTCATTTCTAGCGTGTATAATAAACTTTTTTTATAGTTTAGAGTAACGAGACGAGCAGTACATGTGCCTAATGGTGAACAAAGTGCCTGCCACATAACAGCACAGTGACACGTAGCTATTGGAACATGAAGAGTCCAAATCATTACACTATGCTCGTCATCCAGAGATATAAGATGTTTTACCTTTATGCTTTGTAATTTCACTGGAAACATTGCCTTTCAAACCGAACCACAGTAATGTTTGGACATTACTGCTTGTCAATAGATCAACTGGCAAAGGTGTGGTATTTCCCCAGACGGACTGTGCAAAGAGTCTTACAACTAACTACACTTTCTACCTGTAAAGCGCCATCTGCTGAATATAATCGTGAAAAACTTGAACTGATTAATGTATATGCGTGGTGAGTTAAAATCCTCACACTCACCGCAAAGGACACTCACACTAACACACCTATGTAACTATTAAATGAATATTAAGTTACTTGATGCCACGATTGATTTCAAGCCTTTATTAATTGCTCAATAGAACGTCACTCGAAAATATAATACAAAAGGTCAAGTGATCGTATCACGTTGCGTTAAGAAAAGTAAAAAAATATGTAATGTAAATAAACCTAAATAATCGTGGAAAATATTTTTGACATGATAAGGTCTCATAAATCAATGAACGCTGGCTACACACACAAAAAGTTACATTCCGCCTGAGTCAAGCGTGCAAGCGAGAGCCCATAAAAAGTGAGAGACACGTTCGGTTAGTGACGCATCTATATTATAATAACGTTATCACGTAAAATTATCGTATGTAAACCATTTTTTTTGCCTTAATCGTTTAATTTTACATGCGCATAACTTCCAAACAAGTCATATATTGTTGCTACGCGCAGAGAGTCGTTTTTTTGCGTCTGGCAGTATTTTCTGTTAGATACATAACCTTGTCATCATCACCATTGGCTACTGGTTTTAATGATAAAAGAAAACATTGACGAGAAACCAAAATTTTCCAGAATAAAAAGTCTTTCGAGGACATTCTGCCTCCGTGAATCGGAACTTGGGAGTTTGGAACTTGAAGGGTACATTCATTCAATCTACCTAAGATTGAATGAATGTACCCCTTACACTTGTATAATAGGTAGATCCAGGTCACAACAGTATGAATCTTAAGTTGTGTGTATTTTTTTTTAATAATGATGCTTAGCTTTATACAGCTTATTTGAACATCTTATAAATTTAATCATTAAAGTTTAAGCGCGTAAAATCCATAGTTCTATTCAATTTAAACTCCCAACCCTATTGATAAATTGCTGGTAACTAATTATAACCGCATACGTGTACCCGTTATTATAATTAGTCTAATTGTTCGATTAAAAGACTTATTACTATCCATTGAACGGTTCACTTATTGGAATTTTAATTGAAGTTTAATTCAGTTACTAGATAGTACTCAATCAGATGTTATTTTAGTAATTGCAATGGAATAGTATTAATTAAGAAACTAATTTTATTTTCGGCTTCACTCGCGTTGTATTTTCAAAATGCTTTATTGAAGGAATTATATTAATTTTCAGTAAGTTTGTTTAAAAAACTTCAAACATATCTCTGTCAAAATGTCGCCATCTCGCCTGATGTTAAGAAACGATGCGGTCTACGATGGACCGAGCTCACCTAGAACAAACCGATTCAATCTATAATTGACGACACGAACTCGTCTTCTTGTTGTTACCATCAGGAATAGCCCACTCAGGCAATGCATTCCTCAGTCTAGACGATCCACAATTGCCACAAAAGCGGAGTCAAATCTCTTCGTCTGAACTTCATCTTTCGAATGTCCATGATGAAATGAATAGACGTGAAATTTCATTGTCAAACTCTCGCGTTTGGATAAGCCTAATACTTAGAAAGAACAAAACTATGCCACAGTTTTGTTAAAATAAGATGAGTTTAACATATAGTATTATTTTCGGTTGCTTTCGTTCCTACTAACAATGGATACTTTCAAAAATATACAATGAAATCCATTAAAACAGTTCGAATCATAAAAACCATTAACAGTGCTTGCAAAAACGTTAAAACAAAGTTAGTAAGTTACATAAAGACCGCGCATTAGTAGCAGTTTGTAATGGAAGTAATGTATCTAATCTAAGTAATGGCAATTAAAATCTAAACCGGTAGCGAGCGAAAAATAATGGTCTATATGCCGTTTATACAATTTATCTAATTACTGTAGCGCTTGCTTTCCAGAGCGGCGATGCGCGAATAATGCTGCAAGTTTGTTAGGTAAGCGACGGCGACTAAATTCGTATTCAAAGCAATAAACAGCATTTAAGATTTGTATTTTATTTTTAAACTAGCGGCCCGTCCCGGCTTCGCCCGGATAGTAGCCAAGATACCAACTGCAGTGCCATCTAGTGGCCTAGTGGCTTAGTTGGTAGTAGCTCTGCCTGAAGCCGAGGGTCGTGGGTTCGATCCCCACCCAGTGCAAATATTTGTGTGATGAATTCAAATGTTTGCACTGTGTCTGGGTGTTTCTACGTATAATAAGTATGTATTTAAAACTACATATGTATTATATCAGCTATCTGGCCGCCACAGTACAAGCTTTGCTTAGTTTGGGGTCAGATGGTGTTGTGTGTGAATTGTCCACCAATATTTATTTATTTAAATATCTGTCGGGCTGATTTGTGAATCTAAACCTTCCAGGGAATCTAAACCTAATCTAAACCTTCCTTCTTATACTCAAGCGTATACAAAAAAAAACATTCAAATTTGTCGAGCCGTTTAGATGGAGTTCACTTACAACAAGTGGCATTGATTTTTATATGTATAGATAAACGTTTTTGTCGCATCATAATGGTCACACTTATTGAGTCCTACTATGAAAACATTACTGTGTTCCCGTTTGAAGCGCAACGTTTCCAGAGAAATTACAGGGCTTAGAGATATAACATCTTAGATCTCTAGGTGATGAGTGCAGTGCAGTGCTAGGTAATCAGAGATGCGACTTATTTGAAATACTTCTATTTAAAATGCAAATACAAAATGCAAAATACAAAATAGGTATTTTGCATTTAAATACCTTTTAGTAAAAAGCATTTTGTATTTTATTTGAAATACCTTTTGAGACGTATTTTGCATTTTAATATTCATTTCAAAATACAAAATACTTTGTCATTAAGTTTAGCCAAAAAAATATGAAACGAACGGATAACGCTTGGTATCACCGAATTTGTTCCTTAGAGCGCTTGCTAGCTATGCGCGCCCCCGACCAAAAATAGGGATGACATAAGTTTGACGTCGATGACTGTCTGTCTGTGGCCCCGTAGAGCTCAAATGGATTTACCGATTTCGATGCGGTTTTTTTATTTGAAGGTTAATTTTTGTGCGGTGATGTTTAGCTATGCTTGGTTGATATCGATTCAAGATGCCCCCCTCCACAAAATGGCGGACAAAATATTTCTTCACAACCTTCCTCAATATGGTTGCCAAATGAAAGGGCTTGACTAGTAGAATACTATACGTTATGACGAATTTCAAATCAATAAACTATTTTTTACAAAAAATTAAACCGACTTCAACACCCCAAATAGGCACTCAAAAGCGAAAAATAATTTAATATATGTAATTATTATAACCTCTACTCACTCATCCATATGAAGTCGGTGCGAGGCTAGTTAAAAAAACAATTAGTAGATATACTATGTACGAGGTAGTAAGTAAGTAGGCATAGGTAAGTAGTATCTATCTACTACCTGTTAGATTTGGCTGGCACCGACTTCATATAGATGAGTGAGTAGAGGTTATAATAATTACCTATATTAAATTATTTTTCGCTTTTGAGTGCCTATTTGGGGTGTTGAAGTCGGTTTAATTTTTTGTAAAAAATAGTTTATTTTACCCTTTTTAGTGCTAAACAAGTTTTCACTAATGCATTTACACGATTTCGTGTTGAGATCTCAATACATGAATTAAACCCAAACACTGGATAGTTCCTGTAAACCGTTAAGAAATTCCCTTGACTGTCCTTTATCTTCATCATCAGACCTCTAATGACAGTCACAACCCATCTATGTAAAAAGTTCTCATCAATACAAAGTCATCGAGCCCAAACATAAGGTAACTACTATGTACCGTCGAGGAGTTCCCTCGCCCGTCTTCCCGTTCCCTCATCAGATCGACTCCAGACCATCTTTAAACTATACTGCTTTAAAATGCTCAAGCAAAAACTTAACTAACGCACTAGTCATCTTTACAATTTTCGAAAGTTATCCTCGATTTCTCTAGGATACCATAATCAGATCCTGGTTTTCTTATCATGGTACCACCCTTGGAATATCTCCTTTACAACAAAAAAAGAATCATCAAAATCGGTTCATAAACGACGAAGTTATCCGCGAACACACAAAAAAAAAAAAAAAAAAGAACATACATACGGTCGAATTGAGAAACCTCCTTTTTTGAAGTCGGTTAAAAATGGCCGCTACCACAAAATTGCGAAACACATTTAATTTTGTTTTTTCATTACTCCCTCAATATTGGTAGCAAAAGAAAGGACCTGACTAGTAGAATGTTGTACAGTAAAACAATCGTTTTTTTTTAATTTTGTTCATTTTTCTTCTTTGGTCAGAGTGAGCGCCTTATGTCTGACTAGTGGCAGACAATGTCAATGTAGATAGTCCAGGGTCCAGTATTAAGAAAAGTGTAATAACAATAAAATATGTTACACCACAAACCGAAATAAATGGCCACACATATCACAAAATGGAGACATAGCTCTTTTCGTTGGTATATTTAGTTTTTCTGGACTTGGTGTGTAGAGAGACTCGGAGACTATGTTGAAAAATAAAATATTAAGTTATCAATAGTTTATTTTATCTCATTCTCACTACTTATTAATCCCTCCATGACTAAAATGTCATGCATAAGATGCCATGTTATTAGACGTTTTTGTTCGGTTCGGCATTTTGTCTCTATTTCTCATGATAAATACCTAAAATAAAAATAAATATCTGAGATTTGGTCAAAAGGTATTTTATTTTGAAAAAGTATTTTGAAAATACCTATTTTGCATTTAGCATTTGAAATACAAAATTCAAAACTATTTGGTATTTTGCATTTCAAATAGCAAATCTGAAAAGTATTTAGCATTTTGTATTTAAATGCTTTTTTAAAACCATTTTGTACATCTCTGTAGGTAATGATTTGGACTCTTCATGTTCCAATAGCTGCGCGTTACTGTGCTGTTATGTGGCAGGCGTGTTGCTTACCATGAGGCACATGTCGTGTTCGTCTCGTTACTCTTTATTTAAAAAAAAAGTCCTAAAGATAGGGTCGAAATTGGGAACATAGTTAATAATAAAATTAGAGTCTAGAATGCTACTTTTTATCACGAAAAAATAACGTCCGAACTATGCGGGTACCACATTTATTATAAACCATACTCACTCACTAACTTTAAATTAAGTACCTACATAGTTTAAAGTTTTGTTTATATCGATCAGCAGTTACCAGAATATTTTCAACAATCACAGATTTCCCATTGAATTTTCCAAAAAATATTGTGTATAAATGCCAGTAAATTAGTGAGAATTGCGAAAATTTAAACGGCTTAAGATTTTTGGTACAAATCCCAACAAAATTTTCATCCCGCCAGTTTTTTTTTTACGTGTTTAAACAAATATTTTTATGTTATTACATTATTTTATTAAACAAATATTATTATGTCCTATTAGGATCGTACTTTTTCTAAAAAAAAAACGGTGGCAGAAAAATGACAAATAAAATGTCGAGTAGGTAAATAATAGCGATTCAATAAAAATTTGCTATGTTACATTAACAAGCAAAACAAAACGATAGAATTATAATCTGATCAGATGGCTAAAGCAGAGCATCGCGATAGCTTGGCTCGTAATCACATGTTAATGAATAGAGGAGACGGCAGACAGCCGTGTGAGTTGCGCCCGCGCAAATAACAATGCACACTCAGTTTCTCAAAGTTTAAATTGTGTCAGAGTTGTGCCCTATTAAGATGATTACTTTAGAACTTGTGTAAAAACGAAAATGTTATACATATGTGTAAAAACGACAGATAAGTAAAATGAGCTATATATTCGAAAGTTTATAATTAAGTTGAAAGAGTAATAGCAATTACACAATCAAATTCGGCAGCTACATACTACGCTCTCATAAGCGTAAAAATACCCTGAAGCCACGTGGAGCGAAGACTCACGAAATATTATCCGTAGAAAGTGGATTCATGTCTACTGCTTAAAACTGAACATTGAATTATTCGTCAGTGGACGATAAGCGTCCACTACTGAACTATTTTTAAAATGCTTTTGATAATTGTATACTTTTGCTATACAGTTTTGTTGAGTGATGTAAGTGAGAATGGCAAGTATTGGATATACTTTCAAGCATGCTTGTAGGATGTTTTATATTCGTAAATGCTCTCATTTAATATTTACGTATGGAACTATAGTTAGTTTTCAAGTTTTTAAGTTGTGTAGGCTGTAACGACCATTTAAAAAATTAACTTTGTTTGATGGTCAATGAGCTGGTTTGCTTTAAATAAGCTGCTGTGTAAGCCATAACCGAAACGTGAATTGCAGTGCACCTCCATAAAATAGGTTTCTAAGTTTGACAGCCACTGAACTAGCTCATTGCTCCTGCTCACTCAGTGCTTCCATTATGTCACGCCTATGGCATAACTAGATGTAACAAGCCTCCGATCGCTAACGTTAGCTAGCAGATAACCAAGCAAATCATTTGCAACTGTCTGACTGCTGCGGAAGTAGCTTTTCTAATGTTGATCTATGCACTTATGGAGAGCTTTGCTCTGAGTTCTGAGTGGCTAGCTGACTCACCGTGAGATAATACCCAGTCTAAGCCACAGTACGTAGTGAATTAGCAAAATGAAATGTGCTGTAGTTGATCAGATTTTCAATAAAAAAATACTCGAATTGTCAATGCTAAGATATCTAATATTATAACGCAGATTTTCAGCCTGATTTTATGAGATAATATTATTATTGCTCGTAAAATGAAATCTAATTTATTACTGTTAATAAATTCACGATAAAAAATCTAATTTAAATATTTGTATATTGATCCGCTGAGTTCTTCCCATGTGTAAGGCTCCTCCTAGCCAAATAAAAGTAAACTTGTTAGTTATTTGCTTTATACTAAATCTTTATTGACATCACAGATCAGTGGTCGTAGATATCAGCAACTATTGGCATTATTTAAGAGCTGTAAATGCACGTGGCTGTACATTTAAACTAACACTTTTCTACCATATACTAAGTAGAGTGTTTTCTACTTTGAACTTCACTTCAAGTGTCATTTCTTACCACTATATGAAAAAACTTGATTTAAACTCAGTTCTATCATTATGAGTTTGTTTGACGTCACAGTCGCCGATAAACTATACGCCAATTTCATTTTTGTTTGTTTTTTTAATGAAAGTAGCTCCTCATTTGGTATTGAGAAATAGAGGGTTGTTATCAAACTCCCACAAAAATACCTGCACTTTTTTTGTTGGGTTTTCACGACACAGGTTGCGCCAAGAACGAACCAGAGCGGGAGTCATCAGGATATCGCCCTGGTTACACTTGACTTAAAAAGTTGACGTTTGCAAGACTTGAGTAAAAGCTTCGAACAAATTACTACCCAATTTATTCGAAGCTTTTACTCAATACCAAATGAGGAACTACTTTCATTAAAAAAACAAACAAAAATAAAATCCGACATATTGATCATAATATAGACATGCAGCTAATTATTTTTTTATATAACACTGTAACGGTAAAAACAGAAAAGTAAAATTTTGGGACAGTATCTTCACACGATTCAAAACTTCATATTTTATGAGAATCGATTTGAAGATAAAGTAAAGAAATACGAACTTTTAGACAACGTGTACAACATACTCTGAATAATGTTGCCAGATAAGATATGGTAAGCCGATACATAGCGATGTAAATTCTTTGTATTTAATAAAATGCTGTACGTTTTGAGTTAGCTATGATAGTACGCAAGAGTATAAACCGTAGAGGTCGCAAGAACTACTTAGTCTAGACAGCCACAGAAAAGATAAATCTAGGAGATTATGGAGAGGGTTTTAGACCAATTTAGGTGCCCTAATAAAATCTAGTTATTAATGCACATTTGATATTACGTTTAATGAAATGAATTACAAGATTTATGTTATTTGTAACAGAATATGAAGTTTACCGCCTTAAAACAAAATTTGACGTAGACTCGATATTTTCTTGACGTTTTTTTTTCGTTTAACATACATTTGCACTAGATCACCATCTAACCCGTCGTTAGCTATGTGTCGATGCAGTTTATAATAGAAGTTACTTACCTAGTAAAAACCGATTCACCTTCGACTTTAAGACACCAAGAAGACAAGTTTGTAATCATCGGGAATAACCCATTCTGGCAACACGGTCCACATCCTAGATGTTCTTATTACGAAACTTAAGTCAAACATCGTTCGAGTGGAACGTGGATCATGAAACGATGTCGCTAAGGCGTGGCAATGTTCTTGAGAATCGCATACTGATAATGACAGTTGTACGAACTCAGACTATTGTATTGCATATTTTTAATCCTGTTTACATTGTCAAGAAATAATAGAACAGATTTAGCTAGCATAAAAGATTATAACTTTACAAAACAGTTAAACCGGCCCTTACTGTCATAATCAATAGTCGTGTCAGTAATCATTGAATGCAACCACTAATTCTCAAGCTCCTGCTGAGCTGATTACATTTTAAACCTTATTACTTTGTAATAAAGATGCAGCTTTGCAATCGGAAAAATATTCAGAAATTACATCAGACACAAAACAGCGATTTTACCACGGTAGGTACTAATTAGTGCTTGTAAATGCGAAATTAATTAACCATTTAAAGACTTTAATGCATCTGTGGTGGTAATTTAGATGATAAAGGTTGGACCATGTTTATACGGATGCTCTTTAATCCGTTGAGTATAAAAGTAAATTTCAGCAAATCTCGATGTTTCCGAGTGTCGAACACCGTTCAGAATGTACACAGACAGTCATTTTCTTGGCTGATTTAAGCAGAATTCGTCTGTGTAATTGTGATTTGACCCGACTACCACTTTGTACAATCGCATTGGTTTTAATAAAATCAAAGGAAGTTGTTTGTTACCATACCCTATCACGATCAAAAAATAAATGTAGTACCTTTGTGGGTACAAATTACTTTAATAATTGTTTGAAAAAGGTACTTTATTTGCAACCGGAAACTAAAATTGCAATAAAATGTTCTTGTTGGCTTGTTAAACATCAAGTGGTAAGTAATGCTTGAAACAAACCATTAATAAATGGCAAAGTAACCTATACTAATACAGAGTAGGATAGAACTATGTGTGTATGTGTGTTTATTGTCTATGGCCCTTACTGTCAGTGCTCTTGTGTTAGTCGTCGTATTAATACTCTTTGAGTACGGTAAATATTTGGAATGCTTTCAGGTATGATCTACAAATGATATAGTTAGTTTTTAACCCCCGACCAAAAAAAGGGGTGTTATAAGTTTGACGTCGATGTCTGTCTGTCTGTCGGTCTGTCTGTCTGTCTGTCTGTCTGTCTGTCTGTCTGTGTGTGTGTCTGTCTGTGGCACCGTAGAGCTCAAACGGATGGACCGATTTCAATGCGGTTTTTTTTATTCGAAGGTTGATATCCGTGCGGATGTTCTTAGCTATGTTTGGTTAATATCGATTCAAGATGGCCGCCTCCACAAAATGGCGGACAAAATATTTCTTCACAACTTATCCCAATATGGGTATCAAATGAAAGGGCTTGACTAGTAGAATACAATACATAATAATAAATTTCAAATCCAAGATGGCCGCCACCACAAAATGGCGAATTACATTATTTTTTTCACTACTACCACAATATGGGTATCAAATGAAAGGGCTTGACTAGCAGAATGTTGTACAGATTACAAATTCGAGATCCGAGGTAGTCGGGGGTTAACCAAAATTTTTAATTTTGTTCTTGTAAGGATAAGCTAGTGAGCCCCGCGTTTTTTTTTCTCTCAGCAAAGGTTTTTTTCGTTTCACACAGGCTTAGGTATTAGGTACTGTGATGCCCGAGCTACACGAACCTAATTTTTCAAGCTAGAATAGCAACTTAGTGTCAACAGGCTATAGTACTTCTAGTTCCGTGCAGACAACGCTACGCGACGCTAGTTTTGTCTACACGAATCTAGAAGTACTAGTTTGCTAGTACTTATAATAGCTTACTAATACTAGCTTGCTATTCTTGATTGAAAAACTAGCCTCGTGTTGTTCAGCCATGACTGATGGTCTGTACTGCCTACTGTTTGGCTCATGAGTCGCAGAGCACATATAATCCTAACCTATACTGAGTAACTTTAACATTCCTCCATTTCACTCAGACTCTTGTCTTTCTTTTCCAAGTTTCTGTTCCATGCTTCTGAGATATTCTTCAACGCAGTCTTGTCATCGCTTTTTGTGACTCCCAGCTGGTCACTCTGTTATGGGGTTCAGTTGATCATAACTTTTGCCTACGTGCAAGTCAGACTAGTTATGGTTCAACTAATTAATTTCAACGTTATCCGTTCAGTTTTATACACGTGATTGAGTAATAAACATACAAACATCCAAACTTTTGCATTTATAATATTAGTTGGTTTTATCAAATGATGTATTACACACGGTATCATTACTAACATATTCAATCACATAATCAGTATAATTATAATATTTCAGCTTCAAAATTTTACATAGGTACATACAAACTCACTAACTAGTGGTACATTCCGTATATTTAAGTTAGCGGGCCTGACGATGTGAAATCGAATGAAAAATTATGCATTTTCCGATACTTTTCTACCGTCTGAATGGTCGCTGAGAGGCTATTACACGCTCTATTCACACACGTTATGAACTCATCCGATCTACAGACCTCTTCATACTAGAAAACTTGAGTTAAATCTAAACACATGTCTTTCCGAAGACTAGTTATTTGGTTCGAAAAGTATTCAACGGTAAAGTATTAAACGGTAAAGTATATTACGTACAGTAAAGTATTAGGTATGAAATAGTAGCATCACTCGGCTTCACTCGCATAGTTCCAGATCCCGGGATAAAAGTAGCCTAGATATGTGTTATTCCTGACTATTGTCTATCTATGTAGGTACTAAATTTCTTCTAATTTCCTTTTATAGCTTTTGCTTGAGTAAAAATCATCCATACAAACTTTGTCAATAATAATAAGTATTAGAAGAATATTAGGATTAGTAGGAGGTAGGATTAAGCAAAACTTGTTGACTTATGTGCTATCTTTTGTTTTGTTTTTACTTTTATTAATAATATACTTGTGTATTGTACTAATATATACTTGTTATTATACCTAATATACTTGTGCTATTTTTACTTACAACTTCCTCTTTTCTAGGTAATTTATAGAATTTACCTAAATTTAACTAAATGTCATATTATCCACTGTCTCTGTCAAAGCTGTAAAAAGCTGATACTAAATTTGGTCCCTCTAAATATTAGATAACTAACTTCTGTTTTTCTTTAACAGATAGAAACAAAGTAGATGCAAATAGATATAAATATCATATTATCCACTGTCTTTGTCAGTAGTTTTATCTCCAAGCTGTAAAAAGCTGATACTAAATTAGGTACCTACCTCTAAATATTAGATAACTATCTTCTGTTTTTCTTTAACAGATAGAAACAAAATAGATCCAAATAGAGTAATGGGTAGGATAGCTGTTGGACAGCATTGCGAAAGTACAGATTCCTAATAAAAACAAACAAATGATGAAATACAATAACAACATCTCCGGATTTTGTAATCCTAGGCTGAATGTAGTTATCCACATTCAGATCACTCACTGAAGGTAACCTGCTGTAATATTGCGTATTGTTGTTACCGCACTAGGAAATCTCGTGTACTAAAAGGAATTTTGTATCGTAGTCTGGATGGACTTTTACACATCCATTCGCCGCAATACACCGCAAAGAAATGTGAATAAATACGTCATATCGACGGTATTACGCTCAAAGGCGCAAGAAACCTATGATTTTATACGGCAGATTAATCGACCCTCTTGTAAGGACTACAAAGAATGGGTAAAAGTTATGGAAGACATACTAACCGAAACATCACAGTTTTTTATGATAATTGATTTCTTATAGTTCAGAAATTATTCATTAGGTTACGTTACGTTAAAAACGGAAACCACAAATGTTAGCGGAGTAAAAAGCCTATATGTAGATTATGTGTTAATCCAGGCAATTTACGTTTAATTTCATTCAAATCTACCCTTTCGGCCACCTTTTCTACATAGCTACATATAGCTGTTACAGAAAACGTGGGAATGAAAATACACATTTTACCTCTAAGTCTGTGGTAGCTGAACACTGTTCTGAAAGATTGTTTCTGAAGATGATTAGAAAATATTTTAAAGAATCAGAACAACATTTTTTTTCAAAATTAGAGACTTGTACTGTAGATGGGAGAATAAATCAATATTATAGTCTTAAGTCATGAGCACAGCCTGCGCACAGCCATGAGTGTCGAATGTGTGTGAAAGCTAGAACTTACAGCCCTGCAGTTATTTGCCCTACCAATTTGGATTAAACGTATAATAAAAGTGACATCTCTGTTTTGATACTCCATCAGTTCACCTTCTGGTGTCAAACAATCAAAAACCTAATCCTCAGTAAAAAACGATCACTTTAATCACAAATCTTGGGACTTTTATATTTGAAATCGGACTCAATTTCACGGCTCAGAACGCCTGTCAAACCTGACACAAAGCCGCCAATGGGAGCCGTATTATGAGAGTACAAACTCAACAGCTCAAACTGCCCCTATTTATATCAATGGTAATCTATTTATTGTCACAATAAAACCTCCCGATGTTATCAACTCGATGAAAGAACATTCAAAGAATTGAGAATCGTCACCTTCGTGCCTTTATCGAGATGGCAAAAGTCACGGCATGACTGCCATTGTTAGTTTTCGACTTTTTGTCTTAAGGAATAAGGTGTATTATAGTGTGATCAGTTCGTTTCTCGAAGAAGGTATGCTAAGCAGCTTAGTAGAGCGATGGTAGGCATTTTGAGGTTGCATTTGGCGTTTCCAATAACGAGACAACCGATGTACACGAGACAGTCAGTTACAAAACTGTTTTTTGTAACTCCTTACTATTAAAAACTTAAAACAAAATTTTGCCTGTGGTGAGAAAAATACTATGGTTAGCTACTTGTAAATATCATGGTATACTTGTAGTAAGCTTTCGGTGGTTCCAAAAAGATGATTATGGCAACTTACTTGTTTTAATGTTTTACGGTTAAGATTAAGAAAAAGATATACATTGTTTTGCTTAAATCTACTTTTATGGTCATTAGAGATATTAAGATAAAAACAATATTTTGTAAAAAAAAAAGTCTCTAGCCATGGAAGTTGAAGTTGAGTAAAAGTCTGTTGACTTCTGGCAGGACTCCACGATTTTCAATTATTTTTATAACGTAAATTAAAACAGTTTATTCATTTATTCGAAAGATTCAAATGAGTTATTTTTTACATTTACGTGTACTAAGTGATTCCTAACTCTCTACAGATGAAAGAATGACTTACGTTAATCTATACAACTGTTACGAATATTTATAATTATATTTATAATCTTCTGTGTATGTGTTTCTAATTTAACTACTATTAAACGGTGGGAACGGTTTTGATCTTTTTTTGTGAGTGTTCAAGTAGAGTCGAAAATGGATTAGATAAACGTTGTTTTTCTTTTTTTTTACGTACGACAACGTATATCGGATTCGCTAGTTATGCATAAAATAATATTTTATTAATAAGTATACCTACATTGACATGACAACCCACTTATGTACAAATTCCATATTAGGGCTTAATTAAACAAACAAAAAAATAAGACTAAGTCAAACAAATGTAAGTTTCTTGACTATTTGGAAATATTCTATTAAAATATCTACTTTACCTATTTGACCTAATTACTTTTGTTTAATAATAATATAACAATATATTTATACTTATCAAGATGAATATGGTGTTATCGTACTATTTTGCAAACACCCTAACGAGGTTTTTGTAATCATTAACTGAGTCAAAAATAAACTTACATTAAATAAAACACAAAATTCAACAAATTTCTTATCCATTTTAAAACGTGACTGCAAACGTTACAAGAAACGATTAATAAAAGAAACCTCGGCCAATTAGATGCTATTGGGTTCACGTGATAACTGACAATAAATTAATCTTTACGATTCTCTAATCGAGATGCTTATTCACTTCAGATAAGAAATTACAAATTTCAAGGAAAATGCTATTTATTCTGATTACGTTGGATTATTTCAATTACACACGTCATAAGATGATTTATTTTAGTTGCGTAGAAATTACAGTTTAATTTTAATCTAATTGAATTAATTGAGCTTTAATAAAGTTGGTTTGTTGATTTATGTTGTATAGTAATATAGTAAATATTACCTATGTAAATAAGTATATAGTTTTTGATTTTAACGATGTTAATTTAGATAAATATACTAGTCAAATACGGTTACTTCAGTAAAATAAAGTGTAACCTGTTTTAGTACTGTTTGAATCCAATTGTACAAGAATAGAAGATTATAATTTAAAAGCTATCATGATGGTGCACTACACTATTGTTATTATTATTTTCGTGATAATTATTTACTATGATACAATGGTCGACCAAGTCCCCGATATTTCGATATAGTTGCACCCGTTCATTTTCATTACCTTTTAAATTATCTGGAACTCTTTACGCCATTTATTTTAACCACACTAAATCTCCCGTAAATAGTAATAATACTGTAGAATAAAATTTGATGTAATAGATGATTTTTTAACTAGATTTTTTTTCATTATCAATAAGATCCAAATACAAACCGTTGCAGAAACAACAGAAAATTTGGCTTCTTCTATTAATCCTCCATCACAAACGTAGCAAATTTCTATAACCATTTTGTTTTGCTCAAAATTTTACAGATTCGCGTAAGCGTTGAGGTTATATTTGGAATACAGCGGGAAAACGTCTAAGATCTAGAAACAAAACGGACTTTAATAAATAATTGTTTTAGTTTGAAACGTACTAATTGGCTTAAGCGTCGAAACGCAATATTTTTTCAAATTCTCAGCGAATGGGTTTTTTCAAATTACGTGGCAAGAGGTTTTGTATTTACAGTTGCATGAAACGTTTAATTGCTGGCAGCGGATGTTAAATACAGTAATTGGAAGGTAAGTTCACGAGATAATGTACAGCTCAGTAAGAAATATAATAGCTTCGCGGTGTCTTTAATTTTTGTCCATAAAATGGAATATTATTGCACGGTGTTGGATTTTATTAATATTACGTACGCGATTGTACCAACCTACCAACGAATACGGGTCGGTATTCGGTGAGCTATTTTAAAATTTAAAAAGCGAACGCAGTTGACGTTTGACAAAAGCTGATTATGACGTCATGTTTTTTTATATTTTTTTATTCGTGTAGTGTTGAGAGTCTTTTCAGCCAGGATTAATTTGGACCGTTTTATAAAGGCTTACTTATCTCTGAGGAGAGTGTTGGGAACGGGTTGTATTTATCGCGGCCATTATACGTTTTATTATTTAATTTATTTAACGCCTCGGGTTTATCGGCTTGTCTATTAAATCGCCGAGGGGATAATGCGATCCAAATTCGAACATTACTTAACTTTACAAACAGAGATAAATTAGTTTTAAATGTAATTGAATTAATAGTTTGTTAATTTTTGTAACGCCACGAATAAAAATACTGATTCCGTTTATTTTTGTTCAAAGTCGTAATAAATAATAAAGTAAATCTAATTTCACCTTCTAATTATGCATTTATGACGCTGTGTATTTGTCTTGGTAACATTAATTAATTCGTAACATGGTCAAATAATAAGTTAAATATTATAATTAGTTGAGATTATACAGTGCGCCGTAAGAATGAATTATAATAAATTCAAATAATCATAATTAAATGCAGTATTCCCCTATATTTCAAATCAGAGTGCATCAACTCTTTGAATAACTTTGTATCTACAAAACCTTTTAAGACAATGATAATTAAAACACCTAACTGTTATAATAATTTAAATCCGTAACTTCGAATTAAGAACAAAAAAAATAATTTAATACGTTTCTTCCGTTACAAACACTTAGTGAGCACAGTTTTTGTGAAATTTAATTTATTGTATGTTTTGTGAAGCGAAATCAAAGCAGAACAATGCTAGTTTGAATAATTAAATACTGTTTAATATAATTAAGGACTTCAAATGTTTTGGAATATTACTATTTATCCAAGACCAACGCGAGCCAAAAAACTGGTAAGTTTCAAAGTCATAAAAAGAGTTTTTTTTTTTTCAAGTAAAACCTTTGAATCACCAAATCTAATTTAACTCTGAAAAAATAACATATTGTTAGACAAACCACAAAATTAAGAGTTGTTGCCTTGTTCCCGCAGCGTATGTAGCATGGCAGATTTTTTCATTTCCAAATAATAAAGTCTAGTTATAATTTAAAGTCACATAGCTCAGCGTATTAGCATACTGAAGTGCCAATGGGCCGGTCACATCTGTCGCAGACCCGATAACCCTTGGTTAGATGGTTTCTGGAGTGGAGACCACGAATCGGTAAACGTAGTGTAAGACGCCCTGAGACTAGATGGAGTGGCGATATTCGAAAGACAGCTGGTGGCGGCTGGAAACGTAAGACCGAGGATTGGGCTGAGTGGCGTATTATAGGAGAGGCCTATGTCCAGCAGTGGACGAACACGGGCTGATGATGATGATGATAATTTAATCAATAAAGTTGATCCAATATATTTCTATATATAAATACATCGTAGTATGATATAAAGTTACATACAACTACTAATGACTACACTACTTAATACGAATTTGTTATCTGTCCAAATTTCCATATTCTGAACTTTGAATGCTCGGAACATATTGATCTTTTAAATATTTTAAAACTATTCATACGACATATACATTAAAAAATTAAGGACTGTTTTTGACAATTTTTTTTCCATCATCATCATCCTCTTCTTTCTTTCACTATGCTAATATTTAGAGGCTATATTTTTATTGCGCTTGGCATAGCTTATCTCGCCTAATGTTAAGCCACCAATACGCACAATTAATAGTGGATCCCATATTATTAGTGGATAAATTATGAGTAAGATTTAGTTGTAAAGAGTGTTAGAAATGTTGTATAGTTTTTTATTTCTTGTAGTTTCCATTAAGATATCTCAAGAAAGGTTCTGCTCAGATAAAAACAGCTTTGATTTTTACAGGCGTCATTGCAAGCTGTATTAATTTCATTGCGTAATATAGGTCTCAAACACGATGTAATGGCAACTTCAAAATCAAATAGAGTAGAAAGAATTGAGAAATGTGTTTCTACAAAAATACAAATACTAAGAAGTACAAGAAAATAAAACAAAAAAATGTAAGCTCAGTAATTTTAAATTTATCATTAGAAATTCAGTAAAATCCAGCGGAAAAGTATTTGCCAAGAACGAAATAAATTCGTAATTATAATAAATTATTAAAGTTATTATTTGCACAACCATGTCATCAAATATTTGTCACGAGTATTGCGTGCCGGATTTTATGGTCGGCCGCATCCAAAGAGGACAGTTTTGACAAAATCTTTTATAAAATATCGGGTTGCATGTTCACACACCTGGGACGACCTTTGGTACCGTAAAAACCCCCAATAGATACATCAAACCAATTTGAACCGTAGCATAACAAAATAAAGTTCAAGAACAATAAATCAACGCGACGGTTGTCTTACTATAATATTATTAATTTTGTTAATTTGGATCATAATGCGATGCGGGATTTCAATGTTTGAAATAAAGCAATTAATCTTACTTTGTCCTTTTCTTTCATGTCTAGACGTACTAGTAGGTATTCAGTTTTTGTCACCTGCACGCTGTTAATGCTATTAATTTATAAGCTCATAATTTTTATCTATTTTGGTTGTTACACAATTAACTAAATTTAAACAAAAACTTATACGCCGAAGCTTTCGTTTTACTATCAGCACCCCGTGGCTTCACCCGCGAAGTTGTCGTTCCAGGTTCCAGCTACTTTTCTGGATGAAAAATAGCCTATGTTTTTATTATCTGTGCTTCAATTTTCCCCGATCCGTTCAGGCGTTCCTACGTAATTAAGCTACAACCATCCAAACTTTCACATTCATAATATTAGTAGGAAAGTAGTTGAAGTTAATAAACATTATTTATTACAAAACCACAGTAATATCATAGCGTGGCACAAACCTAGAAGTTTCTTAGTAGTCAGTTCTGTGGACATAGTGAGGTGCTGTAAGATTAAAAGATCAGTCATATGCTCAGCAAAGGGTAACAAATGCCATTAAAGGTTAAAAAGGTTTTAAAATTTGACGATGGTGTCATTTTTCTAAATTGTTGATTACAAGAAATTGTAAACTATTTATTGTCGAGCGTCCGTCAATGTCGTGATTGTTAACCATTTTAAATACCGTCACGATTCCTAACTACAATCGAAGAGCAAACAAATTTTCAGAATACAATAAAACCTACAATAATTTTGAATGGAATAGAGAACATTATTAAATCGAAAAGTTTTTTTTTTGTCAGGTTAAGATACAGAATAAGGCAAAGTCGAGGAGATGATATCGCGTTGAAGTCTTTTCTTACCGCCTGTTTTCGCTTACTCTTGTCATACGCGAACCAAAAGCCTGTCTACATTTTGAGCAAATTCTAATCGGTTCATAGATTTTCGACAGTTGTGACGTCAAACGATCACAAATAAATGATTTTTTTTACTAATCCTTGTCACATCCTTGTCGAATTCCATACATAGCTCGCAGGTCCGCAGAAGAAATGACCGAAAGAACGCGAAGATTAAACATTTCCATTTTGAAGTTAAAATATTAAAAAATATATTTAACGATTAATTTTTGGAACATAGAGACCACTCTCTGACAGGTCTGATGATCTTGAAACTAACTACAAACATACGCGCTCTAGAATAGCTACTAAAAATCATCCTATCTAGTTTTTTTACAGAGGAAAATATTTTAAACTTAATTTATTCAAATACTTCAGTATATATAAATGTGAAAAAACATATTAAGACTATTAATACCATTAAAATACACCACTACATGATCAGTAGAGTGTAAATCTCAAATAACCTTGTCGTGTTGAAATCTGTTAAAAGTATCGAAACGTACAAAATTATTATATTTTACAGAGTTCCAGTTTTAATAATGATATATTGTCTCAATTATTCCTAAAACCACTGAATACAAAAATTAAGTTATCTTTTAATTAAAGGTAAATTATCAAGGATTAAAAATATCGAACCAAACTCTTAAAGCATTCGCAAGTCGAAAACTTACCAAATTTTTAATAAAGTGATAGTATTAAAATATTAGACGTCGATGACTTAATAGTTATTTTTATACAAGAGTGCAAAGTTGATTTTTAACCGCGTGCTCAATTTTGATGACCGAGCAAGCGAAGGATTCTAAAATTGAATCACGAGCGCAGCGAGGGATTCAAAATAAGAATCCGGAGCGTAGCAAGGGAATCAAAAGAGCACAAGGTGAAAAATCTTTGCACTCGAGTGCAACACGTAACTTTTCATTCCACCTCAGCGAGGAAATGACTAAATGCAATTTTTTAAATGTTTTCGCACTAAGCAAATTAAAAAAAAGTAAGTACACCAAGGAGGTTCCGAGTCTGAATTTTTAACATATTAAAAAAAATGTATGATGCATTCGGCACCAAGGAGGTAGAAATAAATAGGTTGAATTATGTTTTGAATTCAAAACCTCAGTACACACGATGATCTAAATTCAAATTTACTTTAACCTCTAGAGGTTAAAAACGACTTTTGCGCCCTGATATCGAGGAACAAAAATACTCTTTCCGAGCTGGTGAGATGAAAAAATAATTTAAATAGACAAAGTCTAGCTTATTTCAAATTTTATATTACGGCGTGTATATATTTGAAACATTTTGACAAATGTTTGTCTAAGAAACTTATTTTAATGCATTTTATTCAATGTAAACCTTAAAAAGGTAAATTGATTGCAGTGTTACTGACCTACATGTATTTATTTTTGTGAATAAATTTCCATATAAATACAATTTTTCATTTTATGTTGTGTATCTTTGTGTTTATTTATCATTTTGTTAAAAGAAACAACTAACTCTAAATGAGTATTTTAATTTTTACTAAGCTTTAATATTACGTAGGTAAATTATTGCTATAAACATCCATAAAATAATTCTTGCTTTTTCACGGATATTTAACGCCGTTTTTGTAAAATATCCGCAATTATTTGACGTCGTATTTCAAAGATTAACTCAAGGCAATTAAACTGTATTTTTAATTTATTGAGTCAAACAGGTTTAAAAACTTTCGATATTCATCAACTCAAAAAAAAACCCAACAATACTAAATTGTACGTATGCAAACATATTCATTCATCATACAACCTGTTGTATCATAAAGCATATTAACTTTATGTATTGCAAATATTGCAATACGTTAAGTCAAATTACATGTAGCCAAATTCTAAATTTAGCATTCGTGTACCTATGCTGTTCATAAGAATATGCCTTTTTAGCTCTCTTGTCTATCATTCATTATTGTTGCCAGTGAATCCCACAAATGTAAAATGTTTGATCTTTGTTGCTCAATCACGTTGGAACGGATCAGATTAAGATTTGGAATCTGTTAAATTATAGCCTACTACAATGTTACATAAATTACAAAGGCATTATTTATCGGCTAAAATTACGAGAACGAGAACTTCGCGGGTAATTGCTGAAAGCACTTTGTTTTTAGTAAAACTGAAATTAAAAGTTTGCATCTAAAGTTTAAGTTTAGTTGTTCTTGTTTAATAAGCTTACGTTTGACTTCATCTTCGCAATGAATACAGGGTATACCCTGTATTCATTGCGTCTATAGACAAGGTCTAAGATACTACATGTCTGCCCAGAAGATAGTTACGCACTTTTCGTTTAAATATTCTACGATCACGGGAGTCAAGAAACACTGCTTCTGGTAGAATGTTCCACATTTTCACTGTTAACATACCTAACTCCCACGTTTTTGTTTTTGTAAATATATAGAGATATTTAAAAACAGTTTTTATTTAATTACTCTATTGAATTCACTTGCATTAACGTGAATAAATGATTCTTTTAATTGATTTATATTATTTAAAATGTGAATAATTATGAGTAGGTATAATAGGTTTATTTTGCCACTTCAGAGTGCACTTTCATTACAATAGTTAAAACAGACGGGATTTAAAAGTAGGATAACATTTTTACAATAAATTAATGGTATGATAAATGATAAGAGTTTATGACACCAATATCATTGGCACTGTAAATAAAAAACGAATAAGAATATCAACCATTGGATTAAATATCTAACTGGAAAATCCATACGGTATTAAGAGAAGCAGATTTTTGTAGTAGAACTATTTATAAATAGTTGCTTGGTATAGTTTTATTGCTGCTTTAAAACCTAAAGTTTTACGCTGCTCAGTTTGCCCAAAATTGTTTAGCCCACGAAAGTTTTTAGTAAATGCTAAAGTTTGTTTGACATAACTTACGTCGAAAGTCAATCAGATTTTTCTAAAAATTCTTTGTCAGCTCATCTCACATGCATTTCCAAGAAATGTTTGGGAGACGATGGAATACGATACTTATAAATCTCGTCATTCAAAATTATAACAATTTCTTAACAGAAACTATGACACTTGGGTTCAGGACTCTGATGCTATCGAGCTACACTGCCTATCGAAATTAATGACAAGGAGTAGTTATATACATATTTTGTAGGTAGTTCTACATATTTAAGGACTTTGTTTACAAAAGCTATGGCAGTTGAGTTCAGAAGGACTCTGATCCTGCCAAATTACATTGCCTACCAACGAATGACGAAGAGTTTTTTATGGCAATTGCTCTTAAGTGGCTTCTACGTAGATTTATCAGTATGGAGTATGTACTGTTGTCTAACGACTTTCTTTACAGTAGCTATGGCAATTGACATCAAAAGGACTCTGATGCTACTGAATTACACTGCCTACTGATGAATCAGGAGGAGTACATAAATATCAGATATAGTAGAGCGTTACCTGGTGAATCGGTAGCCGACCGATCGGAGTCGGAGTCCCGATGCGCGCTGAGGTCCCTCGGCGGCGCGTCCAGGATGTCCGTGATCATGAAGCGCGTACGCGGCGCACGCGCATCGCGCTCCTCCCGCTGCACCGTCATCGCCACGGCGCCGCCGGCGGGGCCCGCGCCGCCGCCTCGCCCCGGCCCATCCAGCGCGGGCCGCCACCCGCTCAACACCTCGCTGGCCCCCAGCCTGACGCCTGACCACCGCCCAGTCACCTCCGTCCCATCACGCACTCTCCGCACTCTACTACCTCGAAGCTACGCATCGCCACATTCGAACACTTTGAGTCACTTTATTTTTGTCTCTATTGTCTGAATAACCACTGATGGAATCACAAGTAATGTTAAGTTAGAGGTGGTGTCGTGTGGGCTATCGCGATGTATGTAGAATGGAAAGCGCTGCCGGTGCGCGTTGCTCGCGTGAGGGTCTGAGCGCGACTGGCGCGGGCGGCGAGCGAGTATCGGAGGCGGCGCCCGCCAATCGCACGCCGAACCGCCCCAGTCGACGGGCGGCGCTAGGCCTGCCCCGCCATGTTGCCTCGCTCACCTAATGCTCTTTTTGCCCACCAGCCGTCGGGAGAAAGCTCCGCGCGGATTTAAGCTTTTATACGTGGATAAAACGCTTTTATAGGAAAATAAAGCGTTCTTGCAGCGGGATATCGCACTTTATGACGGCGTTTTACTGAAAGTTGGCGACACTATACTCTAGTAATTGGTTCACGCCCGCCAAATTGAGGCTAGCGTGTCGCAGTGCTTTGGGGGTTTTCAACTACTCCTATTATACACCACGGAGGTATATTTATTTAACTTGTATCTACTGGACGTTTCAGTTCCTTATCATCAATAAACCTTAGAGTGACTTGACTTTTTTATCTAATTATTATTACTATGTAGGTAGCTTAAATTGTATCAACCGTCTACTTGTACAGGCCCGCCATATTACATATTATAAATATTTACTACTAATGAGTTCCATGAGCCAAAGCCCTATCAGTTTTTTGAGCACATTCAAACGATATCAACACGACAAAATTACACAAGACAAGTTTTATAACACTTACTTGAGGTTAATCTTACTAGTGTTAATTTTAATATTTTTAACTTACTTCAACTAGTAAACATTAAAATTTTCCAAAATAGATACATGAACACTTTACACATAAGCACATTTAAACTAATATTAAAGCTGAAGAGGTTGTTTGTTTGAACGCGCTAATCTCAGGTTCTACTGGACCGATTTCAAATTATTTTGCACTGTTGGATACGTTCGTGATTTCTGAGTGATATAGTAGGCTATATATTAACAAACCCTATACACAGGATCCCTAAAATCAGAGAAAACTAGGTAAAAGTAGGGAGGATGACCCTACATCGCACCATATGATTGGTGATTTATAGTGCGATGTAGGGTCCTCCCCACTACTTTTACGTAATTTCCTCTGAGTTTAGGGCTCGTGTGTAGAGGGTTATAGGCAAAGCCGGAGTGGACCGCTAGTAAATTATAAAAAAAGAGGAAAATAAACATTTGTAACCTTTATCGTTAAGATCGACCACTTTCAAGTAGGGATATGATATTTCGTATCTGGATGTGTAATTATTTCGGATAGTTTCGGTTATCACGAATACTAGTTACGAGTATTTTATTGAATAGGTATACCTAGTTCTTATAGTAAAACATGAGCAGAGAAAGACTATGTTTAACAAAAAGCTATTTTGCAGCCTCATGCCCCTGAAAATCGATTTTATCCGAAATTTGTGAAACGGATATATTTACGATCGTGGATATATGTATTTTTATTTCGAATATTTAATTGTTTCGGTTACGGTTCCGGAGTTCCAATACATCCCTGCTTTCAAGCAAAGTAAGATGTATTTTTTTAGTTTTTGGGGTTATATATGTAGATATAATGTTAACTTTTTTAAGAAACATATTGAGAACTGTTTGTCCTAGACAAACCTTGTTGAGGTTTTAAGGGCGAATTTGAATTTATTGTAACAATTAGAATTGTATATTTATACTTCAATAATACTTAATAAATGCTACAAAACCTTATACAAGGTGCTGCAGAAAGGTGCAACCATATTTATGGTAGTTCATCTAGATTAAGTTTTAAATCAGATATGTGAAAATTAGTCATGAAAGCTAAAAATTTTTTCCACAAAAAATTCAAAAACTTGTTATTTTTTTGACGTACCCCTAATAACCAGATCTCGGCATGGACTTTTGTACGACGTCGCGACGTCGGCGGCAAGGTGGTTTGGCAGATGTACATTAGTTATTAGAGGGTTAGGGTTGAAGCTGGTGCTTTGGTGGGAAGTTTACGTCAAAGTTTGACTCGAATTATCTCGAGATCTATCGTGCTGAGGAGAAAGAAACCTTAGGTGGTGAAGTCTACATCAGTGTTAGAATGGTCTGTTAAAATATTGTTGGGGATAAATCCACCACCTTGTATATATTTTCACAATACATGTGCTGTTCATTACGCATTGCTCTCATAGCAACATTTTCGCAACGGTGAATAGAAAACAGCTGTACTTTATAAGCGTTTCGCGTATCCTCTCTTCTTAGGTATAGATCAATTCATTTCATTAAACCGTACTAACGTTATAATAGCAAAAGTTTAGGTTTTGTTGCTCAATCACGTCGGAACGCCTAAATAGATCGGATTGATTTGGAAAGTTTGAACACAGATTATGGTTTTATGGAGTACCTATGGGATAATTTATCACGGGACGATGGCAATGAGAAATGTGCGGGCAAAGAAATGAAAGTAAATTACTAATTTTCTACTGTCACATTATGCAGCTGGGATACCTATAGGTACCTAAACTGTTATTAAACTTGGCTAAATTTAGTGACTGAACTCTGACTGCAGGCCCGTGAACAAAATTTATGATTTAGTCATTTGATTATGTACGGCATTGGTTCCATGCAGTTTCAGTACCTCTTCTAATCTATTATTCTGCAATGTTCTATAAAAACTCATGTGTCAAGGAGAAATGATCAAGATTTGCAACCCCCTATCTTCACCTGTACTCAGTTGGACAGCTTTCAAGTGACGGCATAGTGTTCAATTTATTATTTTATACCCTTCTATCATCCTACATGGGTCTCCTGGTGGTTCATTTGACTCATAAATTTTGTTTACGGGCCTGCAGTCTACAAGGTTAGCCTACTGAATTCAGAAGCAAATTATCCTCGCTTCAGAATTTATTATGCTAGCTTAATATATAATAATTATAAGCCTTTTAGATATACTACATTTTAATGACGAACAACACAGAGAAAATTTAGACCTCACTCCTATGCCTACATGTAAATTTATGTATGAAGCGAAGTTTATTCTACTCGTATATTTACAAAATTAAGCGTAGGTACGTAAAAACCATGAGTATTTCGTACTATCACTATTGGTGCTATTCGAAAAGATAGTGTTGCGCGTGGGATTTGAACCCGGGGCTCCGGATCGGCAGTCGCTGTTCTGCCGTCTAGACCAGCCGTAACTGAATTGAAAACCGTAAGTCTCAGCTAATCCAACTAATATTATAAATGGACGGATGGATGTTTGTAGCTCAATTACGTCGTAACTCCGGACAAGATTGGTTTGAAAAATTCGGAATAAGTTAGTTTACATTCTGAAACAGCATGTAGGATTTTTGAGCAATTGAAATTATTGGGAAAGAGTACTAAAACAGATAAAATCGCTAGTGATTCGTTTAAACACGAATCTCCTTGCCCGGTATAGCTGAGTACCGATCATACGTAGATTTTCCCCTTGTTAAAAAAGGGTAAAGTCCCCAATCAAAGATGTGTAAGTGCTCGGTGCTTTTTTAACTTACCGTACATACACAGTTGTAAAAATACAAGACAGTATACATTTGTATACCTACATATTGTATTACACATTAGTACATATGTATTAAAGAAACATTGTTATAGTTATACACTACTAATAAAATTATTCTGTATAATTCATTTTGACATTGTTTGTTATTTTATCTTATTATGTACTTACACAGATTATTTGCCTTTTTGTAAACGACGTTAACAAGTCTTCTTCTAAATTGATGATTTGAATAAATGAATTGAATTGAACAGTTTTTATCGGTAGCGCGGGTAAACCCCTGCTGAGCTATCCGCATTTTTTGAAGTACCGTTATTTCCTGATAGTAATAGTAGCTCTACGTACGTCAGACTGTAATGTGTGGAACTGGAGGTCTACTCTCTCCCTACAAAAAACGGAATTTCGAAATAAACTCGCGACTTTTTTATTCTAATTCCATTCGTTCGATCGAACTTTGTTTGACGTTTAAATGTTCAAAGCTTATTCTGATTAGATTAGGCTTAGAACATTTTATTAAAACCTACGAAATGATGCATCGAAGTAGGAAAGTCGCGAGCTTATTTTGAAATTATATTTTTCGTAGAAAGAGAGTAGACGTCCTGTTCAGGCGTTCCGACGTGATTGAGCAACAAACATCTAAACTTGATATTTCCAATATTAGAAGGAAGTAGGATAATCAAATATTGATGACTGGGCTTGTAGCTCAGTCGATACTGAGTCTCACTGAGCCTAGATCTTGGGTTCAATTCCCACCCAAGAAATTACATACATATTACACTATGTATAATATGCATATATTTAAAAATATAAGTCTGTAGAAACTTGTGTAACTTTAATTTAAAAAAATAAGCCATCGGACTTCACCACTGATGATCGCAACGAATTATGAACTTCACGAGCATTTCTATCGCTATATCATATCTAGGCTCTGACAAGACTGCAATAAATTTACTTAATAATAAAAAGACGTTAATTGTTAAAAGTTCGCAATTATCCTCATCGAAAATTTAAATTTTTCGTAGGATTCAGGACTTTTTCTCAAAAGGTCACATTTCACTATTCTAGAGCCAAGTAGGTACGAGTTGGCAGAAGAGGCGTGGTCTCAAAAAAATTACTTCTCTCAATAAAATCTCTTTGAGTATGTCGGTTTCCTCACGAAGTTGCCTTCACTTTTTTTAAGTTAGTGACGTTATGCACATGACTTCGAAAAGACAGTGGTTCACAGGAATTCAAACTAGGTGGCAGACAGTTGCAGTTTTCTCGACTAGACCGTATTTGACTTAATTATTTCTAGATTATTTTATACTTATTGAAGTGAAAACTTCTTATTTTCGTGGGCTGTGAATTAATCTCAAGTATCGCTCGTAAATGAAAGAAATCTTCGGGTGAATTCGGGACGCATTTCTGATGACCATGGTCCCGAAAGTACTAGTAGAAATGCTACCGCAGATTGATACAGGCCATTGGTAGAGAACTTATTTGGACGACAATACTTTGAAGATTTATTCCAGACTAGCGCTCTTCGGTTTCACTCGCATAGTTTCCAAAGTTATCTGTCAAATTCTGTGTTATGAGTTTTCATTTCCATCGGCAGTCCAGACTGCCAATTGTTTTATTATAATTTTAATACGGCGAGAAGATGAGACAAAAAAGGTAAGTTAAACGCAACAATTACACTAACCGTTAAGCCACAGTCGAGCGACCACGGAGCTCACAATTTATTTGCACAATTAGTCCAGTTCCAGTAAAACGAGCAATTAGAAAACATAATTTACAACCTTTGTTTAAATTAAACCCTGTATCAGTTTACGTAAATAATATATTTTTTTATATCGTACTGCTCGTAGCTTAAAAAGCTATATCGTTTCATGGTTGAAGTTCAAAGACTCGTTTGAATCCATTTTTGCAATAAGTACAGATGGAGCAGTAAGTTGCCTAAGTGGGTTTTCCCTGTGCTAACTAACAAAATTGGTGTTTCCAAGTCGTTTCTATGTAAGTACGCTTCATCGTAGACTTCAATGTCGCGAGATGGCGGTCAAGTACAAATCTATATTTGTTAAACAATAATAGTAGTAGTAGGATAAGTTACGGTTCCAACCACGTTCCAACTAATAGTGGCATGAGTATTTAGACCTAGACCTTCATCGGTCTATGAATAATTCAGATATGATAACTAGTTGAATAGGTTTATACAACTAGTACTGTAGTGGTAGGGCTCTTTCCAGAGTCCGCCTGGGGACCACACCTTTGCTAGTTTTTCAGCTGCCAAGCAGTAGTGTGCAAACATTACTGTGTACCGGTTTGAAGAGAAATGTTTCCAGAGAATTTACTGGGCTAAGAGATAAAACAACTTATATCCTCGGGTGACGAGCGCAGTGCGGTGCTGGTAATGATTTGGACTCTTGGTGTTCCAATAGCTGCGTGTCACTGTGCTGTTATGGGCAGGCTTGCTGCTTACCGTCAGGCACATATCCTGCTTGTCTTGTCACTCTAGAGTCTAGACCTCTAGACTATATATGAAAGAAATACTGTAAGCTATTACTGTAGTTTGCAGTGTGGTCTATTTTTTAACTCCATACGCAAATCACTGGGGTGTTATCAGTTTATAAGCAAAGAATTTACATATACTACGTATAGAGTTGGAACAAACGCTTTACACCGAAAGCACGTGTCTGATCGCTCTTGCCTTGTCGCTCTTGTGGAAGTGCCATGCTTTTGTCGCACCGTAGTCGCGGCACATCCGTTGCCATAACAAATATACACGTCATCTGCTTACGATTGGTACAAAGGACCGAAACACGAAGAACCGTGCGGATAAACCTGATCCAACGAGCACGACGGGGGCCTGGGGTCCCGCATAATTTATAAGGTGGATACGGCGATAGCTACACTCCTGATAGGCAGCCCACTAAATGTTCCCACTGCTGGAACGGTGCCTTCTCTCACAACGAGAGAGAGAGTCAAGGCCATAATCTATCACGCTGGTCCACTGCGGGTTGTTTGATGACACATGACCTCGAAAGATCAGGGCACATGTCGGTTACCTTCCTTCGCCATTTTAAGTAAGCTGCATTACGCATATGACTTCGAAAAGACCGTTGTAAAATACTGTTCGTAGGTCCAGTAAACGAATTCGTTTCATGGTTATTATCCTACAGTTTGTTCTAAACGTTTGTATTCAGTTTCGTTATAAGACCATCTAATCGTTACAATGCGTTGCCTGAGTAGGTGTTGTCTGATGAGTGTGTTCAACTCTCGAATGAATCGGATTTTTCTACGTTTGCACAGTCTATCATGGAACGTATTGTTGCTTAACATCAGGCGAGACAGCGGTCACCTTCAAACCAGCCTTTATTCAGAAACAGCTTCAAACAAATATAAAAAGGGATATCTAGAAAAACATACAGCCGGAGGTATTTTCTTCTTTAACCTCCTCCTTTTCAAATTCGTAACGCAAATTCCATTCACATGTTATATAGCCTCGTTTTACACGTGTCTTGACTCATGTTCTTAGTAAATTTTATTACAAATAATCATTCATTATGAAGTAAATAATTAAGTAGGTACACACATGTTGACGTAAAACCGCTTCGTTAATGGACGAATTGTTAATCGTACATATCCGTTCTCAGCTTGGCCTATTGTGGCTTAAGATAGGAACAAGTAGAAAAGGAAATACTGAGACCTTTGCCCTCCAAAGGAACTGTAATAATATAATGATTTATAATTTTTGCGCAAACCAGCGGTGCTCAACACTCATTAGTACTCTCAAGGAAATATAGAAAAGCAAGGAACTGCACAGGTGATTTTATTAAGCTCTGACAGAACCAAAGTGTATATCTGCTCGCATTGGTGAACTGGCTGTGTTTCGAAGAAACTGAGGATTTTGTCTGTGCAATAGCGAATGAAATTATCGAGACGAACCAATTACCAGAGATACATAATGAAGGACGCTACGTTCGACGTTTTTCGGGTATGTTGTCATCCAGAACAATTTCTTCTGTTAGTTCCAGTTGTTTGCATCTTGACGGTGAATACTTGCGTAAGCACAACTATGTGGCTAGGATCATTCACCAGTAACTAGCTCTTCGATTTGGCCTTATCGAATCCGGGGATAAGTACGCCTCAATGCCAGTTCTCAAAATTGGTCGTCCGGTATCCATCATCACGGCTAGGAGCATTGTCGTCAATAAGCCTGATATTTTGCTGGTAGATTAGTATCTGTGCCGCAATATGATGGTTGATATCATCATACTACAGAACGAGAACCTTATGCTAGGCAAGAAGGACACGCTCAAGGATCTTGATTCGCCTCTTGAAATTACCGTTATCTGGGATGTTAATTCTACGATCGTAGTTCCGATAGTTCAAAATCAAAATTAATTTATATGGATCTTTAAAAAAAGTTGTGCCGGCGAAAATATTTGGGTATATTGAAAAGTCTCGAGCAACATGTTAAGAGACTTTCGCTAGACGATTAGATCAAGGGTCAGATTCAGAAGGCGGTCATCCTTGGCACAGCACGCATCGTCAAGAGGTTCCTCACTCGCACTGCCACTCTGCCAACGACGATGTATCTAAGTACTAACTTAGGTTTAAGAAAAGAAATAAATTACTGAATCGTAATACCTACTAATTTTTGCATGAAAAAAAAGACAGTTAATATTATGCAGTACGAAAGGCGTTTTACGTTTTTATTTGGAAAGTATTTTTTTGGCAATGTTGCCGGTGAAATTACAGGGTCTAGAGATAAAGTATCTTAAATCTCTGGGTAACGAGCGCAGGGCCGTGTTAGTTAACGATTTAGACTTAATTTATCATCAGGCTCAGGTCCTGCTCGTCCTGTCACGTTATCATCATCATCATCATCCACAGCCTCCTCTATCCTACTGCTGTGTATAGGCATCTCTCTTACTTTGCCATCTGCCTCGGTCCTGTGCCAATCTAGTCCATCGGTCACGCTATACAAAAAAAATATTCATTAGAAATTATTTCTACAACTTTTAACATCACTATAAGTTGGTAATGTTTTATCGTTAATTGATTAGATATGGATTCCGTAGAATTTCTGTTCCGTTTATGGGGTTTCGTATTGAACAAGAAACCGTTACCGCACTGTTTTAAGCATTATTTGTTTGTCACATCAGTTGTCTGACTTTTTTTGACCTGAAGGAAATACATTTGCGCTTACTTGCTTAAAATAGACGGTCTCTCTATGTCGGCCTCGATACGAGTGGCGCCACTACCTACTACATTTTCCACGTGCTCCACCTTCCCTGTAAGGTAAAGGCGGAATAGATGCCCCAGTTTTTGAAAATATCCTCTTATTTTAAAAATATCAATCTCTATATAATAAAAAAGTTATGTTGGTTTGTGTACGCTTCAAAAACTCAAAAAGTTCTGCACCGATCGAGCTGAAATTTTAGAATGATATGTAATCCGCATCAAGGATTGTTTTTATATAACTTTTGCATCACAATGTGCCACAGCGAAGCTTGGCAGGGTACAGCTAGTTTTATAAAATAATGTCTATGAATTTAGCTAGTTTAATGTTTCATGTTTATCTGCGATTTGTATTTTCGATTGTACCTGAAAAACACTGGGACATCTATCCCGCCTTTACCCTATATGATAGAAACGTGGACACGCTTTCGCATTTTTTCGCAAATCAGCTGCAGCCTGCCCGTTTCTAGGTCCCTCAATGAAGTAACGCTCCGTCAGCGGAGCACCTAAATACCCAAAGCACACTTTGACTGCCTGCAGGACCAACCGCTAGGCTCTATCATGGCTGGACATCCTTTACTTCCCGCGGCGGACCAAATGTTCGATTGTATCTCGGGGCAGAGAACAAAGCAACGTGAAAGCGCAATATCGGTTCCCTTCCTCGCCACTCACCACGTCTAACATTACTACGTTAGCGAAGCAGCTGGCTAGCAAACACACGAGCCCTGAAATCAAGGAAAATGACGTAAAAGTAGTGGGAAGGAGCCTACATCGCACCATATGATTGGTGATTTATGGTGCGATGTAGGGTCTTCCCCACTAGTTTTACGTAATTTCCTCTGATTTCAGGGCTCGTGTGTAGAGGGCTTAAGCCAGGAGAAAATCTGGGGGGTAGGAAGAGCGGCGCACCGTGATGCTGAAACTCCTCTCCCGCTGCCATATCAATCGTCTGACATTGCGACGCACCTCAGTTACAACGGCGTCAATCCTAACATCAACTACCGTTACCAAGTCTTTCCCGTCCCACCCCAACCCAGAACTAACGCAATGCTCGAAGAGCGCGAAGTACGCTTAGAACACTACATCTATGCCTAAATGCTCCCACTACGGCAAAAAATATCTGAGTGATCGACAAACGTGGAACCCTTAACTGCGGCTGACAAAGTACGCACTTGCCGAGTTTAGCGCGGTCCCAGCCTCGAATTTTTGAGGGGGTCACCAGTACGCAGTCTCAGATTTTTGGGGTCACCAGTAGGAATACAATAAATCGAGTACAAAATACTTTACTAAGCGCCCCACGATTTTATCCACGTACTTCCCGTTCCAGTTATTTTCCATTGTTAAAATAGTCGTAGTAATAGTTTTTTTTTTGTTTGTTTAACCTCTACGATTTGGGGGGCGGTCATGTGCTCTGTGACCCCTCTCCCTCGGACTGCGTATGCTAGAATACTACATCTATGCCTAAATGTTTCACAAAATTGTCCGACAATCATGGAACCCTTCACTGGGTCTGAGAAAGTACGCACTTGCCGGGTTTATTAATTGTACCGTTTTAGTGCAGTTTTTATGTTATAATTACAAACAAAGATTACTAGGAATAAGCGCAAACTGGAAGTTGCGGACCGATAACAACTTCCTTAGTTGAAGCGTGTTAGGGATAGAAATAACAAAAAAATATACCTATGAAAAAATATCTTCTAACTCTAGCTCGGTAAGTATAATGTATGTACATATATGGAAACATTAATGTATTTCTGTTTGAAATACAATGTTTAATAAAAAATTACAGGCCAAAAGACAAATCATGTTTCTTACAATATCGGTAAATTAAAGGAACGAACAAAATATACCTATGCTTGATAGTAACCAAAACGCGTCCGCAATAGTACGGCATAGTGCCACGCAGGTATTTGATCGTAAATAATCCAAAGTATGCACTACCTAGGACTACACTGCTCTCGTCACCGAAACATATGAGATGACCTATATCTTTCCGGGTTATTTATCTGGAAACGTTGCCCTTCAAACTGGAACACAGAAATGTTAGCCCACACGGAACAGACATTCGCACTAACACTCGCTTCTTTTCAGATGCAAAACATTACATTCATTAATTACATTTTCTGCATTCATAGATCTTAATTATCTTCTTTTATCGTTATATTTTAACTTCATTTGTGCCTATAAATGAATGTAAGTCGCTAAGTGAATATAAAAGAGTGATGAGACGAGCAGGGTTGACGTGCCTGATGGTTACATCGTGCGCAACATGCCTGCCTCATAACCGTTCAGTGACACGCAGCTATTGGAACATGAAGAGTCCAAATCATTACTTAGCACTGCACTGCGCTCGTCACCTAGAGATCTAAGATGTTATATCTCTAAGCCCTGTAATTTCTCTGGAAACGTTCCCTTCAAACAGGAACACAGTAATGTTTGCACATTACTGTTTGGCAGCAGAATAACTGGCAAAGGTGTGGCACTTCCCCCCGGCGGACTCTGAAAAGAACTATACAACTACAAAATAGTTTACAGTTTATATCTACTGTACCTAGATATAAACTGCTCCATATTGATTAATATAATTGTATTAAAAATAGACTTTGTGTTTCATAGCTTAGGTTATAAAATGCTATTGCCTAGCTCATGACTCGGCTCGACAATTATACAAATAGATATACAAACGATAAAAACCAAGTAATTTACGATTTTTCCCACGCAGCATTTTTTTGTGATTATGTAATTATTTGGCAGAGTGCAGGATATTTTAATACAAGTGAATCTACATCGAATCAAGTGTGTCAATTAATCTGTCAATCAATAATCTTCTTATTCAAACTCATTGGCCAGCCGCATACAGAATATTTATTGTTCGCTAGCTGTACCCTGCCACGCTTTGCCGTAGCACATTGTGATGCAAAAATTAGATAAAAACAATCCTTGATGCGGATTATATATCATTCTAAAATTTCAGCTCGATCGGTGCAGAACTTTTTGAGTTTTTGAAGCGTACACAAACCAACATAACATTTTTATATATAGAGACTAGCTGTACCCTGCCACGTTTCGCTGTGGCACATTGTGATGCAAAAATTAGACAAGAACAAAATTAAAAATTTTGACTAACCCCCGACTACCTCAGATTTATTATCTGTACCACATTCTACTAGTCAAGCCCTTTCATTTGATACCCATATTAAGGGAATTGTGAAAATAGAAATGTATTTCGCCATTTTGTCGTAGCGGCCATCTTGGATTTTAAATTTGTCATATTGCAAAATATTCTACTAGTTAAGCCCTTTCATTTGATACCCATATTGAGATAGTAGTGATAAAAATAATGTATTTCGCCATTTTGTGGCGGCGGCCATTTTGGATTTGAAATTTGTTATACTGTATAGTATTCTACTAGTCGAGCCCTTTCATTTGATACCCATATCGAGGTAGGTTGTGAAGAAATATTTTGTCCGCCATTTTGTGGAGACGGCCATCTTGAATCGATATTAACCAAACATAGCTAAGAACATCCGCACGAATATCAACTTTCAAATAAAAAAAACCGCATTGAAATCGGCCTATCCGTTTGAGCTCTACGGTGCCACAGACAGACACACACACACACAGACAGACAGACAGACAGACAGACAGACAGACAGACAGGCAGAGACAGACAGACAGACAGACAGACAGACAGATAGACAGACAGACAGACATCGACGTCAAACTTATAACACCCCTTTTTTTGGTCGGGGGTTAATAAAAACAATCCTTAATGCGGATTATATATCACTAGATGTCCGCCCCGGTGTTGCCCGTGGTACTTTGTATAGTACTCACCAGGACCCCGTCCATATAAAACGGTGAAAGAATGATTGATATCGGTTCAGTCATTCCTGAGAATATCGCTTTCAAACAAAACACTTCAGCTACCTGCTACGCCACCTGTCGGAAATTGGTTGTACCAACTCAGATTTAGAAAAAAAAATGATTAGCAAAGGTTTTATATTCAAGAGGTATGTAATCTGTGATATTCAATGACGCAATCTTAGACACATGCTGTCATGTGTCATGTCAAAGCACGAAACGTACGAAAACTCTCAAAAGATTTTTTTTCCCGATTTTGTTACATTCTTGATTCATGCTCCGCTTTTATTAATAGTAGTGTTATGTTCTATAGCCTATAGCCTTCCTCGATAAATGGACTATCCAATAGAAAAAGAATCTTTCAATCCGGACCAGTACTTCCCGAGATCCTAGCGTTCAAACAAACAAACAAACTAACTCCTCAGCTTTATAATATTAGTATGGATTGTAAAATTTCAGCTCGATCGGTCCAGAACTTTTTGATTTTTGAAGCGTACACAAACCAACATAACATTTTTAAATATAGAGAAAGAAGACGGATGATTATCGACAATTGTCATCAGTTATACAGCCGCACGCTAAGAAATATAATTGAAAACGAAATATTTTTATGTTTCATCTTTTTCACTTTGAAGTAGGCTCTTAATATGTAGATGCTGTGCATCACTATTATTTAAACTGATCTCTTGCTTAGTTACCCACATGGAGTAATTCTGTGACTAGACTTCTAGAACCTAAAACCTAAATTAGGAGCTCAGGTTTACTCTATCCTATTTTTTATCAGTTGGCCCTTTGTTTACATATTGTTCGTTTTTTATAAATAACCTAGAGTAAAGGGAAGCAACAACATAGTATCCACGCAGTTAATTGAACATTAAGAGCCAAATCATTATCTAGCACTGCAATGCGTCGTCACTAGGAGACAAGATAATTTATCAAGACAAGATATCTCGTTGCCTTGTAATTTATCTACAAAAAATAATACCTTTCAAAAGAGAACTCATCTTTGCACACACTTGCTTGTCGGTAGAATAACTTACTCTACCGACTATATATATGTGATATTTCCCCAGGCGGAGTTTGGAAAAAGTCATACCACTGGAAACTAACTATACTTGTAGTGGTCGTACAATAGCTAAATAATACTAAATAATAATTTTAATGACATCGGTAAGTAGTTTTACATATGCATTATATTTTAGACTCACATTAAATATCATTATACCTCTACAATATCTAAGCAATTCACATCAACACTGTCTGTCTTATAATAATTGCTTTAATTATCTACAATACGTACTGGAAAATGCAGTACATTGGAAAAACCATGTTTAATTTTATATTCGTTTTGACTTTGGAAGGGTGGAAACAATTAGCTAATGTACCTAACATTCCAAAGGCCTCGTAAAATTTAGTCTCAATTGTATCTAATTGTAGTTGTAATTATTTTACTTCTCACACTAAAGAATAAAGTAAAATTTGTCAACCCCAAGACCAAACGCGTGAATACCCCAAATTTTAGAGCCCAGAACCTGGACATATCAACAGGGTTTTTTTAAATATAGTCACAATTTTTGCAGACCTTAAAATTATACCTATGTAGTCTTTTATTATCATTTTAATTACAATAAAACGATTCAGTTTGTCGGTTGAAAGCAGCATGCATGCAAAATTGCCCGCGACATACGCAATGTGCCCACATTGGGTATGTCGCGGGCAATTATTTTTTTATCCCAGACTTACAAACGAAGCCCCAGCCAGAAGCTCCCCAGAGGCTCTCTAAACTAGGACAAATCTGGGATTACCTGGAAGGATGACAAGTCAATGATCAACAACGGTAGAAGGGTACTTTTCAAATAGTCCACAAACATCCCAAATTTCGATTTGCACATAATATTAGTAAGATTTAAGCTCTAGACACGAGTAGTGCAGTGTAAAGCAGTAATTTGGATTAGCTGCATGGAACTATGCTATAATGAGCAGGCGCGTTGTTCGCCATTAGGCGCAAATCATGCTCGTTAAATCATGTTCCAATCAAACCTATATCTATCACTGAAAACTGTACTTATCGAAATCAGACAACTAGTTTTGGTGAAAAATGGCAATATGTATTTGCACAAACGTTCTCTCACCCCAAACTCACATACCGTCTGCGTTTCATCGCGGGTCACATCACAAGATGATAGAAAAGGATGACAATATCTCAACAACAGTCAGCAATAATTGTGTGCAATCCTGGTGCGAAGTAGCATAAAGCTTCCTGAGCTGAAGGCTGAGTTGCAAGCAGAAAATTGACAAATTAAGCAAAATGCATTCTCAATTGAACCGTGAAATGTAGTATAATGATATGATGGATGCACGACAATAGCTACATTTATAATTTTATTTCTATACCTAAAATAATTACAAGTGCCAACCTCTTGTCGATAAAAGAAAAGCTAACAAACACACAAGCTATTTGCCTTCATCTAATCCACTTTTTAACAAACTAGTCAATCATTACATTAACAATAATGTCCCATATTTAAAACTGAAGCAATGTCAAAACTAAACAACTGAGACACAATTCTACCAAGCTAATCATATTTCAGGAAGACGTACGTTAATTTAGCTAATGTTTTTACCCAGATCTTAACAAATACTTTTAATTACCTCGTCTCTTTGTTTCGTCTCGTGTGACGTAACGCGAACACACGCCAGACAATTTTGATCGTTGTGCAAGCAATCTTACGGATGAGTAAAAAGCTTCATTACACGAGAGTTTGCGTGTCTACTTGACTGAAAAACATACATTCAACTGTCAACTCTACTTAATCAAAATAAGATAGAAGTTTGAATCGAATGCGACAGTGTCGTTTAAAAGATTCCATACAAGAGTAGCACGATTCTGTCAATGAGGTAAAAGTAGTCTTGGGTAACGTTCTAATTCCTTTTTTACACGTTATAACTATATTTTCCTGACAGTTTAATTGTTGTTTCAACCCAGTTTATCGCAATTCTATTTGCAAATGTGTAATTGTTCTGGTATTCTTGCGTTTTATTGCTTTTCTGGTTTTGTTTGTACTTGCTGTATTTATGAATGTCATTTGTCCGCTTGATTAAGTTCGTAATTAACTGACCATGTGATGCGTGACATTGCTTTGGTTTGCAAAACAATAATTTGCTGGAAGTAACATTTAAAATTGTAATCGTAAAATTGGGAACAAAAAATCGTTTTATTCAACCTGTTGAAAAAATAACTGTTGCGAGTGGTTTCAACAGCTTCGTTTCGAACTCATTAGTTAGAGATAAATAAATATATGTAACCTCTCTATTGTGTTACTAACAGACCAAAAACCATAATAAAATCACTAAGAAATGATTAAGTTTTTTTTTACATTTTGCATGTATTTATATAAAACAACCTTCTTTTATTTTAACGTCAAATTTTAATAACAAAGCAAGGAAAACATTCAACAAGCAACCATTTGTTAATAAGCCTTGTCTAATAAATCTTGTCACCTAAGCTAAGAGAGTCCCATTTCTTCTATATTGATGTATGTCTTATTTTCGGCCCGATCTTGAAGATCTTTGAGATTTTACTCGATAAAATTGACCTCAGAGATAATAACGCCCCCATGTGACTAAGGCAAAACACTGGGGATTAATGAGTGTAAAATATTTTAATTCGGAATTCATTTGCGAAACACTGTTTACAAAACCCCCAATCAAATATCATGAGGAAACCGGTTTGTTTACTAATTTTAGTTTTTAACTACCAGACCAAAAAAAGGGGTGTTATAAGTTTGACGTCGATGTCTGTCTGTATGTGGCACCGTAGAGCTCAAATGGATGGGTCGATTTTGATGCTGTTTTTTTATTTGAAGGTTAATTTCCGAGCGGATGTTCTTAGCTATGTTCGATTAATATCGATTCAAAATGGCCTCCTACACAAAATGGCGGACAAAATAGCTCTTCACAACCTACCTCAATGTGAATATCAATTGAAAGGGCTTGACTAGTAAAATACTATGCACTACGACAAATTTCAAATCCAAGATGGCCGCTACCACAAAATGGCGAATTACATTTATTTTTTTCATAACTCCCTCAATTTCGGTATCAAATGAAAGGGCTTGACTTGTAGAATATTGTACAGATTACAAATTCGTAATAGTCAGGGTTGTATCAAAAAAAAACTTGTTTTACTACTAATAATCTTGTTGTTGTTGTTGTTAATAATCTTGATGTTTTCAAATCGAGAGAATCGGTTTCTTCTAATTAAACAATACACGCTCCATCGTAGACCACATCGTCGCTTATCATCAGGCGAGATGGCGGTCAAGTGTAAACCTATGAAAGTTTAAAAAAAGTTCTTAATGGTAAACTAAATAAACTTTTACACTACATTTACCTAACAGAATACTGCTCAAAAAGAAAACTGATGGCAAGTCCTAACCCCTCACTTACTGTAAAGGCATCAAGTGGGTTCAAAACAACGCTTTCCAACAATCTACGATCCACATCTAATATAATGAGTGGTGTAAAAAATATTATTCAGTGACGCAGCCCAAAAACAATTAAAACTGAACTTTTACAACCTCTTACTGCTGATTAAGAAGACCACCCACTATGATTACGAAATAGTATGGAATTAGCTAATTATACCTACGAATGCTCAGCTACTTTCTACGACTCGATGTTATCTGACGACGCGATGGTTTATGACTGAAATTTAATTAGTGTTGAATTGAAAACAGCTATATGGACATCTAAAGACACTTACATATTGCCTCAGCGCAGTTATTCGAAAATTTACTCAAGACTTACACGAGTCCAACAAACCTGATAAATATATTTTTCAGTCTGTGCCACCATCTCGCCTGAAATTAGCGAGAATGCGATATACGATAGAGCGTACTTAACTAAGAGAAACCCGTTAACACTCGATTATATCCATCAGGTAATACACATCCAACTAACCAAATAAGCAACTCATTCCAGTGTTAATATTTATTACTACGAAAGTGTCAAACCTCTCTAGTCTTATCTTTAGACCATCATCCATGAGACGATGTCGCTTATTCGAGATACAAGTAGTTCGATTGAAATAAAAACAATGATGGATTATACAGATCAACTGTCCACAATTTATCCGATTAAATACTGATAACCTAGCAATTTAATTGTAATTGTAAAATGATATTTAAAAGTTGAAGTTTAAACTCGGAAGTCATTACCTATTAGCCTTTAAAGTCTAATTGGCCTAGCACCACTATGCGTAACACAACCTTCACGGGTGGCTTTATGTACGCACTGATCAACATTTTCCATACATTATGCGTGCCAAAACCTGTCAAATTTGTGAGTAAATTCAAATTAGTTGTATCAACATTTGTTATAATAAAAATAATACTTGACAGAAAAACAAAATTAAAATAAATATATACAGTCAACAAAATTCGAAAATGAAAACTTTTGCTTTCGAACAATATCCACGTGAAAATGAGACTCCATTTCTACTCGTATCGACGATTTAGCGATTTTAGCAGAAGTAAGTTACAAGTCAGTAATGTTCAATTTCTGACGATAATTGTGTATCATATTTACACTTATTTTACAATCGTTGTAGTTTCATCATTCTTCTAATATTGTATTTTTTTATAAAAGTTTTTAAGGGGAAATTTGATTGATTAGAAAATTTTGATGAAAAGAACAAATATAGACATTACAACTCCCTCTATAATAAAAGTATCTAAAGATGAAATGTATGTTCGCAATCCATTAAACTGTGAATAGTTTTACAAAATTTGTGCTGGTTTATTCATTGCGTTAAACACATATTAACGCCCGATGAAATAGCGCTTAAAATATAGTAGAAATTTGTTTATCGAATAAATCTTTACTGGTACGAATATATTCGCAAATTGTGCACAGGAAAACTCAGATATTTTCAGGACAATTATTTTTAAATATACAAACTTCTGTAACCGCTTGAAGCACTACTTGGTTTATAAATGGATTCGCTTCACTAACCTGAGAGTTTCCCGCCTAACCAATACTATCATAGCTTTGATATTGATGTCTCATTCTTTTCACTTGAAATTATAGAGACAACAACAGCAAAACCAAAGCAGATTTAGTTGGTGGATGATCTAATACCACCTTGCCCTTTTTTCTATTGGAATGCTCGTCGAAAAAGCGACATCGTTTCATGATTGATGAACGAAAAGATTTGAATCGACTTTTGTTCGCACTTGACCACCATCTCGCCTGATGGTCAGCGACGATGCGGTATACGATGGAGCGTGCTTACCTAGAAGAAATCGATTCCCTCCCGATTTGAAGACACCAAGATTGTGACTATCGGGGAAACCCACTCAGGCAACGCATTCCGCAACCTAGACGTTCTTATCACAAACGTGGAGTCAAATCTCTTCGTTCGTATTTGAATAAATAAATAATAATAAATAAATAATTAGAAATCCTACTAATATTATAAATGTCAACATATTTTTCTGTTCTGCGGATAATAGGATGTATTACGCCACTTTAGTGGTATACACATACTAAAATTGTAATGTATAAGTTTTTGCTTCTATCGGAATTCCCTATATGACTGCCATTTTTTTTTCTCGTAAACGGTTGTATGACAACCTGCCTTACGGGCTCTCAACTATATTGAAGTAGAGGTAAGCTATCATTTCTATTTGATAGTTGAATTCCTACATCTACCGGAAGCAACACAGACGTACCAAGCAACAAAATAATGAACAAAAGTCATTATAAGTGGCGAGATGGTTCGATAAGCGCGGTTAGAGTAAACGCGCTTTTTTACGTTAATTAAACTTAGTTTTTTAACTGAGTCTTATAAACGGCTGCGGCTGTTTTATCTGGGTTATTATTAACGTTACGCAACGATGACGTTGGCGCCCCATAGGTCAGAGAATATAGAGAAATCCAGTCAAAGAAAGTACTGTATCCAGTAATTTTTAATCGGTCGGAAGCACTTATCATAATGAAAAATATTTTTGAACGCTTCTTCGATGCAACGCTTAAGTAAAATGCAGACATTAATTTGGCAATCAGTATAGGAACGCTCGCAGAACTGACAACCGGTGGGTAAGAAAGGTTCTCAAGTGGCGACCACGAACCGGAAGACGCAGTGTTGGACGGCCTCCCACTAGATGGACAGATGACCTCACAAAGGTCGCTGGAAACCGTTGGTTGCAGGTTGCGCAGGACCGTTCGTTGTGGACATCTAGGGGGAGGCCTATGTTCAGCAGTAGACGTCTTGCGGCTGATGATGATGATGATAGGAATGCTCACAGCATAATGAGTACGCTTCAAACGGAGCACATAAACGTCTGAATTATCTCACAACAAAATTGATTGATTTATGAGTAATTTTAATTTAGTGCTCATTCTTCACTGTTATATACTCATACACTCTTAAGTAAATGTACTCGTAGTGATACAGGTGCCATCAAACGAGGCTCGCTTAGTTTGATGATATTACCAGTGCCGGATTAAGCCAGCGCGGGGCCTGTAGCAATTTATGTCAAGGTACCTTGGTTTGCTTGCTCAAGTTATTTATTTTTTTGTCCGGGCACTAACGCCCTGCCCACTACGCTAGTTCGGAGTGCGGGGCCCCCAGTTCGCGCGGGGCCCGTAGCATTTGCTACACTTGCTATATGGCTAATCCGACACTGGATATTACCATGATACTCGTAAAATAATGAACTTTATCTCTATTTATAAAAATGTTATGTTGGTTTGTGTACGCTTCAAAAACTCAAAAAGTTCTGCACCGATCGAGCTGAAATTTTACAATGATATATAATCCGCATTAAGGATTGTTTTTATCTACTTTTTTTGCATCACAATGTGGCACAGCTATCAAAATGAAGTTTTCGTGAGAGGAAAAATAAAACTAGTACTGCTAGTTGAATAAATAAAAGTACTATGGTTGTTGGGTCAAGACTACAATGAAATAGAAAATGTGCTAAACAAAACTAAAACGTTTTTCTATACCTACTTGTGTGGAATGTACAATTCTTATTTAGACGCATAACCACACTAGTTTTATTTTTCATAATAGTGTTATATTTATTATAAAGTTTTATTTACTATCAAGTTTGTGAATTTGCAAGTATATATTTATGTTAGTACCCACGGATTTAAGCAACGGCTGAACGAATTTGAATAAAACATAACTATGTACCTATTATATAGGCTAGCCTGTTGGCTTTGTTGGTAGTAAGTCTGTCTGCGAAGCCGTGGATCGTGGGTTCGATTCTCACCCAGTGCAAATATTTTTGTATTTTATACAAATAAATATTTTTTTAAATAAAAAGTGACGAGACGAGCAAGACATGCGCCTAATGGTAAGCAACATGCCTGCCACATAATAGCACAGTGACACGCAGCTATTGGAACATGAAGAGCCCGATTCATTACGTAGCACTGCACTGCGCTCGTCACCCAGAGAAACATTGTATATTTGTACTTGCCTGGGTGTGATATAGGTATTATATTAGCTATCTGGCTCCCAACACTAGCTCTCAGTAGAAGCGTTGCTTAGTTTGGGGCTAGATGGTGTTGTGTGAGAAATGTTCACCAATATTTGTTTATTTTGTTTATTTATTTATATGCCTGAATTAACAATAAAAAAATGTGCATTGCCTGGATTAATGTCTAGGCTATTTAGGCTATTTATCCCGTTGAAATTAGTGGTTGTTAAGCCACATGTTACACCTCAGAGCGAAGTTAGTACCTAAAATAAAACAGTGATACAACAATAGGGTTGTTTATAATGTCAGTTAAAGGTCACATGGCAAAAACACCTAATTACACCTCCCTACGTCAATACCACTACATTTATAATGCTATTAATACAATAATAGCTTCAATACAGCATCAAATCAACATTAAATGTCATTTTATCGACAAAAACGTAACAACCGTTTCGTTTTATTCTAATGACAATATTTATTTCTGCATTAGACGCAACGAATAATACTTATAGAACAATAACTGGATTCCAAAACACAGGACCACATCTAGTGGACCATGTCTACCCCATAGATGTACTAAGTATTTTTATAGTAAAAAGTAATAGGACGAGCAGGACATGTGCCTGATGGTAAGTAATGCCCATAACAGCATAGTTTCACACAACTTGTGGAACATGAAAAGTCCAAATTATTAGATAGATAAATATACACTTTATTCACACACCAAAAGAAAAGGACACAATAGACAAGAAATACACACTTTATAATAAACCTTAAAAACTCGTGCGACAAGTTGGCAGTCTTATCGCTAACTCAATACCTATCATTAGCGCAGTGCGTTCGTCACAGATAAATATAAGATGACCCATCTCTATGCTCTGTAATTTCTCTACAAACATTTTCTTTCAAGCCGAATACTACATGACGTTAGAAAAACGTGCAAATAATAATATACAGACCATACTGGCACCGGACCATAATCACCGACAAGACTGTACATTACAATAGACCGGATATTACTGTTTTAGATAAATCCAATAAATGTGCTTTACTCATTGACATCGCTATATGTAACACCTACAACTTGCAATCCACCTATACAGAGAAAATGGCTAAGTACACAGATTTATCCATGGAAATTAAATCCCAATGGCAATTAAACAGCACTATAACTATCCCAATTGTTCTATCGACAACGGGTGTTATACCTAAAACCTTAAACAACAGTCTTAACACACTTGACATTCATCCAGCAACATTGAAACTACTCCAAAAATCAGTAATATTGAATACCTGTATTGTGTAATTGTACGAAAATTTCTATCACTTTCTTAAGAAGCACTTGGCTCCGGCCCGTGCATAAAAACACCTCCTTTAAGGAGAGCAAACAAATGATCCCCTGAAATAATAAATATTGGCGTACAATTCACACACAACACCATCAGACCCCAAACTAAACAAAGCTTGTGCTATGGCGGCCAAATAGGTGATATAATACTTAGTACCTGGGTGACGGAGCTTTGCTCGGTTACTTAAACACATACTGATTTTCTCCCAAAAAAAAAATTAATTTGAAAAAAAAAGCGGCCGGTTGGATTCGAACCCGGACCTACCATATTATGACCGCCCATCTTCCCGACTGATCTAATATACTGTCGCGCGACATCGCGAAATTCACCGTCGCATTCTAATGTTTATGTAACAGTTTTTCATTGTCCGAAAAACGAGCATAAAACGGCGTTTTTTAAAAATAAAACCTGGCTAGATCGATTTATCGTCCCCAAAACCACCTGTATACATAGTTTCATGAAAATCGTTCGAGCCCTTTCCGAGATTCAGATTCTATATATATACCTACAAGAATTGCTCGTTTAAAGGTATAAGATATAGTTTTAAATACATACTTATTATACATAGAACACCCAGACACAGTACAAATATTTGAATTCATCACACAAACATTTGCACTGGGTGGGAATGTGTATTAAGTACATAAGTACCTACTTCCCCAACATTGTACTAATTGCAGAGTCTTACCACTAGAGTAATTTGTAGAGTTTAGAACTGATCTGTATGATCTAACTACCAGTGGCCCGCGGTTTTACCCTTGGTTTACGCAGTTGTATCACTTTTCCCTAGAAATAATAATATTACAATTTTGCAAGATGAAAAAATTTAAATTAATATTTTTTTTCTTAACTGTGGGCCTCATAACGATGCTCAAAGTTACACAGCGAGCTATGGAGAGGGTTATGCTCAGCGTCTCTTTGCGCGACAGAATCCGTAATAAGGATATTCGCAAAAGAACGAAAGTGGCCGACATAGTTCAAAGAATAAGCAAGCTGAAGTGGCAATGGGCAGGCCACATCGCTCGCTGAACTGACAACCGATGGGGAAGAAAGATTCTCGAGTGGCAACCACGAACCGGAAGACGCAGTGTTGGACGGCCTCCCACTAGATGGACAGATGACCTCATAAAGGTCGCTGGAAACCGCTTGGTTGCAGGTTGCGCCGCAAGACCGTTCGTTGTGGAAATCTAGGGGGGAGGCCTATGTTCAGCAGTGGACGTCTTGCGGCTGATGATGATGATGATTTTTTTCTTTAAATTAATCGATTCATTTGAATCTCTTTCTCCGTTATACTTTTATAATAAAATAAAAAGTAAGCGTTATTTGGCGATAATTATATTTTTTTCGGAGTCCAATTACTTTAATTTTGTTTCGCCGACAATACCTGAATAAAATAGTATATTTGTTGCGAATATACTTATAAATTAGTAGCTATTTACAGTATTTAATGTATTTTTTTAATATTCTTAAACAGTCAAAAATATATTATTGTATATTTTATTATGGCATACATTATTGTCAAAAGTATTTAGCGGCTTAAATCTCGCAGAAACACGATTTAAAAAACTATAAGCGATTGTGTTTATCGTTTTATATAGTGTACTTTTGTCACGAGAAGTCGTGGAGTTATTATTTAAAAATGGAAAAATGAACATTTCACCTGCAAAGATTACAACCAAAAATGATGACAGCTCTACATTTCCACAGTATCATTTTTCGTAGATTAGATGGGAATTTCCGCATTGCATTTACGCAATTTATGTTCTATTGTTACACAGTAGATTCACGTATGAATTTTATTTTAAATTAATACGAGTATGTAAATAATTCATGACATTAGATTCATATTAGATTTTAATCGCTGAATGAAAGAATAAAGCTGTTTTAATATACCTATGGCCGTAGCACATGTAGCCGTTGGCTTTGGTATTGCCGTCTTTATATTCATTTGTTTGAGATCTTGCTTTCAGCACAATAACACCAAGTAGTAAATGTATGAGACGAAAATATTTTTTGGATAATGTTTTATAATACAGGTACTTAGGCATTGACATATGAACTGTGAACGTAGCGTTTGGGTATAAACTTTTGAGCATAGTGTACGATAGAATAGTTTACTAACTTTCACGATTTGAACTGACATTGAAAACAATCCACAAGAGTTCATCGCGATCTTAGTTATTATTTAGTTATCTCGATGTTTTGTGAGCGTTATTTGAAACAAGGACTAACCTCTGTATTTTAACCCTGACTTAAGTTCAATTTGTCTTAAGTTCAATTGACGTGACAAACGTCGAAAAACTATTTCACTCGACTCAAAATAAATACAGGTGTTTGGCTCGCTTTAAGCTGTTTTAAATGCTAACAAACTTTGCAGCAGCTAAAATGAAAACAATCTGAAAACAGTCGAAATAATCTGTAAGGATTACATCATAAGTACTACAATTCGTTTTATATAACCAACGATCACGCACAGAATAGCCACAGAGCCATCTGCAATCAAATCATACTCCTCTATGTAAGTCTCCGTCGTGCCGCGCCGGCTACTTACCCGCCGAGTTAGTATGCATGGCCTGGGCCGCCCAGTGAGCCCTACACCATTATGTCGAGACGGTACATAGCCACAGATTAGGACAGAGATACTGCGCTACATAACTAACCTCCTGTTACACATAGTACAGGAGTCAGTCTTCGTCACAGTAAGGTGATGATCGCAATTATTTTTTTAAAGTGTACCTTATTAGGCATTTTTGGAGATGGATAAATGCATATAGAGGCGCTGTTACCATTACTGACACCGCTGTATATGAGTATGTGTATATTACATTGTTTATGTATGTTCACGTTTCCAATTCTGACGATACTCCGGCGCTTTTACCGCCTAACTATATTGGCTTTGGCTTTGTTATGGCTGTCTCTACAATTTTAAGCGAAAATAAAGAGAGCAATATCAAAACTCAAACAATTTTAGTTAAGTAAAAAAGGCGGTAGACCCTCCGGAGTGTAATTGTTTTTAATATTTTAAATCGTTTGGCGACTTTGTTAATCAACGATGGAATGCGTTTGCTCAGAAGGTATCAATTTCTGCTCGAATTGAAGAGGAAGATATCAATTGTATGCATCGGGAAAACTTCATTAAGACAATGCATTCTACGGTCTAGCTTTTCCTTAAAAGAAAGTGACGTGAAACACTTTTGTTCTAATCTAAGTTAATAATGAATACATGTCAGTTTATTATATTTTTTTTTTTTTTGTCCGGTGACCAAAGCTATTTCTATCTTAATTTGAAATAAAATAGAGCAATTGCAAGGACATGATACGTGACCTTGTGACGAGCTGTTATTGTGTTTCAGTTTTAAGAAAATAAATGTGCGTCCTGCTAAGTTATGAAACAAACTTTTGAAACTATATCTGACAGACGAGTGTAGTGTGAATTTGATGTACATTTACGTTTTTGCTGTCATTACTTCCGGAATAGAATGTTTTTTTTTTGTAAGACAGATCAAAGACATGTGCCTGATACGTCTACTCATAATACGAGTAGTTATTTATGCATCAAGAGTCCAACTCACAGCTTAGCAAATTATTGCACTTGTTATGATTTATCTTTCTCCTGTCATTTTATTGGAAATAGTGCCCTTCAAATAATTTATAATTAAGAAAACAGTAATGTGTGTTCGGTATAACATATCAAAAGTGTGGTACTACCTCCAGCGGACTCTCCAAAGCATGATATATGACATACATAGAGATACCTCTACATGTCATATATCACCTTACTTAAAGTTATCATCGTCTCCTGGTCTACGCTACTAGATGCCAATTGCCACCCTTGAAGGCAACCCGACTCAATCCGCATCCAATTCAGATTGGTCTCGCATTACGTGCCCCAATCGGACTGAGTATTTTTAGTGTTTGTCTGTGACTACGAATGAGATTTGCAACTTTGTTTTGTATTTGCATAGGGGTATTGCTCAAGTTTTTTTGCGATTGTATGGTACAATTCTGAGCAATAATTGATGTGGGCAATCCTTATTTCTTGTCAGCAATCGTATTGAAAAACATGGCTTACACTATTTTTTGTCTCTTTGGTTTTGTTTAAATTTACCTAATCAACTTGATGACCGATCTTGGTTAAATGATTGGAGGAGTACCTATTAAATATACGTACGCTTCCGACTGGTAGTGGGCTTGAACATCTTGATTATCTGTAGACTTACAGTGGTCTATGGATAATTCAGGTGTGCTTAGTGTAAGTAGTTAGGTAGGTTTGTAGTGTAGTGTAGTTCCCATTGTATTTTAGTTTTGTTAATAAAGGCTCTTAAAAAATTAATTAAATATCTCTGAACACTTTTTTCAGACAACACCTTGATCCAAACTAAGTAAAGTATTTACTGTAGAAGCCAGTTAGCTGATATAATTCTTAAGTAATGTTTAACACATACCTCCTTATTTTACAAATGCGATCAAGGCACAAATAAAATTTCGTATTTCTCACAAATGTTTATCCTGGGTGGGATCCAACCAGCAATCTACAACTCCTTGAGCAGACTTACTATCGACTGAGGCACTAGACAAGTTCATTGGTCGATCAATTTATTTTATGATGTTAACTCCGTAATTCACATTTCTAGCAAGTAAGAAAGCAATCCAGCGAATGTCTAATTAGGATAAAAAAACATGGCCAGAACTTTTTTTTATACAATAGCGTGACATAAACGAGCTAGCATCAGACAAATCCCAAAGCGGTATAAAGCGGGCATTATTCCGAAATTAGTCTCCATAAACATTGTAATTTCACGACCACATCACAGATAATATACCTCTTATATCTAAAGTTACAAAATGGGCCATTTTATTTGTGATCAGACAAAAACGCAACAAAAAGGTTGACAATTGGACATTTTCTCAGGGACATTTCTTCAAATTAGACTATTATTAGTTGCCGATCACGTCGTAGGATGCTTTTAATATTGAATTAGGGGACCCTGTAGTTACTTGGCCCTTAATCGTCCCTGCGGCTGCGTATATTAACTTTATATCCATTGGTAATGGCGTAAGTAATAATAAAGCCGAAATGACACAAAATATTGTCAAATTATAGGCTCTGAAAGCATGAGTAACCACTTACAATGTCCGTTGTTGATCCCTTCGTGTAGGGTTCGCAGGACAAGTCTGATGGCGATTTCATTTGATTTCGGATGCCCAGAGTAGCTTTTGTAACTAACCGCTATCATGGATCACATGATCTAGAAGGACGACGGTGGTTTAATACTTAATAATAACAGGAACTATTCTATAGTAACTATAATTTATAAATAAACAGGTCTTAAAATGTTCGCAAAACCTTTTTCTATTGTCCGATTGAAATAGGAATTCAATATATGTAACAGCATAAGTAGACACACACGGTTATCAAATCAAATAACCCGACCCAAACTGTACACGGTGTAGTATTATTTTCCTCGATAATAGCTTTAGGCTTGACCGTCATCTCGCCTGATGTTAAACGACGACGCAGGCAACAATAAAGCCAGTCCAAAAATCACCGATTCACTCAGGAAACAAATGCTACAGTTTAGAATTTCGCACTTCGAAAGTGTAAAAAGTCTGAGTTCAAATTTTGCGCTAATCAATGTGGGCTTATCAAATTTTTGTGTTTGTTTAACAAAAAAATATAATGCACTGCTAAAATACATTTCCATCCTAAGATTTCCAGGAAGAGATCACCTTTAACTATGAGATCACCTGTTGGAACAGTATTTTATATTGTTTTCTTTTACTGTATTCTTTTGTTTTGGTGTGTACAATAAAGAGTAATTCTATCTATTCGATTGAATTCGTTCTTCGTCGTTGCTACCAGTACGTTCTACATTTAATTATGGCTATATCAATAGTTTTCCTTTTTGAGCGAGCGAAGGAGATACAGAAAAGGCTGTGTCATATTATTTCAGTGGATGACGCGGGTCGCACGTAACTAACAGCTGCAGCCCGCCGTTTGATTGCAGTGTTTATCCCCGATACGAGTCCATTTCATATCGATTTGTACCAAATCCTATAGTAGTCTAACACATAACGCTGCAGAACAGTTGTACAGTCAGTATCTAAGCTCTCGTCAGATATATTTAGCAGAGATTGCAACTTTCGTATCTATATTGCTTTATCACATTTTTGAAGTAACGACATTTAATAAATCGATGAACGCCAGCTGCATGCAAAAAAAAAGTGTCCCGTAATGTCGTTTTACGCTCATTGTCCCGTTACGCTCATGCTTACGCTTGCGCCGTATCTATCAATGTTTTGTGATGACATTGTCAGGTTAAACTATCGTCCGTAAATTAACCGGCTTTACAGACAACCAATTTTTTTTATCTTTATTCTAGATCTATTTTATGGTATCTTATTAGTTTGAATAAAAAACAAAGGCATGTTCTTTTTTGTAAATAAAAGTAAAATAATAAAATTTTACTCACTTTCCTTGAGTTATAAGGTCTTTGGCGATAAAACCGATTAGTTGTGCTAATTACACCAGTCGCAAGATTTAGCAGTGAAATATTCTGTTACCTGTGTTAACTCTAACTTATTAATGATTTCTTTATTTTTATTTGATTACTTAGGTTAGTGATGATTTCTTAGGAAACTTTTTTAGTGTGAACATATCAAAAATTGAGATACCTACTAAATGAACGAACTCAAACAATAAATTACCGTTGAAAAACTTGTCTCAGCTTTGTATTAGACGCATGTCTTGTCCTTTCAGTCCTATTAATGTTATAAACGTGAATGTTTAGATGTTTGCTCCTCAATCACGTCGTAACGTCTGGACGGGTCTGGTTGAAATTTAGAACACGCTTAGATTATAGTCTGGAAGAACATATAGGCTACTTTTGATTTCAGGAAAATAATGAGGACGGGAACTACGCGAGTAGAACCGTGGAGCGCTACTAGTTCTTAATATTATTCAGTATGTAAATAAATGTATAGTTAACTCATCCCACAGAAATTAACTACTCGTAAACTCAGTTTAAAGATTGCAATAATTATATTACCTAGTAACCAGCTAATGTAGGTAATAATTTTATTAGATAACTAGCTGAACCCGCTACTTCGTTCGCGTAAGCAGATGTTACTGACTTATACATTAATTGGAAGTATCGTACGTTTTTGTTTTTCCACACAAAAAAAATATTTAATTTTATCACATTTATTTTTCTTTTTTTAAACAAAATCAAACATACTTAGTAAGGTTTCGTAGTATCGAACATAGCCGCAAGTATAAAATTTGTAGGATTTTTATAGGATACATTATGAAAAGTCTGAAGCTAATGTGCATGATCTGATACCTACTTACCTATTTCTTTTTATCCGCAAGCTGTTTTCTAGCTGTTACCCGCGACTTCGCCGTAGTAAAATTTTGAACGAAGCCTGTTTGGAATCAAAATAATTACAATTTTGAGTTTTAATGATATTCAAGCTAGTTGAACCCATAAATCTAAGCCAAGCCCTAGTGAAATGTTAATGTATGAATTTAATTGTAGGTAACACAGAAAAAAATCAAGAACGAAAGAATCCAAATTTGGTATCATAATCCTTTTAGCAGCTAAAACTTATTAGTACAATTTAGAATACCAGTAACGCCACCTAGTGATGAAAGAAAAACATACCACAATAGCAAAACATCGATTTAAATGGCCTTTAGTGCTTTTAGATTTAAACTGGCATTAGCGCCGTCTAATGAGAATATTATGTTGCTTGTTATTTTGATTGTGAACGCAAATCACCTATATTATCTACGCCAAAACGGGCATATATTTTTTCATTTTGGCTTGTACCTTACCATCACATCAAGTTCCTTACGAAAATATATGCTTATATTAATTATGGAGTTAAATGAAAATGTAGACTTATTAGCCCATGTGAAATTTTAGACCCTAAACTATATGCGTTTCGTATGTCAACCCATATCGTTGTGCCGTTTTGACGTGATAGTTAATATTTGTTTCCTTAGGGCCCATGCTTCTTTTCAGGTTGATAGGTAATAAATACATAAATGTGGTATTTTAGACTATGAGTTATTTCTGTTTAAATTTTCTACCAAATTTGCTTAGTCTTTCCTACGTCACGGTAACCTATAAGTAACCGATTTGCTATTTCTGAGTTCAAACTACGTGTGTTTCGAATTCCATCCAAATATATTCAGCCGTTCCAACGTTGTCCTGTAAATATTATGAATGTCACTGTTTGGATGTTTGTTACGTAATACATAGAGTACTTATACTCGTACATAGACAATGTTTAGCCTATGTGTTCTTCCAGACTGTAATCTAATTCTATTTCAAATTTCAACCCGATCACTTGATACGTTCCGCCATGATTAAAGCGGCAATAGAAATACATCATCTGCGAAAATATCAACTGTCTAGCTATCACCGTTCTTGAGATACAGCCTGTCGACAGACGGTGACGGACGGATAGCGAAGTCTCAGTAATAAGGTCCCGTTTTACCCTTTGTGTACGGAACCCTAACAACGGTCTGCTTCGGTCACCGAAGCTTGTTGAACACTACCTTTAAATTTTAAACAGTATTTGGGTTGAAATAATACGTATTCTAATAAGTTACGGCTGGTCTAGTAAGTTAAAGCTGACCTAGTCGGGAGAACGGCGACTGTCGATCCGGAGACCCACGGTTCAAAACCACGCGCACCACTATTTTTCAGAGTCATGTTTATAATGCCGGTAGTTAAAACGGCGAAGGAAAACACCGTGAAGAAACCGAAATCTACCTATAATCTAAGTTCTAAGTCATATGTCATCCACCAACCGACACTGGGCCAGCGTGGTGGATTATAGCCTTGTCTCTGTCCTTGCGAGAGAAGGCCCCGACGCCCAGCAGTGGGAACATTTAATGGGTTGTTTATGCTGCTACTTATTATGCTGATATGTTTTCTCCAAAATACAAAATTCTACTTCAATGACAGGTAATTTAATTCTGTCATTCGACTAAATTTAAGCTGATTTTAGTTTTTTGTTGATATTTGAAAAACTACCTCCCTGTTCTCGATATCTAAGATCACCTTTGAAGTATTTTCTACCAAACAAAAAAGGAATTATCAAAATCAACTAACAATTAGCGGAGTTATCGCGTAAAATAAAACCAAATAAAAAAACATGCAACCCGATTGAGAACATCCTCCTTATTTGAAGTCGATTATAACCGAATGATGTTTGTTTTTCCACACAAAAATATATTTTTGACAATTATTTTGTCATCCAAGACGACGCGACGCGATCACGTGGGCACTTTCTAGAATCTAGATATTCTGTGGATGGTCTGTGATACACAGAATACTTAGAAGTTAGTATGTACCGAACGCGCCGCGCGTGTCGTTATTTCTTAATGTTTGTGTAATTTCCGAACCAACAGACCGATATTATTCAAATTTTGACGGGACAATATAAAAAAAGTGTTCTTTCTAACAAAAAAAGAATTAATAAAATTAAACAACGCAAACATGAGTTACAACCAAATACACATTCTGACTTTCACCCCTCCCGCAAGAAAACCGATCAGAATTTGGGATTAAAAGTAGCCTACAGCAATGTCCTTAGTATAAACTAAAATCATGCCAAGTTTCAGCTGAATTGAATCAGTAGTTTCGGCGTGATGCGTGATCCCTATACAGAAAGACAGACAGACAGACAGACAGACAGACAGACAGACAGACATGAAAGAAAAAAAATGCAGTTTCGCCATCAGTATCGACTATGGAGTGCCCCAAAAAAAAAATTTTCGAAATATCTTCAATGTACAGAATTCGACCCGTTACAGTTTTATTATAAGTATAGATGACCATGATTTAAGTGTTTAATTAATCTTAAATTATCAATTTTAAATTCATGCAATTTGCATTTAAATGCTAGGCATTGTTTATAAATATTACATTTACGAACAGATTACGCTACAAAAGAAATATCTACATATTATTTTGTCTAAAAACAATATTATACCTACATACCTATACAATATTATACCTATGTATATCTTTCAAGCGGTTACCTGGAAGAGACGAAAAGTTGTGAAAAAAAGACATGAAGAGTATAAATGAATATACAAAGTATGCAGTGTCGTTATTATAATAATTTAATTTATTTATCCAATCTACTTATTATTTGAAAAAAAAAAAAAATAAACACAAAAAATACAAACTTATAAACACTGAATTTTTATATAACAAGGACCAATAACTAAAAGTTTTTACAAAAATCGATTACCTATGTTATTTATTTTTGAAGTGGGAGGACTTTTTGCAGAGTACGCCTGGAAGTGTACCACATCTTTGCTAGTTATTGTACCACCAAGCAGTAGTGTGCGCAGCATCACTGTGTTTCGGTTTGAAGGAAAGTATCCAGATAAATTACTGGGTGACGAACGCAGTGCAGTACAAACGAGAATCCCAAACGCTTAAAAACCGATGGAGTCGTTTTAGATAAGTTTTATTAAAAAGGCTGTGAAACGAGACTTATATTTTAGATGTGGATTGTAGATATTACTATATTAAGAATATATGTTATTCTTTTATTAAAGTACGTTTATTATTTTTTAGTAAAGTATGATTAAACACAGTTTACATCAATTATATATAAATATTAATTCATATATTCCGAGATGGGCATCTCGACTGTGGGGTGGAGAGGCCTCGGCAGTCTTTGACGTGTCGCCACCGTTAAATAGGTAAAGCTACATGGGAATAAGAGTGCTGGTATTGCTGTGCGTTGTTTTCTCTGTCTTGTGTAACCGAAAGGCAGAGCTAAACTTTTTGAGGAGGACCTACGGAGTCCAGACGCAAATCCTTGACTCACACCTACTGAGATAAAGGCTGCCCATGCTATGAGGTTTAAAACGTCAAGGGAATTTAAACGGGTCAAGAGAAAAGGAAAATCTTTTTTTTAAATTCTTTTTAGTATTTTTCATAACCATTTATGTTACATGTCAAACTTAAAATAGGTACAGTAGGTATATGAAAAATATCTCGGTATATCCGAGAATTAATTATTATAACTAAACATTTAACACAATATGTATAAATTTGTCAGATAGTAATGTAAAATGTCATATTAAAATAAATTACTGATATCACTCAAATAATAATAAAACATGTCACATCCACATTAATTAATAATAATAATTAAACAAAAAAATGAACATGTCAGATAAAAAAGTACTAATAATAACAAATGAGAATCAATTCAGAATAACCAAATCGAAACATAAGATACTGTGTTCTATAATTCTAATCGTCCAATCTGAATAATATTTTTCGGTTCTGACCGATCATTTGATTCGTACGTGACGTGCTTACTTTGGTAATAAAACGTTTGAATCGTATTATAATCCATTCGTATTATTAAATGCTTGATTCTGTGAGAATTTCTGATTTGAAAGACGTGCTGGAATTTGAATGCAGGTGAATTCGTTCACGGAAAACAATAAAGTGTTTAATGTCTGTGAAAAAGTTAAATATTTTTTCATATTTCATAGCTCTCAAGGTCTCTGCCGTTGTCTGTACGTGTCACTGAATTACATGAATATATATACCTATTTCATTATTTTACATGAACATGGTATAATAATAAACAATTATAAGGAATATCATTGGTATATATATATATATATTTGTTTATTTTTATTTTTATTGTATGGTATAATAATTTTATTTTGTTTTTATACATGTGTACATATTGTAAATAATTGGTATAAGATTGGTAAGAGTATCGTAATGTCGAGAACTGCAGGTTTTAGTCCAAATTATCATAAATTCAAACTATGCTATTACTGGAAGGAGGGAAAATAAGCTTTTGCCCAGCAGTGGATCAGTTTGGGTTACGATAATAATAATACATTTAAGATCGAATTAATTTATCAGTGAACGATCTTACGGTGAAAATGTTCGACATACATCTTAGGAGACTTTCGCTAAACGGTTGGATCAAGGGTCAGACGCAGAAGGCGGTCATCCTTGACACAGCTCGCAACGTCAGGAGGTTCCTGAACTTGCAGCCCTAACCACTGATAGCTTTGGCCTTGCCCCGCTGCTGGCCGCACCCTAGTTTTTAAGTTTTTAATAATGTTTATATTTTTTTATATCTATAGTAAAACACTCAAAAATTAAGAAGAAAAATAAATAAATGTACAATAACTTTAAGAAGTCATATATACGATAATAATAGCTTACATTGAAGTAACGAAGAGGTATTTGGATAAACATTTTACCCTTTTTTATCTATATGTGATACCAATAAGAAAAATATTTGTTTAAAGCAAACCTCGACACAGATTAACATGAATACCTTGACAATGGTAATTTTGTATTCCATACAATAGAACAAATATTATTGGATTCGCATTCCATCACACGTTAATTACCTGTACAGCGATATTTTCTAAATTGCTTGCAATCAAACATTGTTCATAATGATTTTCATGATTGTACGATACTAGCCATTACTTAACACTAGTTCAGAACCACGGTGTTACTTGAAAAAAAATATTGTAGCATGGACACCATGTAGAAATAAAGTTCCTTCGGATTTCGGGTAATACAGAAACAACACAATTTTCGAAGTAAACATTTGCTTAATTTTATTATTTATGGTCCGATCATCTGAATAACAAAATTATCAACACTGGCCACAGGCAATCTTTCGGTAATATTATATTCTTCTTACGTTTTTAATTTTTTTCATTTCGGTCCCTCAGCAAAATCTTTATTTCCTCCAAGCCTGCCGTGAGGAACTTCGTTCCAAAAAAGAACATAATTTAATTTTATACATTTTAATTATTGCATAATTATTTTGCTCGCAAAAACCGTACAATCAATTGAAATTATAAAAAATAAAACTCACACACTGAATTTGAATAAAATTTTTGAAAACAAATAATGTTTGTTTTGAAACGCCAAATAAACGCTCAGAGCGGTATTATTATTAGTTTCAGTTAGAAAGCAGTTGTTTGCGATGTTGATGTACTCGTAAACAAACAATCCAACATTTGATATTGTAATTTGTATAAATACCAAAACAAAACACATAATTCCACATCGAAACGTCGTCGTGATCTTAACAAATTACACTCTGTAGGTATCGATTAATACCATCTTGAGGTTTTATTGATTTAGGGTCTTATTTGTTCGGTCAGCTACAGAATAAACGTCTTAGGGATCACTACATCAGTCATACAAATTGCGCGGCAGCACTATCGCAATCCCAAAGCTACTTGTAAGCTTTTGTTAAGAGTAGCGTAGTTCAAGGGCCTTTTTTAAAGTAGAGGTGTAGTGGTAGGAACTGTTTTTTTTTCTCGGCTGACGATAAATCGGCAGGGTTATTGGGTTATTTGCATGGGTGCGGTTCCCCGTAACTTTGGCGTTCATGCTCAGTATTTCGAGCCAAACTGTATTTTTTGATAGATTTAATGGACCGGTAAACATTTCTATTGATATAGAGATAACGGAATAAATAAATATTACTATGCAAACTAACGTGGTCGTTGCACACTCTTTGAAGTGACAACTTCGAGGTTTCAACCGTTTTGGAGCGCCATAGACAAATTTTTCGTGGGCTGTATTCTAGCGTCACGCTCAGGAATGATGAAGAAATCTACGGGTAAACTCGGGACCATGGCCATTGGCCATCTAGAAATGTGTTAGCATTTTTAGATGGCCATGCTCATGGCCTCGCCCTCCGGTTTCACCCGCGTAGTTTCCAAACGAAGCTATCAAATTCTGAGTTTTCACTTCTATCGGCAATTCCTATGACTGCCAATTATTATTTCACGAATAACTCACGTTTGATATGTTCTGTTTACTCCAACGTAAGTTTCAGCCGTATTCGGCGGTTTTTTTTCAAAGAGAGAGCGTGTTCACGTGCTCTCACACTCAAGTATGTGTGTCAAGCTAGTAGCAATGGCGCGCATACAATCTGCTTGATAAAGTGTAGAAGTGGCTGAAACTTAATTCGGTCTGGATCGATCACATCACAGGTGAGTTACCAGTGTATAAATTTGAAAAAATAAAGATTTCGCATACTCCTAAGTAAGTATTAGTCTGGAATACGGCAGTAAACAATCCATGAACAGATACGTATATGTTGCTATTTCAATTTTAAAATTTATATTTAAATAATGTACCCTATTTAATACAGCTACACCTATTCCATCCAAAGGAAAGTAAATATCATCTAGAAGTGACTTATATGAATCACTAGATGTTCGCCCCGGTTTCGCCCGTGGTACATTATATAGCACTCATCGGGATCCCGTACATATCCAACGGTGAAAGAATCACTGAAATCGGTTCAGACATTCCTGAGAATATCGCTTTCAATCAAAAAAAACCTCTTCAGCTACCTGCTACGCCACCTGTCGAAAATTGGTCGTACCAATTCAGATTTAGAAACAAAGATTAGCAAAAGTTCTTCAACTTCAACTGTTTCTTTTGGCTTCCATTCGGTGATGTCACCGTTGACATGACAACGATGAAATGACGTTTAGTTGTCGTTTACGTTTTAAGTCCCGTCACACGGGAACGCGGTCGAACGGGATATTCATTGTTTGTCGGTTTTTGACGTCCCACGGGAACGTGATAAAAATACTATGTCCTTGTCCTGGTCCTAAGCTACCTCCTCACAAATTTTCAGCCAAATCGGTTCAGCCGTTCTTGAGTTATAAATGGTGTAACTAACACGACTTTCTTTTATATATATAGATATCGTCCGTAATTTCTTCTTAATTATCTGCGTAAAAACGCAAAGAAATAATAAATAAACACACAAAGTTTCGTGAAAAAATATCGTTTAATTTTTACCCTGATGGTAAACAGCACGTCTACCCATAACTGTACAGTGCCACGTAATCACCCAGATAAATAAGATTATTTATCTTTTTAACCAACTTCCATAAAGGAGGAGGTTGTCAATTCGACTCCTATGTTTTTTTATGTATGTTACCTGATTTCTCCAGAACCCCCGTAACGATTTTAAAATTTAAATTTATGTTCGGATAGGTATGCTTCCCGAATGGTCCCATATAAATTTTATCGAAATCGGTCAAGTAGTTTTTGAAATATGAACCAAAAACTAAAATTTGCTTACAATTTTCTGGATGACGTAATTGTAGATTTCACAAAAGTTATGAAACTCGAACCTATCCCTACGAAATTGGGTAAATGCGTTAATAAAAACTAGTTTGGCACTAAAAAGGGAAAATAAACTATTTTTGTGTTGTTTTGTTTTGCTACTCACTCATCTATTTGAAAGTGCTAGCCAAGTCTAACAGGTAGTGGATACGCCTACCTACTACGTGCCTACATAGTATTTTCGGCCTGACTGGCACCGACCTTAAATAGATGAGTGAGTAGCACTTGTAATAATGATATTAATTTATTTTTCGCTTTTGAGTGCTTATTTCTGGTTTTGAAGTCGGTTAAATTTTTTTGTACGAAAATAATTTATTGGCCTATTATTTCTCTAGAAATATTTCACATCAAACTGAAACAACAGTAACGTTTCCAGAAGACGACTTGGTTGAAGAATAACCAACAAAGGTATGGTCCTTCACCAGTAAGACTTTTAAAATCTTACCACTACAAAAATTCAATAATATGATTTATTCCTTTTAGTTGGTTACACTTAAGGCACATTCAAAGGTTGTGTCATCAAAATCTCCGATACCTATTGAATTATTCTTATCTCCCCATTTACAATACTGTGTGTGATGTCATCCTGCTTCGAACAGGTATCATTAAGTACTTTTACCTTTACCACTCTTTTTCTTTCACATCGAAAAAAGGAAGTAGCTGTATTGAATAATGTGTAAGGTTGAAAATGAATTGGCATTAGAGCGTTTAACCGTAGTATAAGTTGGTACGTCTTATCTTTATCCCGACTTGTGACACCTTGGCTGGAGCGTGGAGTGCTTAGTTCCTTTTCAAATTAGGAGCTTTGGCCATAATTCTATAACCTTCAATTGCCTTTACATGCTTTACAGGAATTTTGTTGATAATTAGTCCTCTGTCATTAAAGTGAGTAGTGACAGAGGTTTCGGCACGAGTTTCACTCTCACCTCGTTAGTTTGTCGTTTCTTTGCGATAATCATACTACTATTGTCAACTCGAAAAATTGTATGTTTGTAAGTATTTTTTATAAAATAGGGTGACAAGATAACCAGGACATGTCTTGTAAGTACTTAATGGTAAACAATAGACCTGCCTATAACAGCACAGTATCGCAATCATTCAAATCATTACCTAATACCAAGTGCATTACGCTTCGCAGCCAGATATATGTTTCATTATCTCTATGCCCTATAATTTCTCTAGAATAATTGCATTGCTTTCAGATATATCTACCTAAGTACCTATTAATTATTTTTCTAAATACTTAATATAATGTTTCAGGTTTTTATGAGTATGTACATGTAATATTAGATATTCATACACAAAACTAAACATTATTTATTATTATTTAAAATGAAGTTGTAATATAATGAAATTGCGATATAGTAAAATTGTAATGTAATGAAATTGTAATACAATGACATTTAAATATTATGAAATTGTAAAATTAGTTGTATAATCCTACTAATATTTTGAACGCGAAAGTTTGTAAGAATGTATGTTTGTTACTCTATCAAGCAAAATCTACTGAAGAGATTTAGGTGAAATTTGGTACATAGATAAATAATGATCTGGAATAACACAGGAAAATAACGAGATCGAGAACTGCGCCTGTGAAATCGAAGGGCGCTCCAAATGAATTATATTTATTTATATACTGGATTATGCTTAGATGTTTGTTACCCATTCACGTCGAAACCGCTGAGCAGATCATGTTTAAATTTAAGACTCAGACTAGATGCTAGTGTGGAATAAATAACACATAAGTTACTTTTTATAGCGAAGAAATTTCGCGAACGGGAACTGTTCAGGTTAAACTGCGGGGCTAGTTATAGTATTCTTTAAATTTAAGTTTTACATTTTTAACGTGTATAAATTACCTAATAAGTAACTTTGACTTCGGTTATGATGTGTATGATTTTGTAATGAAGAACAATACCTCAAAAATTTCGCATTTTTGGTGAACATCTGTTTAATCTACAACTAATACTTACATACATACGTACATTATACAGGTAGTAATGAATAAACTTATCCAGAACATATTCTCAAACCGCAGTTTATAAAACATTACTGTTTACGAAGCTACCAAGAAACGGACATTGGCAGAATAACGACAAAGTCGTACAAGCCACAAACCAAAAACTGATCTGACTTTTTTACGGATCCGAAGTCTTATCTCATTAAGTATCTCATTATGGACGTCATTACTTAGGCGTAAAGCCGATTACTCTCGCTCTCGAATTAATTTGTTTATTAAAACTAATAAAGTGACTAATTAGTCCATTAGCATACCAGACGGGTACTACGGCGATAATGCATCGATCAATTGACTACGCTGAATGAATAAACAAACGAGACGATTTAAAAATTAGTTTTTTATACAATCTAATTAAATTTATACCAGATTGTGCAGAAATGATGAACTTGTTGTGATAGTACTCTTTGTAGTATGAAATGGACAAGAAGATAGACGAAAATAACCTCTGAAGCTAGAGCAAGCCTGGGTGGCAAGGGCTTCGCTTCGCTTCGGGGTAGATTATACCCCCCCCTTTATATGAGCCCTTTATTTATTTAAAAAAGGCTGACAAAACGTCATCAACATTTCTGATGTTACAAAATAGATGTTCGTTAGCGATGGCTACCGTTTAACATCAGTTGGGATGTTTGTTGCCACTACACTAAAACGTTGCCACGCCAAGTGCAGTATTTTACATTTATTTTGCCAGTTAATCTTACGCCAAATATTAGCGTGCCAGTATTACTGTGTTCAGTGTTCCGGTTTGAGGAGCGATGTTTTCCGAGAAATACGAGTATTACAGGGAATGAAATTGAATGTTCTTAAATATGCCTGTTCATACTCAATGAGTGTTAGTGAAAAGGCTGGATATTTAGCTAGAGATTTTTACGTACTCTAAGATTATAAACTAGGTTAATATTTACCATCAGTGTGTGTTGCCAGTGATGACATATGGTACTGAGACGTGGTCGCTAACTATTGGCATGATATACAAGCTCAAAGTTTCGCAACGGGCAATGGAGAGAGCTATGCTCGGAATTTCACTGCGTGACAAAATCCGAAACGAGGAAATCCGCAGAAGAACGAAGGTCACCGACATAGCTCTTAAAATTTGCAAGTTGAAGTGGCAATGGGCAGGCCATATAGCTCGCAGAACCGATAAACGCTGGGGAGTAAATGTTCTCGAATGGCGACCACGTACCGGCAGACGCTGTGTCGGACGGCCCCCCACACGATGGACCGATGATATTGTCTCGGTCGCGGGAAGTCGGTGGATGGAGGCGGCACAAGATCGGTCATTGTAGAAATCATTGGGGGAGGCCTATGTCCAGCAGTGGACGTCTGCAGACTGCAGATGATGAAGATGAATAATATTTACCATGGTTGCAGGATGATGGATCAACAACGATTTGAAATTGTAATGTATTTTCCATGTACCACGTTCACGATTCAGTGTGCTCGTTCTGCTTTCTGTTTCTATTTCACCAAATACACGGCAAATATCTTCGTGATTAATGTAAAGTGAAAATAGTATAATAATGAATAACTTTGAGATTTTATTCGATGATTGATGATTTAAACAGTGTATAGTTTTAAAGTTCTTCCTCTGAAGTCAAGGCGTCTCATTTTCTTGAATTCAAGTCATATATTTATCCATCCTTAAAAAAGGAGCATTTTCTCAATTCGGCTGTACCTATGTTTGTTTGTTGTATGTATGTAACGCAATAGCGCCGCCAATTGTAAATCTATGTTGATGATGCTTTTTTGATTGGTAGATACTTCAGAGATGGTCGAAATTGGTGGAGCAGATTTTTAAGTATCAAACAAAAAAACTTAAATCTGCATACCTTTACCAGGACGACATTATTGTAGAATTCACAAAATATATTAAATTAAGCTTAGTGTTTTAGTTTAATTATAAAATAAGTCGGGTTTTGTTTTTTCTGAGAAATACCTATATATTATTGTTCATATTGATGATTTATATTATTTTGTTGGCGTATGGTTTTCTGCGTCAACTTGACAAATTATTTTTAGCGCACGTATTAAAATCACTAATGTGTATAAAAACCATTAGTTGTACATTTTGTTAAATTTTTTACATGGATATAGATAACTTTACTTTGGCGGTGCAGGCGTGATTAATTGCTCATTACTAGCGCAAAGCGTGCTTTTATTGAGCAAACTCTCATTAGTGGCTCGTCTGTCGCAACGTTAAAGTCCGCCTGGGGAAGTACCACACCTTTGCCAGTTATTCTACCGCCAAGCAGTAATGTGCAAACATTGCTGTGTTCCGGTTTGAAGGGTAATGTTTTCAGAGAAATTACAGGTCTTAGAGATGTAACATCTTAGATCTCTGGGCGCAGTACAGTGCTAGATAATAATTTGGACTCTTCATGTTCCAATAGATGCGTGTCCCTGTGCTGTTATGTGGCATGTTGCAGGCATGTTGCTTACCATCAGGCACATGTACTGCTCATCTCGTCACTATATTTAAAAAAAAGCATATATTTTAAGCAATCTTACGGCTTTTTTTTTAGTAAGTCAGTAAGAACCACTGGTTGTCGTGCGGTAAAAATAATAATAAGTATTCGTAGGTACTAAAATTGTGTAATTTTAATTTTATTAAGTAGGTAGGTATATTTTGTTCAGAATATCTCTAAGAATTTCTATTTTCACGTGCAAAGTGTGCGTATATAGGTACGTACGAATATAAAATATACCGAATGAAGTAGCTAGGTACAGGTAGCAAGGTGAACATAAACTAAACAAAAAAACAGGAACATATTATCTTCTAAATTTATTTACATTTTATGAGCTAGGAGCACAACTAAGTACATACTCGTACAGAATCAATCTTATAATACTGGCAACATAATCACTGTTGAATGTTTATCGGCGTTATATTTCACAGCCGCCAAACGAAACGTTCCAGAATAAACCCCATCAAATAAAGTAATCGATTTACTCACTACGCTCAGATTTTATCACCACACCATCACAAAGTTCAAAATCCACATCCCACCTACGGACTTCCACTCATTAATTGAATTAGAAACGACCAATAAAAGTTTAAAACGATTCTCACATAAAAACTGAACCACTTTAAACTTAAACAATCATTTTATACCGGAAATGATCTTTGAGTTATATAAATCAAAATTGCACTCACCAGATGAAGGTTGTCATTATGCGAAACACCGAACGCCGTAAAGAAGCCGGCAAATTTCGCTGACGGCGGGTCTATTCATTATTACGACAGATTAAAGGTGGTCAGAACATCACTAATTGAGCCTAATTTGTCCAAATCCTCAGGGTATTTGACGATGTGGCGCCCATTCATAAAAGCAGAGCAATTTGCGTTGTTTTACGATTACGGGGATTCGATTTTGTTTCGGAACACGGTATTTCCGGCCAGTATTTCAATAATGTCGAGACGAACTGGTTTTAAATTTAGTCTCAAAAAAGGTTTTGTTGATGAGGTAAGTTAATAAAACAAATGAATATCTTTTTGCCGCATTCTTTGCCTCTTGGTCTTGTAAGAATCAATTTATACATGTAAGATTTTTTTATGCTTTCCTTTTGATGATGTACAAATCATAGGTCACAAAATTCTTGTAAAATTATTTATACTTCAAAATATATTTTGTAGTCATAAATAAAGTGTTTTATTAATTGATAAATAAATATATTATTGTGGCTCATTCCGCACATTACACCAACTAACCCCACGAATCAAAGCATAGACTTAACATCAGGCGAGACGGCGGTCAAGTGTAAACCAGTTGAATTTAAAAAAAAAGCTTGTATTATTTGTATTGGAGCCAGATAGTTGATATAAAATGTATGTATGTAGGTAATTATAAATACATACCCTCATGAAATATATTTTGTCCTGTGGCTAAGTCTTTCGATAGAAAATATTTCAAATATTTGAATGTATCACACAAATTAGTGATTGTGAGTTCGATTCCCACCCAGTGCAAATATTTGTGTGATGAATTCAAATATTTGTTATCTGTTTGGGTTTTTCTATGTATAATAAGTATGTATTTATAACTATGTAATTAGTATATCATCTATCTGGTCGCCATCAGGGGTGGTCGACTCTTCTAGGGCCAGGTGGGATAAAAGTACATACACGTGGGGGTCCCAAACGAGGAGTGGCAACATATATTTGCGTCTCTTTCTAACGCTCCATTTTAGAGATAAGTAACCTGTGAAAAATAAAGATTTTATTTATTACGATATACGATTTTTAGTAACTAATAGTATCGATTTTAAGTCAATGATTAATTTAGTAGCTCTTTTTATGCCCTGGGCGGTGTATTCGCAACGCAACCCAAACGATTCGAGCACGGGATGACAATCCTTGTCTCTGTGGTTCCAAACGGATAGGCCAAAGACAGAGAGGTTTGATGCCGTGTCGAGATCAATCAGATTGCGTTGTGAATCTCGGTCCTGAATTTAAACTAAACTTGTAAATCAGATTCAGTAAAGTAGCAACCTGTATCCTGTTTGAACACGTAGGTGTATTTTAATAACAGTTTGCTACACAAGTAGTTTCTGGCTGATCTACAACTTATTACTTTGTCCGTTCCTAATTATTAGATCATTTGGATCCAACTGAAAAAATGTGTAATAACAAATGAATAATGTAATATTATTCATTATTATCACGTGTATAAATCTCAAGATAAATCGAATAGTAGAATAACAATAAACAGAACTATCGATTATTTTATCATTACTTAAATACTCATCTCTAAAATCGTCACAAAAACAAAAATGGCTTCTTGGTTTTGTGTTGTAAAAGTTTGCATCTTTCTTTGTTTTGTTCTAAACGAAGTATTCCTGATGTTTTCATTATGAAAGAGAAAAGAAAATGTGGCAGATCACCTCCTAGACTTGGAAATAGGAATTCTCTACGGTAAGCATGTGGTACCTTAGTACCTAGTTAATAAAAGTTCTATGTAGTGCCAAATTGCGATTTTTTTCATAATCACATCGTAAGAGCGCCCGGTGTAAACCATAACATATGGGTTCATTTTTAATTATGTTTTCATTTGCGAGTTGAGGGGCGATGTATTGCTATCTTAAGAAGAATGGTTTTCAAACCCATTTCAAGAACAGCTGTACAAAAAGCATCTTGATGTTGTTTATGATAGAAAACAACTCATAAGATCTGTTGGACTAGATGAAAACTGTGATAAGGTAAATATGTGAATCATAAGATAAAAAAAATATATTAATCATATTCAAAGGATAACATGATATAATATATGTATATAGTCCTTATTATGCTTGGTAAAATAGTTTATAATTTGTTTCATTTTAGATGCTAAACAGCACTGAACCTGAAGCAAGGCCATCTACAAAGCAGACAGCCGCTGCTAGTAGAAAACGCATCATTTTGAATACTGGCAGTGGTTACTACAACTGAAAATGATGCAGGTCCATCCGCAAAACAAATGACAATGCGACCGCTGACATAAAGCAAGTGACTACTAGAATGCATCAAAAAAATATGAGGTTGGTATACTGAAGCAATTTAAAAATAAAACACTAATCAGGAAAAGTAACAATGTAATTGTGTTAGAATTTAGTGTAGGTTTCATTATCTCAACATTTAACTATTGTGCTTATTCAATAACACTATAAATATCTCATTACATGCTATCCATGGTTTTTTAATTATAATAGTTTAGAGTGATGGGATGAGCGGGGCTTGTGCCGGATAGTGATATAGTGAGCAATATGCTTGTCCATAACAGGAGCGATACATATCTCTGCCATGTAATATTTATCTGGATACATTGACCCTTAAAGCCTTGCATTGCAATAACAACAATTAAATGTATTACTTTCAACTAAGTGATGATGAAATCTATAATGCTGATGTTAATTAACTTTCAGATGCTGAGCCTTTTCAAACAAGAAAGAGGACCATCGAAGAAGGCAGAGTTTGAAGAAAATAATATAAAAGCGACTGCGACTCAGGCTGATAAGTCTCATTAAGGTGTAAACATCACATTTTAATGTCAGAGTTCAATTTTTTTTGCTCTTTTTTGCCCAGTAAGATGTGCAACTATTTTATGGGCTTATGGAACATTTTTGATTGTTCTTTACATTATCATATCATTTTTTTTTTTTTATGAATGTGATACAAAAGATTTTTATTTTATATAAGAAAGTCATGCCGTTTACATACTTAAAAACTAGAGATTCTTTGAGGGAACTTTTTAAAATTATTTTTATTTTGCTAATGGCCATATTGTCCAAATACCTTTATAAATTGTAAAAATAAATGAATTGAAATAAATTTACTAAAACTTAACGCATGTTTTTGTTCAGGTCCACATGGAGCTACGGGCCATAAATATAAACAAGACAAGTTTCGTTTATATTTGGGCTGTAGTTCCTTGTGGTACGTAAACTACCTATTATATTCCAACGAAATTTAAAAAAAATCCGCCTACGCAAACAATACATTTCGAAATTTCCCGCCTACGCAAATTTTTGATTTTAAAATTTCCCGCCTTGAGCCTGGAAAAAGTTTTAAGGGGGCAAACGATAGATGGCGCTACTTTTTCATGAAGTATGGAGTTGGCATTCTTCTCCGTGAGTATATGTTCTGTGGTCGCCATAATACAAGCTTTGTTTAGTTTGGGGTCAGATGGTGATGTGTGTGAATGGTCCACCAATATTTATGTATTTGTTTATTAACTATTAATCCACGGTGAGAATCGAATCCACAGCTTTCGAATTTGCAGGCAGACTTACGTACTAAGCTGGGACGCGACTCGCCTCCTGGAAGCAAGTCAAATGCCAGTTATTACTTCTCTGACTGCAGTCAAATTTCTAAACTATATGTGCTAAGTACCTTACCAGCGTTTTTCAGTAATAGGTATAGGTAAATAAAATCCCGGAAAATCCGTTTTCATATCCAGGTCACATTATAAACTTTTTATCAATATGATAGGTAACTTAAAAAGGTTTGTAGTCATTCAATCATAGTCGCATATGGACTAAATCACTCAACTGAATTATGCTATGGTATACCGTTGTTCCGCCAACTCCATTTTGGACAATGACATCACAACTTTCAAAATGTCCATGTCATGCTTTTAACTCATTCATAAAATGCTAATGCGATTAGTTCCGCATTGTTTCTGCTAATTTCATAGCCCGGAGCGACGAGCTAAGCGACCAGTTAGGGTCACTATCAATTTTATAATTAACGCTTTACTATCTTCACACAAGGAAATCTCTAACTGCGCGTACATTTTTACAACTATCTTGGAGGTGCTAATGGAGACGATAAGTACGACAATCAAAGAATAAATACCTACTATCTTTGATGCGGCACTTCAATTCCGAGTGGAACGAAACGGATATTCTAGATTGGTACAATAAAACGCTTAGGCCCAATAGGTTTATCGGACCCACTTCCTACAGCCGGCCTAATAACCAAAACAAACAACAGCGACGCACACAAAGGGAGGCAAATAAGTCCAAAAAGTGCTAATATAAAAAAGTGTGCCCGTTTTTATAAGGCTTCGAGTAAGTGTGAGGTCGCGGCGAGGAATGTTGGCGCCTGTCTGAGTACGTTTACCTGTCCGTTTATCAATGGACCGTGGACAATAAGATGAAATCAATTCGTCCAGCTGCGAGTTGGGATCACGCTCCAAGGGTACCATACCAGATTGCATGTAGATATTCTAGATATACAGCTAGATAGAAAACTCTTTATTGTGACACAAACAAACATAATTCCTACTAATATTATAAATGTCAATGTTGGGATATTTATTTGGATGTTTGGATATTTGTTGTTCAATCACGTCGTAGTTTAAACGGATCGGGTTGAAATTCGTAACACTTTTAGATTATAGTCTGGAAGAACACATAGGCTATTTTTTATCCCTGGAAAATTACGGGAACGAGAACTACGCGGCAAAACGGCGGGTAGTATCACAATAAAACTTACTAAAGAATTAACGCCACAGTAGGCGTGACGACAGGTCCTGCAATTATGTTAAATTATTAATTTAATATAATGACAGTATAGTGTTATAAATAACATATAATAACCGCGCAAACTTGTACCTTTAAGGAAGGATTTTTCAAAATGCAACCCTTAAATGAATGAAATAGGGGATGAAAGTACATATTTGAATCCGATGTATGGAACTTTTTATTCCTAGGTCATATTACATGTAATCGTGTGAACTGAGAACGGCAAAAATATTAAGTTACGTGTTACAGTATTTTACCAAAATTGTTTCCTTAAGAGAAACCCCAAGAGAAAAATAAATTAAAATGGAAATAACCCTGATGGTTTGCCTTAGCTTAATAGTAGGAAGAACGTTTTTACTCTACGAGTACGGAACCCTAAAAGCAATCGAGAGAGTATCAAAAGAGCGCTTCATCAAACCGACGCGTTCGGTGTTACCGAGGGCTGTCTCATACTCGTAGACTACTCTAATTTACCTATCACTGTAGATCATCACCGTTATCCAAGCCAAGCCACGATTTTAAAACATCTTCAAGTTGTTTGTGATACGTTCAAGTGTTTTCTACGAACTTTAGGAGAAAAGCGGGGTGGGTAAGCCTTTCTATGAATGTAAACTATTGGAATACGTAAAAATAAAAGTGGAAATTTGGTTAGAATATGTAGGCTATTTAGGCATCGACAACTGGTGTTTACATCTAAGGTATTTGATTAGATACATAGTAATTTCATCTTTTACACGTTGTCGTCACGATTTATATACTAAGTATACATAATAGAATAAAAACGAACTGCTACTACTATACGAGTACATTTATTTGGACTTTAGAGCTTTTGACAACTGGCCTCAGACCTTCTGAACTGAACTCTATGGAGTACTTCCCGTAGCAACAAAGCTAAAGTCGTCACGAGTAGTGTTTGGATGGGTGACCGGAGTAGTATGTTCTTCCAGTCGAATGGAATAACCACTGACCCTACTGAGCTATATTTTCAGAGTGCATTCAATAAAATCTCTGCAATATAATGCAGCTGGTCATGTATACGAACTTAAGAGACACTACTAAGACTCCTCCTAATTTACTAATTTCACTGACATATTATTTCGTACAAAAATATTGTATACATTTATCAAAGCAAATTATTCATTAAAAATAGTAAACCAAAGTAGTGCAAGCTACACGTCGGTAATACTGTCTGGAGCCTCGCAACACTCGCCACCCCGGCGTCTGCCCCGCTGTAAATATCCCGGTAAAGCCTAACACAACTCAAGATGAACACGACAAAACTGATAACGCCCGCCACGAGAGCCCGAGACATCCCAATTTAGTGCCGACCCAAAGATAACACTATTATACAGCTTTTAACTATACGGATACGCTAAATGTGGTAAAATCATCTTATTGTGGCCATTTTACTGTTCCACGCGCTTGGGTTTGTCACCTGCGTAGGTATTGTAATCTCGAAGCCGGTCTATTTACGCGTTGTGGCTTAATAAAAAGCTCTATAAAGATTATCCGCGTTATTGCTGGACAAAAAATGAATTAGATTTTTGACGCGGACAGGCTGGTCGGGCTTGTTGACTCGACATGGTCGGATGGCTATTGTGAAAGTACTTGCCTGGACGCAGTAGGCGTATGGTTATCTCTTGATACCTAATTAAGCATTAAAGATTATTAATAAGTTCTTGGAACGGAGTCAGATTTAAAACACATCATGGTGGTACTTTCTAAAAATTTACGTATCTATACTAATATCATAAAAGTGAAGAGGTTTTTAACGCTTTAATCTTAGGCAATACGGGACCTATTTCAAAAATTATTTCAACTTTGTGTATGTACGTAACCCCAAGTGCTATAGGATATATACTACGTACCACGGGCGAAGTCGAGGTGGACCACTAGTAATATTATAAAGCTGAAAAGGTATTTGTTTGAATACACAAATCTCAGGAAGTACTGGACCGATTAAAAAAAATCTTTCAACATAGGATATGATCCCCTAGATATTTAATAATTATTTATTGATCGGATCTTAGGACAAATATTAAATAGTATTCATTATTCATCTGTGATTTCCTCCTCGTAGACTTTAAAAGAAAACCATTCCTTAAGACAATCTGGATGCTTTCGGGTTAAAAGTAGGTTATCAGCACAGCATAAACAGCCTATTTTAAATTCCAACTTTTAAGATCAATATTTCTCACTTGAGTTATAACCATAATTTACTACGATGTCGCAATTGACAGATGACACACTCTTTCGTAATCGTCATCGTGATGCAGATTTTCTCAAAAAATTTCGATTTTTTTAACATTTTAACGACGGCTTTGGATTTTCTTCACACTTTTGGAAAATAAACCGATAAAACATTAACTCTAGGATAACTTTACTTAGACGTACGCCAGGTTTACGGTATACTAATGTGAGTATTGCATTACATAGTAGTTTGTATGTTTAGGCTAGTAGAATACTGCCTAAAGTTCAAATGGCAGTAAAAGCTACCTAAAGCCAACTACCACTGATCCATTAAAAAGACGTAAACCATTTAAAACACTTTGTTAAATTTTCACCAAATCAAATATTACCAGTCGTCACAATTAATTAGATAAGCTTGACATATTTTGACCCTGTTCACATTTTGAATAACAGCTGTATAAACGCGACACAAATTACTTTTGCGCTAACGATTTATAGTCGTTTTAGCTTTAAAATGTCACGATTACTAAATATTATGGCTATCAATATAAATTATATGATGTTATTGACATAACAAATTAAATTGGAATCTATTTTCCATTCGTATTATGAGTGACCTGACTACTCTTCCTTACAACAATATTCTGTAAGTTTGTTCAGATTTTACGAGCCAAAAATGGTCGTGACGTAATTTATGTGCTTTTAATGTTTTGTAGTATTGATATATTAAATGCATAATCTGATTGAGCAGCTGACAGACAAATTAAAAAACCTACTGCCGAAATTGTAATTCTATAGCTTAACTAAAATGGTTTAGATACTAAGATACAGTTATTTCCTTTATTTACATTTAAAAGAGAACGCAATATTTTAGCAATGACCCTCTTAGTCTTAACCATAACCTTCTCAGTCTTTGTTTTATTTACGCTTGAAATTATAGAGAGAGAAATATCACAGTCATAACGCTCTTAATCAAAGCCACAACTAGCCATAATCGTTTAAGTTTCTGTTTTATTTACGTTTGACATTACAGAAACAGTAATAGCACAGCCATAACCCTTTTAGTCAGAGCCATAACCAGCCATTATCATCAAAGTCTCTCTTTTATTTACGATTGAAATTATAGAAAGAGCAGTATCACTGCCATAACCAGCCAAAACCTTCTTTGTCTCTCTTTAATTTAAGCTTGAAATTATAAAGAGTGCAGTATCACAGCCATAACTAGCCATAACCTTTTTTGTTTCTCTTTTATTTACGCTTGACAATACAGAAATAACAATATCATAGCCATAACCGTCTTATTATAGTCTTTGGTAATCAACTGATTGTTTTTTAAATAACATAAAATTCCTATCTTCAAAGCGTAAATTCATCAGATTTATTATCGATTTCAATCAAAACAGGCGTCCTGAGTAGGTCTGAAATAAAATAAAAAACTTAATAGTAAGTTTCTACATTATACAAAATAATACCAACACCGTTTGTGAAAAATAACAGATTTCAATGAAAAAAAATTTGACCTTGATTATTTACCGAATTTACTATTTTCCTTATTCCTATACCCATTTGTTAAATTTAAGAATTCATATAACAAATTTTGGTGGTTTAGCAGCGCTCTTTTTTCTAGTTTATAGAATAATTACGACTGTAATGCGATTTTTAATTCATTTATTCGAGAGTCAATGACAAGAGTCTTTGTTCTCACAAAAACTTACGATAAACAAAAAACTAAACTTTAGCTTACACAGACGAAACCGCGAGTCAAAACTAACTCTGTATAATGCGAAGAGAACGTGTCAATGTCGAAGCCCAAAGCGGCCGCACCGCGAGCGACCCAGATCGAATTCCCATTTAACTAATTGAGCGAAAACGACACAAGCGACGCCATTCAGCGTCCAACTAATGAATGACCCTCGAAAAAAGCCAATTTGTAGTTTTTTTAACACTTCAATTTGTGCCGTAAACCCCAAAAAGGCTCGACCAAAACCACAATCGAATTAGTGTCCCTTGTTCCGGAGATTAGAGGACTGTCCACCTCTTATCTTGGTCGTTCGTTATTTTATTGGCTTGTATAGAGTAAGTCGATAAACACGACGCATAATGGTCCATAATGAATCGTCGCGCGTCCGGGCCGCTGCGGCACGCCCGGCTACGCTGCGTACTCGCTACGACACGCTGCGGCGGGAACCAATCATAAAGGTTTTATTGGTATCGTCTCTGCATACCTGCGCTATAGCGTGGCTCTCTCTACACACAATATTTGTTGCATAAACAGATCATAAACCTGTCATCAGAACACAAAATATATATACCCTTTCAATAAAATGTAAATACGCAAAGTGGTTTCTAATTTTATTGCGTCTACAAGTTTAAATTTTTAAATATTTAGTAGAGGTACATAATAATTTTCGAATTTATCGATGAAATAATAAATTGACATCGATTTAATAAGTCCATCACGTCGTGACCTTTGGTATTTGGTTAATTAAATAACATTTTAAGCCATAAAAACTATTCTACGATTTCAATAATTTTACTGAGAGAATTTAGTTGATGTTTAGTGAATCAATTGATGTGATTTACCGAATGCCAATGAAAATATTTTTATATCCAAAAAGAATACCCGCAAGTCAAGTCTAATAATTTATTTTTATTATTATTTCCGTCACCGTCAAACCTGGCAAACTTCGGAGTAGGCTCGAGTTTATGTCACACTTTTGTAAATTTTATTTTCAAATATATTTTTCACTGCGCACATTACTCCATCTGTATAATATACTAGCTGTACCCAGCCACGCTTAGCAGTGGCACATTATGACGCCAAAATTAGATAAAAACAATCCCTGATGAAGATTATAAATATGTCATTGTAAAATTTCAGCTCGATTGGTGCAGAACATTTTGACTTTTTGAAGCGTACACAAACCAATATAACATTTTATACATAGAGATCCGTAGGTGTAAGTACACTTTTTAAAATTAATACTAACTTTCAATTAATTATTATTATAACAAAGTATTTGGTAATTGGATCTTCGAATCCTTTTTTGAACCCCATGAATATACTTGACTGTATCATTCAATTCCAATAATATATTAACAAAATGTTTACACTATAATACACTACGTTGATGCTAAATAATGACTTCTAATTACACAGTTTTCTGTGACCATTTTTTTACAATAATCAACAAAAAGAACTACAAAATGGACAGACAATGGCGACACAGACGATAATATATTTCCCACTCGGTGCCCAAATATAACGAGCTCAGTTAACATTATATTAATGAACACAAAATGATGTACAAACCGCGTAAAAGAGCTATTCATAAGGCGCATTAAAAGTGAATTAAAATGTCTGAAATGTCAAATTGCGAGGACTCATAGCTTATTAGTGGACCACCTAGGGCTTACTGTTACACCGATAGCATAAATTAGCAGCTGTAAGTACCTATATACTATCTTTTATGGCACGAATGTAAGGTTGTAACTAAAACTTTTTGAAGTGAAAACTTCGTTTGGCTTACCACAGACAGACTTTTCGTGGGCAGTGAATTGACTTTAAGCATCACGCTCGGGAATGCAAGAAATCTTCGGAGAAACTCGGGAGCATGGTCATTAGCCATCTAGAAATGCCGACGTATTTCTGGATGCTGACGCATTTCTAGATGGCCATGGTCATGACCACGCCCGCCGGTTTAACCCACGTAGTTTCCAAAGTGAGCTATCAAATTCTGAATTAGGTATAAGTTTTCACATCGCTCGCAGAACAGACAACCGATTGGGAAGAAAGGTTCTCGAGTGGCGACCACGAACCGGAAGACGCCGTGATGGACGGCCTCCCACTAGATGGACAGATGATTCACAAAGGTCGCTGGAAACCGCTGGTTGCAGGTTGCGCATGACCGATCGTTGTGGAAATCTAGGGGGAGGCATATGTTCAGCAGTGAACGTCTTGCGGCTGATGATGATGATGATGATGACTTCTATCGGCAGTTCTTATGACGGCCATTTTTTTATTTTATATGAGAAACTTGCGGCACTTCAGCTCAAGTGCCCCTGCTGCCTATCAAACTTTGGGCTAGCGCAAATGACAGGGCCCTAATATTCTAATCTTACTAACTGACTAGGTTTACATATGCAAATATGTAGAGCATACCTTAAATATTTGTCATACTCACTTACTGTACTCAACTCTAACTATATCTGGACTATATGTACCTCGTAACTATATTAACGTAATATGCTTTATATTGATGCTCTAATTAAAAATGTGTTTACTTCCATCTTAGAATCTAAAGCAGGACTTTACATAATTCAAGAATAACTTTTTACGCACGTAGACGCATGAATATACATGGGGTGTTTTTTTTTGACGTCAGAAATAAGTAAAAATACTATTAAAAAATCAGAAATATCAAATATACCATACGCCTTTTCATCAAACTGTCCATATCATAGCAACTGTCAATTGCATAGCATATTGAGCAAAATAAATTTTAATAAAAAAAATATTTTGTGAGCAATTTCCATCCCAGTAAAAATTAACGAGGTTCATCATATATTATCAAGGATGATAGTATCTAGGTATATGCACACACAAATTTAGATACCAACATTTTTTGACTCGAAATTCGGCTTTACATTACGCCACGGTGTAAAAGCAGTTCACATACCATGTTCCGCTATTCGGCTGTTCGTAAAATAGACGCTACACCATTAATGACTTCCTGCGTTTTTTCCTCGCCAATTATTTCTCTTGGATGAGCACTCGAAGACAACAAACTTTTTTCACATGAGACTCAAGTCTGTTTCAATTTTACCTCTATGGTGTAGTAGAATACACTTTTTGCGCTAACAGTTTATACAAGGTTGCACAGAACATTTGCGATAAACTTAAAGTGTCACATTCTATTCGTCACACAACTCAACACTAACTAGATACAAATTTAGATTTATATTTAGCTTATTTATGTACTTTAAAGCCAGATGGCTGATGTACCTAATACTTATTCAATTGTACTTACATACATACTTATGATACATAGAAATACCCAGACACAGTTTAAATATTGGTATTTATGATACTAAGTATCGTATATACTATACTTATTATATACTAGCTGAACCCGCTACTTCGTTCGCGTAAGCAGATGTTACTGACTTATACATTAATTGGAAGTATCGTGCGTTAAATATTTGGATAAGTAGTCATTGAAAAACCTTTGAGTTTGAGCGAATTTGTTTTTCCACACAAAAAAATATTTAATTTTATCATCTTTATTTTTCTTTTTTTAAGCAAAATCAAACACACTTAGTAAGGTTTCGTAGTATCGAACATAGCCGCAAGTGTTAAGTTTATAGGATTTTTTATAGGATACATTATGAAAAGTTTGAAGCTAATGTGCATGATCTGATACCTATTTACCTATTTCTTTTTATCCGCAAGCTGTTTTCTAACTGTTACCCGCGACTTCGCCGGCGTAAAATTTTGAACGAAGCCTGTGTGGAATCAAAATAATTAAAATTTTGAGTTTTAATGATATTCAAGCAAGTTGAACCCGTAAATCTAAGCCAAGTCCTAGTGAAATGTTAATGTATGAATTTAATCAAGAACGAAAGAATCCAAATTTGGCATCATAATCCTTTTAGCAGCAAAAACTTATTAGTACAATTTAGAATACCAGTAACGCCACCTAGTGATGAAAGAAAAATACATACCACAAAAGCAAAACATCGATTTAAATGGCCTTTAGTGCTTTTAGATTTAAACTGGCATTAGCGCCGTCTAATGAGAATATTATGTTGCTTGTTATTTTGATTGTGAACGCAAATCACCTATATTATCTACGCCAAAACGGGTGCATATATTTTTAATTTTTGGCTTTTACCTTACCATCACATCAAGTTCCTGACGAAAATATATGCTTAGATTAATATGGAGTTAAATGAAAATGTAGACTTATTAGTCCATGTGAAATTTTAGACTCTTAAACTATATGTGTTTCGTATGTCAACCCATATCGTTGTGCCGTTTTGACGTGATAGTTAATATTTGTTTCCTTAGGGCCCATGCTTCTTTTCAGGTTGATAGGTAATAAATACATAAATGTGGTATTTCAGACTATGAGTTATTTTTTTTCAATTTTCTACCTAATTTGCTTAGTCTTTCATACGTCACAGTAACCCATAAGTAACCGATTTGCTATTTCTGAGTTCAAACTACGTGTGTTTCGAATTCCATCCAAACATGTTCAGCCGTTCCAACGTTGTCCTGTTAATATTATGAATGTCACTGTTTGGATGTTTGTTACGTAATACATAGAGTACTCATACATTGGCAATGTTTAGCCTATGTGTTCTTCCAGACTAATCTAATTCTATTTCAAATTTCAACCCGATCACTTGATACGTTCCGCCATGATTAAAGCGGCAATAGAAATACATAATCTGCGAAAATTTCAACTGTCTAGCTATCACCGTTCTTGAGATACAGCCTGGTGACAGACGGACGGACGGACGGACAGCGAAGTCTCAGTAATAGGGTCCCGTTTTTACCCTTTGTGTACGGAACCCTAACAACGGTCTGCTTCGGTCACCGAAGCTTGTTGAACACTACCTTTAAATTTTAAACAGTATTTAGATTGAAATAATACGTTTTCTAATAAGTTACGGCTGGTCTAGTAAGTTACAGCTGACCTAGTCGGGAGAACGGCGACTGTCGATCCGGAGACCCAGGGTTCAAAACCACGCGCACCACTATCTTTTCAGAGTCATGTTCGTAATGCCGGTAATTAAAACGGTGAAGGAAAACACCGTGAAGAAACCGAAATCTACCTATAATCTAAGTTCTTAGTCATATGTCATCCACCAACCGACACTTGGCCAGCGTAGTGGATTATAGCCTTGTCTCTCTCCTTGCGAGAGAAGGCCCCGACCCCCAGCAATGGGAACATTTGTAATGGGTTGTTTATGCTGCTACTTATTATGATGATATGTTTTCTCCAAAATACAAAAATCGACTTCAATGACAGGTAATTTAATTCTGTCATTCGACAAAATTTTATAGGAAGGTATAAATATGTCGTAAAGATAAATTTAAGCTGTTTTTTTTAATTATTTTTTTTTAATTTTAGTTATTTGTTGATATTTGAAAAACTACCTCCCTGTTTTCGATATCTAAGATCACCTCAGAAGTATTTTCTACCAAACAAAAAAGGAATTATCAAAATCAACTAACAATTTGCGGAGTTATCGCGTAAAATAAAACCAAATAAAAAAAGATGCAACCCGATTGAGAACATCCTCCTTGCTTGAAGTCGATTATAACCGAATGATGTTTGTTTTCCACACAAAAAATATATTTTTGACAATTATTTTGTCATCCAAGACGACGCGACGCGATCACGTGGGCACTTTCTAGAATCTAGAATCTAGATATTCTGTGGATCGTCTGTGATACACAGAATACTTAGAAGTTAGTATGTATCGAACGCGCCGCGCGTGTCGTTATTATTTAATGTTTATGTAATTTCCGAACCAACAGACCGATATTGTTCAAATTTTGACGGGACAACACAAAAAATGTGTTCTTTCTAACAAAAAAAGAATTAATGAAATTAAACAACGCAAACAGGAGTTACAACCAAATTCACATTCTGACTTTCACCCTCTCCCGCAAGAAAACCGAATTGAATCAGTAGTTTCGGCGTGATGCGTGATCCCTATACAGAAAGACAGACAGACAGACAGACAGACAGACAGACAGACAGACATGAAAGAAAAAAAATGCAGTTTCGCCATCAGTATCGACTATGGAGTGCCCCAAAAAAAATTTTTTCAAAATATCTTCAATGTACAGAATTCGACCCGTTACAGTTTTATTATAAGTATAGATATATTGGGGTAACGTCTCTATTCTACGAATAACCTAAGCATTACCCAGCCAGATTATTAAATGTTGTAACAAGCGATACTAAATATTCAGGCCGCCTAGTTAAAAGGTACTATTTAGCAAACAGGTTAGGAAATTATTGGCTGGCCTGTTGACATAGTTAGTAGTAAGCCTGCGAAGCCGTGGGTCGTTGGTTCGATCCCCACCCAGTGCAAATATTTGTGTGCTAAATACAAATATTTGTAATATTTGTGTGATGAATACAAATATTTGTACTGTGCCTAAGTGTTTTCTATGTTTAATTAGTATGTATTTAAAAATGTATAAACGACAGTCGCCGTTCCCCGACTAGACTAGCAGTAACTTTAGGAATTTCATGCTTTAGAACAATCCACTGTAAGATTTGTTCAACAATCCTCTTCACATAGTAGCTACACGTTTCTGCGTAATACATTATAACTTTAGTTTGGTTTTTGTTGTCGGCTAGTTTTGTTCGTCAGTAATTTAATAGACAGAATTATGTTTGACAGTGTACGTGACCACCGATGTACTCGATGATGTGGGGAGCCCGGGAGCTCCGGACTGTTCGACGGTCACGGTACCTCTTCGACCGGGCTTCGCTCATGAAGTGTGGCTGTTAGTGCGGTCTTGACTGAGCGCACCATTCTCTCCCATGCACCCCCCATAAATGGGGCTCCAGGAGGCAAGAATCTCCAGGAGATGGTCCTCTTCGCCGCTTCCGTGGCCGTCGCGTCGTCGATCGCCTTTCTGAGTTCTCGATCGGCACCCCTCAGGTTCGTTCCGTTGTCCGACCATATCTCGCTCGGACAGCCGCGGCGAGCGATCATTCTTCGCAGGGCCATGATCGCCGAATCTGTGCTGAGCGACGCTGCCATCTCTAGGTGTACCGCCCTCGTAGTGAGACAAGTGAAAATAGCGACGTAACGCTTCTGGCGCGTGCGTCCTACTGTCACGTTCAGTGGGCCGAAGTAGTCCACGCCAGTGAAGGTGAACGGTCGCTTATGGTGGGCTAAGCGACACGGCGGTAGGTCACCCGTTCTCGGATGCGGCGGCTGGCGGGTCTTCATACGGCAGACGAAGCATTGTTTCACGACGGTGCGTATCACGGGGCGCAGGCGCAGAATCCAGTACTGTTGTCGACACTCGTTCAATGTGGCCTCGATACCGGAGTGATGAATCTGTTTATGGATGTGTTTTATCCATAACTTCACGGTAGGATGATCGCCGTCCAATATTAGAGGCCTCTTCACTGTATCGGACGCCTCGACTGCGTTAATGCGGCTTCTTAGTCGTAGCGCGCCGTCGATGTATTCTATGCTCAATTGACGAAGTCGACTATCTTTCTTGATACTATGTTCTTTCTTGATGTTTTCTATCTCTTCTGTAAACGATTCGTGTTGTGAAGAGCGCATAAGTAACTCCTCAGCTGTTCGTAAAAGCTCGGCTGTCATTGGGTGAAATTTTCTATCTTCTATCTCTTTCTCTCTTATGTGTTTCGGCGATGTGTTATTTTCCTTTTGACTTTTCACCCATTCTGGGTCATTTTCATTGTTTTTCTTCGTCTTTTTGTAGTGTACGCTGTGCGTTTTGACTTTACACAGCTGTATAAACTGTAGGACTCGGGCTGTCGCGTGTCGAAGTCGTTCCCAGTTGGAGAATCGCGAAGTTACAGGAAGTCCCTCAGATAGACATAACTTGCGTTTTTCGTATGTTGTTATGTTGTTAGTTCTCTCTTCGCCCGTATCGGCTGGCGCTGCAATCGGTTGTGTGTATTCTGTTATTGACTTTGGGGCGTGTTCGGCGTAGCCCTTTTCGATGAGAGCTTCCATCTGTTCTGTGTACTTCTGCTTCAAACATGGGTTGCGGTCGAGCTTCTGTTCTATGCCGTGTAGTCGTTTCAAGGCGTTTTCATAGTTGTTAGGTAAAACGACGTCTTCTTTCTTCCAGAGTAGCGAAGTTTGGTATCTTCCTTCTTCTGTGTGGACTGTATTTTCTGTTAAGATACGTAGGGCTTGCTCTTCTGGATCTGTCTTCGGCTTCTTCGGCGCTAAGCAGAGCGCGTCCATGTTGAAGTAGTCTCTCATCATCTTCTCTGTATTTTCCTCTTGCTGTTTGACATCGATGTTTTCCGTCATATGCGATATGAAATGTACTGTATGGCCGAGGGTGCGTGTGTGGCCCCCGTGTAGTACCCAACCCAGTGACGTGAGTGATGCCACCGGTTGGTCTCTGCGGCCTCTTCTTGTTCGCGTTGCCACCAGGATATGCCAGTTATCTTGACCGATGAGCACGCGCGGCTTCGCTTCATCGTAGGCGAGGAGGCTGCTGATGTCTCGCAGGTGTTGACAATTTTCTATAAGTTTTCTCGGAACTTCTTGCGTAGACACTCGCAGATTGGTGACTGTTCTCGCTTGTATGCGTTGTTCTCTGATTCGGCCCTCGTACGATGAAGTCGACTCTTCTTGATGATGTTTCTGTTGTTTTCAAACTGTTGATGGCTTCGATGCGCAGCGGGTCTATAGGTCCCGTCGCGCCGATCTTCTCGCATATACTGTTGTCGATGAGTGTCACCGTCGAGCCGTCGTCTAGAAGGGCGTAGGTATCGACGGTCGCTGTTGGCCCTTTGACCTGGATCGGGATGATTTTCAAGAAGGACTGTTTGTTAGTCCCGGTCCAGGCGGAGTTGATGACCTCTGTCTGTTGTTTCTCGCTGACCTCTTCTGTTTTCTTTGTTCTTCCGACGTGAAGGAGCTTGTTATGTGTATATTTACAGCCGTCGACACCGCAGGTTCTCGGTCGGCAGCTGTGCGTTTTGTTTCTGAAGCGTAGACAACGGAAACATAGACGTTTCTCTTTGGCGATGTCCCATCTCTCGTTCCCGTCGGCTGTCTTGAACTTCTCGCATTCTGTAGTGAGGTGACTCGAACTATCGCAGACGGCACACTTCGACGACTGTTGTTTCTCGAAGACTGAGTGCACGTTCTGTGCTCTTCTATGTTGCTGAGTGGGCTGTGATTGGGGACCCACCGACTCGGGCTGTGCATATGGACCGCACAGCTCAGCTTCTCTCTTCAAAAACTTCTCGAACTTGATTAAGTCTGGATCTTGTTTGAGTTGTAGCGCTGCGAAGTCGTAGTATCTGTAGCGCAGCGTCGGCGTGAGCTTCTCGACCATGATCTTGGTGACTTCTGGGTTGTAGAGATAGTGTATGCAGTTCAGAGCTCGAAGTGTAGACACGGCGTTCGTGACTTTGCTTGAGAAAATGCAAATGTCACGTGGCGACTCGGTGAGGCGAGACAGAGACTTAAGATTGTCTATCTCTGTCGTGGCGATGACTTCAGGTCTTCCGAATCTGGACTGCAGCACCTTCATGACTTCTGTTGACTCGGCGTTACTGATAAGCAGCCCTTCTACTGCTTCCTTCGCTCTTCCTTTTAAGTTTCTTCTTAATCTGTTCAGGTTCTCGATGTTGGTGAAGGTGTCCATTGTCTCGAAGAAGGCGGCTCGGAATGATAACCACTCTTGATGGTGACCGCTGAAGAATGGTAGCTCGACGTACTTGGGTTGACGCGCAGCTTTGACGGCCTGTGTGATAGCCGACGCAAGCTGTGAGATGTCGGACTGGACGCCGGCTCCCGCCGGTGTTGAAAGTACTTGCGGTTGTTCAGGCTTCTGATCTTCGAGGTCTAGCTTCTCTGTCGTCGGCGGCGGCTTCTCGGTCTGGTTCAACCAAGTATCGACGCGCTCGTCGGCTTCTGTCTTCGAATACACGGAGATGTCGTCGTCGGAGTCTTCCGCCTCTAGGGCGGCTAGGCGGGCCTCGGCCAGCTTGACTTGCTGGCGAGCGAGCTCTTCCTTGGCTCGTGCTATTCTCGCGGCTCGGTTTGACCGCGTGCTCGGTGACGCGTGCTGGGTGACGCGGTTGACGGCGGGGGCACGTCGCGCGGCTCTGCACGACGTGTCTCTGCCTCGGCTTCTATGACTATAGGCTCGGCGTTGCTGACCGTCGCACTGGCGCCTCGCTCGGCAGATGGCAAGGCGCCCTGTAGGGGCGTTGATGTAGTAGCAGGCTTCTGTGCTGTTGCTGAAGATGTAGCTGCGCGCGCGGTGATGAGTGTGTCGCTCGATGAAGTGTGGAAAGGGTCCAGGTTCTCGGGAATGATCACCCGGCCCTTTCCCGTAGATCTTGTGATCGGCATGGCGAGCGCTGCGCAGTAACTTGACGTCCTCAGATCCGGCGGCGAAGGACCACGATGTACGTGACCACCGATGTACTCGATGATGTGCGGAGCCCGGGAGCTCCGGACTGTTCGACGGTCACGTAGTTAGCTGTAGGACTGGATTGGAGGACAAAGTCAATTTCTTGTTTTCAGGTGTTTACTTGAAGCTTGCTGGCAGGTTACTACATAACAATTTTCGTTTCGTTCTATATTTATACTAAATCCGCGAAAGATGAACCAGGGCTCTGATTGGCGGGCCAATGGCAGCGCGAGAATAAACTATTGGCATCCTGCTCTGTGCGTCCCTCTCGCACACATAGAGGTACTGCGCTGCCTTACCTGAATGAGAGCCCCGGCCCACTTTTGATTTAATTTTACTCTAAAATACGGACAAACAAAACTTAATTAACAAAGTTAAAACTCATATCTTATAACTATATCTTCATTCCATAGCGCCGTCCTGCACAGACAGTCACTTAATTGTCTCTGACTTGCTGATTCAATGAGTTAGATTTCAAATTAGAGCGACCATCTGTGGAGCACAAACTTGTATTTTAGTTGGTCAACATTTGATAAATTATGTGAAATTTCGATCAGTCATTTTGGAAAGTCAATGAGTCCATCAAAATATCTGAGCAAAGAAAATTTACTTCAGTTATTTATTATCTTTTTGATTTTTTATACATTTTAATAGCCTAGCGGGGTCTAGTCAGGAGAACGGTAACTGTCTGTCCGGAGCCCTTAGTTCGAATCCCATGCGCACCACTGACTTTTCGAAATCATGTGCGTAATGCCGCTAATTTAAAATGGCAAAGAAATGCATTGTGAGAAAACCGATATGTTCCTAGTATGTTTCGAGGTCATATGCCATCTACCAACCCGCACTAGAACAGTGTGGTGAAATATTGACTAGACCACGGTGGGCTAGACTCACTAGAGTGGACTCACTTCTTGGTGGAAAAGGTCCGAAATCCCATTTCAAATGCCGCCTCATCTATCTGTGTACCTATATGCCGCAGCCGGTTCGTATAATCCGCTGTATTACATTACGGCTAGCCGTTTTGAAAACCAGGGCCGTTTTGTAAAGCGGCGGTTTGACGATTAGCCAGATTGAAAGCGGCTGATTTAAAAACAGCCGGAATGTGTTCGACGCCATACGTCATTCAAAACGTAATGTAATAAAGTGAAAGAGTAGCCGCCGCTTTGACAATTTTTAGTTCCGATTCTTTACACTCATGGCGCTGTCTGACATAACAACAACATGGCGTTGAAAATAGTACGTGTGTTGCTAAATTGCTACGGTGACTGTGGATTCTGGTTTTCGGCGGAATCCTACACAATATTATTGGGGTGGTTTACCACTGTCCACCTTGCTAAAACTAAATCGGACCGGGTAGGTTAGGAAGAACCCAGATCCGACTCGGAGCACCCCGATTCCACCTAGTCTGGTCGCTACTACCCCTAGAGTGTATATAAAAAATGCGCGAGCCAGAAGCTCAAGGGAGGTCCTGAGTGGAGCGAGCCATGCGAGGCCGATCGCAACGAAGGGAGGTGGCGAGCGAAGCGAGCCGGCGACCTCCGTAGTGTAGCGTAGGCCGAGTATGGAGAAGCGACACTCAGGGCTGACCGCAGAGCTTCTGGCGGGAGCCCACCCGGAGTCAAATCTCAATTATGACCCTTGTCTAAGTGCACCATATTTCTTAGGTGTACCATCACCAATATCAAGTTAGGGGCTTTCAAGTTTTATCTGAGAGGTATGATGTTTAAAAAAAAAGTGTAAGAAATATGGCAAAAGATAATCTGTCAGCTTTTTCTGATTATTATTATACAATTAATTTTCATTGTTTATTTTATAGGTATGGTCACCCTACAATTTAAGCAGTAGTACAATGCGGCTAAGCGTTGGCCGCCGTATTGAAGAACGTATCGCAATGACAATGCGGCTAATCGTTGAACCGCCGCATTACAAAACGGCCCTGTTTTTCAAAACGGTTAGCCTATTCCTATTATTATTTTGGTGTGTCAATAGAGTTTATATATATCTACATATATTTCACAGTATAGATATACTAGTTTAGTTAGTTCGTCCTTGATTTTAACGGTGAAAAAAACACATAAATGTCATAAGAAAGAACTATTTTCGAGGACATGTATCAACAAGACTGATTTGACCAGTGTGGTTGATTAAAGGTTAAAGTTTATCTTTGTGAGAGAAGGGTCTGAGTCCCAGCATTGGGATCATACAATGGGCTATGTGTGCAATAATTGAAATAGGAAGAAACGAAGAAGCTAAACGATAAATTTCATCATCGTTGTATGTTGTGTCCCTTTTAGTTGGCAAACGTTGAATGTTATTATTCGTATGTACAGCTGTTTACAATTGTTTTTTATGAATCTAAAACGCTGTTGTAAACGTTTGTAGCTTTTTTAAACTAGGTATTAAAAGTTTACCCTTTTACTACATCTCGCCTGATGTTAAGTGATGATGCGATTTACAATGAAAGCCATGAAACATGCTTGAAAAAAAATAGATTCCCTCTAGACTTGAAGACGACAGAAAGGTACTTAGGTTACCCATTCCATAACCAAGATGTTCTTGTCACACAAGTAGAGTCAAACCTTCTCTTATGAGTCTTTGGATCATCAACCAGGTCTCATAAAACTCGGTAAAAACATAACACGTACGCTAGGAAAGTTCAGAAATGATCCTCTGTCATCCAACAGATAATTTCAAACAATAGACTATCTAAACAATTGTTTGTTATCGGAAAACACAGTAAATGAATTATAATAAAATCGTGGCGGCGTACAAATGTGTTGAACGTGTCCTCGCCTACGCCGCGTGCTTCTTTCAACACTTATATTAACTAATTTTATTGTATCCGGAGATAAACTGTACGAATCCCGGCGCTTTTATACAAACAAACATTCTACAATTTACATGTTTTAAATTCAAAATGAGTCATACTTGATTTGGTCACACTCACAAAGTAATTCCTCCAAGTTATACTTTTTATTACTATTATGTGCCGATGCCCTGTAGGTATTTTATGCAAAGAAGTTTTTAAAGTTATGTCATCTTATATGAGTAATCTAACTGTATTTCAATTTTCAACCCAATCCTTTCAGTCGTTCCGATGTGATTGAGCAACAAACATGAAAATATTTAAAACTAAACTTTCAATTTTAAAACATTCATTAGATTCTAAACTATCTCTGTACCAAATTTCAGTCGTTTATAAATAGAACAAGAACGAAAATCCATACGAACATTCGAAATTATATAATTAGAAGGACAGACCGCAGTTTTTATATTTCTCGCAGCACTTATTATTTATTAACTAAAACTACTTATTATTCCATCCTAGTGGTACAAGTATATACTATAGGACATAAAACATAATGGTCTAAAAATAGGTAGATTTAGTATAGGATAGGAGTAGATTTAAACCACATTCACACGAGTGGCTGGTCACATAATTAAGTGTACTTTTTTTTAAATTCAAATAGAGAACAATCCTCTGACTTTAAGGCCTTTAAAATGATATTGAGGTTTCTAACATATATTTTTTTCCAAGGTGATAAAATGTCCCCAACCCCCTGCTGTAACTTCTAAAATAAGAGAATGACAAAACTAAAAAAAATATGATGTACAATACCATGTAAACTTTCAACGAACACACTGATTAAAACACTGATTAAAGTAACAGCGAACTACAAGTACTTTTATATTATGTTACTTTCTGTTACGAGTGATTGTTTCACATAAAAACGTGGGCTTAAAATAAAATTGGGGACTTAAATAAAATTTTGTGAAAATAATTTGTCGTAGTTTACATACGTAAAGTATTATTATTTTAATTTCAGTAATTACTTGGTACTTAATACATACTTATTTTAATATTGATCTTACTTACTTATTACCTTTTTTTTTGTTTGCCTTTTTCCAATACTCACTTCCTTTTTCACTTTATGGTACCTACCATAAAGTGTTTCCTATGCAAAAAAAAGAGTTCTTTTTCCACGGTTGTGTAGTATATGTGATGTTTCTGACTATAATCTTTCGATGATCCAAATCCCACTCAAAATGTATCTGTCATTAGCAGCGTCCCGTGGTTTTACTCAAAGACTTCCCGTTCCTGTAACTTTCTAGTAATAAAAAATTGGTTGCCTGTAAAGTCGGTATACGGGCGAAAGTTTTACGTGACAACGACTTTGAGTGGTAAATTAATTTTACGGAAGGGACGCGTGCCTTTCACTTTTTATGTCTGTCTCTCTCGCTCTTAGGCGGGCTAACCATGCCCGAGTGGAAGGGACGCGTGCCTCTCACTCGCTCTCGTTGTGAGCGCATAACGTGAGCGGAGCGTAACGCAGTTTCTTGAAGTGTCACCCGCCAAACCAATTTATAAGACGTTGTCACGTCAAAATACATATATGTGAGTTTTCAGGGTGTAACTGTGTTCAAATTTTCAACCTGATCCGTTCGGGCGTTCTGACGTAAAAACGAGTACCTATGCTCTAAACATACAAACATCGAAATGTATAATACTTAATTCAGAAGTAAAGGACTGCCCTAACGTAGTAAGGGCACATACAGGTTTATAATTTAATTCCAACTATAGAAAATGACATTAAATAAATTCAAGGCAATTTGTAATCGCAATAAATGGCAAATAATTACGGTAATTGTTCGCCACATTATAATGATACCTATAGGTATCATCGCATACGACTTGTTTGTGAAATTATTTGTGATGCAGTGCTGAATGCACGTTCGCTTAAGCATTTAAGGGTGGGTGAAACCACAGGTAATTATGCTTATTATGGGGGAACAAGACTAAAACGACATGCGGTTGACTTGAAATGCTCCTGTCAAAATAATGACGAGGACCATTTGGTGGCAGTTAGTGCAAGTGGAAATAAATGTAGGCTCTAAAAACTGGGCCTATGTAACAAGAGGAAGTTTATTTTAAAACCGTTTTTTTTCAAACGAGGAAAAAGTTTAAATTGTTAATATTCTATTGTTATTATAGTAGACTGCAGGCCCGTGAACAAAATGTATGGGTCATCTGATACAGCAGGAGACCTATGTAGGATGATAGAAGGGTATAAAGTAATAAGATTGAGCACTATGCCATCACTTGTAAGCTGTCCAACTGAGTGCTGTTGAAGAGGGGGGGTTCTAAACCTCGATCATTTCTCCTTGTTGCATGATTTTTGTACGGCATTGCGAAACAATGTATTAGAAGAGGTATTAAAACTGTATGGAACCAAAGCCGAACATAATCAAATGACCAAACTTACTCTGTAAATCGTCGGAAAATCATGAATTTTTTTCACAAACTAACTATAAGAATTTTAAAATTTATAATTTTTATAGTTTCAATACCTCTTCTAATCTATTATTCCGCAACGCCGTACAAAAATCATGCGACAACGAGAAATGATCGAGGTTTAGAACCCCCTCTTCAAGAGCACTCAGTTGGACAGCTTACAAGTGACGGCATAGTGCTCAATATTATTACTTTATACCCTTCTATCATCCTACATAGGTCTCCTGCTGTATCAGATGACCCATAAATTTTGTTCACGGGCCTGCGGTCTATAGGTATGCCAGTCTTTCACCTCTAATCGGACAAGAAGTAGGTATACCTAAGTACCATCAAAAATTTCCGAATGACAGATGTACCTACTGTTATTCATATTCAAAAGAGTTTTAATTTAATCTCCTTCAAAGGTGGTGAGGTGGTTTTTTATTATTTGCGACACTCGTAACCTTATTTAAGAACGACGGTTTAGATTTTCCAAAACATGATTCTCTTTACAAACAACCACGGATATCCGTGAAAACAACTGACGCCATCTTGTGTGAATGACATCATCGTTAACTATAATTAATTAAAATATATTAAATAATACTCGTACTAACAATTAGAATTCTGAAGAGTAAGATAACATTAACAATATTTCGAAAAATAGTGGCTCTGTAAACGATTTCAAAGTCAAAACAGATTTTTATTTTGTTTTTTTATCCAACATATATATTTCTCAGGGGCGGGAATCGAAACCACGACCTTAGACTAAGTAAGCTTGGTATGTATTAAGTAAACTAGTTAATTAACAAGTTATATACTTACCATACCATACCATACCATGCCCTGTAATTTCACTGAAACATTGCCCTTCAAACCGGACCACAGTAATGTTTGCAGATTACTGATTGGCGGTATTGGCGGTAGAATAACTCATTATTCTCAAAAAAATATTATTCTACAAGAAAATTCATTCCCTTAAACAACAATTGACACGATCTTACGTCAATTACGTTTGAAATAGCTCAGCATATGTTTCTACAGCTGTATTATCCTGGCTGGTGAACACGTCTGTGCAAATTAATACTAGCCAGCGTACGTGACCACGATGCTAGTAATCTTTACTAACATTACAAGAAATGTTTGTTTATTTGTTTGTTCGTCGCCGATAAACTGACAATTAAAATATATCACTGTAAACTATCGTAAGCTCTATCGTTCATTTTCCGAAACATGATAGACATAATAATATGACAACTTTTCTTGTGCCGTAATTTTCACATTATAATTTTTTTATAACAAGTTCGATGCATCATTTTTATGTAAGGTTTAGAATCACTCACTGAGCAACTGAGCATAAAATCACAACATGCTGACAGATTCGGGTGGAGCTTCAAGCGCCATCTTGAAAAACTGATTTTGGGCGATATCTCGGAAGCTACACGCTTTATGGCAAGAATCATGGGAATCATTATTATTGTAAAATTAAATTTCGCATCTTTTTTTTTTTGTAAATCTAACTGTTTTGTATTTATGACTCATTCAATGATAGCAATAAATACATAAAACAAATTAATTCGGTTCCTAGTAGCATAACTATTATATTAACTCTAGTAGTAACCTAGTCAATTTGCCATTTTTGGCGTGACAACGTCTATGAATGATGAACGCTGGCTGCATGCACGAAAAGGCATGACTCATTGTCCCGTTACCCTCATTGTCCCATAACGCTCACTGTCCCGTTACGTTATTTATTAAATCCGATATTATTTAAAGTACTTATTTTTTTATTATTAAAAAAAGTAGCGTCGGTCGGCGGGTGCAGTAATAATAATATAGGTTTTGTTACGGTTGACAAAAAATGATAGTGTTTCATTTAGTGTGATTATAGATATTTCATTACAGTTTATTTTTATGAAAACTTATTCAGTTAGTTACAAGCTATTTACAAATTATTGGATTTAATATCTTAAGAAGTACCTACATTGTCTTTATTAAACTAAACTAAAAATATTTTTTTTTAATTTTAACAATTATTGATCAGCATTTTCTTAATCTACAATTACCCAATGGCTGATTGTATTTTGTAGTAAAGGTAGTATTTGCAACAGTAGCGAAGAGCCATCCATCTGTCTATGTGAACAAAATTGAAATGTCTGTTTGTAATTCCAAAGTTTTCTCTAAATGTACAGGAAAGTATATCTATGGTATATAGTTACACAAAAAAGTGAAATCAGCACCAACAGACGCAATATTAAAAAATAAATATGTACATTACCGGAATATATGTAATAAAATTATTAAATATCTGAAAACTGAATACTATAAAAATAAACTTAGTAATAATAAAGGAAATTTAAAAGAAACTTGGAGGGTCATAAAAGATGCATGCAATTTAAAACAAATTAAGTCTCATGCAAATGATCTCTTGAATAGTCAACGTAACCCTATTAATGCCTTAAATATTGTTAACTCTTTTTTCACGTCAATTGGTGGTAAACTTGCAGAAACTACACTAAAAAGAATGAATAAAACAGAAAAAGCTTTGGCAACTCTAGCTAAAGAAAATAATACTCCAGTCAATTCGATGTCTTTCTCGCTTACTGACCCTGTAGAAGTCAAAAAAGTTATCTTTGGAATGAAAACTCATAGTGCACCAGGTTGGGATAACATTTCTGCGAATATCTTGAAAAAATTCATTGGGTTTCTGGCTGAGCCTATTGCATTTATTTGCAACCTCAGTTTTGAAAGTGGGATTTTTCCGGATATTTATAAACAGGCCATCGTTTGTCCAGTGTACAAGTCCGGGGATAAAAGTGATCCCTCGAACTATAGGCCGATCTCACTTTTACCAACTCTATCAAAAGTTTTAGAAAAACTAGTCAAGAAAAGGATGATGATATACCTGAAAAAGAATAACATGTTGCACAAAACCAGTATGGCTTTAGAGAGAACAGATCAACCGAAGATGCAGTTTTGACATTGAGTTCGTTGATTACGTCTTACATGGATAAGAAACATAAATGTGTCGGGCTATTCTTAGATCTCCAGAAAGCGTTCGACACAGTTTCAATTCCAATACTGCTAAAGAGACTGGAAAATATGGGTGTACGAGGTTTAGTGCTGAACTGGTTTACCAGTTACCTTTCTAACCGAAGCCAAAAAGTTCGCGTGGGTGGTCATGAGAGTGATAAATTGTACTGTAGCTATGGCGTACCTCAGGGAAGTACATTAGGACCGATGCTTTTCCTTGTTTACATAAACAAATTGTGTAGCACTAGAATACCTGGCCTAGATTTGTTTATGTTTGCTGATGACACAGTTCTTCTCTGTCACGAGAAAAACTGGCATAAAGTCAAAGAATTGGTAGAGAAAAGCCTGTCAGTTGTGACGCTGTGGTTAGAGGACAACCTATTGACCCTAAACACAAATAAAACAAAATATATATGTTTTAGCAAAACTATAATTGGAGCCCTGAAAAACGATTTTGAAATTAAAATTCATACATTCCCTTGTAACCGTAGTTCGCTTTTGTCTAAGAGTGCAAATGTCTGCAATTGCTCTGCTTTATTGCGTGTAAACTCAATAAAATATCTTGGTGTAATAGTAGACGAAAAACTGATTTGGGACAAACACATTATTTCATTGGCTTCAAAAATAAGAAAACTGATGTTTGTTTTTAAAAATCTCAGAAATATAGCTGAAGTAAAACTTATAACAGAAACATACAAAGCCTTGTGTGAGTGTGTCATCAGATATTGTATATGTGTATGGGGGAGTGCGAATAAAACCCATCTCATTACAGTTGAACGTGCTCAAAGGTCAGTTTTAAAGGTGATGATGCACCTTCCCTTTAGACACTCTACCACGGATCTATATGATTTAGTAAACGTTTTGTCTGTAAGAAAACTATTTATCTATGAATGTATTCGACGTTATCATAAAGGAATTGTAGTTCAACAGTTCGATAGTAGTGATACGATTTCAAGGAAATTTTATATCCGTGCTATTCCCTTGGTTAGTACAAGGTTTGCTCAAAAACAATATACGGTTGTCTCTATTAAACTATACAGGGAAATAAATAAGCATGTCAGTGTTGACAAATTAACAGACAGGGAACTTAAAAAAACTATACTTACTTGGCTTAAAAAATATGACTATAAGCAAACAGAAAGCATGCTAGAAAGTTTCTATACTTAACTATCCATACTAATATTATAAATGCGAAAGTAACTCTGTCTGTCTGTCTGTCTGTCTGTCTGTCTGTCTGTCTGTCCGTCTTTACCGCCTAAACGAACCAACAGATTTTGATGAAATTTGATACATAGATAAAATAGATCCCGAGAAAGGACATAGGCTACTTTTTGTTCCGAAAAAAGGGATGAAAGGGTTAAAATAAGGGATGAAAGTTTATATGGAAAACTTCGTCATTGTTGAAGAACTATGAAACTTTACGTCTAGATATTTAACACGAAACCATAAAATGTATGTTTTAACAGTTTTGTAGTTTTGAACTGTACCTACGAGGGTGGAATTGGGTTTTTTTTATTTATTTATTATTATTTATTCTTGGGTCAAATTTAGTAATTCAAATTTCACCCTCTTCCTGTCAACCGATTAATCTGAAATGTTGTATACACTTTGGATTTTGATGACAATACAATTATGTTTATTCATTATCATTATAAATTCAAGATGGCCGCCGCTACGAAATGGCGGATAATTTATGTTTTATTAATCCCATCAATATGGGTATCAAATGAAAGGGCTCAACAAGCAGAATACAATATACTATAAAAAATTGAAATCCAAGATGGCGGCCGCTACAAGATAAGATAAGATAAGATAAGATAGCATTTATTGACATATTAAAAAACATACATTAGAATTAGTAACAAATTTCATTAGAAACTAATTGCTGAACATAGTATTAATATATCTCGTCATTTGCAAAAAATATAATGTCATTGAAAATATAAAATAATGTACATCACAAAATTAATAAAATGCTGTATAGGGGCATTATTGTTACTATCTATTATAATGAATACTGTTACTATCTAAATTTAATTATTCTATTAAAATAATATCTATATATTATTGTGGTAATATAAGTACCTAGGCACGTACAGTCTTACATAGCCAATTGCTCGTAAGCGTCATAGAAACATCAATACTACTCGTAGTTAAAATTTAAATATTCACCTATGCTGTACAAAGTCCTCTGGATTAAAAGCTGTTTGATCTTTCCTTCAAATATTAATTTGCTCGAGATGGTTTTAATACTTTCCGGCAAATGATTGTATAAAACTCTACCAAAGTGAATGGGCAGCTTCTTTGCAAATGCAAGTCTGTATGGTATCGGCTGCAACATTATCCGCGTACGTCCTGATCGCCGATCTTTTGTTTCAGTCAATGAATATTTTCTATATTGTCCCTGGTGTACTTGAGAGCTTCAAATATATAGAGTGCAACCGATGTCATAATTTTTGCTTCTATAATGTTCTCGGCAACTCTCCTTAAACTTTGCATTGACTAGGACGCGTATGGCACGCTTCTGCATTTTCAAAATACGTTGGGAGTCACCGGAACAACCCCAGAAAACTATACCATAAGCCATAATCGAATGAACATAAGCATAATATGTCTCTTTCAAACTTTCCGGAGACGTGATTTTCTTCAGCTGTTTTAATGCGTATGTGGCCCTGGCCATTTTCTTACAAGTTTCCTCTATATGATTCTTCCAGCTTAATGCAGGGTCTAGTACAAAACCTAACAATTTTACTGCGTTCGTGCTCATGATCTCAGTTTCATTTAATAACTTCACAGGTAAGATCCTTTGGTTATGGGCTTTAAGATTAAAGAACATAATGTTTGTTTTATCCGCATTTAAATGTAACCCATTAATTCCAAACCAATAATTGAGTTTTGAGAGAGTTGCTCTGATTTTTGTAATTAGCTCTTCAATAGAGCTAGCCTTTAAAATTATCGTGGTGTCGTCTGCATATTGAATAATTCTTCCGTCTATTTCCAGCATCGATATATCATTGACGAAAATAAAAAAGGATATTTCCGAGCGCCGATCCTTGAGGAACGCCTGTGTTGATACAATGAGGGTTGGATTTTGTCGTTTATTATCGATTTTTATCTCCACCGTTTGTTCCCTGTTCAATAAGAAAGATTTTATTAAGGCCAAGCTCTCGTCCTTAAATCCGTAGATTGTGAGCTTTCTAACAAAAGTTCGTGATTTATAGAGTCAAACGCTTTAGATAAATCTAAGCAAATTGTGGCTACTTTTAATTTACTCTCCAGACCCCTACAACATTTTCGACGAGAGCACGAACTGCAGAAATTGTAGAGCGGCCAATCCTATATGCATGTTGTGTGTCGGCGATCACCGTATGCCGACTAAAATAGGCCATTATATTCTGTGCCATTAGGGATTCAATGAGTTTCGAGATAGTCGGTACAATTGTAATAGGTCTGTAGTTATTGACGGATGACTTTTCACCTTTGCCTTTATATAGCGGTGTCAATCTTGATTTTTCAGAAAGTCGGGATAATTGCTAGACTGGAGAATATTATTTATTAAGTATGTGAAATGATCTTTGAGATTAAATAAAACGCTGAATAAGAAATTGCCAGACACATCGTAGATATCCTTTGTATCAGACTTTTTATTTTTATTTTTGCTAAATTTAGAACTTGCGTAGAAGTAACAGTGTCAAATTGAAAATTGTATTGGTCTTGAACTCTCTTTTCAGAAATAACACTGCTGCTTCCACATCGGGAGGATTTTAATGCTCAAATTGTTTGATGTTAAAACAAGGTATCTATTAATATGTTCAGCAATTTCGTCTTCGGGTACCGTTACGTTACTCGCACTATCTACAAGGGACCAATCCCATTTCTTTACGTTTTTATTCGTTTCTTTTTAATGACGTTCCATACTTCCTTCTTAGGGTTTTAGCATTTGAGATTATATCACCAATGTATTTCTTTTTATTTTCTTTGATATGTTCGTCTCTATATTTTCTTGTTATTTATTATTTTTCTAGAAATTTCTGGATACTGACGTTGTAGCTAATGTAAATCATGTATTTCTTGTTGTAATTTCTTGATGTCATTAGTTATCCATGGGCAGCTTTGTTTAAGTATAGTTTTGGTCGTTTTAAAGGAAAAATACATTAAAATTCCAAAGGAATTTATTCACAAATTTGTCAAAAGTATCGTGATTGTAGGTTTTAAATATTTCGTCCCAATCGTATGCCAACATAGCATTGCAAAATCTGTTAACCCTGATTCAGTAATTATCCGCCGTTCAACTGTGATATATTTTGGCTTAGTGTTTTTCTGCGATACAATGTTTACAAATTGAGCATCGTGGTCAGAAACTCCCGTTGCTAAAGGTGATATGGATATTATTGGGCTCTGTAGATTTGAAACAATGCAATCCACTGACGTACATGATTTATCTTCATATCTGGTAGGAAAATTAACCAGATTTTGGTAACCACATGCACGCATCACATCATTTAATTTAGTTTTACTAGTAGAGTTTTTCAGAAAGTCAATATTCCAATCTCCAGCTAAAATTACGTGTCTATCAGAGAAGTTGCTCAGCAAGGCGAATAATTTTTCATTACGCTATAAAATATTTGTAAGTTACCGTTTCCTGTTCTGTACATACCTATAATGATAAACTTATTTACCTTAAGATTAATCTCTACAGCAGCAAGCTCACAGTGGAACTCTGTCGATAATTGGTCAATTACCTTAAATGGTCTACATTTAAATTCGTCGCTCACAAATAATGAAACACCGCCGTGCAAACGGGTTGTTCTAATAAAATAATTTACATGACTATATCCATGAATAACTACACTATTGACATTAATTCCAGTTAGCCACGTCTCACACAGAACTAGAACGTCAGGCTTATAAGTTACAGTGAGTCCTTGTATAATTAAAGACTTTTCGGGATTTAGAGATCTGACATTTTGATGTAGTATCTTAAAATTAATAGTATCTACGTCGTGGAAATGTTTACAATTTCTTTGTCTAAAAAAGTCGCATCACAGTTAGTCCGTGAAGTCGTTGTACAGTCATTTCTAACATTGCCACATCCTGTTAAATAAATTAAATTTTGGTTAATACATGTTTTGGTAACGAAATTCTTAATTATTTCATTGCAAATAAATCTAGTAAAATGTTTAGATAACACTGTATGTTCTACAAAATGGCGGATAACGTAGGTTTTATCAATCCCATCAACATAGGTATCAAATGAAAGGGCTCAACAAGCAGAATATAATATACTATAAAAAATTGAAATCCAAGATGGCGGCCGCTACACAATGGCGGATAACGTAGGTTTTATCAATCCCATCAATATGGGTATCAAATGAAAGTGCTCAACCAGTAGAATATAATGTATTATATAAAATTAAAATCCAAGATGGCGGCCTCTACACAATGGCGGATAACTTAGGTTTTATGAACCCCATCAACATGGGTATCAAATAAAAAGGCTTGACAAGAAGAATACAGTGCACTATACAACCTCAATACTTAAGATGGGCGCAGCCACTAAATGGCGTATCAGACTATCAGACAGAATTTTTGATAGTCGACGAGATTTCCATGGTGTCTTATCAAATGTTATGCATGATGGACGCTCGATTAAGGCAAATTAAGAACTGTGAAAATGAGTTTTTTGGAGGAGTAAACGTATTACTTTTCGGTAATCTTTACAACTGCCTCCTATAAAATGATCAGGAACACCTGTTTTCAATTCTAATATGAAATTATATATATGAAAGTAACTCTCTGTCCGTTACCGTCTAACGCCTAAGCCACTTAAATAGTTTGTTACAATTTGGTGCACAGATAGACTACCTAGACTTAGGAAAGGACAACGGCGACTTTTTATCACAGAAAAAGAGTTGAAAAGAGTGGAAATGAGGAGTAAAAGTGTGCATGGAAGGATCTTGGCACTCTTTGTATGCTATTTTTAACCGACTTCAAAAAAGGAGGAGGTTATCAATCCAGTTGTATTTCCAATTGTGAATCAATTTAGATGGTTATTTTTTTGGTTGGTATTGGTATAGTTCAGAGGTGGTCATATAAATTTTATCGAAATCAGTGCGGCGGTTTTTGAAATATGAACAACAAACTAAAATTTGCGTTCATGTAATAAGTCGATATATCTACTAATATCTACTAATAGACTCTAATAAAATTTGGTGGAACGTCCCAATATGATTTTAAATTAAAATCTGTTTTTGATTAATTTTTTGAGAACATAGTTTCTTTGTAATTTGTCGTGTAAATTGTACATTTATTAATAGATATAAAACTTTGACTTAGACCGATTTTGATTAGGAAACGTGAATTTGTATGGTAGTAGACATACGAGTAGGTACTGCCTCAATTACTTTAATAAATATGTGGCGCGGACGAAGTCGCGGGTAAAAGCTAGTTGTTTATAAGCAGTAAAATTCGTAAGTACGCAAATATATGTATATGGTCACCCTCACACGTACACACACACACACACCCTCACAACACACACACACACACACACACACACACACACACACACACACACACACACACACACACACACACACACCCTCTCACCCTCGATTCAGACTTAGATACAAAATAAACTAAACACCTCACTCAACACATATTTTATTTTTCTTTTATTTGAAACTGTTTAGAAACAGTTTGTTTTTAGAATTAATTGTTTATATATATTAGGAATGTTCGTTTATAAAATATTTAATTAATATTGTGAAAAATTATTAGTTTTAGCGTGTTATAATTTATTGTTGTAATTGGGAGTGGCCATCGGCTCCTGTCACACAGTTTTTAACTACTTCAGGAGCCTTTGGATTCAAATTTCTTGTACATGTATTTATGCCAAATAAATTATTATTATTATTATGGCACTTTCTTAAACAAAAAGTCTGTCAGTATGTTCCAGCTAATTTCTGAAACGGTTTTACTGATTTTAACGAGATTTTCAATACCAGATAGCTGATTATGAGTTACATGTGATACTTTTATTTATAAAAAGGGGTGCTACAAGTTTGACGTCAATATCTGTCTGTCTGCCTGTCTGTGTGTGTGCCTGTCTGTGGCACCAAAGAGATCAAACGGATGGCCCGATTTCGATGCAGTTTTTTTATTTGAAGGTTAATTTCCGTGCGCTGGTTCTTAGATATGTTTGGTTAATATCGATTCGAGTTGGCCGCCTGCACAAAATGGCGGACAATATATTTCTTCACAATCTACGTCAATGTGGGTAATACCCATATTGACGTATGTAGATCGTTAAGATAGATAAGCTAAGATAATTCATTTGATACCCATTGGGTATCAAATAAAAGGACTAGAGTCTGGCTAACGAAAGTTGATACTGACAAAGCGCGGCAAATTTAAAATATATCAGCATGGCTTCCCTAAACTGAAAATCTCGTCAAAAATAAACACATGCCAGGTACTACGAAACCTCAAAAACACGCCATTTTGTTGCGTCAGAGATAGGGGATACCATACACTGATTCTGATTCTACCAAATCTTTCGGATAATAGCCGAAAATTAATTTCTTAAAAATGAAATTGCACAAGCTTTTCTCTATTAAATAGCGTAATTAATGAATATATTCATTAGGGCAACTAAAGGCTTAATGTTGCTCTTGAAATAATCGCCAAAACGTACATACGTCGTACTTATTTTTGATGAATACAATTTTAGAACACGTAGGAATTGTTACAACTTATTTCTTATAATGTTTAAATCAGTTTGTTTTAAAAATGCATTTTTGGAAAAAAATGTCCCTAAGTATTTTCTGTTTAAAATATCCCAATTCGTAGGGTAAATACCCGTTGGTAGGAACACTTAAGTGTTGTCATGTAAAAAGTTTGCAAAAAAATCCAGTATCTACTTTCGTTGGCCAGACTCTAGTAGAATCTATACTAATGTTATAAAGCTAAAGAGTTTGTTTGTTTGTTTGAACGCTAGGATCTCAGGAAGTGCTGGTCCGAATTGAAAGATTATTTTTCTATTGGATAGTCCATTTATCGAGGAAGGCTATAGGCTATAGAAAATAACGCTACTATTAACAGAAGCAGAGCATGAATCAAGAATGTAACTAAATCGGGAAAAAAATATTCCTCTTTGAGAGTTTTCGTACGTTTCGTGCTTTGACAAGACACATGACAGCATGTGTCTAAGATTGCGTCATTGAATATCACAGATTACATACCTCTTGAATATAAAACCTTTTTGCTAATCTCTGAGTTGGTACGACCAATTTCCGAAAGGTAGCTGAAGAGGTGTTTTGTTTGAAAGCGAAATTTTCAGGATTGCCTGAACCGATTTCTAAAATTTTTTCATCGTTGGATATGTGCGGGATCTCGATGAGTGCTATATATGTTCCACGGGCGAAGCCGGGGCGGACATCAAGTACAGTATATACGCCACCACAAAATGGCAAATTACAATATTTTTCACTACTACCTCATTATGGGTATCAATTAAAAGGGGTTGACTAGTAGAATACTATGCACTATGGCAAATTTCAAATCCAAGATGGCCACCACCACAAAATGGTGAAATACTTTTTTTTATTCACTACTCCCTCAATATGGGTTTCAAATGAAAGGGCTTGACTAGTAGAATGTTGTGCAGATTACAAACCCGAGATATTCGGGGGTAAATCGTTTTTTTTTATTTTTGTTTTTATGTTTTTTCCACTCGATTTTATTGTATGCAATAATTTTATCAAAGTTTTGTGATGTCACGTTAAACTATCGTCCGTAAACCAACTTTACAGACAACCAATTTTTTTTTCTATCATACTGATCGTTGGTCTAAAAATCAACATCGTTTCATAATTGGTATCTCAAAGACTCAAGAACGAAGAGTTTTGACGACATTGTTGTAACAAGAACAACTAGGTTTTCAAACGCATTGCCAGAGTAGGTCTTTCCCGATGTTTACAACCTGGGAGCTTTCAAGTCAAATTGGTTTCTACTAGATAATCACAAGCTACGTCGAAGACCGCATCAACAGCATCATCGCAACCGAATCATTAAATGGACCACAAATATTAAACAGTAAGTTAAAAAAAAAGTTCGATAAGTGCAAAAGATGCATATTATATTCTCTACATTAATGGCCTCTATAATTTTTGGAACAAAGTGCATAGTTTCTGAGATATCGGCTAAAAGCGTTATTTCAAGATGGCGCTTGGATCTCCCCCGTGTATCTGTCAGCATTTCGTGATTTTATGCTCAGTAATTGATCCTAAGTCGTATAAGAAAAAATAATTGGATAGGAAATGTAGTGCAAAGTTGACCAAACAACGTCTGCTTATACTGGCCTATTTTGATTTGCCTTATTGCCGTTTTACCCAACTGAAAAAAGGATTATGTTTTTCGCGCGTATCTTGTATGTATGTAAATTTCACGTGTCTTCCAAATGGTAACGGTTCAATCACTTAAGTGTTTTTAGATAATATATTGTATAACACAATGTTTTTTTACCTGTTGCTTTTTGCACGTGGCACGTTCCAAGTAAAAATTTCTTTGCACTTCTTATATATTTGGTAATTTGACATTCATACATATGAAATGAAAACGTTTATTGTGCCAAACTAAAACAATCATAAAATAAAAACACATGGCAAAGGATTATGCGACAAAATATAGTAGGTGGTACAGGTTTAGTATAGTGTGTTAGTGTGCACTGGACCCCACACTAGGGTGACCTGTGTTCTGGGAGTCCAGGCTCTTTCTATTACATTTATTTGACCTAGTATTAAAGAAAATAAAATGACGACAAAGTTAACAATTTTTTAAATTAATGAGGGTAATCTATATATAAATGCTCATACACAGAATGAGTGAAAGAGATATCAGCGTACAACACAAGAATACGTCAGACATCTAAGTAACCACAAACATCCAATTAGAGTGTCTATACAGAAAAAAAAACTTTAATCAAGCTAAACAAGTAAAAAACAGCAATAATCGAATCAAAAAACATGTGGACACGCCGCCCTTTCCCATTCTTTGTTGTGATTTACCGTTAGGTGCTGTTTAGACCCAACATTCTCGTTTACATCAAAATCCAAGATACATTTACTAAATCTATATACTATACTAGATACATAAAATATACATATACTATATAAGATATCTTATTTTGCCATCTTTGGCACGACTAGCATGAAGTACTGATCTTGCGCCTGATTGTACATGTCCCGACAGACAAAATGATTATCAGACATTACACATCAAAGACATTTCGAAAATCAGTCATTATCGGAAAAGGTCATTTTAAGATTTGTTCATAACGGTTTTAGTACAATATAACATTCAGTTCAAACAGACCGCAACCAAAAATAAAAATAAAATGGGTTGCGGTCTATTTTTAACATTTTCTATTTATTTTACTTTTTTCCTCAATCAATCTCAAATAGATTTCAAAAAAATGTTGAACATTCCTAAATTTTATTTTACATGCGAAGCCGTGAGCTTAGTACTAAACTTTAGGTCTAGGGTTTTTTTTAAAATATGCAATATCACTCATAAAAGATGTAAGTTTTGACAAAGAATATGGATCCTAGTGTCATAGTGGCGGAAGACTAAAGTTATAATAAAAAAAGAAGTGTGGCACTCGGGGACTGCCGCGGTAAAGCTATTGCATGTTGCATGAATTTTTATCAACATAAGCAATAGGGATGTTAACAATTTTTCGGAATTGCTTTTATTTTGAAGAGTGACATTTGTTTACCATAAAAAATATCACGGGAAATCCGTTAAGTTGGCAACACTGCTAAGAGCATTTAGTCTGTAAAGCTAATACAAATAAGATTCAAAGTCGAATGACCGAATGGGGAGGACGGCGTTACGGTCTTCCATCCCTCTTTCTTGTGAACATAAGAAAGAGATGCACGATCACTAAAATTCGGTCCCCAGGCCCGCGATAAAAGCTATGCAATGCAAGTGGTGTTAAATTTCTTCGTTCGAGTGTTTGGTGCGTCAAACTGTAAATCGATGTAGGTACCTATTATATCGTACATATCTTAAGTTTATGAAAAGTGGAGGACAAAACTTTCCTTTTTATGCACTTACTTATTATGTTCCCACAGTTAATTCTATTATGTATCTACAATTATTCTAAAAGCATTCATTCACCTAATGTGATCCTACATTACAATTAGTTGTATTGCCAGGTACAAACAAATTTAATTTCCATTATTGCCATCGCCACGGTGGTCCACCGGCTAATGGTTAGACGAACGTTCGATAATAACGCGTTTCGCTTTCAAATCGACGTTTTAATAATACTTTCAACGTTTGTATCGGGAAGCTTAACATCTGAAAAGAATTGTGTTGTATAATTATCCTGTAGCTTATCTTCAGCGATCGAGGTATAGAGCGCGTGCATTGGACGACTCTCGACCAATGACGGCCGTCGATTTCCTTGGTCGTTAGACGATCGATTCTTTTCGGTTATTACAATAATTCTGAGACGATCGTGAGTAATTGCGCTCGTTTCCGTCGATCGTGGACTGGCTGCGGGAGATTACCGATAAATTCATATAGATAATCCCGTGTACTTAAACGAGCGTAGAGAAATACTTCAGCTACAATTCTTCAATAATCCTCAATAATGCAGACTTATTAGGATAGGGTAGAGTAAAATGGGTTACTATTGTAAATGTTCGTTGTAGAATAGTTGGTTTGACTTCTTGTAGTCTTAGAAAGAAAATAACCTAATGCATCTAGAGACGTGAGACGTCGTTTAGCGTTGGGATAATGTGCAATTCTACAAATATTACAAACTATCTGTACCTTGCTCCGCTTCGCAATGGCACATTGTGATGCAAAAATTAGATTAAAACAATCCTTGATGCGGATTATATATCATTGTAAAATTTCAGCTCGATCGGTGCAGAACTTTTTGAGTTTTTGAAGCGTACACAAACCAACATAACATTTTTGTATATAGATATGAAAGTTTAGATGTTTGGATGTTTGTAGCTCGTTCACGTCGGAACGGCTCAACGGATCAATATTGAAATTTGGAACGTAGTGACATAATAGCAAATAGAATACTTTCGACTTCGGCAAAATCAAGACAACGAGAACAATGCTAGTAAACCGGGGGGCGCTACTGGTAGTTAATAATTAATACGAGTAAGTTGTAACGCTATATTATTTTAACTACGAGTGTAACTCTAAATCACTAAGACAACATTAAAAATAAAATTAAAAATAGTAAATTTGCAAGCTAATGTAACCTTTTCGTTTATAACAATTTTATCTAAACCACGTTCCAGATATATATTTACTAAAGTTACTATCGCATAGCAAAATTAGACTTAAAATGACTTTTGAAAAGCTTTGAGTTCGTTTGATGTGAAAACATCTGATTTTGATTTCAACATTTGATTCTTATCGAAAAAATGGCGCTTATACGAACGCGTCGTCCGTTTTTCCTTCAAAAATTTAGATTATATTATGTTTATACTTGACATTGGCGAAATTGTGAGGTTAAACCACAATAAAAGCCATAAACCAAGAGTTGAAGTTGTCTCAATTTTTTCACAGATTTTTCGCTCTTGTATGCTTTTTTTTTTTTTATTATCTCATTTTTATTGGTGACATCTCTTGTATGCTTTTGAAAACATGTTTGGCATACGAAAGTAAAACTTGTTTGTAGTAACAAATTTTACTAATGACTAACACACCATTTTTATTTTTATTTGGAAGTAGTTTAGGTTACCCAGTACTAATCAGGTCTACTCAATAGGTAGTCACTATATGTACACTGATACAAAAGCACTTGAACACTTGTGTGTAGTGGAAGGCCACAAAAGTACGTTAATAAGCGCATATTATGCCACTCATCCTAAACTTATAAGATATACCTAGTTACGTAATTTTGCGGTAATTTTCTCTTGTCAATTACATTCGCGACTATACTGTACTTAGAATTAATACGTACGTACATACGTACGCATGTACATATAAATATATGTGTATATCGTGTGCTAGTGAAAAATAAACCTTGTTTTTTTTAAAAAAAGGGCAGAGCTTTTATTAACAAAACTAAAATACAATGAGAACTACACTACGGTACATACCTAACTAACTACTTACACTAAGCACACCTGAATTATCCATAGAAATAGAGGTTCGTTGCCACTAGTTCCATGATGGAACTACTGGTAATATTTTGACAACATTAGTTCCATTAATCAATGAAGGTCTACCGATAATCAAGATGTTCATGATGATAATTTATTGGTTTTGAAGTTAACACCATTTTTTTAATCTTTGTCAATCTCACTCCATTGTTTCGCAGTATGCGACGATACGTCTAAAATGTATTTCTTTGTGTTTTTTTTTTTAATTTACATTAGCCACTCCACAGACTCCAATGTCTTTGTCATTTAAATTCTTTTTCCTTTTTTCCATATTTTTTGGATTAGTAGAAGAGGAAAATAGGGGGAGTTGGGAACATTTTAAATCTAATTCTAGTGCTCGTCTGTTGAGCCGATCACTACCGGTTGGGATTCTGTTAATAATCGATTCAACGTCGTCATTTGCATAAGCCGCCGCCTTCCGGCCCAGAGACTCCACAACGGCCGCATTTCTGTCCCTGATAGCCATCTGTAGGTTGAAATGTCGGATGGTCTTCGGTGATGCAGCCCACACTCGCCGCACGAACCGGCCGATGGCGTTGTCGGTCTCGTCAGGGTAGTATGTGAAGGTCCCCGTGTGCCGTGAGATTGACTGAAAGACGTTGTCTAGTTTTAAGCAATTCAGTTGTCATAATAATTTGTAGATTTTATTGAACTTGGGTCTAGTCATATTTAAATAAAATCTATATTTGTTTGCTTTTAGAAAGCCAAAAGCGTCTTGTTTTTTGTTTTAAGCAAAACTTCTTTTTTTAAGTAATTGTCAACCTAAGTCTTGTTATAACCATAGAAATGCAATTACACGAATGTATTATTACTGACTTATAAATCACTTGCCAGGTGAAATCATATATTGAAAGTAGCAATAAGAGCCTAATAGAAATAAACATTAAATTATAGGAACGTAATCAACGTTAAAATTATTGCAAAAATATCCAAGCCGTACCGACAAGCATGTCGTAATTCTGGTCTTGGCTTAACCTTTGGTGATCTTACAAGTAATAAGACGCCAACAACTAAAACTACGACAGAAGCCGCCGTCGGCAAAGCAACCTAACTGTCAACTAATTACTTACTCCGCAAACTACGCCGTCGACAAACTTCGAAGCTAAGAGCTTCACACGACACGCTCTCTTGGAAATCTAGTTTGTAATACAAGACTTCGTTATTACATTAACAAAGACACAATTTCGGGAAACCGCATCATTTGATGCAGACTTAATTTCTTTCAATCTTCTTCGAACATCATAAAAACTAATGGCATCAAGAAATGGGCAACAATAGCGACATTGTAAATTTAACTACGGAAGCTGAAAGCCTCCAAGTTTAAGACGTTTTTACTGGCGCTTTGTAAGCCGCCTCGACGGAATGAATCGTCGTACATAATCAAACCACATGCGGGGCGGTAATTGCCTCTATATTCAAAGACCGCTCACATCACTCGGTATAATGACAAAAATAGTCCAAAAAACCGAAGCGCATATGAGATATTTTTTTCAGAGTTCGCGCGCTCGCACCGAGCTAAATTACGAAATAAAAGATTAAGTTAAAAGATCAATAAACTTAATAAATGATCTCAATAATTGTTGTATTACGGGCACAATGGAGCGGCGTCGTGAATCGTCATTAAGGCTCGGGGATCATTAATTTTATTCGCGGCTTTTTGACGGAAAGGGAATGGCGTATGTCAGGTTGAAAAGGCTCGCTGCTGCCACCTGTTGGTAGCAGTTGAATTAGACATTAGACCCCGCAGCGCTTTCCACTTGATAGTGCCACTGGAATGACTCGACAATTCAGATAGGACCAATGAATTAGTAGATAACGAATCATAAAAGGCACAAAATCGTCTTTAAGTTATAAAGAACTGCACTCTCCTTAAATAATGGCTCTGGATGCGGCTGAAACTTAAGTCGGACTGGACCTGAAGTCTACCGCCTAATTAAAAAGGTTTGATATTGCTCTATCTTTCTTTTAACTTAAAGTGATAGAGACAGCGATAGCAAAGCCAAAGCCGATTTAGTAAAGCCGTATAAGGGCTGGTCTGTCCAAGTTCAAGGAGAATACACATACGCGCTACTCGTATTTGCCATACGAGCAGCGGTCGAAAAAAAAACAGCTGAATGCGGCTGAAACTTCAATCGATCGACTGTAAAATCAGACGGCAGTTACTCATGAGTTAATTAAATATATATTTTTGACTAAGTTCTTCTCTACCGCCTTTCTGCGTACGCTGACGGCAGTCTTTGTACGATAGATTATTGTCCAGTAGGAACATAATCATAATCTTCTTTTATAATAATTATTTTACGCGGTCAAAGTGGAGCAATATGAAAAAATACGAGCATCAAAAATGAAGCCGCCTCAGATTAGATTTCTTTATGGTAGCTAATTGCGTTTTATCAAATTAAATCCGGGCTGCCCGCGGCGGCGCAGAAAATGATTGATAATGTTTGAGATTCATCGTTCCCACTAGTTTTGAAGAATAAACTGTTTTGATTCGAACTAATACCCGCCATTTGTCATATTTCAAAGTTTTTGTACGATTTATTTGGTAGAAGATAAATGCTACTAGCCACAAGCCCAAGGCTGTTTTAGATCATAACCTATCAATAGAATTTGCTCCTGGTCTAGAAATGGGGAGTTTTTAAGACGTAAAAATACTTGTCAAATACAGTTCCCAATTTCACCGTAGGTGGCACCAATGTTTTACTTTGTTAGAGAAATTTCACAAAACCAACAGTGGTGCCACACTTGACAATATTTAGAACTATCTTTGACGAGTCTTTTGCGTCTGAAAAACGCCTCATTGGTACTTTAATACTTTTAAAATTTACGACTCTACTTAGGTTTATTTACTATACATTACTACTTCATTATTGTATTTAGAGCGTATACTTGTGTAATAGTCACACAAGGCACAAGGCGCGCTTGATGTTAAGTAACACAGTTATGTCCAAGCGACACGGGGCTAGTTTTTCAAGCTAGGATACCAAGCTAGCGTTAAGAAGTTAGCAAGCTACGAGTAGTACTTCTAGCTTCGTGCAGACAACGCTACGTAACGCTAGTTTTGTCTACACGAAGCTAAAAGTATTAGCTTGCTTGCTTATTAACACTAGCTTGCTATCCTAGCTTGAAACGGTAGCCTCGTGTCGCTCGGGCATAACACGCCTACCTTTAACAATACAGCGGCAGCGCCACGAATTTACTGCGGTTATTTCACCACTATAAATATCGCGTAAATTTTATATTTTAATTATTTTGTGTACATACACTCTGAAAAATTGTTAGAAATCCATATGGATAATGTTTTTTTTATGAAGGGATATGAATAACTTCTTTATAATGAAGATATATGATCATCCATCAGCTGAAATAATTAAAACCTGAATTATTTCTAGAAGTAAAATGAAATGTTTGAAAGTAAAATCTTTAATATTACCGCAAAGTTGCTAGTTCTATAGGATATATTTCGGAGATTATGATACCGGCGCTAATAATTCTAATACATGTGCCTTTTTTATCGGATTGCTTGGAACTTAAACAAGATACATCGTTTCGTGGTTGACATTCCAAAGACTCGAACAAAAAGGTTTGCATCCCCATTCGAAGTAAGAACAGTGTATCTCTCTACTTAGTCTGTGGTAAGAACTTGAGAACATCTAAACCACAGACTAAGTAGAGAGATACTCTATCTTAACCGCCAGAGACAAACAAAGTCTATATGAAAGTCTGAAAAACTGAAACATTTTTTAAAGAAAACATAACTTTCCCTGCAGTCTGGAGTCCGCTAGTAAGTATCTAATATTATTCTCACGTTATGTTAATTTTAACGTTCGATAGTTGTTTTAAGTACCAGAAGCGGTCCGCCCCGGCTTCGCCCGTGGTACTTAATATATTATAGCTACAGTACTCAGGGATCACGTACATTTCCAACGGTGAAAGAATTCTTGAAATCAGTCCAATAGTCCTCAGTCAAATCAGTGCGTTCAAACAAAAAACCTCTTCAGCTTTATAATATTTAGTGTAAACTATTAATACATAACAGAATATTTACCACAGTTAAATAATCGAGCAAAAAATCCCCTACATTCGAAACTGCGTCGCAATATAGAGACTCTTTTCAATATTAACGAATGATAAATATCCTATAATTAGTAATACTCACATAATCCTAATAATTATTATATTTAACAATTATATTTAATTATTATATTTAACAACAGCTTTAAACAAAGTTTGTCATCAGATAGTCAGTTTTTATGTAAAAAAATTATCTATCCTGCTGGAAACTGAAAAAACTATGGGACGCAACTATTAATAAAATTTGACGCTAATAGCGTAACTACTGGAGTCCTTCAAAGGTGTCAGTTCGGAAGGGTTTAATTTCGGCCGCGGTCAGAGTGCACGAGAGGGCGAGCCTTCGTTTCAATCATTAGCCGGCGGCGGCGGCTCAAAGCGGTGATTGATGTGCGCGTTTACTGGTTGGTGCCACCACTGGCACCTCCGGACACGCTGCCGCATCTAGGCACGATGATCCGGGGCAATCTGATTCAAGAACCCATGGGCCTTGTTCATTTCAAAACTCGCTAAATAAACGACTTACTTTATTTTGTCCATCAGTATTTTCGGGAGTACTGTAATTGATGTTAAACAATTTTTTTTGTTCTGCAAAGATTTTACGATTTCGTATGTCATTTTCCAAGCAGTGAGCCAGACTATGGCGCTTATTGTTCTGTATCTATTTAATGAACGAATAAACTCAAGTAACATATTGATTTCATGAATATGAATCTACCACTTAGAGGTTCACTGTACAATTCATAACGTCAGGGTGTGTATTTTTTGAATTAACAAAAGTAATTTTCAATGAGACCAACACATAAAAGGACTTGGTGTCAATTGTAGACTTATGTGCGATTAAAAAAAACACTTTCAATTTTGAGAGGTTTTCATTAGAGATGATATTATGTGTCTAATTATTACTTCCATAAAATATGTGTTCCGTATGTGTATGATTCTATTCTAAACGATATGCACTTACTTCCTTACTTCAACACTTAAAAGGACAAGGATACTCATTTAAGAGTTAAATTATCAAACTCAATTAGACACCTAAGCATAACATAATATTATACCTACTTATTTTAACCTTTAGTGACGTACTTGATCGTACATGCCCCAAAAAGTATCCTAAATACGTTAACGTGTTCACCCACTCCTAAAAAACGAATGCTTAATTAACTCGTTTGGCACCGGCACTCATTAGAAATATTAATCAAACCAAGGCGGGACGATAGCGATGATGCATCGGCCTTTTATTACATTAACTCAAAGACCAGGCCCTGTACCATGACTTCTTATTGCCAAGATTGTTCCATTCAAATGACGTCTATCAATTATATACCACGACTATGAGCCCTATCACCCCGCGGTAAGATCTTCAATCGCGATGCATAAAATATTGAGCGTCAATTTTCTTACGATATCAACTCATGGTACAAGGCCAGTAATTAAAACAACCGGGATATCTGGACAATAGGAAAAGAGCATTGACTGCTAATGTCAGGGTTGTAATGAAGTTGGAATGGTTTTGCTAATTCCTTGGGGCTGAAGCAGGTGTTATGGGCAGCACCTGCGTAGCACCCCTACAATTATTTGTGGCAACGAATCAGTTGATCGCAATATTGTGTTCTGATTCAAAGTTCATTAAATTAGGCGTTTCATATGATTAGATTGTTTTTGAAGAAACTGAAGGTTCGATTGTACTGTTACATATATTTGTATATTTAGACATATTATATTAAAAATATTTTTATTGTAATACAGGTTTGAATTATACAAAAGAATTGAATCAAACTCTAGGTTACATACGGTTCGTAAATTAGACGGAAACCTTCCAAAGTTATTTTATTTCAAAAAACTTTTTTAGAGTACATATAAACAATTTCCAATCCTTAATACTAAGCGCGGTTTACACCGCAGGGCCCAGCTATTCTTTATATATATATACCCAAACAGTTTACATATACTACGTATAAATAATAAATAAATAAAATACTTTATTTGAGCAAAAAAATACAGTAATGACAAAAATAATGTGGTTAATATAATGCAACATAAGTACTTAGTTTATGTGAGTCCTGGATTCCACACTAGGGGAGGTCCTGTGTTGTGAAATCCAGTGCCTTCCACAACTGCTATTTTGTGGAGGAAGATGCAATCCGGCTGTTTGAGGCAGCGGGGTTCATCTCCTTTAACAGAAATCATACATTCATTATAAAATAAGGCATACAGAAGTCGGATGTGTGGGAGAGTGAGGGTGTGTGTGTGTGTGTGTGTGTGTGTGTGTGTGGGCGTTTGTGTGTAAAAGGGTGTGTGAGTGTGCAAGCGATCGTGAATGTCAGTTTATGCGTGTATATAGAGTTGGCACAAACGCTTTACACCAAAGACACGGGTAGCATCTTTCTTGTATAAGTGTCATACTTTTGTCGCGCCACATTACTCTGTTTCTATAGAAAGTATGCACGTCATCTGCTTACGATTGACACAAAGGAACCGTGCGCGAAAATCTAACTCTATACGTAGTATATGTAAACTCTTTAAATATACCTATATAAATGTATACAGTATACAAGCAGTGCCCGCAGTCATACCCGCGCGTTTTCGTACCCGGAAATTTCCCACAATACAAACAGTCTGTGTACTATTACGGGGTTAGAAGCTTTGTACTCGATATGACTAGATAGCGGGTTTGACCAAATAGGTTTGAGACTAAATCTCGTACGAGTAGTATAGATAAGTAATAAGATAAAGTCCAGTAAGACAAGTTCGGGGTGGTCTTGTCGGGAGAACGGCGACTGCCGATCCGAGACCCCCGGGTTCAAAACCTCGCGCTCGTCTTTTCGGTTTTACCGGCGTAGTTGCAGTCCCCGTTACTTTTCCGGGATAAAAATAGCCTATGTGTTATTTCAGACTATTTTAATCCGATCTGTTCAGACGTACCGACGTGATTGAGCAACAAACATCCAATCATCAGAATATCCAAACGTTCGCATGTATAATATTAGCAGAATATTTTAGGATAAGTATACATGTGTATGAGCCTCTTTCTGCAGTAAAAATATCAGGTTTAGGTATTACCGTGTCCAATGTCAGCTCCCACGTGTCCTCAGTTTATGTGGCGGTGGTATCTGTGCAGATTAGACCGTCGCCGCCCACCGCTGCGCATTCCTGATACCACAGACAAGAACACGGCCAGGAGACGTCGATAGTTATGGCGAAAATATGGCGATGTTGCCAATGTTACTTGTCGGACAAAAAATGGACGAGATCTAGATTTATTGTGCGTCGTTTTTATGATATCGGAGTAGTGTGATATTTCACGTGGGCTCTACAAAATTTTGCTTGCTTAAGTATAGTTAATGCAACCTAAACTTATCAAGTTTAGGTTGGTAGCATCCTGCTTCTTCTGCGAAAGCACTTAGTCCGGTAGGCAATAAATGCTCTGAAGCAAACTGCTGCCACTTATAAAAAAACAAATGATAAATGATAATATTTCATTATCAAAATTCATGAAAAACAAACCAAAGCACAGCTAACTACATAACATGTTTCAAGGCAAACGAAAGTAATGAATATATTTAAAACCTGTAAACCCAAGGACAACTAGCGATTGAAAGATTAACAAAGGGACGACAGGTGTCACCACTACCTTTTACACGACAAAGGATCCCTATGAAGCATTGAATACGACGCGTGCGCACAACCGCATCCCCCCGCAAAAGCAATATAATATTGCTTGTTTTCAAACGAAACCCACCTTTCACTCTTTGCATTTAAATCTAATTTAACTGTAAAAAGGGGAGTCAATTTGCACGAGCTGAATGCGCGAACGCAAGACAAAGAGCGCGTGTTTTGTTTTTAACCGCACACACAGGACGTCTTGGCGGTCCAACGGTAATATTATACCAATCATACTTGAAAACAGAAGCGACGTAACGCCATGACTAATAGTTATTGTGAAAACACTAGACTCTGAACATGCACCATCACCTTTGTAATAAATACACTTTGCTCAATTTACGTGTGACGACTTTTGGTAACATTCTTGGGAGAACTAGTGCGATTAGATGGCTAGATTATGCTAGATTATGTCTGGAGTATATCTTCACCTTCGTCAAACTAGATTTTTTTCTAACTATACATACGTTTAGGTAGCAATTAGTTAACGAGTACAATACAAGTAAATATAAATAGTTTTCAAATAAATGTCAAAGCAATTAGGATCTTATCCCCAATGTACCTACCTATTTCTGTATTTTAAATAATAAAAATAGAGGTTTTTTTCAATCTGAGTAAAAATATTTTAGCACTTTACTTTTTTCTAGAAAAAAATCACAAATGTCAATGTAAGACCGTAGAACTTAGTTAGATAGTATAAATGAATATCGAAAGTAGGATTGATTAAACGTTTCTGATAAGAAATTTTATGGGTCACAAAACGTATATACCGAAAATACTGAAATAAAAGGAAAAACGAAATAAGAGAACAGATGATTCAATTTTCAAAGGACAATGTGACAGGAAAGAACTCGTTATTCTGTTTACGAGTCCACTCATCAGCTACACCAACGCACTTCAAATGGATGGATACAGCTTACTTGAAGATATATGTTAGAAAATCATAAATTTTTATAGGGCCTGTGGAATCCGGGAGCTCATCTCATTTTCATAAACCTTTTAGAGCGCTTGCGCTACGCTTTACCAAAATGCTGGCTGCTGGCATTTGGGCATTGCCATTCTGCGTGATAAAACACTAACATTCCGGGCGCGCTTCCGAATGGTAGTGAGTTTGGCCCCCGTGATTATCTCTAGAACTTCATCGACTTATGGATCGTCCGATCTACTGATTTTTTGTGGTTAACCCACGGAATGCTTAACGAAACACCATTTGTAGGATTAAAATCTTACATATGTACAAGTCCATACAAACTAAAGCACGTTCAATATCAAAATTCTAAAAATCACGTTATTATATTAGGTTATGTATATAGTTGTAAATACATACTTATTATACATAAAAACACTCAGCCATACAACAAATATTTGTATTCATCACACAAGCATACAAGAAATCGTATTTTGAAATCCAAGTGCCACATCCAATGATTCGTTTGTAGTAGGGATGTTGCTAATATAAATCGTTCTAGCAATCAACTCGCTCCTTGAGTCATTCGGATCATTACCGCAGTCCGCTCCAGACACGCTGACGACATGACTTACACTCTACTCCTTCTGGTTTCAGGTAATTTTCTTCTGTATACTATCGATATTATATTGTCTACTCTAGAAGCATACTTACTTTATATAGCGAAATTATTTCCTTAAATAACAAGTTGCCCTGGTCGTGTCATATTTTAGAAGCCGTGGTGGCAAGTAGCTGTAGCTTTCGATTCACAATTGTGAAGTTATAGGTACGAATCTCGCCTACACCTCTGAATATTTTTCCAAGTGCAGATGTACACGTTTGTCGTCACCACTACAGGCTATAACGGTTAACAAAAATATCACGAGGAAATCGACACGTTCCAAGAAAATTTCAAGTTCTTTCGTCATCCGCCGATCCACACTGGGCCATCGGAATGGATTATGGTCTTAACTCTCTCCTTGCCAGAGAACGTCACGAGTACCAACAATGGGAGCATTTAGTGTTGCTTAAGCTATAGCTTGTAAAATTGTTCCGACCGATTTCATTCCACTTTTAATAATACTTCCAAAGGAACTTAGGAAAAAAGATGCGTAAAAACTGCAAGACATTTCCTGCAGTTTTTCAGGACATTTTACATGACAGGATAACGTAAGTCGGTCAGCTGATCTTTGATATTTCCGTCGTGTGTTTACCTTTCAGTGTTGGCTTTAGCAGCTGCAGCGCTACCTGCAAAGGAACATGATAAACATGACAAACACGAAAACCACGATAAGTCGGAGAAGCACCCCAGCTGCCAGGAGTTCACACACGGCCACACTTTCAACGATTCCCAGGCGCTAGGCATTTGGCATCTGCTGCACTATAAGACGCAAACAGAAAATGGGTCAGGAGACTCAAAGTGTGTCGAGTTTTCACTTGTGAATGAACAGGTTCATCTTTCTTTTATAACCCAACATACATTCTTAATATCCTTACTAATTTTAAAAACGCCTTAAATTGTGAGTAGTTATGTATGTAAATTTATCTGAGAGGGTAAGATATGTTTGTTGCTCTTTCGTACAAAAACAACAGAAAATCTGCATGAATTTTGGTACATAGGTAATAGACTGAAATAACACATACGCTCATTTTTAACCCCCGACCAAAAAAAGGGGTGTTAGATATCTGTCTGTCTGTGTGTGTGTCTGTCTGTGGCACCGTAGAGCTCAAACGGATGGGCCGATTTCGATGCGCTTTTTTTATTTGAAAGTTAATATCCGTGCGGATGTTTTTAGCTATGTTTGGTTAATATCGATTCAAGATGGCCGCCGCCACAAAATGGCGGACAAAAGATTTCTTCACGACCTACCTCTATATGGGTATCAAATGAAAGGGCTTGACTATTAAAATACTATACACTATAAAAAAAATCAAATCCAAGATGGCCGCCACCACGAAATTGCGAACTGTATTATTTTTTCACTACTACCTCAATATGGGTATCAAACGAAAGGGCTTGACTAGTAGAATACATTGCTCTACGACAAATTTCAAATCCAAGATGGCCGCTTCCCCAAAATGACGAAATACATGTATTTTTTCACAACTCCCTTAATATGGGTATCAAATGAAAGGGCTTGACTAGTAGAATGTTGTACAGTTAACAAATCTGAGGAAGTCGGGGGTTAGTCAAAAATTTTTATTTTGTTCTTGTAACCCAGAATAATAACGGGATTGGGAATTATGCGAGTAAAACAGCAGAGCGATGTTAGTTGGAAATAATTCTAACACATCGGTAAACCAAGGCTTGTACACCTCAACCATGTAGGCAGACGTGGTTGATAGAATGATATTATTTTCATTTGATAGCAAGACTTATGTCCGAGCGACAGGAGGCTACCGTGCGGCGTGATGCCCGAGTAACATGAGGGTAGTTTTTCAAGCTAGGATAGGAAGCTAGTGTTGATAAGCTAGTAAGCTAGTACTTCTAGCGTCGTGTAGACAACGTAGCTTGCTACCCTAGTTTGAAAAACTACCCTCGTGTCAATCGGGCATCACGCCCACGGTAAGCGTCATGCTTGCATAAAACAACAACACAATGTCCTGCAGCTATTTTAATATTACCCTTCAAATCGGAAGACATTATCGCTTGCAGTAGAATTCCTGGTAAAAGTTTCATACTAACCTAGGAAGACACTACAAAGGGTTAGGTATATTGACTCCATTCCCATCTGACCAAACCAATTAAGTTTTTTTACTCTCTGCATGAGCTAACATACCGTAGAAGTAAAATTACATGCCAGCCAGTTCTAGTGTTCTGCTCTGACAAGATGCAACCCATAGTATTTAGGCTTATGGTTCAGCACGGAAATTAATATAAATTTAAAGTTTAAATTTACACAATATTTTCTGCAGGAACGTAAAAATCTATCAGAGGTGGTTGGCAAATTTGTAGAGAACCTCAACTGGGAGAAGCTGGCACTGAAGATGCAAATTCCCTGTATGGGAGCCAATCCGAATATGTCTAGGGATTACTACCTAGAGAAACTCGAAGGTGACGGTTCTTATCGGACCCTACAGATTCCTCCCTCTACTGGTGAGTATCTTTACTTCTTTAAAATATATTTTTTAAATAGGTATGGCCTTTTTAACGAAACTAAATTACAATTGAAACTACAATACATTACCAACCTAATTACTTACACTAAACGACAAGCACATTTGAAATATTATTCGTAGACCCATGAAGGTCAACAGATAATCAAAATGATCAAGTCGCAACCAGTTGGAACCAAGCGCAGTATATTTTTTTTAGTATATATGTATGAGTGAAAGAGATGGGTGAAGAAATAAGCAGGACACATAGGTGCCCTTAACAGTACAGTCCCACAGCTATTTGGAACGAGAAAGAGTCCAAATCATTCCCTATCAGTGCACTGTGCCCGTGGCCCAAAGATATAAGATGTTTTATCTCTATGTCCGTAATTTCACTGGAAACTTTGCCTTTTACACCGGAACACAGTGATATTTTTACTATACAGCTTGGTAGTAGAATAACTGGCAAAGGTATTCATCTTCCTCTAAGAGGACTCTGCAAAGAATCCTTCGTCAACCAAAATTCTGGCGTCGCCAAATGGCAAATCCTTTACGTTGAGCCAAATTAGTATTATGTGTGTGTGTGTGTGTGTGTGTGTGTGTATTTTTGTCATCCATTGCGTCAAATAAGCGGAAAAGTTTTTAAAATGACAGAAGCTCCCGTTAAATGGAAATCTAGGTAAACTTGATAGAAAATATTTCTGTTAATTTTCTTTCACAGCCAAGCTCGATCTGGCTAGTATCAACCGATACCCGATGAGGCTGAAGATCATCGAAGGCCAATACCTGGGTATGATGGATTGCCACGAGAAGTTTGTCTTCCTGCTCGGAAAGAAACCTCCTCAAGATACAGAGACTGACGCCCGTCTCAAGAAAATGATGGAAAGCTATTGGCCTGAAGAACATTAGATTAGTTTTCATCTATTTTTGTATACCTTAGAAAAAGTTATTTAAGTGGTATTTACTTGATATACAATAGTTGAAAAAGTCGTCAGAAGAACCGTTAAGGAAATAAAATGGGGCGACCACGAAACACCAGGGCGAGAGCTCGGCAGTGTGTGTCAGGTGGATAAAGTTCGCTTCCGACAGACGCATTGAAATACTTTGGAGGAGGCTTTGATAAGAATGGGGTCGATACAAAAATAGTAATATATTTTTCATAATGTTTTTTACAGTTTTTATAAAAAAAAAAGTATTATTGTAAAAAAATAGTGTAATATGAAATCAACCGTAAATCTATTGTTATTTTGTGAAGGATTTAATAAGGGGCCATCCATAAATTACGTCACAGAAATTTCATGATTTTTATACCCCTTCCCCGTCCTTGTCACAGTTGGTCACTGTTGACATTCACATTATTGAGAACTAACCTAGTGTGTCGTCACATATTTTGCAATTTTCGTTTAAATTTGGGTGAAATTTAGTTTTGTGACATACAACATTTTAAAAATGTAACGTCACAAAATTTGAGACCCCTCCCCACCCATTTTCACACAATCTCACACTTAATCGAACCCTTCCCTCTTCCTTGACGTGTGACGTAATTTATGGACGGCCCCTAAAGCTTTACTTATTTTGTATTTTATTTATTTAGTGGAAGAAATTTGTCTTTTTTAAATTATCTACTATGAAAAAAACCACCGTCCTATTGAGAATTACTAATTGACTACAGCTCATTCTAAAGTTATACCGTTTTTCGAAATTGTTGGTACAAGTAGATAATTAGTTTGTTTTCAATTAATTCAATCTTTTTCATTTGACTTGTCAAATGAGTATGTTTATGTAGAAATATGATTGTTTATTTATGAGTGATTTTTGTTGCTTAATTTATGTATATAAGTATGTAAAAAGATTAAATCGTATGTTTATTGCGTACCTAATGACTTTGTATCAATAAGTTCTTGTTGCACACCATGTTTATAAAAGTGCCCAAAACCCTGACAAACAAGGGTTATGGATCAGGCACCGGGTCACGCATCCTTACTATCCATGAAGCTCAAGGACTAACATACGAGTCGGTAATCGTAATCAAAACCAAGGCAAACATGAAGCTGCACGAGAGCGTGCCCCATGCGGTAGTGGCAATCTCACGGCACACGGGGACCTTCACATATTACGCTGACGACACCGACGACGCCATCGGTCGGTTCGTGCGGCGAGCGTGGGCTGCATCACCGAAGACCATCCGCGATTTTAACCTACAGATGGCCATCAGGGACAGAAATGCGGCCGTTGTGGAGGCTCTGGGCCGGGAGGAGGCAGCTTAGGCAAATGACAAGGCAAACACTCGATGTCGAGTCGATTACTAGCGGAATCCCAACCGGTAGTGATCGGCTCTACAGACGAGCACTAGAATTAGATTTTAAATGTACCCAACTCCCTCCTATTTTCCTCTTTTCTCCTTATCCAAGATATGTTTAAAAAACGATTATTGTAATGACAAAGATCACGGACCCCGGAGTCTGTGGAGTGGCTAATTTAAAAAAAAAAAAAAAAAAAAAAAAAGTGCCCAAAAATGTCCCTCGGAAGAAATCCGATAAGCGGCCAATTGTTTCACTGCTTTCATTGTTTTCTAATTTATCATTTATTGGTGTGAACAATAAATAATCTTCAATTAATTATTACGACTGGTCCAGTCGAAGACCTACGGCTGGTCTAGTCGTGAGAATAGCGACTGGCGATCTGGAGACCCCGGCTTCAAAACACGCTCACCGTTGTCTTTTCGAAGTCATGTGCGTAATTGTTGCTTACTAAAAATGGTGAAGAAAAATATCATGAGGAAGCCGACATGTACCTAGATTCATTCGAAGTGATGTGTCATCCACCAAGTCGCACTGGGCTAGCGTGGTGGATTATTACCTTGACTCTCTTCTTGCGAGAGAAGGGCCCGAGTTCCAGCACTGGGAACATTTAGTAGCTGTTTATGTTGTGTAGGTACCTATTTTTTTTGTAGTCAATCAATTTACATAAATACACCAGTTGTTCAATGGCCTTTCTCCTATTATAATAAAAATAACTGAACTACGAGTAGGTAACTGACATTCACGTAAGTAGCATGTAATACTACTTACCCTTTTTTTACAGGGCTTTTTTACTTTTTTATTAACAAAACTAAAATATAATGAGAACTACAATACGCTGCATAGGTACTTAGCTAACTACTTACACTAAGCACGCCTGAATTATCCATGGCCCAATGAAGGTCTACAGGTAATTAAGATGTTCAAACCCACTACAAGTCGGATGCGTACCCAGCATGCTGATTGCATGCAGCAATGCAGCAATGATTTCGAGAACCCTTGTGACTCAGCGCTTCTGTGGAAAGGTAGATGTCGACAAAACCTACGAATTTATTATTAATTAACTATTTCCGAATGACCCATATGAACCTAAGCAATAACGACAGCGGTTCAGCTATTAAAATTTCCATTCGTATAGAAAATAAATATCAAAACTGCATTTTTATAGTTTTAGACAAAGTTTATAATACTTAAGAAACCCAAAACAAAACCACGCACGCTCGAAAGTTTAACTACAATCCATTTCCGGCACTAGAAAATTAGAGCAAATATCAATATAATGACAAAGGGACCCTGGGCATTAGTAATACTTTCCACCCCTATATTCCCTACCCTCGCTACATGAAAGCACCACTCAAATTAAGTGTGGCTCGATCAACAGTCATTTTCGGTTACAATTAACAACACGTTTGAGTGAAAAGTCAACCACCCACTCCAATTGATTTATTGTGTTCTGGAGTTCCGCCATTTTGTGACGAGACTCGTAATGCGTTAGTAACGCACTGATGTGCAGAAACTGGATGAGACGTCGTCAGATGCGGCATAGGCCAGAGGAATCACCATATCCCAAACACTTAAGTCAAGATTTGTAAATGAAATTACTTCTTCTATCTGAATTTCAACGCCCGTTTAGAAGAAACGCTGACGTTGCTATAAAAACGACCAGAGGGTCTACCAACTAAATAAAACTGTCTTAGCTTAGATATTGCTCTCTTTTTTTCACTTGAAATGATAGAGACATCAATAGCATAGCCATAGCCGATTTAGGCGGTAGAGGGGCAGATTTTGGCTGGCGGTAGCCTTGAGTAAATAACGTGCTCAACGCTATGCATAGACCTTGGTAGGCGTAGATCTTTGCGAAGACTCTACAAAATATCTAGGTTAGGTTACGCCGTCCGTGTTATCCTCCTTACTAATGTTATTGTGTAAAAATGTGCAGGCTAAATGGGCAATCAATACGCGATAGGCAACACAAATGAACGAATGGAGTTGAAATTTTGAGCACAGATAGTTAGTTATATTATGACATAATATGATACCTAACAAAGTCGTTTTTGTTAATTAAATTGATGAGTAAATCACATGCGACATGATCAGTCCAGTCCAACTTAGTTTTAGCTGTATTCGGTGGATTTATTCAAGTAAAGGGAGTTCACACGTAAGTTAACGATAAATACGTTCAAAAAAAGATAGGTCAGTAAAAAGATACCTTGCGATAGCCGATATTATGACCCAAACAAGTACATTAATCACCTTTTCCAAATTCACCAAACTGAACCAAAGTCGTGAACAAATTCACTACAATCGTTCCTTTATGTGTTGTTATATTCTAGTCTTTTTTTTCTATATCTGTGTAATGGCGTGTGTCAGGAAGGGTGCAACGCTGTTCATTTGTCTAAACGCAGTGGCGGTCTGTAGGGCCCTCCAAGGGCTGGGAAAGTGTTGCACTTTACAAAAGTTAAAAACTTTAGTTCGAGTGCGGTCTATAGAGCTCGCTTTTATCATTGTTCTTTTAGATCGAGCACTTGATTGCTCTATTACAAGTTATTACATTTTTAATTGGGTAACGGGTTTTGAATCTATGTGAACTAAGTATTTTGTTATAAATGTGAGTAACAGATCAGTTCTAAGTAAACCACCAAATAGTAAAATTTTAATATTACTGTGTTAAAGTTAATAACAATAAAATATAAAGTAATTCTAAATTTCAATTCCAGTATTAACAACCTGAACAAATTAATGAACAAGATAAAGAAAGGTCCTAAGTCCATGTTTTCATTGCGAATTAAATCTACTGATAACAATATCATTATCTTACTCGTGGAAACCAAACACACTCTGTTGTTATCGCCTGCACCGACTTTTCAATTCGCAATTCATGATTACGTATAAGTAATTCCACCCTTGTTCTTATTACCAGTGTTAATTTGTAATGTAGTAAACATTAATTCGTTCTGGCTAGAATTACAATATTTTAATTACAAAGTAAAAAATAAGTTACCATACATTAAAAATGACAAGTGCAGAGTAGTGCTATAAAGTTATTTATTCATATTTAAAATATTATATGGCGATGTAATGTGGCAGACGGATCAACATATTACTTATTATTAGACGCCAAATCAAAGTTACGGGTGGTCTAGTCGGGAGAACACCAATTTCCAATTAATTAATTGCCTCTGGTTTAAATTTCAGGCACACCACTGTCTTTTCGAAGTCATGTACGTGATGCCGCTAACTTAAAATGGTGAAGGAAAACATCTTCAGAAATATTTCGGTCAAATATTACGGTGGGTCAACCGTGTGTGAGTGGTCAGCCCACCTCAAGCATTGGTCTGTTGTCCAACGTTACACTGTCGTTTGAGATAAAAAAGGACAGTGAAGGGCCATATTATGGCCCTCAGGTCTGTAATGAAGCACGTTAGCCCTACAAAAATAACAACATTTTTGTTTTTAATTTTTAGTTTCTCAAATTTTACTTTCCCAAAAAGTCGGATTCACAATACTACTTTTCAAGTTAGCAATTACATAAAACTTTCACGCACGACATTTATTAAAAGTTCAAATTGTAATAACCAAAATACAGCACTGATAATATCTAAAATTGGTAGATATTACTGAAGAAAGTGTAATTTTCGACTATTCCGGTCAATCGCAGTCAAAGTTTTTCAATTAGCGTGAGCCTAATTACCGCGTCAGGAAAGTATATTTTTGTATGCCACTAGGGAAAAAATGTTGTGTATATATTTTTTGGAATCCTGTAAAACATTGGGTTATATCAGCCTTTCCCAAAGTGGGCGATAATGCCCCCCTTGTGGGCGCTGCAGGCCTAAAGGGATAAGAGACCCAGAAAAATATGGGGTCGTTGTGTAGAGGCTTGGAGTCCGTTGTGTACTACCTACTGGGTTCTGGTCTTAAATTAGCACTTGCGGGTTATAGGAAAAGTCTTGTATAATCTTTCGTCGGAATAAAAAATAATTGATTTATTCTCAAAGTGAGCAGCAGACAAAAAAGTTTAGGAACCCCTACGTTATATGAAACTAATGCAAAATGTGATTTACTTTCGCACAGTGCAATTTATGGCATTAATGTGTTCTATGGTCAAAGCATGTCTTGCATCATCTGTATAACGTTCTACTAGTCAAGCCCTTTCATTTGATACCCATATTAATGGAGTTGTGAAAAAATAAATGTATTTCGCCATTTTGTGGTAGCGGCCATCTTGGGTTTAAATTTGTCATAGTGCAAAGTGCTCTACTAGTCAAGCCCTTTCATTTGATACACTCCGCGAGGTATAAGCTGAGCTTTGCATTAGTGTGAGTGATCACCAATCAGGCAGGAGCTTGAAATTTTGTCCGCGAGGTATAGGCTGAGCTTTGCATTAGTGTGAGTGATCACCAATCAGGCAGGAGCGCGGCGAGACAGAATGGCGCCGCGCCTAAGGCCGGTTGTCACACCTACACTATCCATGTACACTCACACAAATGCAAAGCTCAGCTTATGCCTCGCGGAGTGTACCCAGATTGAGGTAGTAGTGAAAAAAACTACAATTCGGCATTTTGTGGTGGCGGCCATCTTGAATTTGAAATTTGTTATAATGTATAGTATTCTACTAGTCAAGCCCTTTCATTTGATACCCATATTGAGGTAGGTTGTGTAGAAATATTTTGTCCGCCATTTTGTGGAGGCGGCCATTTGAAATCGATATTAACAAAACATAGCTAAGAACATCCGCACGGATATTAACCTTCAAATAAAAAAACCGTATCGAAATCGGCCCAGCCGTATGACCTCTACGGTGCCACAGACAGACACACACACAGACAGACAGACAGACATCGACGTCAAATTTATAACAACCTTGTTTTGGTCGGGGGTTAAAAAGACAAAACTCGTGTAATTTCGGGGCATAACTTAAAGAAACGTTATGAATCTAGTTGCTTATATGCCTAATATCAAATCCATCGAACCTTTATTGTGGTATTATACAACCTCAATTCCTATTTCTGCAGTAAGTATGTAAAGTGTGTAAAAACGTTACGTGGTGTAGAGCTATCTGAGCCTATTTTACATTAATTTCTCTGTCAGTTTCTCAATAAATCAATGGTGTTACGTGCTACGCTTACAACTGTTCGGAATCGCGTGATTATATCGTTTACAAGTCTATATCACATACGTGTATAATTGATATACAGGCTGAGTTGTGAACACAATTCGGTCATGTTAATTTTATGTTATCAAATTGAGTTTAAAAAAATTGTTTATTGTTTATCAATAAAATTAACTTTACGTGCAAATATTATATTAGGACGATTGTATAAAAAGCATAATTGCATAATTTCAAAATAACCACCAATCGTCAAATAAACAAGCAGTAGTAATAAACGTATTAAATTGTAAATATTTATCTTGAGTTAAGAGCCGGCTCACGTCGTCGCACGAAATTCAAAAAGTTTGTGTTCCGATATTTCCATCTTTAGTATTATCTAGAAAAAGAAAATTACGTTCAAAAAATAGGCCGATCTTTTTTGTTGACGTTTCCTTGTTTCAATTTTACTAATAATAAAGCCTTTAGTCGTAGGGAACGATCTCCCATGACCATTTCGCCGAAAAGTCGCCGCCGTGTCAGTTTCAGACTTCTAAATCTACAAGTTATACTCAAAATTTATACTTAAAAAAATATGGGGAACATCATACACATATTTTATTAATTCATTCAAGTCACATATATCTGAATTTTGGTCCAATTTATTAGTAAAAAAAACAAAATCATAAGCCAATTTTAAGTTTTATATTGCAGTTTTAGCGTTGTCTCTGTGTAAAATACACAATAACTCCAAAATAAAAATTAGACACGATAATACTTTGTTCTTTGTAGAATCCAATTCTATAGTTACTTTTCAAATCATAGTTGTCAATTTTTCAAAAATATAAATTACCAGCAGTCGAAATTACAATAAATTACGCTGCGCAATTTAGTATGCCGCGAGCGGCCGTCGGGGAGGACCTGCGTCAGTTAGCGTGGGAGTCGGTTACGTAATATTTCGCGCGTTTATGACATAAACTAGAATAATTATAGTGCGACCACAAAATTTTAATTCGTTTGGCGTTTTATAACGTTTCATTCTGATTTTTCGGATCGGACCATCACATTTGATCTTGTTTACTTCATGAAGAAGCAGAATCTGTCAATTTTTTTTTTTGACGTGACAACGTCTAATAAGTCGATGAACGCGATGGCCGCCACCACAAAATGCCGAATGTCATTATTTTTACTACTACCTCAATACCATGACCATGACCATGCACATGACCATGACCATGACCATGCCCAATGACCATGAGGAACGGCCATGACCAATGACCACGACCAATGACCATGAGCAATGGCCATGACCAATGACCGTTCCGACGTGTTTGAGCAACGAACTTCCAATATTAATTAAGTATGTACAGTATGGGTAACAAATGAAAGGACTTGACTAGTAGAATACTATGCACTGTCACAAATTTCAAATCCAAGATGGCCGCCACCACAAAATTGCGAATGTCATTATTTTTCACTACTACCTCAATACCATGACCATGACCATGCACATGACCATGACCATGACCATGCCCAATGACCATGAGGAACGGCCATGACCAATGACCACGACCAATGACCATGAGCAATGGCCATGACCAATGACCGTTCCGACGTGTTTGAGCAACGAACTTCCAATATTAATTAATCATCATTAATTTTACTACTACCTCAATATATATATCAATTTAAAGGGCTTGACTAGTAGAATACTACGCACTATGATAAATTTGAAATCCAAGATGGCCGTCACCACAAAAAGCGAATGTCATTGATTTTCACTACTTCTCAACATAGGTATCAAATGCAAGGGCTTGACTAGTAAAATACTACGCACTATGACAAATTTCAAATCCAAGATGGCCGCCACCACAAAATTGCGAATGTCATTATTTTTACTACTACCTCAATATGGGTAACAAATGAAAGGGCTTTACTAGTAGAATACTATGCACTATGACAAATTTCAAATCCAAGATGGCCGCCACCACAAAATGGCGAATGTCATTATTTTTACTACTACCTCAATACCATGACCAAGACCATGCACATGACCATGACCATGACTATGCCCAATGACCATGAGGAACGGCCATGACCAATGACCATGAGCAATGGCCATGACCAATGACCGTTCCGACGTGTTTGAGCAACGAACTTCCAATATTAATTAATCATCATTAATTTTACTACTACCTCAATATATATATCAATTTAAAGGGCTTGACTAGTAGAATACTACGCACTATGATAAATTTGAAATCCAAGATGGCCGTCACCACAAAAAAGCGAATGTCATTGATTTTCACTACTTCTCAACATAGGTATCAAATGCAAGGGCTTGACTAGTAGAATACTATGCACTATGACAAATTTCAAATCCAAGATGGCCGCCACCACAAAATGGCGAATGTCATTATTTTTTACTACTACCTCAATATGGGTAACAAATGAAAGGGCTTGACTAGTAGAATACTATGCACTATGACAAATTTCAAATCCAAGATGGCCGCCACCACAAAAAAGCAAATGTCATTATTTTTCACTACTACCTCTATACCATGACCATGACCAATTACAATGACCATGAGGAACGGATATGACCAATGAGTACGACCAATGACCATGAGCAATGGCCATGACAAATGACTGTTCCGACGTGTTTGAGCAACGAACTTCCAATATTAATTAATCATCATTAATTATTACTACTACCTCAATATAGGTATCAATTTAAAGGGCTTGACTATGCACTTTGACAAATTTCAAATCCAAGATGGCCGCTACCACAAAATTGCGAATGTCATTATTTTTCACTAGTACCTCTATACCATGACCAATGACCATGACCATGACCAATTACAATGACCATGAGGAACGGATTTGACCAATGACTACGACCAATGGCCATGACCAATGACTGTTCCGACGTGTTTGAGCAACGAACTTCCAATATTAATCATCATTATTTTTACTACTACCTCAATAAAGGTATCAATTTAAAGGGCTTGACCATGCACAATGACAAATTTCAAATCCAAGATGGCCGCCACCACAAAATGGCGACTGTCATTATTTTTTACTACCACCTCAATATGGGTAACAAATGAAAGGGCTTGACTAGTAGAATACTACGCACTATGATAAATTTGAAATCTAAGATGGCCGCCACCACAAAATAGCGAATGTCATTATTTTTCACTACTTCACAATATAGGTATCAAATGCAAAGGCTTGACTAGTAAAATACTACGCACTATGACAAATTTCAAATCCAAGATGGCCGCTACCACAAAATGGCTACTGACATTATTTTTACCACCAACTCAATATGGGTAACAAATGAAAGGGCTTGACTAGTAAAATACTATGAACTGCCACAAATTTCGAATCCAAGATGGCCGCCACCACAAAATTGCGAATGTCATTATTTTTTACTACTTACTACCTCAGTATGGGTAACGAATGAAAGGGCTTGACTAGTAGAATAATATGCACTATGACAAATTTCATATCCAACTGGAAGGGTTTGACTCATCGAGTAACGCGATCTTCCGCGCAAGCACGGAAGGGAGCTGTCTTAGCTAAAAATCATAGATGACAAATAACTAAAGTATAGAGTGCTAACACCACACTAGACGCCTAGTGCGCGTCGTAGGCAGATGATGTATAGCTACATAGATATGTACGTTGGGGATTACTAGGGATGGGCACGCGTGAAACGCAAAATCATTTTGTTTGCGATTGATGCAGGTTCAGCGCGGTACAAACATCTGTAAATATAATTATTTCGTGCGATAACATCTTAAATATAAGTACCTAGGTATTTTAGTTTTATAGAGTTAGTGCCCGTGCAGGTTTAAGTTTTTTTTTGTGGTGGCGGCCATCTTGGATTTGAAATTTGTCATAGTGCGTAGTATTTTACTAGTCAAGCTCTTGCATTTGATACCTATGTTGAGAAGTACCTAGTGAAAATAAAAAAAATAATAACATTCGTCATTTTGTGGTGGCGGCCATCTTGGATTTGAAATTTGTCATAGTGCATAGTATGCTACTAGTCAAGTCCTTTCATTTGTTATCCATATTGAGGTCGTAGTAAAAATAATGACATTCGCCATTTTGTGGTGGCGGCCATCATGGATTTGAAATTTGTCATAGTGCGTAGTTTTACTAGTCAAGCCCGTTCATTTGATATCCATATTAAAAAGTAGTGAAAAATAATGTCAGTCGCCATTTTGTGGTGGCGGCTATCTTGGATTTAAAATTTGTCATAGTGCATAGTATTTTATTAGTCAAGTCCTTTCATTTGTTACCCATATTGAGGCAGTAGTAAAAATAATGACATTCGCAATTTTGTGGTGGCGGCCATCTTGGATTTGAAATTTGTCATAGTACATAGTATTTTATTAGTCAAGCTCTTTCATTTGTTACCCATATTGAGGTAGTAGTAAAAATAATGACAATCGCCATTTTGTGGTGGCGGCCATCTTGGATTTGACATTTGTCATAGTGCGTAGTGTTCTACTAGTCAAGCCCTTTATTTGATACCCGTATTGAGGAGGTAGTGAAAAAGAAATGTATCTCACCATTTTGTGGTGGCGGCCATGTTGGATTTGAAATTTGTTATTGTGCATAGTATTTTACTCGTCAAGTCTTTTTATTTGATACCCATATTGAGGAAGTAGGGAAAAAAGAAATGTATATCGCCATTTTGTGGTGGCGGCCATCTTGGATTTGAAATTTGTCATTGTGCATATTATTTTACTCGTCAAGTCCTTTCATTTGATACCCATATTGAGGGTAGTGAAAAATTAAATGTATTTCGCCATTTTGTGGTGGCGGCCATCTTGGATTTGAAATTTGTCATAGTGCATAGTATTCTACTGGTCAAGATTTTCATTAAATTTGATACCCATATTGAGGTAGATTATGAAGAAATATTTAGTCCACCATTTTGTGGCCATCTTGAATCGATATTAACCAAACATAGCTAAGAACCAATGCACAAATATTACCCTTAAAATAAAAAAATAAATTTTACTAGTTATCAGATTTTTGAAATGCAAGAATAATTTATCGTAACGTAACGGGACAACGAACGTAACGGGACAATAAGTCATCCAGTTTCGTGCACGCAGCCAACGTTCATCGATTTAGTAGACGTTGTCACGTCAGAAAATCTCATCAAAATTTTTAGTACACTGCCGTTACGGCTCAAGGCTCAAGATCGTTCTGTCCGCCTAAACGCTCGAGCTGAATCGAACGGACGCACGCTGACAATGTTGCAGGATTTTACCTAAAGTTGAGTTCTGTCGTTTTGTGAGAGGGCTCTTAAGAAGATAACTTAAAACATAAAAATATCAAAACCAACGCACTGCTTTTAAAACAGATTTATCCCGTCAAAAACATAAATGTGAAATGAGAGCCATGTTCAATAACGAAGTATTATAATAGTTGGCTTAGTTGTTGACTTCAACAACAAAAGAAGTGAGATCTCATTGGGCGCCAAGTTCAATAATCAATTCTGAAATTGATTAAAACAACATAGAATATTTTGTAACAACTTAAAAAAATTTGATTTCTTATAACCTAGCATAGTATTTAATTAAGAGCTTCAGATCTTCCTAAGCTAGTTTTCATATACTCATCATTGACTGCCCTCGTGGCTTAGTGGGTTAGTAACTCTGCCTGCGAAGCCGAAGGTCGTGGGTTCGAGTCCCACCCAGTGCAAATATTTGTGTGATGAATTCAAATGTTTGCACTGTGTCTGGGTGTTTCTATTTATAATAAGTATGTATTTAAACTATTTATGTATTATATATATATATATATGTATTATATCAGCTATCTGGCCGCCATAGTACAAGCTTTGCTTAGTTTGGGGTCAGATGGTGTTGTGTGTGAATTGTCCACCAATATTTATTTAATTTATACGAATTGTATTAGTAGTCTTGGTAAATTCTAAGGCTGTTAATTTAAACAAAACAAAAAATGCGTGTGCAATCAAAGAAGAAGGAAGACATGTGCAACATTTTTCAATAATCTAACTGACGCGACGCCCTGTACAGTTTTTTTTGCGCTGTTATGACTATTGGGATGTTAACTATTCTTCGGAATTGATTTTATTTTGAAAATTGACGCTTGTTTACCATTACAAAAAAAGCTTACTATCGTCGATGAGTAAATATAGATACAAAAATTTCAAATTCAAATTTTTTATTTTCAAAAACACTAACGACTGACATGACCGCAAAACATTGGTCGCGATTCATGACTGTATGTCCAGTTTGTGTGTTTTCTTACTTTTACTTGAATACAAACAATCAAAATCGTCGTCGCTTAGATCGCAAACTATACGTAATAAAAAAGCAGAGAAGGAAACAGTCCAGTCTGTCTTCGACAGCTTGTTCCCTGGTAGTGACGTAACAATCCATATTGGTGTTTGCAGTCACGTGACAACAGATCTATACTAATACTAATATATCTATACTAATATTATAAAGCTGAAGAGTTTGTTTGTTTGTTTGAACGCTAGGATCTCGGGAAGTACTGGTCCGAATTGAAAGATTATTTTTTTGTTGGATAGTCCATTTATCGAGGAAGGCTTTAGGCTATAGAAAATAACTCTACTATTAATTGAAGCGGATCATGAAACAAGAATGTAACAAAATCGGGAAAAAATATTCCCTTTGAGAGTTTTCGTACGTTTCGTGCTTTGACATGACACATGACAGCATGTGTCAAAGATTGCGTCATTGAATTTCAGTAATCTGTGCATTGAATATAAACCTTTGCTAATTTTTTTTTTTTAAATCTGAGTTGGTACGACCAATTTCCGACAGGTGGCGTAGCAGGTAGCTGAAGAGGTTTTTTGTTTGAAATCGATATTCTCAGGAACGAGTGAACCGATTTCAGTCATTCTTTCACCGTTGGATATGTACGGGATCCCGATGAGTGCTATATAATATACCACGGGCGAAGCCGGGGCGGGCATCTAGTAATATTATAAAGCTGAAGAGCTTGTTTGTTTGTTTGTTTGTTTGAACGCTAGGATCTCGGGAAGTACTGGTCCGAATTGAAAGATTCTTTTTCTATTGGATAGTCCATTTATCGCGGAAGGCTTTAGGCTATAGAAAATAACTCTACTGTTAATTGAAGTGGAGCATGAAACAAGAATGTAACAAAATCGGGAAAAATATTCCCCTTTTGAGAGTTTTCGTACGTTTCGTGCTTTGACATGACACATGACAGCATGTGTCAAAGATTGCGTCATTGAATTTCAGTAATCTGTGCATTGAATATAAACCTTTGCTAATTTTTTTTTTCTAAATCTGAGTTGGTACGACCAATTTCCGACAGGTGGCGTAGCAGGTAGCTGAAGAGGTTTTTGTTTGAAATCGATATTCTCCGGAATGAGTGAACCGATTTCAGTCATTCTTTCACCGTTGGAATTTGTACGGGATCCCGATGAGTGCTATATAATATACCACGGGTGAAGCCGGGGCGGCCATCTAGTTACAAATATAGCACTTAAAACCATTTATAGATTTACTAACTAATATTAAATAAGAAAAATGTGATTTTCGCCATTCTATTAATACAAACTATCACAAAATTAGCAATTAACATTAATTTATGATTAGTGTTAACATGCCTGTTTTTTGTATTTATTTATTTTTTGGTACTTTTGTATTATTATTCATTTTTATTACTCAGCCTGTATAGCCGAGCAGGTTAATTGTTGGGAATATTCGGCGGCACTGTAATGAGCTGGGGTGACTTTCCGCCTGTGCGGTGGGAACTCGCATATTGCCAATTAAATTAGACAACTGTTTAATTATCTACCTGCCGATTTGTGTCAGCACTAATTCGAGGCAAGAGCCCCCGTGCCATTGAAACTGTCGGAGACGTAACAAGGACGATAAAAACGTATTAATCAAAACGTACATTTACCTATTTATATATATTTAATCAACTTCAAAAAAGGAGGTTCTCAATTCGGTTGTATGTTTTTTTTTTTATGTAGTCGTATGTTACCCAATAGCTCCGCCAATTTTGGATCGGTTTTGATGGTTCTTGTTTTATTGTTGGTGGTACCCACGGATATGTGGTACCATATACATTTTATCAAAATTCCATCGTACAACCCACCGTTGCTTAACATCAGGGAAGATGGCGGCTAAGGTAAAAAAAACGATCTTTACATTTATCGATAAATAGCATCAATCTACTAACTTTTTGACCTGACTGGCACTGATTTCAAATAGATGAGTGAGTTGCGCTTATAATAATGATTTTAGTTTATTTTTCCTTCTGAGTCTCTACTTTGTGGTTTTGTAGTCGGTTTAATTTTTTGTACGAAAATATTTTATTTAACCCTTTTTAGTGCAAAACAAGTTTTTATTAATTAATCCATTTACACAATTTCGTATTGGCAGGATCGAGCTTAATAACTTTTTGAAATCTACTCCTACGTCATCCAGCAAATTGTACGCAAAATTTTAGTTTATGGTTCATATTTCAAAAACTACCCGACTGATTTGGATAAGATTTATTATGGGACCATTTGGGAAGCCTACACATCCGAACACAAAAATAAATTTTAAAATCGGTGCGGGGTTCTTGAGAAATCAGGTAACAGACATAAAAAAAACAAACAAACATAGGGGTCGATTTGATAACCTCCTCCTTTTTGGAAGTCGGTTGAAAAGGTAACAACAACAACTCTTGGTTAATGGCTATTATTGTGGATTAGCCTCACAATTCCGCCAATGTCACGTAGAAAGATATAAAATGGTAAAAAACGGTGTGCCGATTTTTGAAGTATGATCAAAAAACTAATGTCTTTTCATTTGTCTGGATTACTTTTCATTTGTCTGGATGACTTTTCATTTGTCTGGATGACATTTTATGAAATTTGGTCGAACGTCTGAATTAAATTTAAAATTAAAGTCTGTTCTTGTTTTTTAGGAAAAAATATATATTATACCTACTAATAGTGATCCGCGTGTTTACGCAGTAGTTGCGCGTAGTTACCATTTCCATCGTTTTCCTGAAATAAAAAAGTGTTTTATGTAGTTATTCCAGACTATTAAATATTTGGAATACAGTAATACAGTTAGTATTCCTAATAAATAATTATCCAAATCATACTCTGTTTTATTCAGATGATTTCAACTAATTTTGAAAAGTTGAATGGCACGATGTTTTTTTCACTTTTGTAGTTTTACACTTCACCATTGTCGCACCTTCTTTATGCGACGATACGGTCCACGATGGAGCGTGTATACCTAAAAGAAACTAATTCCGTCTTGATTTGAAAACACTGAGAATGTAACCACCAGGAAAAAACACCCAGACAATGCATTCCAAAGCCTAGACGTTCAAGTAAAAGTGGTCAAATGCGAGTCGGGCTCGAGCAAGTAACATAATACAAAAGTTCTTGTGCTTCGTTGTTACTTTCATCAGTGTTTTAACAATAGTCAATTTATGACGTAGGTACTAGCTGTACCCTGCCCCGCTTCGCTGTGGCACATTGTGATGCAAAAATTAGTCAAAAACAATCCTTGATGCGATTATATATCCTTGTAAAATTTCAGCTCGATCGGTGCAGAACTTTTTGAATTTTTGAAGCGTACACAAACCAACATAAAATTTTATATGTAGAGATTAAAATAAAACTACTTACTAGATATTATTCAAACCAATTTTCGTTAATAGTTTACATGGTAACGTACCTACATCACACACTTTTTTATTTTTGTCATTCTCTTATTTTAGAAGTTACAGGGGGGGGGGACACTTTTTACCACTTTGGAAGAGTCTCTCGCGCAAACTGTTCAGTTAAGAAAAAAAAATGTTAGAAACCTCAATATAATTTTTGATGACCTATCCCTAGATACCCCACACGTATTGATCAAAAAAAAATTTTGAGTTTCATTTCTAAGTATGGGATTCACAGATTACATCTACTTACCAAGTTTCAATAGTATAGTTTTTATAGTTTCGGAGAAAAGTATCTGTGACATACGGACGGACAGACAGACAGACGGACATGACGAATCTATAAGGGTTCCGTATTTTGCCATTTGGCTACGGAACCCTAAAAATGAAACCAAATAGACGTACTGTTACTTACATACAGAAGTAATGCTACGCATATCTACCACCAAGGGCACATTTTCCTCTTCTGATCAGTCTTATTACAAATAACGAAAAACATGTTTCTAAGGTTGATAAAGCTATCCCTTATTTTGTTATTTGTTCTCAATACACTCCTGTCATTTTGTAATGAGGGATATTATCAGTTACGACGACTTATGACGCTTTCTGTAGGGGAATGATTTAATGACAAATTGTTACGGGAATGAGATATTTTCTTTCTAATTAGCCAGCGGTTGAAAGAATAGAATGAGTAATTAGAGACATGATGACAGTGTATGAAAAAGAAGTAGAATAGGTAAAAAATAACTTTCTGGTACGGAAATTTCAGTTCTACAACCACACGGCGTCGCAGATCTATTTTCTGATCTTTGTACCCGCACATGAAACTTGAGTTGAGATCAATATTCGACAATAAACTGGTATCCGTCCAAAATCAGAATTCTACTACCTAATGTTATACTCGTAAATGTCAATGTATGGATGTTTGAATGTTTTGCTCAATTTGATAATAAAGTATACCTATATAGGTATATATGACGATATGTGGTTTTTTAAGGGTTCCAAGGGTTCTAGGTTGCATACATTATTGTGTTCCGGTTTGTAGGGCAAGGTTTTCAGAGAAATTACAGGGCTTACAGATTTAATATCTTACACATCTGGGCGACGAGCGCAGTGTAGTACTAGGTAATGATTTGGACTCTTCATATTCCAATAGCTGCGTGTCACGGTGCTGCTATGTGGCAGGCTTTTTGTTTACCTTCAGGCACATGTACTGCTCGTCTCGTCACTCTAAACTAAAAAAAAAATTATGATTTAATTGAATAACAAAGAAAGAATTAGGAACATAATGTGCAATTTTTCAGCAGGTTGTCCGTCTGATGGTAAATGATAACTGCCGCCCAATGGATATATGTAGCATCAAGAACAGTGACGGGACTATGTCGGCCTATAAAAATAATATTAGAAACCTTTAGGAGATATTCTAGTAAACTGAAATCTTGAAAATAAGGGCGTGTGTGTGTGTGTATGTGAGGGTGTGTGTGTACTTATTTATGTAAGCACGTAAGAAGTTAAAACTATTTCTCTTTATGACTATCTGTTAAGAAGTTTAAATTCAACCATAGAATATATAACAAATTCAACGCCTGAAGTTAAAGTTTTATCTTAGTATTAACTTGAAGTGATAATGTTTACTAAAATATTTCCAGGGTGTCAAGTTTTCGTGACGGTATGCGAGAGTATTGTAAAAATTATTCTCATCATTAAATTTGTCCCTAACACGCCCAAAGAAATATACTTAACTTCAAAAAGTAGCAACGAAAACTCTACATGAAAATCAAGGATTTCCATTTGTAGGGTTCCGTAAAACGTAAAAAACGAAACACTTATGGATTTTCATGTCTGTCTGTCTTTCTGTCATCCACTGTCACACACATCATCATCCGAATGTCACGGCCACTTTTTCCGAAACTACAAGAACTATACATACTGTAGAAACTTGGTAAGTATATGTATTCTGTGAAAAGCATTAAGATTTTTACACAAAAATATATTTAAAAAAAGCAGTAAATTGGTGGTGTAAATAAAAAAAATCGAGTTTCAGTTCTAACTATATGGATACTTAAGTACTAGAACTGAAACTCAAAAAAATATTTTAAGTTTATTTAAATACTATTGGTGGTGGATATTGGTGGTGGACAATTCACACACAACACCATCTGACCCCAAACTAAGCAAAGCTTGTGTGTTGGCAGCCAGATAGCTGATATAATACTTATATAGTTTTAAATACATATTTATTATACATAGAAACACCCAGACACAGTGCAAACATTTGAATTCATCACACAAATATTTGCACTGGGTGGGGATCGAACCCACGACCCTCGGCTACGCAGGCAGAGCTACTACCAACTAAGCCACTAGGCAGAATAGTATATATTCGTTTAAAATTTAAATTACAACGAACTACAAGAACATAAGTATTGATTATGTTATTTGCTGCTACGGAACCTTTCATGGGCGAGTCCGACTCGCACTTGGGGATTTTAGTTTTCTTCATTATTTAGTGGAGTCAGAATAAAAAGTAGCTTTTTTAATTTTAAAGTTAGATTTTTCAATTATTTAAAAGGCAGTGTTTAACAACTACGGATACTACACATGGGATGTAACGAAGTGATCAAAACGACGTATCAACTCGTGGTAACCCGTAGGACATCTTAAAGATGCTCCAGGTCTAGGCTAGTTATGATAAACATAGGAAGATTCTTAGTAATTAAAATTATAACTATTTTTTTTAAATACAAGGTCAAGAAGCGTGAGTAGTTTTCGTGTAATTATTTTGATTTCAACATTGATTAAAACTAATTGCGTAGCTAGGCTCACTATTGTATGGTGAAAAAATTGATATATCTATGTAAACATGTCTATCTATCTGTTATCTGACTAAAATATATTGTCATTCCACATTGCTCATTTATAAATAAAGACCTTATCTAGTATGTTGGGAAACGTTAGCTGATGAAATAAACCTGTAAGAGCCATCAGCTATATTTTTTGGACATTACCCTCCACTGACATGCAAAAAACATTATTTGTTATAACAAGAGTGCAAAGTTGACTTTTAATCGTGTGCTCAATTTTGATGACTGAGCAAGCTAAGGATTCTAAATTAGAATCCTGAGCTTTAGCGAGGGAATTAATAGGGCACAAGGCGAAACATCATTGCACTCGAGTGCAACACGTAACTTATAATTCCACCTCAGCGAGGAAAATAGTAAATACTTTGCGCGTTATTAACAGTTTCAGTCAATTCTGTTGCTGTCAAACAAACTTCTTCCTGGCTAGAATCACTCATTTTAAGTTTGTCACATGATTTCAAGTTTCCTATTTTCGACTTAAGGTTTTTGACAACAACAACAACATGACGTGAAAATATGGAGGGTTGAGGTAGGTACTTCTACGAGGGGGTGCGTGGCTCGGGAACCTCCACGTGGTGCACCCTGGGCATCACACAACAACTTGCCTCGGTGGCATCTTGTTGTGTGATGGCAAATCCCGGCCGGCGCTGGGAACTACTACACGCGCTCCTCACCCCTTGAGCAGTACGTGTAGAGGTTGTTGAAGGGGGCTGGAAGACTTGGGAAGGTTACTCGGCCGATTTTAAGCTGTGAAGAAATATTTTGTCCGCAATTTTTTGGAGGCGGCCATCTTGAATCGATATTTACCTAACATATCTAAGAACATCCGCACAGAAATTAACCTTCAAATAAAAAACCGCATCGAAATCGGCCCATCCGTTTGAACTCTACGGTGCCACAGACAGACACACACACAGACAGACAGACGGAGACATCGACGTCAAACTTATAACACCCCTTTTTGGTCGAGGGTTGAAAACGGTGTACTATGGAGCGGGCTTGTCTAGAAGTAGCTGATTCACTCTCGACTTGCAGACAGACAGAAACTCTTTATTATGGACACCAGAAGACATTTTTTTTTTTTTTTAACTTTTATAGGTTTACACTTGACCGCCATCTCGCCTGATGTTAAACGATGATGCGGCCTACGATGAAGCGTGTTTACCTAGAAGAAACCGATTCACTCTCGATTTGAAGACACAAAGATTGTAACTATCGGGAAAAACTCTCTCAGGCAACGTATTCCACAGCCTAGACGTTCTTATCACAAAAGTAGAGTCAAATCTCTTCGTTCGTGTCTTTGGAACATCAACCATGAAACGATGTCGCTTTTTCGAGCTACGAGCATTCCGATATAAAATAATATAATATACAGTAAAAAAACAATAGCACAGAAAATAACTTACGAGTATAACTAGGGTCATAAATGGCGGTCTCATCGCTTTTTCTCTAACTAGATTAGATATGTATTTTTATCGATTTCTTCCAAGCAATCATTCAAAATATGAGGTTTATTTATTTATTTTAAGGAAGCACAAACCACGGACCACAAACCTACTAATGGCAACTTCCCCGTCATCAGTGTAAAAGTGTCACGAACTAAGTGAAGAACTTCATGTACCAGAAGACTGCTATAACCGCATGTGGGACACTTTTATGAATAATGTTATATTCTTGTAAATTATTTTTATTTGGTGTGTTCAATAAAGTGTCTCTATCTATCTATCTATCTATATTTATCATCTATCTATCTCCATAGAATGGTAAACATTTGATCTCTTGCAAAGTTGTTGTGCATGAACCAAAAGTTTCTGAGTTGGTACGACCAATTTTTGACAGGAATTTCAACTAATTAGTATCATTTAGCTTCACAAAAGTTTGACTTATGACCTAGAAATTTGGTTTTGGAGAAAAAACAATATCTTTTAAACAATAATATAACAACAAATAATATTAGTCAAAGTGTGATACGCACTGATCATGATTGAAAATATAGGTTAAATACATATCAGCTTCCTAGCACTAATACATGGTACATACATTGATTCACAAAAATATTGACTCATATATTCATAAAATTACTGAAGGACGACACCGATACTTGATACGCATTCACACAACATAATGTAGCAAAGCAAACTGAGCAAAGTTTTACTAGAAGAGCTAGGACACCTAATATACTTCTAAAATTGCAAATATATCGTTATGATAAATAACATAGGCACATCCAGACATAGAACAAAAATATTTTATCCTGAGTGGAAAATGAACCTACGAAATTTGGGTAATTGGCAAACTTCCCACCAACTAGAACTATATTTTAAACTTATTAACAATATTTTATGGGTTCTTTGCTAACTAGGTACTGAACCCTACATTACGAATGGCCCGTCAAACATTTGGCCGATCCATATGTTGTACTGATTACAGCTGTAGGTAGTGAACTTTGGAAATTAAGCTATCCGTATAAAACATTTTGGCTGTCTGACCAATTTTTTTAAAATATGGTGTTTTTGTTATGAAGGTTGTTGAATAGTGAAGGTGAGAGTGTTGATGTACGTCGGAAAGGGGCCCCTTAAACCTACGCCCGTGTCACAAGTCTCGGGATCTACTCGGGATTTCTCTCTCTACCACACGATGGACCCAGCACCCGCACGGTGAATCCATGGAATACTAAGAAGAGCGTCTCTCTTTTCTTTAATCCTTCCTCCTATGTCACTTTTTTTTTTACTTTTATAGGTTTACACTTGGCCGCCATCTCGCCTGATGTTAAGCGACGATGCGGTCTACAATGGAGCGTGTTTACCTAGAAAAAACCGATTCACTCTCGATTTGAAGACTTCAGTTCTCCTAATCCAATCATAATTCATTAATTTTCTTAAAAATAATACAAACATCACGGAACCCAGAGTCTGAGGTGCAACTAATAAAAAAAATGTATACTATATAAGTACAAAACAAAACTTCAAAACAGAAATAATATTTGTCGGCGCGTATCAGAAAATGGTAACACTAAGAAGTGTCGATTTGTGACGTCACTAGCGAAGCGTCGTGTCTATGGTAGCGAGGCGGGAATTTTTGACAGGACTTGTCAATTGGGGGCCGTCCGCGCACCACGTTTGCGACGAATCGCTATAATTTTGTTATATTTGAATTTACCTTTGTAACCCACACACCGTACGAAATTATGTTTACTGATAAGGGCCCGACTGCGCCTGTATCAGAAGTGGGATAGAACCAACTACAAATCGAAGTGAACTAACCAAATCTCACCCACTGCTGCTGAAAAACTTAGGTAGCATGGAAGCATTGCTTCCCTGAGTTCCAGCAGTGCAACAAGGTTCGGATGTCAATGATTGGTATAAAGTGATAGTGCAAAGTAAAGATCTTAAAGAAGTGAATTTACCCGTGGCATTGACGGAGGCGCTGAAATGTCGCGCGGCTACGTGTTTTACTAAATAGAACTTAAACCAAAACACAAGGATATCGGTCCAAGAGATTTTAGTTGCAAAATTTTCCAAATCTAAATGTATTCAGAATTACTTCGCCCAAATGCTACGTTTACGAGTTGAACCTAAGGAAACAGCAACGAAATTCGCTCTGTTTGAAAGCTTGAAGAGACTATTATAATCATATCTCCACTGTGTAAATTTGCCATAAAAAGCGCACATGAACCGCAATGAGTCAAACTCTTCTATTCCGAATTCTTTGCGGAGGATACTACATAAACGACATCTGGATAGCGAAGAACAAAAATATAAAACGAGCATATTCAATGAAATGATTTACTCATAAGTGGCACTAATGCAGATTGTTTTTGTCATAGTATAGCCAAATGTAGAAGACAACGTCATGAGATTGACACGAAGTTGTAAGATACATGTTTGTGATGTCCATTGCGTACTACAGAAGAAACTACCAATCTGACCTGCTATGTATGCGGTATATGCGATGTATGCGGTCACGCCGGGTACGTAGCGACTATTTTTTACAGTCATAAAGAGCTGTGGCAGTCCAGCGATTAAGAATATTCAGCAGTGCGAACACCGCCTTTCTAGGGGCACCTTGCAGACGTCATTGGGTGAGAGTCTCTTTTCTGTTAGATAGCGGATCATCGCGTTTTCTTTTGAAAATGATTTCAGAATAGTTTGCGAGTACTGTACTGCGCGTAAAAGTCTCTGTTATGTGGCGGTGCAGTTATACACTGCGCGACTCAAATCAGGACTAAGGTTGTGAATGAAAAGTTTCCAGTTAATTTAAGTTTTCACGTTGTTTCCGATAGGGTTATATTTTATTTCAAAGCCATTATAGTCGGCAGAAATATTTTATAGCAAAGGCTTTGTATTCAAATTGACAACGACAAAATGTATGTTCTATTAGACGCAAGAAAGTAATTCTATTTACAGTTATAAAGTCATACCTACCTGATTTTATACAATTAATACGAATTGTGGGAGCGCTATACCCACTAACGAAACTAACAGGACTCAAAAACATAATACTATGCATTCGCACGTCACAATCGGTGCTAACTATTTTTGATCTGACTCTATTAGAACAGTCGTATACAGGGGCTGCGGAACCTGAAGTGATATTTTTGTAAAAGGTAAATGACGTATAGTTCATGTCATGTCTGTATTCATCTGTCTGTATAGTGTATATCTGTCATGTCGGGTATTAATGCCATTGATCGTCGGAGGTCGAGTCACGCTACTCCTACGAGCTGGAGACGTTAGTACTGCCCTGATAACAAAAAATGCAGTAATCGTAATTTTTGGGATTTTTACTTTTTTCAAGAAATGGGATCCCTAAGGGTTTATTTACATGAAAAAAAATATATATCTTAAAATAAATACCTGGAAGTATCTTTTTTAGGTAACGATTTTCGCAGTACTTACATGAAAACTATATCAATGATAAGAAAGAGCGCAGTATTAAACATATGCTAAAAAAGAATGCCGTACTTGTTAGAATACCCTTAAACAAAGTGCAGTAATAGCCATTACTGTAACATTTTATTCTAGTATATATAGAACAGTTTCTAAGTCAAAACGCAGTACTCCACCATTACTGCATTTGTGTGTAGTAAAAGTTCGCGAGATCGTAACCGTGCGATATAGTGCTGCGTTTTGTTGAAGCAAATTAGTGCGTCATTGTCATTCGGCGAAGTGAGACGTGCGGTACGTGTGCTTCTCCGGCGCGCTGTTGATTTTTAATGCAACGTAATTTGGGTGAGTTGTTTTATTGTATTATAGTCTATTTATATATCTATTGTAAGTATTATATAGCTTCATGGAGTAGAAATAAAAAGTTATCGCCAAACGTGACAGTCAGATTTTACTACATACTCTGTAGGTTTTCAGTAACTTTGTTTGAATACTTGTATACCTAAAGTTATAGCTCTCTCATAGAAATGTTATATCGTCGATGTACTTAGCATTTCTAGCTGATAGATGGCTTTAGGTACCAATAGACAAATCTGGTTTCGATCAGGCTATTAGTTTATAGTAGACTAGATGTCCGCCCCGCGTTGCCCGGGGTACATTATATAGTACTTATCAGGATCTCGTACATATACAACGGTGAAAGAATGACTGAAATCGGTTCAGTCCTCCTGAGAATATCGCTTTCAAACAAAACACCTCTTCAGCTACCTGCTACGCCACTTGTCGGAAATTGGTCGTACCAACTAAGATTTAGAAGCAAAAAAATATTAGCTATAGATACAAGTATGATATTATATATTTATAATGATTAGGTTTTATATTCAAGAGGTATGTAAATCTGTGATATTTAATGACGCAATCTTAGACACATGCTGTCATGTGTCATGTCAAAGCACGAAACGTACGAAAACTCTCAAAAAGGAATATTTTTTCCCGATTTTGTTCCATTCTTGAGTCATGCTCCGTTTCTATTAATAGTACCGTTATTTTCTATAGCTTATAGCTTTCCTCGATAAATAGACTATCCAATAGAAAAATAATCCTTTAATTCGGACCAGTACTTCCCGAGATCCCAGCGTTCAAACAAACAAACTCTTCAGCTTTATAATATTTATAGTAGATTTTATTTCCTGCTTAATCAAAGTAGATTTATTTTATGTATTTCAGAACATTGTCTTCATAATGTCTGCCAAAAAATCCCGCGGACATTGTGCTGGGTAAACCAGATCGTCAAACAGAACCTGAACCATCTACTTCTACAGAATTTGATTCAAACCAGAAAGATGAAGCATTTGGTCTGTTATGCGTTGAAACGTTCTAAAGTTCTTTGATTAATATTTTATAACAATAACTGATGTAACATTTGAAACAGAAGAACCCAGCAAAATGATTTCTATCGCAACTAGTGATTATATTGCAACAACTAGATTTTGATATGAAAAGAACCTCAAGTTAACAATTTGAATCACATTGAAAACAATATGATACACATGTAACTGAATCCAGTCATGTCGTAAATATAGACTCCGAAAATAATATAGAACAAGTTACTACACAAGAAAAGAAAACTAAATCAGGCAGCCCAAGGAAGAGGCGTAAATTTGAGGAATCGTTACAAACAAGATTAATAGAAAAGAAAAAGAGAAAACTAAATAAAATGGCGGTAAAACCTGGATGCAACGAAACCTGTAGAAAACCTCCCTGTAAACGAAGAGTCTGTAGATCTCACTGAACCTAGAGAGCTTCAAGAATAAGTATATTCTCTACTTTTTTTAGACAATTTATTATTTTTTAAAAGAGTTATTTTTTGTTTTTAGTATTAGTTTTTTTATGAATATTGATTGCCTAAAATTTGTTATAATATTTGGATTAAGAATATGCCTTCATGTAATGATGTGTCTTATTCTGTGTTAAATAAATAATAGTATAGTCTAATTATGTAGGACAATATCAAACATCAAGTCTATTTCAAGAAAAAACGCATTTTTATTAATATCATATAATGTCATCACACACATCCTGTATCCTGTATCAGTACACATCCACTTCTTCGCTTCGGACATGAAAAAGCTAATGTTAAATCGGTATCTAATACTAAACAATAACGCAGTAATCATTATGCGCTAGACTAGAAAATGCAGTAATGAGCGCAAGTGCTGCATTTAGACTTAGTATCCTGTGATTTTTACAAGACCTAATACTAAACCTAAACGCAATAATACGCATTATTAATGGATACACTAATTTATGAAATGATGGATAATTATTTTTGAAAAGCTTGTATTTTTTCCTATTTTATTAACATATTTAAAGGACTACAAAAAACATACATCTTCCTCAAATATGTCAAAATGTCTTTCCCGCGTTTATCTCGAAACCGCCATTTTGCGATTACTGCATTCTTAGTTATCACGGCAGAGTAGTTTAGTAGTAGTAGTCGTCGGCGTTTTTAAGTTCTTACGGAATGTAATTCGTCAAATTCAATTTATAAAAAAAGATGTGACTCCTTACATACACAGGTAGTGTTATCTATTTAACAGGAGTACGAACATCATTTATTGTAAAGGTCGACGAATGGTACAAACAGACGTAACAAGCTTCTCGCGTAATTATCTTCTTGAATTAAAGGTTCATTCACAAAGAAAGTTACGTTAAACTTCATCAGGGTTGACTCTCCGTTGAACAAAAGCGAGACAGCGATATTTGAGACCTTTTACTAAAGTCGGTTAATAATTATTTTCCTGAATCGGTAGAACAAACATATTATGACAGGGACGGCATCATATTCATAAAAAAGTCATTCGAAACCAGGCAGTTTTTTGGTTGCTACTAGTTGCATGGTTCCTAATTTGGACGGTAATTAATTAGATTCATAATTTGATACAACATTAAGGACAAAACCTTAGATAATCTCTACGAGAAATACTGGTTCTCTGAGATGACGAAATTAAATTAGGTAGGGCTGGTCTGGTCGGGAGAGCGGCGACTGTGGTTCTGCAGGCCCCGGGTTCGCGCACCACTGTCTTTTCTAGAGCGTGTGCGTGATGCCGGTGATTTGAAGCGGTATGGTAGTGAGAAGACCGACGTGCGCATGGAGTCTTTCGAGGTTATGTGTCATCCGCCATCCCGCGCTGCGCCGGCGTGGTGGATTGTGGCCTTGACTCTCTCCTTGCGGAAGGGAGGGGGGGGGGCTGAGTCCCAGCGGTCGGAATATTTAGTGGGCTGTTTAAGCAGAGATGCCGAAATGCACGCGTAAGTTCATTGAATCTTGTATTATATGGAAAACACCAAATCGTCCGTAAGTAGCTCAACCCGTTCAGCTTTATTCAATTCCAAATGTAGGCTCATCATACATGTTGACTTTCGAGTAAACTAAGTGAGAAAAACGATCGAAATGATTATTGCAATGTGATTGTTGACGGTTAGGTAGAAAATGTTCTACTACAACAGCCTTTCCCAAAGTGGGCGATAACGCCCCCTTGTGGGCTCTGCATATCTAAGGGATCTGGAAAAAAATGGGGTGTAGAGGTTTGGAGTCCATTGTGTATACTGTACCAGTAGGTATACTGGGCTCAGATCTCAAGTAACTCTTGCCGGTTATATTAAAAGTATCATTTAGAATGAATGTTTAATTTGCGCTTATATAGCTCACAATCATTAATTAATTTCATTTGAAGTTGTGGTGGTTTATAAGTATGTGAAAAAAAATGGGGGCGCTAAAAAAATAATTTATTCTCAGAGTAGGCACCAGACAGAATAAGTTTGAGAACTCCTGTGTTGTAACACAAACTTACAACAGACAACAGAACATGCTACTCTCTTGATCCGCGTGGGATTTACGCGTTACAAAAAGCAGTCTGCCTTTTTAGAGATTATTGTCGATCAAGGTCGATGCTATTAAAGTTCTGATTTTTAAATTTCTGTGCACAACATAAGATAGAAATAGTTATTTGTTATACAAGAGTGCAAAGTTGATTTTTAACCGCGTGCTCAATTTTGATGACCGAGCAAGCGAAGGATTCTAAAATTGAAAAAGTAGAATCCTGAGCGTAGCAAGGGAATCGAAAGAGCATAAGGTGAAAAATCTTTGCACTCGAGTGCAACACGTAACTTTTCATTCCACCTCAGCGAGGAAATGACTTAATGCAAAAAAAACATTTACAATCACAATATAACTTTATTTCAGTTTAGGCATTAACTATTACATTATTATAGGTAGGTAAGTAGTACAGAATAGCGTTTGAATTATAACAAACTAGTGACCTGCCCCGGCTTCGCATGGGTGCACAGTGGGTAGACAGACGCTAGAAGTGACTTTATTATATAATATTATGTAGTAATGATGCTGATAATACGTAGGTATTATTAGGAAAAATTGAAAGTAACGTTGCTACAGTTACTTATGTTAAGTGTAATATTTTTTTAGGTACCGTAATGTTGGTGTTAGTCACTTGTGTACTATTTTTTGGTAAACTATCATCTGTCATATATAATATTTGTACCGATTCAGTGGATTCTCTTGGCGTGAATGTCAGTGAAAGAGAACAATGGTTAGGTGTTTCGTAAGGTCTCATTTTTGATGTAGAAGGACCAGTCCAAGGATCAGACTGACGGTCTTTCAGTGTGATTCCTTCTACGATGCCTTTACATATTTTAGACTTATTTTGTATGGAATCCTCTATGTATCCCTCCACAACCGCGTTGGACTTCCATCCTCCATGACGCTTAAGGGACAGGAGATCAGCTCCTGAATCGGCCAAAAGTGTGGCTGAAGTTCGTCGGAAACAATGACCCGTGTACAGCGGGGGTTCTGGAAGTTCAAGAAAAGTTGCTATTTCTCGTGGGATACTTCCAATTTTATTAGTACCCATAGGCTGTCTGACACACTTTCCGTCGCGATATTGTATAAAAAATCGATTGATTGCAGTGTTAAGCGGGCGTAAGGCTTGATATTTTTCAACAATTGTCACGTATTTTTGGCGAATGACGAAGTTGCGGTATCTTTTTGTCTTTGTATTAGGTAAATTAATTAATAGTAAATCATCTGAATGTTTTTCAATGTTTTTGACATTAAGTTGTGTCAGTTCATTGGTTCGACATGCTCCGTTTATGCCAATAATGAGAACCACCTGTAACGTAAAGAATATTGTAGTATATCAATGAATACAATTAATTTAAATGCATAATTCTACCTATCAACATCTTACTACAAATACAAATCTTTATTATCAAGAAAAAAAAATGATCGGAAACAAGTTTACAAAGAATGCTTAATTTTAATTACAAAAGAAAATACATAAGTTCCCAGAATTAGCCTTTGGCCCCACACTAGGCTCGATGGCCCGTGTTGTGGAAGCCAGAGAACGAAAGCACAAACACGATAAGGGTTTCTCAAAATGTTATTGGTCTAATCCCAACTAGAGGTAGATTCAGTGATGTGTTTGTGTGTGATAGGGTGTATGTGGGAGGGTGAGGGTGAGGGTGAGGGTGCGTGTGTGTGTGTGTTTGTGTGTGTGTGTGTGTGGTGTGTGAGTTCGTAGTAACTGTGTGACAGCGAGAGATAAATGAAAAAGTATGACTAAGTCCAGCAAGCAAACCAAGTTGAGCAAACGGGTACCTATTCACTTTCAATCATAGAATAGAATAGAATAGAATATTATTTATTTCGTAGATAACACATACATAATTTTTAACAAAATGGTTGTATGGTACACTACGAAAACGTCAAATTAAAATACAACCTTTATACAATCATTGATACATTATTACAATAAATTATAACAACTTATACAAAATTACAATAAAATATTCCAATTTAAATTTTCATATATCATTATCTACACTTGAAAATAACAATGGTTTTGTATTTGTATTTGTATAAAACATTTGACAATTTTTAAAGTTAAAAATGCTGTAAAACCCAACCATCGTAATGAAATGAGTGATAATAATGAGAAAGTTTTGCCTAGCGATCCGGCTAGCCCCCGGCGCTTGCAGGTTACCGGGCCTGTAAGTGAGAAATTGGTTACCGAAGACTGTAAGAGGGTGGGTACCCAGGCCCCCTTACCAGTAAATGTTACTGGTCAGAGTAATAAAAAGCTAATGCAACAAGCATTCCACCCCGGCTTATTCGTGACTAGACCCAGAAGTGCATCATTAAGCCTGGTAACAGATACCAGTACTCTACATCGCCAGGAATCTAACATTATGAGTGTGGACATAGATCATGACAAAGAAATAGTCAATCCACCCGCTTGGCAGAGAGCACCTACGCTTCGAAACGCTAAAGAAAAAGAAGCCATCCTCCCCATCCCAGAAAGAACCCTGATTGCAAACCGATTCAGCGGACTCCTGTTGACCAGGAAGAAGACACAAACAAATACGATGGCCCTAAAAAGTCCCGAAACCACCAGTAATAATCCTATATGGAGTGGAGGACCTCACCAAGCTGACGGAGTTGCTTGAAACCATTGTTGTTAAAAGTGATTTCAAATACAAAGTGGTAAGTAAAAACCAGCTGCGACTTAACTGCTCCAGTGTAGAGGTGTACAAAACCGTGATAGAGACTCTCAGAGACAAGGGACTTATTGGACACACTTTTAACAGAAAAGATAAACGACCATACCGAGTAGTTGTTAAAAACCTACATCACTCAACTCCTCTAAGCGAAATTAAACAAGCCATTGAGGACACAGGAAATACAGTGATTGGGAACTAATAAACGCAAGGTATGGTCCAGAAAAGAAACCCACATGCACATTCTTTGCAACAGTGCAACAAGGCCCCAACAATAAAAATGTAAAGAACATAAAGTACATTAACCACCAGGCAGTCACTATAGAAGAACCAAGAAAGCGTAACACCATTGTGCAATGTCAAAGATGTCAGCAGTATGATCACACAAAAAATTATTGTATGAGACCTTACCGCTGCGTGAAATGTGCTGAAGCTCACAAGACATCAGAATGCTTAAAGACTGATCGCAACACACCCGCAAAATGTGCATTGTGCCTTGGTGCCCATCCTGCAAACTTTAAAGGATGTGAGGTTTATAAAGAAATTGCATCAAGAAAAAATAACAAAAACTCACACCTTGAAGGTAGAAAAAACACTAAGACAAACGCTAGCAATAATAACCAGCAGAGGTCACAAGCTCCCAATATAGTAGTCAATGAACATAAACAATCACAATTTCATAATCCAACTGAAAAGACAGAATAAATCCACATGCTAAAAGAGAACAGGATATAATGAAGTACTTAAAGCCAATACAAATTCAGAAAATTCACAGATCCCAAGGCTGAATACAACAGCAGAAGAGATGCTCCTCAAACAAGCTGAGAAGTTTGATATAATACTACAACAAATGAGTACCCTGATTAGTCTCATAACAACTTTAGTTACACAAATATCAAAATGACTTCCCTCAAGATAGTGACGTGGAACCTAGATGGTCTATCACCCAATCTAGAAGAGGTAGAAGTATTATTGAATACGCACAACATAGACATATTGCTAGTGTCTGAATCTCACCTAACTGACAACAAAACTGTTACCATTCGTAACCGAGTAGTGTCAGTAGTCCGGTTGTTAGTTCGGTTAACCGAACTACTGCAACTTTTTGGTGTCAGTAGTTCGGTTGCACGTCATCACCGAACTGTTGACACTGCGGAGTGCCAGTAGTCCGGTTGTTAGTTCGGTTAACCGAACTACTGCAACTTTTTAGTGTCAGTAGTTCGGTTGCACGTCATCACCGAACTGTTGACACTGCGGAGTGCCAGTAGTCCGGTTGTTAGTTTTTTAATGTTAACTTTTTAATTGCATTAGTTTTGATTCTATCTAAGCACTGAACTATTGCTTACTTATAGAAATTCAGGTTCATCTACGCACCGAACTATCGATACACCGCTTCATTTGATTGAAAACTAGCGACTCTCTCACCATCTCAGCGGTATATAAAAATATACACTAACTTTTTGCGATTTTTCATGTAAGTTTCATTTGTATCAATCTTTTTATCCATTCGGTCGATTTGATGAGTAAGTACATATTATTATAGCTATTTTCCAAGTTGATAATTAGTGGAGATTATATCTAAAATCTAAAATTATAAAGTAAACTTGTATAGTAAGATGAACGACAACGACGATTTTAAGATAATGCAGCGAGGAAGAGGCAGGGTGTTACTTTTTTCTGGATACCAGTTTTATAGGAATTCCGTATATGCCTCAAAAAGCAGCTTTTGCCGTTGCAAATATTAGAAGACCGAATTTGCAATGTAAGGGCTACGTAACATTATCAAAAGTAAGCGTTTCATGCATTATCTCCTTATTTTCATTTATAGTTTGTAGTTCCTTACTTTATAATCATATAATACTAGTGGAATCATATCAACTGTGTTTTAGGAAGCGGACAAAATCGAGAAAGCCAGTGAGCATACCTGCAATTTGGATTTTTAAATTGATGCTTTGATAAATAAAAGCATAATTGAGGCTGCGGAAGGTAGAGAACCTACACCCAGAGTATATCGCCAATGTTTAGGTTGCATTAAAAATAAAGGCTTAGATTTAGCCACTCCCAACCCAATTCCATCATTCTCTCAAAAGAAATGTACAATTTAAGATTGTTCGAGAATCTATGAACGTTAGATTCATAAAATGCGGAGTAGAAAAATACGCCCAACATCTCTTTCCGAGATGCAAGTTCCTACGTTGTTTTCTGATATTCTACTGGCAGATTATTTTGATGGTGATATTATAATTTTTATAGTAATCATGCACGAGATTTTTTAAACAGATTAAAGTGTACTTTATGGATGGTACGTTTAAAGCCAGCCCTATTCCATTTTGCTAATTATTCAGCATACTTGGCGACTTGGGTAGTTCAATTGAAGCTATAAACATGATACCTCGGGCATTTGCTTTCAAATTCCATAAAAACACGAGTCTTATAACATCGTCTTTGAATTAATAAAGTCCAAAATTCCAGAGTGGGATTCAAGGAAATACATGTAGATTACGAATAATCTACTCTGAATGCCATAAAATCTGAATTTAAAAACTAATGCAACTAAAAAATTAACACTAAAAAACTAACAACCGGACTACTGGCACTCCGCAGTGTCAACAGTTCGGTGATGACGTGCAACCGAACTACTGACACCAAAAAGTTGCAGTAGTTCGGTTAACCGAACTAACAACCGGACTACTGGCACTCCGCAGTGTCAACAGTTCGGTGATGACGTGCAACCGAACTACTGACACCAAAAAGTTGCAGTAGTTCGGTTAACCGAACTAACAACCGGACTACTGACACTACTCGTTCGTAACTACAATATCTACGCCGTCAACCATCCAGACGGCACAGCACATGCAGGTGCGGCCCTAATTATAAAATCTAGCGTCAAACACCATGAACAGCCACAGTTTAAAAAAGCCCACATACAAGCTGCCACAGTAGCAGTAGAAGATCGTAATTGTATGTTCAATGTATCCGCAATATACTGCCCTCCAAAGCACAACATAAAACAAGAACAGTATGAAGAGCTATTTAACACACTTGGAAAGCGGTTTATAGTCGGAGGAGATTGGAATGCCAAACACGTCCACTGGGCCTCAAGATTAACTAACACAAGAGGAAGAGAGCTTAAGAAAACCATTGAAAAAATAACCTCGCTACGATATCAACGACAGACCCGACCAACTGGCCTACTGACCCTAAGCGACTTCCAGATGTCATCGATTTCTTTATAACTAAGGGACTTTCGAGATTTTCTTACGACGTACGCACATGTTTGGATTCGGACACTAATCATGTTCCAGTAATACTTACCATCGGTGCTACGGTTTTGAAAATGGAAAGCAATTCAAACTATATAATAAATACACTGACTGGAATGCATATCGGGAACTCGTGCACGATAAAATAGACTTAAAATTGGTCTGAAAATGAGGCAGACATTGATGATGCTGTGCGGCACCTAACGTCAGTGATCCAAGAAAGCTGTTGGATGACTACTCCTGAAGCCACCAATCGTCCCCCACAGAGCAAAACTTATTCGGAAACCATACGGCGAAAAATATGTGAAAAAAGGAGACTCCGCAGAATATGGCACATCAGTAGACACTCTAGTGACAAAACGTTATTAAATAAGGCTGCTCGGGAACTGAAGGAACTCATCTCTGAAGCAAATAATACTGCCTTAGACACGTACCTGGAAGGATTAACTGCCACAAAGGCAACCAACTACTCACTATGGAAAGCCTGTAAAAATTTTGATCGACCATTATATCAAAAGCCACCTCTTCGCACTTCGAACGGCAAGTGGATCAGAACCTGCCAGGACAAATCTGAGGCCTTCGCGAAACACCTAAGCCAAGTGTTCAAACCAAATGAACCTGGACCAGATGCAGATGAATCGCAGATAGACGCAACGCTCAATCAAGACCTACAACTCGACCTGCCTCTAAAACTTGTAAAACCCAGAGAAATCCACAAAAATATTAAGGACTTGCAAAATAATAAAGCGCCAGGGTACGACCTAATAGACAAAAAAGTACTTCAAGAGTCACCGCGGAAAGTGATTGTGCTTCTTACCATGATATTTAATGCTATCTTAAGAGTCGGATACTTCCCAGATCTCTGGAAAGTATCACAAGTTATCATGATCCACAAACCTGGTAAATCCATGCACGAAATCACATCATACAGACCTATAAGCCTTCTGCCGATAATGTCCCAAGTTGCTCGAAAAATCTCTACTGCACAGAATGCTGCATGTATTAAATGAAAATTCGGTTATACCGGACCACCAATTCGGTTTCGAAAAGAACATGCCACCATAGAACAGGTTCATAGGTGTGCAGGAAAATAAGAAGATCACTAGAGAAAAAAGAGTACTGCTCAGCTGTATTCCTAGATATACAACAGGCCTTTGATAGAGTTTGGCACAAGGGATTGTTGTACAAAATAAAATCTAAGCTACCCCACACATTCTATAGTGTTTTAAAATCATATATCTCTGACAGAGTATTCCAGGTGAGAGAAGGTGATTGCACATCAGCGTTTTATGAAATATCCGCAGGAGTACCACAAGGCTCTGTACTTGGACCCATCCTGTACATACTCTTCACGCATGACTTACCTCAGAGCCCAGATGTTACAGTTGCAACCTTCGCAGACGACACGGCCATTCTCGCCTCAGACAAATGTGCAGTGCAAGCCTCTTTGATATTGCAAAAGATCCTGAAAGAAATCGAAGAATGGCTGGTGAAATGGAGAATTACCGCTAGCGTAACCAAATCAGTGCACGCAACATTCACCCTCCGGAAGGAAGATTGTGCTCAGTAGCCCTAAATGGCATTCAACTACCCCATCAAAACGTAGTGAAGTATTTGGGAATGCACCTGGACCGTCGTCTCACCTGGAATAAACACATCGAAACAAAAGAGACGAAGTAAATCTGAGATACAAAAGCCTTTATTGGCTGCTGGGAAACACTCAAACTGTCGCTCGAAAGCAAGATACATGTGTACAACACAGTGCTAAAACCAATTTGGACATATGGAATTCAGCTATGGGGAACAGCTAGTGCCTCAAACATATTGAAAGTCCAAAGGTCACAAAATAACATCTTAAGGCAAATGACGAACGCGGCTTGGTTTCTCCGAACAACAGAGGTCCATGAAACTTTAAACGTGCCGATGGTAAAACAAGAAATAGAACGCCATAGTGCTAACTATAACCTGCGACTGCAAGAGCACCCGAATGAACTTGCGGGTCGACTCACTATCCCTGAAACCGTACGTCGTCTCAAAAAGCGACGGGACATGTATGATAGTTGACACAACAATAATGTATAAAGAAAGGGGCAATCTCCACTGGGAGTGGGACCCTCAACGCCATGAAACTGTCATCTCATCTGTTTATAGTCTGCCAAGACTGATTGCATGATTAAGATTACAAAAAAAAAAAAAAAAAAAATGCTGTAAAGGGGCAATATATTCAATTAACTAGTTTAATTATTTCAATAAATACATATATGTCAATGCATATACTTAAATAACATTTCTGATTTAATAAATTATTAGGTATGTCAGGCATTAGTCGAATTGTAGTTGGTGTAGTCATTACTTAAATATTCCTTTAGGGTATAAATCGTCTTGTCCAATAAAATAACCTTAACCTTTTTAAGAAACTCTGTGTCGCTTGTCAGGGTTTGAATTCCTGTTGGGAGTTTATTATATAATTCCTGGCCTCTGATGAGTGGAGTTCTATTAGACATGCACAATCTGTGTGGTATAGGTTCAAAATACATTCTGTTTCTATTAGATTTTACCCTATTAGTTTTATGGAGCTTGTATTTACTTATATTTTGCTTAACATATTTTAAAATTTCGAAAATATAAAGTGATACAGATGTCAAAATTTGCAAATCCCTGAAATGGTTTCTACATGACTCCCTACACCTGATACCAACCAAAACTCTGATGGCGCGCTTTTGTATTTTAAAATTCTCTCATAATCTGTTGCACTTCCCCATACAATTATTCCGTACGGCATTAAAGAATGGACATATGCATAGTAAACTTCTTTCAAACATTCAGAGGATGTAATAGTTTTTAATTGTTTGAGAGCAAACACTCCTCTGGACATTTTTTTTGCATGTGATATCTATATGATTCTTCCACGTTAGTGATGAATCAATTTCAAATCCTAACATTTTGACAGAATTTGTTGTGTATAATGTTGAAGCTCCTATGTTTATAGGGAAAGTATTCACTTTAGGTGTTAAGGGGTTGAAAAACATAATGTTTGTTTTGTCTTTATTTAAATGAAGTCCATTGTCCCCAAACCAGCCCTCTAATTTATGGAAAAATGCTTTGAGTTTAATAATCAAGTTATCTATATTATCATCTGAAATAATTATTGTGGTATCATCTGCATATTGGATGATGTCGCCCTGAATATCTAATTGATTTATATCATTGATAAAGAGGAGAAAAAGAATATTTCCGACCGATGATCCTTGCGGTATACCTATGTCAATGGTCTGTGGATTAGATCTAATGCGACTTCCTTCATTTTTTATTTCAACCGTTTGTTCACGACCTGATAAAAAAGATTCAAGGAGTTGTAGATTTTTACCCCCTATGCCATAATTTTTTAGCTTCTGTGATAGCAGCTCATGATTTACTGAATCAAAAGCCTTGGAGAGGTCTAGAAATACAGCAGCCACCTTTTCTTACGTTCAAGACAATCAGTTACAATGTCAACAAATCTGACTGATGCTGTTACGGTAGATCTACCCTTCGGTAAGCATGTTGGGATTCTGACAATAATTTATTATCTATCAAATATTCCATTATATCACTAGACATAAATGACTCTATTACTTTCGATATAGTTGGCACAATTGTAATTGGTCTATAATTTTTAACAGATGTATTGTCACCTTTACCCTTGTACAGCGGGGTAAGTCTGGACTTCTTTAGTGACTGAGGATAGTAATTTGATTGTAATATATTGTTAATGAGGTAAGTCATGTGCTCGCCCAGACTTCCAAGGATTCTATGCAGAAAAATTCCAGATATATCATACAAATCTTTTGTGTTAGAATTTTTTAACTTTAATTTGGACCGAGTTACAATGTCGTATTGACTCACAATCCGAAAATTAAACTGCAATTTATCAATTGAAACTTTTTTTAAAAATTTTAATGCTTTTTGACTATTGGGGGAACTAATGGTTTTAAGACTGTTTGCAATTGAAATGAAGTAATTGTTAATGTAATGAGGTATATTTTCAATTGTAATAAACTGGGAGTCCTCATCATTCAGACTCCAGTCTGATACTTTATAACTCTTATTTGTTTCTCGCTTTATGATCCCAAATTTCTTTCTTTACATTACTGGCATTCTTCAATCTATTATTTACATGCTCTTGCTTACTTTTTAAAACAGTATGGGTTAACAAAGTTTTTTTTTATTTATTTATGAATTTCTAATAATTCAGGAAATTGAAACTTCATGTCATGCAAGTCATGAAGGTCAAGCTGCATCTTTACAATTTCATCAGTTATCCAGGGGCATTGATTTCTTAAATTTATTTTAACCATCTTATTTGGGAAAAAAAGTTCCAGGTTCCAAATAAACCTGTCAAAAAAGATGTCAAAAGTTTTATCACAGTAAAACAAAACAAATTATCCCAATCATATGCCAACATAGCATCGCAAAAATTAACAGTATTTTGTTCACTAAATATCCGTTTTTCTACTTTAATCCATTTAGGTTTGACAATTTTCTGTGTTTTTAGTGTAGTAAGTTGTGCTAAATGATCTGAAATGCCTGAAGCTATAGACTGCACTTTTATCAAAGTATCACTAATATTTGTAACAACACAATCAACAGATGACTTTGCACTTTTGTAAATTCTTGTGTAAAAATTGACTATATTCCTGAAACCACTAGCATCCATAATATCAATTAATGCCATTTTATTAGGAGAAACTATCATAAAGTCTACATTCCAGTCTCCGACTAAAATTATCTGATAGTTGGACAGACCCGACAATACATCAAAAGCTTACTTACAGCATCCATAAATATGATTTCACTCCCAGACCAGTTCTATACATACCTATTACAATTAATTTAGATACATTAGTAAGATTTATTTCCACAGAGGCGAACTCACAATGATACTCCACCGACACTGTATCAATTTCTTTACATGGTCTCGACAACAAGTTATTCCTGACAAATATGGAAACGCCACCATGAAGTCGAGATCTCCGAACATAATAATTTGCATGGTAATAACCGTGAACAAAAATACCATCAACTTCACTACAATCTAGCCAGGTTTCACTTAGTACTAGCACATCAGGTTTATATGTTACGGTTAAGCTCTCCAATCTCACAATCTTATTTCGGACACATTGGATATTTTGATGAATTATAATACATTCTGTGCATTTCAAGTTTGTATCGTTTTTACTAAAACCTTGTCTAAAAAATTGTCATTATTTGGAGTTTTTACACACGAATTCACACAAGGAACAACAATATTATTGGTTTTTATTTTCATGACGTTCCCATTTTTAGGGTGTCCTGTAAGGTAAATTAAATTTCCCGACGAATGCCGAGGCGGCAACAAGATATGTTTAATTATTAATCTAGAGAGAAACTTTACAAATCTGTTTGTTACACGCCCTGATGTCATCGAGACAGAGCCACTGAAGTCATTTACTTCCATGATTGACATATATGTTGAGCTACCTGCAAAACGATATAATTGTTTATTGATTCCGTATTTAAAACGATTAATTCTATTATATACACCACTGCCATAGTGATATGGCAAAGTTGAAATCTGAAACATAAACTTATTTATCTCGCAAAGGTCGGCGATTCGCTGTATACATTCAAAGTCGTAATCCAGATGATTAGAAGTTACAACAATTATAATATCACCCTCAGACATGCCATCCGTCAAACTCTTCAAACCGTTTGTGACTTCTGATAGAGTGGCGTCCGGTTTGCATATAGACAACACCTCATATTCAGAGTGACGAGTTTTAATGTTTTCCGCCACGGATCTTCCATATTGATCGCAGAGGATGAGAAGTCGTTTCGTGGATCGGGGAATACAATTACGACTGTTAATATTTGTCTTGCACACGACTTGTGTTTGAATCTGTGGTTCATTTGCAGATGGAATAACAATATCTGCTGACACATTCTGCTTTATGTTCAGATCCCACGAGTGTCCATTTTGAATGCATGTGTCATCGCTATTCTGAGCATGTAGATTCTCTTCTAAATTTTCATTAATCTCTTGTCCATTCTTTAACTTCAAGATTTCAGTTTGCAATCGTGTCAATTTATCTGTAAGTCTGCTGATTTCTATATTTAATGCGTCCAACTTTTGTATATGCTCTTAAAGCCTCTTAAAGCCCTCGAATTGTGCTTGGTCATAATGGTGACCAATCATAACACTGAACGTATCCGAGTTATAAATTTTTCAGTATCCTCATACGACATTGAGTCAAGCCATTCGCGAACCTCTCGTTTTACTTTAGTGCATCGTTCATTCTTGATGAATGGGAGCGCCTTGACAGTTTCATTAAAAATTCGTGGAAGCAGAAATTTAGGATGTCTGGCAGCAAAAACAGATCTAACATCGGAAACTGGCAATCTAAAAACTCTTCTCGTTGCTATTTCTTCGAGCTGGCTAGTCCCCTTCAGAGACTTGTGAATTGCCAGTACTGCCTTTTGGATAAACAACTGTCGTACTGAGAGAACACCGGCCTCCTTATACAGCTCACGGGTAGGGAACCTGAAAGGTTTCCTCAGCATGGTTTTCAGTACTGCACATTGGGCTCTTTCAAGCTCCAACATGATGGTCTTGGCTGCACCTCCCCCATGCCAGGCTGCAGTAGAGTAAGATTGATTGACCGAGTGCCATATAAACCATCGTGAGAGTCTTCAGGTCGCAGGAGGAGCGTAGGCACTTCATCACGTAAATGAGCTTTCGAGTCCTACCCTCTCTCTAAGAGTCTCATCCAGCTCAACGCCAAGATAACGTATCCTATCAACCCGGCTGATGAGCTCGCAACCACAAAGTCCTGGGAAGCTGCTACTCATTTTGGCAAAACAGGAATGCACCTTAATTTGAAATTCGGTAGGAGGTTGTGATTTCCGGGTTTTATGAAATACGAGTAATTTAGTTTTTTGTAGCGTTGAGGGTCAAAAGGTTACTATTCAACCATCTGGCTATAAGACGCATACCATCCTCTGCACTATTTCTGACATTTTCCCACGTTTTACCTGTAAAAATTATCGCCGTGTCATCGGCGTAGCAAATAATGTCAGACCCTGGGATACCAATTCTTAGAATGCCATTGATATATATTGCAAAGAGGGTGGGTCCTAAAATGCTACCCTGCGGCACGCCAAAGCTCACCGGAAGAACATCACTTAAAGAATCACTCGACCCGACTCTAACACATTGCCTGCGATTGGTTAAATTGCTATGAAACCAGTTTTGCGCAATACCCCTGACTCCGGCTGACTCTAGTTTTTTCAGAAGTAGTGAAGTCGAAACCGTATCAAAAGCTTTTGCGAGGTCAAGGAACACCGTCAGGCAGCACAGTCCACGATCTACAGCATCAGAGAAAGTGTTTGTGAGTAAAACAACGGCGTCCTCCGAAGATTTGCCACGTCTGAACCCAAACTGTCTCTCAGACAGGCAATCGTGTCCTTCCAGATACTCTACCAGCCTATTGTTAACGATTTTTTCAAGAATCTTCGAAAAAACACTAAGCAAAGATATGGGCCTATAGTTACTTGGTACTTCCTGTGGACCATCCTTGTGAATGGGCACGATCACTGCCAATTTCCAAGCATCCGGAAACCTACCACTTTCAAGACTCAAGTTGCATATGTGTGTAAGGAACCAATATATATAAGGTTTTATGCGCTGTAGAAGTATTCCAGATATGCCGTCGTATCCTGATGCACTCCCCGACTTAATACCTGATATTAATTTACTGACTTCTAATTGATCTGTGGGGGTCATAAAAAAACGAATTTAAAGTGGATCCTTCGGCTTTGTAAGAATCAACTAGAGCACTTTCACTAGAACAGCGATCACGAAGGATTTTGTTTGCGAGTTTTTTTCCAACATTGGCGAAGTAGGCATTACACTCACTAAGTTTCCTGGAAGTGTCCCTGTGACCGGAAATTAATTCAGTGGAGCGAGATTTCAATTTCGTGCTGTCACAAATGCTATTAATTGTTTCCCACATCTTTTTAGGATTGTTTTTATTTTCAAGAAGTGTCTTTTTTTCATATTCTGTTTTGACACGGTGGAGAAGATTCTTGTAAAAATTTCGATATCTCCGGTAAGTGAGCTCAAGAACTTTATTTTCTAAGTACGAATTCGATCATAGTAGTTGATTAATACACTTAAGTAGACACTGAATGTGGGATTGACTTACTTTTGCGGCCAAGTACACGGAATTAGGTGCTTCGTTAAGAATTTTTTCAATTTCAGTAGCTGTGAAAACTTTAGATTTTTTTGGTTGGTGACTAGATGAGGCTCTTTTTAAAAATGCCACTAATCTATACTAATATTATAAAGCTGAAGAGTTTGTTTGTTTGTTTGTTTGCTTGAACGCTAGGATCTCGGGAAGTACTGGTCCGAATTGAAAGATTCTTTTTCTATTGGATAGTCCATTTATCGAGGAAGGCTTTAGGCTATAGAAAATAACTCTACTATTAATTGAAGCGGAGCATGAAACAAGAATGTAACAAAATCGGGAAAAAATATTCCCCTTTTGAGAGTTTTCGTACGTTTCGTGCTTTGACATGACACATGACAGCACGTGTCAAAGATTGCGTCATTGAATTTCAGTAATCTGTGCCTTTAATATAAACCTTTGCTAATTTTTTTTTCTAAATCTGAGTTGGTACGACCAATTTCCGACAGGTGGCGTAGCAGGTTGCTGAAGAGGTTTTTTGTTTGAAATCGATATTCTCAGGAATGAGTGAACCGATTTCAGTCATTCTTTCACCGTTGGATATGTACGGGATCCCGATGAGTGCTATATAATATACCACGGGCGAAGCCGGGGCGGGCATCTAGTTTACTATATTTGTCGATTTGTATGTCTTGTTTCATCTTTATTGTTGCTTTTAGCATTGAATACGTGCTCCATAGAGTGCTTGATTGCTTGGTCTTAGATAATTGGATAAAATATGCCAGCAAACATTTTCTGATAAATTTTTGGCTCTTTTAGCTACTCGCCACTTGTTAAGCATATCGTACTGTTTTAAATACTTTTCACGTGATTGTTGAGGGAGAAAGCTCATTTGTGCATTTTTACAGTTTCAGTTTGGCGTCAAATACATTTCTTCATCACTAGAATCACTCATTTTCACTTGTTTTTAAGTTTATTGTTTACTTGAATGTTAAACGTAATTTTCGCGCTAAGCAAATTAAAAAAAAGTAAGTACACCAAGGAGGTTCCGAGCCTGAGTTTTTAACATATTAAAAAAAATGTATGATGCATTCGGCACCAAGAAGGTAGAAATAAATAGGTTGAATTATGTTTTGAATTCAAAACCTCAGTACACACGATGTTCTAAATTCAAATTTACTTTAACCTCTAGAGGGTAAAAACGACTTTTGCGCCCTGATATCGAGGAGCAAAAGTACTCTTTCCGAGCTGGTGGGATGAAAATTATTTTATCACAACAGGGTCTAGTAGGGCTAACGAACAGATTGAAAAGATAATGAGAATACTGAAATGTTGGCTAACTGTTGTCGATGAGACTCAAAAAACGACGCGCAGAATTTAACTTTTTTCAAGTTAGTTTTATAAAGGTTAAGTAAAATCCAACTCTTACACAATAGACCATATCAGCTGTACACAATATTCTCCTAGAAAGCTAATGTAAGGGATTCGTGCACAACCGTTAGGTGTGCCTAAATCTTGATTTGGTGCAAGTAAATGCATCAGTGAACATCACACCGTTAATCTTCTGAATCATGAAGTGACCGTGATCATGACCGAGTCGGCGTAAAAAAAAAAGATGATGCAACTCAAAGAGATGACTTACTTACACTTGACGATAACAGTGACACCTCGACCGCGTGTTCAGTCTACTTCGACTATGTCCGCCGGGTCTAGTACTATTACTGCTGAGTTAAGTGCACACCCTGAGACATGGGAAGTACAGTATGAGATTGAAATTTTTGATGATTTTTGATCATGAAGATAATGATAATAGGTGCGACATGCACCTACAGTTATGTTTGTTAAGCTGTATCTACCCTTGATTGCTCAGTAATTGCCCAGATTCACGGCCCAGTTCAGATGTTGAGTTCTAGTAGTCTATCCTGGTCGACAGTGTCATCCGGGCTACACCTGCTAGGGCTAGCTGAAGGGATGCACTCGGTCGGTCCAGATGTGAAGTCGATCCTGGTCGGACAGTGTGGTCCGGGCCATATCCGTATGGATTGGTTGAAGGGATGCACTCGTCCGGTACAGATGGTGTGAAGTCGATCCTGGTCGGACAGTGTCGTCCGGGCCATATCTGAATAGATTGATTGAAGGGATGCACTCGTCCGATACAGAAGGTGTGAAGTCGATCCTGGTCGGAAAGTGTCGTCCGGGCCATATCTGAATAGATTGGTTGAAGGGATGCACTCGTCCGGTACAGATGGTGTGAAGTCGATCCTGGTCGGACAGTGTCGTCCGGGCCATATCTGAATAGATTGGTTGAAGGGATGCACTCGTCCGGTACAGAAGGTGTGTGTGAAGTCGATCCTGGTCGGAAAGTGTCGTTCGGGCCATATCTGAATAGATTGGTTGAAGGGATGCACTTGTCCGGTACAGATGATGTGTTATCGATCCTGGTCGGATAGTGTAGTCCGGGCTATATCCATATGGATTGATTGAAATAATGCACTAGTCCGGTCCAGATGATGTGTTTGTCGATCCTGGCTGCACAGTGTCGTCCGGACCACAGCCGCAAGGGGTGGTAGTAGGTATGCACTCGTCCAGTCCAGATGTAAATTTGATTAAATAGACAGTACTGTGCGACATCTGAACTTTGGTGAGCTTTCTAGTGTGGTGCCAAGGTTTACATGAACAGCTTTATATCCATCTGATGACGGTGACAATGTAGTTTACATTTTGACGCCAGTAAGTTATGGTATCAGGATGAACGAGCGGGTGTCCTACTGATTGGACAATGTTTATTTCAGAAAATCATTAAGGCCAGGTAGTTCTGTCAAATTAGGCATTTAACGCTGTCTTGCTCTCGCGACCGTCACCGACCGCGGAATCGGTGCCACAGTGCAGAAATAACATTAAAATATTGGACTTTGTAATTTAAACTCATTTTTTGTTCAAGATTGGTTTATACTGTTTATACTAGTTATAACAATTTTGTGAATTGTGACGTGAAACGAAGAAATATTAAATTTATCTATACTCGTAGATATACAAAACTCAAACTTTTCTTTTGGTCACACTATAAGCTGAGAACGGCTTTTCCAATTTCATGCATCTTTTTAAAATGTTTCCTAATAATTCACAAGTTCGTCAAAAATTTTAAAAATTGTGCTGAAACGTAATGAAAGGCCAGTAAAAATAAAAGGTTTTTTGGTCAACTTTGCACTAAATATCTAGACCAATTTTTTTCTATGAGGTAAAATCACTTACTGAGCATAAAATTACAAAATGCTCACAGATCCAGGTAGAGCTTCAAACGCCAATTGAAAAACTGTTTTAGCCGATATTTTGGAAACTATATATTTTGACAATAATTGTAGAAAATAAAATTTTGCATCTTTTGTTGATAGTAAACTTTTTTTGTAAAACTTACCGTTTACGATTTATAGCCCATTTAATGATACGATTGCGATGATGCCGATAATAGTGGATGTAAATGATGTGGTCTACGATGGAACTTGTTTCTCTAATAGAAACAAGCACAGTGTACCTCGTAACCCCAAGGTTCGAACCTTCGACAAAAACCCACTCTGGCAATGCGTTTCACAGCTTAGTTGTTCTTATTACAAAAGTGGAGACCAAACTCTTCGTTCAACTCTTCAATCATGATGATGAACGGTGCTGTTTTTCGAGCAACGAGCAATATGATAGAATAACTTTAATTTAAAAACCACGACTACAAAAAAAATCTACACGTAAAAAATATTACCTACTATCTAAGGACACTTTGGCGAGTCAGACTAGTCTCAGAATATCTTTGTTACCAAAATCCATCCAGCCGTTTGGAAGTTATGTGGAAATAAAAGATTTACAAACATAAAAGATACGTGCGAAAAACATAACCCTTCTTCCATTCCGGTAAAAAGGGACACGTTTATGCTACTGGGAACATAATAAATCGTAATCGGTAAGTTCGAAAAAAAAGTTTACTGGCAACAAAAGATGGGAAATTTTATTTTCTACAATAATAATAGGCTTTATAACTTTTTCAGAATATCAGCCAAAAATATTTTTTCGAGCTGGCGCTTGAAGCTCCACCTGGATTTGTTATTATTTTGTGATTTTATGCTCAGGAAATGATTCTAAACCTTATATGAAAAATACGAATCGGAAATTTAGTGCAGAGTTAAATTCTACAAGTAATATCAAATTTGGTCGAGTGTCTAAATTTCTATGAATAATATTAACATTTTCATACAAAAAAAAAAAAAAAAAACAATAAATTTTGTTGGTGTCACAAACTTGGAAAAGAAATAAAAAAATAAAAATTCTAACAAAACCATACGTGTATCTATGGAAAGGTGTTCAAATTTTTCAATTTCAATTTCAAGTTCAATTATATTGAAGTTCCTAACATTTTTTTTCTAAACTGAATAGTTTGCGCGAAAGTCTCTTCCAAAGTGGTAAAATCTGTATGTGAGGACTTTTCTTCCAAGTACTAAGTACCTTACTACCAAAGAATTTACCTAAATGGCATATAAATGCAAGTTATCATTTATGATACCTAACTTGCATTTATATTAGGGGATTTACGCAGGGGATTTCTCCCCTCTCTTTATTTCTTTATCCTGATCTCTGATTTAACGAACGAATATATTACCGATACTTATCTATTTTCCATTGCATCCGCATTGAATTTTTTAGTGATGTGGTATCGACGTTAGTTTTTTGAGACTCCCCTTTTGGTCTACAACATAAAGTAAACAGCGTACTAATTAGTATCAGCGTCTATTTGCAATTCAATGAAAACGGTATCAAAATTAAGATCATAGCGTGCTTCACTAGTAATACCTACTGATATTGTTATACTGTGGCACTATGACGTAATATTTAAAATTTATCGGTTGTCAAAATTGCAAAATCAAGCACAGGCCCGTCGTCCGTGAGCGCCGAAGCGCGACTGATCAGGCTTGCCGAACGGCGCGCTATATATATGGTAGATATTAAAACATAGTGAATAACTGATACTTTTATCAAGTCAAACTCTGCGAATGCATCTATAACTTTTAGTGGCTTTCGTTGAGTACAAAATTTAGTAAAAAAATCATTAGTTTAGTCATAAACTTGTAAAACTTTTGAAAAGGGGTAACTTTGGGATTTTTTTCTATCAAGTAAAATTCATTAAATCGTGTTATTGACTGCGAATTGCACTAGATTAGATCCTTAACTGTTACATATATTTTTTTAGAATTGAATAACACTATTTTAAAGGTCTTAAAGTTGTTTTAAAAATTCAAAATTACGGCCCACACGCCCTTAACGGCCGAGGACGGTCGTTTGTCAGATTGGCCGTGTCGGCGCGTATCAGAAAATGGTAACACTAAGAAGTGACGATTTGTGACGTCACTAGCGAAGCGTCGTGTCTATGGTAGCGAGGCGGGAATTTTTGACAGGACTTGTCAATTGGGGGCCGTCCGCGCACCACGTTTGCAACGACTCGCTATAATTTTGTTATATTTGAATTTACCTTTGTAACCCACACGCCGTATGAAATTATGTTTACTGATAAGGGTCCGACTGCGTCTGTATATTTTAAGCGGTTCTTCAAACCAATAAAAATAAATAAAAATGTTCGACAATCTTTTAAATCCGGTTCTTCACTACTACAATGTCACCTTTGGAAATTAAAGTTTCTTGAGATCAAAAAAAAAAAATGCGAGATATAACTCGTAATAATGAAAAGTATCTTTGGATGCGAAACTAAAAAAAAACGAAAATATGTATGAGAAATATCGCTCTACAAAATTAATGTAGACGGCGCCGTCGGCAAATACTAATACATAATCAAATTAAGGAATTAATGATGATGCCATTTTCATACATCTACGACATTATAATCTTATCATAATTTTACGCTCTTCCCTCAAATTTATCGGATAAATACTATATAAAAACTCAGTCGTCCAACAGAATTAGTCAAAATACGAAAACGATACAGATAAGCAACCCGCACGGCTGTTAAAATGATCTTCTTAGTGACTTTCATTACATTCATAGTTATAGCATATTTTTATTTTACAAGAACATTTGACTATTGGAAAAAGAGAGGCATCAAGTATGAGAGACCAATAATATTTTTCGGCACCAATGCAAAGGTTTATACCATGCAAAGAAGTGGAACACAGCTAGCAGAAGACACATACTGGAAGTATCCGGAAGAACGTTTTGTGGGTACGTTTAAATCTTCCACTCCGGAGCTTCTGCTTAGAGACCCAGAGCTCGTGAAACACGTACTTCTCGCAGATTTCAATCATTTCCAGCACCGTACCGTATTCCACCATGATGATAATATACAGGAACCATTAGAGCGTCATCTTGTCAACTTGAACGGCGACTTGTGGCGATTATTGCGACAGCGCCTAACACCAGCTTTCACGAGCGGGAAGCTGAAGGCGATGTTCCCTCTTATAGTAGAAAGAGCTGAGAGACTGCATACGAGAATAGAAGCTACATCTGGTGCTACTATTGATGCGAGAGACCTCATGGCGCGCTTCACTACCGACTTCATTGGAGCTTGTGCATTTGGACTCAATATGGACGCTCTGAGCGATGAAAACTCTAGTTTTAGACAGTTGGGTGTTGATATTTTCAAAGTAAGTCCGATCACTTTCATAAAAGTCATGTTGAAGGAAATGTTTCCATCTACTTTTAAAAGCGTCAAATTGTGTTCAAAAGACGTGGAAAATGGTGTTATGACACTTGTACAAGAAACTCTTAAGCAAAGAAACTATGAACCTTCGGGAAGAAACGATTTCATTGACTTATTACTTGAATGTAAAAAGAAGGGTAAAATGGTTGGACCGTCTATGGTAAACTTTAAGCCCGATGGTACACCAGAGGAAGTGGCACTAGACTTGACCGATGATCTGATAGCAGCTCAAGTTTTTGTTTTCTTCGCGGCTGGTTTTGAGACATCATCATCCACCAGCAGCTTCACGCTGCACCTACTCGCATACAATCCCGAAAAACAGAAGAAGCTACAAGACGAAATCGACAGAGTCCTTGCTAAATATGACAATAAACTCTGTTACGACGCCGTTCAGGAGATGAAATATTTAGAATGGTCATTCAAGGAAAGCATGAGAATACTTCCATCAGTTGGTCGTTTAGGCAGAAAATGTTCAAAGAAATACAAATTCCCGGGTATGGATCTCACAATAGACAAAGGAGTTTTAGTTCTGATTCCAATCCAAGCAATGCAAAATGATCCTAAATACTTTGATAGTCCCGAAGAATTTAGGCCAGAACGCTTTGATCCCAGCGAATCAGATAGTGGAAAGACAAAGTTTGTTTATTTACCTTTCGGAGAGGGGCCAAGAGCATGTATCGGTAAGATAAACAAATTATTCCTGTAATTTTAAATTACTATAACTAATTTATAAACTGTAATGGTTGTCCATAGAACATCTTGCTGGACAATTTACTTTTAGTCCGTGTTATTAATTGCGAAATTTTTGAGACGGATATGACACAATCTTCTTCCTTATCCTCTACTTATCGATTTGAGACGTTAACAGTTAAAGATAATTTCTGATAATTTTAACACCACCACTTTCAACAAAATGCAATGCTTTCGGTGTTATGCAATTTTATAATAATTTATTTTCTTCGAAAAAACAAAAACCAATTTCAATTTAAAGTTAAACTCAGACACTCGAATAGTTTTATAAGAAACTGTAACTACGTCGCGTCGTCTGGATAAATGTAAGAGAATTTTATTTTTTTGTTCATATTTAAAAAACCACCACACCGATATGGGACCACCTCTGAATCATTTTCTACCAAACAAAAACTGCTCCTTTTTTGAAACAGGTAAAAATAGAAGTACACTTAAAGACTTGAAAAACCATACAACTGAACTGAGAACCTTCACCTTTTTTAAAGTCTGCTTAAAATAGGCATATGGGTATTTACTTACATATTGAAATACTTAACCCAAAAAGTTTACATATTTTATGCTAAATCTATGACTTACTTAACTACTTTCTAGCGTAGTTCTTGCGAAACGTTGCGCCTGTTTTTTATTTTTGTTTTAATAACATTGTGAATAGTGCTTTTATTGTTGATATCAATTCGACTCCCTATGTTTTTTTTTATATATGTTACCTGATTTCTCGAGAACCCCCCGTACCGATTTTAAAATTTCTTTTTATGTTCGGATGAGTATGCTTTCCGAATGGTCCCATATAAATCTTATCGAAATCGATCATGTGGTTTTGAAATATGAACCAAAAACTAAAATTTTCATACAATTTTCTGGATGACGTAATTATAGATTTCGCAAAAGTTATGAAACTCGAACCTGTCACTACGAAATCGGGTAAGTAAATGCGTTAATAAAAACTAGAAACTTCCAATTCTAACCATCTTTTCAGGAAGAAAAATATTATCCTACTATTAAAAATACGAAAGTTTGGATGCTTTGAAGTTTGTCGCTCAATCGAACCGAACACAATTAGCATGTAATTTGGAGCAGCATAGGCTATTTTATCACAGAAAATTACAGGAATGGGAACTACACGACTAAAAACATCAGGCGCTGCTGGTATGTTTATAAAACATCCTACCTTTCATATTTTTAATAGTACGATAATATTTATCTTCCTGAAAAGATGGTTGGAATTTGAAGTTTTAGTGTATTTACTCTAAGCTAAAAATAATTTACTTTTTGCCCAGAATATCTCTACGTACACAATTTTTTACGTATTTCTTAATCTTATCCAAACTGTTTTATCCGACTTCCTTCTCCCAACTAATATTATAAACGTGTAAGTTCGTAATGATGTATATCCATATATAAGTGTAGAAGTATGTTTGTTAATCTTTCACGAAAAAACTACAGAAGGGATTTGGATACAACGTGGTACATAGATAGATGTCAATAATGTCAAAAAGGTGTAGATAATGTAAATGTCAATGGATATTTGGATATTTGTTGCTCAATTGCGTCGTAACGTATGAACGGAACGGGGTGAATTTTGGGAACACTGTTAGATTACAGTCTGGAAGGACCACATAGGTTACGTTTTTTATCATGAGAAAATATAAGTACCTACTTAGCAGAAACGGGACAAACGGGCTAAACCGCGGGTTGCTATTATTGTAAAATTAAACTACAACTTTGTACACTACATTTACATAATAAGTTTATCGAATGTCTCTTCTTCAGGTGAACGATTGGGGCTGATGCAATCATTGGCAGGGCTTGCTGCTGTGCTGTCCAAGTTCTCAGTGTCTCCCGCGCCCACTTCCGTGAAACATCCCAAAGTTGATAGCATCCCTGACATAGTGCAATCTATAAAGGCTGGATTACCGCTCACATTCCGGGAAAGAAAAAAAATTTGAATAGAAACCTTTTAATTTTAAGTCATTATTATATACGGTAGCTGTATATTAGTCCATTGAAACAATTTAAGGATAACAATTTAATTTGCATTTTTAGAGGAGTGGTAGTTTGAACGATGTATTGAAAAAGGTGTTTTCCAAGATGGCGGCTGAGGAACAAGGGTGGTAACCCCACAAACTTGGGATTAAGCTTCTATTGACATATTCCAAAAATAAAATTGCGTTAAAGCTCGTGTAACATTTCATTGGACTATATATATGTTTATTTAGGTGACGGAATTAACTTACAAAGGTTCTTGAGTGGCGACCACGAACCGGGAGACGCAGTGTTGGACGGCCTCCCACTAGATGGACAGATGACCTCACAAAGGTCGCTGGAAACCGCTGGTTGCAGGTTGCGCAGGACCGTTCGTTGTGGAAATCTAGGGAGGAGGCCTATGTTCAGCAGTGGACGTCTTGTGGCTGATGATGATGAATTAACTTACTTCGATTATCTGAAAAAAAAGGCGAAAGAAATGAACTTTTAAATACTTAGTACTTAACAGAAGTACGTACTTACTTTTTTATGGTATAAAGTGAAGGAACGTGCAGAACGTGTGCCTGATGGCAAGCAAACACTTTAAAAAATCTGTATGGATTTATAAGAACATTTTATTTTTTGTTGTTTAATGTTACTACGTATATTTTATACTAAATATATTTGTAAAAAAACTATAACGGATTTTCAAATTCAACCGTGTGTAAAAATTGTACCCACCTATATTAACTTTTCAGATCGGCAGTGTGTTTTGATGGTAGTAAAAATTGGTTGCCTGTAAAGTCGGTATACGGGCGAAAGTTTTACGTGACAACGACTTTGAGTGGTAAAATAATTTTACGGAAGGGACGCGTGCCTTTCACTTTTTATGTCTGTCTCTCTCGCTCTTAGGCGGGCTAACCATGCCCGAGTGGAAGGGACGCGTGCCTCTCACTCGCTCTCGTTGTGAGCGCATAACGTGAGCGGAGCGTAACGCAGTTTCTTGAAGTGTCACCCGGCAAACCAATTTATAAGACGTTGTCACGTCAAAAAATCGATAGTCCTTGATGTATATGTTTAATGTCTATAAAAAAGCAGTGAATCCGCAAAATTTTAAATAGATATTCGAGAAAAGAACTATGGTAGAAAAAAAGTACTGTCCGATTGAAAGTATGGAATGTAGAAGCTTTTTGTAATTTTTTTGTTTTTTCAATTTTTATAGGTTTACACTTGACCGCGATCTCGCCTGATGTTCAGCGACGATGCGGTCTACGATTGAGCGTGTTTACCTAGAAGAACTTTCACGCTCGATTTGAAGACACCAAGACTATATCCATCAGGCAAAACACACTCAGGCCCACACATTCCACAGCCTAGACGTTCTTATCACAAAAGTAGAGTCAAACCTCTTCGTCCATGTCTTTGGAATATCAACCATGAAACAATGCCGCTTCTTCGAGCTACGAGAAGTCCGATAGCAAAAATAATATAAAGAAATAGATAAAGATCAGTTGCACACTTTGGAGAGTGCTCCAATCCAAGCTTTGTAACTGCACCTTTTTAACCGACTTCCAAAAAAAGGAGGAGGTTATCAATTCGACCCCGATTTTTTTTTTTTATGTATGTTACCTGATTTCTCGAGAACCTCTGCACAATTTTAAAATTTCTTTTTGTGTTCGAATGGGTATGCTTTCCGAATGGTCCCATATAAATCTTATCGAAATCGGTCGGGTGGTTTTTGAAATATGAACCATAAACTAAAATTTGCGTACAATTTTCTGGATGACGTAGTTGAAGATTTCACAAAAGTTATGAAACTCGATCCTGTCAATACGAAATTGTGTAAATGGATTAATAAAAACTTGTTTTTAACCTCCGAACAAAAAAAGGGTGTTATAAGTTTGACGTCGATGTCTGTCTGCCTGTGTGTCTGTCTGTCTGTGGCACCGTAGGAGTTCAAACGGATGGGCCGATTTCGATGCGTTTTTTTTTTATTTTAAGGTTAGTACCTGTGCGGACGTTTTTATCTATGTTTGGTTAATGTCGATTCAAGATGGCCGCGTCCACAAAATGGCGGACAAAATATTTATTCACAACCTACCTCAATATAGGTATCAAATGAAAGGGCTTGACTAGTAAAATACTATACACTATAACAAATTCCAAATCCAAAATGGCCGCCGCCACCACAAAATGGCGAATTATATTATATTTTTCATTACTACCTCAATATGGGTACCAAACGACTAGTACGGGTTTGACTAGTAGAATACTTTGCACTATGACAAATTTCAAATCCAAGATGGCCGCTACCACAAAATGCCGAAATAGGTACATTTTTTTTCACAACTCCCTTAATATGGGTATCAAATGAAAGGGCTTGACTAGAATGTTGTACAGATAACAAATCCGAGGTAGTCAGGGTTTAATCAAAATTTTTATTACTGTTCTTGTACACTAAAAAGGGTAAAATAAACTATTTTCGTACAAAAAATTAAACCGACTTCAAAACCACAAATAGGTTCTGAAAAGCGAAATATAAACTAAAATCATTATTATAAGCGCTACTCACTCATCTATTTGAAGTCGGTACCAAGTACCAGTGAGGTCAAAAAGTTAGTAGATTGATGCTATGTAGGCACATGGTAAGTATGCACAGGTAAGTAGTATCTATCCACTACCTGTTAGATTTGGCTGGCACCGACTTCAAATAGATGAGTGAATAGCGCTTATAATAATGATTTTAGTTTATTTTTCGCTTTTCAGTGCCTATTTGTGGTTTTGAAGTCGGTTTAATTTTTTGTACGAAAATAGTTTATTTTTCAATATGACATTGCTAAAACAATTGTTATAAATATAATACTCCCGTTTAAAAAAAATAGAGAAATGCAAAATATGACATTATTTCAATTATTTTAAAAGTTTAAATAATTACAGATTATTGAAATAATGCAATTTTATACCTATTGTTGTTGCTTTAATAGTATTCAGATAATAGATAAATTAGAAAAAAAGACCGTACATTTTAATGCAGACCATATTTTATTAGGCTGACCAAAACCTGCAGTTCAGTGGTGTTAATTTCATTTTCTTAAAGAAATTTGATTTAATAATTAAATAAATATTAGTGGATATTTCACATGCAACACCATCTGACCCCAAACTAAGCAAAGCTTTGGCAACCAGATAGCTGAGATAATACTGAAATAAATAGAAATAAAAAAGCCTTTTATTTCTTACTTTACAAAACTTATAGAGATTGATAATTTAAAAACAATGTGCATGTTTATTACATTATTACATTACATAATTAGTTAATTTATAGAAGTTGTTGATTCTTGATTAGTAAAAGTAGGTAATAGGATAAAATACTTTTGTGATTGTAAATACATACTTTTTAAACATAGAACCAACCACCCAGACACAAAACAAATATTTGTATTTATCACACAAATATTTGCACTGGCTGAGTAATCGAATCCACGACTCACTGCTTCACAGGCAGACTTACTTACTACCAACTAAGCCAGTTTCTAAGAATACTTCAATTTTAATAAATTGGTAATATTTTTATCCACCTATCACTCATATCTGAAAATAACACTCGTTGATATAGGGGATAGCAAGGCTATAACCATTTTACTTAGGCGGTAGAACCGCGATGTGGACCGTTTAGCGTTGAGGATGAATAATTCCCCGCATTTGCATAGTTAATCCGTCGACTACATGTGCCTACATAAATAAGCCGACTGTGATTAACATCTACTTCTTGTTACATAAACGATACAAGCCTTCATCAGATAGGCTACGAATATGCTTTTAGGTAAGCTCTAAGCTCAGTTAGTTTCTTAGTTTAGGTTAATGCACCAGACGATCAGATTAGGATTCTGTTGGCAAACGATATGCTTAGAAAACGTTAATATCACTGTCTATCGCAACACTTTATTCATCACCATGAGCTAGATGATAAAGTATATCTTTTAGCGTCTTTAATTAGGTACACGGGGTCTTTGAGAATAATTTGTCAGAGACACCGGGTACATTGGCTCCTAAAAAGAGTTACAAACAACAACAAAAAAAATAAGTAGGTAGCCAGATAATAACCATTAAGAAGGTAACTAGTTCTACTTGCGACATTTACTCAACCACCAAAATACCAAGTTGATTACTCTTCCCAAATTGAGACCGCAATTAGGCAAGTGGCGGAACCGAGTCTCTCGTCCCACTTTAGACGCACAGTTATATCCATAAGAGTCGAGACGAAGACAATTTTCTCTAATATTCGTTAGTAATATGTAATATCATATGAATTACACAGTAACAAACCGAGACTAAGTGCGGCCGAATGTTTCCGTTCGGTCGCCATTAGCGAGCGCCGCCGATAAAATTACCGACCACCGAATCATTTGATAGGGGAAATGATTGATACAACAATCACACGTAATCTGAATCGTGGCGGTGCTATCAGGGCCACACTTAACCGACGATTTAATCAACCCTACTAATGACTCGCTCTTCATTAGATACTCGTACCAGCCCACTAGATTAGCTTGATATATTTTGAAGTGAAAAATTTTTAGGCGCATGAGACATTTTGTGATGAAAGACATTTTGAGATGGAAAAAAAACAATTATTATTGTACTTTTATGTATGTAATCATTATGTACATGTACGTGTTACGTACCAGTACCTACACATGTCTCTACAACGTGAGCTGCATTCCATCACGAGGTTCAAGACAGTAAATTCACTAGAACTCGGCATCAGCAGTGAATTGCCTCGTGCCAACCACGATTCGCTGACGCTCCTCATTAATTGTGGTCCAGATAACCCTTCATCGAATCTAGTTTCAATAAAGAAGTCAGTGTCGTTCTTACATCGAAGGCATTCGCACCTAGGCTAGATAGGCTTAAGATCCTATGATGCGAGTGTCGTTCTTACATCGAGCGCATTCGCATCTAGGTTTAAGATATAATAATGTGAAATTAAGCATAATAAAGTTCATTCTAAGAAATTCTAGTTTCCTTTTCTAACCCTCCGTCTGCAGCTTTCGTAATTTACGTAATAACGTTGAAGTTTTCACTTTTGAGGCTACTCCTGGAGTACTATTATACTTTTTTGTTAAGGAAAGAACTGAGCGGACTCCTTGGGCCACAAAATATACAAGAAAATGCAAAATAAGTTAAAAAATTTTTTTTTTGAAATATCTATTTTAGGCCTTTATCGCCGTATTTCACGTTGAAAGGCTTACGCACACCATAAACCGTAAATTTTTAGAGCAAAGTCCAACCTAGTTTATATAAAAATAATGGATTTTAGGTATTAGCATCATATTTACTCAAAGAGAAAAGGTTTCTGTTACGGAGCGGCGGATAGATATTCTAGAGTTTCAACTGTCCATACATCCGCTGTTAAAATAATATGTATTCTTTATTTTCCCGTTTCTATATTAACTGCTTGACCTAACAGAACCTAATGACTTACTGTCCAAGGCGAAAGAAATGTCCTTTGATATTTATCAGCCTTACGTTAGCACCTAAATCATAATTTCCATCGTAGTCTTTTCTGAAGTTGCCTAATTTATAAAGAAAAACTAGCTTGTTTTCGGAAACGTTTTTAGGTAGTTTAACGCGACTGTGGTCATGCGATTTAGCGATTAGCGACCACTCAGCTCGAGGGTGGAAACTATAAAAATAAACTTAAATCACGGGGAATTAATCGAGTGGCAACGATATCAAGATTTGTAAAAGTTACAGTCGTAGCAAATGGTAACAGGCAATGGAAATATGAAATTAAAGGGATCTAATGTAATGTTTGCTTTGGGTGACTTTATATTGGTAGTAGACTAGTGTTGTAGTTTTATCATTACAGTATTTTTTTATTGTATGGAGTGACGATACGAAAAAGACATGCACCTGTGTGCCTGATGTACCTAAGCAACATGACTGTCTATTACACCGCTATATCAGAACAAGAACATGAAGAATCTAAATCATAACACTGCGCTCGTTATCTATACTATAACTATAATAATATATTATAAAGAGGAAAGATTTGTATTTTTGTATGTTACGAATAAACTCAAAAACTACTGGACCGATTTCAAAAATTTTTGGCAAATGAAAGCTACATTTTCACTGAGTAACATAGGCTATGTTTATCACGAAAAAATATAAGATATCCTCGGAATTTTTTACTAAAACCAACGCAAGGTACAAAAAAAACAGACATAAAATGGCTTTTATCGCATACGCTACCGAAAGTAATGATAGACCAAAACAATGTTCTACGATATTATAGAACGTTTCAAAATCTACAAAAAACCTTGCGAGACCATATGTAACTACAGTAATTACGTCGCTACAACTACTTTTTTACATTTTAAAAGTAGATAAAAATGCCTATCAAATTCAGACCATGTTATCCACATATTTGTATTAATTCTTATCCAAATAAATTATTTATTTTTCAAGGCTACTTTTAATACCTATTGATTTCTTTTTGAATTGATGCCATTCAAAAGATATACCGAAATTGAAAATATCACTCTTATCTAAATGCGGCGCGGCGCGACACCGATAGAGGGGACACCGAGCCACGGGGAAGAGGTGTTCGCAGCTATGAAATAGGTAGTACGAGTAGCCGTAACTCGGGGCCCTCTCTCGCATGGAGAGAGTCAAGTCCATAATCCACCACGCTGGCCCAGTGCGGGTTGATGGATGACGGGCTTCACGATGTTTTCCTTCACCGTTTTAAGTTAGCGGCATTACTCACATTACCTACTCCGAAAAGACTCCGAAAGAGTGGTGCACGTGGGATTTAAACCCGGGGCTCCGTATCGGCAGCCGCCGTTCTGCCCGACTAGACCAGTCGTTTAGTACGTATTTAGAACTAATAGACTTTAGTACCACATTTTTAGAACTAAACATAGACTTTAGATGGCCAACATTTTTAATTTATTGAAAGTAACCAAAACATTGCACAACCATAAACTATATAACCTACAGTCAAGGATTACGAACATGAAAGAACGGTGATTTTTAAATCGGTCCAGTTTCCCGAGACACTTTCAATTACAACCATTAAATATTTACTGATTTAATTTTTTATTTGATGCGTAAAGAAATCTGGGGGGAATAACAACGACGCCAGACACGCCTTAAAACTAAAACGTGCACATGTAGCACTTGAAAATTGAGGATTGTAGTATGTTGTATCATAAAAATTGAAATTTTTTGTCTAGGACTTATGATTTAATAAAAATACCTACCAAAACAAAGTAACGCATCAAAGTCTGTTTTCGAAAACTGTGACATTTTATATTTTTTTTATTTGATGCGTAAAAGTAAAGGGGAATAACAACGACGCTAGACACGCCTAAAACTAAACGTGCACATATATAGCATAAACATATCTTAGCATAATTTTGCTACCATATATAGTATAAACATAAACATATCTTAGCATAATGTTTAATGTTTACAGGCACACATTGAGAGAAGCATAACAATACCTAAACATAATAATCAAAGAACAATTGGTCCCATTAGGGTCTATCACTGAGATTCGACTCCGGGCTCCCGGGCAGAAGCTCTATAACCCTGAGTGTCACTTCTCCATACTTCGACATACGCTGCGCTGCGGAGGTCGCCGGCGTCTACCTCGCTTGGCCACTCCTCTCAGGACTCCCTTGAGCTCTGGCTCCCGCATCTCTCAGGAACTCCCTTGAACAGATGATTGGCTGTTTGATAATTTTGTCTTTTCGTATAAAGTATAGTAGCCAAAAAATATTTGTCATAAATGATAAACATATGATTGGGATTGTTTGATAATTTTGTCTTCTAGAGATAAAGTGATTTATTACTGTAATCTTTCTCTAACTATTGATCTTCAAATTGTAACTCTATATCTTTAAAAATAAGGCCCAATCCTCCCAGACACTTTCCGTCGGCCGTTTTGCTTAACAGACGCTTTAACACTCTATTTTTATAGCGTCTGTTATTGCAAAGTTAGTACGTACTAAGAACACATGTCTGGAATCTTGGGGCCTATCTTTTTTAAAGATATTGCCGGTTTATAACAGACGCTTTAACACTCTATTCTTTATCGTCTGTTAGAAAATACGTGTCGGGGAATCTAAGTAATGTATTTTCCGGACCCCATATCTCAAAATTGGCCGTCTAAGCAATTTATTTTCAGGTAAAAATTGGCCGTCTAATGTGTGTCTTAGTACGTACTAACTCTACTCAATCGTCCACATTTCATCCATCAGAAAATACGTGACGTCTGGCGGCTCTGGGATCTTGGACTACAAGTGTAATAAGGGCTTTAAAATAATTGGTAGGTAGAGTCAAACGAATTCGATTCTATTTTCGTGACAGATCAACATTTTTGTTGAAAAACAATGTAGGTGTACAACAACAATATATCTACGCACGTGGCTTAGGCCATTAGTATGAAGTAGTTTTATCTTAATACGTCATAAATTCACTATTGTTAAAACACTGATTAAAGTAATAACGAACTACAAGAACTTTTATATTATGTTACTTGCTGCTACGGAAGCCTCATAGGTGAGTCCGACTCACACTTGACCACTTTTTTTTAAATAACAACTTCGAGGGCACTGTCCGAAGGGAGGGGTCAGAGGGGGCATTATCCATAAAATCGCTTTTTTTATTTTTGTAACGCGGGATAACAACTGGAACTACAAATACGCGGGTAAAATTTGAGGATGCGTACTGGTAACCCTCCCCAAAAGCTAAGACCGCGCCTGCGACTTCTCTACCTCTAAATCCAAGATAATTTTCATCAAACATCAAACATTTTAAATATTCTTCAACATTAGGTATAGGTCATCAGGCTGTTACATACCATTGATCTCACTAGTCCCGTGGATGGAAGCAGACTTTACAGACATTTACTGAATTGTTGGAGCAAAATAAAATGAGATAAACACAAAGAATTACTATTAGGTATCTTACTTAATAAAATGTAGGAAACTATAAAATACGATTAACGTTCTATTTTGGTAGGTAAATTTTTAATGCAAAAATGTGAAGCATAAAAATATAAACATCCATAATTTCATTCTAGTCTAGTAGTCTTTCCTATAATAGTGTATTCAAACACAGAGCAAAGAGAATGTAAGATTACACAGAAATTGGTTCAATTATCGAACAATAGAAAAAAAGATAAGCGAAATACGACAATAAGTAAAAGCTATTAAATTATGCAAAAAGGCGCAGAAGTATCGCTTTTTTACCCGACTGCGCGACGCAAAGGAGTGGTAATGTGTTTATACTATCTATACTAATATTATAAAGCTGAAGAGTTTGTTTGTTTGTTTGTTTATTTGAACGCTAGGATCTCGGGAAGTACTGGTCCGGGTTGAAAGGTTATTTTTCTATTGGATAGTCCATTTATCGAGGAAGGCTATAGAACATAACGCTACTTTTAATAGAAGCGGAGCATGAATCAAGAATGTAACAAAATCGGGAAAAAGTATTCCATTTTGAGAGTTTTCGAACGTTTCGTGCTTTGACGTGACACATGACAGCATGACTTTGTCTAAGATTGCGTCATTGAATATCACAGATTAGGTACATACCTCTTGAATATAAAACCTTTGCTAATCTATTTTTTTTCTAAATCTGTGTTGGTACAACCAATTTCCGACAGGTGGCGTAGCAGGTAGCTGAAGAGGTGTTTTGTTTGAAAGCGATATTCTCAGGAATGACTGAACCGATTTCAGTCATTCTTTCACCGTTGTATATGTACGGGATCCTGATGAGTAGTATATAATGTACCACGGGCAACGCCGGGGCGGACATCTAGTCAGTCTATATATGTATGTATGATTCTTTGAAACTCTATACAGACCAAACGCCTGGGCCGATTTTTATGATTCGCACGTTTTTTTTTTAACTATAATAGGTTTGCACTTGACCACTATCTCGCCTGATGTTAAGCGATGATGAGATCTACGATGGAGCGTGCTTACCTAGAATCGTCACGTCAATCGATTTCTCTTAGTCTCGCGAGTGACACTAAAGACATGACATTAGTGTAAATTCAATATGGCGGCTACCGGAAGCCATATTGTCCAAATAAAAAAAAATGAAAATCAACAAACTATGTCGAGATGGGTACCGTTGAATAAGTATTTAAAAATAAGTTCTAGTTTTCTTTCAACGTTTTTTAATTTGGCTGACCGTTTAAGATGTGCATCGATTTAAAGTTGCGTAACAACCATTCTCAGATTTATATGGGTGTATAGGTAGCAGAAAAAATCGTATTAGGACTCTTGGCAGAGTCCGCCTGGGGAAGTACCACACCTTTGCCAGTTATTCTACCACCAAGCAGTAATGTGCAAATATTACTGAGTTCCGGTTTGAAGGGCAATGGTTCCAGATAAATTACAGGGCTTATAGATACAACATCTAAGATCTCTGGGTGACGAGCGCAGTGCAGTCCATGTCAGGTAATGATTTGGATTCTTCATGTTCCAATAGCTGCGTGTCACTGTGGTGTTATGTGGCAGGCATGCTTCCCATCAGGCACAAGTACTGCTTGTCTCGTCTCTCTTTATTTAAAAAAATAATTAAATAAAGAGTGCATTACCTATTATTAACCCATTATTATTCTAATTAGCCAATCTAATTGTTCAATGGATCCCGACTGTTCAGTTGTTATGTTCCTTTACTAGGATATATTTTATTTTCTGCTATAGTATTAATTCAATAACATAATATAGAATTCTTGACCAACAGAAATCTAAGTGCTTGTTTTATTCTTTTCAGTTTTTAAAGTACCTAAGTATAGTTATGCAGTCGGGTTTTTTGAGTTTTAAAATTATATTTAAATTATATTTATCGAAAAAAAGAAATCGTTTTTTTCTAAGTAAATATGTAAGTAAATAATGTAACAATTGTGAAAAAACAACAAAACTGTATCTGTAACTGTGTACTGTATAAGGTAATAGGAATTTAGAAAAATGTTTAAACTTTGTAATAATTTTACGGAATTTTGAAGTGAAATCTGCTTTTGGTGGGCTGTAAATTGAATTCTACTCGTAGTGTCACGCTCGGGAATGATATCTTCAGGTAAACACGGGATCACGGCCATTGGCTATATATAAATGTTTAATGGCCACACTCTCCAGTAGTTTCCAAAGCAAGCTATCAATTTCTTCGTTATAAGCACAGATTGTTTTAGAAATCTGTGGTTATAAGTTTTCACTTTTATGGGCAGTTCCTATGACTGCCAATTTTTTTTAATGTTTCGATTTTTCTGGTTTTAGGATTGCCAAACCCTCAATCCTAATTTTGAAATGAACCTTAGGTATACCTACTATTTTGCTCGCGTTTGGGGTATAAAATAACATCCGAGTAGTAACTACCTAATACTTATCAATCTAATAAAATTAAAATGCGTCAGTATGGTGACGAATTATGAATTGGCGTCGCCTTAAGTGTTAACTTTTTGCTATCAATGTTTTATCTGTGGACTAACATCGTGATTTAAATAGCACTCAGAAGTGTCAGAGGCCTTGGTTTAAAAAATCTATGGAGTGTTCGCAACAGCTCGCTCTGTAGTTTTGGGTCATCATGATTTTAACGATTCTATTCCTTATATCTGCTCTTGCATTATATTTCTACAACACAAGAACTTTTAACTATTGGAAAAATAGAGGAATTATATATGTGAAGCCTGTGCTATTCTTCGGTACCAACACCAAAGGTTTCCTCATGCAGCGTAGCAAGTCGCAACTTGCTGAAGAGATCTATTGGAAATACCCCGAGGATCGTGTCGTCGGTACCTTCAGATCCACTACGCCAGAACTCTTAGTACGAGATCCTGAGATTGTGAAGCGCGTACTTCTAACAGATTTTAATTATTTCCACCAGCGCAGAATGTATCCGATCTACAAAGATGCTTATGAACCCTTATTACTCCATCTGTTCAACGTAGACGGTGACATGTGGCGCTTATTGCGGCAGCGTCTGACGCCGGCTTTCACGAGCGGCAAGCTGAAGGCGATGTTCCCGCTAATAGTGGAACGCGCTGAGAGGTTAGAAACAAGGATCCATGCCTCTAAAGATGCGCCCATCGACGCGAGGGATCTCATAGCACGATTTGCCACTGACTTCATTGGAGCATGCGTGTTTGGACTCAATATGGATGCTTTAAGCGCACAAAACTCAAAATTCAGAGAATTGGGTGTTAAAATCTTTACTATAACTCCATTAGAAGGCTTCAAAACAATGCTGAAGGAAGTGTTTCCGAAAACATTTAAGCATATTAAATGGCTAAAGCGAATTGAAGATGATGTGATCTCCCTCGTCCGCACAGTTCTTAAGCAAAGGAATTACCAGCCTTCTGGAAGGAATGATTTTATCGACATACTGCTTGAATGTAGGAAAAAAGGCAAAATGGTTGGAGAATCAATGGAAAAATTCAATACCGACGGTACGCCGAAACAAATAGAAATAGAGTTAACCGACGATCTGTTAGCGGCTCAAGTGTTTGTTTTCTTTGCGGCTGGTTTTGAGACATCATCATCCACCAGCAGCTACACGCTGCACCTCCTCGCGTATCATCCCGAGAAACAGAAGAAGGTACACGACGAGATCGACCTAGTCCTCGCTAAGCACGACAATAAACTCTGTTACGACGCCATCAAAGAGATGTCGTATTTGGAATGGGCATTCAAGGAGAGCATGAGAATATTTCCATCAGTTGGATTTTTAACAAGAGAATGTGCTCGAAAATACAAATTCCCCAACATGGATTTAACGATAGATGAAGGAGTGAAAGTTATGATCTCTGTACAAGCAATGCAAAACGATCCCAAATATTTTGATAACCCAACAGAATTCCAACCAGAGCGGTTTGATCCTAAAAATTTGGACAGCGAAAAGACCAAATTTGTTTATTTACCATTCGGAGAAGGTCCAAGGGCATGTATCGGTGAGTCGATGTTTTGATTATTTGCAAATATATTTTTACTGAATTCGTTTCCTGTGTCGGCAAGGTAATTAAAGTCAGGACCATTGATTTTAGTAATATTTTTAATAATACAGAATATTTTTTCAGGCGAACGCTTGGGGATGATGCAGTCAATGACAGGGCTGGCAGCCGTTTTATCTAAGTTCTCTGTTGAACTAGCACCCACTACCGTTAGGCATCCTGAAGTCGAAACTATTCCTGGTATAGTTCAAACCTTAAAAGAGGGATTGCCGCTATTTTTTCGTGAGAGGAAAAAAGAGCTTTAAATTGAATCTAAACTATTTTGTAGGAATATTTATAACATTATCATTAATTTGAGCATCACGTTTTTCCATCACACTAGATTCAAACCATCTGGGCGCTTTCCGTCAGTTCTACTTAGACTCGGCGACTCCAAGACGCCGCGCCGTGTCCTTGCACGGAGGACATGCGTAAAATCTTAGATAAAAAATCATAAATATGTAAACTCTTTGCGTAAAATTTACTTTCACTACGCAAAAAAAGCAATGATTACCCGAATTTATACAAATACGGTTTTGACGTAACCTAAGTTTAAATTATTTCAATAAAAACGATATTAAGTTATTTTTACTTACAAATAAATATAATGTTGGAGTTATTTTAATGTGACAAACAGAATATTAAAATACCGGCTTTTTAACGAGGAGTGGTGACATCGAAGTCTGTTTGCTGCTGTCAGGGGTATGTATGAATGTGTGTCTAAGTGTGGCATCGTTGCTCTCAAATGGATGAACACATAAAAATAAACTTACGTTATATATAAGTAACAAATAGGTATAATAATCTTTTATTAAAACTGTAATCTCTCTTGATTAAGACTCTTTGATTAAGAATCTTGATTCGCTAAAATGGTTGTAAATTTTGATCGGTAACGTCAACCGTCCGTTCCGTGGCTTCGTGAGAGAGTGTGTTATACCACCCAGTTTGTCAGGGTTGCGTTTGTTGCAAGAATGTCTCCTGCCTCGCGTGTTGTACGCTTCTAGTTTATTTCTGACATACACAGCTACTTGGTAGATCAAGATAGCAGGTAATGTAAGTATGCCAAGCTCTTTGAAATGTGGTCTGACGATTATGCATTGCGATACACCAACGACGGCACGTAAGGCACGTTTTTGGGTGCGGAGCGCGGAACGCACGCTCCCAGTTGGCAGCGCGCGCGTATAGCTCAGCGCCGTATTGTAACCTAGAATGCACTGTGGTGAAGTAACATGCACGCGACACTTCCGCAGACACCCCTCGAAATACTCGCCTTAGCGCAAAGCACGAACTGCTAACTATACTCGTATTTAGCACACATCTTTTCGGTATGGTGTTCTCACGTCATCCTGCGATCAATCTAGAACCCCAAAAATGTGGTGCTCTGTATCTGCTTAGCCATGACACCGGACAGCGAGACTTTTGGCGGTTTTATATGGTGGCCCAACAGACAAAAGTGATTGAAGTGCGTCTTTTTTGCATTTAACATAAAACCGTTAGCACTAAACCATGAGTTTAATTACAATATTTAATTTATCTTTTAATTCTTCTATTAAAAGAGCTGTTACTACAGCAGCCACATCACCTTTGCCAGTTATTCTACCGACAAGCAGTAATGTGCAAACATTTCTATTCCTGTATATGGAATATCACGTATCTATATGGAATAACACTTAGGCTGTTTATTGTCCTGAAAAAAATGCATAGTTCCTTAGAGAACAAACATCAACGACTGGAATAGCATTTCTTTTACACTATTGTGGCAGCGTCTATGTAAATAACTGCATACCTATAGCTCCTCGGAGAACAAATATTAACTGCCTCGTCGAAACAGCTAAACGCCAAACGGATCGCGTTGAAATTTGCAGCTGATTTTTTTTTAACAGTTGGTTATGTAATAAACCCTACAAAATGATTTAATAAATTTTTGTAGGCTTCACTGTAAGTTTTTTTTTGTTCGAAAGGTTTACATTTCGAATGAAATTAACAAAACACTAAGTAAATTCACAAAACATAATTTAATTACGCCTGATCCAATAGAATGAGCAACCAATCAAAAGATTCCTTTAGGCTCTTTTATACGATACATGCAGTGTGCAGTCGCCAGCGGTTTATTGGTGGTATTTTTGTACCAAGGATTAATCTGACACTCTTCATCAACACAAGATAGAAAGCTAGCTTGTGTTGGTGAAGAGTGTCCTATCTTGTGTTGATGAAGCCTATCCTATGTTGTGTTGATGAAGAGTGTCAGATTAAGTATCGTATTCTTCAGACTTATTTAGGGACATAAAAAAAGCAGTGCTCCACGGTTTTACGATAGTTCCTACGCCTGTTATTTCCCCTGGCACAATACGAATCGGACGCAACGACTACACGATGAAATGGAAATCTTGTCAAACACATACTTATCTACACATATTTTAGCAATTAACAGGTTTGTACAAAACAGTTGCCTTCCTTCCACTCGACACCACCAAAACGACACCATCGGTGGTGTCGTATGGAATCACTAGTCCATACGACACCACCCTAGTGATGTGCTTTTCCGCCATTAGTTTTTATGTATTTTATGTCGTCAGTATTAGTATCCATGTCAATTGTGAAAAATTAAAATATTCGGACGGAAAGACAATAATATGCAAATTGCAATGAACAATGTCAAGATGACCATTTGAGTGACATAAACATAAACTTCATCAAATGACATACCTCATTAATGAAACTGCTTGAACTTAATTGGAGTTTTCATATCAACAACTTTGTATGTAGGTAACCTCACTATTAGTCGGTGGTGTCGTATGGACTAGTGATTCCATACGACACCACCGATGGTGTCGTTTTGGTGGTGTCGAGTGGAAGGAAGGAACAGTTGAAGCATCAACAGGTTAGCAAAAATAGTTGAATTTTCAACTGGTTATAAAAAACAGTTGAATTTTCAACTGGTTTGCAAAAAACAGTTGAAGCATCAACTGTTTTGCGCATTATTAGTATTTAGTGTTTCTGCTAACATTCACTTTAGCTGATATCAATGACTGTAGAGGTTGGCATTAGAGTAAGCCGGATCGCTTGCTTTACTATTACAAGAGCAAGTATGGTAACTAACTAAAATAATAAAATATGAAAACTAAACGAAAAAATTTATGACGGCAAAAAAAATTACCATGTAAAATTAAAAATAAGCATTTTTACAGTATAGAGTGGCGATACGAGCACGACATGTGCCTGATGGTAATCGATGCTTGCCCATAACAACACAGTGTCACTCAGCTATTGGAACATGAAGAGCCCAAACCATTACCTAGCGCTGCATTGCGCTCGTCACTCAGAAACATAAGGTGTTTTATCTTTTTGCCCTATAGTTTCACCGGAAACATTGCCTTTAAAACCGGAACACAGTGTTGTTTTCCCATTAGGTACTGGTTGGTGGTAGAATAACTAGATAAGTCATGGTACTTTACCACGTTAATTTTTATTTTATTTTAATGTTAAAGGCGTTAATGTGAAGTACTACATAATGTTGATAAGCCTTATTGAAAAACCTAATAATTAAATTAACTGTTTTTTCAACCTGTTGACCATCGACGAAAAGCTGTTAAATTATGTTGACGGAAATACCGTCAATGACCAACCTCTACTTTCAATGGGTTAGATCCTTTATGCCTATCCACGTCTAATCGATCCCTGAGCAACGAACTCCTTGAACATGACTTTCGTTTTGCTCAAATTCATCCGAGGACTGAAGGTTGAGCATTGAGAACTTGAAGAGTATTATTAGTTAAGCCATGAAGCAACCAGTATAAGCCCTCCAGCGACACCGTCCTTATGACTAGTCATAGACCTTAGACGCAAATCGTAGGTGAGATTTACCATTGATGATAGGTCACGTCCCAATCCACCCCCACCACCGTCCACCGTCCTAAGCTCATCCTCTAGCTCTAGTGAATTTGAAAAGAATTTTGGGGAATTTATATCCCCTTGTCTCACTCCTCGTTGCAGAGGAATATGGTTTGTCTCCCAGCCTTAATCTTAAACTTGGACTGTCATCGCAGCGGCGTCCTATAAACACCTCATCACATCGTTGTAAGGACTCCAGAACAGCCCAAGTTTCGACTGATTCAAACACAAACGGTAAGCAGTGTCCAATTGTACTCTTCTGTCTTTTGTACACTATGCAGTGTGAATGTGATAGGTAGGTACATTATATATAACACAAAAAACACTACAAACTTATAGCGGAAAAATAGTGTTTTCCCATGAAAGTGTTTGACCATGAATTTTTTTTTGATTGGGAATCGAATCAACGACATCTTAGTAGCTACCTACCATGTCTACAAATTTTCAGTCATTTTATCAATATCTAGATTTATTACAATACTATTTTTGTCAAAACGTTATTATCTGCGATAGTATAATATTATCACTATCTTGCTGAAAATATCGATTGTGCTAAGGTTTTCTATAAATATTTTAGATGATGAAATATTCTTATAAACATAGCTTATCTTTGTTTAAATTTTAGCTGACTTCGAAATGGTAGATGATATGCGCGCATGTGCTTCTGTATTTTGTAAATGTACGTCGATCGTTCCGTTAAGGCCAGGTAGTTCTGTCAAATTAGGCATTTAACGCTGTCTTGTGCTCGCGACCGTCACCGACCGCGGAATCGGTGCCACAGTGCAGAAATAACATTAAAATATTGGACTATGTAATTTAAACTCATTTTTTGTTCAAGATTTGTTTATACTGTTTATACTAGTGATAACAATTTTGTGAATTGTGAAGTGAAACGAAGAAATATTAAATTTATCTATACTCGTAGATATACAAAACTCAACCTTTTCTTTTTGGTCACACTATAAGTTGAGAACGGCTTTTCCAATTTCATGCATCTTTTTAAAATGTTTCCTAATAATTCACAAGTTTGTCAAAATTTTTAAAAAATGTGCCAAAACGTAATGAAAGGCCAGTAAAAATAGAAGGTTTTTTGGTCAACTTTGCGCTACATTTCTAATCCAATTTTTTTTCTATGAGGTAAAGATCACTTACTGAGCATAAAATTACAAAATGCTCACAGATCCAGGTAGAGCTTCAAACGCCAATTGAAAAAAACTGTTTTAGCCGATATTTTGGAAACTATATATTTTGACAATAATTATAGAAAATAAAATTTTGCATCTTTTGTTGCTAGTACACTTTTTTGTAAAACTTACCGTTTACGATTTATAACCCATTTAATGATACGATTGCGATGATGCCAATAATAGTGGATGTAAATGATGTGGTCTACGATGGAACTTGTTTCTCTAATAGAAATAAGCACAGTGTAACCCCAAGCTTCGCACCTTCTACAAATACCCACTCTGGCAGTGCGTTTCACAGCTTAGTTGTTCTTATTACAAAAGTGGAGACCAAACTCTTCGTTCAACTCTTCAATCATGTGATGAACGGTTTATTCGAGCAACGAGCAATATGATAGAATAACTTTAATTTAAAAACTCCGACTACAAAAAATCTACACGTAAAAAAATATTACCTATTATCTAAGGACACTTTGGCGAGTCAGACTTATCTTAGTTATCCAGCCGTTTGAAAGATATATGTGGAAATCAAACATAAAGATACGCGACATAATAACATCGTACTGGGAACAATCTTATTATTATTATTACATTGTTATCATCAAATTTGACATAATAAATCGTAATCGGTAAGTTCGAAAAAAAAGTTTACTAGCAACAAAAGATGGGAAATTTTATTTTCTACAATAATAATAGGCTTTATAACTTTTTCAGAATATGAGCCAAAAACGTTTTTTCGAAATGGCGCTTGAAGCTCCACCTGGATTTGTTATTATTTTGTGATTTTATGCTCAGGAAATGATTCTAAACCTTATATAAAAAATACGAATCGGAAATTTAGTGCAGAGCTAAATTCTACGAGTAATTTTACTGCCTAAAAGGCTTCTTATCAAATTTGGTCGAGTGTCTAAATTTCTATGAACAATATTAACATTTTCATACAAAAAAAAAGAAAAAACAATAAATTTTGGTGGTGTCACAAACTTGGAAAAGAAATAAAAAAATAAAAATTCCAACAAAACCATACGTGTATCTATGGAAAGGTGTTCAAAATTGTATTGAAGTTCCTAACATTTTTTTTCTAAACTGAATAGTTTGCGCGAAAGTCTCTTCCAAAGTGGTAAAATCTGTATGTGAGGACTTTTCTTCCAAGTACTAAGTACCTTACTACCAAAGTATTTACCTAAATGGCATATAAATGCAAGTTAGGTATCATTTATGATACCTAACTTGCATTTATGATACCTAACTTATCATGCATGATACCTAACTTGCATTTATATTAGGGGATTTACGCAGGGGATTTCTCCCCTCTCATTATTTCCTTATCCCGATCTCTGATTTAACGGACGAATATTTTACCGATACTTATCTATTTTCCATTGCATCCGCATTAATTTTTTTACTGATGTGGTATCGACGTCAGTTTTTTGAGACTCCCCTTTTGGTCTACAACATAAAGTAAACAGCGTACTAATTAGTATCAGCGTCTATTTGCAATTCCAATGAAAACGGTATCAAAAATCAAGATCATAGCGTGCTTCACTAGTAATACCTACTGATATTGTTATACTGTGGCACTATGATCGTAATATTTAAAATTTATCGGTTGTCAAAATTGCAAAATCAAGCACAGACCCGTCGTCCGTGAGCGCCGAAACGCGACTGATCAGGCTTGCCGAACGGCGCGCTATTTATATGGTAGATATTAAAACATAGTGAATAACTGATACTTTTTATCAAGTCAAACTCTGCGAATGCATCTATAACTTTTTAGTTGCTTTCGTTGAGTACAAAAAATGTAGTAAAAAAATCGTTAGTTTAGTCATAAACTTGAAAAAACTTTTTGAAAAGGGGTAACTTTGGGATTTTTTTCTATCAAGTAAAATTCATTAAATCGTGTTACTGACTGCGAATTACACTAGATTAGATCCTTAACTATTACATATATTTTTTTCAGAGTTTAATACACTATTATAAAGGTCTTAAAGTTGTTTTAAAAATTCAAAATTACGGCCCACACGCCCTTAATACCTGTTTTTTTTTTCGTTTTCAAGAGAATATAAACAGTTCCAAAGAACGCCACGGTTTTTTGAGAAAATAAATATTTTTGTGATCAATGGCTTGTTTCGTGATTGTACCGTACCGTGTTTAGGTATGATGTGTGAAAGTAAAGAGATAATTAAATACCTACTAAACAAGTTCTTTTTTTAAGAAAATAGTTACGAGGTGAGCAGGACTTGTGCCTGCAACATGCCTGCCACATAAGAGTACAGTGACACACAACTATTGGATTTATGAAGAGTCCAAACCATTACCTAGCACTGCACTGCGCTCGTCAACCAGAGATCTGACATGTTATATCTCTAAGCCCTGTAATTTATCTGGAAAAATTGCCCTTCAATCAAAGTTATACCAAATCAATTATTTACAATTTCTACTACATTACAGAGCTCATTAGTTTTCTCATACTGTCTGCCCAAAGTCCATGCATCATCATGATGAATCTTTAGTGTCAAATAATGGTAAAATTAAAATAAACATTTTTTTTCCAAAAAGAATTGAACCGAGTTCAAAATTAAAATTGAACTAGCATTAAAATTTACAAAATGTATGCCAGACGCCGCGCGGCGGCGCCTATATTCCTCTTCTGCAGCCCTATCAAATCCATCAATTCGGCGGCGGGCGTAGAATACGGCGCACCGAAATAACGACAGTCCTCTTCCGCCGCGGCCTCGACGTCACAACCACGTTGGTCTACCATCCAAAACCTCGACTAGCTTCAGTTGCGCCGGTGCCTATATACCGCGCAACATACATGACTGCATCATTGTAGCCTTGGAAGCAAAGCCTAGGCTCCAACTCCAACGCGGTTTCCTTTTCGCTACACCTTGGGTGACCAGGCCACGCTTACCGACCCCGAACCTCGACGCGGGGAAAACCCAACTTCTAAAATAACATTGCGCATGTCTTTAGTATATTTGAAAAAATAACGACAAATAACTCACACATTTAACGAATTAGGTATTCAATCGAAACGCGGGTCCTAAGCTATTCATTCATTCACGAACAACTTTGAGAATTTAGATTCAGATTCAGATTATTTATTGATAACGACATTCATTACAGGTCAAAATTACACAAAATTAATAATTGTTACTTATACAATAATTTATGATTAAATTAATACAAAATTTCATTTCAGTTCATTATATTAGGTACATGAAGTAACCAAATTAATCAAATAACAATGATTAAATTTAACAAAAATATTAAATATAATAATTCAACATGTCAATTAATAATCAATTATTATTACTAATGATTGCAAACCCAAAAGAGAGATAATTCAGTATGTACATACAAGTGAGGTATTATAAATACAACATGTAGGTACTCATGATAAATATTAATTATGATAAAAAATTAAATTTAAAAAATTGTATATTAAATCAACGATTAGATAGTTAATTTACTATTGATGAGATCGTCAAACTTATAGAACGCTTGTTCGACCAGCCAGTTCTTCAACTTTAATTTAAACGACATCCTGGAAGACGCCTCCATTACGTTTAGTGGTAGTCTGTTGTGGACCTCCGGTGCAGTTACGTGTATCAGTTTCGATGTTTTCGCGAGCTTATGCGGCACCGGGCATAGTCGTTGCGGGTGGCGGGAGTGCGGGTTTACGTCCCCGAGCCGAGTAAACTCATCAGGATTATCTCTGGCATACAGAGCAGCCTGGTAGCAGACAAGGCTTGGAACTGTCATAATGCCCATCTCGCGAAAGTATGGCAGAGCTGAGGTCTCCCGTGGCACTCTAACTATCGCCCGTACGGCTCGTTTCTGCATTTTGAAGACGCGCTCCCAGTCGGCAGCTCGTCCCCAAAGCTCGATCCCGTACTGGAGAATCGAGTGCACAGAAGCAAAGTAGCACTGCCGCACCATATGGTATGGCAGAATTGAGGACACCCTCCACAGCGCAAAACAGGCCCGTCCTATTTTATCGCATACGGTATCGATGTGTTTTTCCCATTTTAAACCACTATCTATGTGGAAGTCCGGCTGACCAAGTCGGACAAACTGGTGCACGTCGCGAGACAGAGGTGTATAACCGTCTGCCGCGCGTAATTAGAGATGCTGCCAAAGAAGTTTATACAACCAGAAACTAAAGAATTGGCTTATCGAACAGGCATTTTATAGGTACTGGATCTGACCGAAATAAAATTGACATAATATGTTATGATTGTCTTTGAATTTATATCCATTTTTAATTATTTTTACTTACTTTTAATGAATGTTATGAATTATTTTCATGTATTATTCGATGACTATGATTACTTAAGTTAAACAGATTTGACATTAATATTTATGTGACATTGTTGATTATTGTTTATATCTTAATTTTTATTGAATTTATTTTATATTTGTGTAAAATGCCCAGATCCCTATGTATTAACTGTGACATTTTCGTTAGTAAATTAAGAAGCTGGAAATGTGGCAGAGTTTACCTGGTTTAAGGTACTATTGTCGATTTTAACCGTTAGTGATCTGTAGACCTGACCTGCCAAATTAAAATGCATATAATGTGTTTTATTTAGGTTTATTTATTCACTTTTAATTCATTCACTTCTACTGTACTTAATTATTTAAAAAAGTTTTCAACCATAACATATGTGTAGGTATTAGAAAGAACCCAGCTTAAACGAGATCAAGAAAGTGAATATTTAATTAATATTTACCAATTTAAAACTATTTCTTCCTTTCACGGAACAATAGAGGCAATCCCTCTTTTATGGTTTGGACTATACTAGGAGTAGTTTCTACTTTAGGATGCCTAACTGTAGTGGGCGCTGGTTCAACTGAGAATTTTGATAAAACTGCTGCAAGGCCTGCCATCGACTGCATCAGGCCCAAGCGTTCGCCTGAAAAGGTTAATTCAGCATTATGTTAAAATCTTACTCAAGTCAATGCCTTGACTTATGATAAGATTCATTATTACATAAGCATCTTTATCTAATTATCGCTACAGGAAATGATAAATAACAATACATAATCAGGTAATCATAACTTGCTAGACTTACCGATACATGCCCTTGGACCTTCTCCGAATGGTAAATAAACAAATTTGGTATTTCCACTGTTGAAATTTTTAGGATCAAATCGCTCTGGCTGAAATTCTTCAGGGTTTTCGAAATATTTGGGATCGTTTTGCATTGCTTGTACAGAGATCATAACTTTCACTCCCTCATCGATCGTTAAATCCATATCAGGGAATTTGTATTTTCGAGCACATTCTCTTGTTAAAAATCCAACTGATGGGAGAATTCTCATACTCTCTTTGAACGCCCATTCTAAATACGACATTTCCTTGACAGCGTCGTAACAGAGCTTATGGTCGTGTTTAGCAAGGACTCGGTCGATCTCGTCCTGTACCTTCTTCTGCTTCTCAGGATGATATGCGAGCAAGTGCAGCGTGTAGCTGCTGGTAGATGATGATGTCTCAAAACCAGCCGCGAAGAAAACAAATACTTGAGCCGCTAACAAATCATCTGTCAACTCTATTTCAATTTGTTTCGGCTTACCATCGCTTTTAAATTTTTCCATTGATTCTCCAACCATTTTTCCTTTCTTCTGACACTCAAGCAGTAAGTCGATAAAATCATTCCTTCCAGAAGGTTGATAATTTCTTTGTTTAAGAACTGTGCGCACAAGAGTCATGACATCTTCTTCAACTCGTGTTAGCCATTTAACATGCTTAAATGTTTGTGGAAACACTTCCTTAAGCAGTGCTTTGAAACCTTCGAAAGCATTGATGGTAAAGATTTTAACACCCAGTTCTCTGAACTTAGAGTTTTGTGCACTTAAAGCATCCATATTGAGTCCAAAAGCGCAAGCCCCAATGAAGTCAGTAGTGAATCGTGCCATAAGATCCCTCGCGTCGATGGGCGCATCTTTGGAGGCATGGATCCTTGTTTCTAACCTCTCAGCGCGTTCCACTATTAGCGGGAACATCGCCTTCAGCTTACCGCTCGTGAAAGCCGGCGTCAGACGCTGCCGCAATAAGCGCCACAGGTCTCCGTCTACGTTGAACAGATGGAGTAATAATGGTTCATAAGCATCTTCGTAGACTGGAAACATTTTACGCTGATGGAAATAATTAAAGTCTGTAAGAAGTATGCGCTTCACGATCTCAGGATCTCTTACTAGGAGTTCTGGCGTAGTGGATCTGAAGGTACCGATGACACGATCCTCGGGGTATTTCCAGTAGATTTCTTCAGCCACTTGCGACGTGCTTTGTTGCATGAGGTAACCTTTGGCATTGGTACCAAAAAATGGTACGGGTTTCACATATTTAATTCCTCTTTTTCCAGTAGTTGAAGGTTCTTGTGTTGTACATATACAATGCAAGAGCCGATAAAAGGAAAATAATAGTTAAAATCATTGTTGCTCAAAACAATAGAGCTAGGTGTTGCAAATGTTCCATAGATTTTTGTAAACTGCGTCCTCTAACACTTCTAATCGCTATTTATATCACGTTGTGTCTATAGATAAAACATAGATTGCACAAAGTACCTACACAATAATATAAGCCGCCGCCAGCTATTTCATGATACTCACATATTCGAACTATATTAGATTTCTTCTTAATATAGACCAGTGCCAAAGACTTTGAAAATGGTAAAACTTAAAAAAAAATATAGTAGGATGAAACCCATTGTAAAAGGTAGAGAATATGAAAAAGTTAAAGGAAAAATAATTCACGATTTAAAATTTACGGGTGATCTGAGGTCTGGGATTGCCTTCACTTTCCGACTTCGAGGTCAAGGGTGTCTGTTTCAAGGGTAAAACGATTTTTTCAAATAACCTAATAATTTCGTCAAATATTCAAATATAGCTAAGTTATTGGGTTTTTAATTTTTTTTCTCAAACAAAAGGGTTCACGAAATTTGGTAAAGTAGTATTACAAATATGCAAAATGCCAAGAAAAGAAAAGCACATGAATTCGATTTATTTTTATCTATATCTATACTAATATTATAAATAAATAAATAAAATAAATGTTGCAAATCTGAAGAGTTTGTTTGTTTGTTTGAACGCTAGGATCTCGGGGAGTGCTGGTCCGAATTAAAAGATTCTTTTTCTATTGGATCCATTTATCGAAGAAGGCTATATATAGGCTATAGAAATAACGCTACTATGAACAGAAACGGAGCATGAATCAAGAATGTAACAAAATCGGGGAAAAATATTTCTTTTTGAGAGTTTTCGTACGTTTCGTGCTTTGAAATGACAGCATGTGTCTAAGATTGCGTCATTGAATATCACAGATTACAACATATCTCATGAATATAAAACCTTTGCGTTGGTTATATTTCTGAGTTGGTACGATCAATTTCCGACAGGTGGCGTAGCAGGTAGCTGAAGAGGTGTTTTGTATGAAAGCGATATTCTCCGGAATGACTGAACCGATTTCAGTCATTCTTTCACCGTTGTATATGTACGGGATCCTGATGAGTGTATAAATGTATCACGGGCGACGCCGGGGCGGGAATCTAGTTTAGGTATAAAACGCATTTGGATTGAGTTTTTTTTTAAATAATACTGTGTTTCCAATATAAACTAACAAGTTCGATACTTGAGCATAAGTGTTACTGGGATGTTAAGTTGTTTAGGAGCTTCTATATCATGAAATTAAGAGAAAACAGAGATTTTATGTTATAAACTAAATGTATACAGTGTAACAATCACGTCAAAACCGTCGAAAAAAGTCAAAAACAAATAAACTGCCCATAGCATAATATTTTTAAATGTTGAGTTTCGAAACTTTGGTTCTTTGGTTACAATTAATTTATAACAGAAAATCTCTTTGTCTTTCTTATATGTATGATATATAATCTCCTAAACCACTTCCTCCCAATGATACATATATGTATACGCACAATGTCAAACTTGTTAGTTTACGTTTTTGAAGCACAATATTAGATTTATAAAACTTCAATAAATGCGTTTCATGCCACTATAAAAAAAACCAATTCGAATATTTTTCTTTCTTTACATTTTCTGAGAATATTTACTAGATGGACGTTTCACACACAACACCACCCACATCCAACCTCCAAACTAAGCAAAGCAAAAGCAAAGTGAGAGCCAAATGCCTGCTATACCTAATACTTATATTTTTTTAAATATACACTTATTTTACATACAAAACACCCATACACAGTTAAAATTTAATATTTTTATTCATCACACAAATATTTGACCACAACCTACGAGTACAGGTATACAACCTACATACTTATGTTGGTATTATGTTTATGTTTCATAGGTACTTATGAATATTCACACTGTAAGTAAATGTTTAATATTTTCATCGGCTACTCTCGACTTGCTCTTCTAAATAAAGGGCTTTTAAGCCTAAAATCAAAGACTGTATTCCGAAATTTGTCAAACAAAGAAGGTTTATTTTCATGCACGGCGAACGGCATAATTTTGCCAATTTTGCAGTCTTTGCAGTTTCCTTGTAGTCTACCATATACATATTTTCATACGTAGGACTAGTTTTGCTTGGTCTGGGGCTAGATGGTGTTGTGTTTGAAATGTCCACCAATATTTATTTATTTATCAAACAAAGTCTTAACACTTTAATAGGTTTCTCGGTAATCTTCTCTCAGATTTTGAATTGGTCTGGTTTATTTAAATTATTCGCATGGCTGGATCGATTATGATGTTTTCGTATTCCAGGCCAATTTTGGCTACGGCAACTGCTGCTTTTCGTAAAGTATGTTACTTGATGCGTCCTCACATGCCTTATATACAACCAATTTTAGCAGTAAATGTTCGGCAAAAGTTGCCACGTGTGAGGAACCTATAAAGCAACGCAAGCCTTAGCCTGCATAAACAGGTTTGCAGGTCATGCTCTGAAGGCTCAAATTTTGTTAGCTACGCTTTTAGACTTCAAGGTTTGTTATCATTGCAGCCCTTGAGGTCTGTGCTACAAAAGTTATGACCATGATTCCAGCTTGGCCATCAAGGGTAGCGATGCAGACCGCACTGGCGGTCTCAAGTTTCCCTAACTTTGGGCCATCATTAAGCGCGCCCACCAAAGTACAATAACATTACAAACAGTCATGTACAATTATGAATTTTAATGGCATGAATTTAGCAATCAGTTGAAGATAAACCGTGTAACGTTAAACTCGTGATGGTCATCCTACATTTGCATAATATGGTCACTTGATCAACGTTCCTTAACTTTCTCTAAGCAGGGTCCAGGATTAGAAGTGCACCAAGCAGGCCAAATTGGTTGCACTTTTACTCCGACATGCAGCATTCTCGACCTGGAAAAATTTATTCTACGACCTGGATTTAGGGAGGTAAATTTATTTAATTACTACTGCGACGCCATATAGACTACAGGCTCGTGAATAAAATTTATGGGTCAAATGAACCACCAGGAGACCTATGTAGGATGATAAAAGGGTATCAGAAGGGTATAAAGGTATAAGTAATAAGATTCAACACTATGCTGTCACTTGTAAGTTGTCCAACTGAATGCAGTTTGAAGAGGGGGGTGGGGGTTGCAACCGTCGATCATTTATCCTTGTTGCGTGATATTTGTACGGCGTTGCAGAATAATGTATTAGAAGAGGTATTGTTTACTACATTACATACTAAATAATTGTTTATTACATGTCGGTTTCCTCGTTTTAAGTTAGCGGCATTACGCACGTGACTCCCAACTACAGTGGTGCGCGTGGAATTTGTGGGGCTCTAGATCGGCAGTCGCCGTTCTCACAATTAGACCAGCCGCAACTTATTGTATAGCTATCTGGCTATATTACTATATATTTTTGGTGCAGGATACTGGATCGTTTACCACAAAGATAAAGTCCAGTTCACAATCCAACGTGCTAAGGGCTAAGCGTCGTCAAGTCCGGATTCCTAGTTGAACTTACGTCGGTCCTAGAACAATATTTTTGTTGGAAAATGTCGCTCTTCTTAAGATGCTCTTCACCCCAACTCACAGAAGCTTGACAGTCTCGATGGAACATGACCTCACATCTATGTATTGTATGATTGAAGTAGTTCCGTTTAAAATTAGTGCGGAGTCATTTGATCCATATATTCCATATTATGCCTGTTGCCTGTATCATATAATCAATCAGAGATTTTTGGGTTTTTCAATTGTAGATAATTATGGGTTTTTTTTAACCCCCGACCAAAAAAAGGGGTGTTATAAGTTTGACGTCGATGTCTGTATGTCTGTCTGTCTGTCTATCTGTCTATCTGTCCGTCCGTCCGTCCGTCCGTCCGTCCGTCCGTCCGTCCGTCCGTCCGTCCGTCCGTCCGTCCGTCCGTCCGTCCGTCCGTCCGTCCGTCCGTCTGTCTGTCTGTCTGTCTGTCTGTCTGTCTGTCTGTGTTTGTGTGTGTCTGTCTGTGGCACCGTAGAGCTCAAACGGATGGGCCGATTTCGATGTAGTTTTTTTTTGAAAGTTATTATTCGTGCGGATGTTCTTAGCTATGCTTGGTTCATATCGATTCAAGATGGCCGCCGCCACAAAATGGCGGACAAAATATTTCTTCACAACCTACCTCAATATGGGTATCAAATGAAAGGGCTTGACTAGAAGAATACTATACACTATAAAAAAATCTAATCCAAAATGGCAGCCACCACAAAATGGCGAATTATATTATTTTTTTCACTACTACCTCGATATGGGTATCAAACGATAGGGTTTGACTAGTAGAATACATTGCACTATGACAAATTTCAAATCCAAGATGGCCGCTTCCACAAAATGGCGAAATACATTTCTTTTTTCACAGCTCCCTTAATATGGGTATCAAATGAAAGCGCTTGACTAGTAGAATGCTGTACAGATAACAAATCTGAGGTAGTCGGGGGTTAGTCAAAATTTTTAATTTTGTTCTTGCCTACACCTTAGCAAGGTATCACTAGGCGTATTATTAGGTACATGACATGTAGATAATAGTTTTGGTAGCCAATCCTTCAATATTTTCTTTTGCGATTATAGCCTTGCATACGACACGTGAAAGGGTATTTAACTTCATTTGTGATATTTTGTAGCTCGGAAACTTCTTCATGTTGCACCTTGGGGATCAATGACAATGTCTCAATCCTTGGTGGGTTCCTGTCGACTGATCGCTAATCTCGACAATGGTGGAAAATAAAAGACGCGCTAAAAATACTTGTTTTTTTATAAATAAAGAGTAACGAGACAAGCTGGACTTGTGCTTGACGATCGCGGGACAGTTTAACATTTGACATTTGAGTTTTTTTGTATGTTTTTATTTATAGTCGTGAAATATATAAATAACCGCTTTATCAGTATAAAGCGGTTATTTTAATATTACAAACATACTCGTATATTTCACGCCGCTTTATACTGATAAAGCGGTTATTTTAATATTACAAACATAGTAAATGGCACCCTTTTATACTACATGCATCTGAATGGATGTATAGAGACGGTACACATACCAAAATATTATGTTTGCAGTGAAAACTTCTTTTGATGCATCACAAACAGATTTTTCTTGGGCTGTGAATTGAGCTCAAGCGTCACGCTCGTGAATGAAAGAAATCTTCGGGTGAACTCGGAAACTTGAAATTAGAAGACTTAGGTATTTAGACGACAATGCTTTGAAGATTTATTGCAGACTAGCAGAGCCCTCCGGTTTCACCCGCGTAGTTTCTAAAGTGAAATTCTGAGTTATAAGTTTTCACTTCTATCGCCAGCCCCAATGACTGTAATTTTTTTTGTCTGTCTATCTGTTTGCTAATTTCCGCTACGGCTGAACCGATTGTAACGGGCCTTTACTAGATAGTCATTGTTCTAATGCATTACTGAAACTACTTTAATTTTTTTTGTTTGTTTACTTTGTTTATTTGAAAAAATAAACAGGGTTCCGCGAAATAAACACAAACCCCTTAAAAATGCGAGTACAGGTAGTCATTAATTTAAAAGATGAAAATAAATACAAACCTGTGGCTGTTAAGACGAACATACACCGATCCATCGGCGGTACCGTTTGCTATTATGTCGGACCAAAGCCTTTCAGCCACTGCCCCTGCTCTTGGCCACAAGTGAAAATCTAGATTGCCTGGAAAGTTTACAAAAACTTATTTTTAACGACTCTTGGTGATTGGTAATGGATCTCTATTGCAGACAACATTGTAGCTTAAGGTCGAACGAGATAGTGATCAAGAATAAGGCTATCAACAAATACAAGAAAAACGTTTGACACAGTTTCATGACAGAGCTCTTCATTTCAGTAACTTTTTTTTACAGATTCACACTTGACCGCCATCTCACCTGATGTTAAGCCTACTTAGAACAAACCAATTCACTCTTGATTTGAAGTCACCAATATTATAACCATCGGAAAACCCCACACAGGCAATGCATTCCACAGCATAGACGTTCTTAAACTTTCATTCGTGTCTTTGGAACATGAGTTATCTATATAGTATTTCAAACTACATACGAGAAGTCCTATAGAAAAAAGACAAGGTGGTAATAGATCATGCAGATCAGTTCAAACATCACTCTCCGAAGTGTGCCCGATAAAATACCGATAAGCAAGCAATTTTACGGCGATGTTCAAGGCTTTGAAGTCCTTTCGCACTCGAGCATCGTTGCCTATGAGCTTTTAAAACTCTGATTAAGCGCGGTGACAAAGTATAGGCCTGAATATTTTTCAGGGAACTGGTTAAACGGCGCTGTTTAGTAATGAGGCTAGACTGGTGGTTGAACGACTGATTAAGCTAGTTGGCTGCAACAGAGATACCACGGAACACATACCTCTATAAATACAAAAGAAAATTTTCAATTAGAAGGCACCAACAGACATATCAACAAAAACACTATAGTGTAGATAATCGTAACACGATAAGGAGATCGCGCCCTCCCCCTCTACCGCCTCACTAAATCGGCTACGACAGTTTTCGTTAGGCGGTAGACCCCATTCAGGTTATTACAGGTGCTTTCCGAATCCCCGTAGGTACGAATTAATACTATTGCTGTCTCTTTCTAATCAAGCGAAAAAGAAAACGCGACATCAAAGCTACGACAGTTTTCCTTAGGCGGTAGAAAGGTTATTACAGGTGCTTTCCGAATCCCCGTAGGTACGAATTAATATCTAAGTGCGACAAATAGCACGTTATCGTTGACCGCATTTTCTCCAAGTCAAACATAAATATTCACAATGGAAAACAAATATTCACCGGAATTGACGAGATCGGTCCAAAGCATTGCCTCTCCCCCTTCCACCGTGAAAGCCTCTAGTTTTCGCCAAGACTTCCATGCATACATTTCTTGCCAGCTCCTATAAATAATATATTATGTTGATAGTTCCCAATTATTTATTACATCTTAGATTTGTAGTGGTACGACACCTAGCAGAGTCCGCCCTGGGGAAGTACCACACCTTTGCCAGTTATTCTACTACCAAGCAGTAATGTGAAAACATTACTGTGTTCCGGTTTGAACGGGAATGTTTCCAGAGAAATTACAGGGCTTAGAGATATAACACCTTAGGTCTCTGGGTGATGAGCGCAGTGCTGTGCTAGGTAATGATTTGGACTCTTCATGTTCCAATAGCTGCGTGTCATTGTACTGTTATGACTAGGCATGCTGTTTACCATCAGGCACATGTTCTGCTGATCTCGTCACTATTTATTAAAAAAACATTTCCCTTCAAACCAGAATACAGTAATGTTCGGACAATACAAAATTACGCTCGGCGTTAAATAGCTGCCGGCACAATAGTAAGTACCACTCGGTAACAGTAAAATAGTAGTCCCGCAGGCAGACTCTGCAAAGAGTCCATCTACTGATAGATTATAGGAAAATATGGAACACACTTACCTATATCTTCTACAGCGTTGCTTCTTAATTTCACACGACAATTCCCATTTACTTGAGTGTATAACTTTAAACTTTGCCAAGAATTTTTCAGAAGGATTTGATTTCCATTCGTTGAGCTGAACCCCCAACCTTTCCCAAGTCTTTGACTCAAAGTCCTTGTCCAAATGCTGAGTGTACCACACTATAGGCAGTTTTGGCAAAACCCCTTATTAGCGCGCTTTAAACTATCTAAGGCTCGATCGAGAAATCCGTCACGATTTTTCATTAAATTAAAACAATTTGCTAATGAAAAGAGTCCATTACTCATGTGAAAAACGTCATCAACTTGAGTCATTTCTAAAATCTCGCCATATAAATCTTGGAGAACATTCATCACAACCTCCGAATTATCTAGGACTGTACAAAGTTCACTGTCGCAGCTGTGATTGTTATTCGAAGAGCAAGTCGCGGCGGTGGTCCACAACCAAGATCTACCGACAGGCCCAGGAATCGCAACCTCGATCAAAACTCGAATACCTCGAACTCCTGCCCTTTTCACAATAGCTTCGATGTCTCCTTTACTATATACCATTGAATTGTCATACGCTCCATACTCAAACAGCTTAGGTAACTTTTCCAGATAAAGTGGAAAACTAGTAACGTCCGAAATCCGCCAATGAAATGTATTCAGTTTAACAGTTGCCATACCATCTATCGTCCTCAATAAATCATCAACAGGTATATAGTTCCTTCCTGTGTCAATCATTAAACCACGGTATTTGTAACTAGGAGCATCTGTTACATCTGCTGTAGAAACTGTTATAAGATATCCTGTACTTTCGTCCAATAGTATTAGCTGTGAAAGGGTTTCGAGACCATGCCTGACGCCACAAAACGATGACGATGATATTTTAATTAGTACCTGATTATCAATTGTTTCAATCATTAATCTATAAGCTTCTTCGGTGTTTAACCTCAATCTTGGATCTGTATCTGACTCCACGTCAATTTGAATATGCATTTTCTTTACATCCTCCTCAGACGATCCAGTTTTAAAATGTTTACCAGTGTTTTCTAATTTTGCTAAGTCTGCGATAAAAAGTTTCAAAGCTTCCGCCAAATACCTTTGCACAAATTCAGAAGGAACTGTGTTCAGTTTGTACTCTAATTTAGTAGTGGCCAAGGTTACAAGCTTTGTACTAAACTCGGTATTTCCTATTGGTTGTGGCCATAGCTGAGGTCCTGCACATTGCAAAATGCATCTGCTGTAAGACGGATAGATTTTTTCATTTGCTGGTTGATATACTTTTTGGCATAGGTTATTCATACACTTCCATCCGTCTTGGAAACGTGGTCTGTAACATGTTAATAGTATCTTATCAATAACATGAATGTGAAATTAGAGTCTAGTTCAATAAACATGAAATATGGCTTAGTTGTCTTCAACAACAAAAGAAGTGAGGTTTAAATGGGTGCTAATGGGTGCTAAATTCAGTAATCAATCCTGAAATGATAACAACTTAAAATATTAGGGAAGAACTTAAAATATCATTTTTTCGTTTGTATATTTTAGGATAATATTTTGAAGACTACGGTCTGACTTGGCTAGTTATCATATACGAATTATATTATAAGCTTTCGCAAATTCTAAAGCTGCAAGTTCTTAATTCAATCTTCCATTAATTTGGCTTGCCGGTTGAAACTAGCCATCGGACAAAGGGTTCTTCTATAACTGTTTAAATAGGTACGTAATAAAAATTGGGGTATGAGAACTAGCCAAGTCAGATCTTAGTTTATTATATTCCAATATTTTAAGATAATAATATTATTATCTTAAAATATTGGAATATAATAAAATGTTGGATAATTTAACTGTTTACAGAATATTTTTACTCCAAATGGTTGGTGTAATATTACGAGTACACATGGCTTACTCGGCTTGCCACACTACCGCGTGTTTAGATAATACAGGTCCATGTCTTCATCCGTTCATATATTTACCTTTTATCCATAAAGGTTTCTACTTGTAAGTAAAGTTTTTCTGGTGGTTTTGTTTTCCCTTTCAGTAACAATACCATGGAAGTGAGGACCGTGATAACTAGTATAAACAGTCCTATTGCAATTATCAATGCAGTAATCTTTCTATTAACGCGAAGCTTAGCCCTGAAATCATGAAAAAAATTGAATTATAAATAAAGCAATATAAATAAACTGTTGTAAATAAATATACAGCGTGTGGCGGAAAGGTCCAACAATACTTATAGTAGTTCATCTATACTAAGTATCAAATCACATGTGTAAATATTAGACACGAAAGCTTAAAAAAAATTCCATACAAAGTTAAAAATTCGTTGTTTGTTATTTTATTTGACAGCCCTAACCGGCTGTACGGCGCGTTCACTGACCGCCGCGCCGCCGGCCACCGCGCGCCGCTTCGTCGGTGTCGTGCACGCCGCGCCGCCGCCGGCGCCGGCGCATTGATACCTACTTATCTGTCGTTTGAAAAATCTCCCTAAATAGCATAGAAGTCGAACAGGAGAGAAAAATTAGGCGTAGAAGCTATTGAACTGCCATATTCGATTGAGCCAGATAGCATAAAAACAGATGCTTTTTATTAGCACTAACCTAAAGCCTTATTACCCTTGGCTAAATTTGTTCGCTACTGAATTTAGTGAAGTGTAATAATACCTAGCATTCAGTAAGCTACGAACCTACGAGTAGCATACTACATTCAGAAGCGAGGTTTGCTTCTTGCATCCTGCAGTTTGCAGTCTGCGATCCGTCCTGGAACTGTATCTTAACACTAAACGTTACTACATAGTGAATATATCTTACTAATATTTTAAATCGAAAAAATAGCTATTAATCATGGAGCCACCAGCTATAAGTCTTTAATGTTTCGTAATTTTTTTACTCTTCTGATGTACACAATAAAGTGTTTCTGGTCTGATTGATATTGTATGTTGGAATGTTTGATGTTTGCTGCTCAACGACGTCGCAGCTGCTAAACGAATTTGGTTAAAATTGGAACATAGAATTTCTAAACTGGAATGGCACATACCTACTTTTAATCGCGGAAAAATTACGATAACAGTAGCCGCGGGAAGCTGCTAGTAAATAACGTTTAAAGAAATATAGAATGGCAGTTGAGCATTGTCTTGCTCATCGTTTTATAATAGGCATGACGACTGATCCTGGAATTATATTAAATTATTTGACAGTATTTGAATAGAATAAAATATGTACCAACTGTAATTTTGATAATTTTTTTTAACTTACTCTATGATCAGTCAAAGCTGGATGGCCAAGTCTATTTTAAAAGTACGAAATAATTAGAAAATGTATTTACCGTTAGATAACCCATTCAATTTCAAGTGACTTTTGTTATGAAACCACTTTCCCAAACGCAATATTTAATACAGCTAATATATAAACTTTACGACGACGGGACGCATAGAAAATACGAGACTGTGACATCACGGTGTAGTAAGGTTTTTGTATGAAGCGTTTTTGGGAGAGTCCAAAATTGTGATTTAAGAAAAATGATATCACGGAAAGTTTTTAAGATAACAAAATATTATTTCACCTATTTTTCAGTCATTGAGAAGCCTGTAGATGGCACATTAAATAAAAAAATAATGGTCATCATGCTTATTCTTAATATTCGGTCCGAATCCGTATTAGATCAAGTTTTATAATTCATCCTCGTGTGGTGACCGAGGCAAGGTAAGCGGAGTGTAGGACGTCCAGCTGCAAGATGAGTCAACGACATCGTTTTTATTGCAGGTCGAACCTGGTCGTCTACTCTCTTTCTACGAAAAACGTAATTTTGTAATATACTCGCAACTCTCCTACTGCGGTACCACTTTGTTTCGTCCGATCGAACATTTAAACGGACGAAACGGCGCAGTCGAAGTAGAACCGGAGTAGGAAAGTCGCGAGTTTATTTCAAAATTAAGTTTTTCGTAGAAAGAGAGTAGACGTCGTTGGCTTGATTGGCACAGGACTGAGGAAGATGGTATGATAAAAAAGAGGCCAGCAGTGGGGTATAAAAGGCTGTGGATAAGTAAATGGATGATATAAACTACTAGCTGTACCCTGCCACGCTTCGCTGTGGCATATTATGATGCAAAAATTAGGTAAAAACAATCCTCGATGCGGATTACATTTCATTGTAAAATTTCAGCTCGATCGGTGCAGAACTTTTTGAGTTTTTGAAGCGTACAACAAACAAACCAACATAACATTTTTATATATAGAGATTAAGCAATAATAATTTCCTACAGTTTAGAAGGTTCTGTCTCCTCCGGTTTGTCGGCTTGACGTGTGCAGACGCCCATACTGCTTCCAGGGTCTCCGCAGCAAGGTGCACTGCCGCTACATTTCGTGCATGCACACTCTGCGAGGCAAGGATGTCTGTCTGTAGATTAACATATTTAGCATGTGAGTTGAATTCTGATACCTGCAGACAACTTTAGGATAGCGCAAAAAGCGAACATCCTTTTAACCTAAAATTATTGCGTAACAACTAACCCTACTTACACACACACGTACAGCATGTACAGTTACATGAACTAACCTGAAAGCAACCCAAATACTTACCGTACTCATGTACACACTCTTTCAATATTTCGTAACGGAAAAGCATCCCAAACGGCTTGAATTGCCACCGGCAGACAAAAATAAAGTTAGACTTAGCTTCCCCGAAGGTGCATGTACTATTTCCTTAAAAGAGAGGATCTGGCACCTGCCTTGAAACCCGTATGTAAAGCTAGAACACTATTTTTTGTTGTCTGATTTCGGCTGACTTTAATTAGATTAACTAAAAATAAATGTAGGTATCTGTGTCAGGCGATTTATTGAGAATACCTATGATTAGAATACCTAGGCATGAAGGTATGCCACCCAAAATAGCATTATATTCTTCATTATAAACAACAACTCGTATATACTTATAGAATGAATCCTAAAATTACAAAAAAAGCAACTTCCATGCTGTTCATAAATAACATTTGGAATCGGCAAAACATATATGTCATAGTTGGTATTTTTACTGCAATGATGAGTACAACGTGTCTCCTTCGAATTAGACACATTTATGTGTTCTGCATACTCTGTATAGGTACTGTATAGGGCTTACTTGAATCGTCGGATTGAATTTGGTCTCCAACTTCAGACGTTTTCTGAAGATCTTTTTTTGGTACTTCTTTCTCATCATATTTTTTATCTTTTGGTCTTTGACGGTTCCTAATATCGTTCACATCTGTCCGAGATTTGGAAGTTTTTGCAGCATATATATCAATTTGTTCCGAGTCCACGTAAATTCCTTGATCAGTAACTTTTTCTTCGGAATCTACGACTGTCGTAGAGTATGATGATGCATCTGTGACTACTGAAGGCATGACCGTTATGTCTGATGTGAATTTCATAGGCGGTAACTTAGATGGAGGTACGACACTGTCTTCAGTCAGTGTGAGGTCGGACTGGAGGGTGGCGCAAGATTTCACAGTGGACGCAGAAGATAGCTGTGCAGAAGTATCGCTTGATTTTATTCTTTTGTAAATCTCAATAGACGTGTCGTTGCTTGTAGATTCCGTGTACTTCATCTTTTCGGTGCTCGAAAATGCTTCTGAAATTATTTCATTTGTAAAAAATAGCTTTAAAGTTTTGACTCTTTCGCGATTTGGACTCATATTGTAAGTTTAACACAGGACTTAATCACGATCAAATTGTTCTTTCACACAACAAAGTCTTTTGTTATGTTCACAATAAAAATGCTATGAAATGAAATGTGGTGCTGGAGGAGAATGAATTGTGAAGCGGATTATTGACAAAGTAAAATACGACCACTCATCTCGTATGATCTAATTCTAAAATCATCTACTCAACTAAACTAAACTTAAACAAATCTAATTTAAAGTAGAACATAAATCAAACACCCAGAACTGAACTTCCTTATTTGAAAAATATTAATTCTAAAATTAAGTGTACATTCTATTCTAAAGATAGAGAGAAATAAAATTAACTGGATTGCCTGTCTATCGCAGCCATATTTAATAATTTTAATATAACGCCAGCAGCGATTAGTATAGCAGCCACCTAATCCTATTTGTAAAATGAGGTTTTAGTGGACTAGAACAGACAGATAATGATGATGATCATAATTGTGACAATGGTGACGGTTATGGTGATAATGATGAAGATTTAGATGACTACAACGACGATGACGACAGTGATAATAATAAATCTATACAAAGGTTACACATGGGTATGAGGTACTAGCTACACAACATTCAAAAAGAAATGATTATAAGCTTTAGCGCTAACCTTCTACAGCAAGTTCAACGTTGTTAATCGTAGTTTCCATATCGTTCAGTCGTTCACAAAACTTCAAAACTAGTTCTTGCTCGTATTTAGTCAGTTTTTTGTAAATATCATTGTGGACGACCCCTTCACGAGAGTTTATGCAACAGTGGTAAAGCAGTATTGATGTCATTATGTACAGCTTTTTCGGGAGATCTTGCTCTTCTGCTAGGTACCTATGGGGGTTTATGTCGATGTAGCCCAGAATTTAACAACAGCTAGTCTGATTTAAAGTAATGATACGGCCTAAGGTGGAGCGTGCTTGTCCACGAGGCTCCTGTTTAGGTAATTTGGTGACACCCAGGTCGAATGTTTTACGAAACAAAAAGGCTAATATACCATAATTACTCCTTAGCAGTTTGTACCAAAAGGTTTTTTTAAAGATTGAGTGATTATGTATAACATAATATTGAATTCTTCTAGAGGTTGTGAATGGAACATGACAAGATCGTGTGTCAATAAAATAGCACTTATGTACGAATCATAGATAGACAATCAAAGCCAGCAGATTCGTTTGCTGGCAAATGTGCTTATGGCAATTTAGAAAAAATAAGATTTTCAATGTTCCTGATTTTTGGCTAGGTCAAACTAGGCTAACACAAAAACGGTGAAGAAAAACATCGTGAGGAAACTGACATGTCCCTAGAATCTTTCGATGTTATGCGTCATCCCAACCCGCACTGGGCCAGCGTGGTTGATAATGGCCTTGGCTCTCTACTTGCGAGCGAAGGCCCCGAGTCCTAAGAGTGAAAATATTTTGTGAGCTAGAATATTTAAAAATGCCCTAAGACATAATGCAAAGATAAAAAATACACAGCAATTAATTATATTTTGACGTAAACCAACTTTCACGCACAAACTTGATTCTAGGAAAATACTTGACAGCCATAGACGTATGAAAAACATACGTCCATGTCCACAGCGCCAGCGTTGAGTTATGTGATCGTCTACTGTCACTCTTGTTCTAAAGTTTATTGTTAATTCTTTCTGTGTATCCTATTGTTTCAACGAGCGTGTCAATAAAACATATCTATATTTATAAGTATATCCAAAAGGCGCCTTTACCAAAACATTTTTTTTCAGTACCTAAGGCTTTATAGCAGCTGGCTTCGTCTTCTACTGCCCACCAGACAGTACTTAATAATAACAATTGCAATCATCCATTCGTTTATATACCTTAAGATATTAGTAGGCGCTTGCTGACAAAATATTTCTGAACTAGCGTCACCCCGCGTTTCACCCCGGTAATTCTCTCCGTCATAATTTTTCCACGATGGAAAGTAGCCTAATGTGTTATTCCAGACTGCAATCTTTGTTTTAAGTTTAACACAATCCGTAAAAGAATTCCGACGGGATTGAGCAACAAACATCCAAACTTTCATATTTTTTGTGTTAGTAGGTAAATAAATAAGATTTGTCTTACCTTAATCGTAGAATAGGATATTTGTATTTAATAAAAGGTTCTATGTCGTCGTTGCAAAGTAGGGCCCTGTCAATATCATCTTCGCATACATCTCCTTTATATCTGGTCATGATATCTAACAGAAGTTTATAAGATAACGATGTTTCAGGACCAGTGTGTTTATTGTGTACACATTTATTTGCCTGCAACATTATGTACATATACATCTTTTATAGCATAGAGTTATAGAGTGACGAGACCAGCAGGACATTTGTGATGGTAAGCAACATGCCTGCCATATAACAGTACAGTGGCACTAAGCTATTGGAACATGAAGAGTCCAAATCATTACCTAGCATTGCACTGCGCTCGTCACTCAGAGATATAAGATGTTTTATTTTACCTTTATGTCCTGTAATTTCACTGGAAACACTTCATTAAAACGGATATGACTGTATTTCGTATTCTATAGAATTATGTTTAAATAGTGTTTATGATCAAATACAATGTTGTCAAAATTAAAATAAATTTAAAAATGATCGAATTATCTTATCAAATGTTATCTAAAATAGTGAATTTCCGAGCTATTGAGTTACACCTCAAATGCACAAGGCACCGATAGGGATACTGATATAGTGGGATTACAATACATGTGAGTATCTAATATTTTTTGTCTTCTTATTGTAGTCCCTAGGGACAGCTACAAGTCAGGCAGTCTAGAGCAGAGTGGAATATCAGATCTGTTAACGTAAAACGGTTACCAAAAATGAGGAATATTTTCTTTGGCTTACCCATTTTATCAGAAGTCTAGTCCATTTCTTCTTGATGAACTCTAATTTGCAATCTGAACAAGATACATCGCTCGATAGCATATTTCTTTTCTTTTAACAAATATTGTTTTGTAAGAATATAAATATTTTAGATACTGATTAAAACGTTGTTGTTAAATACCAAACTTCTTTCATAATAACATCTGTCAGAAATCCATTTGACATGAATATTAAATAGATTACGGAAGTAGAAAACCACAAATTAAATAGTACCTAGTTTTTGAAGTTAAAACTTATTTTAGGGCACCACGTACATTGTTTTCGTAGGAAATTCAAATAGGATTCATTAATCGGATTCAAAATGAGGCTGATCGTCACGCTCGGAACGTGAAAGGCTCGATCGGGTGAACTCGGGACCGCAGACACAGATCAGAAAATAGTTACTTCGTAACAGATGCATCACTGCCATACAAAAGCGCAAATACCTACACGATAATAACCTAAACTTTCGTAAACTACTTACCTACTGTTACTTGCAAGTAAAAATACACCTTTGCACAAGCACGCAAAGTTGAGAATACCGTGCGCCCCGTGTGGCTTGTCGTCTGCTTACGTCACTGACCAAACGTGCTAGGGTTGTACAAAATATGATAAGATGAAAAAAAAAACTAAACTGCAAATTGTAATTTTCTTAATTGTTTATTTAAATGGAATGAAAATGAAAAAAAAAATGTTTATTATCTCAATAACGAAAACCATATCACAAGAAAAGCCACAAAACCTAGCGTCTACCGCCTTAAAGTTATTAAAAACAGTTTCACGCGCTCCCGGGTGTTAAATACAAAGCGACAATATATACAAAGAATACATATATGTGACAATAAATAGGTACAAAGAATGAATACTTAACATGTTTCGCTAGTGTGAACTAGATCCCACACTATGGTGACCTGTTTTGTGGGATCCAGGCTAATTTTATGCAAGTAAAAAAATAGACTGAAACGACTAAAAAAATAGATATTTTTATTTTATTTTCAAACAATTAAATTTTCTCCGAAAAAACAAACTTTCAGATACTTACTCGAATTCTAGAATTTTATAATTTTGGCTAAGTTTATCATCATGTCATACAGATATAATATATATATTAAATGTATATATATACTTATGCTTTACATACCATTGCAATTTTTCCAACATACTGTATTGCTATTGCAGCCATCCACAATACAATACCGCCGCGACATTATTTATGCGCGCACTCGGCGTTCGTACGCACGTCAGCTCGGGCAAGCGGCCGGCGCCCCTGTGATTTTAGTACACCCGGGTGGACCCGAACGAGTAGGTTAATATCGCGCGCCGTTTAGCGAGTGGTGAGGGTGTGCCGCAGATTAAGATAGAAGGATACAGTCGGCTTTATCTTTCTCGGTCGCAATTTATATGTGATAATCGTTATTATTAAATAACAGCACCGCGAGTTTACCCGCTTAGTTCTCTTTCCCGTATTTTTTTCGAGATAAAAAGTAGCCTATGTGTTCTTTCAGACCATAATCTACCTGTTTGTCAAATGTCGTTCCGATCCGTGCATGCGTTACAACGTGATTGAGTAAGAAATATCCAAAAATTTATAAACGTATGAATCCATTTTGCCTCGTCCCTCACCAGCCAGATCTGTACCTCCGTTTGGGGTATATTAGGAGAGCAATGTGACATGTTTAATATTAAGTAGGATTATTCAGTATTTTTATTTTAGTTACTAGATGTCCGCCCCGGCTTCGCCCGTGTTACATATGTAGCACTCATCGGGATCCCGTACATATCCAACGGTGAAAGAATGACTGAAATCGGTTTAGTCATTCCTGAGAATGTCTCTTTCAAACAAAACACCTCTTCAACTACCTGCTACGCCACCTGTCGGAAATTGGTCGTACCAACTCAGATTTAGAAACAAATTTGATTAGCAAAGGTTTATATTCAATGACGCAATCTTAGACACATGCTGTCAATGTCTAAGCCCTGTACGACAACTCTCAAAAATTCATTTTCAACATCTTTGCTCAAAAAGGAATATTTTTTCCCGTTTTTGTTACATTCTTGATTCATGCTCCGCTTCTATTGATAGCAGCGTTATGTTCTATAGCCTTCCTCGATAAATGGACTATCCAATAGATAAATAATCTTTCAATTCGGACCAGTACTTCCCGAGATCCTAGCGTACAAACAAACTCTTCAGCTTTATAAATAACACTAGAACAAATTCTTCAGCTTTATATATAATACTAGATGCCCGCCCCGGCGTTGCCCGTGGTACATTATATAGTACTCATCAGGATCCCGTACATATACAACGGTAAAAGAATGACTGAAATCGGTTCAGTCATTCCTTAGAATATCGCTTTCAAACAAAACACCTCTTCAGCTACCTGCCACCTGTCGGAAATTGGTTGTACTAACACAGATTTAGAAAAAAAAAATAGATTAGCAAAGGTTTTATACTCAAGAGGTATGTAATCTGTGATATTCAATGACGCAATCTTAGATACATGCTGTCATGTGTCATGTCAAAGCACGAAACGTTCGAAAACTCTCAAAATGAAATATTTTTTCCCGATTTTGTTACATTATTGATTCATGCTCCGTTTCTATTATTAGTAGCGTTATTTTCTATAGCCTATAGCCTTCCTCGATAAATGGACTCCAATAGAAACAGAATCTTTCAATCCGGACCAGTACTTCCCGAGATCCTAGCGTTCAAACAAACAAACTCTTCAGCTTTATGATATTAGTATAGATTAGTATTAAAGATCACAAACCCGCCCTTCTACTACCTAACTAAATCGGCTATGGCTTTGCTATTGCTGTCTCTATCATTTCAAGCAAAAAGAAAAGAGAGAGCTATGCTAATCAAAGCTATCAAAGCTAAGACAGTTTTAGTCAGGTGCTAGACCCTCCGTTGTATCCCTTGTAGAATATGAAAATAAATAATTTGATTTCTACTAAACTTCAAAAAACTCATAACATTAAATTCTGACTTGGTTCTTTCTCATTTATCCTAATACGGTCCATAATAATGGTACAAAATATTCTCTTGAAAAAATTTATTCAATAAAACTTACGAGTCATAGTGCTTCCTACAAAAGTACATATATACAAATATATAAAAGATAAATAAATAAATATACAAATAGTTTTACATGCCATACAATTGATAAATATAACAGGTAATTTAAAAATATGAGCCTACAAATAATTATCTACTTTTAGCTACGTGGGTACACTCCGCGAGGTATAAGCTGAGCTTTGCATTAGTGTGAGTGATCACCAATCAGGCAGGAGCTTGAAATTTTGTCCGCGAGGTATAGGCTGAGCTTTGCATTAGTGTGAGTGATCACCAATCAGGCAGGAGCGCGGCGAGACAGAATGGCGCCGCGCCTAAGGCCGGTTGTCACACCTACACTATCCATGTACACTCACACAAATGCAAAGCTCAGCTTATGCCTCGCGGAGTGTACAATTCTATAGAGTCAAGTGCCTGTCGCGGTCTCCGGTCGCGGTCTCTTGTCGCGGTCTCGTGTCGCGGTCTCAGCGCGAACTTGTACCATTACGATACAGTTACGACTGGCCTAGTCGGGAGAACAGCGCCTGCCGATCCGGAGACCCCGGGTTCAAACCCACACGCACCACTTTCCTTTCGAAGTCATGTGCGTAATGCCGGTAACTTATAATGGTGAAGGAAAACATAATGAGGGAACCGACATGTACCTAGAATCTTTCAAAGTCATGTGTCATCCACCAACCCGCATTGGGCCAGCATGGCGGATTATGTCCTGGGTATAGACGTATAGATCATTATTCATTCTTCTTTCTCTCCCTGAACACAAGTGGTAGTCCTCCTTTTATGGTATGCACTACACCTGGGATCGTTTCAAGCTCAGGATGCCTGCGTGACGTCGGTGACGGTTCTACCGAGAACCTAGACAAGACTGCTGCAAGACCTGCCATTGACTGCATAAGCCCTAAACGCTCACCTGAAAAAAAATAATTTTGACACTGAGAAACCCAACTTGCACGTCTTTCTATTTCCTGAAGCAAGTGATCAAGACATACACGCCATTGCTACAGAATATCACAATTACAGTTAGCGGTACATCCTATAGTCTATACCCTCAGGGATCATGTAGGTACTTAAACTGTTTTCTTTTTTTTAGATAAAAAAATTTGACAATAGTTACCAATAGTTCCTGAGATCAGCGCGTTCAAACAATTAAAGGTGGTCAAGTGCGAGTCGGACTCGCCCACGAAGGCTTACGTAGCAGCAAGTAACATAATATAAAAGTTCTTGTAGTTCGTCGTTACTTTAATCAGTGTTTTAACCGACTTCCAAAAAAAGGAGGAGATTATCAATTCGACCCCTATGTTTTTTTTATGTATGTTACCTGATTTCTCGAGAACCTCAGCACCGATTTTAGAATTTATTTTTGTGTTCGAATGGGTATGCTTTTCGAATGGTCCCATATAAATCTCATCGAAATCGGTCGGGTGGTTTTTGAAATATGAACCAAAAACTAAAATTTGCGTACAATTTTCTGGATGACGTAGTTGTAGATTTCACAAAAGTTTTGAAACTCGATCCTGTCAATATGGAATTGTGTAAATGCTTTAAGAAAAACTTGTTTTGAACCGCCGACCAAAAAAAAAGGGGTGTTATAAGTGACGTCGATGTCTGCCTGTCCGTCTGTCTGGGTGTGTGTGTCTGTCTGTGGCACCGTAGAGCTCAAACGGATGGGCCGATTTCGATGCGGTTTTTTCTTTCAAGGTTAATACCCTAGCGGATGTTCTTAGCTATGATTGGTTAATGTCGATTCAAGATGGCCGCCTCCACAAAATGGCGGACAAAATACTTCTTCACAACCTACCTTAATATGGGTATCAAACGAAAGGGCTTGACTAGTAAAATACTATACATTCTAACAAATTTCAAATCCAAAATGGCCGCCACCACAAAATGGCGAATCATATTATATTTTTCATTACTACCTCAATATGGGTATCAAACGAAAGGTCTTGACTAATAGAATACTTTGCACTATGACAAATTTCAAATCCAAGATGGCCGCTACCACAAAACGCCGAAATACATTTCCTTTTTCACAACTCCCTTAATATGTATATCAAATGAAAGGGCTTGACTAGTAGAATGTTGTACAGATAACAAATCCAAGGTAGTCGGGGGTTAATCAAAATTTTTAATTTTGTTCTTGTACACTAGAAAGGGTAAAACATCGATATAATTAAACAAACGTTTTTAAGAGTTCGATGGGGTAAAATAAACTATTTTCGTACAAAAAATTAAACTGACTTCAAAACCACAAATAGGCACTCAATAAACGAAAAATAAACTAAAATTTGACGTTTCGGATCTCATTCAGACCCATTTTCGTTGAAAGTTTACATGGTAATGTACATCATACATTTTTTTTAGTTTTGTCATTCTTTTATTTTAGAAGTTACAGGGGGACACACATTATACAAATTTGGAAGAGTCTCTCGCGCAAAAAAATTTGTTAGAAACCTCAATATCATTTTTAAAGACCCATCCATAGATAACCCACACGTATAGTTTTGATGGGAAAAAAATCGAGTTTCAGTTCTAAGTATGGGACACCCCAAATTTTTTTTTATTTGTGTAAAAATCTTAATGCAGTTCACAGAATACATCTACTTACCAAGTTCCAATAGTATAGAGTTCTTATAGTCTCGGAGAAAAGTGGCTGAGACATACGGACGGACAGACAGACAGACATAATGAATCTATAAGGGTGCTATTTGGCTACGGAACCCTAAAAACCTCAATAGCGTTATAATATTAATATTGAATAGTTGTCGCTTAGTCTATAGATGAGCATTTTTGCCAAAATCTCTTGGAGATTTTATCTAATACTAGATGTCCGCCCCGGCTTCGCCCGTGAAACATATATAGCACTCATCGAGATCCCGCACATATCCAACGGTGAAAAAAATTTTGAAATCGGTTCAGTCATTCCTTAGAATATTGCTTTCAAACAAAACACCTCTTCAGCTACCTGCTACGCTACCTGTCGGAAATTGGTCGTACCAACTCAGAGATTAGCAAAGGTTTTATATTCAAGAGGTATGTAATCTGTGATATTCAGTGACGCAATCTTAGACACATGCTGTCATGTGTCATGTCAAAGCACAAAACGTACGAAAACTCTCTCAATAAAGAATATTTTTTCCCGATTTTGATACATTCTTGATTCATGCTCCACTTCTGTTAATAGTAGCGTTATTTTCTATAGCTTATAGCCTTCCTCGATAAATGGACTATCCAATAGAAAAAGAATCTTTCCATTCGGACCAGCACTTCCCCGAGATCCTAGCGTTCAAACAAACAAACTCTTCAGCTTTATAATATTAGTATAGATACCAAAGTACTTCACATCCAGAACTAAAATCCTCACAAATTCCGACTATTTTCTAAGAAATCGTAAAAACCTGAATCATCTTACCTATACAGGCCCGCGGACCTTCTCCAAAAGGTAAGTACACAAACTTAGTCTTCACTGCATCCCATTCTTTAGGATCAAATCGTTCTGGTCGAAATTCTTCGGGGCTATCGAAATACTTAGGATCATTTTGCATCGCTTGTATGGGAATCATTATTTTCACACCTTCGTCTATCGTCAGATCCATATTAGGAAACTTGTATTTCCGAGCACATTGCCTGGCTAGATATGGTACTGATGGCATAATTCTCATACCCTCCTTGAATGCCCATTCTAAATATGTCATCTCCTTGATGGCGTCATAGCAGAGCTTATTATCATGTTGAGCGAGAACTCGGTCTATATTCTCTTGTACCTTCTTTTGTTTCTCGGGATGATAAGCGAGTAGATGTAGAGCAAAACTGCTCGTGGATGATGATGTCTCAAATCCAGCAGCAAAGAAAACAAACACCTGAGCAGCTAAAAGATCATCAGTTAACTCTATAGCGACTTTCTCTGGAGTACCATCGGGGTTAAACTTTTCCATTGACTCGCCGACCATCATCCCTTTCTTTTTACATTCTAACAATAAATCTATAAAATCATTTCTTCCTGAAGGTTCATAATTCCTTTGCTTAAGAACAAGCGAAACAAGCGATATAAGATCATCTTCGACTTCTTCTAGCACTTTGATGTGTTTGAAAGTAACTGGAAATATTTCTTTCAGCAGTGCATTAATACCTTTTTTAAGGGTTACTCTAAAAATGTTTGTGCCTATTTCCCGAAATTTAGAGTTGTTTTCACTTAGTGAGTCCATGTCGAGCCCGAAGCCACAAGCACCGACGACGTCAGTGGTAAACCGTGCCATGAGATCTCTCGCGTTGATAGTTTCTCCTGAACCGGCGTAAATTCTCGTATGCAACCGCTCGGCGCGTTCTACTATTAGCGGAAACATTGCCTTCAGCTTCCCGCTTGTAAAGGCTGGCGTCAGCCGCTGCCGTAATAATCGCCACAGGTCTCCATCGACGCTAAAGAGATGCCGCATCAAAGGTTCATACTCTTCGACATACGAAACAAATACTCTGCGGTATTGAAAATGACTAAAGTCTGTGACGAGAATATGTTTTGCGATTTCAGGATCTCTCACAAGAAGCTCTGGAATAGTCGATCTAAATGTTCCCACTACGCGCTCTTCGGGATACTTCCAGTAGATGTCTTCTGCCAACTGGTATGTACTTCTCATTAACAAATAACCCTTCGTATTGGTGCCAAATAATGGAACCGGTTTTTCGTATTTAATTCCCCGGTTTTTCCAGTATCTAAACGTTCTAATATTATAAAGATATAAAGCTACACCGAACAAAATTAAAATTACTGTAAATATCATTTTCAAGAATTATTTTGCAGACGAAACTAAATAAATCAGGTGCCCGTTTCCACTATGCAATGCTGGTTGTTTTACCTTTTAAAGACATTTATAGGTTCGTTTATAACAGATAAAATGCAGATAAAGAGAGATTACAATATTGATTAATAATTTAAATTACTCATACGAATTACAGATGTATCTTATACCTACCTATGGGTTCGCCGACATTTTTATACAGTTCTTCTGCAGTAAGTAATGATGATAATGATTGCAACGTCGAGATTTGATCAGCTTGTTCTACGTAGGGTGTGATTCGGTTTCTCTTATATCTGTCATGTAGAGAATTCTCAATCAAACAGCACATTCTGTATTCACATCCCAAACACTTCAATGAACCGCTTTGAAACCACTTTTATCTATTAAACGTAATATATATTATCTATGTGATACCTAACACCTGTATCATAATGAAATAACTTCGCAGTTTGTATGTACTTACTGCCCTGCGCAATGACACTCAGTGTAAGAATCTATAACAACTTAGGACTGTGGACTTTGGGTTGTAAACGAATTATGACTAAAACTATGTCCATAACGTTCCCCGTTCCTTTTAACCGCCTAACTGAACATATTATGTACTGGAAAATCCTCAAAAGTAGAAAGAACGCTATAACTGTCCGATGTCCGAGCTTGTTTAATTTAGCTGCGTGACGGAACAGTACCTACCTTACCTAGTTTTCACCGACGACTGAAATCGCGGGATACAGTTATGTTCCGAGAGCTGGCCCCAAGTTTTTGGGTGGATATTTGTAGCAAACATATATCTCCTGTGACTGAACACGAACTGTATTTAATACTTCATTCAGTTCCAATACCACGGTTCAGTATGGACTCGATGAAGTTAAGTATACTAGATACGGGACTCTCGGTGCGTCCCATTTGCACTCGACAGGCTTATTATCAGAGGTCAAAACTTACAATACCTTCACGGGGTCAACAAGTATCAACACAAAATCGTATAAAGCCATTAAATAGGTAAATAGATCGGCACGTGGAATCTCTTCGTACGCCACACCTGCAAGCACCGAAGCTAGAAATTAATAATTAAGCTGACACCTGCACGTACTGAGAACCAGATCTTGATAAGATAAAATTAAAAATACAATTATTATTAAGTAATCATTGTTTACCGCACTCCAGTTAAGGCACGGTAATATTATAATACAGTACTCCAACTTCATACAAACGGACGAAACGCGAGCTATACCTACGCGCTTCGATCTTGGTGTGCGCTCGGGGCGCGTTGCCAATGTAATCTCTATCTTAACGTACATGACATAAGGTAGCCGAGACGTGTAAGTCGCATAAGCTGTAGATATGAATTTCAAAGAAACGGCTCAGTAATTACTGTATAGATAATATTACCGTGGTTTGGGTTTCCTGTTGGTAATGTATAATGTACAAGTCGCTCAACGAATAATAAAGTGTTATTCTTCGAGCAACTTGTACATTATACCCATTGCTACTTTAATTTTAGTCTTTAAGTTTTTATGTCTTTTGTTTTAAATTAAAAAGCAATGAAAAGGTAATCTATCTATCTATTATGCATTACCAATGGTTTATTATAATATAATAGGTACCGCACGCTTTACAGTCATTATTCCGCAACGCCCTACAAAAATCATGTGACAAGGAGAAATGATCGAGATTTGTAACTCCCTATCTTCACCTGCACTCAGTTGGACAGATTTCAAGTGAAGGCATAGTGCTCAATCTTATTATTTATACCCTTCTATCATCCTACATAGGTCTCCTGGTGGTTCATTTGACCCATACATTTTATTCACAGGCCTGCAATCTATTTGCGCTAGCTGTGGTCATCATGTATCCGGGATCGTCTGATACAGCAATAATAAATCAGTGGGGGCTCAGTAGCAGTAGCCTGGTCACTCACAGTCAAGCTAAGAGGAATCCCGAGGTGGAGCCGCTCGAAGTTGCTTTGCGTAGCTGACGACGATACGGCCAAGTAGATTTAACAGCATAAAATATGGGAACCGGCGCAATTGAAGTGGGCCGCGAAGTTGGAGCTGTGGGGTGGAGGCTGCAGCGGAAAAGGACCGGCATTTTTACGGTGCGCCGATTTTCCCTATCCTCTGCAACCGATTAGTGGTAAGCGACGAGCAGTGGCGTAGCGTGGGGGGGGGGGGGGCCCATGGCCCCGGGCGGCACACGAAAGGGGGCGGCAGAAAAGGAGCATAACGAAAATAATACGTTGCATGATTGAAAAAAAAACTTAGATATAACATTTCTTATCGAACAGATAAATAATTAAAAAGTGAGGTAGTTAAGTAGGTAGAGAGTTTCTCGGATTTCATTACTTATTTTTCTTAGGTATCTCTCGTTGTGTATTTTATAAGCTTTTATTTAACTTGCCTTGTTAGTAAGTCAGTATCGGACAAATCTTGCGAGTTAAATTAGAACCACTTCCCGTCGTTAGATTAGGTTGAAATTTGGTTTACTTACGTAACTTCGGTAATAATGGAATAATATGGTACTATGGCGCTGATTTCAAGATGAAGTCAGGAGGTGGTTATAGGAACTCCTAAACTAAACAAGATAAATTCACCAAATTTAGACTCGTTTGAATAGCCTAGGTATAGGTATACGAACTATTTTGAGGTACTTTTGTCCTCCTCATGATGCAAAAACTATGTCACATTAAAAATAGTCCATATATTGAGACTTGCGGGATACCAATACGTGTTCCAAATTTCATAACATACTTAAAACTGTTATATAAATATTAAAGTCCTAAAATCGACATTATTAACATTGACTTAAGTATAGACCAAAAAGATTTCACTCAGTTCCAGACGACCTAAAAAGTTCAAGTTTGGCATCCAGATAGGATCAAATACAAAAGAATAATTCAGAAACTAATCGTTTTTAACTGACTTCAAAAAAGAAGGTTTCTCAATTCGATCGTATATTTTTTTAAATGTGTGTTAGTTTATAAACAAGAAGGTGAAGAATATATTTTAAAAAAAATTACGCGGGTCGGAAATAGCTTTTGACTTGCAAATTTTTTTGTACTTGCTATTTATTTATTTTATAAGTATTACGCTAAAAATGCATAAAGATGTTGTGTTATGGTGTAAGTGGAAGTGCTGTGATGAAAATAGATATGATTTTGTGTGTTTGCGTAGTGTAAGTGCTGTGATGAAACAGTAATACGAGTATATTACAACATAAACTTTTTTTGCAATGGATGTGAATGGCAAATTTAATATTTCGTGACAAGTTCAATTAAAGTGGTAAGAAATTAATGTCGTGAAAAAGAGACATAAATATAATAAACATAGGGACTATATTATCTTTCTCGTTTTGATGAACTTGTGCACTGTATTTTATTTCTAGCTCTAACATCCCGAGATTACCCGAAAATCTCTTATCATACCCGAGCGTGACGCTAAAATTCAATTCACAGACCACGAAAAATCTGTGTAGGCGTTCCAAAAGCAGTTTTCACTTCAATAACTTTTTAGTTTCAGTTCGATAATATACCTGCAGAACTGTGGAAATATGGAGGGGGGTATGACTCAATTCAAAATTTATGAACTAATTGCTAAAATTTGGGATGACGAAAAGTTACCTGCGCAATGGAATATCGGAATCATATGTCCAATACATAAAAAGGGCTCTAGGAAGAAGTGTGGCAACTACAGGGGTATAGCGTTATTGCCAACAGCATACAAGATTCTGTCGTATGTGTTGCTAAAAAGGCTGGAACCCTACGCTGAGGCAATATTAGGCGATTACCAGTGTGGGTTTCGGCGCAACCGTAGTACAATCGATCAGATATTTTTACTCAGACAGCTTATGGAGAAAAAGTGGGAATATGCTCAAAGTATGCATTCACTATTTGTAGATTTTGCTAAGGCATATGATAGCGTAGACCGACAGGCTCTATATATGATTTTAAGAAACTTCAGAATACCACCCAAACTAACTAAAATGATCGAGATAGCTACGCAAGAAAGCAAAATGGTTGTAAGAGTTGGTACAGGTGTCACTGAAGAGTTCGAAGTTGCTACCGGCCTATAACAAGGAGACGCCTTGTCACCGATCTTGTTCAATTTAGTGCTAGAGTTTGTGCTAAGGAAAGTGCTTGAACTTGACGGTGGAGTGGAGTTGAATGGCAAACATCAGGTTATAGGATACGCAGATGATTTGGCACTTTTAGGCGAAAGACAATCCCAGGTGGTGGAAGCAGCTAAGGTCCTAGAAATAGAAGCGGAAAAGGTTGGCCTTAGAATTAATCGAGATAAAACGGAATATCTGCATATGCGACGTTACAAGAACACGCGAATTCCCAGAGCAAACCTGAATGTGGGGGGTACTATCTACAGAGGCGTAGATAAGTTTCGGTATCTGGGCTGCACTATAACAGATACCAATGCCAGAGAAGAGGAAATCGAAATTCGAGTGCAAAATGCTCTTCGTTGTAGTGCGGCTCTACACAAGGTTTTGGTCGCCAAGCTTCTTAGTAAACGTACCAAAATCCGTATCTATAAAACGGTTATTAGGCCTATCCTAATGTACGGGTGTGAAGCTTGGACACTTACGCAAAAAGAGGAAAATAGACTTCTTATTACGGAGCGAAAAATATTCCGGAAAATTTTAGGGCCAGCAAGAAAAGAAGATGGTAGCTGGAGGATGAGGAAGAATGCTGAAATTGAAAACCTAGTGGCTGAACCTAACATCTTGGGTGAAACTAAATCTTATAGACTTCGCTGGCTCGGCCACTTAGAGAGAATGGGAGAGGATCAAGCTGCTAAGCGCGCCTATTTAGGTGTCTCAAATGGTCGACGACCGGTGGGACGTCCCAGATTCCGATGGAAAGACCAAGTGGAACGAGACATACGTGAGCTTCAAGCCTCTGTATTGTAGGAGCACGTACGTGTACGTGCCAGATATAGTTGTAGGAGCACGTACGGTACGTGACTGATGTAGTACATAAGTGGAGGACAGCGGAGAGCGAGCTAGTCTCTCGCCCCGCGTCACTTGTACAGAAGATCAATATAACCAGCAGTTTATACAGTGACGTGGTTTCATTTCCATCTCCAGTACCAGCAACACCTACAGTGGTGACCCCGACGTGATTTACGCTGTCCTCCACTTATGTACTACATCAGTCACGTACCGTACGTGCTCCTACAACTATATCTGGCACGTACACGTACGTGCTCCTACAGTATCATGGCAGGAAAAGGCTCAAGACAGAGATGAGTGGCGTCTTTTGGTGTCAGCGGCCAGGACCCACTTTGGGTCGTTGAGCCAAGTTAGTTAGTTAGTTAGTTCAGTTCTAAGTATGGGGTATCCCCAAAATTAATTGTTTTTTTTTTTTAAAATCTTAATGGGGTTTATAGAATACATCTACTTACCAAGTTTCAACAGTGTAGTTATCATAGTTTCGGCAAAAAGTGGTTGTGACATGCGGACGGACGGAGAGACAGACAGACAGACTTGAAGAATCTATAAGAGTTCCGTTTTTACGTTTTACGGAACTCTAAAAAGTATAACACATTTTTAAACCAAATTGTAAAAAAAATGTAACCGTATTTTTATCTTGAGTTGCAATAAGATGGACGATATAGCTATATTAGTTAGGTATTAAATATAATACTTGAACTTTAAATTATTTATAATTAAAGTAGGGGGCGGCAAATTTTCGGTCGGCCCCGGGCGGCGAAAACCCATGCTACGCCACTGGCGACGAGACCACAGCCATGACCCCAGACCCAAGCCCATCAGACAAGTACTTAATAAAATATTTTTTGAAACTAAAAAACTAACAACTAACATTTATGGAAAAAATTGGTTGCCTGTAAAGTCGGTATACGGGCGAAAGTTTTACGTGACAACGACTTTGAGTGGTAAATAAATTTTACGGAAGGGACGCGTGCCTTTCACTTTTTATGTCTGTCTCTCTCGCTCTTAGGCGGGCTAACCATGCCCGAGTGGAAGGGACGCGTGCTTCTCACTCACTCTGGTTGTGAGCGCATAACGTGAGCGGAGCGTAACGCAGTTTCTTGAAGTGTCACCCGGCAAACCAATTTGTAAGACGTTGTCACGTCAAAAATATGTTTACTCATTGAACTCTTAAAAACGGAAGAAGCGGCACACGCTCCTCAACGATGGCGATGTAAAATCAGGTGACGTCTCCTGATTGAGATCAGTCGCAACTACGTAGTACATTACATTCTCTTTGGTCGCAACGTGAGCGACAAATGGAGCGCATGTGTGCTAATAATTCCACAAAATTCGATTTGAGCTGTTACAATGCCATTTTGTGTGTGTACAAGGTGCACAAATAGTTCCAAGACAAGAAAAAGTATCGTAGCATCACTTTTCATACTTCTGTTGTAAACAATTATTTATCATTCGTAAAAAGGGACATATATACATGACGTGTTTCATCTGAGCATGACATGTATGAAAGTGGGACACGTCCAGCGATATGTTGATTGTAGTGATAACGGGTAAAACACTCCTTCTCTTTCACGCCAGTGTCTTTGTATGTCTTTCTATTCTCATCGAAAAAAATATTAGCTATAGCTGTCTCATTTCATCTACTGCCAATTTGCTATGATGTCTTTGTCATTTATTACAACGAATCTCACGATGGAAGTGTAGTTGTGTATTTGTGTGAAATGTTCGGCACATTATGTTGTTTTCATATTAGAACGTACCTTACGTACCTCATTTTCCTTTCCTTATTTTTATCAATGTTTTTACTAAATCTTTTGAAAGACTTCTCCACCAGCCTCTGTACAAAGTTTCACGCGTCTGAACCAATTAAACATTTTTTCCAGCAGGTCTACTACGAAGTCCGATAAACGATATATCGGCCGAAATTATGGACGTTTTTATACCACGAAACACAATCGGTCGGTTGTTGACACAAAAACTGTCAAATCAGCGTCGCTCGGTATGAACGAAACGCCTGATCAGATCAACCGACCGATTGTGTTTCGTGGTATGAAACGTCCATAACTTCGGCCGATATATCGTTTATCGGACTTCGTAGTAGACCTGCAGAGCTCCGCAGACACCTCTCCACGGCCTTTTCGAACGCTGCTAGCGCGTATTCCGTCGATGAAAACGGTATTCCTTTGAGTTGATTTTTAATTTAAAGGAATAAAAAGAAGTCACACGGAGCCAAATCCGGACTGTAAGGAGGATGTCCACCACGACCAATCCTTTGCTCATCCCCCAAACTAAAACGACCGCGTTTGAACTCGCTATACCAGTGGTAGATGGTTGCTTTTGGAGGTCCTTCATCCATAAAACCAATTCGAAGTCGATCAAATGACTCATCAGGTTTTAAGGCACATTTCAAATTTTATTGTAAAAATCATAGCACGTAAATTTATGTTCTCGACGCAGATCCATTTTTCACAGACTAAGTAGGGAGCCATTTTTTAATGAGACAAGAAAATTTGAATTGGCACTCAAAAAAATGTGGAGGGAAATTTGGAAAACGAATAGAGGTGTTTTTACTTTTAAATAATCGAAGTTTTCAAAATAATTACAAGTGGCCAGTATCTTATACCTACATAAAAACTTTTTATCCCAAAACTTTCTACATTGCATGACTGAGACAAATTAATATGAGTGTCTTCAATGAGTGAATCGGTTTTTTTCTAGGTAAGTGGACTTTATCGTAGAGCGCATCGCCTAGGGAGCGTTCAAATATTACGAAACGCAATTTTTTTAATTAACCTAAGGTAGCTGGCCGCGAGACGCCTATACTACCGAGCTGACTATTCGGGTTAGCGTCGAGGGTGCAGGACCCAAAAGGAACCTATCCTATGTAAAAACCTAATGATATGCTAGTGCTGTAGCATGGGATGATACCTGGAACGCGTTACGGCTGCTAGCACGAGGGCGCCTCAAATGGCTCGACCTCGGCTTGGGCTAGTGCCGGGGGTGTTTGGCACCTCCTGGTGCCCTAGCAGAGTGGGAGTGAGACACCATCCGGCTTTAGTCGGTATCGAACTCACTACTAACGTGTGAATCTATGTCGCCTGACTTATTATTGGGGGTTACCAGCAAAAGCAATGGGGGCGCTTTGTCGGCTGACTGATTCGAGTAGTAAAGCAGATGTCATCTGATTGGCTGCTAACAGGGGGCTTGCTCTGTCGTCTGCCTGATTATTGTAATTTATATTGTATTGTAGTATAAAAGGGGGTATCCCCTTTTATACTTTTGTTCTCAGATTGACAGGTATTTCGCCTTACAAAATTATCATTACATGTGTATGTTTACCATTGCTATTTCGCGACAATTGGCAAGAAATCGGGGAATTAAAAAAAACTAAGTACAATTGAATGGCGTTTTCGCTTAGTTAATAGTAAATCTGCATGTAAAGCCTAGGTTGCCTAGGTTCGACTCCCGTCCTGGCCATATTTGTAGTGTTTGGAATTGTTTCTTCGTACCATAAACCATACGTATGCATTTAACATCGATACAAACCACTAAATGTGCCCTGATCACCTTGAAATTGGTAATAAACTGCGTCTATGTGTGGGTAGTGTAAGTGGTTAACACATCACAAATCTACTAGACTTTGTTAGGGACCGTCCCTAGGCGAAGCGACGGACTCGCCCATGAAGGCTTCCGTAGCAGCAAGTAACCTAATATAGAAGTTCTTGTAGTTCGTTGTTACTTTAATCAGTGTTTTAACAATAGTGCATTTATGACATATTAAAACAAATTTACTTAATAGATCTCATTCAAACCAATTTTCGTTGATAGTTTACATAGTAATGGACATCATACACTGTTTTTTATTTTTGTTATTCTCTTATTTTAGAAGTTACAGGGGGGGACACATATTTTACCACTTTGGAAGAGTCTCTCGCGCAAACTATTAGATTGCACTATTAGATTAGAAAAAAATATGTTACGAACCTCAATATCATTTTATTTGATTTGACACGATTTTGATGGAAAAAAAACTTTAGAGTTTCAGTTCTAAGTATGAGACAACCCTAAAAAAAATTGTTTTTTTGTATCAAAATCAAGATGCGGTTCACAGATTACATCTACTTACCAAGTTTCAATAGTATAACTCTTATAGTTTCGGAGAAAAGTGGCTTACGGACGGACAGACAGACAGACAGATGGACAGACATGACGAATCTATAAGGGTCCCGTATTTTGCCATTTGGCTACGGAACCCTAAAAATCGATTCACTCATTGAAGACACTCATATTAATTTGTACAGTCATGCAACGTATTAAGTTTTGCGCAAAAAAAGTTTTTATGTAGATATAGGACACTGGCTACTTGTAATTATTTTGAAAACTTCGATTATTTAAAAGTAAAAATACCTCTATTCGTTTTTCAAATTTCCCTCGGCACTTTTTTGAGAGCCTATTCGAATTTTCTTGTCTCATTCAAAAATGGATCTGCGTCGAGAACATAAATTTACGTGCTATAATTTTTTACGATAAAATTTCAAATGTGCCTTAAAACCTGATGAGTCATTTGATCGACTTCGAATTGGTTTTATGGATGAAGGACCTCCAAAATCAACCATCTACCGCTGGTATAGCGAGTTCAAACGCGGTCGTTTTAGTTTGGGGGATGAACAAAGGAGTGGTCGTGGTGGACATACCCCTAGAATTGCCAGCAGCGAGGTATATTGTGGTTCTACTCATATTGGTTGTTGGCAACAAATAGTGATAAGTAAAAACGTCCGGCATTCACCGCTTCCTACAACCTGAGCTCACTAATTCCAATGGTAACATAATTCCGTGCGCCTGAAGTTTGGGAGGGCACATGCGTTGATTAATATCGATGCTTAAATGCATTTTCTCTACGTACAAAACATAGTGCAGCAGATTGCCGGTATTACGGCGCGCCGCTTTCCCTATCCTCTGGCACCTACTTGCTGGTTGGTCCCTCAGGTCCCTGAGGTGGTCACGCCAAGTCTTGGGTACACTCCGCGAGGTATAAGCTGAGCTTTGCATTAGTGTGAGTGATCACCAATCAGGCAGGAGCTTGAAATTTTGTCCGCGAGGTATAGGCTGAGCTTTGCATTAGTGTGAGTGATCACCAATCAGGCAGGAGCGCGGCGATACAGAATGGCGCCGCGCCTAAGGCCGGTTGTCACACCTACACTATCCATGTACACTCACACAAATGCAAAGCTCAGCTTATGCCTCGCGGAGTGTACAGATGCACCAGTGCCCCAGAGGCCCCTGAGATGAGACGCGACGGGTTCGCGGAAGAATACGACAGTGTCAGCGTTAGCGGTTTAACTTGAAACTTATTTTTAAAAGGATTTGAACATCAAAGTTCGGCTTCTTTTTTTAATTTGTTTACATCGATTACTCCGAGATTAATGATCCGATTTACGTAATTTAAATACATGAGTAAGTAGCGTTTACTTGTAACTATTATATTTTTTGTTGCCCCCTTGTAGTACTGACACAGATCAGAAAATAGTTATGGTACTGATCTTGGTTATTTTAAACGTAGTTTTTATGTTTTAATTAGCTTTTGATTAGATATTAAAAAAGTTTGTAATAAAAATTTTACTCCTGCAAGCGAAAATAAATTATAGTGTAAAAATGATAAGCCGCGTATTACATGGTCGCATCATAAGTAAGTAGGGGTATGTCTGGGTGACATGAGCAGGAACCCATACAGAGATTGACGTTTTTGAAAATAATTTGTTATCACATTGACATTAAAAGTGAATAAATATGATAGATTTCGAATTTTTTTTTGCTAGTACATTCGTCTTTGATAAATATTGTCGTACCTAGGGTTCTCTGTAATGTCTGAACGGAGTTTATTAAAATGAAATACATCGTAAGCACATTACCTAAATTAGCATTTAGGCTACTTTTTATTATATCTCATCAAATTATCGTATTGTAGTTGAAGGACTCATTGAAGAGTTCGCCTGGGGAAGTACCACACCGTTGTCAGTATTTCAACCCCCCAACCAGTAATGTGAGAACATCACTGTTTACCAGTTTGAAGGGTAATGTTCCATAGGAATTAGGGGCTTAGATATAAATATATTGTATCTCTGGGTGACGAGCGCAGTGCAGTTCTAGGTAATGATTTGTACTCTTTATGTTCCAAAAGCAGCGTGACAGTGTTGTTATGGGAAGGCATGTTGCTTACCATCAGGTACATGGTCAGCTCGTCACTCCACTCCACTGACCGGCAAAGTTAACGGCCGGCTTCCAACTTTATCATCAGACACTGGATATCATCTAGCACCAGATTACTCGTCAAGATTAATAAAATATGTCCAAACTCTATGGAGTTGTGTCGTTTAACTGAATACTTATGGCCATCTTCCAGCTCCATCATCAGACCCAGATAACCATATAAAATGAGAGTCAGCCAAGTCGAACCAAACCAGTCGATACTCGATGGAGTTGCGTTGTTTCATAACAGAGTTCCAATGACCACCTTCCAGGTCTATTATAAGACTCTACTTGCCATTGAAAAACAAACTACACCTCAAGACGATTCAAACGAGCCCAAACTCTATGACGTCGTGCCATCATTGCGAAGTTCTGTTGACCACCTTTCAGCTCCATCATCAGATCAGCATAATATTGCATTGTCAAGCGATTTACACATTATATACAAAATACATATTGTAATGTTTTGTTTAAATACATTTATGCACTGTATACATTCTTTGACATTGCTCACATGGATGAACTGTAAGATGTACTACTGCAAGACCTTGGATTCAAACTACATACTAATCAAACTCAAAACACAAAACAACATCCTGCTGAAACACAAAACGTTGCACTGGCGTAATTGTGCTCACCAGCTTTTATCTCACACACATAATATATAGCACAACCAAATAGAAGCCGGAAATGAATAGAAGATAAAGAAACAGATGACATATAACACAACTAAATAAAACCCCAAAATGAAAAGAATATGAGGAAGAAGAAGACTTTAATTAGCTGTCAATTTTTTTTCATTGTATAAATTAAGACTTGAACAAATTGTCTTGTCAGACATATTGTATGCCTCTCGCAAAGTCCAGCTTGTATGGGTCAACTTTTAAAATGTTTTGTATCATTTTATCTTACATGCAAACAATAAAAAAATTGTATTTGTATTTTGTATTTGAATTTGCAAAAGTACAGCTTAGGCCAAGCACCGGGATTTTTTTTACAACGTACGGGACCTGGTATTTTTTTTTTTTGGAATAAGTTCAAGGGTGTCCCCTGAAAATGAAATTTGTAGGTAATTTTATGCTCTACAATTCAAAAATGTACCATTTGATTTTTAATTTATAAACTAAACCATTTAGTGTAAACCATATTCAGTAAAAACCATATTGTATAAAGTTTGGAGCGCTATAATTAAAATCCTTTGCGTTATACAATAAAATTTACAAATAAAAAGGTGACAAATATTATTATCTACAATAATGATCTCTGCAATTTTAATCGTACGATGCGCGGTTCGCGAGATATTCAATAAAACGTGTTTCCCAAGATGGCGGCTGAAGTGAACCCGCTATCCTGCCGCGCCAACTTGGTTTTACATTCAGGGGACACCCTTAAACATATTCAAAAAAAAATACCAGGTCCCGTACGTTGCATTACAAACCTACTTTATTTGCTGCGACGCTTGGACTAGCTCAATTTATAAATAACCGGGAAGTGGAGTATTTTTTTTAATTTGCTATATATACGATGACAAACATCGGGACAGGTGAAACTAAATAAAAGCTTGTAAAAATGTCACCGCCTGTGTTATCTCCAAGTGACTGACAATTTTTTATCACATAATATACCTGCCTGTATTACTTATAGGCTAGAGTTTGATAAAATGATATTCCATTATATCTAGATAACAGTTATCATCTTTGGTATTCAGTACAAAAATGGGGGCTGCTTTTTACTAGCACTAAAGAATCCCAGAGAAACCCCAAGTAAGCCCTTTCCATATATTTGTTTTAGGCGAGTAGCTAAAGAGTAAAGAGTACCTAGTTTTAGGCCCATAGATGTGTGTCTAAGTAGCCGCGCTCCGCTTAAATGTGTTCCAAATTTCAAGCTGATCCATTCAGACGTTGCGACGTGATTGAACAGCACAAATCCGCCGTAATAATATTAGTAGTATAACAAGGATAGTGTCACCGTGAATTGATCATTATTTTGAAATAAAACACATATACATACATTTATAATAGAGTTTATTAACATAATAAAATCGTAAAATTAAAAAAAAAAACTAAATTTTAATGTACATATGTATGTTCACGCTATCGAATGGAGTTTTTGTTTTTTTTTATTTTGTTATACCGTATATAATTAACTAGCTGTACCCTGCCACGCTTCGCTGTGGCACATTGTGATGCAAAAATTAGATAAAAAAAATTGGTTGCCTGTAAAGTCGGTATACGGGCGAAAGTTTTACGTGACAACGACTTTGAGTGGTAAAATAATTTTACGGAAGGGACGCGTGCCTTTCACTTTTTATGTCTGTCTCTCTCGCTCTTAGGCGGGCTAACCATGCCCGAGTGGAAGAGACGCGTGCCTCTTACTCGCTCTCGTTGTGAGCGCATAACGTGAGCGGAGCGTAACGCAGTTTCTTGAAGTGACACCCGGCAAACCAATTTATAAGACGTTGTCACGTCAAAACAATCCTTGATGCGGATTATATATCATTTAGAAACAAATTTGATTAGCAAAGGTTTATAAAATAATTACAGAGAAATTACAGGGCTTAGAGATATAATATCTTAGATCTCTGGGTGACGAGCGCAGTGCAGTGCTAGGTAATTATTTGGACTCTTCATGTTCCAATAGCTGCGTGCTGTTATGTGCCTGGCATTTTGCTTACCATCAGGCACATGTCCAGCTCGTCTCGTCACTCTAAATTATTAAAAACAATATTCAATGCACAGATTTCTAAACAGATGAAACCTTCGTGAACGACACTGTGAGGCCAGTCATTAGGTATGTATGCGTGACAGCTCTCACCGACGTTGTCAAATTACTCACGTTGGTGTGCGTGTAATGTTCCCAGTCTTAAGAAAAACAATAGTGGGATTGTTGTCTTAAGCTTTAGAAATTTTCACGTTCAATAAACGATAAAACATTATTTTAAAATAATTTATTATTACACCGATAATATGTAATGCAAGGATTTCTTGTTAATAACTTGCTCCACAAAAAAGGAGACAGAAACGTAATTGAAAATTATAGACCTATTAGCCTCATGTCAAACATTTACAATTTTTTTTCAAAGCTGATCCTAAATAGAACATCAAGGACTAATGAAGGATGAAGAACAGCCCATTGAACAAGCTGGTTTTAGAGCAGGGTTTTCAACTATTGATCATATGCATGTATTAAAACAGTTAATAGAAAAATCTCAAGAGTATGGGAAAGACCTATACATTGCATTTGTCGACTACGATAAAGCTTTCGACTCAATCAAACACAATCTGCTCTGGGAGGCTCTAATTCAACAAGGAGTAAGAAAGAAATATGTTCGTATTATTGAAAATATGTATGGTAACAGCACTGCACAGATCAAGTTAGAATCCACAGGTCATAGACGAGACGTTTTATAACGGCGAGGATTTGTTCTTATCTATTCGTTTCATAACTATAGTTTTCATCAACACTATTAGTGTTTTTATTAACCCTAGTAACGGCGAGGATTTGTTCTTGGCATCGGTTCACATTAAATAAAAAAAATTACGATTAAAAAAATAGGGCTTAAAATTGAGTTATACAATGTTCATCAATAATTTGGTCTACGAGTATCTTCAAAACAAAATTAGAATCTATATTTTACCTTAACTTCAGGGAAAATAATTTCAATTTAGTATAGTAACACTAACCTATTTTCGTTGAGGTGTTGTGTTTCTATTCATCAATCGAAATAAAATCGTCTAAATTATATAAATACCAGTAAAAATATTCTAACTTTCCTATGAAATTTCCTTTTTTTATTTTTGGGAACAATGTTTGCAATGTTTGATGACACAAGACGGCATAATCTTAAACAAAACATAAAATCACACGGGACTCCCGTACGAGACGGAAGTCAGTTTCGTACTAACTGGAGTTTGTATTTGGTTTGGCGTTTGATATTTGCTTTCCGGACCTAAGGATCTGTGTTCCGCACGTTCCATCTGCCTTTTGTTTTAGAAATCTGTGATTCAATGACGCAATCTTGCACATTGGCGAAATTACGGTGACATTACCGAATGGAAGCAAAAAAAAAAGTTGAAGTTGACGCAATATTAGACACATGCTGTCATGTCAAAGCACGCTACGAAAACTCTCAAAAAGGAATATTTTTCCCGGTTTTTGTTACATTCTTGATTCATGCTCCGCTTCTATTTATAGTTTTAGCGTTGTGTTCTTTTAGCGTTCTTTTAGCGTTGTGTTCTGTAGCCTATAGCCTTCCTCGATAAAGGGACCATCTAATAGAAAAAGAACAAGAATCTTTATATTCGGACCAGTACTTCCCGAGATCCTAGCGTTCAAACAAACAAACTCTTCAGCTTTATAATATTAGTATAGATTTAAAACATAAAATCACTGTCTTCTCTGAAATTTATGATTAATGATGGAGCTCCTAAACCAGTTAACATCCCAATAACACTCTATGGATAACTCAGATGTGCTTAGTGTAAGTAGTAAGGTGTGGTGTGTGTGTGTGTGTGGTGTGGTTAACATTGTATTTTAGTTTAGACTAGATGTCCGCCCCGGCTTCGCCCGTGGTACATTATATAGCACTCATCAGGATCCCGTACATAAACAACGCAACGGTGAAAGAATGACTGAAATCGGTTCAGTCATTCCTGAGAATATCGCTTTAAAACAAAACAACTCTTCAGCTACCTGCTACGCCACCTGTCGGAAATTGGTCGTACCAATACATTCCAATTTCTTTGAACACATTGTTTGATTTAGAAACTTTGATTAGCAAAGGTTTTTATTCAATGACGCAATCTTGACACATACTGTCATGTGTCATGGCCAAGTACGAAACGTACGAAAACTCTCAAAAAGGAATATTTTCCCCCCACAGATTTCTAAATTTTAGAAATCCCTTTTGTTTTAGAAATCTGTGTTTCCCCCGATTTTGTTACATTCTTGATTCATGCTCCACTTCTATTAATAGTTTTAGCGTTGTGTTCTTTTAGCGTTCTTTTAGCGTTGTGTTCTATAGCCTTTAGCCTTCCTCGATAAATGTATATCCAATAGAAAAAGAATCTTTCAATTTGGACCAGTACTTCCCGAGATCCTCAAAACAAACCAACTCTTCAGCTTTATAATATTAGCATCGATATAATAAGAAACGAAGATGAGGTATGCTATAATCTAAAGACAACATAACGTGGCAAAAATTTGTTTGAAAAATTTGAAAATTGAATTGTCAGCGAACGTACACAATTGTCAGCGAACGTACACAACTCCTTGTTGCGACTGAGACTAAATCAGGAGACGTCACCTGATTTTGCATCGCCATAATAGAAGCGCGTTTGCCGCTTCTGCCGTAATATTAGTATAAATTTTAGATAACAAAGGCTCTGGCCGTTCAAAATAAAGTTGCTAGTTTACATTTGAAGTAAAATATAAACATAAATAAACAAACGATACCGTTACATTTTTTTATTTATCGTCTTGAAGCGCCCTTGAGAGTAGTTGGTTCAAACATGTTCAAGTGCGGTTACACATCTTAAGCCGAATCGTAAACAACACACTTAAGTAACCCGATAACAATTCTCCCGCTATTTTTACAAAAGCGCGCAAGCAGCGGTATAACAAGCGAATGATAGAAACTACGTCTATACCGTCGTCAAGCCGCATGTCCACTGTGGCAAGAAGGGGTAAATAAAATCATTCTCCCTAAATGATAAGCCACAATAGGAAGACGTACCTGGCCGTCACACAGTCTGGATTTTCCGCTAAATAAAGAGCGGTACTACCAATTATTGGTTGTGCTAATACGGAACCGTGGGTGTAACAGTGTGAAACTTAATTGCCCAGTTAACATACATTGTTGCATGTTATCTCCGGTTTATCTATTCACATTACCACATGACTTAATATTAGGTACCTACTACCGAGTAGACAACTAATTAGTTCGAGAAATTTCACGATACACTTTAAACGAATCACGATCGTGACAACCCATAGTACGATTTGCGTGTAGTAGTTATGATTTTAGCAGTCCTTTTCGTTTTATTTGCTCTAACATTGTATTTATACAATATTAGAACCTTCAGATACTGGGAAACAAGAGGCATCAAATATGAGAAGCCCATACCATTTTTTGGTACCAACGCCAAATGTTATCTCATGCAGCGAAGCATGTCGCAAATGGTTGAACAAATATACTGGAAACATCCTACGGAGCGTGTTGTCGGGACCTTCAGATCCACCACGCCAGAACTTGTGGTAAGAGACCCCGAAATTGTGAAGCGCATACTACTTACAGATTTTAATTATTTCCATCAGCGTAAAATGTTCCCCGTTCATGAAGATGTTAACCAACCCTTAGAACAGCACCTGTTCAATCTAAACGGAGACACATGGCGGTTGTTACGACAGCGCCTGACGCCGGCTTTTTCGAGTGGCAAACTGAAGGCAATGTTTCCTCTGATAGTGGAGCGAGCCGAGAAACTGCACACGAGAATTCAGGCCTCGGTCGGAGTACCCGTCGACGCGAGGGACCTAATGGCCCGCTTCACCACTGACTTCATTGGAGCATGTGCTTTCGGACTCAACATGGATACTCTAAGTGAAGAGAATTCTAAATTCAGACAATTGGGCACTAAGATTTTTAGCATCGATGCTTTTTCAGCATTAAAATTTTTACTAAAGGAAATCTTTCCGGAAACGTGTAAGCACATCAATACGTTAACACGAGTTGAAGACGATGTGATGTCCCTTGTCCGCACAGTCCTTAAACAAAGGAACAGCCAGCCTTCTGGAAGGAATGATTTTATTGATTTACTGCTTGAAAGCCAGAAGAAGGGGAAAATGGTCGGAGAGTCAATGCAAAAATTTGATTCTGATGGTACGCCGAAGCAAATTGAAATAGACTTGACCGATGATCTGTTAACGGCTCAAGTATTTGTTTTCTTTGCGGCTGGTTTTGAGACGTCGTCATCCACCAGCAGCTACACGCTGCACCTGCTCGCATATCATCCCGAAAAACAAAAGAAAGTACAGGACGAAATAGATAGAATCCTTGCTAAATACGACAACGAACTTTGTTACGATGCCGTCAAAGAGATGACTTATTTAGAATGGGCATTTAAAGAAAGCATGAGAATACTACCATCAATTGGATTTTTAACTAGGGAGTGTGCTCAAAAATATACATTTTCGGACATAGATTTGACAATTGATGAAGGAGTGAAAGTAATGATTTCTGTACAAGCAATGCAAAATGATCCTAAATACTTTGAGAGTCCAGAAAAATTCCTACCAGAGCGATTTGATCCTAAAAATGGAAATAACGAAAAGACCAAGTTTGTTTATTTACCATTTGGCGAGGGCCCAAGGGCTTGTATCGGTAAGTTAACCATATTAAAATGTCCTTGGAATTCCTTTGTTAAGTATTGAATGCTTTTTTGTATCTCATTAATAAAACTTAAATAATTAATTTAATCTTTATCCGTTAATTTACTCCAATCCAATACGAAATAATCGCATTTTGTACAAAATCTTCAAGACTTTATTTTTCAAAATGATTACAACAGATAACTTTTTGTTAGTACTTACATATTAAATCATATTCCAGGTGAGCGCTTGGGTCTTATGCAGTCGTTGGCAGGTCTTGCATCTGTTCTATCCAAGTTCACGGTAGAACCTGCACCCAATACCATCAGGTATCCTGAAATCGACTCTGCACCTGGCGTCATCCAGACCATAAAAGGAGGACTTCCATTGTTGTTCCGCGAAAGGAAAAAAGAACTGTGATGATTCTAGATAATTTTCATACTAACCATACTAACATATACGTAGACATACTTATGTAACATGTATGATAACATGTCGGTACACATGTGCTTAGTGGCTAAAGTGGAGTTCTTAACCAACTAACTTAACAAGAGGTTAGCCATAGATAATTACTGAAATCATATATAGACAATCGCGATACACAGTCAATAAATCTATCGTTTATTGCATTATACAAAGCTGGCAAAATAAGCTGAGCGATTACCCTGACAGGGCATGGCGATTGTAATAGGCTATTACACCCTCTTTCTAAAAGTATTTTAATTTAATCTTCAGTTAATAAAAGGCATAAAAAATTAATACAAATATTTTTTTAATCCAAATAATGAATTACATTTGCGACAGCCGCGGCGAGCGTCACCTTTACGCCGAGAGCAGTTAGGGGTGAGTTATTCACAGATTAGTTAGTAATATTTTTGTTTGTAGGTTGAAAGTTGTATTTTTATCTATCTTTCTATTAGGTTCTATCGCAAATGCCCGATTAGGAGTTAAGAAGTTGTGAGTTAAGGTTTCAAGACATTTTTTTTTAATAGTTTGCATCGATAATAAAATTAAAGAATTACGATTAAAGTTATAATTGAATGGTGTAAAAGAGATCGTTGTTAGATTAGGAATGCCGACCGGCTTCGGGTGTCGCGCCGCTGACGTTCCCAGGCATGTTACGGTGACGCCGCGGTCCTCGTTACTACCGCGTAATTGAGAACGACGCACATGCAGTAATTACTAGGTATATGTTAGGCTGGCGTTACACCTCCCCCGAATAACAACGAGTATGGAAGACCTTGGTCGCTGGGGGTTGATTGACGTCAACTCTTCCGAAGTTCGGGTCTCCTCTTATGTTTTCGGGTATGCAGGCAGTACATGCAGCCGACTAGTACCTACAGACGCAATTAATATTAGCGTGTACATCAACGATATTTAAACAACAGGGATTTTAGGTCAGCGTGCTAAGAGGGCACCGCTCAACAACTGCCAAAACGCCACACGCCAGGCAATTTTACGTCAGTCGTTGTATGACTTTGCAACCTACCGGCCGCATTGGATACCTATTATGGTGTCTTGCATCGTAATATCATGCAAAAATTACAACGAAAAAGTAAAAATGAGATGGTGGAATCACATTTTCAGTATCTATACATACATCATTATTTTGTCAATTACGGGGAGATACCTAATACCATAGAATAGATAATATAGATAGAACGGACACTCCCCACGCCCCGCCAATTTCAAGCTTCCTCACCCCTCAGGCCGTTTCGGATACGTTAGGAGCACTCAACGAAGGGCTGGTATCGAACATCTAATTCCTAACGAAATATCATCATGGTGGGTTGCTGTACTGTTTACGGCTGTCCGTCAAATAAACGGGCCAAGAATAAAAGCTTTATTTAATTTCCTAAGGATAAAATAACGTAAGATTAGAAACTTTTAAATAACGTTGCTTTATAATAACGTAGTAATGTTTAACTCAAAGTTCGTAACTTACACACATTGAGATAATATTATTTACGTAGTAATAATTTCTCAAAGCTTACACAGCCAGTTTTGGGCACGGATTGATAATGCCTGGAGGAATAATTATAGTGACAGAATAAAGTTTCCTTCTTGGGTAAGTGTAAAATAATATAATATGCGAATGTAATAGATATCTAGGTACCTATCGATCATCGGTTTCGTTTCATTTTACGCGGCAATACATACACACTTTTAATTAGAATAGTATAATTTGGCACCATTCTATTTATGTAACTCAACATTACAGCAAGTTTATAAACTACTTTACGTCACCAGGTGAACTCAAGGGGCACAACTATTCAATAAAATAATTCAGTAGCCCTAGCTCTAACGCACACATTCACGCGTGTGTACGAACGACATCTGCGTAGTTGTGTGAAGAGTAGGTAGCTCCACAGCGGCGCTTGTATGGAGTTTTAGTGGAGTGTCCGGGGTGTGCTAATACTCAAAAAGCAATTTATAAACAACTAGATGTCCGCCCCGGCGTTGCCCGTGGTACATTATATAGTACTCATCAGGATCCCGTCATATGCAACGGTGAAAGAATGACTGAAATCGGTTCAGCCATTCCTGAGAATATCGCTTTCAAACAAATCACCTCTTCAGCTATCTGCTACGCCACCTGTCGGAAATTTGTTGTACCAACTCAGATTTAAAAAAAAAATTGATTAGCAAAGGTTTTATATTCAAGAGCTATGTAATCTGTGATATTCAATGACGCAATCTTAGACACATGCTGTCATGTGTCATGTCAAAGCACGAAACGTACGAAAACTCTCAAAAAGGAATATTTTTCCCGATTTTGTTACATTCTTGATTCATGCTCCGCTTCTATTGATAGTAGCGTTATTTTCTATAGCCTATAGCCTTCCTCGATAAATGGACTATCCAATAGAAAAATATTCTTTCAATCCGAAACCGGTACTTCCCGAGATCCTAGCGTTCAAACAAACAAACTCTTCAGCTTTATAATATTAGTATAGATTATTTATTATGCTTCAATTCCAAGTCCTTACGTAACGTGTCAAATATAATAGGTATTGGCATCCGGTAAAACGAGATTTCCCGGATTTGAAAAAAATCCGGTGGATCCGGCATAAGAAGTGAACATGAGTTTGAAGTGAACATTTCTTTTGGCGCACTACGCAGAGATGTTTCGTGAGCTGTGAAGCATCGTCACGTCACGAAATATTCTGATAATCCAGAGCGATCGAGAAAGAAACAATCAGCTGCTGCTGCTGCTGTCTAGCTCCTGTCACCGTCTTTTTGAAGTGAAAACATCTTTTGGCGCGGCACAGACTGATTTTTCGTGGGCTGTGAATTGAATTCTAGCGTCACGCTCGGGAATGATAAGAAATCTTTGGGTAACTCGGGACGATGGCCATTGGGCCATCTAGAAATGCGTCAACATATTCCATTGGCTATCTAGAAATGCATTCCTATGACTGCCAATTTTTTGGTAATTATTAAATTTAAAAGCAATACATACTTATTAATTATACGATCAAAATTGATTTACTCGTGATTTTTCATTTTTATAACCCACCTTTATTATACCTTTTATACTTACACTTGGCTAACTTACTAACATTTCATTTTGAACCGAAAAACGAAAATTATCTCGATTTGATAAACCCGCTGGTACGACGGGAATTCAGTAGGATCCGGCCGGATTGAAAATTACGCCGCAATCGCAATTACGATTGCAATCACTGGTGCGATATTACGAGTCAGTTATCAAAGTCAAATGACTTTGACATCTTTGATAAGTTGAACTAGCGCTTTGTAAGTATTTGTAATGTTTTCTTTGAGACCATGAGGCACTGCGGGGCTAGCACGGACAGTAGACTAATAGTCTTTCCACCATTTTTATCCACCTGTCAGTGGATATAATCATCATTTCCACCTTGCATAGCATGGCAACAGGGGAAAGGGATAAAATGTTTCCACTTGACGTTTGTCGTGGACATTATATCCCGCTACTGCCCGCTGTATAGCACGGACTCGGGAAAACGAAGTTATATACTCTTCAATTGACATATGACAGGGGACAAACTATCGTCTGATTTGGAGGTGGGGATATAAGTAAATCTCTCTCAAACATAATGTCGCGAGCATATTATAATTATATTTTTACGGAACAAATGGAAACAATGGCCCGAAAATTGCATCGGAGATCAATAAGGGATGCTAGTAATCCCTTTGAGTTCCTGACAATGAATTTAGGCGATTATTTCGGATGCATAAAAATATGGCATTGTATTTCGACATAAAGTCGACCAACACCCGAATTTGGTTTTTTTTTGCTTCTTATTCTAAAGAACAGAAATGAAATTATTTATTCACATACATGTTACTAATGTCTACATATGAATAAAATAATAATTTAGTTTCTTCCGCTCATTTTTATAAATATCTAAATGCGTTCTCTTTACTAAGGTATGTTTCAACTTCTTTGGATTTAGATGAGAAAATGTTTTATAGTTGTTTAAAATAATTAATATAACGTCAAAACGCAGCACAAAAAAAAATAAAAGTAAAAAGAACGAACAAATTTGAAGGTTTGATGAGTTGACAGAAAAACTGATGATCAATACGTAATTTTTATTTAATGATAACGCTACTCCCGCCGTATATCCACCGTGGAATAACTATCCACCGGCGAGTCCGTGCTCTGAAAGTGGACAATAATTGACAAGGGGGAAAGAGATTATTTCCTTTCCCGGTGGAGTAATTGTCCACTGCCCGTGCTAGCTCTGTGGTGTACATAAATACATCGGTACTGCAGTGTGATACAGGCTGTAGTCCGTGTCATCGCTCATTCGATCGATTCGTATTCCAGAGTAGTTTTCTTATAAATTTCGTGAAGGCTGACAATTTTATAGAGTTTAGTTCCATTGCGGGAACAATCGATGGCGTTACAATACGGTATTTGACAATGTTGAAAATATAGCATAAATTATGATAATCTTATAAGATAACACATTAAGTATACATATATGCCATCTATAGCAAACGGTTTCTCTAAGAACAGTGATTTATTTACTGGCGTGTGACGTCACGCGCGTCACATGACCAGACACAGCGTTTTTGGCGGGCTTTTCGAACTTTATACATTTATTTTGTTACAACAGTGGATCTTGCGGAAATATTCATGTGGTATGTATATTATGTAATCAAAAATAATTTAAACGGTTTTAGAAATTTAGTCAAATACCGTATTGACTCGTTGACTATATCCATAAGCTTGAGGACAAGTCGCTTGAGGCGATCGTTAGTGTTGGAGATGGTGAAATGTATGGTCTCTAGGTAGCACGAGCTGGGAATTACTGTGAGGTAGCTATTCTGTAGTGTAGAGTGATCTTGGCTGCATGAGAGGAAGACCTTTGTAGGGACAGGAAAGCAGATGGTGTAGTGTTTCTCGGCCATTTCTTTATATTCTGGGGTTTGCAGGGGAAACTCTCATTGGGTTACAGATATTGGTGTTTACCTATAAATAAATAAATAAAAATAAATATTGGTGGACAATTCACACACAACACCATTTGACCCCAAACTAAGCAAAGGTTGTACTATGGCGGCCAGATAACTGAAATGAAAATGAACTGAAATTGTAAATACATACTTATTATACATAGAAAAACCCAGATACAGTGCAAATATTTGATCACACAAAACATTTGCACTGGGTGGGAATCGAACCCACGACCCTCGGCTTCGCAGGTAGAGTTACTGCCCACTGAGCCACGAGGCCAGTCTATCTTCTGTTTCTGTGTAACAATTATTAGCTGGACTGCATAGTCTTCATGATTAAACAAGATACTATTATACAATCTTGTTTCTTGGGCTAGCTGGCTCTCTCGTGGAGGTAAAATATTTATTATACGAATATTATAATATAAGAAGGCTCTTCTACTATTGTTTTAAGTTTTATACTTGCTTTTTTCCCAGTATTTTTTATGTTCACTGTCTCTTTAATTATTTCCCACAAGTTTTAGTTTTATTTATTGAGTTTTTTATACGATAACGACGATATTGTGTAACGACGAGATGATACAAGTTTGACATGTGTGTGTGTGTGTGTGTAAGTTTGTGGCATCGTAGTTCCCGAACTGATGAAAAGATTTTGATTTTTCTTATTGAAAGCTGTATTAAGCGGAAGTGTTAGCTATAAATAAATAAAATATTGCAATAATAAAATTTTATAAATATAAAGAAACATATGTGTGACCTAAAATTAGCATTATCGCATCGTGGACTTCTTAAATTTTTAATGTAATGGATGCTTACTTTTAAGGGTTCCGTACCCAAATGGCAAAAAACGGAACCCTTATGGATTTGTCATGTATGTCTGTCTGTCTGTCCGTCCGTTCGTCACAGCCACTTTTTCCAAAACTAAAAGAACTATACATACCGTTGAATCTAGATAAGTAAATGTATTCCGTGAACCGCATTAAGACTTTCACACAAAAATATAAATAACATATTTTGGTTTCCCCATACATAGAACTGAAACACAACATTTTTTTCATGAAACCTATATTGTGTGGATTGTCTATGGATAGGTCTTCAAAAATGGTATTGAGGTTCCCAATTTTTTTTTGTTCTAAACTGAACAGTTTGCGCGATAGTTACTTCCAAAATGGTAAATGTCCCCCATGTATGAAACTTCTAAAGTAAGAGCCTAATAAACCCAAAAAAGTATATGATGCACATTACCATGAAAACTTCCTCCAAAAATTGGTTTGAACAAGATCTAGTAAGTAAGTGTTTTGTTTAATACGTCATAATGCGAACTACAAGAACTTTTATATATTAGGTATGTACATGCTGCTACGGAACCCTTCATGACGAGTCCGATTCGCACTTGACTGCTTTTTATCTTTGAAACATTCCACGCTACATAGGTACTATGTAAACATAGTATTTATTCGTCATAATTTATAATACATTATGATGTAACTGCGGTATGTTGATATTTACAGCCGAGGCGATATTGCTACAAGAAAGCACCGGCTGTAACTATCAAAGCGCGCTTATGTCATACGACGTTTTATAACATACCTACATATTTGCGAGCAAATAAATAAAACTCTAACGACATTGTTAAATAAAAACAATACAGCGAAAAGAAAAAGCGCTTTGAATAAATTTTACTTGTTCACAAATTAGCGATCTGCGCACATCAGCGCTTTTTTTTTAAAGCAAATGCACAATACCTACCACCCTACCAGCCTACATTACGAGTACTGATAAAGTAAATCAATATTTTTATGTTTGGTTACAGATACATTATTGTAATAATGTATGGTCAAACTAATTCAATTAAAGAATAAAATGTTTATTTATTATATGTTATCTCCCAAAGTTAATTTTACCTATTCATAAAATGTTGACAACTTTTCTGACATAAAAACTCTTTGATAAGATTTAAAAAGTACAATACCGTATGTTTTAGATGGAGCATTTTGATAAACCGTGCGTTTTACATTACCGCACAAGTACGTAATAGATATATTACGATATTGAAATTGGTGAAATAAAAGACCCTTTACGAGAAAATGTGTTTTAAAATAATTATTTTATTTACGTAAGAAGTGAAGCGGGATAAATAAATAGGAGTTCGTTTAATGTTACATAAGATATCTAATTAATAAAAACGTCATAAACTTATCGTTTTTAGGGTTCAGTATAATAACAGGATTATGTAATTTAGTCGAAATGAGTTCCAACTATATTGGGTTTCATCTTAGGCACACTACTCTAGCTACAGCATAGAATAGAAAGGTAACCTACAGATAGCTGGGTTTTATGCTGTTGAGAGGCTGGTATCAATTACTTTCTTAAACTGGATGTGTAAATTGTAAATGTAATTATTATTTCAAATACTTGATTTCAAAATTTGTTTTTCTTTTATCGGATTCAAACAGGGTTTAAATATAATGTCACCCTTGTAACAAATCATACTACTTAAGTTTAAAACAATTAATTTCTCGATTTGAGGGCTGTGTGATATACCTATATCAAACAACCTTCTAGCGTCTTGAGACTCAGGATCGCTTAATACAATATTGCATCCTCCTAATTGCCAGAAGATGTGATCGCAAATAAAGAGTTGTCGAAAATAAATCTTCATTTGTGGCGGGATGTAACAACAATTACGTAGTGTAGAGTTAAATAAAAATAGCTACCAAGATCTTAAATACGAATTCCCCTCCAATCATGCTTGCACTGCAGAGATAAGGCGAGTGTGTTGAAGTCAACTCCACTAAAAGTGTAGCTCCTACAGACTAAAACCCCCTTAGAATTTCCGGCAAGGCTTGTGGGGCGGAGTCGCGGTACCGCTATCACCACGCTATCACACTCGAGCACACCGCGCTGATAATGCTTCCGCTACAATAGTTATCAACAAATACCAAAAACTGGCCAAGTCCACAGTTGTACAAGTCCACAAGTACAGAGTTGTCCACAATCTGAATTATAAAGTTAAATTCTGTCAATATTAATTCGGAACCCTTGGTGTAAGAGTTCGACACGTTGACTGGTTTATTTATGCATATTTTATCGTGAGTTTTTATCACTGCTATGAGCAAACTGAGTATCACTAAGGATTAGATATACCAGAAACACTTAGCTCACAATATTTTATAAAACATTTAAAACGCATCAAGCTCCATCGTCTTAGCGTGCTTATAGTGAAATCTGTACTTATAGTGTAAATCTGATTGAAGTATCTAATAATGATTTTAGCAGTGCTTTTAATTTTATTTGCTCTTGCATTGTATTTATACAATATAAGAACCTTTAGATATTGGGAAACAAGAGGCATCAAATATGAGAAGCCCATACCATTTTTTGGTACCAACGCCAAATGTTATCTCATGCAGCGAAGCACGTCGCAAATGGTTGAACAAATATACTGGAAATATCCTACGGAGCGTGTTGTCGGGACCTTCAGATCCACCACGCCAGAACTTGTGGTAAGAGACCCCGAAATTGTGAAGCGCATACTTCTAACAGATTTTGAATATTTCCATAAACGCAAAATGTTCCCTGTTCATGAAGATGTCAACCAACCCTTGGAAAGACACCTGTTCAACGTGGACGGAGACACATGGCGGCTGTTACGGCAACGTCTGACGCCGGCTTTTTCGAGCGGCAAACTGAAGGCAATGTTCCCGCTGATAGTGGACCGCGCCGAGAAGCTGCAGACGAGAATTCAGGCCTCTGTCGGAGCGCCCATCGACGCGAGGGACCTCATGGCTCGCTTCACCACTGACTTCATTGGAGCATGTGCATTCGGACTCAACATGGATACCCTGAATGAAGAGAACTCGAAATTCATACAAATGGGTGCTAAGATTTTTAAGATGAATGCCTTCCAAGCATTCAAATTTTTACTAAAAGAAATCGGTCCAGAAACTTTTAAGCATATCAATTTAAAAACACGAGTGGAAGCCGATGTGATGTTCATAGTCCGCACAGTCCTTAAACAAAGAAATTACCAGCCTTCTGGAAGGAATGACTTTATTGACTTACTGCTAGAATGTCAGAAGAAGGGGAAAATGGTCGGAGAGTCAATGCAAAAGTTTGATTCCGATGGTAAGCCGAAACAAATTGAAATAGAGTTGACCGATGATCTTATAGCGGCTCAAATATTTGTTTTCTTTGCGGCTGGTTTTGAGACATCATCATCCACCAGCAGCTACACGCTGCACTTGCTCGCGTATCATCCCGAGAAACAGAAGAAGGTACAGGACGAGATCGACCGAGTCCTCGCTAAACACGACAATAAACTCTGTTACGACGCAGTCAAGGAGATGTCGTATTTAGAATGGGCATTCAAAGAGAGTATGAGGATACTCCCATCAGTTGGATTTTTAATAAGAGAATGTGCTCGAAAATATAAATTCCCTGACATGGATTTAACGATCGATGAAGGAGTGAAAATTATGATTTCTGTACAAGCATTGCAAAACGATCCTAAATATTTCGAAAACCCAAAAGATTTTCTACCAGAACGATTTAATCCCAACAGTTCAGACAGCGGAAATACTAAGTTCGTTTATTTGCCTTTCGGAGACGGTCCGAGGGCATGTATTGGTAAGTCACGCACGATTCTACTTTTGGGATTTAATTTCCATTACAGGAAATTGTAGTGAGATAATGCCAGTAGGTACATGTGGATAGACTACATTGCACAAGAATCATACTTTTAATACAAAATCTTTCATTTCCAGGTGAGCGCTTGGGTCTGATGCAGTCGATAGCAGGTCTAGCATCAATTCTATCGAAATTCACGGTAGAACCCGCACCCACTACCATTCGGTTTCCTGAAATCGATACCAGTCCTGGTTTGGTGCAGACTATAAAAGCAGGACTCCCACTGATATTCCGTGAAAGGAAGAAGGAACAGTGATATGTTTGATACTAATATATGCCTCCATATAAACTCTGACACAGAATCTAAATAAAATTCTGGTCTCTACACATTTATAGGATGAGTGGCAATAAGGACACGGTCTGAATGATGGTAAGCGATAACGATAACCTACGTACTAACGTAATGTATGCACATCTTAAATATTATTATTATTATTTTTAACTATAATAGGTTCGCACTTGACCACCATCTCGCCTGATGTTAAGCGATGATGAGATCTACGATGGAGCGTGCTTACCTAGAAAAAACCGATTCACTCTCGATTTGAAGACACCAAGATTGTAACTATCAGGGAAAACCCATTCAGGCAACGCATTCCACAACCTAGACGTTCTTATCACAAACGTGGAGTCAAATCTCTTCGTTCGCGTTTTTGAAACATCAACCATGAAACGATGCCGCCCTTTTGTGCAACGAGAAGTCCGATAGAAGAAAGGGCAAGGTGGTATTATATCATGCAGATCAGTTGCACACTCTCCGAAGTGTATCCGATAAAAAAACGATAAGCTAGCGATTTTGCGGCGATGATCAAGACTTTGAAGTATTTTACGCACAAGAGTGTCATTGCCTATGAGTCTTTTGGCGCGTCTCTCAATCGATTCCAGAGTCCCCAGCTGATACTTAGCCGATCCATCCCAAAGGTGCGAACAGTACTCCATACAGGAGCGAATCTGTGCTTTGTATAACGTGAGCAACTGTTCAGAATTGAAGTATCTTCGCACATTTGAGAGGACACCTAGTTTTTAGAGATATATATGAGATGCTGACCTATATTAGAGATGCTGACGATGTTATTCAGCCCGGAGAAATGGTAAACAACATGCCTGCCACATAACAGCACAATGACACGCAGCTATTGGAACATGAATAGTCCAAATCATTACCTAGCACTGCACTGCGCTCGTCACCCAGAGATCTAAGATGTTGTATCTCTAAGACCTGTAATTTCTCTGGAAACTGGCCTTTCAAACCGGAACACAGTAATGTTTTTAAGTGAAATAAATAAAGTTAAACGACTGACTTATAATAATGGCCTTGTTTTTGGAGCCCTGTTTCTTGTAAGGCCAATGGAAGATCTTATGAAAGCTTGAGTTTATTAAATATCCATTGCATCCACAACAAAAAAAAGTAAATTATGTGCTACCAATAAAACAAAGGAGTAGGTACTTATTTTTTCCATTTATCCGGTAAATTTACGAAAGACTGTTTGTTTATTCGTTCCGGTGGCCTTCCATGGTCCACCCACTTTACTAATAATTTAAATCAACTTCATTTTCAATCCAATGTTAAGATTACCTACACAACGAGCAAACAATTAAAATATAGTATAGTGTAGGTAATTACGCAAATTTAACAATGTAAGGAGTCAGTCTTCCTGGATGTAATTCTCACATATATTTCAATAATTATTTTACTAAGTACTTAGCTTTATAAAATCTGATACAAATTTATATTAGGTACCTACGTAATTAACTGATGCCCCAGGATCTGTGGTCCATTCTTCACTAGATTATACTATCAAGCTATTTTCCGCGACTAGGTTAGGTACCTACTTCACTCGGTACTCGGTTGATGACACAAAAACTATCAAATCAGTGTCGGTCGGGATAGACGAAAGGCCCGATCAGATCAACCGACCGATTGTGTTTCGTGGTATAAATTATACATGGAGAGCACCCAGGCGTGGTACAAATGTTTATATTCAATATACAAATATTTGGTTGAGTTCGTAAATCGTCTATAACTTCGCCCGGTCCGATCGTTTATCGGACTTCGTAGTAGACCTGCTGAGCTATCAGTTGATTTCGTAATATAAATCCCACCAAAAACATTCTGTAAAAACTAGATTTTGTATATTTATCTCTAAAAGTAATTAAATCTAGAAATAATTGATTTCTTTATTATTACAGTTAATGTTGTGTGACTTGGCCGTTGAAGGGTACCTGGGTACAAAACCAGGTGCTCCATGAGATGAGACCCCAATAATAATTATTACAGTATTTAAGAATGATGACAAACAAGTCTTATAATAACGACATACAACGTCATGATTTGATGAATTTGAATAAAGAATGGGATAGAATAATGAGTTTGTAAGTGTAATTATACAACTCAAGTTTAGTACCTAGGTATAATTACAACTTTTGTTGGTATATAGGCAATCAACTTACAATTAACAGATAAATATTTTAAGCAGATTTTTTGCCGTGGAGGCCTTGTTTTGACGGGGACCAGAGGCTAAAGGGGTCCTTTCAAAGTTAGGGCACCATTGCGCATGCTCAGGGATCAATTTTAATATTATAATACAATAACTTGGTGACTCCCGCTCCGACGTGTTCCTGGATTGCAAGGTTGGCCATTGCCATTCAACGTGGGAACGCGCGAGCGTCTTGGGCATTGCGCCGGAAGCAGTTCGAGGTGGGTGATTCGGAGATTAGTTTTAATATTATTATTATATCTGTTTATAAGCAGAATTTTAAGTAAAGTCGTAAGTTAAGGAGTGTAAAAAGGCGATTAAAATAATTACTTAATAACTTGAATTTAGATTTATTATATGGTTATATTGTCATTTTTATTGATTTAACTTAATTTTAATTAATATCTTTCCTGATGTCATTTAATTAATCATGTGGTGTATACATAGTTAGGTGCATAGTTTAGGTCAAAACTGTAAATTGTTATATATTATTGAAGTTTATTGTTAACTGTGTACTGTTTTGTATAGGTACCTAAATAAATAAATAAATTACATTTAACATGAAAAATACTTCACGGCACGTATTAAATATAAATGACAGCTCCACGACTTGGTTAATAGTGCGGGAGAGTCCCGCTCTCGCTCACAGGAACAGCAGTGGCTGGTCATTTTGAAAGATGACCGTTTTCACTGCGCGTTGTCAATTTATCGTAATTTCTATCTAAGTAGTTTTGGTGCGTTATCCTTTGAAATTTTGTTTTGAGTAATATATACCTGTTCTGTAATCTGAGTGTATACGGTTCACAATATAACGCATAGAAAAGGTAACTATGACTTTAAATTATAATTTTAGGATATAATGCGATATGAATACTGATTTATACGTGTATAAAGTATAATTTACTTGGGTAAATATACTTTATACATGGATAGGTAATGAATAGCAGATAAGTATTCTCCTCGAACTCCATTACTTTCCTCCTAGGCACACGCGGCGCCACCCGGCGTCCCCGCCAGCGCGCACGCGCATACGGCGCAGGGCATCTCCCTACCACAGACTAAGTAGAGATAGCTACTCTCTCCCTACTCAACGCTCAATGCTCTGCTCTCTCAGCATCCAGAAATTTACATTTTTGTCATTCTCACATCGCACATGTTTGTCAAAAAAAACTATTTTCGTACAAAAAATTAAATAGCCTTCATAACCACAAATAAGCACTCGAAAGCAAAAAATAAATAAATATCATTATTATAAGCGCTACTCACTCATCTATGCTCATCTATTTGAAGTCGGTGCTAGCCAAGCCTAACAGGAAGCGGATATATACTACTTACCTATGCCTACTTACCACGTGCATACATAGTATCAATCTAGGTACAGATAGTTCAACTCAGTTGTCGCGCGGCCCAATGTGTGCCTGGGCTTGTAAATATACACCACTTACATTTGTGTGGCAGTGACGCGGCAGTCGGACGACAACTGCCACACGAATGAAAGTTGTATATTTACAAGCCCACGCACACATAGGTCCGCGCGCACAACTGAGTTGAACTATCTGTAAGTACTAGCTTTTTTACCTGACTGGCACCGACTTAAAATAGATTAGTGAATAGCGCTTATAATAATTATATTAATTTTTTTCGCTTTTGAGTGCTTATTTGTGGTTTTGAGCACTGTTTAATTTTTTATACAAAAATAGTTTATGTCAATTAAGGTTACTTATCCTTATTATCTTTAAAATAGTTTTAATAATGACTGTATTTCATTCTTTGTACATCGTAACGTACCTATAAAGAATGAAAGACAAGTGTACAGGTAAACAATAAAAAACTAAAATATTTTATATACATATTTAATACAATTGCATACAACAGTATACATTTTAAATAAACAAGTCTATTATAATACATTTATATACATTAATTTAGATTAATAGGTAGCTACCGGCACGGGAGCAACCGGCGAAGGGAATGTATGGAAAATTATTCTAAATGCTTTCAGTGATCGTTTCAAGCTTTTAAAATTCATACTTTTTGACTAGCTGCATTATCCAAACAGAGAGCTAAATCAATATAATAATGACTGAATGAAAAAATAAATAAACAAAGTACGGATTAGTTAAAACTTAACAACATATTGGAATTTACTTAATTTAATCTAAGGTCCTCGATATAAGGTCTATTTCAGTATGCATGTCATTGCCTTGCTTGAAATTTCATAATTATACTCTGAAGGTATATCACTTATCTTAATTAGTTTGAGGCTGGATAGTATTGTTTGAGGAATGTCAACTAATATTTAGATACTTTATTTATCTAGATTAGAGTGGACTGACATTGTTGCACAATTTCATTTTTAAATAAAAGTTTCTTAAACGTCTACATTAGTTTGTTGTAAAAAGGGTTGTCCCTCATAATGAGTACTATTTTTTTTTTAATTAAAAGTCTATGATCTCAAGCTTTTCGAATCTCAATATTGATGCCTTTGCTACCGTGCCAGGGTTAGGGTCATAGGTCATTAGAACGACTCAACACCTAAACTGTACGTGAAATCACTTTAAATGGGATGTTTTCGCATCATTCATAAACGGCCTTAAAACTTAAATAATCTCACAGAATTTATTCAATTGAAATTCGGATTGAAAAGTTTTTCATATTGATTTGATTTGTGTAAATTGCATTTCATGTTATTATTTATACACTTTGTGTTATAATAGTTCCGCAGTCCCCATCATGTACTTTTGACTTTTTCCATTATATTTTTACAATATTTGGATTTTCACAAAATATACGCAAATAGTGTAATCGGACAAAACTAAATTGCCTATTTTAGTAATTCATTTTAAAACGCATTGCATTTCCTACAATGTAAAGAGTGATATAATGTACTATGACCCCAAATAATTACTAAATGCGAAAGTGAAAAGTTTACATTGAAACAGTAACAAGATAACTACTAAATTATAGTGGGCTTATAACAGAATTGTTCTGTTGAATTAGCCTCTATCACAAACATTCCAATATCCTATGCATAATATCAGTCGATTTTCACGACTATTTACTCCATTTTAAACTATATATCGGATTTACAGTACCGTTCGGTGTAACGTGTATTTCACTCTTGACTAAACGACTGTTGATCGTGTAAGAGCAAGACAACGCTATGGTTATAACTAAGTCTGTCCCATTTTCACATGACAGATAACCGATGTAAAACCATCTATATAATCGGCTTGGCATGTTACTCCTTTAAGCTTTGATATCCTTTACATATTTTTAAATTAAATAGTGTTTTATATTTATAACTGTTAAGTGCCCAATCATCATTAACTGAAGCATCCTTCAAACATACATTAAAAAATTTAATGAATCTATGTAAACAATTTCATTGAAAATTAATTTAATTGATATCTACCCACTACATATGACTTTATTTCCTCTTTGAAACGGAAATAATGTTATTTGTAGATGCTTATTGAATCAAAATTGTGTCCGCCATTGACGTTTAATAATTTTAAAATACTAGGAATAATTAACGAGGAACGGATTTGTTTAATGACTTTGTTTCATAAACGGAACCAAACTAACCAATATTCGATTTTTTTTAAACAACCAACCAATAATGCCATGAATTTTGATAACATTCGACACAAATAATGGATGTGCTATCGTATTCGAAATAAATCCGATTCGGAAACCAAACTGCATCATTTCAATTCGAATTTGAGATTCGAAGTTTTCATGATGTATATATTCCGAATTGGATTTATATTCCAAAAGTACGCTTCATTTTTATCCGTCGTTGACGACCATTGTCGTTGTGCCCGTATATTAATTTCCAACGATAACATATAGGTACCTATTTTCATTTAGTTAACACACAATCCAATAAAAAAGCCACATTTATACCGTACACTAAACGTTTAACATTTGATAACATATCTTTATAAGTTCTTTTTTCCAATAGAACAAACACTCAAATTTCAGTTTTCACTTTATAACCTGTACAATCACAAGACATTATCCAAAATGTAATCATATTTATAATAGTTGCCTAAAAACCTGGATAAACAACTAAATACCATCAGTGACAATCTCTAAATGACGACGATATATTAAGAATTATTTGTAGTATTGTCTATGGTTCACGCTTCTGCTAACAAACATGTTCTTTCAGTAGTCTCGCCAAAGACGGATCAATATGAACTCAAAGCGCAATACACCGAGATAATGTAGGTACATTCAAATAACGACATAGAATTAGTGATTGTTTGTAGTATTGTCTATGGTTCACATTTCTGCTAACAAGCTCTCTCGGTAAAGGGTCGCCGGAGACGAATCGATATATACTCTTAAATATAATACATCGAAATAACATCCATTTAAATTACGACATAATATTAAGGGCCTACCCCGAGCCAATTAGCCTGAGTATTTCTTACCTCATTGCGAACCGCACGAAAAAGCAAGAGAGAAACAGTAGGATTTGTCACTACTTTAAAATTCAAATTGTCTATCCGTAAGTAAGTACAAAATCTAAATAATAGCGGCTTGTCGAGTTTTGAGAGATGCATGATAATTAAAATTATTACACATTTTTATGATTTCGTTGTGAGGAGATTAATTTAACATTACATTCAGTGACAAAAATAAACGGAAACTACCATTTTAAAGCTAAGATTTTGCAGAAGTGTAATGTATTTTTACCAGTTGATATTTGTTTTGAATAAGAGGTAGATAGCTCTGAAAAATATACAAAAAACTCGTTTTGTTCGGGGACGCACCTTAATGATTATTTGTAGTATTGCCTATGGTTCACGCTTCTGTTAACAAGCTCGTTCTCTCAGTGGTCTCGCCGGAGCCGGATCGGTATGAACTCTAAGCGCAATACATCGATATAATGTACACGGCAGGGTTATATACAGCGGAGCGTATCACAAGTGGCGAAGAGCGTCGGATTCAGTAAGGGCGCCCGTTCTGCGGTCTTTCGGGCAGTTTGGGCGGCACTGAAGCGTTCGGCCGGCTACACACACGAAAAGAAATAATTTAATAAAAAAAATCACATGAGATTAAAATACAATTTTACGGACATATTCGGAAAGTTGACCAATTCTAGCCCTGTATCTACAGGGTTACTGGTAAATCAGCCTGCAGCCGTTTAAGGGCATGTTTTGTAGGTTTAAACAAAACATATTCTGTTCTATTACTTTTGTTAAAACTGAACATGTTCCAAAAAAATAGTATTTGCTGTCCTCTCTAACACTGTTTAGTTTTTATTTACTTCGGCACATTATTTATCTAGTGTTAAAGAGAGCGCGCGCTCTTGTTACGAATTGTTCTAATTCGCTCTTGTTACAAACAAGAAGAGTTCAATGCTTTTAGACCGGGAAAATACACTTTTTCTTTATTTTGTATGGGAAAAAATATCTGAATTTTTAAAAACTGTAGAACAAGTACACGTATTTAATGACGATATTGAACAAGTCGACGTATTTAATGTCCTTGACATCCCATTAAAAGGATGCAGACTAGTTACCAATGACCCTGTATAATCGTAAATTCAATTGGCATTATACGTTCAAATAGCACAAGATAGTTCTTCCAATTATTTAAACAAACATGGCATGACACTTAAACAAAAATATCTCGATTGATTATATAGATTAATTCATACATGTTTACATAATTGGACGTAGACACAGATTACTATAACAGTTTATTCAATTACAAACTCTTCTACTTTCATACATTTTAAAATAATACAGAACTGATTGTTTAATCAACTGAATATTTTTACAGCAAGTAGTTACTCAGTTCAACTGAACAAACTTGTATAAAACGTGGAAAGAAATGTTGCTATTATAACTACAAAGCGTAAGCCGAGCATTTACATTATTTGCATAACATGCTTGCAATAACGTCAAACAAAATATAATTTACGCATAGCAAAACATGCTTATACTTATATCTAAATCTATTTTATGAACTACGTAATTCCACCTACATTTTAGCTAAGGAAGCTGTAATCGCAAACCGCATGCATCGATGCCTAACAAAGGCAAAGCATTAAAACGTATCAAACTATATTTTAATAAGAATATAATAATAAATTCGGAAATGGATCGTAAATACGTATATACTCCTATTGAGCTATACTATACCATACACAGAAATATTAAAAATATAATAATACATTTCTAGTTATTACAATTATAATATTCTTATCAAAATAATCCTACCATAAAAATTCCGCTTACCTATACTCCGGTTCGTAACATACTGTTAGTAGGATTTGAAGTCAATTTTAGAATGTTTGGAACAAATACTACTGAAATAAATCAAATGTTTAGTACACATATAGCGTTTAATTACTCTATTTATACAGCATAAGATTAACAATATTCAATAAACTATATCAAATCCAACAATCACTGTCTATACCTTCCACTGTACTAATGCTATTAACAAGAGAGAGCAAAACGTTAGATGAAGTGTCATGTTAAAATTTAGCTAATTTAGAACAGACCTTGCTACGGCGTCCAACTGCCTAACCTATTTAAACTGAGGAGTAGGAACTGTGCCTGATGCTTGACAGAGTAGTTCTTGTGACTTCAAATATCATATCAGTGGCCGGTTAAAGTTCTGGTAGTGTCAACTGTACTACTAGTTGATAGACAATGGCACTAAAGAACAATTAACCGCAGTTCGCAAGTCGCGTGCGTCCGTAGGCCGCTCTCTCATTCGCACTTTTTAGATACTCTTTAGAGGTGCGTTTTCAGAAATTGTGATAGATATAACCCCGTTTTTAAACTACGACCACAAGTGGCGGCCTTAATGCTGAGAGCAATCTCTTTCAAGGAACCAGCATTATCGTTAACAGTTATTGTTTTAATAAATAAAAATGTAAGAACATATAACTATATTCTAAAATTTTCCTCGCAATATTTCTTTTCCGAAAACTTGCATTACTGGTTGTATTTTAACATTTTCGTAGAATATAACAGGATAGAATTTCTACGAAACTTCATCATTTCCTACCAACAATTTAAATTTCGTAAAAAATGTATATTTAGATGTAATTATTTTTACATGTTTTCTAATTTTATTCTGGGCCAGCGTGTTGGATTATGGGTTTAATTCTCCGACACTTTCAAGCAGTTTTCGTAAATTTTAAATATTTTAATAGTTCCACAAAGCTAAAATGTGCTAGTGAGAAAGCAAACTAAAAACATACGCGACGCGTGCGCACTGCTACGAAGCTCAAGAATCAGCTATCACTTCCAAAAAACTAAGTCAAACGAAACGGCATTTAATGAACGAGCACTCCTTTTAAAGGGTCTCCTACAATGAACGACCGATACGGTCGCTTGACTGGATCGATGACTCCAAACATTAAAATACATTTGATTGTAATTTTACATTTAATAACGAATCCATATTGTATCACCACCAATAAAACATTTCTAATAATTGACCAAAGGTATTGCTAACAGCAACAATATAAGAGACGACTGCTTTGGTCTTAGCCATTATAAGTACATTATAACTTTACATTATAAACCTTCAATAATTTCGTGATTATTTCATAAGTTCGCATTACGTCAGTGTTCTACAACGAGATTATACCGATAATAGTCGTAAGTATATAGTAACAAATAAGCTTCGAGTATAGATCGAGTAAATGCATTTTATAATTATATTTAAACACGACTCTTCGTACTACAGGAGACAGAAGAAGTAAGAAGACGAATCGTTTGAAGTCGTGTACATGCGTACATGCAACATTATTAGTTGCTTTCGATATCGCTCCAAAAGACAGTTTCATTAGCGTTCATATATTTATTATAACTCGTTAAAGAGTACGCCTGATTATAAAAATCAAAGAAGAAACTCTCGAACGCGCTTACGGATGCGTGCTCATTATCCCGTCACGTCTATATCATAACGAATCCAGCCAGTAATGTTGCCTGTTCCGCATAATACGGCTTCAGTAAACACTAAGCTAGGGGAACAGCTAACACTGACGTGGGCACACAATGCACGGGTGCTCCTACGCTAGTCCTACGCGACGAGTGTCGGTGCCGTAACAAATGCTCCCTTGCCGGTAAACTAACATTTTATACAAAACAATACGTTGATATGCTCCTCTGGACCGAACGCTCGCATTTACTTAGCTACATAATCCAATATACACCTATATTAAGCCACTGAATGTAACATATCATACAAGTAGTCGAGTCGAAATCTTGGTACTCTTGATAGAACATTCAGAAAGGAAAGTACTGGGATAATTATGGATCGCAAATTTCTTTCGAAAATCACATTTCACAAATCAGGCATCGTTTCGCCGATCGTGGTTAGCGATAAGGCCGCCATCTGTCACACTGGCTTTAAGTGTAGGTTTATGAATTACTTCCTGTATCTAACTATATTAAGGGTTTTATTTTAGTATTAGTTCCTATTTCATTTAACCTTCGATTCAATTTCGATTTTCGAATAGATCGAGTTTCGATTTGTTTTCGATTCGATTGCAAGGATATGAACCGGATCGTGATCCAAAAGTTTCCATCTTTATTTTTTATTTACATAATGTCTGAATGATTAAATATAGTATTATTTAAATTAAATTAATCCCATCAAGAGCAGCAAGAATTTGACATGACAAATAGAAATAAATTTACACGTTATTAATAAAATATTGGTAATTTTCAGCACTGGACCTAATATACACATGTAAACATATAATGCTAAATATGTAAACACTAAACTAGTTTTAACAATTTCATTCGTAGATAATACTGAACTTAGCATTCATTGATAATTTTGGACACTATACAAATCGTTCTCTTTTTAATGTTGCGTAGATATTGTACATATTTTTTTATGTATCTACCATCCGTAACTAAAGTAAAAGAGATAGGATTTGTTGCCCAATAAGAAAGTGGAATGTTGAAACCATTTTCGAAAAAGGTAAAATTAATTAAAACAAAAACGTTATTTAAATATTAGTGTGTGATCTTCATCGTGGTTTGAGCAAAATTACGGCAGGGATGAGTTTGAAAATAAATACAAAACTCACATATTTTTATAAGGTATCACTGGGATAAGTATACATACTATTTTTCTATTGCCTAGTTTAATTAAACCATTATGGCGTTTTATCCTGCGAATATGATAGATAGGACGACGCCATGTTTGTATACAAAATTAGATATCATAAGAACTATGGAATATGCTGCACATCTTTGCACCATTACTGATGAACAGCATTATTTATATAAAAATAATTAAAACTCACATTCAGTACCTACATTAGAAAAAAACTCGAGCTGTTAATTTCTAACAAAAAGAAAGTGCCTTATTCCTAAACATCTAACAGGATCGTTTTACATTTTAAATTTGAAGAATGATGCCTCTTTTACACAAGACATTTCCCGTCAGACAAAAGTTGACAAAGATTATTTAAACAAAACGATCGTTAAACATTCATGAATAAGGGAGGTTCCGCCTAGATATTAGTATATTATATGAGTTCTCGCTATCATTCATCGCACAGTATTTGTACCAGTTTATGCAAAAAGAACGGTGTCATACGTTTTATTGAGAAGAGATGAAATTTAGCCATTTTGTTGTCTAGCCATGGCTTAAAGTCTAGGAACCCATTATCCAAACATTCGCCGACAATTGATATGTAAGTAGACATTCGTTTGATCTTTAAATTGAAATAGCTTAATGGTGTATTTCATTTATGACTACAGCTCCGATTTTGTCTGCCAAATTGCCTTGTCATAATGTATCTAAACAAGCGCTCTATATTGAAGAAAGTACATTATAAATGACAGAGAATTCTTAATAATAAATCTCTACTTTAAACATTCCTTTTATTCTTTTTGCACAAACTCGTTGAGTCGAACAAACAAAAAGCGAACACGGATTCTTCACAAACTTCATTTAACAGACAATATTCAGAGACGTTTTATAACGTCCAATAACATTTAGTAAACACACAATTAGCTGTGCGGATCCATGCTTCTCATAGTTTTGTAAAAAAAATATCAATATTATTCGAATTTCACCACATTGCGACACAGATTAAGACAATGCAGTACAATGATAACGAAACAATTCATCATAGATAAACAAGATAAGAATATTTCAGCTACAACACACTCATCGTTTCCGCGGTATTTTAGGTACCTACATTCAAAACTCGTTCAAATTGTTTTATAAGAAACAGAATCCAAATTATCATCTACATAAAAAGTCGGCATATAAATAAATAGGAAAATGGTAACTACCCAATAGTAAGAAGTATCTAAGTCCAAGATTCGTAGCTAACCTTGGAGGCGATAAAATTATAAATGTTTAATGATGCATCTGGATCTGAAAAGCTCGCATTCTCGATACAAATATCGTTGACTTCAACACATTAGAACTGTCAAACTACACCTGCCTTTCTACCGCCCAACTTAATCGGCTTTGGCTCTGCTATTGCCGTCTCAATCATCGAAAACAAAGGAGAGAGCAATATCTAAGTTATGATCGTATTAGTTAGGCGGTAGACCCCCTGGTCCATTTGATATAATTAACTAGAATATGGGTACGTGACCATGTAGGTAGTTCCATGCAGCATTATGATACGGATACTTTACGTGGAGCGTACGTACGCTGTATCGTAAAAGTTCGATTGCATATCATTGCGCGACCCCGCAGCAGCCGCTGACTCCTCACGGCAGTGTTATACGGGAATATACTGTAGTATCACAGTCTATTATATCATACAGTCGTTCAACGAAGCCATCTAGACGCGACAATCGTGCGGGGCGTGCGGGGTGATACGCGGGAAGCGCACTCCCGCCATTGCCAACATTACGATGTTAGTATTTCGTGAGCGCGGTTCAGTTTTCGGATTTATCTACCCGTGTCTAAACATTATCGGCGATTCTTCCAAGATCAAAGGCGATGAACTACTGGTAGTATTTCTTTATACTGTGGTATTATGCCGCCGACTATGGCTGATACTTAAGACGGCCAACAATTCCACTGTGCAGTATGGTGTCTGCCCTGTGGAATAACGGGTTCAGTAATTCAAAATCTGTGACAACAGTTTTTACAGCGAAATATTTTACGTATCAGTTGTATGCAACTGATACGTGAAATATAATATGTTCAGGCGTTTCGCGATTCGATTGAATGCACATTCACTCAAGAAAACTATTTTATGACCTTCGATTGAATGTTAGGGGTAGCCACCCTTGCTGCTCTATATTTTTTTTACACGAGATTTAGAGAGAGAAAGAAGTATGGTGAAACGTGAACTACTAATTTTGATTTTGAGATCTAGAAGCATCACAAACAATATTTAAATGTTCTTAAATGTCGACTTTTTAGATAATTATTAAGTGTGCGTTGCGTACGAACATTAGTGTTATTTGGGGCGGATCAACATTTGGGGCTACATTCGTCATACAAACGTCAGATAGAACTTAATATTTAACCAGAACTGTAAAACCACGTTACGCTTACATTCGTATAATTGCTTATTAAGATAATTTTAATGTTATTTTAATTCGAATAAGAACTGATACAATGACCATCTCTATCATTGTAATCTGTATGACAAGGACGACAAAACTCGGTAAATTGTGAGCTTTCTTTAAACTTTTTGGCCGTGTACACTAATAAAACTGATCACGTCAGAAACTTTATTGCCATTCACTTTTCTTGATGCCTTACAAGCAATCACACTCACACACTCATCAATTACACTCTGTCTAGTTATATCATCTGGCACTCTTAAAACTGCTATCTGACATTGCGGACGAACACGATCCGCGCCCACTAAGAGCCGTAATCTAGTATATCGCTGTCCCACTCGCACATTCTTACGATCTAAAAGATGCGTTCGGTACGCACACTATGAAACTTGTGTGCGAATAAAACAAATAGAATATACAAGATTACGTCTCTAAATTTATAAAATTACCACACAGTATGGGCCGAAGCGACATCTTCAATCAACAGTTAATACATTAAGTACATTCGGATCACGTACATATTTAAAATTTCATTAATTATGAATGGGTGGGTAGAAGAGGTATTCGATAATTCAATCCACGAGAACGCTATCAATGGTAATTAATTAGGAACAGAGCGGAATGCGGTAACACATTTTACCGAAATGTCTTATTGTACTCGTTAGACATAGGTTATTTTGTCAGGATTTTTAACTAAGAAAAAGTAATCGACTAAACGTTCGTGATATTTGCGGTTTGGTTTCGGTTTCGGAGAAGCCATCGCCGGCTAATTTCAAAATGAAAATTTAACAACCAGAAGATCTACCGCCTAACTAAAACTGTCTTAACTCTAATCATGATCTCTTATTCTTTTCGCTTGAAATTATAGAGACAGCAATAGCAAAGCCAAAGCCGACTTAGTTAGGTGGTAGAAAATCAAGAGAATCACATATCCTTGAAACCAGTCGATTGGCGACACTCAACAGTAGTAAAAAATTAGTTAGTGCCTACGCCATTACTATCACTATAAAACGAGTGAAGTCTACTAGGTATATTGCGTATTCGTGGATCGGAAAATCGACGTATCGAATAATTTTGAGCCCTATCCCAGTTGCTATAAAATTGAAAATCGCCGCTCCGCCCGCAACAAGACACATAACGATTGACACAGTGTTTACTTGAATCGCGCGAACGCGGAGCTGAGTTCGTTCATGGCCGCGTTGGTGACGGCCTGGCCGACGGCCTGGTTGACCTGCTGTCTCATGTGCGGCGGCAGCTGGTTCATGGCGTTGACTGCCGTCTGCGCGTTCGAGCCCCCGCCAGGCCTCCTAGTGTTTGTGCGGATTTCAGGAGATAAGTTGATGGAACACAGCGATATTTGACGATGATTCGGTTAAAAATTTGTTAACAAAGAGAAGAAGAAGTGGTGGAATTGGAATGATGACTCAGACAAAAATATTCAATTCTAATTAGTTCGTCAGGCAGATTTAAAAAAAAAAGGAACACGTATTTTTTTATTCATGTAATTCATAGATCATCAAACTTTAGGAGTAGGGAGGGGATTGTGACGCCACATCTTCGTATAATCGTACAATGAAGTGACGTCACTCGAAACTTTTAAGCACTGTATCTTCGTCATTTTTAGTTTGTGAAACAAAAGAAAAAATACGTGTACAATATTTTTTTATAATAATAATATTTTTTTAATGACAGCCCGGAGAGACGGGATGACGCTGGAAAGACAGATGGCTGGTGGAAAAGACATCTGACGGATGGAAAGACATCTGACTGTTGGAAAGACAGCCGAGGGTGAAGGCCTAGCAAGCCAAGCCGGGAATTTAATCGCTAAAAGTCCAAATAAGAATAATACCCCTGGGACAGTCCGAGAGGCGGGGCGGAAGATCTGTCCACCGTGTGATAGTAATGACGACCCTGGCGCGAATACGGACTTGAGATGCCCTGTGTGCGGGAAAATTTACAAGAGACGAGCCTGGTACCAAAAGCATTTAAAGACACATGATGGTGTTGAAGCACGACAGCCGTCGGTCAGTACTTCGACAAACACTATGGATAGAGTTGACCCTCATATATCCCAAGGTGAACCATCGAGTGAAAACTACCAGGAGTCCATTGTCATCAGGACACGTCTTGGCATTCCCAGTTTAAAAACTCTACCTGGAAAGTTCATGACGAAAACTTGGCGATCTTATTAGAACATCCTGGGCCAAAACAAGACCTAAACAGCCAAGTAGAAACTTTCCAGGACACCATATATACATACTTCTCGGAACATTACCCACCATCAACTTGTTATGCTCAAAATAGCAAGGAAAATATGTTCAAAATGAAATTGCGGAGGAAGAAAGAGTTAATAAAACGTCTTCGTGTAGCTAAAACCATGGGCGATAACCATCTAAGTCACCAACTGTCCAGGGCTCTAAGATCAATCCTTAAATTAATACAAGGAATATCGCTTCAAATTAGTAAAAATCGTGATAATTTTAACAGAGCTAAACACGAAGTAGACTTTGATAAAAACCCTTTTCAATACTCCAAAAATATTTTCAGGGAGCAAAATGGAAAGCTTATCTTGACTAACGCGCAAATTTACGATCACTTTAAAAGCACATACGAAGTGCCTAAACGCGGGAGCTCGTACGTAGAACCAAACATCCAAAGACCTAATGATCCTCTGACAGGCTTTCAAGGCACCCACCTAGTGAAGAGGAAGTAAACTATCAAATTAAAAGAAAACTACTAAATCAGCTCCTGGCCCAGATGGCATTCCTTACATAGTGTATAAAAAAGTGTCCATCAGTTCGTAAACATATCTTGAATATATTCATTAAGATCTGGTCAAGAAAGCAAGTCCCAGTAGCATTTGGAAGAGCAATTTTGTCCTCATCCCTAAAAAGCAGGAAGTAACTCATCCCAAAGACACCAGACCGATAGCCCTAACCAATACAATTTCTAAAATCTTTTCAGTATTTTGCAAACAAAATGACCACATTTATGACTAGCAATAGGTATTTCAGGCCCAATCACCAGAAAGGGTTCTTGCCTGGTATTTCTGGATGCCTGGAACACAATACATTACTAGCAGAAAGTTTGAAAGATGCCAGAACACATGAGAGGCAAATTACAGTCTGCTGGATAGACCTAGAGAACGCGTTTGGTTCTGTCCAGCATGAACTTATGATATTTGCCCTAAAATGGTATAACTTTCCTGCTGAAATTATTGACATAATTAATTCTTATTATTGCCACTTAAAATTCGTCATAGCAGTAAACAAGGAATACACAAAACCACTTGAATACAATGTAGGACTATTCCAAGGGTGCTGCTTATCACCAATAGCATTTAATATAGTTATAAATATTTTAGTAGACAAATTAATATCCCGTGAAAAGAAATGGGGCTACCGGTTTAAAATCAACAATAAGTACACTGAGTCAATCTTGGCCTTTGCGGACGACCTTGCAATACTTACACGTAATCCTAAACAGTGTCAAGAATTGTTGAACGAAGTCGATGAGTTCTGTACATGGACGGAGGAATGAGGACAAAACCATCTAAATGTCATTGTCTTTGTCTGGGTAGAAGAAATACCAAATATACGTCTTACGATCCGGGACTCTCCATAAGTGGCCAAGGAGTTGCCACAATTGCAGAGGCAGTGCCTTTCAAATTTCTTGGTAGAAAGATAGATCACAAAGGACGTACACCATCATTAGAGGTGGTTGTTGAAAATTTCATGAACAACCTCAATAAGGTAGACCAGCAGCCTATCAGCAATATCAAAAAGCATGGATATATGACAACTACCTCACATCACGTCTCACTTGGCCTTTCCTAGTATATGACATCGGTAAAACTCTCCTGGCAAAGCTAGATGCCAATGTCATAAAGATATTGAAGTCATGGTTCGGATTGGCACATCCGGCTGATCCCTCTACTCTTTTAGGGATCACAATAGTTTTGGGCTGAAACTAAAGAAACCGTCTGAACTTTACAAACACCTAAGAGTTACAAAAACGCATGTTTTGGGAAAGTCGCAAGACAATTAATTACATCTCTCCCAAAAGACAAAACTGCTTCAGACCTGGAATCTAGACTTCAATTCCATAAACAATTTATGGCAGGTGCACAAGTAAATACTGCTGGGTTGGGTGCGAGAAAAAAAAGGAAGACCGAGACATGGTAAAAACCTTTCTACAACAAGACGAAAATGACAGTTACAAAGTGCACGCTATGAATTTAGAAATGCAAAGTGAGTGGTTAACCATAGGTGAGTTCTGTATCCCATTAGCTCTAAAATGGCGCACCTTGATCTATGACTGGTCCCCTGCCTTATTAAAATTTTATCTAAATGCATTCCAAATGACCCTCCTGACCAGAGTAACTTGGTAAGGTGGGGAAAAGCTCTGAAAAATGTTGCTATACTTGTGGAGGCGATATGTACAGCAAGGCACATATTGGTGGGATGCAAGGTGCTCCTTAATGGGGTCATTACTCACGGCGTCATGACAGAGTACTTGAAATCATACGTGAAGCCATGAGCCTTTCGGTAGCTAGAGCCCAAAAGGATTGACGACAAACAACAGACAAATTAACTTTGTAAAAGAAGGCTCAACTTCAAACTCTAGGAACAAGCCTTACTCAATCCTGGGTACAGCACCTGATTGGACTATTTTAATGGACACGTATGAAAAGCACTACAAAATCCCAGAGGATGTGGGTGTTTCGTCATCCAGACCGGACATTTTCCTTTTTCTAGAGCTACGAAACGCATAGTCCTTGTAGAACTTACCGTACCGTGGGAAACTAATATACCTAAAGACCACGCGATGAAACAAAATAAGTATTACGACCTCCTAAACGAATTAACAAAAACGGCTATGTAGTTAGTTTATACGCTGTAGAAGTGGGGCGAGAGGTATACCAGCAAAATCTCTCTATAACCTACTGAAAGACCTTGGCTTATCCAGAAGTGCTGTAAGTTCTATACTAGAACGTGTATCTAAAGCTGCACTAGTAGGCTCATATCAGATTTGGCTGGGCAGGGAGAGAAAAACGAGTGGTGAAGGTGAGTGTTGATGTACGTCAGAAAGGGGCCCCTTAAACCTACGCCCGAGTCACAAGTCTCGGGAACTACTCGAGTTTTCTCTCTCTGCCACACGATGGACCCGGCACCCGCACGGTGAATCCATGGAATGCTAAGAAGATCGTCTCTGACGGACTAATCAGTTTTTTTTGTGTAGTCATCATGCCTATTAGCCTAACAAAATGAAGGAGTCAACTGATTGATTCGTCTGATTCTTGTCGGGACAACACTACTTTAAGATTCGAATAAAATAGAATATCTGAATCAGTCAACTGATTGAGGACACGAGACTATATTTTTCACTGTTTTAGTTGGTCGCACCTTTAGTCGATAAGGATGATGAGACTGGGGTTTATTCCCCAATAAATGAAGGCAACGTTAATACTTCTTTTATTTTATTTGGTGACTATGTATTTAATATAAAACGCGATCAGCTAGTGCCCTGTAAACTATAAAGTGAATAGAGCCTTCCTTACACGGATTAAGTATCTTATTGTTGTAATTCTACATGACTGGACTCCATACATCAAAATCAAAAATTTTAATTACTTAGTACAATGTGAGTGTTACGTTTAGTGAAGCTAACTCGTGTAGTGAATCAGTAACACGTGTTTCACGAGGTGTAACTCGTTGTAAGTGTAGTATAACCAAACCGCGATACATATTTATGTCGCCAACAACTCTAAAACATGAATTACGAACTCAAGAATCTCAACACACTTCTCACAGCTTCTCTGTAAGACATTTCGTGGTAATGTAACTGCCATAACATGGTGCTAATTGCAACGTAAGATGGAACATTCTTACAGGGCAACTGTGAACGAATAAGCTTTGCCAAAATACTATAAATACTTAAGTGGATTTATACAGAGACGCCACGAATTAAATTTTAATAACAATTCTGGAAATTGTGTAAATATATTTTATCTAAACCTTATGACGATTAACAGCGTCTGTTCACAGCCCACTATCGTTCTTACTCATTCCTACGTATTTAATTACGTTGTAGGCGATGATTAAAATTGCGACAATTTGTTCATTTAGAGTACTGGAATAATTCCGGCAAACATTTTATGAAGCTTTAATTTTAAAATTTCAACAGTTATTTTCTTTACTTTAGTATGTTCTTTTTCAAATTTTTCTAGAGTATCTACAAACAGCGGGTAATCATAATTTACCACAGCGGTTAAAGATTGAAATAGTAAACTGTGAACGTTCAAAAATGGCAAAAGGTGGACACTGTAATTGCATAATTTTTTGAGAAGTTCAATCTTATGTTTAGTTACAATTAAAGTTCCAGAATTGGTATTAAAATGTATTAAATTATATACTTCACCGCTAGTAGAAGCTTATAGATATATTAAGATGTATATTGAGTTAGATCATACCATTTCCCGCTGTAGCAAGTATCTCTTTATATTTATGTAGCTGTCTGCTTCACACACCCTTCCCCTTTCGCTAAGCGCACGACGTAGGTAGCCTGGTGGCATCGACCATCGGGACGAGATAAAAAGTAAGCTTCTACTAAGGTAAGTACATAACAACCGCTTTATTTCAGGTAAAACGGTACTATTTTATCGAAGTAGTGACGCCCGAAAAAATAATAATACATTTCATAGCCTTCAAGAACACACAGAAGATCACACACGTTTGTAAATTGCAAAATCTTAGCATGCAGTGCGCTGAACTTGTTAATATTTGAGCGTGAAAACCCGTAGTATCGCATTGTGATATTAATTTCTCTTTACGAAAAGCTGACACTATTTATATAAATGTTTGTTTATGTCTAGTATATAACGATTGTTTTTTTAAACAGTATATCGTTCTGTGGGCAGCCATATATTTCGATGAAAGCACAACCATTTCATCGTGATTTTAGCACAAAAATATTATTTATAAGCAAAAATATACAATTCTTTAATCTGATTACTTAACGAGTAGCGTAGCAAAATATTGATTGTACATTAATACCATGACAAGAAAATCATCTTGATATACGTATTATGTTCTAAAAATGGCCGCCCTCAGATTATATATATAGAAGCGGAACATTTAATTCATCTGTATTCTAAATAGAGTAAGTATTTTCACTATAAATTTAGTAAACTTTATGGAAGCAACATTCTTTCAGACGTATCATAAGTATTGGATCATTTATATTACTAATATTGTATATAACATTATGTATAGTTATTTATAACTTTTACGGTAGTTTGTTAACTTACAACATTTTTAATATTTTAAGACAGATGTCAATAATACATTTGCGTGACATTCGTTCAAATTTTCGTTCTGTCATAGTTACATGCGCATATTCATTTACAGTAACCAAACATGGCCACAAAAAAAGGAAAGTATTAAAACCGTACATAACATTATTAAATGGATTCTTTGCCACGTTTTACATGGAAACTACTAAATTGAAGTTATACCACAATAAACTATTTCGCTAATTCTTATACTTTAGGGGCAGTTTAGAGGATATTTTGTGTTATTAGCGTTCCGAGCGAGTCAACTGAGATAAGTTAACAAGCTCACGTCGTTAGTACCTTTTGTTCGTTTTTATATAAGTTAGTTAGCACGCCAGTCGCCTTAGCGCCGCCTGTGGAAACAAGCACACGCTTAGCTGCCGTATTCTTAACCCAATTTATAACACTATGCTGTTCAAAAATAAGTTTAATGTCTTAGCTGTCAAAATCTAAAATAAAAATACGAGAATTTTAATTTAAAAAATATAGCTGTGCAATAAACAATATGATAAAAAGCAGACAGATAAATTTAAAAAAAACGCAAAAATATTGTTTTTGTTTGGAATGCATATTTAGGACTTTGTTTGGACTGTTGATTTTTGGACTAACAATCCATTCATAGACAATTCTATGGGAACTTTCGAACGATATTTTTTTTATAAATAAAATGAACCATAGCTCAATCCACGGTGAATTTCTACGACAAACAACTTGTCATATTATTCTCTCTCTTTTAGAATACATTTATGAATTGACTGTGTTAGTAAATTACATAATGTAGTATGATGATTTTGACAGCTATGACCAGGTTTTTTGTAGTAAGTAGTCATTTTTATAATCTATGAATGAAAGAGTTCGTTTCGTTCGTTCTTCTCATTCCTTCAAAGAGGTATATAAGAAATTGTTTACAACCCGTTGTTTCAGGGAAAGGTAAATACGTAGTAATTAAGCTATTTTAATTTTTTACTCTTTGTCTCTGCTGGTATTTTTTTTAACTTGCAAATGACTAAATCGGAAAGTGTGTACGTTGCATGCTATTGGGTTTAAAATACGGTAACACTTTACTACTGTTTTATTAGTCACTAGAAACTAGAAGTGATACATGAATGATATATTAATTTAGTAGCACTCCCACCATATTAAGTTTATTACTCTGTGGAATAAGCCCAAACAACGCAAATTAGATAAAATAAATAAAGCGGTTCGTTACTGACACCATAAAGACAATAATTATCATATAATTACAATACATGAGTGTGTAAATATAATAAATAAATAAAGATTTATACATTTCAAATATATAGCGTTAAAATTGTATGACTACTTAACGCATTATGGCCGTTACATCACCCACTGAAATGCCTCTATGGCAAAGCAAAGCTCAAACACCGTAAATATACGATACGACTATGTTCATTTCCTATGAAAATTCAGTGGAATTAATAAACATTTTGCACGTAGCACCAAAAATACAAGCGATTACATACTGTATCTGCGAGAATATAACCCCGATTTTGCCTCTACAAATCTCATTCGAGTGTTATTTCAATGTTTAACGCCACAAATGTTTTCCCAGTTATGTTGAAACTTTTGTTTCTTAGGTATATATAAAAATATCTAAGGTAAACAACTCAATGAAATGAACTATTAGATGGAAGCAATACACCGTTAACGTATTATTATTTTGGAGGAGTCATTATCTATATTTTATCATAATATCGCACTATAAAGGTATAATGATTATAAGTTTTCGATAAGATCTCTCTTCCGGTGAGATGCCTTTCTATTCTATTTTAATGGCAGTCACTTTCAGATCGTCTCTACTAATGCTGAGACATTTATCCCACTCGTATTGCAAATGCCAGTTTGGATGTTTGTTGCTCAATCACGTCCGAACGGCTGGACGTATTGGGTTGAAATTTGGAACACAAATTATTATAAGTAGGTATTGGTGTGGAAGAGCATATAGACTACTTTTAATCGCGGGAAAATAACGGGTACGAGAACTATGCAGGTAAAACCGGAGGCGTAGTTTGTAATAATACATATACATAATAACTACAGGAGTTTGGTCAATAACTAGTAGATAAAATAATGACTCATCAAATCCAAGTGTCTATGGTCCTTGACTCTTTAGTGGACAAGAAACCGTAAAATAAACATAATTAATTATTTGCATTGCATGTGGTTCATAAATTATCTCGTGCCATTACGATAATTTCCAGTTTTAGACCGGCGAACGAATGAATGGTCACACTAGCCGGTCAAAACTGGTCACGGTACACGGTCGAACGTAACGGCATATTGCTCCCTCTATTATGCAAGGCTACCTGTCCTAAGCCGAAAGAAATGTGCTGTGCTCGTTACTGCACAACTTTTGCTACGAGACGCGATTTTACTGTTGGTAAAATCGCAAAAAACAATGTGCTGTTTCATAACACAAAATTATATACTGTCTCTAAAAAATGTACGGAAATGTTGATTTTCACCTCTAATTTGACGTTTCAGTATCCACGCTATTGCATGGATCAGTTGGACCTGCTCAGTTGATAATGATAATTGGAAAGGTACGTTTGTAAAGAGGTTTCCCGAGTACAGTTGAGTACATACACTAGGAAACAAATTTGTAGTCTTTGTGTGTTGGAATGCGGTTTTATGAAAAAACAAAATAACATTTGGGCTCTACAAAAAGTCTGAAAATGTTGATAATAAATTGGTGGTGTTCGTGTGTTCAAATGTGGTTTTATGGAAAAAAATTGGTTGCCTGTAAAGTCGGTATACGGGCGAAAGTTTTACGTGACAATGACTTTGAGTGGTAAAATAATTTTACGGAAGGGACGCGTGCCTTTCACTTTTTATGTCTGTCTCTCTCGCTCTTAGGCGGGCTAACCATGCCCGAGTGGAAGGGACGCGTGCCTCTCACTCGCTCTCGTTGTGATCGCATAACGTGAGCGGAGCGTAACGCAGTTTCTTGAAGTGTCACCTGGCAAACCAATTTATAAGACGTTGTCACGTCAAAATAAATTTGAACTCTACAAAAACTTTGGAAATGTTCACTGAACTTAATGTGACGTTTCAGTGTCCATGTCATAGTAAAATTTGTTCGTAATTATCAGCACAACAACATTTTCAGCTTAGTAAAGGTGGTCAATGCAATCCTGTACAGTTCACAATTACTTGACTTTACATTTGTCGAGAGGTTTCTCTGAGTACATACAAACACTTGGTAATCAATTTGTAGTGTTTGTGTGTTCGAACGCGATTTTATGGAAAAAAATAATGTTGACTCTACAAAAAGTATAGAAACGTTGATTGACTTTAATGTAACTTTGCAATGTTAATTTCACAGTAATAGTTGCTTATAATTTATCAGTACAACAATACTCTTTCGGTTTAGTAAAAGTGTTCAATGCAATCCTCTACAGTTCATAATTACTTAACTTTACACTTGTCAAGAGGTTTCTCGAGTACAGTTGAGTACATACACTTGGAAATAGATTTGTAGTGTTTGTGTTCGAATGCGGTTTTATGGAAAAATTTAATTTGGACTCTATAAAAGTATGGAAACTGATTGATTTTAATGTGATGTTTCAGTGTCCATGTCATAGTAAAAGTTGTTCACAATTATCAGCAGAACAACACTTTCAGCTTAGTAAAGGTGTTCAGTGCAATCCTCTACAGTTTATAACTACCTGACTTTACATTTATCGAGAGGTTTCTCAAGTACGCCGGTTGAGTGTGTACACTCGGAGAGATAAGTGTTTGTGTGTCGTGTGTTGTACTTACGTGGGAATGAGCGGCGCGGGCAGGCCAGCGCCGGGGGCGGGGCGGCCGGCGGGCGGTGGGGGCGCGGCGCCGCCCGGCCGCGACGGCAGCGGCGGCGCGGGGCGCCCCGACGCGGGCGGCGCGGGGAACCGCTGCCCTGAAGCTACAAACACATACACCACGTGGTATGAATAGCTAGTCATAGTCATAGTATTTTATTTATAACAATATGAGTTCCATGTAAATTTTTCCAAATAATGATAAAGTATTCCATGTCATTTTTTCCAAATAATAATAAATTAATAAAAATATACTCTTCTATACAAAGAATTGGGTAAATTAAATAAAAAAATGTCAATCAAATTACATCATAATTAAACATCAAAATACATGATATAATTTCACTGAATAAATAATAAAGATCAGCTAGTGACTAGTTTATTTAATAAAACTTTTCAATGTCATCGAACCTAGCCGATATAATGCCTGTTCGGTAAGCCAGTGCCAGTGCTTTAACTTGCGCTTATTGTTACATGTAAGGTTGCTATCCGTCCGAGTTTTCCCGGATTTGTCCTAGTTTAGAGTCTGGGGCAGACTTCGCATTATCATAGTTTGGGTTTAATACTCGTATATCTGGTTCAAAAATCTTATTCTATTGTTTCAATGTAAGACGTGGTAAGAAAGTAATGTGTAAAAAAATCTGTTGACATGTCCGGGTTTTGGGCTCCAAACTCAGGAAAATCCGGGGTTTTCACGAGTCTTGTCCTGGTTCCCAAACTTTAAGAGATCGCAACCCTAGTTACATGAGACACCGGTGTGTAATATAGTGTCCGAACTGACAAGTACCAACAAACTGAACTTTGTCGTCGGAAAAAATAGTTTTTTTTTCTAGGCTGGATTTAAGATCCAAGTAATATCGAGATCCCGTGTCGACTGAAGTGTGGTTTTAGATCTTAAGTTATCTAATATAACCCAGATTATGTGTTGCCTGAAGGGTAGGTTTAGATTTGAAATTACTGTACTTAAGATACACCAGATTCTATTTAAACCATAGGGTTAACATTTAAAAGTTACATAAAATGCCCAAGATCCAAGATCATGTATCGCCTGATGGGTAGTTTTAGATTTGAAGCTAACTAAAATACCCAAAATCCTACGTCAGCTGGAGGGTAGTTTAAGATTTGAAGTTATTAAAGACACCCAAGATCCTGTGACGCCTGAAGGTTAATTTTCTATGTCAGCTGGAGGGTAGTATAAAATTAAAAGTTACCTAAAAATATCGAAGATTCTGTTTCGTCTGAAAAGTAGTTTTAGTGTTGTTACCTTGCTGCGCAGGCGCCTGCCGGCGCGGCGGGCCGCCGGGCGAGGGCGGGCTGAGGCGCGGGTTGGAGTCCAGCCGTGACTCGAGCCAGTCGTTCTTCACGGGCGGCGGGACGGGCGTGCTCACTGTGGCCATCGACACGTCGCCGATGATGTGCAACGCCTCCTTGCACGCGTGGTACATGCGGAGCATCTCCTCGCGCTTCAGCGCTTCCTCGGGAGATTCCTCCATCATTTGAGACTGGAAACAGAGATAAATGATCACAGATCTGGAATAATATATTTATATGATTCTCTGTTTATACAAATTAGGCATTCCACAGACTTCGGGGTCCATGACTTTTGTCATTTAGTTTCTTTTTTTAACAAACATATTTCTTGTATCGGTAGAAGAATAGGAAAATAGGGGGACTAGGAAACATTTTTTAAATTATACTTGTTTTCACAGGTTAGGGGAATATGATGACAGTATATTTTCACGATGCACGCGCACACCGTCACGAAAAACCGACACTCTGGAGTTAGATAGTCAACGTTTTAGTAAATATTTTATCTAACTTCAGGTTAATAACAACCTTACATTGAAGATATGATCTATTCTATGTACATTTGAAGTTAAACTTAGAACAAAGTATAACGAGAAGTTTGAAATTCTTGCGTGCGTACACATACTCGTAAGTATCTTTTTCTTACATTTTTGATTTACCGCAATTGGTTTACATAAATATGTCCCGTTCACAGTTTTCGTTTGTAGGTACTATTTAAAAGAGTATCTTTTTAAAGTCATTATTTGTTTAACAGCTGTTGAAGAAATCGCGGAAACAAAACACAATCAACCACGCCCACAAAAAAAAAACATACCTGATCACCGGAAGCGTAGAGATGCGCGAGCAATTCCCCGTTGATAAAATCTTTGGCGTTATTGATGATCATCATCATGATCGTCTTGGGCACGAGGTCTCGCGTCGTCTTCGTCACTATGCGCATGTACGAATCCACCAAGTTGCGAATGGTTTCCACCTGTCGTTCCAGCTGAGGGTCCATGCTACTAGTGCCAGCGCTGTCGGAGTTCTGGAAATAAACGACTGGATGTTGAAACGATGGTACATTCATTTGGTAGACTTTCAATTAACATGGTCGTCCTTTATAAAGTAGCATTTGTATCATGTATCCATTTTTAATATACTCTTTGTATCATAGATCCACTAGAGGGCCTAAAAATAAATTGTTGACGCTTTGGATCGCAGTTAAATTTAAAAATGTTGACGCCGACATAACATGTTCTTACAAAGAAAAGTTACATGATATATTGTAAGCTTAAATCAGTCCCATTCGTTTCGTCGACTATTCTACGGACCAAACAGCGAATAGTAATTTTCAACCATTTGGTTGGAGGTCCAGAAGCATTGGAAATGACAAGGACAATTAAAAGCGTTGATAAAATTGAATTTGCTGTCAACAACTTTTCCGATAATCATTTCTCCTTCCATCCATGTCAAACCTTGGAAGCAATCGCTTTCAGCGGTAAGACAGGTTACACTGTTTTTATTTATTGTTTTCCTGTGTTACTTAATATAGAGATATAACTTAATTACGAAACAATAGAAGTCTTAATTAGATATATCAATATTCTTTTACATTTTTTAGGGTTTCGATCAGGTATTATAGTCTTGAGGCCACTCAAGTGGATAGACGTAAATACAGTTAAAATACCCAAATGCTTCTTTAGATAGCGTATATCCATGTTAATTGAATGCTGGGCAGAAATATATACTGTGCAATGATTAGAATACTATTTATGACAATGAAATAATCCATGTTTTGGACATGTGATTTGCAGCCAACATGTAGTGGTTGAATTTGTACAGCCCAGCTTTGACGGTTCCCTCAATTAATGCATATGCAGGCAATACAGCATCTAATTTATAAAGCGTTTTTTGCAGCATTTTTAACATAATATATGTTATAGAAAATTTTGCATAAAGTCAATTGAAGACATATCATACTTAAATAATAGTAATAATTACTCATTATATAATCAATACATTTACTTGACAAATGTGAATTCATAATTTTTTTGTAAAGATAAAGTTACAATCTTAGATAAAGAATATAAGTAAATAGATAAGGTAGTCCGCACGGTTCCTTTGTACCAATCGTAAGCAGATGAGGTGTATGTTAGATATCGCGACGCGACGCGACGATGTGTCGCGACAAAAAGTATGACACTTCCACAAGAGCGACAAGGCGATCAGACCCGTGCTTTCGGTGTAAAACGTTTGTTCTAACTCTATATGTAGTATATGTAAACTCTTTGCTTACGATAGATTTTGGATATCAATAAATTTACTTGGTCATCTAATTTACAAAATCTGTTAATTTGAAACATTAATAAAATAATAATCATAGTTAAATCAAAGATACCTCAACAACACAATAATAGTTACAGAGTTGATACTCATCTAGTCTATTATGACAGACAATGTATGATCCACCTTAAAGCGGGCTTTTTAGATCCCTAAATAGAATACATTAAGCAAATCATTATGTCATACATAAAAACCTAAAAATATTTGTAAGACTGTTTTTTTAATTATTTTGGTCACAAATATATAGCACCTAAATGTTACATCTACAATACTCACCAACCATTCCCAAATTCATTAGTACAGATTAAAAAAATATACAAATAAAGTATTCAGATTCATGCTGTCAACATTTAAAAAAACACCACAACCTATGACTTTCACAATGGAAAACTCTTTAAAACGCAACGGTACTTTCAAACATGCTCCAAATCATTTTCAACTCTATTACCAAACCACCCATGTACCAAATTTGTCAAACAAAGCCTTTGAAATTCGATCTGCACTTACTCTTTTATTTTCCCTCAAACCCTGGGAAGATGGAAATAACTAAAAATAAAAAAATAAAACATCAACATGCTAACAAATCAAGAAATGGACAAAATTATTTTAATAAAATCAAACCCCACAAACACTTCAACAGTCTATTGTACGTTGATAACTATTTGATCTGATAGTTTTACGAAATAGATTGTTGCCATCATGCCATCTACTGGCCGAAATATAGCAACTTTTAACAAAACGAGCTTACGTTCTATCTTAAAATCAGGTCATTACAGACACACTTCATGCTGTTTTACAGAGCCGCCAATTCCGTAACAGTATCAAAAGCTTTAAAATAATAAGGTATATATTTTTACTATAGTTTCTTTTTTTAACTGTTACCGTTATAAATCAGCATTCCTCTGTGTTACTAATCGTCGTGTACTGATTAAACAAAAAACCTTCACGAAATCGATTCTTGTCTGTTTCATGCCTTTTATTGCTTAATCAGCCAAAATGAGACAAGAACGTGAATCGTGAGGTTGTTGGTTCAGTCAGTGCACGTATATTGGTGAATGTAAATAATCTCCAAAGTAATGTACACGTTTAAAAACAAATGATATTAAAACTGGCGTGAGTATTGTTATGTTGTGACGTAATGATTAGTGGATATACAATTCGAGCGATTGCAATGTAAACACATGCTACGATTCAGTGCACTTCAAAAACAGTATTAAAAAAACAAAACCGTTAATATTTACCGACAAAACAAAATGAGTTACACAACTATATTAGTACTATCAAAAAAAGAAAACAAAGACAAGAAACAGAATCTATTCATGAAATTCACAAGTGTCCATGTCGTGTGTATGTATGTAATCGTTCGAAGCTTCATACACAAACCTCTGTTCCTTCACTCTGTATGGCATGGCAAAACAACAGATCTTATAATAAAACTGACATGTACACACCAGTTATAGGTATATGCGGATTGTTATAAAGCAATAGGTTAAATAAGCCAAAATTACGTAACGGGAAGTATAGTGTGAAGAAAGGAAGGAGAGTTATAAGGGTAGATAAAGAGAGAACACAGGCAGAAAAGTGGTCGTATTCGTTTTGTCAAAATTGATACGTACCTCATCTCCGTTGGCGGCTTCTGATGTCTTCTCTGGGTAGACTCCAGCGCGTAAGAAGGACGCTTTCCATGCGTCGACGTCATCCAGGGCTTCGCATGATAACTCTAGTTGTTTATAATCCTGTGAATCAACAAATTATTCACCTAATTACTAATTGCATTGGCTACACAATTTTTTTAATAAAGTAAGAGAGACGAGCAGGACATGTGCCTGCTGGTAAGCAACATGCCTGCCACATAACAGCACAGTGACACGCAGCTATTAGAACATGCAGAGTCCAATTAATTACCTAGCACTGCACTGCGCTCATCACCCAGATATCTAAGATGTTATTTTTTTAAAATAAAGAGTAAAGAGACTTTCAGGACATGTGCCTGATGGTAAGCAACATGCCTGACACATAACACCACAGTGACACGCAGCTATTGGAACACGAAGAGTCCAAATCATTACCTAGCACTGCACTGCGCTCGTCACCCAGAGATCTAAGATCTTATATTTCTAAGCCCTGTAATTTCTCTGGAAACATTGCCCTTCAAACCGGAACACAGTAATGTTTGCACATTACTACTTGGCGGCAGAATAACTGGCAAAGGTGTGGTACTTCTCCAGGCGGACTCTGCCAAGAGTCCTACCACTACTAAACTAGGTGTTTTCAAGAGTGAATCGGTCTCTTCTATTAAGTGTAAAATCTTATGACAAACACTTCAAAAATATTTAACTTAGCACCGGCGGCGGGGTAAAGAAGCCCTAAATGGGCAAGTTACACATCCATCATTATAATTTTTAGCCTGTTTATCGACCCACTTCTGGGTATAGGCACAGTATAAAAAAACACTACCAGTAGTTCATCGTCTTTGATCTTGGAAGAAACGCCGATAATGTTTAGACACGGGTAGATAAAACCGTAAACTGAATTTCACTCAATAACTAAGCGCTCACGAAATACTAACATTGTAATGTTGGCAATGGCAGGAGCGCACTTCCCGCTTCTCACCCCGCACGCCCCGCACGTTTGCCCCGTCTAAACGGCTTCGTTGAAGGACTTGATTTAATAGACTATGGTATAGGTCTCCTCTCCCCTGTGGTATTTGATCTCTATCCTGCGCCCATTTCATCAACGTAATCCCATTTATGTGGTTGACCCATCTGACTGTTGGTCTGCCAACGGAATATTTATCGGCGATAGGTAGCGACTCTGTCAGAGATCTACTCCACCTGCCGTCTCACCAGGTCATCACGTCTGGCCACGGTCAGGTATCCATTATCTATATTAATAATTTCGTCAAGGGGTACGGTAGACTTGATCGAAACCTTATATGAATAACAAAACATAAAATATTGATTTTGAGTCGACAACAATGTCCACAAAATTCGGATTATGGAGAATTTCGTTAAATTCTGATGGCACTGACAAACAAACCGCTGTCGCCATATTTGGTGTGAAGCACGTTTCGTTCCATCAATCAACACATTGCGTGCTTCCGTCGCGCCAAAAAAGTATCATCACAAAAAACTGTGACTTATGTGTCTACGTAAAACGAAACGTCTTGCCGCCGGAGCGGAATTTTATTAGTAGGTACTTATATTTAGTATCATCATTGCGCCCGGGCGAAACCGGGGCGGGTCGCTAGTAAACTTATATTTTCGTAAATGCTATAGTAATGTAGGTAATATTACGGTAATGAGAATTGTTCCCTCTCCACAAACCTTATAAACGTTCCTGCCCTCGGGATTGAAGAGAGCGAACATGTGCCTTCGCGACATGAACCCTTGCTCCAGATCCCTGAGCTTGAGCCCGTCCAGAGGCAGCATGTACTTCTTCTCTCGTTCCTCTTCGTCTTTATACCACGAGATGTTCTCAGATGTGAGCACGAACCAGTAGTCGCGGGAACCTCCTGGTGACATTGTCTTTTTGTACAGATACATATATTTATGGCCACGAATATATAATCATTTTTTTTTTCATTTCAGTCCTCCACTAACCCGCACTTAGCCAGCGTGGTCGATTATGGGCTTGACTCTCTTCTTGCAAGAGAAGGCCCCAACGGGAACATTTAGTCGGCTTGTTATGCTTATGATGCTAATGGTTTTTTATCGGATACATTTTGGAGACTGCAACTGAGCTGTCTGATCTAATACCGCCTTGCCCTCTTTTCTATCATACTGCTCATAGATCGAAACGTTCCAGACTTCGAACGAGTAGGTTTGACTCCACTTTTGCGATAAGAACGTCTAGGCTGTGGAATGCGTTACCTGAGTGGGATTTAGCGAATGGTTACAGTCTTGGTGTAATCAATTCGAGAGTAAATCGGTTTTTTCTAGGTAAGCTCGGCACGCTTCATCGTAGATCGCATCGCTTAACACCAGGCCCGGTGGCAGTTATATAATCCCACACTGGTCGACTGGGCACACAAAGTGTGGATTGGTGAAGTGATTTTATAAAATTACATCAATACACTACTTTTTTTATTTTTACAAATTAGCAGCTTAATCGTTTCTATGGAAAAAACAGAGATTACATTATCGAGAACAGTCTAAAGTCTAAACCTATTATGAGGCACTATAGTATTAGAAACAAGAAAGAGAGGAAAGGTTTAAAAAACCTACCTTACCTTATAAAACTTACCTTTCATGATGCCCAAGTTGTGAATGCACATGTACCCTTTCCTGATGACCTGGTTGCCGAGTGCACGATGACCCGACTTGGCGGAATTCTCCGACTGGTTCTGAGCGCTGGGGGCAACCAGTTGACTTGTTTTACATTTAACATATTATCCGTCTCCCTTCTAGACGTTGTCTCTAGCCTACGGATGTTCCCATAGACTGGACGAACGGGCGACAGGCTTATTATATACTAACTACAGCAAAACTGGCTTACCGAGTCCTCGCCATGTCGGTGGGACGAAATCGGGGATCGGAGGGTCTACCGACTAACTAAAAATGTCTTAGCTTTGATATTGCTTCTCTCTTTCCTTTTCACTTTAAATTATAGAGACAGCATGTTTTATATTAGTTTCCTTTGTGATGATGAAATATTTTAGTGATTGAAACGAACCCAGATTAACACGTTGATTAACGAGATAACTTGTAAGTTAATCTGACACAATTATACTAAAGAAAAATTATAAGCTAAAGGTACTTGACTGAACAATTCAAGCTGTATTCGTAAGTATTGATCGTCAAGCGATTTCACCACCATGCTAACATTCTACCAAGAAGTTGACTACTAATTAATTCATTGGATATTACGACTAATTGTATTATAAGTATTGATCGCTGTACTTACTTTTAGTTAATAAGCCTGCCTACTCGATATTTAATGAGGACCTTCGAATATCTGAGTTATTTACGTTTAAGTATGAGCTTAACACCCCGTGGCTGCCAGATGCTTTTCATTGCCACATGCTTTTCATTTTATTAAAGCTGAATCGTTTCTCAGCGCACGCGTCCAACCACATTGTATGAACGATAGGCAACGTTTAAATTCGACTCATCGTGGTATTTAGCAGTTACAGCTCTACAAAACACTTTTAGTTTTGGTTATCGAAATGTGTACATTCCGATAACGAAAAGTGAAACCAATGTATGACAGACTGCAATAATATCGGTACTTTTTAGCGGCCAATTTAATATAGAACTTATGGAAAACATACCAAGGGTTGCGTGTCTGGCAAAATATGACAATTATATTCGAAAGAAATTATATCAAATTTACTCATTATTGTTTGATACATCTATACTTATAAAGGAGTACACACTTAACTGGCCGCTGAAAAGCGTCGCCACCATAGCTTTCTGTAATATAATTTATACTACCAAGGTTAGTTTCAGTATTTGCCATCGAGCCACATAACTTTGTGTTCGGGATCTGCTGGCGTCATGATGAGTAAAACTTCAGTAGCCCGTCAACCGTAAATGTGGTTGAAAGCGTGAACTAAAAACTACTTTTATGAATTGACGAAAGTCTGACAGTTACAGTCTCTCACTTTATACATATTAAAGTTTAGAATTCATACATTAGGGACCCTCATTAAATTTCGAACTACCCTTTTTGAACGGTTTAGTTAATGAGAGTTATTAAGTGTTAAACAGTACGACGAACTTATCTGTACAATTGTGCAGGACACATCACACTAATATTATTAAATCAAGAAAAACCAAGTTCACCCGCAATAATTTTATAAGACCCTGCATCGAAATATCGGGAACTCCGCAAAAATCTCGTGATTAATAATACTAGTGTAGTGAAAAACCTTGATGGCTCAAAACAACGTTAGAGGTTAAAACACATCAGACATCAGAATTTCCTGAACCACTGTTTACCAAATTCTGATCTGGTTTGATCCTTTACAAAAAAAACATATTTTTAATCTCATCAGATAAGTTGGTCTCACTGCAGACATATAAATATTAATCAAAACGTAATTTAGACATAAACACCAAAGCAGCCAAGGTACAGAGAAATTTTAAGCTTCAAAAGACAATTGTTAAAACACTACACACACCAATAAACAAATACATAGTCGAAATATCGATTGTTATTATTAATAATTAAAATATTGATAATAATTATCACAGTTAATATCACATTATTAGTACATTGTATTTAGAGGCAATATGTCTGTCAAATTAAGATTTGGTTTGCAGCACAGAATATTCATCAAACCTTTTTATTACCTTTCTCGTACTAAATTGGGAGAAAAGGTTATTATACACTGTTTAAAATATACATAGTTTTTTTTTTACGTAAACACATTAGAACGTTTACTTCATGTATGATCATAATAACACTAATATTATATATAGGCGATAGTTTGTGGGCTTGTGAGTGAGTGTTTATGTATGTTAATTCTCTCCGTAATGGCTGTACGGATTTAAATGAAATTGAATAAGTAGCAAGTATGTTACCTGGATTATCGCATAGGCAACATTTTATCTTTCTCGGTATAGGTATATTACATACCTGAAAGCTTTGTATAAATTGAAATAAATTATATGTTTTTACAGCTGCTATTTCAATACATTTACAGTTGTTACTTCATTGCCCAGACCTTTGAGATTCAGTTCACGAATTGGTTAACTCTAATAACTAATATAAATATCTGGTTTCCTTCTTGGAAATTGATTTGATTTTCAACTTACTATCACTGAATATAAGGTGGCGATTATAATGCCTATGAATTAATACCGTGGTCAATTCGAAAATATTTCAATTAGAAATAAGCAAGCTTAGTCATAGTGACCGACAAAGAGAACACAAACACTCGCCAATATATCTTGACCAATGATTATGCAAAATTGGAGGGAATTGCGGGGTCTGTGTATGCCGGCCACGCTCACGAGTTTTCCCAGTTGGTTATAATAAACCCCGGCCGAGAACAGATATTTAAACATCACATAGTTTTGAAGAAACAAGTGTGAACTACAAATAATGCACAGTGCGAGACACACAATGACGTCACAATGCAAAACACCTACAGAAAGTTTTAATTTAAACCAGTAAAATTGTGTAATTGCCGTCTAGAATACTATCAAATCGATAAATAAAACTGTTTTTAAACTTTCTCACAAGAAAACTACAATATTCATAACTGAGCCGATGACAAAACATTTATTTACTTATGTGTTATTTGCGAACACATAATTTGATTTGAAAATTTGAAATTATGATTTGATGTATTGCGTTTATGGACATTGCATGTCGGATTAAGTAAGATAGCAAATTCACAATATGACATCATTTTCTTAAGGAAACTGGATACAGGTTTCCTATATGAGAATATATAGCTTCAGGATAAAATATGACATAATATGTAATGCAATACAATATATCATTATCATTATTTTACCACTAAATAATATGCAAATTAAATATTAGTTGTACCACTGTTACTAACAGACAGTGACCGAACGAGCAAGACATCCGCTTGAAACAAAATGTCTGCCATCTTGTCGATAGTAATTCCCATACTGGCATGTACTGCACCACCTCCATTGTATTGTATGGACACAATGGACCTTCTCAGACGGCACAACTTTCCTGATTCAAATTAAAGGATCACATTGAATGCGCGACAGCTGAACGGTGTGCGATACTGGTATTTTCAACAAAAGTAACACTTCTATCAATTCCATTCAATTTTAGGCTCTTCACTCCAAAATTTTCACTCTGGCCAAAATACGGCTAGCGTTGTGGGTTAGAGCGAGACAGGAGGAGCCTGCCTACCAATGACGTATGTGTGCGCGAAAGAGAACCTGGACAGTGTGGCGCGGTAACTCGTTACATAACGAAGCGTTTTACCTTCCCATGAGAAGTTATCACTTCAAAAATTATCACTAGCGGACGTACCCGTATTTTTCGGACACGCGTATCAACGTACAAGACGCTCATTGATGATGATTGGTCGGTATATCGCACACCGCGCATCTGTTTCGCGTAACCTATCAGACTTAACTAAAACTGTAAACCGGTCTGTAATTGTCTTAGCTTTGCTATTGCTCTTTCTTTTGCTGCTGAAATGACAGAGACAGCAATAGCAAACCGATTCAGTTGGGCGGTGTAAGGGCCGGTCTTTGCAGCCACGTCACTTACTTAGCGAACCCGATGAAGTCTTCGTGATTGGTGTTCATGTACGCCAGTTCGCAGTCGATGAGTAGCACAAGCTGTTCCTTGCACTGCTGTTCGCGCGACCGTACGTGCGACATTATGATGCGCTCCGTCTCTTCGCGCAGGCGCGGGTAGCGGTTCATCTGTAACATACAGCTAACTCTGTAAAATGGAATACTGTAGTGGTAGGACTTTTTGCAGAGGACTTTTTCCGGTTGGGAAAGTACCACACCTTTGTCAGTTATTCATGAAGCAGCAATGTAAAAATGTCACTGTGTACCGGTTTGAAGGGCAATGTTTCCAGTGAAATTACATGGCATAGAGATAAAACACTTTATTTCTCTGGGTGACGAGAGCAGTGCAGTGCTAAGTAATTATTTGAACTCTTTGACCTGCTCATCTCGTCACTATACTATTCAAAAAATAAAAATAAACATTAATTTCAATACCTACTTAGCATAAGTATCCCAAAATAAGTTCCCATTCCCATTCTCTCCCAAAGCAAGAGTCTTGTCCATAATCCACCACGCTGGCCAAGCGCAAGTTGGCGGATAACATAATATAGACCTCTTTCTCGAAACACGCCGCTTTCCCCAAGATGTTTTTCTATATAGTTAAAGCAAACAATGCTGACAAAGTCTTACATCTGAGTAACAACAGGGATCCTTCCACGACAGATGATCACTGAGACCAGAATTTGAAACTTCGATATCTAAAGGGGTTAACTTTATAAGACGGAAATCCTATTGGACAAAACTATCGATTTATGTTTTATCAAATACTAGCTGACCCGGCGAACTTCGTACCGCCTAACAGTCAACGAATGTCGTGTTACTTTTTAGCTGAACTAATTTAGGCTTTGATGAACGTAAAACAATGATACAAAATAATACAGTATAAAGTCCACGTAACGTCCATCTATTTAACGACAAACTTCCTAAAGCGTCGAAATCAATTGGCTTTGGTTGGTTTAGCTTGTCTTCCATACAATAATACACTCTACATAGCATTATATCCACTCGTCATAACGACCACAACTGAGTAATAAAAAGTACCTTTTAAGTTGCTAAAATTAGTAAAAACTGCGCATCTGTGTACGTTTTTTTGTCGCTTTATTATCCTAGCCTGCAATAAATTCGACTGTCGGCATCATGTAACAACTTTCTAAGAAATTCGTTCTTTTGTTTACAAATTGGGATTGCTTGCACGTGTAGATTGTTATTGACCATGACTAATAAGTAGGAGTTATCTTTACTTTATCATATTCTTAGTAGCTTACAAACTTTTAAACTGCAAACATGGCTACTAAAAGAATATCACTGTGTATTAACGAAAAAGTTTTACTGATACGCGCAATAGAGACGGGAGAGAAGATAAATGAAAGCAGCTAAATTATTGGAAAATTATTTCCTTTATCGCCAAGATGGGTAAATATTGCAAGATATTAATAAAATAAGTAAAAAAAGTACAAAATAACTAATGGTACAGCAAAATACGTCCGATAAAAACAACAGACTATACGCAATAGCGTTCAAATAAGATTATTTTTTATAGACGTAACTACCTATTTTTAACACAATTTTCCAATAAACTTTTCTTTTCCTAATTCTGATTTTTCTTACTCCATTTAACGACAGTTCTCTATAACGCCATAAAATAGGCAGTCCCTTCAGTGTCGTTATATAGAGTTTATTTATATAGATAGAAACAAAAAAGTATTTTATTATAATGAATGATGATGAAAACATAAATACAGAATGAGAATAAAAAAAAATTAAAAAAATTAAGTACTTCAAACTCATGTCAGAAAAAAATGATTGAAAACGTATGTTGTGTAGATTGGGAATAAAAAAAATCGGATTAATTAATTAATAGGATTTTCATTCAAGCACTTTGTGCTAAACGACATTCTTTGTTTTTTGGTCAGGCGCAAGAACAAATAAAGCGGATGGTTTGCCACTAAGGCAGCACAAACCAGGCGTTTCACCAGCAAACTTCAATGCTCTATAATGCTGGCAAACAACGTCCATTGGACCAATGCAAACTAAACGATGCAAGCTGTAGTCGATGGTGCAATCATACAGAAACGCTGCTCGATTCAAATCAATACTTGAACCATTTCTTCTTGCACTTCGAAGATTATTCCTCTGTTCATCTGTACGATAAGCTCGACGATTTCTCGTTTCTAACCTAGCCGTTTCTCGGGCTGCCTCTCTTTGCTCTTGTGTTTGAGAAGCACGAATTAAGGCCCTTCTTTGCTCCATACTAACGCGGCGCTGTTCTCGTGCAATTTCTCGTTCTCCATCAGATAATTGACTCGCGATATTCCGTTGCCTAATTGCATTACGGCTTCGCTGGGAAAGATTAGATCTTCTAGGACGCGGCATTGTTATTAAAATGTGCACTCGCATAAAACCACCAAATATAATAATAGTGCCTGTACTTTCGAGACATAGAAAATAGCTCAAAGAGTATATAACCACTACGTATGAATAGTTTATCAAGAAAAATCATAGACAACCTTTAAAAAGACATTTACTTTTTTGTTAACCTGTAGATTTTTTCCCTTAATCTTATAACCTTTACCTACTGATTTTTATTCCCTAAATTCCGTTCCTTTCCGATGATTTTATGTTTTTACTGTAGAATAAATCTTAGGTATTATTTTCGGGAATTAAAAATTAAATAATTAATACATAATTTTTGAAAATTAATGTCTAAAACAAACAAATATAACAGTACCTGAACTTTGTAGACCTTTTACAAAAAATAAATTTCTGAACGCACACATGATGTCTTCAGAAAAAAAAAAAATGTGGCTTAAAGGTCTCAGCAACCAGGCCATAAGCTCAAAAAAAAGTTGTTACACTATTTGACAGGATTGGACAACAAATGTTTGACATGTAATAAATAAATCAGCATCTATTGAAATGATTAAGTATTCATTACACATATCGAGTTTTCATTGTTTTTAAGATGTATTCTGTTATTCGGGACGGAAACAAATCCAACAAATCAAAAACCATGGCAATCGGTCCAGCCGTTCTCGAGTTATAAGTGTTGTAACAAACACGACTTTCTTTTATATATATAGATTGTGACAAAGACAACACTATAACTTCTACAACGAGTGCGCAAAGGACAAAAACGATACCTTCTCAGTACAGATGCGTACGACGTTGGAGAGTTCTTGAACGACAAGGTCGACGCATTTGATGCAAGGCTCCTTTAGACGAGTGATCTGTTTCTTTACTATCGCCTCGAACGCCATGTCGGGTGTGAATAGACCGACCTAGAAGAAAAGAGACAGAATTAATCAAACCAACGAATGAAGTGATACCTCTTACCAATGATATTTTTTTACAACGTAGTGGTACCAATTTTCTTCCTCCTCGAGTCGTGATCATCATGTTTGAGGGTCGTGACCAGTGACCACACTCCCAACAACTTCCCCATGATGAAACTATCATCATCGTCATATCAGCCAAGGACGTCTACTGCTGGACGACGGTCTCCCCCAAAGATCTCCACGAAGACCGGTCTTACACCGCCCGCATCCAACAATTTCTGGCGACCCTTACCAGATCGTCGATCTATTTTGTGAGCGGCCTACAAACGCTGCGTTTTCCGGTACGGGGTCGCCTATCAAGAACCTTTCCGCCCCAACGGCCGTCAATGATGATGAAACTATGCCGTTAATATCTCCACAAAGACCGGTCTTACACCGCCCGCATCCAACAATTTCCGGCGATCTTCACCAGATCGTCGGTCCATCTTGTGGGAGGGAGGCCTGCCAACGCTGCGTTTTCCGGTACGTGGTTGCCTATCAAGAACCTTTCCTCCCCAACAGCCGTCAATGATGATACAACTATGCCGTTAATATATACGAGTACATATATATCCAAAAATTGTTTGTTTAAAGGTATTAGATAATGTTATAAAATTGATATAAATATTTTTAAACTTACCCTAATACCGTGAATATTTCTAATAGCGAATGCGATCTCCCTACGCAGCTCCTTCTCATCGAACTCCATCTTGACGATTTCGAAGGGGAACCGTTCGTGGAAGAGTCGGTTTATCTTGGCACCGCCGGACAACTCGTTAGTGTTGATCTGCGCGGACCCAGAACCTTCGATTGTACGCTCGAAGTCTGTCTGCAGAGACTGGATCATTCTGGAATTGTGTACGAGAAGTTGATATTGTATGTTCAGTCCTCTTTCTCTTATGGTATCTTAGGAGTAAGACGTGTCTGTGTCTCAGTCGTTAAACTAATTTTACGAAAATACAATAAAATAAGTTTAAAATTACGGGGCCAAAATAGCAGTATATATTAGCACAACATAAACAACAAAAGCGTTCCAAGATAACTTCTCCACAACTGACGTCCTGGTACATTGCCCCACTACCACATAATCCTTAAGTCTTTCTTACTAAACTAACAGTCATTGGAGTAACTAGAAATCCGCAAGGGCGGGCCTTCAACCCCGAAATCTATCATTGGCGCCACCCTAAAGAAATAATTACATATACTAACGCAACACCAGCCTAACCACGCCTCCCGAGGACCCGTGTCAGAACGACCAGGTGGCACACACTGATACTTTCCAGCCACGGACGTTGGTCCGCTAAACAAATAACCTCTTAGAAATAGGCCTACGCGCTTACGATTCTAGCAAAAATGGCCAAACTTCTGCGTTCTCCACCTACAAAAGATCTTAAAAGTAGACCTAGAAATAATTCTGAGACGCTGACGGCTGAATTACTAGGGCTAGGCACCAGATCAAAACAAAGAGCAACTCAAAAAACCAATAGATCAGAGGGAGAGGATTCGGACGATTCTATCCATAAGTTCAAAATTAAAAATTTTGATTAACCCCCGACTGCCTCGGATTTGTTATCTGTACAACTTTCTACTAGGCCTTCAAGCCCTTTCGTTTGATACCTACCTACATTGAGGTAGTAGTAAAAAATATATAATTCGCCATTTTGTAGTGACGTTTATTTGTGTGCCATCTTGGATTTTTTTATAGTGTTTAGTATTTTACTAGTCAAGCCCTTTCATTTGATACCCATATTGAGGTAGGTTGTGAAGAAATATTTTGTCCGCCATTTTGTGGAAGCAACCATCTTGAATCGATATTAACCAAACATAGCTAAGAACATCCGCATGGATATTAACCTTCAAATAAAAAAAACTGCATTGAAATCGGCCCATCCGTTTGAGCTCCACGTTGCCACAGACAGACACACACACAGACAGACAGACATCGACGTCAAACTTATAACACCCCTTTTTTTGGTCGGGGGTTAAAAAGGCGACCTGATAGCGACGACTTCGAAATATTTATTGATTATTACTATTATTAACTAACTCGGCTAAACGTTACAACTTAAACAACAGTTCTTCTAAACTGAGCACACTAAACCTAGGGCTTGATGGACCCAACATCGTGATATTCTTGTCGGATGACACCCAAAGCTAGGCACCTTCATTATCTAGCGAAGGACTTTGCCAAAACTCAAAAGTACGAATACTGCTGGGAATCTCACGGTATGATCTACCTACGTAAACGCGAAGGAATGCCGCATATTTTAGTCACAAGTGAAACTCAGCTGGTAAATTTGAAGAAGCCCACGTGACTTCCCTTTTCACAATAAACCACACAAACAACTATAACAAACCTTTTAATCCTAATTTTAAGTCCGTTACTAATTTCTGTAATGTATTCATCTCGATTAAACTTGTGTAAAACAACAATTGAGAATGATGTTGTAATGTGTACACTACTGTCTTGTTACTTGTACTGTGTTTACCGACTATCATTTTTACATGCATTACTACGCTTCTGCAGAAAAAAAAAATCAATATACAACTTCACGATACATCATTACTGTGTATGCATTAATCTTATATTTTTAATTCCAATGCAAGCTGTACTGCAAACATTGTATACAAGGGGTAAACAGCTAATTAATCGCTTTTCTGTGCTCCCCAAATATCTAATTGGCATTACTGTGACATTATTAAATAGTACAATTCATTTTATTACAGTTTATTGCAGGCACACCTGCCTAAAGTGTATAAAAACTACTAACCGTATTTCGGTGATTCTAAGTTGTGCAATTACGTTTACACTGCTATTAAGAATGAACACAAATTATTTGGATTTATGAAATTGCACCTACCCTTGTCACACCTCGGACAATCCACTAAAATTCCATACAAACGCCGCTGTGGAGTTACCTACTCTTCACACAACTACGTAGATGTCGTTCGTACACACGCGTGAATGTGTGCGTTAGAGCCAAAGCTACTGAATTGTTTTATTTAATAGTTGTGCCCCTTGAGTTCACCTGGTGACGTTAAAGTAGTCTATATATTACTAGTATTAGCATAAACTTGCTATAATGATGAGTTACATAAATAGAATGGAGCCAAATTATACTATTCTAATTGAAAGGGTGTATGTATTGCCGCGTAAAATCAAACGAACCCGATGATAGATAGGTACCTAGATATCTATTTCTGTTAGTAGGTACACATTCGCATATTATTTTACACTTACCTAAGAAGGAAACTATAATATTGTCCCTATAAATTACTGTCACTATAATTTTTCCTCCAGGTATTATCAATCCGTGCCCAAAACTATCTGTAAAGTTACAAACTTTGAGTAAATAAACTATTTTCGTACAAAAAATTAAACCGACTTCAAAACCACAAATAGGCACTCAAAAGCGAAAAATAAACTAAAATCATTATTATAAGCCGATACTCACTCATCTATTTGAAGTCGGTGCCAGCCAAATCTAACAGGTATAGGATAGATACTACTTACCTGTGCCTACATAGCATCAATCTACTATCTTTTTGACCTGAGTGGCACCGACTTCAAATAGATGAGTGAGTATCGCTTATAATAATGATTTTAGTTTATTTTTCGCTTTTGAGTGCCTATTTGTGGTTTTGAAGTCGGTTTAATTTTTTGTACGAAAATAGTTTATTTTACCCTTTTTAGTGTACAAGAACAGAATTAAAAATTTTGATTAAACCCTGACTACCTCGGGTTTGTTATCTGTAACATTCTACCAGTCAAGCCCTTTCATTTGAAACCCATATTAAGGGAGTTGTGAAAAATATAATATAATTCGCCATTTTGTGGTGGCGGCCATTTTGGATTTGAAATTTGTTATAGTGTATAGTATTTTACTAGTCAAGCCCTTTCATTTGATACCTATATTGAGGTAGGTTGTGAAGAAATATTTTGTCCGCCATTTTGTGGAGGCGGCCATCTTGAATCGACATTAACCAGACATAGCTAAGAACATTTGCTATGGTATTAACCTTGAAATAAAAGAAACCGCATCGAAATCGGCCCATCTGTTTGAGTTCTACTACGGTGCCACAGCAGACAGACAGACACACAGACAGACATCGACGTCACTTATAACACCCCTTTTTTTGGTCGGGGGTTAAAAACAAGTTTTTATTAAAGCATTTCCACAATTTTGTATTGACAGGGTCGAGATTCATAACTTTTGTAAAATCTACAACTACGTCATCCAGATAATTGTACGCAAATTTTCACTTTTTGGTTCATATTTCAAAAACTACGTGACCGATTTCGAAAAGATTTAAATGGGACCATTCGGGAAGCATACCCATCCGAACACAAAAATAAATTTTAAAATCGGTTCAGAGGTTCTCGAGAAATCAGGTAACATACATAAAAAAAAAAAAAAGAAATAGGGGTCGAATTGCTAACCTCCTCCTTTTTTTGGAAGTCGGTTAAAAATTACTACGTTATTATAAAGCAACGTAGTTTAATAGTTTCTAATCTACGTTATTTTATCCTTAAGAAATTAAACAAAACTTTTATTTTTGTTCCGTTTCGTTGACGGGCAGTCGTAAACAGCACAACAACTCACCATGATGATATTTCGTTAGGAATTAGATGTTTGATAGCGGCCCTTCGTTGAGTGCTCCTAGCGTACTCGAAACGGCCTGAGGGGTGAGGAAGCTTGAAATTGGCGGGGGGACACTCCCACGTGTCCGTTCTATCTATATTATCTATTCTACTCCCTTGTGATACAGTCAACAAAGATCGTAAACAAACATTTTGTAAGAAAACTAACGTGTTAAGTACATTTCAGATATAAACAAACTTTTTACCGTATTTCAGAGTTTCTTAGATTTGTTTATATGACTGTGAAACTAGAGGTACTATCATTAATTAAAGCGACTCCTTCTTGAATAAAACTTGTACTTTTCTGAGTGGAAAATTCTACATAAAGCATAAGCTTAACTTTAATGGTAGGTTATTATTTAAATGCGTAATTTTCTTTGTAACACTACTCTTATTCAGCACAGATTTTATTATAAGCAATGTTAAGACAATCCTGTGTAAAATAATGCCTTTCAAATGTGAAGTGTGAACTAATTGCTCATCATATCTTTATGTTACTAAAACATGTCATTACATGTCACAGTTGTAGAATTGGTAGCAATTGGCACAATTTGTTTAGTAAGTATGGATTAGACATACAGACAGACAGACAGAAACACTTTATTATGCACACCAGTAAATGTAAAAAGTACAAAACAGAAAAGACTTATTACTAGTGCCATAAATGGCGGCCTTATCGCTAATAGCGATTTCTTCCCCTTATCACAAAACGTAAAATACACTATTTAACACTTCCCAGAATAACTATAAACAAAACCACTGCATATTTTCACAAATAAATTCGGAATACTCAACATTACACATACAGATATACTTCCTTCTACCTCCAACCACCACAATAACCACCACTCTTTAGATATACCTACCTGCTACGGGTAACTTTTGCAATAACCACCACTCTTTAGGTATACCTATCTGCTACGGGTAACTACGAGCAACTAAGCCAATATAAAATGTATTTTATCAAATTGCCTTTTAAAACATGTGAATCTGCCGGTGTTTATGAAAACAATGATACAATTTATATAGGAAGACAATTTATTGGCCATTCCAGGCAAAGCAAAATCTTTTGTAATATGTTATTTTCTAAAAATACAACGTATTGTTGTTTATCTGGAAAGTTACGGTACAGTAAGGATAAAGTACTTAGTACGTTATCTGTTTTTGATACAAATACAATTCAATTTGAACCTTTGGCACGCTTGGTAGATATCTTAGTGTACGTGTATAAATCACCGACAGGCGGCGATGCGGAATGTTGGAATTCGATTGCAATTACTACACACAAAAAATACATCACCATTTTTTATAATTATGGTGATGTGCTTGTAGATCGTGCTTTGCATTATATCAACAAAAATATAGTTTTCGCACTTAAATCATCAGTATTAAAAACTGATGATGGATGACAACCTAAAATTAATAGACGCACTTGATCGCACTTCATTGTCATATAACTATCACACACATGTGCCAGAAATGTGTAAAGCGTATTTTTTTTTTTAAATAAAGAGTGACGAGACGATCAGCACATGTGCCTGATGGTAAGCAACATGCCTGACACATAACAACACAGTGACACGCAGCTATTGGAACATGAAGAGTCCAAATCATTACCTAGCACTGCACTGCGCTCGTCACCCAGAGATCTAAGATCGTATATCTCTAAGCCCTGTAATTTCTCTGGAAACATTGATTAGTATTTGAAGATAAATCAAAATAATGACGTTAATTCGTTATACTTACTCAAAATATCCGTAGTATTCGTAGCACTAACTTCGATCAATTCATAGTTTTGATATCGCGCCTGAATTTTTTACCACACATTATTATACTCACTGAGTGCTGGTTGGACCCAACTTTTTCTGGAATACACTTAGAAAACTATTGTTGTTCGTACTCAAAACAAAACCTCAACCAAAAAGACGGAGTGGTCGTAATGACTAAAGTTGGTCTTCGTGTGACTATTGTGGAGCCTCCTCTCGTTGATGCGACTGATCTCGTTATTACAATTGGAAACAAATACTCAATTTTAGCACTATATAGATCTCGTTCTTTCGATAGTACATCCAATTTCCTGATTTCACTGGAAAAAGTACTAGTTGAAATGAAAGGCCAAACATCTATAGTAATGGGTGACATAAACATAGATATCACGCCTTGTCACGTCAACTCTATAAAAGAAAAAAGGCAGATTCATATTTGGGAACACTGGCATGCCATGGTTTCATCCCAGGTTATCAGATACCAAAACGCGGCCCATCTTGCTTAGACCATGCCATGATTAAAAGTCCATACAAATCTACTATAGTAGTCTGCGCAAACAGCGTAACGGATCACGATGCAATTACCGCGGGTATTCCTAAGCCAAAGGAAAAAACTGTGTCTAATAAACAAATCACAACTATAGATTACGCAGGTGTTGTCAACGATCTCGAAAAAATAGACTGGTGTAACCTCTACTCTCAAACAAACCCAAATGCGGCATTGAAGCATTGAGCATGCGTCTCAAAAAACTTGTATTTGTTTTCAAAAGATTGAGGAATATTGGGGACTACAAAACTATCACCATGGTCTACACTGCACTATGCAAATCTTTGTTGGGTTATTGCGTCTCTGCTTGGGGAGCAGCTTACACTACAAGTCACATAAAAGCGGAAAGAGCACAACGTCCGGTCTTAAAAGTAGCGCACAGAAAACCGTTCTTTTATTCAACTGATGACCTGTTTAAGGACACTAAACAACTCCGAGTCCGTCAGCTGTTCATTCAATCATGTGCGCTACGATTCCATAGAACAGCTTTGCATACAACAAATTATTACTGCCCAGATATGCGGCGCACATTCAGATGGGGAATTACCAGAAAAAATACTAAGTTTGGTCAGAGGTGCTATGGCTACTTGGGAGCTTTAATTTATAAACAACTAAATGAAAAACTAAAAGACACAAAATGGAAATGTAGAAAAAAGATCAACGAATATGTACTTTCCCTAGTACACACTCAAACCGAAAATATAATACGAGCGGATTATTAACTAACAGCAAGTTATTAACAAATAATTAGTAATATCGCACGCATGGCTAACATAATCAAGTATTCTTGTGTGTTAATGTAGGGATACATTAACACACAAGAATACACCTCATTCCCACACTTAGTCATAAACGTTTAGGTTTCATTCTTCTAAATCACACACAAATGCACTCTTTCTCTCAACAGACACGGAAAACACCTACATACACTTTTTTTTTTATCTTTCATACACACTAACACTTATATACATTTTTACATCCATGCACACTCTTTTCGACATACTCACACTCTTCCTCTGCTTCTTTTAACTCTTACAAAGCACTCTTGAAGAGAACTAGCTCCCACAAACACAGGGAATCCTACTGTGGGGGCTAGGGCTTCCTGACTTCATTATTGTAATTGTACATTTTTGTTATTGTTAGAGTATTATTAAGTGTTGCATTTATAATTATATTACAAGTTGTTGGTCACTGAATATTTTTTATTCGGTTATTTATTCATTCTTCTTAATTTCTAAGTTTTTTACAATTAATATAAAAATATAAACATTATAAAAAACTTAAAAACTATGGTGCCGCCAGCAGCGGGGCAGGACCCAAGCTACCGGTGGTTAGGGTTGCAGAGAGAGGAACCTCCTGACGATGCGCGCTGTGTCAAGCATGACTGCCTTCTATATATCTATAACTAGCTTTTACCCGCGACTTCTTCCGCGCCACATATTTATTAAAGTAATTGAGGCAGTACCTACTCGTATGTCTACTACCCTACAAATTCACGTTTCCTAATCAAAATCGGTCTAAATCAAAGTTTTATATTTATTAATAAATGTACAATTTACACGACAAATTACAAAAAAAACTATGTTCTCAAAAATTAATCAAAACAGACTTTAATTTAAAATCATATTGGGACGGTCCACCAAATTTTATTAGAGTCTATCAGTAGATATTAGTAGATATATCGTCTGATTACATGAACGCAAATTTTAGTTTGTTGTTCATATTTCAAAACCGCCCCACTGATTTCGATAAAATTTATATGACCACCTCTGAACTATAATCTACCAACCAAAAAAAATAACCATCTAAATTGATTCACAATTGGAAATACAACTGGATTGATAACCTCCTCCTTTTTTTTGAAGTCGGTTAAAATAGCATACAAAGAGTGCAAAGATCCTTCCATGCACACTTTTACTCCTCATTTCCACTCTTTTCAACTCTTTTCTGTGATAAAAGTCGCCGTTGTCCTTTCCTAAGTCTAGTCTATCTGTGCACCAAATTGTAACAAACTCTTTAAGTGGCTTAGGCGTTAGACGGCAACGGACAGAGAGAGCTACTTTCATATATATAATTTCATATTAGAATTGAAAACAGGTGTTCCTGATTATTTTATAGGAGGCAGTTGTAAAAGATTACAGAAAAGTAATACGTTTACTCCTCCAAAAAACTCATTTTCGCAGTTCTTAATTTGCCTTAATCGAGCGTCCATCATGCATAACATTTGATAAGACACCATGGAAATCTCGTCGACTATCAAAAATTCTGTCTGATACGCCATTTAGTGGCTGCGCCCATCTTAAATATTGAGGTTGTATAGTGCACTGTATTCTTCTTGTCAAGCCCTTTTATTTGATACCCATGTTGATGGGATTGATAAAACCTAAGTTATCCGCCATTGTGTAGAGACCGCCATCTTGGATTTTAATTTTATATAGTTCGTTGTATTCTACTGGTTAAGCACTTTCATTTGATACCCATATTGATGGGATTGATAAAACCTACGTTATCCGCCATTTTGTAGCGGCCGGCATCTTGGATTTCAATTTTTTATAGTATATTGTATTCTGCTTGTTGAGCCCTTTCATTTGATACCCATATTGATGGGATTAATAAAACATAAATTATCCGCCATTTTGTAGCGGCGGCCATCTTGAATTTATTTAAGTACATTAATTATAAATAAATGATACCGCTAGAAGCGTCTTGAAACGCTCTTGAGAGTAAATGGCTCAAACGGGTAAAAGTAAGGTGGCACTTCATATGCCGAAACATAAACACCGCACTTATGTAACCTGACACCCGTTTTCCCGCCAAATTTGTAAAACGCGAAAAGCGGCCAGTGTATCAAGCGGTTATATAAGTATCCCCGTATAGTTAGAAATTATAAAATTGCTGGAACAAACGTGTATCGACTCCATTTCAAGTGTCTAGATACAAAGTTTCATGGTTTTATCTTCAATAATATTGAACTTCCAGACTTTCACCCCGAATTCCACCCCCGTAGGTACAGTTCGAAACTACAAAACTGCTAAAACATACATTTTATGGTTTCGTGTTAAATATCTGGACGTAAAGTTTCATAGTTCTTCAACAATGACGAAGTTTTCCATATAAACTTTCATCCCTTATTTTAACCCTTTTAACCCTTTTTTCGGAACAAAAAGTAGCCTATGTCCTTTCTCGGAATCTATTCTATCTATGTATCAAATTTCATCAAAATCTGTTGGTTGGTTTAGGCGGTAAAGACGGACAGACAGACAGACAGAGTTACTTTCGCATTTATAATATTAGTATGGATAGGACGGTTATCGAATGTAATTTTCAAACTAACAAGGAACTACCTCAGAATAAGTTTCGATTGTTTCTCAAATTCTTTCTTATGAACTGGAGAAACAAAACATACATCAACTGTCTTATTGAACTAGAAAGAACTATCTGTCTATATTAATTTTATGAGATAGTCTGTTTGGTTTGTCCTTATTATAAGCAAGGAACACTGCTCCTAAAAAATCTTTTAATAATTTGAAAATTCTGGTTTTTTGGTGTAGTTGTGGGCCTTATTGCTAGAACATGCGATTCCCAATCGTGAGGTCGTAGGTTCGAATCCCACCTTGACTTCTGAGTATCTTTTCAACTGCAGTTTTACAAGTTTGTCGCCACTACTTTGACATCGTGAGGAAACCAGGATGTTCCAAGAATTTAATAATCTTTCGAAGGACGCATAACCTTCAACTCGCACTGGGCCGGCTTGTTACGTTATGGCTTCGAATCATTCCTTGCAAGAGAAGAGTCCTTACAGTGGGAACACATAGTGGACTGTCGGTAGCTCGGTCAAAGTCCCCATAGTACATAGTCGTGTGTACTTTATACTCACTGTAGCATAGCCTTGGTCTTAATAGACGGGTCGTCCGGCCGGAAATGTTTGTACTGGTCCACATCCTTCTCCAAGGTGAGGAGTTGCTTCTGCAGCTTGTCTCGCAGGCCGGGCAGGGTGTCTCGGATGTGGTTCGTGAGTTGCTGGTTCAGCACTCGCTGGAGATAGGGCGTCCCCAGCCGGTCGGCCAGGTGGCGGTATGACGGGTGACTGGAAGTGGACAGTATAGTAAGACAACACAATGCTACCATATGATTGAGCGAGCAAGTATAGAAAACGAGGCTTTAAAATTGACTGAATGAACTGTCTCATTTTGCATCACAGATATTGCTAGCTTGTTTTCGAATATTTTTTTTCAATACAAGGACATGCTAGGCTTGCCTTTGATTGCTTGACTGCTTTGTTTTATGATTTTAATGGATAAAGCAATAAATAAGATCAATAGATTGTATTCATCAAATACCTACCCAGAAAAACATAACCCCAATAAGTTACTATTATTTTACCGCAGTTTAAAGTGGAGTTAAATTGTTTCAGTCAAGTTTTCAAAACGTAAAGCAAGTAGGTGATATGATCAAGGAAAGGCCTATACCCAGGAGTGGTACAAGAAAGCTGTAGATGACGATGATGATGAAAGCAAATAGCAGTCACATATTGTAATTTCTAAGGGTTTGATCTATGGTCTAGGTGAGAGTAAGATACCTGAGGAAGAACTTGCGTTCAGCAGCGAGTGCAGCGGTGATGTCCTTGCGGCCGTCGATGTCCTTTTGAGAGCGGTTGACGACACCGATGTACCCGCGCCGCAGAGGAAGTAGCTTGTTTTCCAGCACATCACGAGCATCTGTACCCTCGTCCATCAGATCGAGCTTGGTGATCACACCGATTGTGCGGAGACCTGGGGAATAGTCTTTTATATCAGAAACAGAAGAAATCGCCATCTACCAAAGTTACATCTGCTAGCCTAGTGGCTTAAACGGTAGTAAGTCTGCCTACGAAGACGTAGGTCGTGGTTTCCATTCAGACCCAGTGCAAATATTTATTCATATTAGTTTTGTGTATTGGTGTTTCTATGTATAAAAAGTTTTAATTTTACAGCTACAGCGAATTGTAGACTTTCCGCAGACAGATACGCAGCATTACGTTTACAAAACCATAAATAAATATCATTTTAGTAGGCGCCGTATTTATAAGTCAAGAGTTTCAAGAAAGTCGGAATTCGGTAGCTGGTAGAAAAAGCAGATCTCTTTCTAGGAACTTATTTAATACTTATCTGGTTAAAATACAGTAATACCCTAACTTCCCGCTATAGGTGTTCTTATTTTGACGTTTTCATCGTACAATGAACATTAATTATCGAATCAAAATATGCATAAATTAAAATACTAGTCACAATTTGAAAATCTAAAGTGAGTGATCACCCTAAGAGACATCACACATCTATCATACAGTACAGCATCTACCAGAGCCTACAACAGCAATTACCTTGTGGGTCCACCTCCTTGGCAAGCTTGAGAGCATCGCTGTTGGCCAGATCGGTGTTGGCGGGTGTGACTGCGAGGATGAGGCATGACTCGCGGCGGATAAACTGGAAGATCATGCCTTTGATCTGCTGCTCAATATCAATCGGCTGGTCACCAATCGGCACCTTCGTTAGACCGGGCAAGTCGATCAAGGTCAAGTTGAGAACTGGAACAAAGAGGAAAATGTTCAGAATACGATTATGTCAAGCAAAATCATTACAAATTATGATTGACCAGCAGAGTCCCGCAGTTTTACTCGCGTAGTTCCCGTTTCCCAGTATTTTCTCGTGATAAAAAGCAGCCTATGATCTAACGGTGTTTTAAATTTACACCCCCATTAATGTGTGTCCACGTGATTGAATAATTTAACATTAAAACTTACGCATTTATAATTTTCGTAGATATTTTTGTATGACAACTAACGTGATAACACACATATAATTAAGTCAACGGGTAACTCACGTGTGATATGGTCGGACCAATCCGACTCAAGTTTCGGCCGCGTCCGGCGGCCTTTTTCGAAGGGAGTCCGCGCGCCTGATCGCTGCCCGTTTAGAAATTGAGTCGGATTGTACCTACCATACCACAAGTGTGTTACCCGGTCACTTAATTAAATAATTCGTAGAGATGTTACGTTAGGCTAGCTAGTAACATTTCATTCTCACAATTTATTTTTTGTTACTGGCTCAATGGGCAGCAACTCTACTCACTGAGCCGCGGGTTGGATTCCCAGCCAGGACAAACATTTGTGGTATGTTTTTTTCTGTGTCTGATTGTGTCTATGTCATTAAAATATTATATCGGCTATTTGGCTACCACAGAACAAGTCTTGCTTAGTTTGTGGCTTTGCGGTTGTATGAACACCAATATTTACTAATTATTTTGATAGAAACAATAAAGTTTCTGTGCTTTCTTTCTGGGCAACAATTATTGTCACACAGAGAAATGCGAAGTACAGTTTCATGTGGCCGAAACGATTTTGTTGTCAATTAAGTACACAACCGAAAATATCATTCAATTACTCGCCCCATTGCGAGGAAACACTCGTAATAAACCGGATACGAGTCATTAAAAGAAGACAATGCGCACTAAACAATGACTAATAACATTGTCAAGGAAATTTAAGGTTATTTGGTAATCCTGGTAAACATTTCTGGGAATTCAATAAAATTGCCAGACTCACTTGTTTTGCGTTGAGATCTCATTTAGTTACATTCACCCGGCTATTACTATCGTGTACTTGGAAGTTGACAAACATAGTTAATTACAGGGCCTAGAGATATAACATCTTAGATGTCTGGGTGACGTGCGCAGCGCAGTGCTAACTAATGATTAATTAGTACTTTTCATGTACCAATCAATAGCTGCGTGTCACTGTATGTTATGTGACAGGCATGTTGCTTACTATCATGGCAGAGCAGGCACATGTCCTGCTCGTCTCATCACTTTTATTAAAAAAAAACAATTAACTACACCATACCACCAGATACTTTCTATCCGAAATAAGAGTTAGATTTCGCCTTGGTAAGCAAGGTACTGCAAAAGCATTTAGTATTAATGTCCATAGGAGACGGTTATCACTTAACATCATGCCATCATGATTCTTTCTCATATTTCAAATCACATATCACGGTGTTAGTAGTCATAATTTTCCGAAACGGCTCGATTTTAATATTTTCTTTTGGTATATTTGGCACAAAACATTTCAATATTCGGTAAGAGGGCGTTCAAGTAACTATTACGTAACCCAGTTTGAGGGCAGGGAGTGTCTTGTAAAATGTATACAACGATGAAAGAATTTTCGAAATCGGATCGGTAGTTCCCGAGATTAGCGCGTTCAAACAAAAAACCTCTTCATCTTTATAATATTAGTATAGATAGCAGCGACCCGTGGTTTTACCCGTGTAGTTCCTTTATTGTTAATCCTTCCGCGATGAAAATAAGCCTATATGCTAGTCCAGATTAAAACCTAACGGTCACATTTATATTATTAGTAGAAAGTAGGATAGATGAAAATAAAAATGCTCGCGCTTTCGCCCAAATCAACATAAATTACAACAAAACATACTCGTAGTTGAAACTCTTAACACAATTGTATACAAATTCTAATAGTATTTGTTTTAGTTCCAGAACCCGTTACTCTCATTCAAACATATTGTAAGCTATATTTAGAAGACACAGCACGGATAGTCGAGTGCCAAAATATTTCTTTTTGTTAGTATTTCCATCAACGTTCGTGTATAGTACGCACAACGTTTGAATTTGCTCGGAAATCAATAACAAGGTCAACCCATACAATATGATCAATTTATTATGAAAATAAAGTTTTATAACAAGATGTTTATACAATGCGGAACAGCGTAGTCTGACACAGAAGTTGTTATACAAGCGAAAGTATCTGCGATCGTACAGTTAATTAATTATACCATTTTGTGTTATGTATTAAAAAAACGACGCGCCTTTTTCATTTCAACTGATTTGGTCGGGATTATTTTTTGTTTTCGTAAAATATTTAAACTTTTTTAATACACAATTAATTTTAAATACACACTTATGATAATTGTATTCATCACAAAAATATTTGTCTCGTGTGGGAAACGAAGCCCCGACCTCCGGCTCCGAAGACAGACTTACAAATACTAATTTATTAGCCAAAAACACGGAAAACAGAGAGGCTCAATATTAGCTAGGTTTAGGCGATACAAAAGATACAATTTAAAGTCACTCTGCACAGAAAAGCTGCCTGTATATGAACCCTGAACTAGGTAAACCCTGTTTCTTGGGGCTCAAGCGCGAGTTTGCTAGTTGAGTTACAAAAAAGCACAATTTACAGAAAACTCCAGCGTTACAAATCTTACTTCCAACTAAGCTACTAGATCTGTCAAGTGTGAGGTCGTAAATTCGAACCAAACCTGCCCCTTTGAGTATTTTTCTATATACAGCATTATAATTATCTATTCTAACACATATTAAAGGTGATCAAGAACAAGAACAAAATTAAAAATTTTGATTAACCCCCGACTACATTAGATTTGTTATCTGTACAACATTCTACTAGTCAAACCTTTTCATTTGATACCCATATTAAGGGAGTTGTGAAAAAATAAATGTAATTCGCCATTTTGTGGTAGCGGCCATCTTGGATTTGAAATTTGTCATAGTGCAAAGTATTTTACTAGTCAAGCCCTTTCGTTTGATACCCATATTGCGGTAATAGTGAAAAAAATTATATAATTCGCCATTTTGTGGTGGCGGCCATCTTGGATTTGAAATTTGTTATAACGTATAGTACTCTGCTAGTCAAGCCCTTTCATTTGATACCCATATTGAGGTAGGTTGTGAAGAAATATTTTGTCCGCCATTTTGTGGAGGCGGCCATTTTGAATCGATATTAACCAAACATAGCTAAGAACACCCGCACGGATATTAACTTTCAAATAAAAAAAACCGCATCTAAATCGGCCCATCCGTTTGAGCTCTACGGTGCCACAGACAGACACACACACAGACAGACAGACAGACAGACAGACAGACAGACAGACAGACAGACAGACAGACAGACAGACAGATAGACAGACAGACAGACAGACAGACATCGACGTCAAACTTATAACACCCCTTTTTTTGGTCGGGGGTTAAAAATATGTTTCTAAGACACGTCATTGTGTCATCTGCCAACATGCTTTTGGTTGATGTGACGAATAAATCCTCGAATTGTCCTTGTTAAAGAAAGCCCTGAGTTTCTGCAGTGAGAACATGAAGTAGGCACCAGACACCCATATCGGGCGTATTTTCTCAGAACATTATTTAATAGCTAGGGCGCTGCGCAAACGTGGATTCTTTTACGTAGTTTCTAGTGACACCTTTAATTTCAATGAGTATTGTGTTATCTTTTTAATTGTCAATGCGTATTGTGTCCAGTTAAGGACACAAAAAATGTTTACGTTTGCGCAGGGAGTGGGTGATTTCATACTAGTTCTAAAGAAAACAGATATTTTGCCAAGGTTGCCTGGAAGAAATCGCTTTTAGCGATAAGGCCGCCAGTTGTCTCACTAGTTTTTACTGTTTTCCAAAATTGTATGTATCTTTTATGGTGTGAACAATAAAAAATTCATTCATTAATTCATATTCGCCGGTAGCTAGTACCTGATACAGGATACAAAAATGTCCACGTTTGCGCCCTGTCTAAGTTCAGACAGAAGTTAGACGCAATTTTGCACCTGGCACCGAGGTTAATGTCTCCGCAAAACCTACGGGGATTTTGCGTCAGACAAACAAAAAAATGGAGTTCATGACCTGCAACTGTTGAATCTATGAGTTTGACATTACTTTAGCTGGTTCGATAGAGCGGTACGTTACGATTGAGCGTAGGATTTTGACTTTGAGATTAGAGTATACCCACAATCGTATAATAAAGTTTCCATTATTTAATATCGGATGCAATTCAAATAGCGTGGGGCTGATCTCCGTGATCTATTAATACCACATTGCCCTTTTTCAACCGGACTGCTTGCAGCTCGGAAAAAGACATAATTTCATAGATGGCGTTCCAAAGATTTGACTCCAGTTTCGTAATAAGAACAACAGCGCTGTGGAAGGAGTGGGGTTTTCCGATGGATACAATCTTGGTGTCCTAAAGTCGAAAGTGAATGAGTCTGTAGTAAGCACGCTCTATGTTAGACCGTATCGTCGGTTAACATCAGGCTAAAAGACGATCAAGATTCATTATACAATCTTTCCTGGTCTTTGTATCTATATAACGATGGGACTACCAACGCGACGATCCGAAATTTCGAGAATTCTTTTCGCTCTCTTGTTTAAACCATGGTTTTCAAAAGCTATAAACTTGTTGGTAGTGGTAGAAAAGTCACACACAAAGTGGCACACTTCTGTCAGTTATTCCACCTCAAGCAGTAATGTGAAATCATTACTATTTACTATGTGATCACTAACGGTTGGGATTCCGTAATCGACTCGACATCGAGTGTTTGCCTAATTGCCTTTTGCCATTTGCCTAAGCTGCCTCCTCCCGGCCCAGAGCCTCCACAACGGCCGCATTTCTGACCCTGATGGCCATCTGTAGATTAAAATCGCGGATGGTCTTCGGTGATGCAGCCCACGCTCGCCGCACGAACCGACAGATGGCGTCGTCGGTGTCCTCAGCGTAGTATGTGAAGGTCCCCGTGTGCCGTGAGATTGCAACTACCGCATGGGGCACGCTCTCGTGCAGCTCAATATTATATTTAAAAATAAACTTAAATTTTTCCATCCTAACTTTAGACGGTCAGAACTCTAGTTCGTTCTAGTCAGTTCCCATGAATCAATTGGTTAGTCATCTATCTCGGCTAGATGTTTAATTAGATAATGTTTTATCTGAAGCAACATACCTACCTCCCGGTACCGTGAGTGATTCAGACAAACATACGTAGGAGAGTCGGTATTAAGCGATAAGGGAAGATAAGGCAGATTTATGGCACGGCTTGATACTTTTGTACGCGAATAACGATATTTTGTTGTAAATATAGTTGTTATGATCTAAATAGAGTTTTAAGATTGCGTCGATTTCAGTGGGAAATACATATATGTGGGAATAGGTTTATGGTGAAGTATAAAGCTGGATGGAGCATCTCCGTTTTTTAAAAGACTTCAAAAAAGAATAATAAATTCGACTGTTTGTTACTTATTGTGTATGTAAGTTACGCGATCATTCCGCCCATCATTTATGTTAATTTGGATGACAACTCATTTTTTTGATCAATCATTCTCCATATAAATTTTAGCAATATTTAGCGCCTTTAGAGAAACCAAAAAAAAGAGAAAATGTAAATTTTATGTAAACAAAAATCATCTACGTTCACAGATTGAAGTCGATTTTCTAGTTTTTCATACGAATCTTTACTAACATTATAAATCTGAAAAGTTTATCGCGCTAATAATCTCAGGACTATTAGACCGATCTCAAAAATTATTTCGCCGTTGGGTATGTCCGTGATCCCTGAAATCTTTAAGCTATACATGTACCACGGGTGAAGCCAAATCAGTCCGCTAGTATTAAATATAATTTTAATATTGATAAAGAAGGTTTAATAACAAAGATTATTTTTGGGAAGTCCTATATCTTTGTTAGTCATCCTTTGCGATTGGGTCATCATCAAGAAATCATGTACAAAATACGTGTGATAAGTAGTTACTGTCCTGTTAAGTACTGTGCTGTCAGGTATTGATTTGAAATGTTCGTATTCAATGTGCAGCTTACCGCTTTACTGTTATAGGTAAGCTAGATGCTTGCTATCAGGCACCGATTACATCACTCACTCTATTACTTAATAAACTATTTTCGTACAAAAAATTAAACCGACTTCAAAACCACAAATAGGCACTCAAAAGCGAAGAAAAATAAACTAAAAACATTATTATAAGCGCTACTCACTCATCTGTTTGAAGTCGGTGCCAGTCAGGTCAAAAAGTTAGTAGATTGATGCTATGTAGGCACAGGTAAGTAGTATCTATCCTATACGAGGGTCAAACTGAAAGTTCTTAGAACTGGCCACTTATAAACAATATAATAAAAAAATAATTCTATAATTTGAAAATAGAACTCTTTGCCAATATTACTGAGTATATACTTCATTCATTTGTCATGTGTTTTACGATTTGGCGGCAAATTGAAAATTGTCTGTGTCACGTCAACATGAATTTAACACGAGAAAATTTTCGTGTAATGATTTTTTATGACTTTCGATGTCATTTAAGTCAACAAGAAAGTTATGATAGACTACGATTGGCCTTTCACGATGAAGACCCATCTCGTGCGACTGTTTACAACTGGTTTAATGAGTTTAAACGTGGTCGCTCTAATCTCACTGATGATTTACGTGAGGACGGCCTTCTACGGCGACGACTGAAGATAACATCTGTGTTGTGCGGCGTATGATAGAGACTGACAAAAGAGTGACCTTTCAGCAGATTCGGACAAGCTTAGGCATCGGTATGAGTCAAGTGCACAAAATCCTACACGAACATTTAGCGGTCAGGAAGCTTTGCGCCCGGTGGATACCTCATAATTTGACTGAGGCTCAAAAACTCCATCGTGTGGATTGGTGCCGTAAAATGATTGAAAGATTTAACGGAGGTGACTCAAATGCTGTGTTCGACATACTAACAGGTGACGAAAGCTGGATTTACTGTTATGATCCTGAAACCAAAAGACAATCTGCTCAGTGGGTGTTTCCTTTCGAGGAGTTGCCAACTAAAGTGAAGAGAGATCGAAGTGCGGGAAAAAATGGTGGCCTCGTTCTTTGGAAGGATAGGTCATTTCGCAACAATTGTGTTAGAGGATCAAAAAACAGTTTCTGCAGAATGGTACACTACCAATTGTTTGCCACTTGTCTTGGAAAAGTTCGAGAGAAACGACCTCGCAGTAGGATCCTCCTTCACCACGACAACGCCTCATCGCACACCGCCAAGCGAACGATCGACTATTTGGCGACATCAAACGTTGAATTACTGGGTCACCCGCCGTATAGCCCCGACCTCGCGCCTTGTGATTTTTATTTATTTTCAAAAATTAAAGAAAAACTTAAAGGAAAGCGGTTTATGAATGCTGAAGAAGCGGTGGCTGCGTATCGCGATGCCATTGAAGATACCCCTAAGGACGAGTGGGCAAAGTGCTTTTCCCAGTGGTTCCATCGCATGCAGCGGTGTATTGACGTGAATGGACAATATTTTGAAAAGATATAATAAAACTAATAACTGGCTAATGTAATCAGTTTTTGATTTTCTAAGAACTTTCAGTTTGACCCTCGTACCTGTTAGATTTGGCTGGCACCGACTTCAAATAGATGAGTGAGAGCGCTTATAATAATGATTTTAGTTTATTTTTCGCTTTTGAGTGCCTATTTGTGGTTTTGAAGTCGGTTAAATTTTTTGTACGAAAATAGTTTATTTTACTCTTTTTAGTGTACAAGAACAAAATTAAAAATTTTGATTAACCCCCGACTACCTTGGATTTGTTATCTGTACAACATTCTACTAGTCAAGCTCTTCCGTTTGATACCCAAATTGAGGTAGTAATGAAAAATAAAATCTAATTCGCCATTTTGTCGTGGCGGCCATTTTGGATTTGAAATTTGTTATAGTACATAGTATTCTACTAGTCAAGCCCTTTCATTTGATACCCAAATTGAAGGTTGTGAAGAAATATTTTGTCCGCCATTTTGTGGAGGCGGCCATCTTTGATACCCAAATTGAGGTAGTAATGAAAAATATAATATAATTCGCCATTTTGTCGTGGCGGCCATTTTGGATTTGAAATTTGTTATAGTTCATAGTATTCTACTAGTCAAGCCCTTTCATTTGATACCCAAATTGAGGTAGGTTGTGAAGAAATATTTTGTCCGCCATTTTGTGGAGGCGGCCATCTTGAATCGACATTAACCAGACCTATCTAAGAACATTTGCTATGGTATTAACCTTGAAATAAAAGAAACCGCATCGAAATCGGTCCATCTGTTTGAGTTCTACTACAGTGCCACAGCAGACAGACAGACACACAGACAGACATCGACGTCACTTATAACACCCCTTTTTTTGGTCGGGGGTTAAAAACAAGTTTTTATTAAAGCATTTACACAATTTTGTCTTGACAGGGTCGAGATTCATAACTTTTGTGAAATCTACAAATACGTCATCCAGATAATTGTACGCAAATTTTCAGTTTTTGGTTCATATTTCAAAAACTACTTGACCGATTTCGAAAAGATTTATATGGGACCATTCGGGAAGCATACCCATCCGAACACAAAAAGAAATTTTAAAATCGGTGTAGAGGTTCTCGAGAAATCAGGTAACATACATAACAAAACAAACAAAAAAACATAGGGGTCGAAATGATAACCTCCTCCTTTTTTTGGAAGTCGGTTAAAATGTTGATGTGTCGTGTTGCATGACAAGTTTTTCTGTTTATATACCTAGGCTAGGCTAAGCTATGGAATGCGTTGCCTGAGTGGGGTTTTCTCGATGGTTACAATCTAGAAGACTTCAAAGTCTTGAACACCGCCCCGAAATTGATGCCTTAGTGTCTTCAAATCGAGAGTGAACCGGTTTCTTCTAGTTAAACACCCTCCACCGTAGACCGTCATCATCATCAGCCTATGTTCGTCCACTGCTGGGCTCTCCTATAATACGCCACTCAGCCCGATCATCGGTCTTACTTTTCCATCAGGCGAGATGGCGGTCAAGTATAAAACTATAATATTTGGTTTTGAAAAAAAACTTAAGGCCGTAGCCCAAACAAATGACCTTGACTATTTCTTACCTCATCGCACACCGCAAGAAAGAGCAAGAGAGAAACAGTAGGATTTGTCGCTGTTTTACGCTCAAATTTAAAAAAATCAATTTTAATAATCAGATTTTGGTCTTTTGAAAAAATATTTCTACCAAAATGTTCGTAATGGAATTGCTTATCCGTTGGTATAAGTACAAAATCCAAATAATGGCGGATTTTCGAGTAGATGCATGATAACTACAATTATTTCTATTTTTATGGTTTCGTTGTGAGGAGATTATTTAAACAGCCAAGAAATTGTAAAAAAAATATGTATTTTTTAACAGTTGATATTTGTTTTGGCTAATGAGTACCTCTGAAATAGGCTCTGAAAACTGGACAAAAACTCGTTTTGCTGGGGGGACGCACCTTAAGACAGTATTCTAAGAAAAATATCTTTGTAAGATATGTGACATCTGCCAAACTGTAGTTGCTCAACGAAGTGGACTTCGGCCTTGACTTTATCATTGCGAGATACAGCCCTGAGTTCTAGCAATCTCATTGCATAAAGTAGGCTTACGCTTTAACTAGTCGACGTACTTATTGCTAGGTCTCTGTCTGTCTCTGTCAATGCCACTCAGAAGCCCCAGTAAGCGTAAAACGTTGTAGAAGACATGCATAATACAAAGATTAAAATAATTATTACACCGCTAAGTACACCGCCAAGCAAGAGGCAACCTTGCGCGGGCGCGCATCGGGCGTCCATTGATTGAGCATGTAGGTCACTATTAGACAGCGCGTATGTTCCGAATATTAAACTACGATGCGGGTTACTTTTGCGATAGCTAAGCAAAGTTTTTGGTACAGTACCAATCAAAAATATTTATAGCTATTTACTCGTAATTTTAGCTGTATATTGTTTTTCTGAGATATAGCTTTTTAGCGTTGTGTATCAAAAAAACTAAACTACACCTCTACAGCATAAGCAGTTACATTTTATGTTTCCATTGCTGGGACTCTGATCTTTTCACACAATGAGAGTCAAGACCAAAAAATCCACCAAGCTGGCCAAATGCGGATGACATGGGTGAAGCAGGGCGTTCCAAGAATTACATTATTAGATAACCCTCTAAAGATATTTTCTTGGATCATTCCGATTTCTTCACGATGCTTTCTATCACTGATAAAGCTAGTGGAGACAACTTTGTACAAAAAAATGCTATATTTTGTACTAAGAAAAATACTCAGAGGTGTTGACGGGATTCGATCCTACTTTCTTCACTACGGCTTCACTAAATAGCTATCCTGTTGTTCTGTCCTTGCTCTGTCCATGACGAGTGATGACATAGATTTTAGCAATATTGTTAGGCGATAGATTCCGCAATGCACACGCACACGCCTGCACATAACAGCACAGCGTCAGGCAGATATCGGAAAACTAAGAGTTCAAATCATTACTTTTCACTGTACTGCGCTCATGCGCTCATCACCCAGAAATATACGCTGATGTATCTCTTATACCCTGTAATTTTTTGGAACACCCTTCAAACCAAAACACTGTAATATTAGCACATTACTGCATGGCGGTGTGTAGTGAGGTCATAGGTTCGAGTCTTCGAGTACCGCTGAAGTCTTTGAGTATTTTGTCATCACCACTAACGGCTTTAACGGTGCAGGAGATAATCGCGAGAAAACATATTCCAAGAAAGAGATCTTTCGAATACATGTTTCATCCACCAAACCGCACTTGGCCATGGTCGATTATGGCCTTAAGTCTTTCCACGTGAGAGTCCTGAGCCCCGGCATTTACAAAATAAAATGAGCTGCTTATGATATTTGTCATTATGTACATTAGTATTTAACGTCAACGGCCATTTAGCACCGTACAAATACCGTGCTACGTAAACAATAATAAAATAAATAAACGATGATTGAATTTTCCCATTTCAATCTACAAACAATTTCCATTATCTGAATGAATGCTGTAAATCGTTCCAGTAAAGAATTGTAGTACTTATTTATTTATTTAAAATGTGATTACGTCTTGACCCTTGAATAGAGTACAAATACATAACGATTTACCTGGACAGCTTATTCATAAACGTATACAATAAGTATTGTACATGAAGGATTATATTTACCTAACAGCCGACATTCCACACGTATGAAAAAATAAATGGACCTTGGAAATATTAAAAAGTAGTTAAAATTAACTGAAAGTAAGGACTCTTGTAGAATTAGTCCGGGCAAGTTATTCTATCGCCAACGGCAAAAAGGGCAATGTTTCCAGGGAAATTGAAGGTAAAGAGGTAAATCATATCATATTTTCAGTGACGAGAGCAGGGCAGTGCTGTACAATGATTTGAATTCATTATGTTTGAATAGCTGTGTGTCACTGTTGTTATGCCCGAGCTACACAAGGCTAGTTTTTCAAGCTAGGATAGCAAGCTAGCATGCTAGTACTAGCTTCGTGTAGACAACTCTACGCAACGCTAGTTTTGTCTACGCCAAGCTTGAAGTACTAGCTTGCTACCTTATTAACACTAGCTTGATATCCTAACTTGAGAAACTAGCCTCGTGTACGTCGGGCATAATGGACGTTTGCTTATCATCAGACACAGGTCTTGTTCGTCCCGTTATTCTATGCTATAAAAATAATCTTAAAACCCGTGCAAATTTAGTCAATTCAAGTTGAAATCCAGTCAAATTGCTTATGTATAGAAAAAATAAATCGTGTCATCAAATAAAATTGCAATGTCCTAATTTTGTTGGATAAATATAGATAGCCAAGCTTCGTGTATTATTTTTGTTTTCGAGTAAGACCTTTTCAATAAAGGTATTATAAGGTCACATCACACAGTATCGACCAAAGGCGCAGGAACATGTGCGCCATCACGATATTCCATTAATACTCGATACAATATTCCATAGCATTCCAGCGTAATATTAGCGAAAGTAGTTATAGTAATCATTCACTTATACACTAATACCTACATGGAGACAGGGAGATATTAAAGAGGTTGGACACCAATCTCCTGCTTCTGCAAAAGTAGATTTTTTTTTGGAAAGAGATCGGTATGTTTTTTTTGTATATTACGAATGGTCAATTAAAATAATTATATTATGAGTGGTTCAAATAAATGCACTTCTCCAATGAGCCAGCGAAGTTTCGTAGTGAACGAAAATATCATCAATGCAACATTTTCTAGATCATTGTTAATTTTATGTTCGGTGAACATACATTAAAAAAGATTGTAATAAATTGTCCGTTATGTTGGAGAATATAAGTAGATGAACTACGAAAACTCAACACAAAAAACCGAAATAATTGTGGGTCTATACTCTATACTACTGTAGGTCTTTTACCACAAACAGACCTCAAGAATACAAAATACATTGCTAGGCAGTGATTTGAAATTTGAACTCTTCATAGTCAAATAGTTAACACTGCAGCGCTGTTATGCGTAATATTGCTTACCATCAAGCCAGACGCATCTTTATCGTCCCGTTACTCCACATTATAAAAGAATACTGCAATAGTTAAAGTTGGTATAATAACCGATTTATCTGTGTGTACGAGTATACATATGCTCATTAATCTAGTATAATTATAATTGCGAAGCCATGTTTGCAGAACCGACACATGTATCGAGAACAACACAAGGGCATCGAGCGTTTTCACTCTGAGATAAATGTATTGTAATGATTAACAGAAAATATATTGTGAAGATAAATCCTATGTGTATTTTGGTTCATGAAATTTTGAATTTTGTCCAGTCAAATAAAGTTTTAAAACAAAATTTCGAGACTCAACTTTGAATTTTTAGTGTATTTTTTAATTATTTATACAAAAACAACGCGTAAAGGATTTGTGTAAATTTCAAGTGTTTTTTCACTTTTAAAATTGACACATTTAAAAGGTAATTTATAAGTAAGAGTCGAGTCCGAGAAAAAATAGGTGGGCAACTAAATATTTGCCTAAGTGGTAAATACGTAACTCCAACAGTCCATTGAAATTAAACGACAATCATGATGTAGACACAAAAGGTCGTTCCCGGAAATTGTATGACCTTAGTTATCTCTCTAATTCTCCAATACTGTACTATTATAAGGAAAACCGAAGGCAATGTCTTCCGTCTAATATAAGACGCTGTTGTTCAAAGAAAACTACATTACGTTTTTACTCAACTGCATAAGATATATACATATATTAATTTATTAATTAATTAATATTAGATAATATTAATGTACATTTGTGGGATTAATTAATTATGATTAACATTAAAACTGGTATTGCTTAACAATAAATATATTTGATTTGGATTTATACGAATAAAATTGTAACGATCTGGAATTATGTATTATCTTTCAACAGACCTTTTTTTTTTTCTTTTTTTTTATCTTTAATAGGTTTACACTTGACCGCCATCTCGCCTGATGTTAAGCGACGATGCGGTCTACGATGGAGCGTGTTTACCTAGAATAAACCGATTCACTCTCGATTTGAAGACACCAAGATTATAACTATCGGGAAAAACCCACTCAGGCAACTCATTCCACAGCCTAGACGTTCCTATCACAAACGTAGAGTCAAACCTCTTTGTCCGTGTCTTTGGAATATCCACCATGAAACGGTGGCGCTTCTTCGAGTTACGAGAAGTACGATAGTAAAAAGGGCAAGGTGGTATAAGATCATGCAGATCAGTTGCACACTCTCCGAAGTGTATCCGATAAAAAACCGATAAGCTAGCAATTTTGCGGCGATGTTCAAGACTTTGAAGTCTTTTTCGCACTAGAATGTCTTTGCCTATGAGCCTTTTGGCACGCCTCTCGATTGATTCCAGAGCCTCAAGTTGATACTTAGCTGATCCATCCCAAAGGTGCGAACAGTACTCCATACAAGAGCGAATCTGTGCTTTGTATAACAAAAGCAATTGTTCAGATTTGAAGTACTTTCGCACCTTTGAGAGGACACCTAGTTTTTTGCAGCTAATTTTGCCTTGGACTCGATGTACGAGCCAAAGTTGAGCGTAGAAGTCAAGGAAACGCCCAAAAGCTCAAGATGATCAGTAACCGGTACGGATACACCTCGAAAAGTAGGAGTATGTTGAAATGGACTCCTTTTTGCGGAGAACAGACACGCCTGCGTCTTTCCCTCGTTAAACTTGGCCAGATTGGTTTCTCCCCATTCAGAGACTTCCTCAAGGGCCAAGTTCAAACGCTCAATCATACTCTCTCAGTACTTTAGTTTGCTGTCCACTGGCTCTCGCGCTAGATATGTAACTCTCTACAACGGTGCTATCATCTGCGTACCCAAAGATACCGGGCTTCAACAGATCGTTGATATGTAGCAGAAAAAGCGTCGCAGAGAGTACCGACCCTTGAGGGACTCCGGCATTGATAGCCATTCGATCCGACGAGCAGCCATGAATGACAACTCGTATGGATCGATCCTCAAGAAGTCCGATATCCACGCAATAAACCCTGAAGACAATCCATAACTAGGTAGCTTGCTAATAAGGCCATCATGCCAAACCCTGTCGAAAGCCTTCGAGATATCCAGGAGACTGCAAGTTCTTCCCGTGTTTCTCGATGGTTTACCCAGATGTGGGTGACATACGCTAGAATATCTCCAGTGGACCGGTTTCGGCGAAACCCGTATTGCCGGTCACTGAGGAGATCGTTAGATTCTAGGTACATCAGGAGCCTGCGGTTTAAGACACGCTCCATAGTCTTGCAGAGTATGGACGTGACCGAGATGGGCCTGTAGTTGGCAGGGTCAGCACGACTACCTTTTTTGGGCACAGTTTGCACATTAGCAAGCATCCATGATTTCGGTACTTGCCCAGTATGGAGAGAGAGTCTAAACAGGCGCGTCAGTACAGGAGACAACTCAGGCGCACAAGCCTTCAACACCAGAGCAGGAATTCCGTCCGGGCCACTGGCTTTGTTCACATCCAGATTGCGTAGCACTTTACGAACCTCCATTTGGCGAATATGTATTTCCGGCATCAAGGTCGGACTGCCCGGTGGAGTAGGAGGTGTCGCACTACCAGCATCTAGATGCGAAGATTCCGCAAACTGAGATGCAAACAAGTTTGCCTGCTCCATTGCGGTGTGAGCCAGCGCCCCATCAGGTTTCAGCATTGGAGGCAGTGAGGAGCGGCAGAAGTTCGATTCGACCGATTTAGCTAGGGACCAAAACGCTTTGCTGCCCGCAGGGTACGAAGCTAGTTTGTTCCCTATTCGACTAATGTGGTCAAAACGAGCCCTCTGAAGAACCCTTTTGCAAGCCTTGGCAGCCCTGTTGAACGCCTTCTTCTTCCGGTGTGTGTCCCTTGCCTTACGCTGTCGAGCATCAACCCAGGCTAGGTAGGCCTCATGTTTAAATGCTTCAGCACTTTTACATTGAGAACCGAACCATGGGCGAGCTTTGCTGGATAATGGAACGTCAGAGTATGGAATGAAATATTCCATAGCCGTACGTATTGCATCAGTCACAGCATCCGCGCAGGCTGACGGATCATCAGAAGAGAAGCACAGTGACTGCCATGGGTAAGATGCAAAGAAAGAGCGCATCTCGTCCCAGTCTGCTGACTTGTATCGCCATAGCCGCCGGTTGCCCCTGGGGCTGAGATCGGGCGGATGGTAAACGGATACTGATTTCACCAGACAGTGATCGGAGCTGCCTAACGGCGAAGATACCACCACGGAGTATCGGTCTGGATCAGTTGTCAGCAGAAGGTCTAAGCAATAGGGAGTATGCGACTCAACGTCTGGTACCCTTGTGGCTTCTCGGACCAGCTGGGTTAGGTCTAACGACAAAGCAAGCTTTCTCGTTTCCACTCCAGCGTGGTCAGTGTCCCGGTATGGGTACAGCCAATCCTTGTGGTGGCCATTGAAATCCCCCAGTAACACTAATCCTTTTCAAAGGTTTTATGTTAGAACCTGTCTACACTTCTGAACATTTTTCCCCACCGACTTTAACGGTAAAGGATAACATGGCGAGGAAACCGGTGTGTTTCAAGAAACCCTTTCTTTCGAGTACATGTTTCAACCCACCTCTTTTTTCCCCTGCTTACGCTATGCTATACAGTATACAGTGATACTGACAATTAAAAACACAACTGGCATAATCAGCGTTCTCTTTATAATATTTGTATAGAATTAAAACAATCACCATTGACTAGCAGACTTTAATCAAGTACACGACACGAAAGGACAAGGACTGGTCATGACCCCCTTAGCTGGGTCCACCCTAAGTGGAGTAACTAAAAGTAAAACGCACGAACGCACTTTTCGCACGATCTTGTGACTTGACCTTATTATACGACCCCCCTCCTGGCGCTAAAGCTAAGGATACGCCCTTGCGAAAGAGTAATACTCGTATTACGCTAGCCCCAGACAAATTACTAGCATCGTTGGAGTGAGTGGGATGAAAAATAATAGACCGATCGATGCAAAGCACCACCATGACCCGGCCGATTTAGACTGTTCAGAAAATTACACCTCACACAGACCGACAATTAAAGATTACATCACTTTAATTAATCTGATTAGAACTGGTAGACGTAGGTAAAGTCTGCCTCGACTGGTTTTCACGTATATTTCGCGTGCGATGTTTGTGGGCGACAAAAAGACAAATTATATTCACTTGATGGAAAGCGTAATACAAGTACGAATTTGTTATTTACAATATACAGTGAGGGGAGGAGCAAGACATCTGCTTGATGGTGAGCAACACGCCTGCCTATAACAGCACTATGCTACGAAGCTATTTAAACACGAACATTCCAAATTACGAGTAGCTTTACTAACACTGCACTGTGCTTGTTACCCAGAGATACAAGACGATTTTTTGACCACCATCTCGCCTGATGTTAAGCGATGATGATCTACGATGGAGCGTGCTTACCTAGAAAAAACCGATTCACTCTCGATTTGAAGACACCAATATTGTAACCATCAAGGAAATGTTTATCCTGTAATTGCTCTGGAAACATTAATTGCCCTTTGAAACGGAATATTAATGTTTGCATTTCACTGATTTGCGGTAAAAAAAACGTGTGATACTACCCTAGGGGAACTTTGCAAAGAGTCCTGATAAACTAGCACTTGCCTGCAACTGAGACCACATAGAATAAAAAATGACGATTCTATTTTTTTTTTCAGGATGAAAAGTAGCGAAAAGTTTATGTGTTTATGTATTCTAAATATGAATCAGGATCCCTTCAGTTTTTACGTCGTGATAGAGCAATAAACATTCAAATTAATCGTTTTAATGATAGGATAACATCAGTTGTTCGACCTTAGCGGGTTGCAAGTGTGTAATAAACATTAAACGTCACCGATTGAATAATAATATTATCAATCGTACAATGAAATAGAAAACAGCTCATGAGCCGAGAATTAATGTGTGGTTTCCGTATTTAAAGCATTTAATACTTATGACGCATCATTAGCTATTCGCTAGCGATACAATGCCTTATACTCCTTATGGGTAGATAACTTAATACGTTATTTCCTCACATTTATCACACGCATCCAAGCTGCCATTCAGCATCTGTAGAGAATTAGTCAGTAATGCCGTTAGATCTTGATCTAACATATAACATCTATAGAATCTTCATTTTTTTTTTTAAAGAGTAACGTGACGAGCACGATCTGTGCCTGATGGTAAGCAACATATAACAGCACCGTTACACGCAGCTATTGGAACACGGAGAGTCCAAATCATAACCTAGCATTGTACTGTGCTCATCACCCAGATAAATAAGATCTTTTATCTCTATGCCCTGTAATTTCACTGGAAACATTGACCTTCAAACAAGAGCACAGTAATGTTTTGGCCATTACTGTTTGGCGGTCGAATAACTGGCAAAGGTGTGGTACTTCCCCAGGCGGACTCTGCAAAGGGTCCTACCACGACAAAACCTAACTTTCGAACTTCAGGGTACCTATATGGATAATTCAGATGTGCGTATGCTTAGTGCAAGTAGTTAGGTATGTATGTACTTATGTAGTATAGGTATATAGTGTAGTTCCTTCGACTACAACATGAACGTATGTTTATGTTTCACCAATGTAAATAATGTATGTTTAGTGATTACAGCTAACGGTAGAGTAACACCAGTTCAGCCGGTTCAACTATTTGTTACATTTTGACTTTTGAATACAATCGTCTACTTACCTACTATAGTATACTTTTTAGGTAAAATGCAATCCTGTTTTCGAAATATGTATGTATAAAAAAATAAGAATGACATAGTACGGGTTTTTTTGCCGTGACCTACAACCATTGTTTGATGCACTGTGATCTATCTTAATATACATAAATAAATCTCATGTCACGATGTTTGTCCGCGATGGACTCCTAAACTACTTAGCCCATTTTAATCAAATTTGAACACCGTGTGTAGATTGATCCAACTTAATAGATAGGATAGTTTTTATTTCGATTAATAGGCTTTATGTGACAATATCCGAGCGAAGCCGGAACGGGCCGCTAGTATATGTATAAAAATCAAAGCCACTTTTGTTGTAAGTGAACTCCTTCTAAACGGCTCGACCGATTTGAATGATTTTTTTTGTATACGCTTGGGTAGGGTCCTGGAAGGTTTAGATTCACAAATCAGCCCGGCAGATGGCACTGCAATTGGTATCTTGGTTACTATCCGAGCGAAGCCGGGACGAGGCGCTAGTATTCTATAATTTTAAAGAGATAATTTTAAAATGAGTACAGGTAGAGGAAAAATTTACATAATTTATTTGGACTTAGTGCTTATATGAACGTATCTTCCAAAATTAAATTATAGTTTATACTGTTCCGGTAATATTTTTAACTTAATTTAACCTTTTGAAATCCGTTAAGCATTAGCAGCCTAATTTATGTTCCTACTGCTGGGACTGGGACTCGAGCCCTTCTCTTACAAGGGAAGAGTTAAGGTCAAAATTCACCACACAGGTACAAGTAATAGTCTATCTTAGAACATGTCGATTACGAAAAACCCTGTCAAATACAGTTTTGTTAAAGAAATTTCACAAAACCCAAAGTTCACACACACTTGGCAATATTTAGATCTATCTTTGAAAAGATAGATCTAAATATTATTATCCATACTAATATTATAAATGCGAAAGTAACTCTGTCTGTCTGTCTGTCTGTCTGTCTGTCTGTCTGTCCGTCTTTACCGCCTAAACCAACCAACAGATTTTGATGAAATTTGATACATAGATAGAATAGATCCCGAGAGGGGACATAGGCTACTTTTTGTTCCGAAAAAAGGGTTGAAAGGGTTAAAATAAGGGATGAAAGTTTATATGGAAAACTTCGTCATTGTTGAAGAACTATGAAACTTTGCGTCTAGATATTTAACACGAAACCATAAAATGTATGTTTTAGCAGTTTTGTAGTTTCGAACTGTACCTACGGGGGTAGAATTGGGGGTGAAAGTCTGGAAGTTCAATATTATTGAAGATAAAAACCATGAAACTTTGTATCTAGACACTTGTAATGGAGTCGATAAACGTTTGTTCCAGCAATTTTATAATTTCTAACTATACGGGGAAACTTATATAACCGCTTGATACACTGGCCGCTTTTCGCGTTTTACAAATTTGCCGGGAAAACGGGTGTCAGGTATATACATAAGTGCGGTGTTTATGTTTCGGCATATGAAGTGCCGCCTTACTTTTACCAGTTTGAGCCATTTACTCTCAAGAACGTTTCAAGACGCTTCTAGCGGTATCATTTATTTATAATTAATGTACTTAAATAAATTCAAGATGGCCGCCGCTACAAAATGGCGGATAATTTATGTTTTATTAATCCCATCAATATGGGTATCAAATGAAAGGGCTCAACAAGCAGAATACAATATACTATAAAAAATTGAAATTCAAGATGGTGGCCGCTACAAAATGGCGGATAACGTAGGTTTTATCAATCCCATCAACATGGGTATCAAATGAAAGGGCTCAACAAGCAGAATACAATATACTATAAAAAATTGATATCCAAGATGGCGGCCGCTACAAAATGGCGGATAACGTAGGTTTTATCAATCCCATCAATATGGGTATCAAATGAAAGTGCTCAACCAGTAAAATACAATGTACTATATACAATTAAAATCCAAGATGGCGACCTCTACACAATGGCGGATAACTTAGGGTTTATCAATCCCATCAACATGGGTATCAAATAAAAGGGCTTGACAAGAAGAATACAGTGCACTATACAACCTCAATATTTAAGATGGGCGCAGCCACTAAATGGCGTATCAGACAGAATTTTTGATAGTCGACGAGATTTCCATGGTGTCTTATCAAATGTTATGCATGATGGACGCTCGATTAAGGCAAATTAAGAACTGCGAAAATGAGTTTTTTGGAGGAGTAAACGTATTACTTTTCGGTAATATTTTACAACTGCCTCCTATAAAATGATCAGGAACACCTGTTTTCAATTCTAATATGAAATTGTATATATGAAAGTAACTCTCTCTGTCCGTTACCGTCTAACGCCTAAGCCACTTAAAGAGTTTGTTACAATTTGGTGCACAGATAGACTAGACTTAGGAAAGGACAACGGCGACTTTTTATCACAGAAAAAGAGTTGAAAAGAGTGGAAATGAGGAGTAAAAGTGTGCATGGAAGGATCTTTGCACTCTTTGTATGCTATTTTTAACCGACTTCTAAAAAGGAGGAGGTTATCAATCCAGTTGTATTTCCAATTGTGAATCAATTTAGATGGTTATTTTTTTGGTTGGTAGATTATAGTTCAGAGGTGGTCATATAAATTTTATCGAAATCAGTGCGGCGGTTTTTGAAATATGAACAACAAACTAAAATTTGCGTTCATGTAATCAGACAATATATCTACTAATATCTACTAATATACTCTAATACAATTTGGTGGACCGTCCCAATATGATTTTAAATTAAAGTCTGTTTTTGATTAATTTTTTGAGAACATAGTTTTGTAATTTGTCGTGTAAATTGTATTTAATAAACTTTGACTTAGACCGATTTTGATTAGGAAACGTGAATTTGTATGGTAGTAGACATACGAGTAGGTACTGCCTCAATTACTTTAATAAATATGTGGCGCGGACGAAGTCGCGGGTAAAAGCTAGTATATTATATATATTGCATCTGGAAAACGCCTCATTGTAAATACCGTCTATTATATTTATATATATATATATAAAAGTGTCATGTTTACAATTTTATATTGACATATGCGTACATAAAGTGCCGTTGGCTACTTCTAATAGGCAAATATTTTATCAGCTGTAGGTACATCACAGAATTAAATCTACGAAAATTACTCATATTTTTTTTTCATTCGAGACAGCAATATTTTTCACTTGATATCAATTCGGGTGCGCGGCGGAAGATCGAAATTGTGTCGTTTCATTATTGTTATGAAGCAAGATAACGATTGTCGCGTTTAGGACACGCCCGCGCCGGCCGTTGACATACATTCCATAGATTTTACAATAGATAATATTATTATCAAACAATATGCGTCTCTATATCAATCTAGGATTAGTAGGAAAATGGATGTACAAAACGATAAATTTAATATTCGATAGTGTCGAATATAGGATTCGAAACTGAATTAAGACGAGTCCCCGTGCAAAACGTAACGTTACTCGTAGCTGTTTTGTGCCGTTTTTTGAGTTAGCTACTCTATATTTACCACAATACAGTCAGGGCCATATTAAGCCTTAAACGCTCCACACACAAGTCCTAAAATCAGAGGACATGACGTAAATGTAGTGGGGAGGACCCTACATCGCACCATAAATACTAGTTTTACGTAATTTCCTCTGATTTTAGGGCTCGTGTGTAGAGGTTTTTGGGCTAATTAGACTGCTGCCTAGGCAGCGAGGTTCAGGGAGGCGTGCTGAAATCGTATCTTCACATGCATTATTACGTCTTTGCGTCTATAGTATATTATTACTATTAGAACAAGAGAAACTGTTTTTTTACAATTTAAAGAGATATTTAGTTTATAGTCACTTACCATTAAGACATACAAAAAGGTATTAGTAAAATATTACGCGTTAAGCCACTTACCATTAGGCGAGTATACGCGCAAGTTGATCGGCACCGGAGATATGCCCTTGTTGGAGCCGGTGATCCGGTCCGTCTCTGACTCGATCTCGGCGCGGACCTCATTGAAGTCCACGAACTTCTTGCCTTTGCAGTGTAGGAACTCGGCATATTCTGGAAAGATCGAGAAGAATTAGTTCCAGCATTTGTTAATTTGTATAAATATCACCAATCACAATTTGCATATGACCGACAGGAATGTGCAAACATCATTGTGTTCCAGTTTGAAGGGCGATGTGCATCTAATACGACGACTAGTAGGTACAACGGCACACTCGAGGATTGGTTTAGCATCCCCACTATGAGATATTATTGTACTTTAGTACAAAATTGACAACAAAATAAGGCGTTCAAATACGTATTACGTAAGCAGCGAAGGTGTGGTTAAAAAAGGTCCGTTGGTTAGCGTAGTTGGTTACGGCCTTGACTCTCTCCTTGAGTGAAGAGACTCCAAGACTCTACTGTTATTATATCGTTTTGTGACCGCCTTAACCTTTTCTTAGAACTTTTGGCAAGAGTTTGTAGCGTAAGACCGTCACTTCGAAATACTTGTGAGGATAAAGAACTTGAGAGAGATGTCAAAAATTTGGTATAGGCACAGATCTAGCAAGCTTACTGTTGAATTTAGACATGTCCTCGAAAGATAGTTTTCTTAGAACATGCTGATTTCCCCGATGTTTTCCTTCGCCTGGAAAGCTACCGTTGATGACGAATGACCTACATCTGCATTTGAAAAACACTCAAGAAGACCACTTCTCCAGTTGGGATTCGAAGCTACGACGACCGAGTATGAATCGCACGTTTTAGCCACTCGGCCACCACGTCTTTGTATCCGGATCTCTTCCAGGCAAAATCGTATAGAAAAGGGTTATAAAAACGCGAATACACACACGAAGAGCAAATTGAATACTACCTCCGAAACACCAAAACTACCTACATATTAATATATGTAATATTGTAGTAGGTACTAGGTACCTAACCTACATATTTAAGTACAAAAATATCGAATACAAGTATTAGATATTAGAACGAATTTCATTGGCTTGGGGGAGATAGGGATTTAGCTGTTCGACCGCACTGAAAAAAATGTAAGACAAAAACCGTAAGAAAAATATGTAACTGAAGTGACCCGTAAAACTGCCTGTGATCAATGTTGACAATTTTATATTTTAGATGATCGTTTCTTTTTTTTTTTAACTTTTATAGGTTTACACTTGACCGCCATCTCGCCTGATGTTAAGCGACGATGCGGTCTACGATGGAGCGTGTTTACCTAGAAGAAACCGATTCACTCTCGATTTGAAGACACAAAGATAAACGAAATTACGAAAAACGTAATTTCGTAAAACACTTCGTCCGTCGTACTCTAATTAGAGTAAGTAGGCTTAGAACATTTAAACGTCAAACAATGTTCGATCGGACGAAACGGAGTAGGAAAGTCGCGAGTTCATTTCGATACTACGTTTTTTCGTAAAAAGAGAGTAGACGTGCAGGTGTTCCATGACACTAAATCTTTTTTTTTTACACTAAAATATCAAATGATCTATCTAATATTTGCGACAGACCCTAATACTAGAGGTGATGCATTTTTACATTAACTATGCCCAAGAACACGGAAGAATTGATTAAACCTAATCACACTATGTTGTGACTCATTCTGATATGTGCCCATGGCAACCATTGTCACGATAAAAACACGCGGTGAGGAAGCTTGCTTGTTGGCGAAACTTTATCTCAACGAATTCAAATTAAAGCCCCCCATCTCGCTAAAGACAAGAGTGGAGAACACTCCTACTAATATTATACGAAAGTTTAGATTTTTGGATGTTTGTTGCTCAATGACGTCGGAACGGCTGAACAGGTTGCAAAAAATGGAACACTCGATTAGTTTGCTTAGTTTGGGGTCAGACGGTGTTGTTTGTGAATTGTCCACCACCAATATACATATACAGTGTAAACTCCACGTAACGTCCCTCGATTTAACGGCATACTCCCTAAAGCGTCGAAATCTAATGGCTTTGGTTGGTTTAGCTTGTCTTCCATACAATAATACACTCTACATAGCATTACCATCCAGTCTTCATAACGACCACAATTGAGTAATAAAAAGTACCTTTTAATTTTCTAAAATTAGTAAAAACTACGCAGCTGCGTACGTTCTTTTGTCGCTTTACTATCCTAGCCTGCAATAAATTCGACTGTCGGCATCATGTAACAACTTTCTAAGAAATTCGTTCTTTTGTTTACAAATTGGGATTGCTTGCACGTGTAGATTGTTATTGACCATGACTATTAAGTAAGAATTATTTTTACGTTATTATATTCTTAGTTGCTTACAAACTTTTAAACTGTAAACATGGCTACTAAATCACTAATCACTAAAGAAAATCACTGTGTATTAACGAAAAAGTTTTACTGATCGCGTAATAGAGACGGGAGAGAAGATAAGTGAAAGCAGCTAAATTATTGGAAAATTACTTCCTTTATCGCCAAGATGGCTCAATATTGCAAGATATGAATAAAAAAAGTACAATATAATTACTGGTGCAGCAAAAGACGTCAGACAAAAATAACAGACTATACGCAATAGCGTTCAAATAAGATTATTTTTATATTCGAAACTACTAGATAACTACTAACACTACTTTTAAATAAACTTTTCTTTTTCTAATTCTGATTTTTCGTAACTCCATTTAACGACAACTCTCTATAACGCCATAAAATGGGCAGTCCCTTCAGTGTCGTTATATAGACTTTACACTGTATATATATAAGCTGGAATAGCACACAGGCTACTTTTATACTAAGAATAACGGGAATTGAATCTACGCGGTACGCGAGGTGTTAATCCTACTAATGTTATAAATGTCAATGGCTGGAATTATGGATGTTTGAATGTTTGTTGCTCAATCAAGTAGTAACGTATGAGCAGATCGGGTTGAAATTTGGAAAACAGTTATATTATAGTCTGGATGAATACATGCGACTAATTTATATCCCGAGAAAATATCGGTGCGGGAACTACGCAGGTAAAACCACGTGGCGGTGCTAGGATTAGCATAAGCCTTATATTAAACCCCATAAATCCTTTAAAAACTTAGTAGTGAGACGTGATGAAATGCTTTAGTAGGAATTCAATTTATGAACCAGCAAACATCTTTACACAACGAAAATGTTAGCAACCACTTTAGATATCACAACTGCGAGGTTGTGAGTTCAAGTCTCATCTACACCATCTACAAGTTCAGTGCACTTTGCCATCACTGGCTTTAACTCAGATGGAAAACATTGTGAGGGAACCAGCGTGTTCTAAAAGACATCTTTAAATAAATATCTCATAGAACAATGCACAGTTAGCCAGTGTGGCTCGAGGCCAAATTAAGGACAGATTCTGGCCTTCATTTTGGTATGTGAGCAAAGCCCAGAAGTCCCAGCAGAGGAGACACACAACTTATTTGTGTTTACCTGCAGTGGAGAAGATCAGCTGAAGGATCAAAGGGCGGCGAGTCACAATACCCGACCCTCGGGGCAAGAAGTCTCTGTAACAAACATTTACAATATAGCATAATCTGTATGAGATGAACAGACAGTTCACCATAAAATATCCAACACTGTCAGATTACAGTGTAATAAGTGAGATTATAATCTTACAGTAGGTTAGGTTACTTTATAATATGACTGCGAGAGATAATATTATGATGGTCAGTGACAGATATAAGCATTACATTTAAAACAAAAAAAAACACTATTTATTCTTGACCTAATATAAAAAGTACATAGTTCTATCATTGACTGGATTGTTGCTTAATAAAAACTTGATTTTCTAAAGAGTTATCAATTACTTAACACCCAGAAGTCAAAATGCCTTTTGTAGCCCTGCCTTTTCTCATATACCAACACCAAACAGAACATATTTACTAACTTTAACTTTTTTTATACCTATTGAAATAAAATAGGCCCTAATATCTCGACAAATCAAATCATCTTCACCTTCTTTACCACCTTTCTATACCAGCTACTCAGAACCAGTATTTTAACAATGCAGTCAAAACCAAATGCAATTTTTATTATAATTCTTGACCCGTTTAGCGGCCCAGTTATTTTAAACCTAAATTTTAACTAATTAAGTCTATTTTAGAGGTCCCTTTTGCAACTATAATTATAATTATAAATTAATAATCCAGATAATTATGTAATGAAGTTCCCATAACATTATAAATACCAAATATTAGCATTTGTAATTAATTTCGTTTTTTTTTTACATTTGTTAGTAATATTTTACCAATATTTATTACAATGTTAATGAAAATTAAGTTAGGTTTAGGAATACATTTTCATTAAACTTCATTAGTTACATGCAGTGGTCTGGGCCAAACAAAGCCGTGGGCACACCACGGACACTCCACTAAAATTCCATACAAGCGCCGCTGTGGAGCTACCTACTCTTCACACAACTACGCAGATGTCGTTCGTACACACGCGTGAATGTGTGCGTTAGAGCTAGGGCTACTGAATTGTTTTATTGAATAGTTGTGCCCCTTGAGTTCACCTGGTGACGTAAAGTAGTCTATAAACTTGCTATAATGTTGAGTTACATAAATATAGTTACATAAATGGAGCCAAATCATACTATTCTAATTAAAAAGGGTGTCTGCACAGATTTCAAAATTGTGTGTTCAGACTCAGAAATCTGTTGGTGTTTGTATTGCTGCGTAAAATGAAACGAAACCGATGATAGATTATGGATTAGATCAGGTACCTAGATATCTCTTTCCTTTAGTAGGTACACATTCGCATTTTATTTTACACTTACCCATGAAGGAAACTTTATTCTGTAACTATAATTATTCCTCCAGGCATTATCAATCCGTGCTTGGGCACATATGTTACTGGCTGTGTAAGTTACGAACTTTGAGTTAAAAATGACTTCGTTATTATAAATAAATAAATATTGGTAGACAATTCACACACAACACCATCTGACCCCAAACTAAGCAAAGCTTGTAATATTATAAAGCAACGGTATTGAAAAGTTTCTAATCTTACGTTATTTTATCATTAGGAAATTAAATAAAGCTTTTAATCTTGTCCCGTTTACGGACAGCCGTAAACAGCACAACAACCCACCATGATGATATTTCGTTAGGAATTAGATGTTCGATACCAGCCCTTCGTTGAGTGCTCCTAGCGTATCCGAAACGGCCTGAGGGGGTGAGGAAGCTTGATATTGGCGGGGGGTGGGGAGTGTCCGTTCTATTTATATTATCTATTCTATGCCGTGGGCAAATACGTACTAGTGTTGTATTATTTTTAAATGTATGAGGTAATCTTCAAAATCACTATCTACCTACTCAAAAATGTTGTTCACAATTCGTATTGGTTTTTTTTTCTATATCAGTTGATTTACACATTGGAAATTGGGGTAGATCACTAGTTCATTACAATGCTTTGTACATTATCTTTACTGAAAAATTACAAATAGACATCTCAGAATCAGACATCCAATGACTTTAATTCTCTGATGTCAGACAAATGTTTTTAACTGTACATTTGATCATCAAGTAGCATCAATGAGTCATAGATTTTTCATGAGGCACTGATGACCATTTTTGTCTAAACAATACTTCTATTGTACAAAAAACTTTTTAATGAACATATTTAGTATATTTGGTGAAATTATGAATTATTAATGCAGGGAACAAGGAAACTGTACATACAATGGAATTACTTATTGTTGAATGGCAAATCAATGAGAATTTTATCAGCTTAGTATCAAATAAGTATCACTTCTAGGTATAGCTAGAAACCAGGTGTAATCTCTGAAGTTATAATGGGGGGAAATAACAAAGAACTTATCAATAAAAAAATGTTTTAGTAGTATTGGCTCTAACTTTGGTTTAGGTAAGCAAGTTTAGACTCTTAACATATATATTACTCTTTTACAATTGTGAGCATATAAATGAAAAGAGAGAACGATAATTGAGCCAAGTAAACAAAGTCATTGATCATTTTAGTCAAGGGGTCCAACGTAGTAAACAAGACTTTATTCCAGTGTTCCTGACAAAACAAGCTAGATGTGCTACGGATTAGAGTTATCACAATTAGTAACGTCTATACCATCTTGAATTAAAGCACAGATAGCCTCACCTGCCGACAAAATTTTCTAAAACCGAGCTCTTTCCTGCGGACTGCCCACCCACTACAGCGATTTGTGGAAGATCTAAGGACATGTGCACGCCCATATGCACGAATGCATCTTGCAGTTTGTTGACGATAGGTATCAACTGTTGCATTCCAAAATTCCCAGCCATTTTTTCTGAGATACATTAAAGTTTTATCACTACAAATACACTAATTACATGCACATCATTTTATTCATCATCGTTACTGTTTTTTTTTCAAATGGTGGTAAGGGGTATATTCTGTATTCTAAATCTGACTCGATTCGACATGATTCGATTCGATATTTACTGTCGCACGTAAAGATTTTAACTATGCAGGAGGTTTTGACTTAGTTACAGGAGTACTAATTCAGATTTAGATAGAAAGTTATCTCTATGAAATCACAGCCTAGAATGTGTTGCCCAGAAAACAAAAGAAATATACTTTTAAAGCAATAATAGTGGTATAAGCTTAAGTATTTCTGGAACCACAAAAACAAAAAAGATTCAACGTACGAGGAAGAAAATCTAAAAGCTAAAGAAATTTACAACCTAAAGCTAAGTTTATTGTAATATTTAGCAATAAGAAAAACATTAAAGTTATAATTCACTCTAGTTTTTTTCTAGTTGAAGTCATTGTAATAATAGCAAAACTTACGCACGTTCAAATTAAAATAATGAGAATTGTGTACCTACACTGAGCACCTATCATGTAATTAGGTACATATCACCTAGTACCTACATTCAGTGTGAATATTATGTAAGATCTGAATGGCAAATTTAACCAATGACGGTGAGATTTTGTGAATCAATATGGTTAGACATGCGCAGTAAATCTAGGCCACTGAATAAAAATACGTAATACAGAAAAACTTTTAATTTCACAAATGATAGAGTATATATGTAAAAGAAATACATGAAAATTACTTCTTTACATACCTACAAATGCGTTCTTTGATAAAACGGAAATGTATTTTCTGAAAAATTACTAAATACTTTATAAGCGTTTTAAATAGCTATAAAATTGTTTCATTGTGATGAATAATGTTAAAATCATTAAATTTTCACGATTTAAAAAGAAAGTATTTTGTAAATTTTTTTTTTAATAAAGTTTATCTTCGCGTGAATTTACTAAACAAAATACGCTTAAATTGGCTTATACTTACCCAAAAACAGTTAGACAGTAAAATGATTTAATATATAACAAACGGAAAGTGTATTGTTTCTTACCTGCCCACAAAATTCTCCAACACGGAACTTTTTCCAGCAGATTGACCACCTACCACAGCTATTTGTGGTAAATCCAACTGCATATGCACACCCAGATGCGTGAAGGCATCTTGAAGCTTATTAACTATTGGAATCAATTGCTCCATTCCCATATTTCCGGCCATGGCTGCCGGTTAACCGAAACGCTCCTCGTCCTATGAGCTTTACCGCAGATCTCTCACTTACTGATTTTCCGTACATCAATATACCACGAAATATAAAATACGCATGCGCCAAGTGTAAAGGGCAGGCAGAGATATCGAATGGATACTTCTAACCAGTGATCTCAATCTGAGAAGAGCTCATTGAATTTTTTCCATGTGGATCTTTTCAATTGTTTCTTTTATCTCTCCCATGTTTCTTGAACCTAAATTATTTCACGTAACAGTATCTCCCATCACAAGAGATCTAATGTAAAAGACACATTCATTTTTACGTCTACTACTTGAACTATAAGTAGGTACTATAAAAAATATGAATGTTTTACATCTATCTTGGAAATACCTTTTGGCAGTGTTATTTAAAATCATCTGCCTCTGGCATTCAGCATTTGTGGTCCTTGGGCTACAGGCAAGCTAGGAGAATATCACCCGCCATTTGAAAACATAACTTCTACTTTGAGAATAATTGTTCCTCACAACGCTTTTCGTCGTATTTAAAACACGTTAAAATGACTTGACATACTTAGGCATCTTGACTGACTTCGTGGCGTAGATGGTGGTAAATCTGCACGTACATAAAATCAAGGGTTCGATTCCCACTTAAGACAGATATATTATATGTAATGTTAGATAGTATATTTGTATAGATAGATTCTTAGTTTCTGAATAGTGTTGTGTAAGACGTGGCCATGACCAATAATATTATTTTATTTTTATTTATCTGAACCAGCGAAACACAAGTATTTCACATTAATTCATGTAAAAAACAAAATTGTACTATTTGTTTGTAACGTAAGAACATTAAGTATTTTGTACTAGCAGTGTTTAAATTGTTGTCTGTCTGTAAAGGGTAACGTCAAAAACAGTTGTATTTTTTTTTAGACAAATTTCGCTGGAAGGAATATGAATTTCCGACGCATCTTTACTTATTTGAGTGGAACAGCTCTGATAGATATTTTGTAATGCAGTCACTAAAATAAGAGGTACTTATATCCACTAAGAAAAGGTGAAAGGTACGAGTATGTTCTACGTAAGTGCTTCTGTATAGTTAGAGATCTATCTATGTCTTTTGCATTATCTCAAATTTCAGAGGATAGTTCAGCCAACTTGAGGGCAATTGCCAATTACCCACAAAAAAAATTATTGGCAGTCATAGGAACTGCCGATAGAAGTGAAAACTTATAAACTCAGAATTTGATAGATGGTCAATGGCCGTGGTCCCGAGTTTATCCGAAGATTTCTTATCATTGCCGACCATGACGCTAGAAACCAATTCACAAGCCACGAAATATCTGACTAGGCGTGCCAAAAGAAGTTTTCCCTTAAAAAATTGACGGAAGTCGTGTTCTGTGGTGGTGCTCAATTCAGTCAATTTAACATCGATTCGACACCCATCATGGTAATAAGCTCAGTTTTGTTATAATTTGCAGTTACACTAAAATCAAAACTCGAGGGATGATTTCTCTCTCTTTCTCTCTCTATCTTGTTTTATTCCATGCCTTGGACGATCTCAAAGAGAAGATAAAAATTGCCTAGTACTGGGGGAAATTTCAGTATTCTTTGCGAAACAACTACACAATCCATTTAAATATTATAATATGAAATAACACCGAATTAGGTATGATAAATCACAGGGAAATGATCCACAAATAGATCTTTTTCCCGAAAGATTTTCTCATTAACTGTACCGGTTCCAATGAAATGTTTTTCAACTTTACAGCCTTTATAACTAAGAGACTGATCTTCACGATGTCTTAAAAACTCCTATTCAGGACAATTATTTTGCCTCTGTGGAGTACAATATCACACAGGGCTACACAGGATAACTGTACGAATCACAATAGATCGTATACCATTTCAACTATAGGGCCTACCCAAAAGTCGTACAAAAAAGGTTTTTTCTGGACGAAAACATTCATCGGACCTGATGTATGGAACAGTTGCGGAGCAGTTTTTGGTGTTTTTATGTTGTGATTTCATGTTCCTAGCCATGTTCTAAGAAGTGAACTACAAAGTTAGATAGCATAAAACAATGGCAGTCCTAGGAACTGCCGATAGAAGTGAAAACTGATAACTCAGAATTTGATAGCTTACTTTGGAAACTACGTGGGTGAAACCGGAGAGCGTGGCCATGGGCATTTTTTTTATCATAGTACTACGGCTTGAGATATAATTTTGATAATATATTGTCAGTTTGTATGAATGTAGTTATGAGACTAACATTTATGATAATTATTGAGACATTAAGTACTTAACCAAAGTCAAACTTTTGGTTAAATACTTGATGGTTTAACGATAAGACGTTTTTTTGAAGTAACTCTTTCCATCGATGAAATTAAAATAATCGTGAGTTTAAAATATACCCCCAATGTTGTTATCGTTCTATCAAAAACTGTCAGTGCCATTATTTTATATTTGTCACTGTCTTTTACCACAGACAGAAAAATTTACTCTTGAAAGAAATGCTCACATTGGACTATATGCTCACAAATGCAATTTATTACATAGCGAGCAATGTGCCTAAACAGAAGTATGGAAAAAGAAAAATAGTTCAATACCAAAAAGGTCCTAGATGGCGGTAATGGGTTTTGTCACAGGTTTGTTGTAGGTACTAAATGAGCCGTTTTCCGACGAGAGAAAAATAGTTCCAAATTACGCACTAGATGGCGGTGTGAAATTTCAAAAAGATTTGTCTGTACCATAGACTCTCAAAAGTGTAATTACTATGAAGCCTCCTCCCAATGTTCAGGGAAAAAGTGTACATCTAAATTATTTGCGATAACTAAAAATGTTGGAGGTTTCCCAAACACATCACTTAGTTTAGGTAAATTATAATTTTATTCTCAGCTCAGCTGATGTGTTTGGTTTGTTTACCTTCTATAAACCCTAAATACTCGAAGAAATTTTTTTATACTAAAACAAATTTTCTTCTTTTTTAGTGTTAAAATATTGGAAATAGTCAATTAAATTGATAATGCAATAAAATTCGATTTTCAATAAAAATCTTTAAAACTCTCGGTGCAGAGACACAAATTAAGCAAAAGTAAAGGAAGATTAAAAAATATAAATGGCAACACTAAATACTTACCAAACGACGAGTATAAGAGAACCACTCCTTAAGTTTTAGTGAACTATGCGAATGCGTGACCGTTATTTTCGGCGATCCACTATTGTTCAGAAGAAATTTTTATACTAAAACAAATTTTCTTCTTTTTTAGTGTTAAAATATTGAAAAATAGTCAATTAAATTGATAATGCAATAAAATTCGATTTTCAAATAAAATCTTTAAAACTCTCTCGGTGCAGAGACACAAATTAAGCAAAAGTAAAGGAAGATTAAAAATATAAATGGCAACACTGAAACGAAAATATTTATCTACGGCTGAAGGACTAGTATCCAATGTATCCATGGCCAAGAATAAATAAAAAAATAATAGTGTTGGGACATTAGTTACCAAACGACGAGTATAAGAGAACCACTCCTTAAGTTTTAGTGAACTATGCGAATGCGTGACCGTTATTTTTCGGCGATCCACTATTGTTCAGTAATGCCGCATGGTCAACTGACTGATTTAGTTCACTCTTACCTGAATTGTATGTTACGTATTCAACGATTTTATTAGACTTCGTATTTCTTGAACAATTCTTTAGCATCGTTGTGATTTGAAAATCAAACATGAGACAACAATGAGACGAAAAAGCTGCAGTAAAAAGAACGTTAAGCATTTGTAAAGAATCACTTCTACCACGTATTTTTTTCGAGATACAGATTGTCTAGACATTTTGAAGAGATAAAAACATAGAAATGATAGATGGCGCTTATGTTACGTCTAACATTACTTAACATTTCTATCCGAATCTAAGGTTTTGACAATATCCGTATATTGAGATTGGTGAAATTTTTAAATCAAACAAAGCGTTTCCGATTTTACAGATGTTATTAAGCAATAGCAACCAACAACACAACAATAGCAAATAACAACAATCGTAGACATCTACGATCAGGTAGCAAAAGCATAAGCAGCCCACTAATTGCTCCCACTGCTGGGACTCAGGGCCTTCTTTTGCAAAAAGAGAGTCAAGACCCTAATCCATCACGCTGGTGCAGTATAGATTGGTGGATGACACAGTCATGACCTCGAAAAATTCTAGGTACATGTCAGCTTCCTCACGAAGTTTTCCTTAACCGTTTTAAGTTAGCGGCATTACGCACATATTTTCGAAACGATAAGATCCCAATCGGCAGTTGCCATTCTCACGATGAGACCAGCCGGAACTTTTCTCAATTCACGTGAAATGAATGAAAACGTTACGTAAAATACTAAAGTACATAACAATAAGTACACTGAGTCAATCTTGGCCTTTGCGGACGACCTTGCAATACTTACACGTAATCCTAAACAGTGTCAAGAATTGTTGAACGAAGTCGATGAGTTCTGTACATGGACGGAGGAATGAGGACAAAACCATCTAAATGTCATTGTCTTTGTCTGGGTAGAAGAAATACCAAATATACGTCTTACGATCCGGGACTCTCCATAAGTGGCCAAGGAGTTGCCACAATTGCAGAGGCAGTGCCTTTCAAATTTCTTGGTAGAAAGATAGATCACAAAGGACGTACACCATCATTAGAGGTGGTTGTTGAAAATTTCATGAACAACCTCAATAAGGTAGACCAGCAGCCTATCAGCAATATCAAAAAAGCATGGATATATGACAACTACCTCACATCACGTCTCACTTGGCCTTTCCTAGTATATGACATCGGTAAAACTCTCCTGGCAAAGCTAGATGCCAATGTCATAAAGATATTGAAGTCATGGTTCGGATTGGCACATCCGGCTGATCCCTCTACTCTTTTAGGGATCACAATAGTTTTGGGCTGAAACTAAAGAAACCGTCTGAACTTTACAAACACCTAAGAGTTACAAAAACGCATGTTTTGGGAAAGTCGCAAGACGAATTAATTACATCTCTCCCAAAAGACAAAACTGCTTCAGACCTGGAATCTAGACTTCAATTCCATAAACAATTTATGGCAGGTGCACAAGTAAATACTGCTGGGTTGGGTGCGAGAAAAAAAAGGAAGACCGAGACATGGTAAAACCTTTCTACAACAAGACGAAAATGACGGTTACAAAGTGCACGCTATGAATTTAGAAATGCAAAGTGAGTGGTTAACCATAGGTGAGTTCTGTATCCCATTAGCTCTAAAATGGCGCACCTTGATCTATGACTGGTCCCCTGCCTTATTAAAATTTTATCTAAATGCATTCCAAATGACCCTCCTGACCAGAGTAACTTGGTAAGGTGGGGAAAACCTCTGAAAAATGTTGCTATACTTGTGGAGAGGCGATATGTACAGCAAGGCACATATTGGTGGGATGCAAGGTGCTCCTTAATGGGGGTCATTACTCACGGCGTCATGACAGAGTACTTGAAATCATACGTGAAGCCATGAGCCTTTCGGTAGCTAGAGCCCAAAAGGGATTGACGACAAACAACAGACAAATTAACTTTGTAAAGAAGGCTCAACTTCAAACTCCAGGAACAAGCCTTACTCAATCCTGGGTACAGCACCTGATTGGACTATTTTAATGGACACGTATGAAAAGCACTACAAAATCCCAGAGGATGTGGGTGTTTCGTCATCCAGACCGGACATTTTCCTTTTTCTAGAGCTACGAAACGCATAGTCCTTGTAGAACTTACCGTACCGTGGGAAACTAATATACCTAAAGACCACGCGATGAAACAAAATAAGTATTACGACCTCCTAAACGAATTAACAAAAAACGGCTATGTAGTTAGTTTATACGCTGTAGAAGTGGGAGCGAGAGGTATACCAGCAAAATCTCTCTATAACCTACTGAAAGACCTTGGCTTATCCAGAAGTGCTGTAAGTTCTATACTAGAACGTGTATCTAAAGCTGCACTAGTAGGCTCATATCAGATTTGGCTGGGCAGGGAGAGAAAAACGAGTGGTGAAGGTGAGTGTTGATGTACGTCAGAAAGGGGCCCCTTAAACCTACGCCCGAGTCACAAGTCTCGGGAACTACTCGAGTTTTTCTCTCTCTGCCACACGATGGACCCGGCACCCGCACGGTGAATCCATGGAATGCTAAGAAGATCGTCTCTAAAGTATTTTACATAACATGAAATAGTTAAATATTGGAGCGCAGTATGAATTAAAAATTGCAATATTGTCCTCTAAAATATCTGAAAAAGACCGAACGAACGAAAGATAGGAGCGAACTAGTTCGACACAGGTATGCGAACTAGGTTCAGTCAGTCCAGTCCCAGTAGTCCCTCACTATATGGCTCAGTGGCTTTTGACATTGACATCGCAATCTAAAATTTACAAGCGCCTCCCATCGTCGTTTTTTGGAACCATTTTTTTATCTCGTCGGAAAACGCCTCATTACCACCTCTCTCTAATAAAAAAAGTGACCGCACGGCAGAAGTGAAACCTAGAAATAAGAAATTCTTCACTGTATAACAAAGCCTACTAAATAATTTTAAAATTAACAAATAAAAACGATTTATGAGTTGAAATTGAATATAACTATTAAGCACAACAACACGATAATAACATGTGGCTGAATTACTAGTATCCGTGTCCAAGAATAAATTAAAAAGAAATTTTTACGCGGGCCGGAAATAGCGTTTGACTCGCATTTTTTAATAATTCCTATTTATTTATTTTGTAGGTGTTGGCGATCGACACATCTATGTACAGAACTAGTTATAGCGATTTTATAACACTTTGGTAAAATTGTATGAAGATTTAATTTAATGGATATTTTGTTGTAAATTAGGTTTATTTTGGTAGGATTAGGTAGGGCACACTTAATAAATATAATTATTGTTTGGTTTTACTCGAATATCAGGTAGGGTGTCCATTTATTTACCTTAAGTTAGGCAAATGTTGGTAAAAATAGGCAGTTTTTAGGAAATAGCTAAATTGTAAGCTAAGGTACCCCCTAGGATGTTAGGTTCATTTATAGAACTGGTCGTAGGCTACATTTCAGTGGTCATTGGTTAGCCTACGACCAGGAATGGAAAAGTTATGGTCAAAATAGTGACTATTCCATAGTGAAAATGAACCGAAAAGAGGGCTCGAAATACGGGGCTCTCTTTTAAAGTAAGGGGGTACCTTAGCGATCTTGATTTTGTTCGGAGCATGCTCTACTCAGCGGCTCCAGTACAAGGAACAACAAGAAGAAAAATAAAAGGAAGACTCAAGAATCAGCGTTTCACTACCCCGCTCCCAGCTCCCTTTCAAGATCCGGCCAAGAAGATCTCGTCGAGCGAACGTCGGGATCGCGCCGAGTTGTCGTCGTGTCATCATCAAGGGCACGTCAGGACACGCCGACGGTCGCGCCGACTGTCGCGCCGAGTGTTACGCCGAGTGTCACTCCGACCGTAACGCCGATTGTCACGCTGACTGTCACGCCGAGTGTTACGCCGAGTGTCAAGTGGACTGTCACGCCGAGTGTCACGCTGACTGTTACGCCGAGTGTCACGTGGACTGTCACGCCGAGTGTCACGCTGACTGTCACGCCGAGTGTCACGCCAAGTGTCACGCTGACTGTCACGCCGAGTATCACGCCGAGTGTCTCGCCGAGTGTCACGCTGACTGTCACGCCGAGTGTCGCGCTGACTGTCACGCCGACTGTCACTCCAAGTGTCACGCCGACTGTCACGCCGAGTGTCACGCCGAGTGTCACGCCGACTGTCACGCTGACTGTCACGTCGAGTGTCACGCCTAGTGGTGCGCCGAGTGTCACGCCGAGAGTCAAGTCAAGGTCAAGTCAAGGTCACGTCCAGGTCAAGATCGAAGATTGTCCCACAGCGGTTGCAAAGTGAACCCAGGGACGAGTCTACCAGCGCCTGTCGGAACGAGAGGGCACGTACTCAAGAGACCTGCTTACAACAGGTCTCTCCCCCTCTTGCTGTCGGCAAACCAGGCTCGTCAACGCATAGCGGTCGGTCTTAAGCCGGTCGCGACAGTAGGTATTTCGCTGAAAATCACAGCCTGTGATAAAACAGTAATATATTCAGGCGCGGTCCCAGCCTCGAATTTTGGAGAGGGTCACCAGTACGCAGCGGTCCACAAGTAGAAATACAATAAATCGAGCAAAAATACTTTACTAGTAGCACCCCAAGATTTTACCTGCGTAGTTCCCGTCGTAGTCGTTTTCCCGCGTTAAAAAATAGTCTATGTACTATTAGATATTTTTAATTTTCTTTGATTTTTTGTTTAACGTTTAAGATTTTGGGGTGTCATCTCCCCTGTGACCCTCCCCCCCCCTCGGACCGCGCATGAATATATTACAACAAAAACTTTTTTGCAATGGATGTAAAATGCAAATTTAATATGTCGTGACAAGTTCAATTAATGTGGTAAGTACCTAGAAGTTAAGGTCACCATAATAAGACATAAATATAATAAACACAGGGACACAGGGACTATATTATCTTTCTCGCTTTGACGCGCTTGTTCGTTTACGCGCTGTTTTGTTTCTCAGTCTAGCATACCGAGTTTACCCGAAAATCTCTTATCATACCCAAGCGTGACACTAGAAATCAATTCACAGCCCAGGAAAAATCTGTCTAGGCGCGCCAAAAAAAGGTTTTCATTTCAAAAACCGAGTGAGTTTGTTTCCTCACACAAAAATATTTTTAATTTTAGCATCAGCAAAATCAGACATACAAAGGGCTTCGTAGTATCGAACATAACCGCATGTGTTAAGTTTGTAAGATTTTTGTAGTATACATTATGAGAAGTTTGAAGCTGATGTGCATGATCTGATACCTACTTATATTTTTTTCGCTAGGTGTTACACGCGACTCCGCCCGCGTAAAATTTTGAATGAAGCCTATGTGGAATCTCTATATATAAAAACGTTGTGTTGGTTTGTGTACGCTTCAAAAACTCGAAAAGTTCTGCACCGATCGAGCTGAAATTTTAGAATCATATATAATCCGCATCAAGGATTGTTTTTATCTAATTTTTGCATCACAATGTGCCACAGCGAAGCGTGGCAGGGTACAGCTAGTCAAATTATTAAAAAAAAATTGTTGTAATGTTAATCAAGCAAAGATGAACCCGTAAATCGAAGCCAAGTCTAAGTGAAATAAGAATAAGAAAGAAATAATTTATTTGCACAACAGAAAGGTAACATCATACACAAAACATCACAAGACATTAGAAGAGGACAATAGACTATGATAACAGTGTTTGTGTACAAAAAAGACATATCGCGTTATAAGAAATGTTAATGTATGATGTATGAATTTAATTGTAACACAGAAAAAGAACCAAAGAACGAAAGAATCCAAATTCAGCATCAAAATCCTTTTATCAGCACTTTGTACTTGTAGGTACTCGTATTACTGTTTTATCACAGCACTAACACAAACACTATAACACAACATATCTATGCATTTTTAGCGAATTACCCATAATATAAATACATAGCAAACACAAAAAAATTTGCTAGTCCGCTAAAAACGCTAAATCCGAACCGCGTATTTTTTTAAATTTTTCTTGGTCTGGGATACACTAGTCATTCAGCCGCATGTTATTATCATGTTGCTGTGCTTAGTAAGTTTCAATTTCCAAATAGTTTTAATTTTTAATGAATAAAATTATTTAGTAGCCTTTAAATAGTTAAGAATGTCCTATTTTAATTTTACTTTTTTTACTTACTTACAACTAATGTATAAGTTGCTGAATACGCGAACGAAGTAGCGGGTTCAGCTAATAGTACCATAAAAGTAAGTTAATGGCAATAAATGTGTGCTAAAACCAGAATAACACGTAATTTCAAGTACTCCTGTGATGAGGTACGTGGCTCGGGAACCGCCACGGGTTGCACCCTGGAGTACCTAGGCATCACAGAACAACTTGTGGAGTGCTTGCAGAAGTTGGGGAGAGGGGACTGGAAGACTTGGGAAGGTTACTCGATACTCCTATTGGCTAGGTAAAATTTCGAAGTCTTTCAGAAGGTTCAGCGCGACCACTCTGATTAGCAGAATCCTCAGCGGAACGATAAGGGCTGTGATGGGATATGAGCACAAAGGTGGGACCGTGGCTATTCCTAGCCTCGGTCATGTGGGTGGACCTCTCGCTGCCAACCTTCTCGGTCAAGATCATCAACAGTGAAAGGTTATGTGAAGTGGAGGAGCGAGCATTGGAAGCCTCTCGTTCAACAACTGTGGTGTAAATGGGCATGGTGGCGAGCCTATGGCTTGTACGCCATCTCCAGTGGAGGGCCTGGGGCGGCAGACGTTTAGGCTGTTTGGCCTACATATATAGGGACCTTCCCGAGGAGGTGACGCGCCGCTGGATTCCGTCACTGAAGCCAAACATGGGGGTACGACGCGGTGGCAACTGGGTCAGGGTCGTTGGTGTGGATGTGAGAAGTTACCCCGCGCCTCTGACCCCCTGGTCAAGCCGAAGAAACCTGTGGAGGTTTAGTTGTAGGGGTACCATGTCCGACCATGGTGTCAACCCTGGCATACCTCAGCATGTCCTTCCATGGCAATCATGTGTAAATGCATGCAGCTGGAGCGATTACGACAGAGCGATTACGACAGAGCGTTGACTACTAGATAGCCTGTGTAGATAGCTGATGTTATAATGCACAGTTAATTTAGGGGATTCCCTGATTCCTACGTTGCGGAAAATAAACAGAATTTGCGTAATAAACAAAAATCCCTTATAACGTTCGTAAAACCCTGAATCCGTGGGCACAGCTCACTTAATTTGTAAGCAAGCGAAATATCTTACTAACTATCTCCAATAGCCAAATACACACTCTGAGTTGGGATGAGTTAGGATGTCTGATTGACGAAATTAGTGTTTGGATGTTTTAAAAATATAAAAAATAAATAAGAAAAGTGGTGATACGGTGAATGTGTTTTGTCGAGATTTATGTTTAGCTCGTTTCAAGAGTAATCGTCTCAAAGTATGTACTGAGAAAAATTAGTTCGATAGGTCTAGCCGTGATCAAAAATTAGAAACTTTTGTATCAACTCCCGCAATTAGTCTGTTTCTTAGTTTACCCTTGAACATGATGCATAAAACTGCATAGAAATATCGGGAACTCCCTCCACCACTTAAATAATTAATAATATTAAAGTATTTAGTACCTACATTGACTGGCCTCATGGCTTAGTGGGTAGTAACTCTGCCTGCGAATCCGAGGGTCGTGGGTTCGATTCCCATCCAGTGCAAATATTTGTGTGATGAATTCAAATGTTTGCACTGTGTCTGGGTGTTTCTATTTATAATAAGTATGTATTTAAAACTATATATGTATTATATCAGCTATCTGCCCGCCATACCACAAGCTTTGCTTAGTTTGGGGTCAGATGGTGTTGTGTGTCAATTGTTCACCAATATCTATTTATTTAATTATTCTACCTGGCTGTATGCATAATGTTGAATAGTAATATTGAAATTACAAAATGTTCGTTACCGCACACCATTCCTACGTTATGCGCTTGTTGTTGCATGAATATTTGGCTTTAAATTAGTGTCAATAATTTTCTGCAGAGTGCGCTACGTCGCGTCTTTGTGACGTCACAGTATTGATTGTAAAAAGGAAGGAGATCGTCTTTTGGAGACGCCATCTTAAAATAAAGTGATATAAGTTTTTGGTAGCGTAGAATTTAGTGGAAATCCAAAGTAATCATTCTTTTGGACTTAACAATTGCTAAACTTTATTTTCTAATCTGCAATACTTAGTGTAACGGACCAAGGTACACCTATATTTCCATTTTGTTGTTTGCTAGAAAGATAAAATTTAGTTTATTTACCGTTTCTCTCCTTTGATCTTGTTGGTACCGTTATAGAATCTAGATTACAGATACTTGTGAAGAATCAAGTATATTGCCGTGTGATATTGAAATATAGTATAATTTAATCGATCCAGAGCGTTATTCAAACGGATGTAACACGTCAATAAACTTTTGTGGGCAGGGCACAAAATATATTGTCCTATCAGTGCTGTGAAAGTGTTTTTCGTAAAGTGCTTCAAGTGAACTCTTGTTTCGTAGACGTAAATTAGTCGGTCATAACTGCAGTTTCATTGTGAATCGAAGTGACACAAACGAATTGTGAAGGACGAAAGTAATTTGCCACAGTGGTAGTGTAATTAGTGAAGTGAAGTTGTGCTGTATCTGAAGTGAGAGTTGCGCTTGCAGTTGGTGGTCAGCGCGAGGGTGACCTCCTGATGGTGTGTACATCGCAGCATGTCTGCACTCTCGACGCCGAGCGGCGGAGGTACTACGGCGCAGAGCAAGCCGACGTCCGGCAAGCAGAAATATCAAAAGTTGGACATCAATAGCTTGTACTGCACCAACAGGGTAAGTCTTTTATCTGCATATTCATAGCCAGTCCATTGAGTCAATGTCAAGGTGTACACGCCCACGACTAGTCTCCATTGACTGATTCTTTGTTAAAACATGAATTCCACAATTTGAGTTACTGATATTCCTCTCTTATTTGAGTTTATGAATATTAGGTACTATATTCCTATGGTAATTCTTTACTTTTTGTTTGGTATTTGTGATTTCTATCATAAAACAAAAGGTTGATTGTGTAACCATTTTAGTGCTAATTGTTTGTGAGCTTCATGTATTTGAATTTACTTCCTGAACTCATGACAAAGAATTATGCAATGTTCATGCAATTTTTACTGTTGAAACAAAAATGAAACAACAGTTATCATTACCTTGGTGTTCATTTGTACTGAATTAATTAAAATTGCATAAATTATAATACAGCCTCTAAAACCACTCTAGAAGAAAGTAATAAGCCATAAAACTTGTAGTTATACTAAAAATAAAAGTTGTGAGTATTATTGGCAAAGGCAGACAGGTCAACGACCCCTTGTAGTTGAGAGTTCATTTGAATGAAATTGTTTCAATTCCTTCTTTCTATAACTATTACTTTTGGTCAGTATAATATTTAGCTTTAAATTAAGTTCTTGTTTTATTAAATTCAATAATTATTTTATTTTTATATCATCTTGATCATTTTTAGTTAATAATAATGGGCACTGAGACTAAATCTTAAGTTAATTAAAAAAATCTAAATTGTTTCTCTTCCTCAAACTATGTTATCATTGATTTTAGAACGAGAATTCTGAGCCCTCCTCTGTGAAGTCTCAACTAAGCCGCAAACATGGAATGCAAAGTCTTGGAAAAGTGCCATCAACAAGACGGCCACCAGCTAATTTGCCTTCTCTGAAAACTGAAACTGGTCAGGACCCCAACGCTAAGTAAGTTAAAACAGTAACTTCAAACAACAAAATTACATTAATTCCTCAAAGGTCTTTCACTCATCGAAAATCCAATGACATGTGTACACAGTCACTGACAAGTGTTAAGGTTTGATGTTGAGATATTAATAATTTACAAAACAATAAAATTATAAACAGATAAAATTCTTAAATTATGAAAACACTACCAATATCAGTTCAATGGTTGCCCTTATTAAATGTCATGTTGTTTTACTGAAATAAACCTAAAACATAGTATTTATTTTGAATGGACTATGAATATTCACGTTAGAGGATACTACTACAGAATATTGTTAACAAACCTTTCTTTGTTTATGTAATGTTTATATGATGCCATGGAAGTAAGTGGTCACAAAACCATAATGGAGGTCAAATTAAATAGATGATGTGGCAATGAAGAGCATAATGTAAAGCTTATCCTACATTCGTAATAAATAATAGCTGTGCTATACTCATCTTCATATTCTATATTTAATTTACATCCTGCAGAAACATTGAGATCCTGGAAAAGATAGCTCTTAGGGATAAGGAATAAATTGCAATTTATTAGTAAGGCTTAAATTTTGTTATATGATGCCATGGAAGTAAGTGGTCACAAAACCATAATGGAGGTCAAATTAAATAGATGATGTGGCAATGAAGAGCATAATGTAAAGCTTATCCTACATTCGTAATAAATAATAGCTGTGCTATACTCATCTTGATATTCTATATTTAATTTACATCCTGCAGAAATATTGAGATCCTGGAAAAGATAGCTCTTAGGGATAAGGAATAAATTGCAATTTATTAGTAAGGCTTAAATTTTGTTATTTGTGCGACAATCTTCTTAGCATTCCATGGATTCACTATGCTGGTGCTGGGTCCATCGTGTGGCAGAGAGAGAAATCCCGAGACTTGTGAAACGGGCATGACTTTCTGACGTACATCAATACATAATACAAAGAGTTATTTTGTGTAAATGATATTTCATAATCATAATTCAGATTCTCAGGAAGTGGTCTACGATTAAAACTTGTTCATAGTGATGTGTGGAATGCAATCCTTTGGGTAAAGTCCAGGTGATCTAGATATATAAATAAATATAAATATTGGTGGACAATTCAAGCAACACCATCTGACCCCATACTAAGCAAAGCTTGTACTATGGAAGCCAGATAGCTGAAATAATACTTAATCCCTGTTTAAAACAACACAGAATTATTATAACTCGTTACACTAGCATTATTTATGTGATATTTTCTGTTAAACACAGAATTATTATAACTTGTTACACTAGCATTATTTATGTGTTATTTTCTGTGGTTAAATTTGCCATGTCATTTACTATGAATATGGTGCATGAAACCGTGTTGAAATATCAGGTACTTTCACCACAGTAGATATCATGTAAGTAATAATACTAGTTTAGTGAACAACTGTTGATTGCAATATAAACCTTCATATCTCAAGTTTAGGGTCAACAATCTTGTTTTACTCAATATTAAAAAGTAATTTTTATGGCTATGATTGATAACAGTGTAATTGTATGATTCCAGTTCTATATCTACTACTTCTACATCTGTTTCTTCACCACCAACATGTACCTCTCAGACTTTGGTAAGATTTTTAATTATTTAATTAATTTATTCAGACCATAGTTTATTAGTTATCATTTATTGATGGCATCACATAGTCACATAGTACACATTTAAAAACTCCATTTACTGATTACAATTTAAAGCCAAATAATAATTTAGGCTTACAGCTGCCTAAATTATTATTTGTCTTTAAATTAATCTAGCACTTCAGCTGTAAAGGGGCTTTCTTAGGCAAACAATTTGAAACAATCAAGTTAATGCTAACGGTTAGCAATGAAAGAGACTGCTAGTTGGTCTTATTTATTTAAACAAATATGTTTTGTTGAAAGTTCATTCACAGTGTCTTTCAAATGTACCTGTTAACAAACTATTCTTAACCTTCGCTATTAAACAGGTATTTTAGTCATAAACAGATGTTACAGAGAAATTACTTTATCTTGTTGAATGCCACAGTTCTTAATACTGGCTGCATTTGTGTTGCATCACATCAAATTGATCCTTAATGGCTCCTTCAACTGTAATGTATATTAGCTTCAGTGGTAGTGGTTTCTGCAGTAGACAACCTTTTGTGTCTCATTCTAATATGTGCTTTCATAAATTGAATGTTGAAATTGAGTTTTGTTTGTATACATGTTTTTTTTATAGTAAAAAAGGACGGGATTAGTGTGACATGTCTGATTGTAAGCAAAACACTTTTCCATAACCGCAGTGAGACACACACCCTATTGGAACATGAAGAGTCCAAGTTATTATCTACCTCTGCACTGCGTTTGTCAATCGGAGATGTGAGATGATTTATCTTTATGTCCTGTAATTTCTGCAGCAACATTGATCTTCAAATCAGAAAACAGTAATGTTTGCACATGCCTGCTTAATAGAATAATAACTAGCAAAGGTGTGGCACTTTCCCAGGTAAAATCTGCAATGGTCATACCACTACTAAATATAAAGAGAAAGTGGGGTTGCACCTACATACGCAAATGTAGTTTCATAGCCACTTTTCATACACAGTTTTATAAGTAGGAATTATCAGCATTTGTGTTAACATTGCGCCAATGCTTGTATGCTTTTTGATGGGGATTTTTTTAAAAGGCTCTATCGCAGTTAGCATCATATGGCCTATACTGCCTGCCAAACTGAACTAGCACCAATATCGTATCCGATTAAAGGGCTAAATACCATGAGCCTCCAACTCAAAGGTTCCTCAAAGATCTGACACACAGTTAGTTTGATGGGACCTTATCTCTTAATTGGACTATTGCGCGTGTCTCATACTTCTCTTTTTCGCCAGTCAGTATCCCCTATCCGTTTTTTAAATTTGTATAGGTTTGCACTTGACCACCATGTTGCCTGATGTTTAGCGAAGTTGCGGTCTATGATCGAGCGGGTTAATATGCTCCAACACACAATATTTCTATTAAAGAAAAATGAAATCTATGACTCCTTAAATTACAAATGATTGTTGTACGCAGCCGACGACGGCGAGCAGCGTTGCGGGTGCGGGCGCCGGGTCGGGCGGCTGGGTGTCGCTGCCGCCGCCCTCGTCGCCTCACTTCCGCACAGAGTTCCCTTCGCTAGAAGCCGCGGCGCAGCCCTCGCACCGACCAGAACACGCCACGCCGCAGCCACAACTCAGACCACAAAGTAATACACCTTCTAATATTGTGAAATATTGTTGTTCAAGTATTACGTAACGCAATTTGGGGGAGAGAGCGTGTTTTGTAAAACATTATGGTGCATCAAGATAATTTTTTAATAAAAAAAAATTCATGGTTACTGAAATCTCCATAGTTGCCAAATTGCAACGACAACAAAAATTCAACATAAATTGTAGTTCAATTTGATATGTAAATGTCTAATTTGTGTGCTCAATAAATTCATTATAGCTGTAGAAATAGTAGTGTTCTGGTCATTTACCAAGAATAAAGCCTAATAATAAATCTGATTGTGTTCCATATTCCAACCCAATCTGTTCTGATATGACTGAGTATCAAACATCTAAACATCCAACCATTCAAACTTATAATTTTTGTAGGATGTCAAAGTTTGGATGTTTGTTGCCAGAATGGCTCAACAGATGGAGCTGAAATTTAGAAAAACAAAATATAACCTGAAACAGCATATAGGCTATTTTTTATCCCGGGATAATAACGGGAACGCCCATTACGCGCTATATCATTATAAAATATGAGAAAATTAGTGCACGACTTCTATCCGAAATCTGACGCCCGTAAAACACCAAGCGGCCCCCAGAGACTGCACAAAATGGCGCCGTTGTTGTTAACACATTATTTTCAGATCTATACATATTTAGTATGAAGATTCAAACGAATCAGTGAAACTTGGTGTTTTACGGGCTAGACTGCTGCCTACACGGCCTATTGACAAATCCAAGTTTGACTTGTCTCTGTTTTTAAAATGTTAGTTGATTGGTCTTAATGTTTATTGTGTGTTTTAGCCGAAGGCAGCTGGACGTCCGGTGGGAGCGCTGGCGTCCGCCCGGAGGCGGCCGCGTCCCCCGCCGCCGCGGCCGCACCCGACGCCGCGGCGCAGACGCCCGCCTACCGCGCCATCCTGCCTTCCTTTGTACGTACACGTCCAGACACTCTCAATAGACTGTAATACTAAAAAAAACGGATTGGACCGTATTTTTTCTTTTGTTTCGCAAACAAACAATGACGAATATACAGTGGTTATAAGCGTCACTTGTCCGTACGATTTCACAAGCGACGTCACGACCACTACGACTGTAGGGATGCCCGTTACGATACGATATATCGGAATATCGATACAGCACTATACGATATATCGATATTTGATGCGATATTTTGACCATACGATACGCTTCGATATATCGCATTCTTATAAAAATATCGCATTACCGTATCGTATCAAACTATGTCGGTGATTAATTTGTAAAATTTTAAAGTACCCACTACATCATCACTAAACGATAATGGACAGTGCCATTGAATATATTGTTATTAGTAATAAGAGAATGATAACGTCGACAAAATTGTTTATGGAACAAGAACAGCCAGCTTTTATTTAGACTTGGAGGTAGATTTAAATAATCTTTGAACTTTGTAGTACCGTCAAATATGATAAATAAATGTTTAGTATATGTTCTCCTTTGTCATTCCGTTCGTAGCTGGGCACACACTTTCCGAAAGCCGTAATAGGTTAAATCCACAGGGCTTATCCAAATTATTATATTTGCGTTGTTTAAGTGCTGATCAATGGCAATTGTGATTTTTTTTTGTTGAATAAAACTATTCTAAATACATATAATTATTTGTTTCTTTTAAAATAATAAAATAATATAGTAAAACTACCAAAAAGATAACCCTTTGCACGATATATATTTATTATATCGCATATTAAATGAAAGGCATGCGATACGGTTACGATACGATATATCGATACAAAGGAAATCGATAATATCGCGTATCGATACAACCAAGTTCGATACAGTTACGATGTGATATATCGATACAATACACTTTTTTGGGCATCCCTATACGACTGTAGAAATTGTATGATCTATAGCTCTAGCTGCCTGGAAAAAATCTTCAAACCTTTGTCGTCTAAATAAATCTTATAAGCATGGCCATCTAGACCATTGCCATGGTCATTTCCTAGCGTGACGCTTGAGCTCCATTCACAGCCCATGAAGAATCTGTGTGTTGTGTGCCATAAGAAGTTTTCACTTCAATCGTTTTAGCCCTACACTGCTAAAGAGTGTCGGGTTGACGTTGCATTCTTTCAGTTTTTAACCGACTTCAAAAAAGGAGGAGGTTCTCGTTTCGGCTGTATGTTTTTTTAACCCCCGACCAAAAAAAGGGGTGTTATAAGTTTGACGTCGATGTCTGTCTGTCTGTCTGTCTGTCTGTCTGTCTGTCTATCTGTCTGTCTGTCTGTCTGTCTGTCTGTCTGTCTGTCTGTCTGTCTGTCTGTCTGTGTGTGTGTGTGTGTCTGTCTGTGGCACCGTAGAGCTCAAACGGATGGGCCGATTTCAATGCGGTTTTTTTATTTGAAAGTTAATATCCGTGCGGGTGTTCTTAGCTATGTTTGGTTAATATCGATTCAAAATGGCCGCCTCCACAAAATGGCGGACAAAATATTTCTTCACAACCTACCTCAATATGGGTATCAAATGAAAGGGCTTGACTAGCAGAGTACAATACGCTATAACAAATTTCAAATCCAAGATGGCTGCCACCACAAAATGGCGAATAATATTTTTTTTTCACTACTACCGCAATATGGGTATCAAACGAAAGGGCTTGACTAGTAGAATACTTTGCACTATGACAAATTTCAAATCCAAGATGGCCGCTACCACAAAATGGCGAATTACATTTCTTTTTTCACAACTTCCTTAATATGGGTATCAAATGAAAGGGCTTGACTAGTAGAATGTTGTACAGATAACAAATCTAAGGTAGTCGGGGGTTAATCAACATTTTTAATTTTGTTCTTGTTTTGATAGTGTAATGTGCGTTGCAGCTGGTGAAAGGTAGCAGCGGCGGCGGGCTCGGACTGGGCGGGCTGGCGCTGGCGCGCGAGGGCCGGGCCGCGCGCGCTCCGCCCCGCGCGCCCGCCACGCCGCGCGCCGTCGAGCTGCTCACGGCGCGCCCCATACTGCGCGAGGAGCAGATATCCTCGCTCGACGACATCTCGCGGGACGCCGGCTGGGCGCAGCACGACGATATCGACTATGAGTTAGTATACATCAAAGGTTTATTTGATTACACTTGACAGCGGGGAGGAAGCGGCTTAGGCAAAACACGATGTCGAGTCGATTACTATCGGAATCCCAACTGGTAGTGATCTGCTCAACAGACGAAATCGGACTGACTAGACTTAGGTTCAACATGTTCGCAACACCTGTTTTCCCCTTCTCCTAATCCAAGAAATATGTAAAAAAAATATAATTGTAATGACAAAGGTCACGGAACCCGGAGTCTGTGGAGTGGCTAAAATAAAAATAATAAAAAGAAATCACTTGACTAAATTTAGTCACATCAGATTTCAGTGAAGTGTAATATCATTCTGTAAGCTTATTCTGAATTCAATCGACAAAATTTAGTCAAGTGCTTTTTACCGCACCCTCATAAGACCATTTTTAACCTATTTCAAAAAAGAAGAAGGATCTAAATTCGGTTGTATGTTGTTTTTGAAGTGAAAACTTCGTTTGGTCCACCACACAGATTTTTTCCTGGCTCATTGAACGAAACTGATCGTCACATTTGGAAGTGAAAGATTAGTTCGGGTAAACTCGGTATCGCCGAGTATATCCGAGCAAGAAAGAAACAAACAGCTGCTGCTATGTCGCTATTTTTAATATATTATTCTATTTAAAAAGTTCATTTAAATGTCTTTTATTTATTGTCTCACATCTATTTACAATTGTTTACCATTTTTTCATACATTATTTAATTTACCTAAAAAGAAAGGTATGGTTTATGTAATATGAAAAAGGGGTTTTGGTCCTTGACAAGGTTATTATAGATAGTAACAATAACAAGACATCACACATATGAACTAGAAGAACAGCTAGGTACTCTGAAATGCCAATGATTCTACAATTAATTTGTTAAAAAATACTGTGGAGTACCACATAAAGACTTTATCCTTTTTTTTTAAATAAAATAATCGCCAATAAACAAGTGACTCATACTGTTAAAAAAACTAAAAGAAAACTAATATTAAATTGAAATTTTCTTGTATTTCAGCCAAAAGCTGGATTTTTCCGATGGTGAATCGTCGGCCCCGAACAAAGGGAACAATAGAAATAACCGAGCCAGTATTGAAAATGAACGTGTGGAAAAGTTGCACGAGCCCGGAGACGAAGATCAGCTGTGGGCCGAGCGGCGGCAGAAGCAGAACAACGAGGTCGCGCAGGCGGTAGCCCGAGCCAGACAGAGAAAGGAAGAGGAACAGAGACGGCAAATGAGAGACCCGCCTTCTTCACTGCCCTCGAAAGAATTTCGTGACAAACCCGACCGAGAACGTGACAGGAACGACAATAGAGAACGGGACTCTGACCCGAGAGAAAAGGACAGACTCGACGCCAGGGACCGCGATGTCAGAGACAGGGACAGGCAAGATATCAGGGATAAAGACAGAAACGAACGCGACAGGGATACTAGAGAAAAGGAACGCGTAGATAATAGAGATCGCATGGACAACAGGGACCGATTCGATAACAGGGACCGCGAACGCGACGTCAGAGACCGAGACCGCGAACGCGACAAGATCGACCCGAGAGATCGGGGACGCAACGATAACAGGGATCGTCAGGACCGACAAGACCATTCTGATAAAGAAAGGATGGACGGCCGCGACAGAGATCGTAACGATAATCGTGATCGCAACGATAATCGTGATCGGAACGATAACAGGGAACGTACGGACCGAGACAGGTTCGATAGAGAGAGAGACCGCGAGCGGGAAAGAGAACGCGATAGAGAGAGGAACGAGCGCGGGGATAGGGAAAGAAATGAGCGCGATTTCCGAGACCGCGACGCGAGGGACCGTGACACGAGAGACCGCGATTACAATCGTGAGAGAGATCAGAACAATCCTGCGTTCTCTAAGAGCTTCCAGGCGAACATACCGCCGAGGTTTCTGAAGCAGCAACAGAGCAGGCAGCAAGACGAGCCCCAACACAAGGGTTGGGCATTTTCGGGCAAACCGGCCCCGAGGCGGCAGGAGGCGCCGCCGTACAACGCTCAACGGCATCCGCCGCATAACGGCCGCCGCTCATACTCGAGGTTAGTTTCAATTTATTGCTATTGCAAATCCTACTAGTATTATAAACAGTAATGTTTGGATGTTTGTTTCTCAATCACGTCGTAACGTCTGAACAGAATCGGTTGAAATACGTGGAACTACGCGGGTCAAACCGCGGGGCACTGCTAGTAATATAAATTTGTATTTTGTACATTGAAATAAAAAAAAAAAATGTTTAGTAAACAGTTTCATGATAACATCTAGCCCCATACTAAGCAAGACAGTTTGTTTACAATAGAACCCTAATTGCCTGTTTTTCTATCACCAAGCAGAAGTTATTTGGACTCACATTCAAGTAGCGTGTGACAATGGTGATAAGGGCAGGTGTGTTGTTTAACAAATTCATCATTTTGTTCATCCTAAAAATAATTGTTAATTGATTGCTTGCTTTCAGAGATTATTCGGATCGGGAAGACGACTTTAGAAGGGACAAAGATGGTTCAGGACCACAGTGGAGATCAGAAATGCAAGATTACGAGAGGTCGGGAAGAGAATTGGACCGATCAAACTCTAAGGATTCCTATAAAGACTTCAGTGATTACAAAGGCAAGAATGAAACCGAGAGAAAGTCCTTAGAAACAGCGATTGACCAGAGTAGTAGATCTGCTGCAGAAAAATTGAGCGAAGTTTTTGAAAGAAAAAGTATAGGCATCATAGAACCGTTTGCTTCGTCTGACTCATCTCAAACTGTATCAGTAGACAGGCGCAGCACGCCCCCATCCAACGTCTCTCGACGAGAATCATCCGAAAAAGACTGCACTAAATCTACCTCATGGGCTGAAGTTGCTCAAGAAGAAACCAGCAATGTTTTAAAATCAGCAATAGACAAAGTAGCAACTATAAAAGATAAACCTCACAGTCCAGAGGTAGATGAATCAAAACGAAACTTCCCTTCATTAACAGTACCTCCTATCCCTCCTGCTGTCTCTAATAATGCAACTAATACAATAGCTTCACAAACTCAAACTAAATTTAATACTCATCATGCTGCCTTTCAGCCAACAGGGAATTCTAACCAACAACAAGCTCATATCAGTGTACCTCCGGTGTTGGTCCCTCAATCTGTCGCCCCAGTATCTCAAGTTCAAACAATGGCCCCCGATAACCAAAATATTAAACTAATTCCACAACCCATTACTAACAAGACCGAGACGTTTGCATCACAACTCCAGAAACAACCTTCTGAACATCTGCCACAAACTTTTGCCAATGCAGTTTACCCACAAAAAGTTGAGAAAGAAGTAGATTTAGAACCAGCTGCTAATGCTATAAAATCTAGTATAGAACCGACAGCAGCTAAAATTTTGGAGACATCCATAGAAGTCGCGCAGAGTGGCATCGAATCTGGTAGACGCGCAGACGATAAAAGAAACGATATGCTCGGTAACAGCGATCAAAGTAATAGAATGATGGGCAAAGAGCCTATAGAACGAAAATCTAGCGGGTCTGGTTCCGAAAAGAAGGGTAGAGGTTTCGGGGGCGGCGGATATGCCGTATACAGCAGGGGTTGGGGACCGAGAGAATCTCGCGGCCGCCGGCCTCACCGTAGCTCCCGCTCGAACAACCGAGCGAGTGAGTCCGATGGCTCTACGGACGGCACGCAGAATGCAGAGCGCAAGGAGCGGCGGCGGGCGCCGCGCAGTCCGCGGGGGCCCAAGAAGGACGACGGTCGTGGGCTGGCGCAGGACGCGGCGCCGCTTGCCACGGACGGACTCGAGAACCACGAACCGTTCGCACCGCGCGGCCAGCCCTCGCGGCGCGGCCGCGGCGGCTTCCAAGGAGCCACGCGCCCGCCCGCGCCTGCCAAGCGAGTCACCGGCTACGGACCGCCCAACACCAAGAGCCCGTTCAGCCAGGCCAACAGAGCCGTCAAAGAAAACGAAGAACCCAAGGACAATCAATCTCAAACCGACGACAAGAACCGAGGCAACAACAAGCCTCGAGCGGGTTCGTCCACGGGAAGAGGTCGCGACCGACGGCCGAAGGGAGTCGGCGGGCCTCTCAGCGGCGAGGATGAAAACTGGGAGACGACGTCTGAACATTCCGAAGGAGGGGGCGGCCGCCGCAGATCTGTTCCGGGCCGGCAGCAAGGACAATCTCAAAAGGCTCAGGGCGGCCGAAACCAGAATCCTAAAAATCCTAATATGCGCGGTAACGCTAACCAAGGCGTCAAAAAAGAAAATTTGGGCGACAATAAGACTGCTGATATCACAGAGGCTATGTCCGATATGAAGTTATCCACTGCCAAGAAAGACGACGAGGTCGTCGACGACGGTTTCCAGGAGGTTAGAAATAAGAAAAACTCTAAGGAGGCTCGAGGACCCTCGAAAGAGGAAAACCAGCAGGCTTCCAAGCAGCAACCGAGATCTCATTCGAATCAAGGAGGCGGACGAAACGGATCTTCGTCCAGGAATCCGAACGATAAATCTAATTCGCGCGGTTCGGCGCAAGTTCCGGTAAAGAATCCTCAGTACGATAGGCAGCGGCAAGCTAATTTGGCGCCGCGGTTCGTGAAACAGCGGCAGAAGCAGCAGTTGGGTTTGGTGGGAGCGTACGGTCCGGACACGGGCGCGGCGCCGCCGCCGCCCGCCGTCAACGCCTGGGATAAGCCTCTGCGCGGCGCGCCTGAAGAGCCTCTCGACATCGCCGAGAACAAGTCTGCCCATTCCAGTCAACGCAGCACCCCGGCTGAAGCCCTCAATGATGCTAAAGCCGTTCCTCCGCCGCCGATGGTCGTCCCCGGGGACAAGTCCGGCGTTCTAGATGGGACGACGCCGCCGGTCGAAACCATCATATTCGAGAATACGAACTACAAGACGGCACCTTCCGAGGAAGCCCTGCAGCAAAAGTACCAGATGAACGCCAACGTGGCCAAGTCGCAGACGGAAGAAATGTCGCCCGCAGAGCTCGAGGCCCGCGGTATGCCTTACAACGGCGACGTGCGGTCTCGGCCTCGGTCGATCCAGGAACTGATCGGCGACAACGGCCGTCCCGTGGCCGACGGGGAAGCGCCTTCCCTCGGCCTGCAGATGTCCTTCGAATCGGCGCAAAAAGCGGAGGACTCGTCAGATATGAAGTTAGACTTCGCGTTCGATTCAGACCTCGGGCAGCTGACCGAGGACAAGGCCGCGAAGTCTCTGGGGATGCCTCGCAGCGTGCACATGAGCGCGTCGAGCACGATCTCTCCGCTGGCGGCGGATCTCAATTTAAAAATCGCCAGCGTGAAGAAAGTGTGGGAGATGCCGGCGGTGGCGGAGAGCGGGGAGGAGTTGCAGTTTACGGGGTTCGAGGAGGCCGGGGCGGAGACGGGGGCTCCGCCGAACGTGTGCAAGGTGAAGCCGACGCAGCAGCTACAGTCGCCGCCGCCGCAGCTGTACAACCACGTGGGGTACCAGGGCGGGTACGGCGGAGGACTCTCCGTCCCGTCTCCGCCCGCGATGCTCTTCAACTCGTCGCAGCAACTGGTGGGGTCATCGCAGCAATTGCCCGCGCAAGGCGGCCTGTACGGCGCCTTCCTCGACCAGAGCCGCGGCCAGTTCGGCGGGTTCCCGCCCGCGCCCTACGCGGCTGGGTCACCTGCGCCCTACAACTACCAGCCACCACCGGATATGTTCCAGAGTTTACCCAATCAGTACAGAATGGTAAGCATACCTTATACGCCTTATTATGTGTGTTGTATCTGACTACTAAATAGATTTATTTGTATATATTATGTATCATGTGATAAATTGTAAATTCTTGTTTTGGAAGAGTTTTTTTTTGCAAGAAAAGGATGATTCTGTACGATATTGGCCTTGTGTGTAGGCTTCTTTTGGTATTTGTAGTGATTCCAAATAATACTCAAATCATGGATTGACTTGCGGTGGCATCATAATGAAATGGCTCGATGGCATTTGAGGACCCTCAAATCTAATGGAGCAGAGTGTTGTTATGTGACACATTACATATTATAGTAATATAGGGCGTATTACATAGTAGTATTTTTACTACTTGTCAATTGAATGTTTTATATTGTTAAATGGGACGACTGAATGAATTGGTACAGGGTTCTAAGCGTATACTTGGCTGTCGTTATATACCAGCTTGGCGTGGCTAATTAGTCGACAATTTTAATGCACGTCGTGGCTAATTGGGCATGTCGACACAGACCGCGAGCCTAGTTCGACTGTACTGTAAGCTTTTATAAAGAAAATACTAGCCACATGTATTTATTTTGTTTAGTTTTTAATCGACTTCCAAAAAGGAGGAGGTTATCAATTCGACGACCAGTATATTTTTTTGTATGTTACCTGATTTCAAGAAATCCAGATTTTAAAATTTATTTTTGTGTTCGGATGTGTTTGCTTCCCAAATGGTCCATTATAAATCTTATCGAAATTGGTCTGGTGGCTTTTAAAATATGAACCATAAACTAAAATTTGCTTATCACTTAGCACTGACTTCAAATAGATGAATATTCAAATAGACGCGTATAATAATGGTATTAATTTCTTTTTCGCTTTTGAGTGCCTATTTGTAGTTTTAAGTTGGTTTAATTTTTTGTACGATAATAGTTGATACTTTTGATACTTCAATGATACTTTATATATATACTTCAATAATACTTTATATATATATAGATAATTGTTTGTTTGAATAAAATAGAAGATATTATTATATTATGTTGTACCTCTGATATTGCAGGCGACGGCGGGCGGAGGCGCTGCGTTCGGCCAATCCGGCCAGCTCGGGAACAGCCCCAGCACAGTGCTGATCTCGAGCACCTCCAACTCGCTTATGTCCGCCACAGTGAAGCCGTCATCGCAACAAATTGGTGCTATTGGTGAGTTTTATACCGAATTACTGACTTACATTGTGGTTTGGACAGCGCTTTACAGTTTTACACGCGTAGTTTCCCCATTCCTATTATTTTGCAGGGATAAAAAGTAGCCTATGTGCTATGCCAGACTAAAATCTAACTGTACTCCTAATTTTAACCCAATCTGTTCAGAGGTTCTGACATGATACATCAAAATGTAATATAATGTAATACAGTTCTGTACAGTATACTCTTATGTTATAGTTTGTGTTTATTACATTCTGTTTTGTGTGCTCATTGAATAAATAAATAAAATTTTGACATAAATAATATTGGTTGGATTATAAACTCTGGAAGTCTGAAGAAACATTTTGTACTTATTTACAATGGGTCTGTGAATTAGATCCATGTTTAAATTGGTAATAAATTATAGTGTGTTTTTTTTTCATAAGATGCGCAAATTCGTTACCGTTATCATTGCCTATTTTAAATACGAAGTGTTTTGGTATGGGTCTGTTGGTGGATGTTTAAATTGGAAATTATATGTACAGTGATGAGACAAGAAGGACGTGTGCCTGATGGTAAGCAACACGCCTGACCGTAACAGCAAAACGACACGCAGCTATTGTAACAAAAAACTTTCAAATTATTACCGATCCGACCGATTATTACCGACAGATCTGCACTGCGCTCGTCGCGTCGTCCAGAGATATAAGATAATTTATCATTGTACCCTGTAATTTTTTAGAAACATCACAAAAGTGTAGTCAAAACATCTATGGTCTTTGGATGTCAACTATGAAACGATGTCACTTCTTCGAGCTACGAGTAGTCAGATAGAAAGATGGGCAAGGTGTTATTAGATCACACGTTGTTGCACATTAGTTGTGGACTCTCCGATGTGTAGTGATGATGAGCGTGGTTTGTTTGCGTGTCGTTTCGCAGGCAGCAAAGGCGGCGGCGTGGGCGGAGTCGGCGGCGTAGGATCCGTGAGCGCGTACCAGCAACAGTTCCTCGGGTACGGCGCGCCGGACGCGGGCTACTCGCTGCAGGGGCTGGTGCCGCGCGCGCCCGCCTCGTCCTACTACTCGTACCAGCCGCCGGCGCAGCAGCCGTCCTACCCGCTGCAGTTCACGCAGCCCGCGCAGACGCAGCCCTTCAACTCGCAGTTCCTGTCGTCGGCGCAGCTGCAGGTCGCAGCCGCCGTGCAGCAGATGCAGGTGACTATGCTACACTGAGACAATACGATTGGCAGCTGATAGAGACGTTGGACCGACGATTGAACCTATGTCCAGCAGTGGACGAATACTGGCTGATAATTATGATGATAGTACACTGAGACTGCCTACCTTACTTACAATATTCTGCTACCCCTTCATTTGTATGATAGCTTGGTTTCGCGGTGTAACCCGTCGCTTGACAGTATTATATGATAAGCTTACGTATCGAAAGGACATCAAAGCAAAATGGCCTAAATATTAAACGAACAGACGAGAACAATTACATAGGTTTCCACCTAAAGAGCAGCCGAACTGCGGCGCGCGCTATGACGCCGCTGGTCCGAATCCAACGTCACCTCAATGCTCTTATCTCCGCCAACACTGATATTGACATTTTTTATGTTAATTGGAACACCCTACGAATTATTATATTTGAATATTGTGCGAATCTTACTGACCAGTGGGATATGAATGCTAAAGAAGATATATCGATTGACGACCACGATTAATTGGACTGTTTTTTTTTTATTACATTGACTCGTTTCATTTGTATACGTTGATTAAATAAAATAATTTAATTGTATTTCTGGCAACAATAATTTAGTATGTAGGAACAATAATTTAATTGTATTCTATTGATGTATTATGTTAAAGTTAATAATGTGAATATTGTGTGAGATAATTGTAAGTGGAAACAATTATCGACACAAGATCTCCTAGTAGCAAATCGTCCTATTATCGGAATGACACGAGATCAAAACGGCATGGTGGCAAAACAACCTATTAACGAAAAATGTTTCTTACTGTACATAGAGGGCTATGTACAGTAAGAAAAAAAAATGTCTTGGCTGTACAAATGCTATAAGAACAAAAACAAGCTCAGGGTATTAGCAAACTGATGTGACAGTGGGGCTGGTCACATTTGTCGCAGAGCCGACAGTTCAGTTGCAGTAAAATCTCTTATTCAATCTCCTCCAAGGAAGAACTTCGGTCCAAAGAGCTTGTTTCTCGATTAGAAGGCACCCGGAACAATGTATCCGTAGACCGTTGTAATTGACGTATGTGTGTTGTGCGCGTTGTACCCGCAGCAGCAGTACCGCGCGCCGCTGGCGCAGCAGTACGGCGGCGGCGGCGCGGGCGCGCCGGCGCGGCCGCCGCCGCAGCTAAAGAGCCCGCTGCACGAGCACGCCAACGGGTTCGCGCCGCTGTGCGACGCGGGCTCGCCCACGCCCAAGCCCTCCAAGGGGCAGAAGCCGCACTCGCCGCCGCACCACAAGTACCACGCGCCTGCGCACCCGCCGCCGGCGCACACGCCGCACCACCACCATCCGCACCAGGTACCGGTCGCGACACACCACACCTCACACCCCACATTACACTACACCACACTGTAAGGGTTATTACTAAAGAGTTTACATATACTACGTATAGAGTTGGCACAAACGCTTTACACCGAAAGCACGGGTAGCATCTTTCTTGCTTTGTCCGCTCATGTGGAAGTGTCATACTTTTGTAGCGGCACATAATTCTGTTGCCATAGAAAGTATGCACGTCATCTGTTTACGATTGACACAAAAGAACCGTGCGGAAAATCTAACTCTATACGTGGTAAATGTCACCAGAAAATAACAAGAACCGTTAATTGATCAATTCTTTAGGTAGTTGATCAACTTTCGGAAAATAACAAACGGCGGTTGAAATGTATTATTTAACGCAATGAATTTTCGTTAATTGATTACCTAACGGTGCCTGGCCGTCATTTAACAAATTACGATTTTGCCGCAAGTAAAATCACCCACAAATGGACCAATCGTTGCTCAGCGTGCTATTTATTTAACGGTATATTATTACTAGTCAATAATACACTGTGTTCTGATTGGTCGATGGCATTAATTATAACAACCATTTGGCAGTCAGATAAAACTGGAAAGCCCCTAACTTGATATTGGAGCACTTTTTGACGCCGGGCGGGCTCCCGCCAGAAGCTCTGCGGTCAGCCCTGGGTGTCATTTCTCCATACTCGGCTTGCGCTCCCTTGAGCTTCTGGCTCCCTCCCGCATCTTTTATAAACACTCTAGGGGTAGTAGCCACCAGACTAGGTGGAGTCGGGTTGCTCCGAGTCGAATCTGGGTCCTATGTAACCTAAACGGTCCGATTTGATACTTTAACAGCGCGGACGGACATATTTCCCAAGGATCTGACAGGTGAACCATTGTAAAAAACAAATCTCACGGTTCACCCACCGGGCTGGTGGAGGGAGGTGTAAAACTCGCGAGTCGTTGAACCAATCAGCGCACACCTCGCCTTCGTCGGATTATTTAACGGTCGGACGCCGTAAATTGATCAATTTACTAAAATACGTACGTTAAATAATACATATATTTCAACCGTTTGTTATTTTCCGACAGTTAATCAACTACCTAGTGAATTGATCAACTAACGGGTCTTGTTATTTTCCGATGACATATATAAACTCTTTGCTTTATTATTACACTTTGGACCACACGTGACGCAATACACCGCACCACCCCACATTTTAGTGCAGGTTCGTGCCGAGACCGAGACCTTTACACTACATCACGCGCACAGTTATAAATAAAAACTATCATTAGGAATACATAAATAACAGAACCATTACTATAAAGTTGTAAAGATGCCGATGTTTCCACAGTAAACTTTGTTTGTAGTCCTGATTAAAATGTAAATGTACTGTAGTCGTTCTGAGAAACACTGTATAGGTACACATATTTCAAAAGTTTCACTCAAACTCATCTTCACAGACTGACTCTTCATTATGTACACTGCACTATGCTCTTTTAGTGTCTGTTTCAAGTTCTCCTATTTGTGTTAACAGTGACGTGTGGTTAACTAGTAGAGAAATCATTCTCATTTTCTGGCATAACAACTGGTGTGGATGAGGCTTTAAATCGATAAAAGCAACTATAGCAAGGGTCTTGTTCTTGTTATAGCAAGTTACCGGGGCATAATTACTATTAAGCCTGGCCATGCTCTCTACACAATGGGATAAAACCCTTTGACACTATGAAATTGTGGCTGAAGATATCATCGAGAATGAAATGACCCTTTGCGAAAGAGATCAACCAGCTCTTCGGCTACCTAATCAAAGCTGTCATTCCTATTCCGTTCTTTAATTTCAGGCTAAAAGAAATAGAGGGTAAAGTACAGACAAGGCTGTTTTGGTTAGCCCAGAAGGTCTACCACCTAACTAAAACTGTCATGACTTTGATATTGCTCTCTCTTTTCTTTTTAACCAACTTCAAAAAAGAAGGAGGTTCTCAATTTGGTTGTATGTGTTTTTTGCATGTTACTATGTGATTGTGAATAAATTATGATGATTATTTTTTGTTTGGTATAAAATGCTTCAGAAGTCCCAATATACATTTTGGACGACTTTGTCATAGCTTCTTATGAAATTTAGTGCAGCGTCTTGATTTAATTTTAAAATGAAATTATATTTTATTTTTTTGGACAAAATTAAGTTATTGCATGAAATTATGAATTGTAGAGACAGCAAAGTTGTTTTAGTTAGGCGGTAAAAAGGTAGGTTACAATAACGATATCTAGAAAAGTAAACGATGTCGTGTGTGTGCAGATGGTGAGCGGCGGGAACGGCAACGGCGGGCGGTGCGGGGGCGGCGCGCGCGGCGCGATGGTGGCGCCGCGGTACCCCGCGCCCATCCAGCGGCCGCACGCGCCGGCGCTGCCGCTGTACCGCGCGCCCGCGCCCGCGCCCGCGCACCCGCCGCGCGCGCACGGCCCGCGCCCCGCCTACTACCACCACCACCAGCGCAGTTAGTACCGCTCCGCGCCCGCACTCACCGCGCCCGAACGCGCACACCCCTACACTACTTACACGTTTACATTCACATCGCAAACGTGATCCTGTTCATTCTATTATTACAAAGCCGAGCAGAGAACGCACCGAATTATAGAGAATACGAGGAGGCAGTCGATAACGGAAGAGTAGAGGTGGGAGCGGCGGGGCGGATCGGGCGCGGTGAGTGCGGGGTCGACGTTCCCGGTGGGCGGGCGGCCATGTGAGCGCGCTGTGTGTTGTGCAGACGGCGGCGGCGAGCGCGCGCGCCCGAGGCGGAGCCGGCGGCGCCCGAGGAGCCCGAGCCGGCGCCGGCGCCCGAGCCGCAGCAGGACCTCAAGCCCGAGTGAGCGTGCGGCCGCGCACCCAGGGCCCGCACCACACGACGCCGCGCCCGCGCACGCGGCGCTTTAGGTTTTCGGTATATAATTAAGACGTAAATTATGAAAGTGATTTAAGCTATAGACGGAGGCGCCGGCCGCGGCGCTCCGTTCATGATGTACATAGAGGGCTGGGCGGAGGCGCCCTGACTGTTACGTTTAAGTATATCGACGGAGGGTCGGCGGCCTCGCGTCCCGGCCGAGGCGCCGCCTCGAAACTCTCATTAGTGAATATTAGAGACGGGCTGAAGAACGATTGTCGACGCGATGTACGATGGAATGTATTTGAAGCGGATACTGGTGACCGGAGATCGGCAATCGCCGGCCCCGGCGGCCACCGGCTGTTACACTTCATGTATCATAATCAATTACTATATGCGAATAAAATTATTATGACCGACAACAAATCTATCTTTTATTATAAATGTCGAGATAATCGAAATTTTACTATTGTAACCTCGATTATCTGGCTTTTTGTGTATAAGTAAATTTACCTTTTGTCACTCACTAGGTTTTGTACAGTTATATTTTACAGAGAGCTGGTAAATAGGTTTGAAATTTAGTAGGTACATTGCTGGTAAGGGTACGAATAGACATGTTCATTATCATTAGCACGAAACAACGATATTTTCCTCGTCAAATGCACGAAAACATGCTTTTATGAGTTCTCATTAGGGGCACGAAATATTGCTAGGGCATGCATAGTCTAGCGACACTACTTTTTTGGGGGTAGATAAAGTTGTGGGATTAATTTCCACCATTGTTTATTTATTATTTGACTTTCGAGCATGCTTCCTGATCCGTAGAAGCTTGTTGTTGATACAAGTGAATAGGCATGAACGACTGATACTGCAATTACAATATTAAATTATTTGATATAATGACAGTATGTATTTAAATAGAATAAAATATGCACCAACTTTAATTTTGATATTTTTTAGTTTAACTTGCCTATGATCATTCAAAGTTGGATGGGTAAGTTCATTTTAAAAGTACGAAATTGTTAGAAAATATATTTACTATTGGATAACCCATTCAATTTAAAGTGACTTATGTTATGAAACCAGTTGGCGAGTGGCGAGCGAAGGGCGACTTCCGCAGTAGACCGCAGCTGAGTATGGAGAAGCAACACTCGGCGCTGGCCGCACAACTTCTGGCGGGAGCCCACCCCGAGTCAAATCTTAGTTATAGATCCTTACTTACATCTTTAACATACATTCCTGGCTGCGCAATCGGTGTTGTATGTTGTATACGAGGGTCAAACTGAAAGTTCTTAGAAAATCAAAAACTGATTACATTAGCCAGTTATTAGTTTTATATCTTTTCAAAATATTGTCCATTCACGTCAATACACCGCTGCATGCGATGGAACCACTGGGAAAAGCACTTTGCCCACTCGTCCTTAGGGGTCTCTTCAATGGCATCGCGATACGCAGCCACCACTTCTTTAGCATTCATAAACCGCTTTCCTTTAAGTTTTTCTTTAATTTTTGAAAATAAATAAAAATCACAAGGCCTATATCATAATAGCGAGGTCGGGGCTATACGGCGGGTGACCCAGTAATTCAACGTTTGATGTCGCCAAATAGTCGATCGTTCGCTTGGCGGTGTGCGATGAGGCGTTGTCGTGGTGAAGGAGGATCCTACTGCGAGGTCGTTTCTCTCGAACTTTTTCCAAGACAAGTGGCAAACAATTGGTAGTGTACCATTCTGCAGAAACTGCTTTTTGATCCTCTAACACAATTCTTGCGAAATGACCTATCCTTCCAAAGAACGAGGCCACCATTTTTTTCCCCGCACTTCGATTTCTCTTCACTTTAGTTGGCAACTCCTCGAAAGGAAACACCCACTGAGCAGATTGACTTTTGGTTTCAGGATTATAACAGTAAATCCAGCTTTCGTCACCTGTTAGTATGTCGAACACAGCATTTGAGTCACCTCCGTTAAATCTTTCAATCATTTTACGGCACCAATCCACACGATGGAGTTTTTGAGCCTCAGTCAAATTATGAGGTATCCACCGGGCGCAAAGCTTCCTGACCGCTAAATGTTCGTGTAGGATTTTGTGCACTTGACTCATACCGATGCCTAAGCTTGTCCGAATCTGCTGATAGGTCACTCTTTTGTCAGTCTCTATCATACGCCGCACAACACAGATGTTATCTTCAGTCGTCGCCGTAGAAGGCCGTCCCTCACGTAAATCATCAGTGAGATTAGTGCGACCACGTTTAAACTCATTAAACCAGTTGTAAACAGTCGCACGAGATGGGGCTTCATCGTGAAAGGCCAATCGTAGTCTATCATAACTTTCTTGTTGACTTAAATGACATCGAAAGTCATAAAAAATCATTGCACGAAAATTTTCTCGTGTTAAATTCATGTTGACGTGACACAGACAATTTTCAATTTGCCGCCAAATCGTATAACAAATGACAAATGAATGAAGTATATACTCAGTAATATTGGCAAAGAGTTCTATTTTCAAATTATAGAATTATTTTTTTATTATATTGTTTATAAGTGGCCAGTTCTAAGAACTTTCAGTTTGACCCTCGTAGAATAGGGGCATTGTATAAAATAAATAATATTTCATACATTACATGGTTTAGGTATTCTATACATTTCCTAGGTATTCTATAGTAAGTATACCGTATTATACAATGTGCAGGTAACATAATATTAATTATACATATCTAAATAGATTACAGTGGAATCTCTATAACTCAATTGTCAAGCAAAATGAAATAAAAGGAACTGCTAAAGAATATTTTTCGACTAAGAGTAATTATTTAATAATATTTCAAAAACAATCCAACTTATGTGTAGGGCAATGTTTTATGTAGGTACCTATAGGTTAAAATAAGGTATATGTTTATGGTTATATAGCATTTATTGTTGCATTAAAACAAATTAGTGAAATAAACCGCACATGCAACTTAATAAACATTCAATTAAAAATTATATTATTACGTTAGTATTATTATTACTATAATAATAAAATCAGGGAATTCCAAGTAAGATGATACTTGGAATTCTCCCAAATCATGTCCTCGAAGACATTGTATTTTAATAGTGGAGACTTCACAGACGATTTCTCAAAATTCTACATAGTATTAACTAAAAACCTATGTTACCAAATGTACCTATGTTAGCCAATGAGGCGTTTTTCAGATGCAAAAAGACTTGCCAAAGATAGTTCTCAATATTGTCAAGTGTGGCACCACTGTTGGTTTTCGTGAAATTTCTCAAACAAAATAAAACAGTGGCGCCACCTACGGTGAAATTGGAACTGCATTTGACAGGTCTTTTTACGTTTTGAAAAACGCCCCAATAAAACAAATCAAAATCATGATTACTACTTATAGTATCAAAACATACATACACAATACAGTACTACAATAACACATAATAATGCGAGTGTCAAACGGAATGCAAAAAAGCAGTTTGAGATTTAGACATAACAGGAATAGGGATGTTAACACTAATCATACAAAATGTTTAATGTAAATTTTATGATAGTGTGCATTAATAGAATATCGAAAATCACATTATTATAATTTAATATTACGTAGAAAATGTATAATATGATAAATGATTTTAAATGCTATATTTTTATCTGTTGTCACGTGACTGGAAACGCCAATATGAATTATTACGTCACTAGTCGCAAAACAAACTGTCGAAATTGATTACACTGTTTACTTTTCTGCATTTTTATTAACCCCCGACCAAAAAGTTAGGGGTGTTATAAGTTTGACGACGATGTGTGTCTGTCTGTGGCACCGTAGAGCTGAAACGGATGGGCCGCTTTCAATGCGTTTTTTTTTTGTTTGAAAGTTAATATCCGTGCGGATGTTCTTAGCTATGTTTGGTTAATATAAATTCAAGATGGCCGCCGCCACAAAATGGCGGACAAAATATTTCTTCACAACCTACCTCAATATGGATATCAAATGAAAGGGCTTGACTAGTAGAACACTATAAAAAAATCTAATCCAAGATGGCCGCCACCACAAAATGGCGAATTATATTATTTTTTTCACTACTACCTCCATATGGGTATCAAACGAAAGAGCTTGACTAGTAGAATACATTGCACTATGACAAATTTAAAATCCAAGATGGCCGCTTCCACAAAATGGCGAAATACATTTCTTTTTTCACAACTCCCTTAATATGGGTATCAAATGAAAGGACTAGTAGAATGTTGTACGGATAACAAATCTGAGGTAGTCGGGGGTTAGTCAAAATTTTAAATCTTGTTCTTGTTATTGTTTGCGATCTTAGCGACGACAATTTTGATTGTTTGTATTCAAGTAATGATAAGAAAACACAAAGTGAACAATACAGTCATGAATCTCTATCAATGTTTTGCGACTAGTGACGTCATGTCAGTCGTTAGTGTTTTAGCGGCAAAATTCAAAATTAGTCTAATACTGTATATGTATTATGAAATAAAATGTTAATTTTTACGGTAAACAAGGGTCAATCTTCAAAATAAAAGCAGTTCCGAAAAATTGTTAACATCCCTATTGCGAGACACTATTAGATTTAGCTGCTTTCTATATAATTTCTACTTAGAAGGGAGCAACTTTAAACTTTACGTAACACTTAAATTAAAAGTACATATTTATTTGAATAAAAATAAAAATTATATTAGTGAAGTAAACCGCTAAAAACAGGAATTGCGAGACACTATAAGATTTAACTGTTAAAAATGTATACTTAGAAAGGTGCAACTTCGAAGTATAGGTACTTAACTTAAATTTAAAGTACATAATATGTAATTTAATAAATTACATATTAGTGAAGTAAACAGCTAAAAACGTTATGGCTGGTCTAGTAAAAAAGTTATGAGTGGTCTAGTGGGAGAGCGGCGACTGCCGATCCCGAGCACCCGGGTCGAATGCCACATGCACTACTTTCTTGTCGGAGTCATGTGCGTAATGCCCCTAACTTAAAAACGGTGAAGAAAAACGTGAGGAAACCGACATGTAGGTACTTAGAATTTTTCGAGGTCATGATGTATTGTGTCATCCACCAACCCGCACCGAGCCAGCGTGGTGGATTATGGCCTTGACTATATCCTTGCGAAAGAAGGCCAGAGTCCCAGCTGTGAGAACATTTAGTGGGCTGTTTATGAAGTAAACCGCAAAAACAACTAAAGAAGATCTTATTGCCCTAATTAAATCGAGGAATTACACAAATCGTATTGCCCTAATTGAATCGAGGAATTAGGTACACAAATAGGAATTCCCCCGAAATCATGTTCTCGAAATCATTGTATTTTAGGTACTATAACTATAATAGTCGGTTACGCGCTACAGAGTCTTCATTCTGGAATTCGAGAATTGCTCCTATTTTTACCATTATAAACGTTCTAACTAATGTTCATAATAATGGTCAACACATTTTTTTAACTTGTATAGGTTTACACTTGACCACCATCTCGCCAGATGTTAGCGACGATGCGGTTTACGATGTTTAGGTACATAGAAGACACCGATTCGTTCTCGATTTGAAGACACCGAGATTGTAACCATAGGGAAAACCCCACTCAGGCAACGTATTCCACAGCCTAGACGTTCTATTACACAATTAAACCACCAGTTACCACTAGTCAGTAGCAGGTAATGATGATTCTAGTTCTTTGTGAATCTTTTCCGCATATTCCTGACATACTTTCTTCCACATTGGGATGTTAGATTTAGCCCAGTGCGATAATCTTACGTTAGATTTATCCAAACCAATTTTTAAATCCACGAGATGCGCAAGAACCAAGCAAATTATGTTATTTTTCCCTGCAGACAGGTTTTTATGATAATTACCGTGAATCACACGGCAGTACGGTAACCAACGTTGAGTCTTAGTGGGATCGTTTTCCAGCATCTTCTGTTTTTCATAATATTCTATCGTCAATCTCAATAAAGACTTTGCAGTTTTGTCTGTGGAGAGACGGTCGAATAGCTTTCCTTCATCGATGCCGTACAGCTGAACAACTTTAAAAAATAAATTTGGTAGGTGTAAGCCGTTCCATTCCATGTACTGAACGCATGTTACTCTAAGAACTTTTTTTTTGTCAATTCATCATCAGTGTTAAGGTAAGCTTGAACAGCGAGACAAGCGCTCATTATAATCGCGTCAACTGCATACAACTTACTGGTATCACTTTTAGGTAGCTGGTTGTCTAGCGGCCACGGACAAAGTTTCACGTAAGTATCGTGTGTATGTATTCGTTGTAAGGCTGCGGCACACTCAGCTTCATTCTTGATTAATCTTCGCAACATTAACAGAGTTATGTATGTAGCGTTGGTGTTCAAAATTCTAAACTTAGTTTCATCATAAGCGCTCCGGAGATCTTTTATAAGGTCTTCTATTTTGTTCATAAACTTGGAGTTTGGAAGCGCAGCTGTCTTGGTATCTGGAATCGAATCTTTATTTTGATTCAGTTCATCCCTGTAATCGTCGTTAGCTTGAAAAATAGTTTTAGATGTATCACCATATTGCCTTGCATGAGTAAGGATATATACACTAGCCTTAAAACTATTAAGGTGGGTAATCCCTGAGTACATAAGGAATACAAGTCTAGCACAATCGAGATATTTATTTATTTCGAAAAGGGCGTTTGCCTTCAAACATTTGTTTACTATATTACTTGCAAATGTGTCATCCCATCGAATTGAATCGTCCCTCTTGAGAAGAGACCATGAGGAATCTAAGCCGTTCATAACTTCCTCGACTAATTGTACATCCTCTTCATTAAATTCTTGTTTACCACTCTTGCTGATTGCTACTAGGAAAATGTTTTTCGCTTTTTTGTAGTGCTTCTGGTATTTTTTGTTTGATTTCTTCTTCTTTCTCTATCATAGCTCTGAAGCATTCTGGTAGTTCACATTTTTCATCAGAATTCATTTTTTATTTATCCCAAATACACTGCGCGCTGTCGCAAACCACACTCAACTAACACACTAATTCGCGCGAATGTCACGGAATGCACTGCGGTCTGCGGATGTGTACGATATGGAACTAAAAATAAACTCATGCGCCCATAACAGTCACGTACCTAGTTACTGTGAGAAGTACTTCGTGCACTGAGGGAGCCTTTGTCACAATTAATAAAGTATTGAAGTTGATATAGTAATGCTACTACTTGTCCACGTATCCACCCACGCTTGTGAGCAATGGCAATGACCACTAAACTAAACAGTGTTTCCACTTTAATAATTTTCTTTCCCCTCGCCTCAATTAAGATTTCCCCTTTTTTCCCCTCAAAAATTATTCTTATTCTGCTTTTGTTTTAAGGTCAATATCGCTTGGCCGATTTACTGCCGTAGGTACCTGTATTTTATTGACATTATTTGATTATCTAAATTATAGATACTCTACCTTTAACCCACGGCTTCGCCCGCGTTCGGTAAGTTCCATTGTCAATTGATTGAATTTTCGATTCTATAGCATACTTGGCTTCATTGGCACTTCAAGACCGGGCGGATTCTAGTACCTCTTTCTCTCTTGTGGCATGGTAAATAAGAGGAACACGATCGGATATATTGTAAATGTTCAATTAAAGTGCGGTGACACACCAGACAGTATTTTCTATCGTGGGTAGGTAAAAAATGGAGTTGCGCTAGAGATGGATAAGACTGTTGCAAAAGTAGATAGATAGATAGATAAACTCTTTATTGCACTTAACAAAACAACTTACAAAACAAACAATCTTAAAAATATAGTAGCAAATGGCGACCTTATCGCTAAAAGCGATCTCTTCCAGGCAACCGTGGTATGGAAAAGGAGTTAAACCATAGAAAGACGGGAGTAATCAATTACAGAGTAAATTGATATCTACAGAATAAAATAAATAAGGCACTAATTACCTATTTACTAAAATATAATGAACATACATTCTAATAGTAATACATAAATACATAAATAACCATATTTTCATATACTAATACATATGGAATGAATGTAACAACACCGTTATAGAAAAAAAATTTATAAATATACACAATATCAGCCTCAGATTTCAGCAGGCCTTTGCCAAATAGTGTTTTTTGACTAGCGCCTTAAATACAGAGAGTGGCGGAGCTTGTCTTATTTCCACAGGCAAGCCATTCCACAATTGAACTGCTTGGAATGCAAAAGATTTGCCGTAAAAATATTTTGCATCAAGTATCGACATCACTATATTTTCCAGTCGACATCATCATCATATTGTCATTTTAACTATACGAGGGTCAAACTGAAAGTTCTTAGAACTGGCCACTTATAAACAATATAATAAAAAAATAATTCTACAATTTGAAAATAGAACTCTTTGCCAATATTACTGAGTATATACTTCATTCATTTGTCATTTGTTTTACGATTTGGCGGCAAATTGAAAATTGTCTGTGTCACGTCAACCATTCGTTATTAATTAAGATTTTAGTTTGGCGGGGCTTTTCCGCACCTAGAATTTCCCAACACGATTAAGGTTGCGAAGGCATCCGGAACAGACGATGGAGATTGGAAGAATTCTGCCCGTGCAATGATTTTTATGACTTTCGATGTCATTTAAGTCAACAAGAAAGTTATGATAGACTACGATTGGCCTTTCACGATGAAGCCCCATCTCGTGCGACTGTTTACAACTGGTTTAATGAGTTTAAACGTGGTCGCACTAATCTCACTGATGATTTACGTGAGGGACGGCCTTCTACGGCGACGACTGAAGATAACATCTGTGTCTGTGTTGTGCGGCGTATGATAGAGACTGACAAACATTTAGTGACCTATCAGCAGATTCGGACAAGCTTAGGCATCGGTATGAGTCAAGTGCACAAAATCCTCCTTATTTCTGTAGAATGGTTCTGCAGAATGGTACCAAATTGTTTGCCACTTGTCTTGGAAAAAGTTCGAGAGAAACGACCTCGCAGTAGGATCCTCCTTCACCACGACAACGCCTCATCGCACACCGCCAAGCGAACGATCGACTATTTGGCGACATCAAACGTTGAATTACTGGGTCACCCGCCGTATAGCCCCGACCTCGCGCCTTGTGATTTTTATTTATTTTCAAAAATTAAAGAAAAACTTAAAGGAAAGCGGTTTATGAATGCTGAAGAAGCGGTGGCTGCGTATCGCGATGCCATTGAAGAGACCCCTAAGGACGAGTGGGCAAAGTGCTTTTCCCAGTGGTTCCATCGCATGCAGCGGTGTATTGACGTGAATGGACAATATTTTGAAAAGATATAATAAAACTAATAACTGGCTAATGTACCTAATCAGTTTTTGATTTTCTAAGAACTTTCAGTTTGACCCTCGTATATATAGAATCTGAATCTCGGAAACGGCTCGAACGATTTTCATGAAATTATGTATACAGGGGTTTTCGGGGACGATAAATCGATCTAGCTAGGTTTTATTTTTTAAAAACATAATTTTATGCGCGTTTTTAGACAATGAAAAACTCTTACAATGTAATTAGAATACGATGACTTATTTCGCCACTGTTCTTTTAGTCTAAGTGGCTCAGTCGGAATATGCTCGCCCTCGGAGTCAACAGGCCCCGGTTCGAATCCTGATCGGAGTTTTTGTTTTTGCTCTTTTTTTTCTGAGAAAATCTTATAGTTAGAGCCTTTTATAATATATTTATAAACGCATTTAATTCGTATCTAAGTAGGTACATATTCTAACAAATAACAAAAACATAAAAAACCTATTGACGATGCATCTGCACAAACAAACAACTGTTGTACAGATGGCGCTGCACAACTTTGCTTTGAGACAAGACCAAAAATGATTATCAATTATTCGCTTATTAAATGGCATATTTTTTAACCGATTTAAAAAAGGAGGAGATTCAGACACCTCGGTTTGAACCCTGATCTCGTCTTTTTGTCGTTCATCTTTTTTTTTTTTTGTTCTTTCTTTTCTGATAAAAGCAATGATAATGATAATTTCTTTATCAACGCACAAAATCTAAAAAAAGGGGGAAAATGTAATCTATTGGCGATGTCTCTATACATATAACTATCATGTACAATAGTTTGTATAGAAGCAACTGGTGTACCGACACAGCAACCAAAGAGAATGTAAACACAGCAACATTAGAGCTACTTAACAATAGATGGCGCTGGTAAGCAAGACTAAAGTAAGCTATACACGCTGCGGTGTACCGGAGCGGTTACCTGTATAAGTTTGCCTGCGCAGGTGAACTAAAGGTCGCGTAAATGGACGATGCGGCCGATATATGATAAAACTATTTTCTTCATCACTATCTATTGATGCAGATTGTTGAAGATTCAATTGTAGTGCCACAATTTAGTTCAGTATACATCATCAGCCAGATGCTCCAGACCTCAAATATTTTTCGTCTATTACTTTTACGGTGTCACTCAGGAAAATTGATTTTTGATCTTGCGACGGTCGCATACACAGGCACAGAAAACTACACACGTTCATTCTCAGAGGCGGTTCGGTTTACCTGCGTGGCGTGGGTGTAACTGCGCAGGTAGATCTTTCCGGTGAACCGTAACGTGTATAGCTACCATAAGCCATTGAGTGCACTCCACAGACTAAGTAGTACACTGTGCACTCTCAATATAGTCTGTGAATTAATGTTTGGTTTGGCTTGGATACATACAAGAATTATAAATATATAGAGTCCGTAAGTATATAGAATCTGAATCTCGAAAACGGCTTCAAAGATTTTGATGAAATTCAGTATGCAGGGGGTTTCGGGGCGAATAATCGATCTAGCTAACTTTTATTTTAAAATACGGCATTTTAAGGGCATTTCCTGGCAATGAAGTTGCTACAATATCATAAAAACATGAAAGCAAATTTCGTATCATTGCACAGTCGAGAAATTGGACAGTTTCAAAATTTGAAAGTGCCGGTTCGAACCCTGGTCATTTACTTTTATTTTCAAATTCCTCATTTCCTTAGAAATCCTTTTACTGGGAGCCCTTTACCATCGCATTTAATTTAATAAAATATGAAAATACATGAAAAAAAATCTATTGGCGATGGTTCTATACAAACTGATGTACACACATGACACAGCAACACTAAAGCTACTTAACAATAGATGGCGCTGTTAATGAGCGGTTAAGCAGACAACTTCATACTGTTAATTTTGTGTCACAGGTGCGCGCGCATCTTAAAATTTCACTTTCATCATTTTTTCATAACGCGCCTAAAGAAGTATAACTTCAAAAAATCTATTGGCGATGGTTCTATACAAACTGATGCACACACATGACACAGCAACACTAAAGCTACTTAACAATAGATGGCGCTGTTAATGAGCGGTTAAGCAGACAACTTCATACTGTTAATTTTGTGTCACAGGTGCGCGCGCATCTTAAAATTTCACTCTCATCATTTTTTCATAACGTGCCTAAAGAAGTATAACTTCAAAAATACTTATCACTCTTATCAGGAATTTACTACATACGACTACCTACTGTAATATTATTATATACTTACTTAAAAAACATCACCAGTCTATTTTTAACCCCCGACCAAAAAAGGGGTGTTATAGTAAGTTTGACATCGATGTCTGTCTGGCTGTCTGTGTCTGTCTGTACCACCGTAGAGTTCACAAACGGATGGGCCGATTTCGATGCGGTTTTTATATTTGAATGTTAATTACCGTGCGGATGTTCTTAGCTAAGTATGTTGCGCAAATATCGATTCTAGATGGCCGCCTCCACAAAATGGCGGACAAAATCACTCACATCTGGAGTGAAGCTATCGAGAAGCACGGGGAAGCACTTGCAGTCTCCCTGGATATCTCGAAGGCTTTCGACAGGGTTTGGCATGATGGCCTTTTAAGCAAGCTTTCAGCTTATGGTTTGTCTCCAGGTTTTATAACGTGGATATCGGACTTTTTGAGGGATCGATCCATACGAGTGGTCATTGATGGCTGCTCGTCGGCTCAAATGGCTATTAATGCCGGAGTCCCTCAAGGGTCGGTGCTCTCTGCGACACTCTTTCTGCTACATATCAACGATCTGTTGAAGCCCGGTATCTTTGGGTACGCAGATGATAGCACCGTTGTAGAGAGTTACATATCGAGCGCGAGAGCCAATAGGCAGCAAACTTAGGTACTGAGAGAGAGTTTGATCGAGCGTTTTATCTTGACCCTTGAGGCAGTCTCTAAATGGGGCGATGCCAATCTGGTCAGGTTTAACGAGGAAAAGACGCAGGCGTGTCTGTTCTCCGCAAAAAGGAGTCCTTTCCAACAGACTCCTACTTTTCGCGGTGTATCCGTGCCGGTATCCGACCATCTCGAGCTGTTGGGCGTTACTTTCGCATCTACTCTCAACTTTGGCTCGTATATCGAATCTAAGGCTAAATTAGCTGTCAAAAAACTAGGTGTCCTCTCAAAGGTGCACAGGTACTTCAAGTCTGAACAGTTGCTCACGTTATACCAAGCACAGATTCGCTCCTGTATGGAGTACTGCTCGCACCTTTGGGATGGATCAGCTAAGTATCAGCTGGAGGCTCTGGAATCGATCGAGAGACGTGCCAAAAGGCTCATAGGCAATGACATTATCGTGCGAAAAAGACTGCAAAGTCTCGAACATCGCCGGAAAATTGCTAGCTTATCGGTTTTTTATCGGATACACTTCGGAGAGTGTGCGACTGATTTGTACGATCTAATACCACCTTGCCCTTTTTTCTATCAGATTGCTCGTAGCTCGAAAAAGCGACATCGTTTCATGGTTGATGTTCCAAAGACACGAACTAAGAGATTTGACTCTACTTTCGTGATAAGAACGTCTAGGCTGTGGAATACGTTGCCTGAGAGAGTATTTCCCGATAGTTACAATCTTTGTGTCTTCCAATCGAGAGTGAATCGGTTTCTTCTAGGTAAACACGCTCCATCGTAGACCGCATCATCGTTTAACATCAGGCGAGATGGCGGTCAAGTGTAAACCTATAAAAGTTAAAAAAAAATCTTCACAACCTTCCTCAATATGGGTATCAAATGACTAGTAAAACACTATTAATGCACGATGACAAATTTCAAATCCAAGATGGCCGCCACCACAAAATTGTGAATTACATTTTTTTTCACTACTATCTCAATATGGGTATCAAATGAAAGGGCTTGACTAGTAGAATGTTGTACAGATAACAAATCCGAGGTAATCAAATCATTAATCAATAAGGTTAATCAACATTTTTAATTTTGTTCTTGTTTTGGTAGCGGTAATCTTTGGAAAAGGGTATGCCTCAATTCAGACATTTGAATTCCATTTAAACAAAGTCGAAGTGTGTTGAAGGTTGAAGAGGAAATAGGGCATTTTAACTAAAAATTAAAATAAAAAGTGTTCAAGTGCGAGTCGGACTCGCCCATGAAGGCTTCCGTAGCAGCAACTAACATAATATAAAACTTCTTGTAGTTCGTTGTTACTTTTTATTAACAATAGTGAATTTATGACGTATTAAAATAAAACTACTTACTAGATCTCATTCAAACCAATTTTCATTGATAGCTTACATGGTACATCATACACTTTTTATTTTTGTCATTCTCTTATTTTAGAAGTTAGAGGGGGAGTGGGGGGACACACTTTTTACCACTTTAATCTAAGTTAATAGTTCATTACTTTGGAAGAGTCCCTCGCGCAAACTATTCAGTTTAGAAAAAAAAATGATTGGAACCTCAATATCATTTTTGATGACCTATCCATAGATGGTATGGTTGTATTGTTGTTTTGATCAAAATATATTTTAGAGTTTCAGTTCTAAGTATGGGACACCTCTAACATTTTTTGTCATTTTTTTTTGTTTCGAAATCTTAATGCGGTTTACAGATTACATCTACCTACTTACCAAGTTTCAACAGTATAGCTTTTATAGTTTCGGAGAAAAGTGGCTGTGACATACGGACGGACAGACAGACAGACATGACGAAATTATAAGGGTCCCGTATTTTGCTACAGAACCCTAAAAATGCCCTATTTCCTATACATATAGTGAAAAAAAAATTGTAATTCACCATTTTGTGGTGGCGGCCATCTTGGATTTGAAATTTGGCATAGTGCATTTATAGTGTTGTAGTAATGATGAGAAGAAATATGTATTGAATAGGTACTAAGAAGTTAATTTAGCTTCTTGTGTGCGTTCTGCGTATCTACATAATTATGCAAGTCCACACGTAAGTACCTACTTTAAATTTTATTATTATCTCCAATAATAATGTTTTATTACTTTTGTAATAAGAGGTATCAGCTCGAGATTTGTCTACTATTCGTTTTTTCGTGACAACAACTAGGGAAACATCATATTGGCTGTGAGCCAAAAATATAACGGTTCCCTCCCCTGCTGAGGTAATAAGGAAGGGTAGGACAGTCTCGGCGGCGCCGCGACTCTCCATCGAAGCTTCTGTAATTGAAGTGCCTATTATGAGATGTCTACTATAATACTACAAGTCTACAAGACGATAACATTCTGATAGTTCTCATAACCTCATAAGACACAACATAACACATTCTACATATACAATCTCATCCATATCTTATGCAATTTAAAAAAATCAACAGGAATCCTACTAAAATATAAAAAATGGCAGTCATAGGAACTGCGAAAGAAGTGAAAATTTATAACTCGCGAAACTCTGAAACTGCGCAGGTGAAACCGAAGGACGTGGCCATGAGCATGGCCATGGTCCTCAGTTTACCCGAAGATTTCTTATCATTCCTGAGCGTGACGCTAGAATGCAATTCACAGCCCACGAAAAATCTGCGTGTAGCGCGCCCAAAGAAATTTTCACTTCAAAAAGCTGTGGTATTCCAGGCAATACTTATGTACGGAGGTGACGGGTGTCGGTAACGGTAAGAATGTCGCGCGAATACGCTGCTTTTACACGATTTTATGATAGGCCCATTTTAACATTTCAATAAATGTCCAGCGCGCCTGAAAAAATTTCATTTCAATAAATGCGAAACTTTTGATGTTTATTGCTCAACCATATCGTAAGTCTGATTGCATTTTGCTGTAATTTCTCTGGAAACATTGCTCTTCAAGCAGTAATGTTTGCACATCACTGCTTGGCGGTAGAATAACTGACAAAGGTGTGGTACTTCCCCAGGTGGACTCTACAAAGAGTCCTACCACTACAAAAATGGATGTTAGGGGTTCAAAAAAGGGATGAATGTGTGTATGTGCTTTCGTAATTTTTGAAGCCAAAAACTTATTTTTTATTTTAGGCTTGTGTTTACGTATAAATAAATTAATAATATGTGATGAGCAGCCGTGTTACTAACCATCAGGCTCATGTCCTGTGTCGTCACTCTATAGTTACTGCAAAAGAATCTGTCTTATTTTCCAAGTATCTCTGTGCTACTATGTGGCAGGTATGTTGCTTACCATCAATGTCCTGCTCGTCTCGTCACTCTATGCTATAATTTTTTTTAACATGTGTTTGTATAATAAAATAATAATTACTTACCCAACATTTTCAAACGTAAAGAGCTTTCTCTCTATTTATCTACATAAAACGTTTCAGGATACTGAAGGTTTTCAAGGCTACAGAGGTCAACAGCCAGACGTCGTCGGGACGCAGTGCAACCGCTTTGTTCTGAACCTCTGGTCGTTTACCTCGTGTACGTAAACCTGAAACTCGTCTAGTGCTTACACTTAAAACCTCGATGATATTTAGTTTCACCCTTAGGCTGACACTGCATTTATGTGAGTTCTGAGAGAGAAAATATCCATTACTACGCTACATTGAGCTATGTTCAACCCGCGTAGTCCCCGATTCCGTAAATTTCCTTGAGAAAAGACTGATACCACCGCAAAATTATAATAAATCTATACTAATATTATAAAGCTGAAGAGTTTGTTTGTTTGTACGCTAGGATCTCAGGAAGTACTTGTCCGAATTGAAAGATTCTTTTTCTATTGAATAGTCCATTTATCGAGGAAGGCTATAGACTATAGAACATAACGATACTATTAAAAGAAGCGGAGCATGAATCAAGAATGTAACAATATCGGGAAAAAATATTCCTCACAGAGGAAGTAATCACTACGTTCCTGAGAATATCGCTTTCAACAAAACACCTTTTCAGCTACCTGCTACGCCACCTGTCGGAAATTGGTCGTACCAACTCAGATTTAAACAAATTTGATTAGGCAAGGTGAGGTGTTTAATCTGTGATATTCAATGACACAATCTTAGACACATGCTGTCATGTGTCATGTCAAAGCACGAAACGTACGAAAACTCTCAAAAAGGAATATTTTTTTCCTATTTTGTTACATTCTTGATTCATGCTCCGCTTCTATTAATAGTAGCATTATGTTCTATAGCCTAAAACCTTCCTCGATAAATGGACTATCCAATAGAAAAATAATCTTTCAATTCGGAACAGTACTTCCCGAGATCCTAGCGTTCAAACAAACTCTTCAGCTTTATAATATTAGTATAGATGTGATAGACAGTCGTTCCCATCACGTGATGTATGGTGCCAGGTAGCTTTAGTTAGGTACATTTTCTCTTGAAGACACGTAAGTACATAGTTATAATCACCGACGATTTTTGATTCTAGCCATAATAATAAATCATAATGTTTATATTATATATATTATTATAAATATATAATATAAGAGATTTGACTATACTTTTGTGATAAGAACGTCTAGGCTGTGGAATACGTTGCCTGAGAGGGTTTTTCTCGATAGTCACAATCTTTGTGTCTTCAAATCGAGAGTGAATCGGTTTCTTCCTGGTAAACACGCTCCATCGTAGACCGCATCATCGTTTAACATCAGGCAAGATGGCGATCAAGTCTAAACCTATAAAAGTAATATATTTTATAGTACGGGGCTTCATCACGAATAATTATTATTTAACATTGTTTAATTACCTCGACGTTTCGGCTGCGTTACAACCGCCGTGGTCTTCTCGTGACCACCCAGGACTATATAAACATTATGTGTTTAAATCACGAAAGTTTAAAAACAATATTTATAATAATAAATCAGTCTACGTGATCTAAACTCGGAGGATCGGGGGAGACACCTTCCGCCTTCGCAAGACATGATTACCTAATTATCTACAATGAAACATTCTTCCACATTATGTGTTTAAGAATTAACATTTTTACCTACGCCTCTTTCACATGTGTACGTTAATTCTTAAAGATTACAATCAGTGGTATATATACCCCATGACCTATTATTAATTTGTAATACTTCGTTGGGTATACCTGTTATGGTAAGTAGTTTTATTTTAATACGTCATAAATTGACTACTGTTAAAACACTGATTACTTAACAACGAACTACAAGAACTTTTATATTATGTTACTTGCTGCTACGGAAGCCTTCATGGGCGAGTCCGACTCGCACTTGACCACTTTTATTTTCAGTTCGATCACGCAGCAAAATTCGTATCTCTACCAAGCTTGCCGTAAGTCGTAAGGAACTTGAGGCGGGTCCGCAAGGGCGCTGGCGGGTCAGGGTAATATGGTCGAGTGTGATAGCCTGATAGCGGCCCCGCCGATTCTGACCCCAAGGCATACCGGAGAAACCTATGTGGGTTTTACCCGTGCACCATTGCTAGCGGTGACGAGTCAGACACATCCGCCATTATCGATATACATATAAACCAATTGATGTGCGCTGAGCAACTTGAAATTGGTGATGAGCTGCGTTTCTTTGTGTAACGCAATTGGTTGACACATAAGCACTTGACCCCTACAATCGCTAGCGGCGAGGTATGCTGTGGTTCTACTTATTTTGGTTGTTGACTACGAATAGTGATAGGTAAAAACGTCCAGCGTTCATCGCTTCCTGCAACCGACTAGAACGGAAAGTGTGAGCTCACTCTTCCCAACGATGACATAATTCCATGTGCCTGAAGTTAGGGAGGGCACATCCAATGGTTTATATCGTTGCCCGCCGTGTCCCTGCGCGGCGGACCGTGCCGGTATGTGAATGCACTTTCCCCAACTCCAAAAAGATGTCAGGAAGACGTTATTTATTCTCCTATTTTTGTTTCGTTTGAAAGCGGCTCATTACCGTGGATTTACAAGGATTTACGCCCCGTATCCGGTTTCACTGCTGGCGTAGACGTGCGGAAGCCATTTAATCACCTATTTGCCAATAGATACCATATCAGCACGATTTTAATTTCATTTAATTAAATACTATGTACAGAGTAAGTCTTCATGACGGCATCATATGGGTAAACCCCTTATCAGATAGATATGCTATCTTACTTTTATTAATTACTGGGTAACGCGCTTTTATTTACCGCCAGCTTGTTGACATAGAAAACTACATACATACGAGTAGGTACTTAATCGCCGCATTACCATAGAATAGATAATATATAACATTACAGAACTCAGTTCAATTTTATATTTTTGAGTTAGTTTGATGTCTAATTTTACATAAAATCGACTCGACGCTTAACAATTTGGTAAGTATTTTTTTGACATATGGAGGTAATTTCACGCCACAAAGTAAATAATAACATTTGCAGGTCTGTTGAGAGGTCTAATATTAAGGAATTGCTGGACAATGAAATAAACTTAGATGATGGGGTAAGCCGCATTTTCGCAAACATCCTAGGAATTTTGTGAAAATACGGATAATAATAATTAGATGATCGCTATGATATTTCTCAAATATCTAATCTCTCTATATAAAAATGTTATGTTGGTTTGTGTACGCTTCAAAAACTCAAAAAGTTCTGCACCGATCGAGCTGAAATTTTACAATGATATACATTCCACATCAAGGATTGTTTTTATCTAATTTTTGCATCACAATGTGCCACAGCGAAGCGTGGCAGGGTACAGCTGGTTAATAATAATTAGGTATCCGTGTTTCAATCTATGCTAGTTATCCCGAGGCGTTACCCGCGTAGTTCCCGTAGCTCCCGTTATTTTACCGGGATATAAAGTGGCCATGTGATCTTCCAGACTAAAGTTCCAGTCTGTGTTCCAAGTTTCTGCCTGATCCGTTCATATGTTACAACGTGATTGAGTAACCAACATCCATATATTGACATTTATATTAGTAGGATGATTCGAATGCCAAGAGTATAAGATATATTTTAATGTAACAAGACAGCATTTTCAGAAATCCACTTCTATTATTATTTTCCAGATGCAAATTTACTGTCAAAAATAGTTCCAAACTTTGCCAAGTGTGGCGCCACTGTTTGTTTTTGTGAAATTTCTCTATCAAAATAAAACGCGAAAAAATAATTAAGAGACTATAATATATATTAAGTCTCTCAATTATAAAAAAAATAATTGAGAGACCCGTTAAAAGACTCATAGGCAATGATACTCTTGTGCGTAATAGACTTCAAAGTCTTGATCATCGCCGCAAAATTGCTAGCTCATCGGTTTTTTATCGGATACACTTCGGAGAGTGTGCAATTGATCTGCATGATCTAATTCCACCTTGCCCTTTCTTCTATCGGACTTCTCGTTCCACAAAAGGACTACATCTTTTCATGGTTGATGTTCCAAAAACGCGAACGAAGCGATTTGACTCCACGTTTGTGATAAGAACGTCTAGGTTGTGGAATGCGTTGCCTGAGTGGGTTTTCCCCGATGGTTACAATCTTGGTGTCTTCAAATCGAGAGTGAATCGGTTTCTTCTAGGTAAGCACGCTCCATCGTAGATTGCTTCATCGCTTAACATCAGGCGAGATGGTGGTCAAGTGCGAAAAGTAGTTAAAAAAAAAACAGTGGCGCCATCTATGGGAAAATGGGAACTGTCTTTGATAGATCTTTTTGCATCTTGAAAACGCCCCATTCTAACTCGCTTGGTGAAAAGAGACGTTGTGTACTACAGAGTACCTTTTTTTTTTTTTTTTTTGTCAGGGTAAGACTGGCATGTTTTTTGGACGGTTACTCCGCCAAATAGATCTATCAGCTGAGTAATGGTCCAAGGCATTCCAGTCTCTGCCAATAAACTTCTACACGCGACCCTCAAGGGAGGGACTATCCCAGCCGCCCACTATCGCACTTTGCTACCGCCATGGTCGCAAAATACCAGTATTCCGGTTCTACTTCGTTTCGTCCGATCGAACATTGTTTGACGTTTAAATGTTCTAAGCCTACTCTAATTAGAACATTTAAACGTCAAACAATGTTCGATCGGACGAAACGAAGTAGAGCCGGAGTAGGGAAGTCGCGAGCTTATTTCGAAATTATGTGCTTCGTAGTTGTGTTCGAAGACGCAGTGTTGAACGGCCTCCCACTAGATGGACAGATGACCTTACAAAGGTCGCTGGAAACCGCTGGTTGCAGGTTGCGCAGGACCGATCGTTGTGGAAATCTAGGGGGGAGGCCTATGTTCAGCAGTGGACGTCTTGCGGCTGATGATGATGATGATGATGTGCTTCGTAGAAAGAGAGTGGAAGACCAGTCTTCTCGTGAGTCACGAGCGTGCCCAATGCGACACGGGGACCTTCACTACGCTGCCGACACCGACGACGCCATCGGTCGGTTCGTGCGGCGAGCGTTGTCTCCATCACCAAAGACTATCCGAGATTTCAACCTACAGATGGCCATCAGGGACAGAAATGCGGCTGTTGTGGAGGCTCTGGGCCGGATGTTGAGGATTATTAGCAGAATCCTTCCGGACGGACTTAGGCAAATGACGATGTTGAGTCGATTATTAGCAGAATCCCAACCGGTAGTGATCGGCTCAACAGACGAGCACTAGAATTAGGTTTAAAATGTTCCCAACTCCCTATTTTCCTCTTCTTCTCCTAATCCAAGAAATCTATACTAATATTATAAAGCTGAAGAGTTTGTTTGTTTGAACGACTAGTACTTCCCGAGATCCTAGATCTCGGGAAGTACTGGTCCCAATTGAAAGATTATTTTTCTATTGGATATAGTCCATTTATCGAGGAAGGCTATAGAACATAACGCTACTATAAATAGAAGCGGAGCATGAATCAAGAATGTGACAAAAACGGGGGAAAATATTCCTTTTTGAGACTTTTCGTACTGTCCTTTGACATGACAGCATGTGATTACGTCATTGAATACAAACCTTTGCTAATCAAATTTATTTTAAATCTGAGTTGGTACGACTAATTTCCGACAGGTGGCGTAGCAGGTAGCTGAAGAGGTTTGAAAGCGATATTCTTAGGAATTAGGTAGGTACTGAACCGATTTCAGTCATTCTTTCACCGTTGTAAATGTACGGAATCCCGATCAGTGCTATATAATGTACCACGGGCGAAGCCGGGGTGGACATCTAGTATGTAAATAAAATAAGAATTTAAATGACAAACATCACGGATCCCGGAGTCTGTGGAGTGGCTAATTTAATTAAAAAAGTCTTCTCTTGACCACGGCGGTTGTAACGCTACCGAAATGTCGATAAAACTTTAGCCCATGATTAAAACTTGTAAAATGTTTTAAAAACTGATTAGTGATTATGGTAAATAATAAGGATAAAATAAAATTGTTTGTATGTTAGGTACATAGGCATTGTTATTTTGCATTATTGCGTTCATTGTTTCTGTGAAATAGGTAACAAAGCCGGGTCACTTATACTTATTTATATACGTGTTTTACCTTTAGTTGTTTTCTGTTGTTTTGAAGTTGAAATTACTGAAAAAAAATTGGGATTATATGTATTTAGAGGTATAAACCAAGTTTTTTTTAAACAGTAACTATAATTGATGAACTGTTAAAAACATTTAGGTACTTAAATATAATATTGAATATCACAAAGCATATGCACTATATATTATGCTCCCTTATCTGGATATTTGCCTTATCTGGAACGTACAGCGAACTGCGTTCCGTTGCTATTCCCGGAAGTACTTAATATGTAAGTAGGTACGATAAAAGTTAAATTAATATAAATCTCTATCTCTCCTCTTGTACGCTTTCGCCTCTGCGGATGAACGAGACTCTTTATCTTCTCGCGCTGTTCTTGTCACACGACCTCTCATCGTCAAGTATCTTGGCTAAGACGGTCGACACTGAGAGGTCCGCCCTGACAACTTCACCTAGAGTAAGCCACGATTCTAACAGGCATTAGCGGCCACGATACCCATGTCAGACTACACATCGCGCCCTCTATTCAGTCGCGCAGCCCTCGCCTACACCGCGCAATCCCACTTGGCCGCATCACCGCAGACTTAGAGGACAAAGCCCTGGTGAGTGGCCCGGGCTAGGGACCCGGCCTCCACGGATGTTTTACCAGAATAACTTTGGAATGTTACTCTGCCAGATAGAACTATCAGCCGAGGAACGTTCCAAGTCATTTCAGTCCCCCCAACTAACTACTTACTAAACGTAGTCCATGATCCATAATCCGTAATCGTGCAAATGGCAGATTTATCAACCTAATGTGGAAGATAATTTTTAGGTATTTTTTGCTTTTTTATACATTTTTTGTTAAAAAAAATCGGACAAGTGCGATTCAGACTCGCGCACCGAGGGTTTCGTATAAGCCTAGGAAATATGTAAATAAGGCCTAAGGAATGTAAGTAAAAGTTTTTTAGTTTAAAATTCCTGGGGTGCATGGCTCGAGAACCTCCACGTGGTGCATCCTGAGCATCACACAACAACATGCTTCGGTGGCATCTTGTGTGATGGCGAATCCTGGCCGCAGCTGGGAACTTCTACACGCGCTCCTCACACCCTTGAGCAGTGCGTGTAGAAGTTAAGGAGAGGGACTGGGTGACTTGGGAAGGTTAATCGGCTGATATATCATAAATATAACCCCTAGTTCTTCCAGATGAGGGTCCTCCACGAGCACCCTGATTAGCACAATGCTCAGTGAAAGGACAGGGTCGGAAGGGTGCGGCCGTATAGAGCAAGAGCCTGTGAACCCCAGACCTTCGTTATTTTAAGAAAGTTGAAAGTTTGTCTGCGCTTATACATAGGTAAGAACGATGGACCATTATGAAGTATGGGTCATCCTGGCTTTAGCAGATAAATGGCACTAAAGATGTGTGAAATCCCGATCTAAATTTGTTGAACTATGTACTTTTTGGTATTATAGGATAATGGTACCAAATGAGAGGGATTGACTAGTAGATTACTATACTATTAAGAATATCACCCAGATAAGGGGCGGAGACAAGCGTGGCGTGATGCAACAAGCGTGGTTTGGTGAGGGTAGCGACATTAATAGTATTTTTTGCGATTGCTGCATGTTTGTGCTTACATTTGTCGGATGTTTAAATAGAGTTCGTAGTCCAGATGAACACATAGGCTACTATATATTTGTATCCCGGGAAAAAAACGGGAACAGACTCTCCGCGAGTAACACCGCGGGGCGCTGCTAGTCAGTATTATTGTTGTTGTTTACTTCGTACCAAGATTCTGAGTTTACAGGTTGTGTACCCTGTAGGTTGTGATTGTGATTGCCTTGCGAGTGTTGAAAATTTGGGGCGTACACGGCTGTATCTTTTGATTGTGTTGGCTTAGAAGTTTGATTTTTTCATAGCTCCAAGGGAGTTGAGTATTTGATATAAATTTCAGCTTGATACCTCAACGCGTTCCAGAGAAAAAGGGTCTTGATAGACAGACAGACAGACGGACGGACGGACAGCAAAGTAATCCTATAAAGTTTCCGTTCTTGTCTTTCGAGGCACGGAACCCTAAAACGTGCTAGCGACACCTAGTATGGTACCTCGAAACTAACAATACAGCGAGAATCAATAACAATTGTAGCTATAAAGTTTCCCGTAAATATACATAAGTATAATGCAGTCTACATTATATTACAAAATCTGTGTGGTGACTGTTGACCCATGCTTACCTACTGCAGATACATGGGTTATTTTATTTGTTTAATTTAATTCTTCTGTAATAATGGCTAAAGAAAAAAAGAAATACAGACAAGAATACAGAAAGGTTTACAAAATAGATCCAGTTACAGGTAAAGTAATTTCATTGCATTTTTTGTAATTTATTATTGAGTAAGAGAAGCAGTAGGTATTAAATTCAGTATTTTCTGAATTACTGATATCCTTTACCATAAAATTCATTGCAGTCAAAAGAGATTTTTTTTTAAATTTATTAAAGGTCGAACCTACAGGAAAATAGAATGAATTTACGTATGTATTTCGTAATGGATTGGATGGGTAGTACAGGTTTTGATGACGTTTTTTTTTAAAAAATTATTTGGTATATAGCGTGAATCCCGACTTATTATATAAAATATTTAAAAACAATTCAATAGTGGAGGTTGCCATGTTTTCCTATTTGTTTTGTAGGTATTGTTAGGTAGGTACATACAAAATGTTTATTTTTGCAGCAAAGTTAGCTACTAATTTATTCTTATTTTAATAATGTACGTATTATACAGTTTTTGGATGGGTTTAATAATCTTGAGTTTGTATCACCGACACGCGTAACAGTAATATATCGGTAACTATACCTACCTAATAATTTAAGTTAATTTTGTGTTTTTATATTGTGGCTTTTAATAAAGTGTATATCTTATCTTATCTTATCTTAAATACCCCAACACGGGAGCTGCAGACCTTGCTGGTGAGTACCGGGGCAATATGAATCCATACCTATTTTTAGATATTAAAAAATGTACCCTATAAGGCAAATACTATGTAAAGGCATACTTTATTGACAAATACGTTTATGCACTGTCAAAAAAATAACAGCGATCCGCGATATTTTGTCTAATTTAACAGACGTTTTAAATTATTATACTGGCATGTGCATACCTATATGGTACGTATGTATGTGTTGGGACTGGGGGCGCAGCGTGAATTTATCAGGAGAGAACGGAAAAAATTATAGTCCTGCCTGGGGGTCTACCGCCTAACGAAAACTGTCTTATCTTTGATGTCACCCTCATTTTTCTTTTCGCTTGAATAGATAGAGACAGCAAATAGAGATAGCAAAGCTATTGCCGATTTACTTAGGCGGTAGAAGGGCTGGTGTGGCCAATCTTGAGCCCCCCCCAGAGTTTACATCCTTTGCCTGGGCACCGGTGGCATCTCCCTATTTACGGTACTATTTGTGGTTAGATAGTGTAGTGTGAAATGTCCAACAAATTTTATTTCCATGCATTCCCTAACCAGTATTTACCACTAACTCTATTTATTGCTTTTTCCTCCCATTATTGACGTCTGAAAATGTTATGCCCTGATTACACGATCCGTTAGCCATTTAAGTATTTGTCTACACCTTATGTTATTCCGCATTGTATATATATATGTACTAGCACCGCGTCGCGGTGCCCGCGTAATTTCTTTTTCCGATATTTTCTCACGGTAATAACAGAAAAGGACATGATGCGCTTATTGGTAGATCATAGTTTAGAGGTCGCATAAAATTTTATCGAAATCCGTGTAGCGGTTTTGGAAATATGAAAAAACAACTAAAATTTACTTTGACGATTGACTTTACTTTGAATTTTTTGAAGAAAATAGATTATTTGTATTTTTAAGACCAATTTTTACACAGTGCGATCAATAAATATATTCTTTATTCGATCCTAATAAAAACTGCACAATAAACAATAGCTAACGCTGCGTTTGCTCGGGGACGCGCCTTAACATCATCAATTAAAGAGAAAATTGTCTTAATTGAGTAAATTGTCAATCTAAATAAAGTGGCAGTGGCAGACGCGTTGTACAGTTTGTTGTTGGGCTGTCCAACGAGCACAGGCGTACAGGTACTACTGGTAATCCCGAACAAAGGCGCACTGTTGTTTTGTTGGGGCGATCAGATGTGATTCACAGCTCAGTCACCCAACGCAGCGTTGAAAATTGCAAAACTTGACGAGTCCACTTCAAAGAATAATATTACTCTGTCTGCATCGTTTAGAGTACAGTTTGTATTGCAGTGAGCCCATCAAATTGATTCCAAACAAATCCAGTCATTCAGTACACGCGCGTCAGCCGAGCGTAGAGCTCGCGTCGCTTCTCGCCACGAACCACGACAAAACTTTCTCTTTGCGATAAACAAAGTTCCTTAGCAAATTGCACAAGTTTACCCATTGCTGATACGCGCGATTTGTAACAATTGTGACCTCAATTATTATAACAAAAGTGTGTTTTAAGCCAGTGTTTATTTGGTCAATTATTATGTGACATTGGAATAAAAACGAGATCTCAGTGGAACAACAATAGATTTAGAGTTTTGGACCAGTTAAGACACTTCCTACCCTATTCAGTGAATTAAACGGATTCAACCAAATAATCCTAAAATGGGAAAGGATTTCGGTATGTACATCACGTGTAAAAAATAATATTATACTTATTTAGATCAGACATCTTTGATCCAACCTTATTTACATATTGTTTATTATCTATTATCTAATTAGAATAATTTAAATTTCAGTTCAAGGTTTGCAAGAAACTTATTCAAGTCCAATGTATGTTTTGAGCCCCTGGCCAGCCTGGAAAAAATGTTTTGCACTCAGGTTTTTTTCTATTTATAGTTTTGTTTTTTCGTACATAAAATGAGACCTTCTGTGTTTACCTGTCCTATCTGTTTACCTATCTTACGAGCCGGAAAACGCTGTTGAGTTTCACAGAATATTGCATATTGTTATAGCTCAAGTAGGTAGTTAAAAATAATCAAACTGAACAAAATGTAAGAAAGTAAAATTAAGGGGAAACGGTCACACAGAAATTCGAGCTGAAACTTTTTGACTTTTTTCTATTAATTTTAGGAAAACTGAAAAATACATACTACGACGAACAAGATAGTTTACTGATTTTTATTAAAGTACCTAAAGGAATTTATTTGTAAACAGAATCAAACCCCTATCTCCTCCAACCCATAAGGAACTTCGTTCTAAAATTACAGGGTTGGTATCTAAAAACCTTTTTTAAAGGATCAACTATTTTATATGTACCTATATATTTTATATGTTTAAATATTTAATTTAGAGCAGCCTATGGCAAAATTAATCAATGCAGTTTCACCTATATTCATAAACTTTGAATTTCTTAGATTTAACAAAAGTAAAGATTATTTGAATGAACCAATTATGTTTCATATTTATGACTTGTATGATAATTTTAGTAGTGGTAGGACTCTTGGCAGAGTCCGCCTGGGGAAGTGCTACACTTTTGCTAGTTATTACAAGCAGTAATGTGTAAACGTTACTGTGTTCCGTTTTGAAGGGCAATGTTTCCAGACAAATTACAGGGCTTAGAGATATAAAACCTTAGATCTCTGGGTGACGAGCGCAGTGCAGTGCTAGGTAATGATTTGGACTCTTCATGTTCCATATATAGCTGCGTGTCACTATGGTGTGATGTGTCAGGCATGTTGCTTACCATCAGGCACATGTCCTGATCGTCTCGTCACTCTTTGTTTAAAAAAAAAATACGGTGACACTTCTTTAGTCCATTTCGATAAATTATTCTTTAGTTGACCACAAATGGCCGCCAATTATGGCACTACTTTTGTATTTGTCTTTGTCTAATGTATTGTTTTCACCGTAATTTTTAGTGTGCATAATAAAGTGTCTCTCTATTTTAAGGTACGATCTTTGGACCTTTAGATGTGCGTACATCGTACATACCTACCCAATACATATACGAACAATAATAAATGTTATATTTATCAGGTTCACAGGGACTATATTTTCTTTCTCGCTCTGACGCGCTTGTTCTCTGTATTTTGTTTCTCGCTCTAGAATCCCGAGCTCATCCGAAAATGATTATCATACCCGAGCGTGACGGATATTCGGATATAAATTCATTTTACAGCCCACGAAAATTTTGTCTCAACGCGCCTAAAGAAGTTTTCACTTCAAAAACCGGCGAAAAGTCACAGAATGTTTCATGTTCAGTTATCACACCAGAAAAGAAGACCACGGAAGTACCCTACTGATAATAGTTTTTTTCCCCAAACTATTCTACACACTCGTATTGACTCCGCAAGAGATAATGTGTTTCTCGAGAGTAAAATCCTATTAATATTATAAATTAATGTAAAAGTTTGAATGTTTGTTGCTCAAGGACGTTGGAAGAATATGGATAGATATGGCTGGAATTTGAAACGTTGATAGATTTGAGCCTGGAAATTAACATAGCATATTTTAGAATATGTAAGTACAATATCTTATGTGCCAGGCATTTTCTTGAGGAACAGTTATTTAATAAAGTCGACGTGAAAGACACAGGCGCGGTCGCAGCTTTAAATTTTGGAGGGTCATCAATAATAAAAAATAACTAATACTTCGAGTAAAAAGCACTTTACTTACTAGTAAAGTAGCGCCCCACGACCCGCGTAATTGCCGTTCCAGTTTTTTTCCAGCGGTAAAAATGGCGTTTGTACTATTCGATATTTTGTAAATTCGCTAAATAACTACAACTACCTAATCTACATAGCCTATTGAGGCGCTGTTCTAGACTTATGAATGCCACTATTCATAATAACAATCAATGATAGTAATCAGTTTATTGTTAATTATAAATTATTGAGACCATTAATCGAACCAAAATCTATCCTAACATTCCTAACTCTCAAGTTGGACCAAATTACACATGCACATTGATACACTAACTTTCATGAAAATAGGTTGTCTTGGTAAAGAGTTCACTGACAACAAACAAACATCACGACACTCATTGATTACACACACGACACTCGATTTTTATACATCCAATAATACAGAGGTAATATGTAAAATTCGACATTTTGAAATCATTTGTCACGAGTTTGATGAATAGATTTCTAAGAAAAGTGAAGTGCATTATCTGTCTAAAGCGCTCTACAGACGATGCCCTGAAATCGGAGGAAATGACGTAGATGTAGTGGAGCACTAAAATAGGGTATTCTCTACACACGTACAAATCAGTCAGTACGATACTGGCTGTACAACGGACTGGTCGTCGATCAGAGCAAAGAGTATGTAATTACTACGTAGGAGTCGGCACTCAGTACAAACCAATAACAGCAGTTAACATGTCTGTTCAATACCAACCTAACAAATTATTTAGTTTTCATAATATATGTAATATTAGATTTAAATAAAGTTTCTAGTGGAAATGAAAAACTTTTTGGTAAACTACGTTTTATATTTACAATACAATAGAAAAATAAATTTACAGCTAATAAAGAACAAAAACGCGGAAATAAATCAAAGAACAATTATGATCAACACGCAAATGCCACAATGACTAAACAATGCCAAATTGACAAATCGCCTAAATTGGTAAAGAGATGCCCGATGATATGATATTATATTATATATCGTAAAATGCTATTGCCTATTATAAAATTTGAAATCGGATCGGTTGAAATTGCGAAAACAGTTGGATTATAGTCTGGAATAACTTAGACTTTATCAGCTGACTATTATTATCATTGTATAAATTCAGACCAGTAAAAACTGTGTTGCCAGACATATTGCATGCTTCTAGAAGAAGAGGCCAGTTTGTACAGGTCAACTTTTAAAATGTTTTGAAAATGTTTTGTATCACCTTATCTTACCTTTTAGTTTAGTTAGTTTATGAATAATATTTCTAGGATTATGATGGGCAACAAATTTGTGTGTTTCTAATGGATAATACTGTTGGGGCTATTAAAATTTATCATTTTACTATGTACAATGTAAAAATGTCATCATCATCAGTCTGTATTCGTCCACTTCTGGACATAGGCGTCTCCATAATATGCTTCTCAGCCCAATCTTTGGTCTTACGTCTGCTACCGCCATCAATTGCCTTTCATGTATCGTCATTGCATCTAGTATCTCGAAATCGTATACTACGTTAGTTTTTACATAAATACACGGGTAATTCACGTTTAATGTAGTCAGTCCAGTCCGACTCAAGTTTCGATCGCGTCCGGCGATCTTTTTCAAGGAGAGTACGCGCGCGGGTTCGCAGCTCGTTTAGCACGTACTTGTAATTAAACGTGAGTTACCCGTGTATTTATGTAAATGTGTAATAACCACGTTAGTTTTCATACTACGTTGATTCGCGGTTTAGCCAACAGCTTGACGTCTTGCTTGAAGTCAATCTGACCAAAAATCGACTGTAGGTATATAGGAACAGGAACTGAAACAATTTTAAATTCAAAAATTTCTTCAAATAGTGAGTCAACATGGATATAAATACTATTTTAAAGAGTAACCTACTTCTTTACACACGTATTTATTCTGTACTAACTAAAAATACTAGTTGTGGAAGTGTCATTCTTTTGTCGCGGCACATCCCTATGTTGTCGTAGTTGACATAAACCTTATCCGGTTACGATTGGCACAAAAGAACCGTGCCGAAAACTCCTATCTATTCTATCTATTGACTTACATTTTATCTGGTTTCCGCAAATTTCAAATTTATTATAGACCATCTTTTCGGCGGCATTGTAGTAAAACGTATTCACTGCTTAATGCTAACATAATGTTATTATGCAATATCTTCTATTCAACTTCTATTTCTTCTTCTTTTTCTATTAAGCTCCTCGATTAAAATACACGAAACACAATACAAGCAATGTGACGGACATGACCACAGACTTAAGTAGATACTTTGATATAACAGTGAAAGAAAGAGAAGCTATACATACTGTGCTCTTGACATGGACCGTGTAAATTTCATACATTTATAATTGTTCCAAGTTATGATACACTTACAACTTACAAAACTAGGGCGTGTATTCCGCAATTCCGAAATCTTGGAGATTTTTTTGATACTTAAATTCCGAAATTGAAACACTTTAATATCGTTACTACAATATCGGTATTTTGACTACCAACTTCTTTTCTAACGATACACACACGCGATAAGTTATTAAAATAAACCTGAGCGGCTCCAAAATTATTGAACTGGATTTGTTTAACCCCACCATTCTCCTACTTCAAAGAACTTTTTAAATCTTTACATAATTACCATAAGCTTCCTTTTAGGTCAAAAATCAGTCTTTCCCTAAAGGCCCCTTCTACTTTAACTAAAATGTTCGATGGCATATCGTTTACTTGCAGGGCGGGCGACTCAGTTATGGAATAAATTGCCCGTGCACATCAGGCATTCTCCTTCACTGAACAATTTGAAAAATATGTTTAACAATTATATTTGTTAAAATTGTAGACTTGTTGTTGGAAAATTTACTACTTATGCAATTACAGGCGTTTTATATTTATGTTGTAATCGCATTACATTTATTTATAATCGTATTAATTAGTATTGGTATTATACATCAATAATTAAGTACCTACTAGTATTGTTGTATAAGATTAACTAACTACAATATCATTATATTGTGTTTTTATTATTATTGTGTCTTTCATTCCGTTTTTTTTTCTTCTTGTTTGCGCACCCATATTCTGACTATTTTACAAATTCTTTTCCGTCCTAAAGTTGGCTGGAATAGATCGCTTTCAGCGGAAAGGCCGCCCACTGTCGCAGTACTTTACAATGTTTTGTTGAGTTTTGCTGTGCCTTTTTTAATGTGTCAATAAAGAGTAAGCATAAATATTAATACATTTTGTAGGTAAAATCCAAATACATTTTCCAGTTTTGAAGCTGTTCCGGAATTCCGATATTGGGTATTTACTATCATGATTCAGTGCAGGAATTGAAAACTTTCCGATATTACATTCCATACTTAAAACAAAAAACATAGGTGTTGCCATGGCACTTACTACTGAGAAAAGAGACTTAGGTTAAAAACTGGTTGTAAAACATCATGAATTATAGACAAAAACATTAGGGATGTTTTTGAAAACTTGTTGTAGCGCACACACAGATTTTCGTGGGCTGTGAATGAAATGAAAGAAATGTTCAGATGAACTCAGTATCGCCCAGAAGAGATGATCGATATTCATTGATGGTGATATCAATTTAATTTTGCAGATAAAAGTAGTACTGCGTAGTGGTACTAGGCGCAATCCGAACGGCTCAAATTCAAAATGACAATCCTTGCTTCTGTAATTCTAAACAGATAAAACAAAGACCGAGATGTGAGATTCCGTGTCGGATCAATCCGACTGGTTTTAAATTGCTACGCTGGTTTCATTTAATTTCTACAATAAAATAGTCGTAACATATATCAACTAAAAATAAAACATACCTACACTTTTTATAGAAAATAGTGCTTGTCACTGTTTTCTACATAAAAGAACAGGACATGTGTGATAGTAACCAACATGTCTGCCACATAACATCACATTTTTGGTAGTGGTAGGACTCTTAGCAGAGTTCGGCTGGGGAAGTACCACACCTTTGCCAGTTATTCTACCGCCAAGCAGTAATGTGCAGACATATTGAAGGGCAATGTTTCCAGAGAAATTCCAGGCCTTAGAGATATAGCATCTCAGATATCTGGGTGACGAGCGCAGTGCAGTGCTAGGTAATGATTTGGACTCTTCATGTTCCAAGAGCTGCGTGTCACTGTGCCGTTAGGTGGCAGGTATGTTGCTTACCATCAGGCATATGTCCAGCTCGTCTCGTCACTATTTACAAAAAAAAACACAGTGATACGCAGGTATTGGAACATCAAGAGTCTAAATTATTACCTAGCACTGCACTGCACTCGTCACCCAGAGATGTTTTATCTCTATGCCCGGTAATTTCACTGGAAGCATTGCCATTTGAACCGGCACGTAGTAATGTTTCCACATCACTGCTTCGGGGTAGAATAACTGGTTATTTATTTCAAGATAAGTTAAGAAAATATTTTGTGTACGATTTCGATTACTCGACCGTATATCGTACTATAGCCAAAAAGTCGTATAAATACGATTTAAATCGTATGGTTGACAACACTGGCTGAAATCGGACCCGATTTTTTGATAAGTGATTTATCACGCCCCCTCCGCCCCTTTTTCGTCATTTCTTCCGATTTCAGGGCATCGTCTGTAGAGCGCTTAAGTCTATTAGTGTGTGTAAGTGCTACGCAAGGCATGCGTCATTCTATTATGCCCTCTTATCAGTACGCACTCGACTGCAGATTCCATTTCATTTGAAATCTATTTCGGCCGTGTCAGCATAATTGCGAGAGTTGTAGGTACTTTGTGTGCAAGAGAAACTGTACTTAGTTATTTTTGTTTAAAATTTTAGACCCCAATGATTAAATAAGGATCCGTGTTCTTTGTTGAAATATTTCAATCACCATAAAATTGTAAAAATCGTTGGATTAAAAACTACATCGACACCAACATCAACAGATCCGTGCAGAAAAATAGAGACTTGAATATGAATGTAGATGGATGCTGCCATATGCTGCGGTAGAGGACGACCCAAAAAGCGTGGACGGATTGTGTGAAAGAGGGACAACAATAGGAAAGAAGTAAACTCAGATATGACGAATGGACAAAGCGGACATGTTATTGTTTTTAAGCGGACATGTTGTACCGAGCCCACGTGCAGTGGGATAAGGGTACGCGAATGATGACGATGATGATGATATACCATACAACCAAACAACACCCATAACACTGTAGAGTGTTTTAAATGATAGAGTGGCGGAAACAGCAAGGCGTATACTTGGTCTTTGGTCGTGAAAATAGTGCAAATTGCATCAAAATATCGGAAACTCACTCTGCCAAATAACCACGGTAAATATCCCGCACTAGTGTGGTGAACAACCATGATAGCTTACAACGTCTACCACCAAGCAGTAATGTGTAAACAATTCTGTTCTCCGGTTTGAAGGCCAATGTTTGCAGAGTAAAAGTAGTAAAGTAGGAAGTAGGGCAGAGAGATATACGTTGAATCTCTCGGTGACAAGTGCAGGGCAGTGTCACACAGTGATTGGGGCTCTTCGTTTTCAATTATTTGCGTAGCTCTGTTATAATGAGCAAGCGTGTTTCTTACCATCAGGCACGCGTCTTGATCGTTCCTTCACTCTATGTTATAGAAAAAAAAAATGGTTGCCTGTAAAGTCGGTATACGGGCGAAAGTTTTACGTGACAACGACTTTGAGTGGTAAAATAATTTTACGGAAGGGACGCGTGCCTTTCACTTTTTATGTCTGTCTCTCTCGCTCTTAGGCGGGCTATCCATGCCCGAGTGGAAGGGACGCGTGCCTCTCACTCGCTCTCGTTGTGAGCGCATAACGTGAGCGGAGCGTAACGCAGTTTCTTGAAGTGTCACCCGGCAAACCAATTTATAAGACGTTGTCACGTCAAAACAATATTTGCATTGGTTGCTTAGAGAAAATGTAATTAAAACAGGTACTTGTTAATAATTTCGATGTCCCATTATTTCATTGTTCAATGTTATGTAATTTCAATGAGGAAAATCTCACTACTGCGAAAAACAACAGGTTATTTGCACGCCACGTACCTATTCCCAATCGTTCCTATATTCCTGATTTAAGTAAATAAGATGACTAATGTTTTAGTATTAAAATTAACGTGGTTGTTACACATATTTGATTGGATAACGGGACACTCACGTATATACGGTCGGTCAATCCGACTCGAGTTTCGGCCGCGTCCGGCGGCCTTTTTCAAAGCGCGAGTGCACGCGCGGTGGCTGCCGTTTGGCCCGTTTGACACTGTGCCAAACGGCAGCCACCGCGCGTGCACTCGTTTTGAAAAGGCCGCCGGACGCGGCCGAAACTCGAGTCGGATTGACCGACCGTATATACGTGAGTGTCCCGTTATCCAATCAAATATGACTAATGTTTCATAAACGTTAATGACTCATGACATTAATATAATTATTAGGGCACTGCAACCAACTTGAATTTAAAAATTAAACTACTGAACTGGTGATATCTTTCCTTTTGTTACGGCTGGTCTAGCCGTGACCACGGCTACTGCAGATTCAGAGGACCTAGTTGGAATCACAAACTAAGTAGAGATACGTTGGAATCCCACGCGCACCAATATCTTATCGAAGTCATGTGCGTTATGCCGCTATCTTAAAACGGTGAAGGGTAACATTGTGAAGAAACCGGCATGGTCAAGAATATCTCGGGGTTGTGCGTCATCCACCAAACCGCACTAGGCCAGCGCAGTGAATTTTAACCTTGTCTTGCTTGCTAGAGAAGGCTCCGAGTCCCACCTGTGGGAATACTTAGTGGGCTGCTTTTGCTAGATTATCGGCGGGAATAGCACATAGGCACACGTTTCACAGGAAAATTACGGTAAAGGGAATTACGCGGGTAAATCCGCGGAGCTCTGCTAATTACGGAAACATAAATAGTGTTGTGGTATTATGAAATTGACGTGTCATAAATATCTAGAGGTAAGTACTCGTATCTATGGAGTCTTAGGTTGAATCCACGGACATGGGATATCTATAGTAGAAACGAATAAACCTATTTTGATGCAGTTTTTTTTCGTTTGAAATCGTATGATTGAGAAGTTTCTTTGCTGTAATTTACTAAAAAAAATTGGTTGCCTGTAAAGTCGGTATACGGGCGAAAGTTTTACGTGACAACGACTTTGAGTGGTAAAATAATTTTACGGAAGGGACGCGTGCCTTTCACTTTTTATGTCTGTCTCTCTCGCTCTTAGGCGGGCTAACCATGCCCGAGTGGAAGGGACGCGTGCCTCTCACTCGCTCTCGTTGTGAGCGCATAACGTGAGCGGAGCGTAACGCAGTTTCTTGAAGTGTCACCCGGCAAACCAATTTATAAGACGTTGTCACGTCAAAAACTAGAGATTTTTTCTTGTTGTAAATTGATTGTTCTTTTTCTTCCTTACAATATAACCTATCTCAGTTTTTAATTTTTCCTTTTTGTACTTATTTTTGGCCGTGACCATTACTGCCTTATAGATAATCAGCAGCACACCACGTTTTTCCCCGTCCCCTGATTTTCCCGCGATGGGAAGTAGTATATGTGGTATTCCGGGATATATTCTAACTGTATTATAAGTTTCAACCCAATCCATTCAGTTGTTCCGACGTGACGGAGCAACAAACATTCAAATTTTCGCTTCAATATTAAAATTCGGCTCCGATGGTCAATGGTCAATAAATTGTGTAATATGGTGTGTATTTACGGCTCCAAAGTAGATCCGCCATGCCGCGACCGCGACCGCGGTACAGCCCAGACGTAAATAAAACACAGTCACCATCGCATCATTGCTGACATAAGACCACGTTCACACCTCCCATTTCCGTAATTTTTTTATCGAAATCAAGGCCAAGTTGCACAAAAAAACTAATTTTAAAGTAAAATTCTTCTTTTGACGTTAAGAAAACTAATTTTCTTGCGGAGGAAAGTTGAACTTACACTGTTGCGTGTGTAGATACATAAGTACCTACCATCGAGCAGTCGCAAAGCGCTATTACATACAAAACATACCTGTACCGATCCATTGCCGATCATACTCACACAGCCAAGTCACTAACACATAAAAAATAAAGCACCATTCACAAATCTAGCCCCGCCCTGAGCCTCAGTATATTATCAAACTCCATGGTCCATGCGGACTTGTACTTTGACAGAGGGGAAACGCTGTGTATGCCTACTCCCTTCCGTGTTGCTCGCTGGTACCTACACACCCACATTTTTATCGAAATCAAGTTCACGTAGGATCAACAATGATTTATCTCTCAACTATGTAAACATTGCCTTTCAAACCGGACTACACTTAAGTATACATGATGGAGATGGTAGAATAATTCGAAAAAGTACAAAAGAAAAGTAGGTACTTCACCACAGAGGGTACACACCTCCAACACTTTCAACGTACCACACATTTTCTAAAGATGTGAATGTAGTCACAGGTGTGGAAACATCTTTAGTGTTAGTATTGAATCTACAGATCTCGTCGCCACCGTAACTCGTAAGACAGTATCTACTGTGACTCTGCATAGAACAGGCTTATAGAGATTAGGAAACGTGTGTTTTGTGCCGGTAGAATAAAATTACAACACAAACGCAACATTATCTACGTAGTTAGTATAAACAGTGATACGGCTAACTGCAAACATGTTTAAATGCCTAGTGTTGGTTAATATTTGCTGTGTGAAGAGTATGTAAAATTATTTAATGTACAACTAACTAATGATCGTAAAGGAACTGAGCAATGTTCAATTTTTGTTCAGGAAAAATAGGGTTATACTAATGACGTAATTTTCGCTTGTATGGTTAAGGATATTAGATAAAATCATTGATAGCGTTATTTTAAATATTTACACTAGCTTTGTCCCGTGGTGAACTCACTGCTTATTAACGTTTAACGGTTACTTATTATCGTGAACCAGAAACCACAGACATAGGAACCCACAAACCAATAAATGTGCCCACCGCTGGGACTCGGGGCCTTCTCTCGCAAGGAGAGAGTCAAGGCCGTAATCCACCACGCTGGCCCAGTGCGGGTTGGTTCAAAGGTTCTAGGAACATGTCGGTTCCCTCACTATGTTTTCTTTCACCGTTCGCGGCATTACGCACAAAACTTCGAAAACACAGTGGTGCGGGTGAGATTTGAACCCGGGGGGTCCGGATCGGGAGTCGCCGTTTTCCTGACTAGACCAGCCGTAGCTTTTATTTATCTTTATAAATAATATAAAAAATACATTTAAATAACCTTGATAAAATACGAAATATGCGAATGCGATAGCCGCCTTACATCCTTGATTGATGATATCAGAATTGATCAGTACAAATAATTTCTATTGTTTGAGATCTACGATATTACGAGAATTTATTATAACTACCGTTGTTTATACTGTCAGAAGACTCTGAGTTAGAGGAAAACTAGTTATGTAAATCTTAACGTTATAACGATAAAAATTGTTATGTTTTTATACCTAGTAGAATTCTTCCTGCTTCTTAAACTGTTTATTACTAGACTAGACTGCGCAACGAAAGAATTATTGTATTATGTATGGTACAAGCGGTCCGTCCCGGCTTCGTCCGTGCTATACAGTATAGCCTATAGCACTAAGTTATCATGTACATATCCAACGGTGAAAGAATTTTTGAAATCGGTCCATTGGTTCCTGAGGTAAGCGCGTTCAAACAAAAAAACCTTAAAAAAAAACAAATGGTGACCTTCTTGCCAAAAGCGATCTCCTGGCAACCATCTGGTTGCCTGAAAGATCTGAGAGATCGAATGAAGAGATAAAAAATAATATTAAATAATTCTTATAAATCAAAATGCCTATGTCAAATGTCCACAGAAAAAAAATACAAATCAAATAAGGTAATACAAATCAACCACGCACTGACCCCTGCCCGAACGTGCCCAGAACACTCGCTGCGTTTCCCCCCCCATCTAAATAATAGAGGAGGAATATAATAGTTATGAGTAAAGTTTATGGCTAGAATGCATCTATCGTGTAGTACTGGACAATAAAACTAAGAATGGTACCGAAGGAAGTAACTAATAATATCTCATTCACTAAGGTCGGCGGTGAGCATTCGTGAGTCACCATCGTGTTGGTACACGGAAAGTCCGCCCATACCCACTGAGCGAAATTGCACTTTGTCAACTCAAAACCATAACACAGGACTTAATCACGAACTAAATCACTATTTACAAGCAGTGCCCCGCATTTTCCAGACTATAATCTATCTATGTTCCAAATTCCAGTCTGATCCATTCAGTAGTTTTACGTGAAAGAGTAACAAACATCCATAATTACTAATTAGAATTTAACTTTTCTTACAATTGTGTAACTTTTCCCGTGCAGCCCGGTCACGCTATTTTCTCGGGATAACGAGTTAACGAGTAGCCTATGTGCTATTCTAACAATATTCCCAATTTCAGCCCGGTCTGATTCTGACGTGATTGAGCAACGAACATCGAATCGAGTGAAAAGAAGATCGAATCTTACGCGTTAGAATAGGTATAATCTGATGGTGTTTACAATTTTACGACATCTCCACACTATTTATGTAAATTTTAAGTGCAATCCTTTTAGAGAAATCCACAATAATGAATAAGGCGTACAAGAATAAGTCTGCTATACGAGTTAGGGATCTTAATAAGACTTACGAGTAACAAGCGGACACATACGAAGGCTACTATTAATTTAAAACTAGAGCATGTCGCTATACGAAAGCCCCCCGCACCGTCATCCAACTAAATAAGACAACAGCGTGCCATGACTCGAAGCGACAAAAATTGAACTAAGAATAGAACATCAACATTAATTGAACTGGTGTTTGTCCTGAGCAATACAGAGTTACAAAAATAACTAAGTCCAGAAAGGGGCTTGATGTACCTACTCAAAATACCGAAATTTTTAAATTAGGACTAGCCCCGAAATTTTTAAACAGAAAACACCAGATGTTTGCAACACTAAACAAAGTGATTCCTTATTACACCTACAATTCCTCGTATACAAACCACAGTAATAATGTTTTTTTTAAATAAAGAGAGACGAGACGAGCTGGAGCTGGAGCATGTGCCTGATGGTAAGCGACATGCCTGCCACATAGCAGCACAGTGACCCGCAGCTATGATCATGAAGAGTCCAAGTCATTAACTAGCACTGCAGTGCGCTCGTCACCCAGGGATCTAAGACGTCGTAGGTATCTCTAAGCCCTGTAATTTCACTACAAACATTGCCCTTCAAACCGGAACACAGTAATGTTTGTTTACTACTATGTTATGTTTATCATAACCTATTCGTAATGATAAATATAACACGCCCATATCAATTTAGTACACCCGTTATGATCAGATCAGTTCTGAATCAATCTGAATATTATGATTGCAAAAGTTTTGATGTTTATTGCTCAATTACGTCGGAAAAGTTGAACGGATCGGGTTGAATATTAGAAATATTTATAGGCTGAAATAGCGCATAGCCTCGCGGGAATTACGAGAATGGGAAATACGCAGATAAACCTGTCTGCCGTTGGTAGTAATATAAAGTAGGAAGGAAGTTCAGTTCAAATCTGAAGTTAGTTCTAAATTTTGCTAAGTACCTAACTTCAGGGTAGTTATTTCATGACAGTGACAGTGTGTGCGGGCATCGTCAAAATTTATCCCAAATGTATCCTAAATTACTTTATCTAAGATTTACCCTCATCATTTTTCCCAAACGCGCTTAAAAAGTATAACTTCAAAAAAAGTACCTATGTCTGATAGTCAGGACTTTATAGTCATTAGCTGATATCAACGGAATGTACTATGTCCTTGCTGAGGACGAACGGACCCTGATAACGAATAGATGTATCTCGTTTAAGAATGAATGTCAATGGTGCAGTAGACTGTGTTGTTTAGATCAACCGATCGATGATCCGTGTTATCGCTATCAATGCCAACGGATGTACATTCATACACAACAGTTTTATACGAGTACAAAACATATAATCGAACATTTTTCTTCATTTTCATTTCATTCGTCGTTTGCTTACCTCTGCTACACTCATGAGGGATTTCCATTAATTTAAAGAAAATTTATATTTGTCATTAGTATTTTTGAGAGTTTATAAATTATACAAGTATTATATCTGCTATCCGGCTCGGCTACAGTACAAACTTTGTTCAGTTTGGGGTTAGATAGTGTTGTTTAAAAACAATTATCAATATGTATACTTACCTAATTTTTTTATGTGGAAATATTCAAAGGAAATATACGCGTACCATTTTTCTTGGGGGAGACAGTCGGCTTACGTCGGAGTTAATAACACTAGTTGCCGACTAACGGGGTTCCACCTTCGCTGCATACGGGTGAAAGGTGGGGATTGGGGAGGCACTCACATTCTTCCGCGAACCTGCCGTGGCCAGCTTGTTTCCGTGATCTCCTCTGGGGCACACCCTCGTCACCGACGCACCTGAAACCAAGATACGCCGTGATCAGCAAATGGGTGCCAGACGCCACTGTGTCTATAGACATCTTGTATGGCTGGAGTATTAAAATTATAAAAATACTAACAGAGGGTATTTAGTCTTATAAGTAATAATGGTGTTCCACCTCTTAGCTTTAATGGTTTCGATATTTCTCTCTTTTTTGCTTGAAATCAAAGGGAGATCAATGGCAAAGCCATTGACCTCCATTTTAGATAAGCGAAAAGGGCTGGAGCCAATGGTAATATACTCGTATTAGTCAATTGCTGTAGCATTCAAAGACGCGAATCAAATAACTACAAATATCAAAGGATCGTAAATAGGTTAAATGTTTTCTTATTTCTAACTAGTCAATGTTACTTCTAGCTTCTAGGTACTTTTTAAAACGTAAAAAAAGGCTGATGATTAATTGCTTGCATTACAAAAACGTAAAATGAACCGCGTTGCCGAATGTAACGACACCATGTTATTATAACAATACTCGTTACTCCTCGGTTGACGGGAAATAATGTCTCCCGTAGATTATTGGGATATCATTTGGAAAAAGAATTTTTGAAAACAGAAATGTAGTTCGATTGACCCGAAAACAAAATTATATCATATGATATGTTTGGATACATCGAATGATAGAAGACAGGTCAGAAGTAGGTCTGTCGATATTCAGCTCATTAGTGTACATTGGGAGTGGCCTATATGTATATAGCAGTAGACAATTAATTGCTGGTGACGATAATAATAACGATCATAAACCAATTCAAGTTAATACTAATAAAAAAGGATAAGAGAATAACTATAAAGCTGTTAGCTTTCGCATCTTCAACTGTAGCCCTCCTTCATTGTCAGCGCAGGCGCGGTTCGAAGGGTCACAGAGGACACGACCTCCCCCCTCAATCGTTTACGTTAAAATTGACAAAATATCGAATAGTACATAGACTATTTTATCGCGGGATAACTGGAACGGGCACTATGGCGGATATAGCGAATAAAATGGTGGGACACTACTAGTGATCCCCCCAAAATTAGAGGCTGCGACCGCGCCTCTCTCAGCGGGGCATGGGTCCACCAATTTACACCACTGCCACTGAGCTATTATAGAGGTAGTGGATATAGCCATGTTCTACTAACAGCGTTCCGGGTTATACGAGTAGGTATATACCAATATACCATTCTTTAGAATTTATTTATTTATTCTGTTTCATTTTCTTCAACAATGACATTTTTTATCGTCTATAATACAATGAAATTATTATATTAAGTGAAATAAATAACTTGAAAACCATCGATATAAATCAAAAGATTTGACCTGAGCACCTTAAAATTGTTAACAAACTGTCTCTGTGTGTAGCGTGAGTGGTTTACAACTATCAATCTACTTGACCCCTAGAATCGCTAATGGCGAGTTATGTTGCAGTTCTACTTATTTTGGTTGTTGACAACGAATAGACGAATTGACAACGAATAAGTATAAACGTCAGGCGTTAACCGATTTCTACATCCGACTGAAACGGAAAGAGTGAGCTCACTCTTCCCAACGATAACATAATTCCGTGCGCCTGAAGTTTGGGATGGGACATCCATTGATTTGCATCGATGATGAAAACGACTTGTTGGTGTTGTGCTATTTATTTACGTCACGTAGTGGGCAATCAGTAGGCAGGCGTGTTGGTTACCGTCCAGCAAATGCATCGAGCAACTTGATCTTCCGCGCAAGCACTGAAGCCTTAGCTAAAATATATCGTTCAAATCTTTCTGTCATTTCTTGCGGGAGGGGAAGTTGCACACTAGCGCAAAGCCGCACTATTACATACAAACATACCTGTACCCATTCATCGCCGATTATACTCACACAGCCAAATTACTAATACATAAAAAGTAAAGCACCATTCACAAATCTAGCCCCGCCCTCACCCCACAGTAATATTATCAAACTCCATGGTCCACGCGGACTTGCACTTTGAAAGAGGGGAAACGTTGTGTATGCCTACTACCTTCCGTGTTGCTCGCTGGGCAAATGTGATGTTCGTCACATCCTCACATCATTCTATAAAAAAAAACGTGATTTCATGAATAAGTAAATCAGGTAGGCTACGGTTAGGTATTCCTTCACACAGCAAATATTGACTCAATAGTACAAAATCATTGGTCGAAACTAGAATCGTAACGTTATCGGTAAATTTACGTGATAAGAATCCAGCTGTATTTGTGTTGAATTGATAGCGTGTTTTGTGTGACATAACCTAAGTTTTTGTGTCGTGCAAAAATGGTGTTTATGAAGGGAATGCAGTGTTCATAGCTGAAAATCAGACTCAAAATAATACCACTATGGGGTGCTGTGGTGATTGCTGTGTGCCCCCAAAAGAATCTAGTAAGTGTCAGCTCAAAAACTTTTATTTACCTCTTTCATTTTCGTTCATGTAATTCAGCTTGTTTGGCAAATGATTTTAGCTGCCAGAAAGTAATTTCAATATTTTCATCAGTTCAGTGACCTATTTTCTTTAAATACGTCCCACGTAATTTTTTGTGTACCTATTGGCGTAAAAACCTGACAGTGGCACAATTGATGCATAGTTTGTACGCAGAAGGGCGAATGAAGCGAAATTACGAGGAAAGATAAGAGAATATGAGTCTGATGATGACACACAGACAGTTTTGTAAAAATAATTCGACTATTTCAAGAGCTGGAAAATCAGCATGATATAGAATTTAAAAAGTGGTCAAGTGTGATTCGGACTCGCCCATGAAGGCTTCCGTAGCAGCAAGTAACATAATATAAAAGTTCTTGTAGTTCGTTGTTACTTTAATCAATGTTTTAACAATAGTGAATTTATGACCTATTAAAATAAAACTACTTACTAGATGTCATTCAAACCAATTTTCGTTGATAGTATACATGATAATGTATAACATACACATTTTGAACCGACTTCAAAAAAATGAGGTTTCTCAATTCGACCGTATGTGTTTTTTTTTATGTGTGTTCGTGGATAACTTCTTCGTTTATGAACCGATTTTGATGATTCTGTTTTTGTTGTAAAGAAGATATTCCAAGGATGGTACCATGACAAGGAAACCAGGATCTAATGATGACATCCTAGAGAAATCGAGGAAAACTTTTTTTACTTTATAAGTTTTCCGTTGAAACTCGGTTCTTTTTTGTTAAAATAATTTTAATTTTTGTCATTCTCTTATTTTAGAAATTACAGCCCCCCCTGTAATTACGAAACTATCTCTCAAATTATTAGAGCTATACCACAGATCAGAAAATAGTTACTTCGTAAGCTATACTATTGAAACTATAGTCCGTTCCACGAAGAGGTGTAGAAAATGTAAACAAATCAATGTCACTCTCAATATGACAGTCCAGCATTTCTCAACCTTTGTTTTAGATAATAGTTCGTTGTAAGCGTCTCTGTTTGTCTATTTAGATTTTCGTCACATAACAAGGTTAAATATATTCCAATAAGTCCGTTTCCAACCTTTTGTCTTATTTCTATTATTTTATAATTATACGTTTATTAAATATGTGGTGCGCATAAGTTTAAAACATTAATACAAAAATAACTTGGGTGGTTGGTTAACGGAACACAATAGTAACATATAAACAGTTTTTATTATTTTTAATTACTAAGTACAGCTTTGTTTTGTTATGTAGCACTGAAATTTCTTTTTCATTATGTATGTAAAATGACTGACTTTTTTAGTAAACATAAATTTAATGAGCTATATATATATATATATATTAGACGATTTTCTTAGCATTCCATGGATTCACCGTGCGCGTGAATTCATGGAATCCACGCGTGCCGGGTCCATCGTGTGGTAGAGAGAGAAATCCTGAGTAGATCCCGAGACTTGTGACTCGGGCGTAGGTTTAAGGGCCCCTTTCTGACGTACATCAAAACTCACCTTCACTAATCGTTTTTCTCTCCCTGCCCAGCCAAATCTGATATGAGCCTACTAGCGCAGCTTTAGATACTTGTATATATATCCACATTCAGATCCGTATCCGTGGATGTTAATGTGCGTGTACTTAAGTGAAGTGAGATCAAAGTTCAGGATTATGATATTATATGCCTTGTTTGTTGACTTCAACGACTAAAGTATAGAGATCTAAATGGTCTTAAGTGGTCAGTTCTAAAATCTATTAATAATAACATAGACTAGTTTTAAACACTTAAAATATGATTTGTTTTTATAATTTATGATGATTATTAAAAGCAGTCTGACTTGGCTGGTTTTAATATCATAATATTGTACCTACTTGTCTTTCACTTTACATTTATGTTTTGATGGGATTCTCAGTTTGAGAAACACAGATCAAATTGCCACTGGTTAAAACCGTAACTACCACATTCTACTATTACTATTCATAACTTTCAAGATAAGTTAATAAATCATTATTTGATCAATATAAATCCAAGTATGTTGTATTTAAGATTAAATTATTAAGGTAAATTCGAATCATGTTTGTGAAAAATATTTTAAGACAGTTTTAGAAAAATACTAAGGTTAAACGATTTTTATGTTATGGTAGCACCTTTGTTTACATTTTCTACACCTCTTCGTGGAACGGACTATAGGTAAGTAGATGTATTCTGTGAACTGCATTAAGATGTTCATACAAAAAATAGAACAAAAACAAAAAATTTTAGGGGTGTCCCATACATAGAACTGGGACTCTTCCAAAGTGGTAAAATGTGTCCTCCCCCCCATACACATTTTACCACTTTGAAAGAGTCACTCGTGCAAACTATTCAGTTTAGAAAAAAATTGTTAGAAACCTCAATATCATTTTTAAAGACCTATCCATAGATACCCAACACGTATGGTTTTGATGGATTTTTTTTTTGAGTTTCAATTCTATGTATGGGACGCCCCTACAAATATAAATACAAAAATCTTTATTGCTGTTTGCAGGTAAGATAAGGTGATACAAAATATTTTAATAGTTGACCCACTAACACACTGACAAACTGGCCTCTTTAGGAAGTTTTAGAAAGGATCTCAAATTGTTCTAGTAATAAGTACAGTCTATATTACTATTACTCAAGTCTAATTATCGGTCCAGTAGTTTCCAAGTTTATTCGTTACAACAAACAAAAATATAAAAAGTAAATATACTCAAAAATTAACTTTCCTACTTATAATTTATTTTTAATATAAATGTATACAGGGTTATTGGTAATCAGCCTGCATCATATTAAGGGAATGTTAAGTACCTACATTAAATACGTCAACTCTTGTTTACAGTTTATAAAAATGAGTATGTCTTTTCACAAACTAAAAAAGTGTCAAAAACTCTTTTTTACCGCTCTTAAAGCATTGAATTTTTCGTAACAAGAGCTCGCGCGCTCTTTAATGCTCGAAAAATGGTTTGCCGAAATGAATAAACACTAACCAGCCACTAAACAGTGCTAGACAACAAACATTTTTTTTTGGGATATGTATTGAGTTTTAATTGTTAGTTTAAACATACAGAACACCCTTAAACGGTCCAGGCTGATTACCAGTAACCCTGTATAATATAAAATGATAGGCAACACATCCTTTCATGAAACACTGAACCTCGCCCATTAACATCTTACTCTTCATCTTCATGTTCCAATAGCTGCATGCACTGTGCTGTTATGTGGCAGGCATGTCGCTTACCATCAGGGACATGTCCAGCTCGTCTCGTCATTCTTTATAAAAATAAACATCAAATATGTAGAGTATAATCACCAACACTGCGCTCACCATCCAAAGATATATTTATTTACACTGTAATCACTATCTTGAAACAATACCCACGGTAATATTTGCCTATTACTGGTTAGCGGTGTTGACAGCAGGAAAGATACGAAACGTCATGATGTTGAATGTTTTTTTTTGTATTTCAGGAGAACCAATCCGGTATGATCCAGACTTCAATGGCCCGATCCACAACCGGTCCTGCACAGATATCCTGTTCTTAATCTTATTTATTCTCTTCCTCGGAGTATATGGTTTTGTCGGATATTACAGTAAGTGAAATGAGAATTTTAATGTCGACTTATTATTATTATAACGCTACATAGTCTGGGATCAAAAAGGCTATGTGCCAATCCATACTAAACATCCTTAGGGGGCATTCAAGTATTACGTAAGCACCATAGGGGGTTTCATGCTTTACTTAATTAAACCCCAAACTAAGCAAAGCTTGTAATATGGCGGCCAGATAGCTGATATAATACTTATATAGTTGTAAATACATACTTATTATACATAGAAACACAGTACAAATATTTGAATTCATCACACAAATATTTGCACTGGGTGGAATCGAACCCACGACCTTCGGCATCGCAGGGAGAGATACCTACCCACTAAGCCACGAGGCCAGTCAAAAATTGTAATAAATCTGCTTACGTAAAAACTTGAATTACATGCAAAAATTCATGTTTATAATATACTTACCTTAATTAACCCAATTGACAACGAAAAAACCTTAGATTTGGACAAAACATGTTAGATGTCAGGTGGGCGCCATCTGTTACAATATTTCTGAATCGAATTTGTCTCATTTGAAAAAGGCTCATTCGAATCATCTGATTAACGTACCATACAGATAAGCAAATAAAGGCGGCGTTTTTAATTAGGTCCGACGCGCCTTATCAGTATCGGATGTTCGATAAGCTAATCTGCAAATAACTGCAATTTAATTTCTACGAATAAAAACAATCAAAGTTATTATTGGATTGATAAAAAATAGAATCTTTGGAATGTAGAAAAATAAGTCCTTATTACTTGATAATTTTTGTGTGAAATCATCGCTCCAAATAATGATGATCTAGTAACTTCCGAATATTTAGTAAACATACGTATATCGATAAGATTGATAGATTTATGAGGTTAAAAAAACGTATAATATACTTAATGTCATTATTTTTTGGTACAATTTTCATACCAATCTTCACGGGTTCATGGTGGAAATCCAAACAAATCCAAACAAACATCTTTGAATCTACATTAAATTTGTCACTGTACCTGAACTTGTCTTTTCCGATTATTTGCAATCTAGCTATCTTTAAACGTAGAGTTAATATTTTAGGTAAGCGTACTGGTAACGCTTAATATCAGCCAATTCATGGTTAAATGCTTGCCTTTATTGTATAAACGAAGTATTTATATTTACTACAGTTTGAATAACACCAAGGAGAGAGTTAAGGCCATAATCCACCATGCTGGCCCAGTGCGCGTTGGTTGCTCTCTCCTTGCGAGAGAAGTCCCCGAGTCCCAGCAGTGGGAACATTTAGTGGGCTGTTGATGATGATGAAGAATAACATCGAAATCGTAGTTCAGGATGTCAACACGATGATAAGTAATTGATCAGAAATATAACTAGAGACGGGATAACTATCATGAAAATTTAAAATATCAGTACAGTGTATAGGTATGTGACAGTTTTCTGTACGATAATTTTTATAATACAGTGAAGTGTGATCATTTCATAGTCTGAAAATGTACACAAATTGTATGCTCTTTATTTTGTTTTTAGGTTTTATAAATTGTCGTGTAAATTGTACATTTATCAATAAAATTGTAGATGGTAGCTTGGTAGCACTGTTCGTATCCGATCTGCTGATTGAAGCTGTAATCCGCTGATTACATTATTGATTTATTGTTCATCTTGTCCGCACTTTTGTTTGTAAGTGTTTATTATGTTTAGTATTTATCAGTTAAATTTTTAGTCTTATGTTTATAGGTTAATATTTATTATTTTATATAGTTATAGATATCTAGTAGTATTATTAAATTGATGTCGCTCCCCCCGCCTACGAGTATATGTGGGCTATTTTCCTTTTTGCTGGTTGCCTGGAAGAGATTGCTCTTAGCAATAAGGCCGCCACTTGTGGCACTAATTCATAAGTGTTTATTTGTAATATTTTAAATTGTTTGTGTTGCAATAAAGAGTTTCTATCTATCTATCTATCTAAAGAACTTTCGACTTTATGTACGAGAGTACTGTCATGAAAGTTTGCACTGTGTTGTAGGCGGCCTAGTGGTTAGATTAGTACGTCTGATTTCACAATCTTGATGTTTCGGTTTGAATCCCGTCTCGTCCCGAATCGTCTGCATCTCTCAGTATTTTTAACCGACTTCAAAAACGGAGGAGGTGATTATTAAATCGATTTATGTACCTATATTTTTTAGACGATATAGTGATAGATTCTTTTGAAATTTGTTCGAATGTCCAACTTTCATTATAATCGATTTAAAGACGGGTTTTCGTTTTTTTTTTTTTTTGAAATATATTATTCTAGGTTCCGTTGTACAGATTAGAATCACCATTCTAGCTTTAACGGTAAAACAATACACCACGTGAGACGTTGAGACGTGTTCTGAGAATTACATCTTTCGAGAACATTTGTGTCATCCGCCAACCTGCCAACTTGCCTCTCCTCCCATTCTCTTCTTTTTTTATTGACAACTTCTCTACTCTCTACTCTATTACACTCAACTCTATCTGACCCCAAAACGAAGCAAAGCTAGTACTATGGCAACCAGATAGCTGATATAATAGTTATATAGTTGTAAATACACACTTATTATACAAAGAAACACCCAGACACAGTACATATATTTTAATTCATCACACAAATATTTGTACTGGGTGGGATTCGAACCCAAGACCCTCGGCTTCGCAGGCCCTACTACCCACTAAACCACTAGGCCAGCAAAGCTTTGCAGCTTTGTGAGATACGGTCCCAATAGTGGGAACATAAAGTGGGCTGCTTCAGCATATAGGTGCATTTGACAACAAATTTGCCTAATGTTATGCAATATCGCGGCTTAGGACGGAGATCGTACCACAGATAAGAAATAGTTACTTCCTGCCGTACTTAGAAGGTGCGTGTTTACCTGCTCTACATTTAAAAGTACATAGATTCTATGTACGATAACATGACCCGCCCTCCAAATTCAAAACGTTTAAAAGTATTTGTGAAAGTATATAAACGCACCACCACGATGTGTGCGCACTGCTACTGCAGAATTACAACTACACACAAACTCTTTGTTTCTGATTACACATAACAGTCATTTGGAACTTCTGCGTAATTTCAGTCATGTAGGAGAAATATTGCCGTTGGACTTTGGACTAAAGTTCTAAAAAACACATTTAACTTCTATAAGGTTCTGCAATTTGCGTAGATTTTAGTATTAAGTTATCTCAAACAATAAATCGACGCAAACTGGCATTTCTTTCATGAAACATTATTTATAAACAGTAAATGTTGAACATTGATCATGGGGACGAGGATGAGCGTGCCTTCAGGCTCGCCCTGTGTCCGCTTCCGCCTCAGTGAAGGAGCGAGATGCTTTCAGGTCTCGCTCATCTAACTCACACGACCTCTCACTGTCAAGCATCACGCGAAGATGGTAGCGAGAGGTCCGCCTTTACCACCGCGGCTATGGAAAGCCACGGTTCCGCCGCATCGCGGCCATTGTCCTTCCACTGAGCACTCTGCTAATCAGAGTGCTCGTGGAGGACCCTCATCTGGAAGACTTAGGAATTTTACTTGGCCAATATGACAGGGTAGTAACTTTCCCAAGTCTTCCAGACCCCCTCCCCAACCTCTACACACACTGCTCAAGGGGGTGAGGAGCGCGTGTTGAAATTCCCAGCCCCGGCCGGGATTCGCCATCACACAACAAGATGCCACCGAGACAAGTTGTTGTGTGATGCCCAGGGTGCACCACGTAGAGGTACCCGAGCCACGCACCCCATTATGTATATAAGTACCCCACCCCTTGCAGATATTTGTGTGATGAATACACATATTTGTACTGTGCCTGGGTGTTTTCTATCGAAAACAAGTATGTATTAAAAAATATATAAGTATTATTTTTATAATATCAGCTCCAAATATCGGCTCCCATAGTACAAGCTTTGCTCAGTTTGGGGTCAGATAGCGTTGTATGTGAAATGTCCACCATTATTTATTTATTTATTTACCTACGAGTATCATAGCATTCCCAACCTAATTCAATTCACCTTTTTACCCCAAAAACCAACACAGACACGTAAAATTTAACTCGGCAATTTTTTGCGTCGGGGTTTCAAAATATAAACCAAATAATACACTAGAAACGAAGAAGTACTTACCTATTGGCATTTTTCCAAGAAACACGCTTAACAGGCGTCAGCTACTTATTACACGCCAATAAGATACGGGTGTACATACTAATACGTTATGGAGTTCGTGTGATTTTATCGGTAATTGGTTTTTTAATTGAGTGACGAGACGAGCAGCAGCCTGATGGTAAGCAACCTACCTCCCCATACAGCATCACAATGACACGCTGATATTGGAACATGAAGAGTCTAAATCATTACCTTGCACTGCACTGCGCTCGTCATCCAGAGATATAAGATGTTTTATCCGTATGCCCTGTAATTTCACTGGAAACATTGTCCTTCAAACCGGACGACATCATTTTCACATTACTGTTTGGCGGTAGAATAACTGACAAAGGTGTGATACTCCCCAGGCGGACTCTGCAAAGAATCGTACCACTACCAAAAAACGGTTATCCTTGCATGCCCTTCGTACTTACTTCGTACCTTCGTCTGCTTTGGTCACGTTATATCAAGCACAGATTCGTTCTTGTATGAATTACTGTTCGCACCTTTGGGATGGATCGGCTAAGTATCAATCAAGATGGCGGAATCTGGAATCAATCGAGAGTCGTGCCAAAAGGCTCATAGGCAACGACACTCTTATGCTAAAAAGTATTGACTATCGCCGCAAAATTGCTAGCTTTTCAGGTTTTTATCGGATACACTTCGGAGAGTGTGCAACTGATCTGCATGATCTAATACCACCTTGCCCTTTTTTCTATCGGAATGCTCGTAGCTCGAAAAAGCGACATCATTTCATGGTTGATGTTCTAAAGACACGAACGAGGAGATTTGACTCTACTTTTGTGATATGAACGTCTAGGCTCTAGGCTGTAGAATACGTTGCCTGAGTTTTTCCAGATGGTTACAATCTTTATGTCTTCAACTCGAGAGTGAATCGGTTTCTTTTAGGTAAACACGCTCCATCGTAGACCACATTGTCGCTTAACATCAGGCGAGATGGCGGTCAAGTGTAAACCTCTAAAAGTAAAAAAAAAACGAACTTTTATAATCTGTATTCGTTTCCGCAGGTATAACGAATGGCGACACGAATGCGCTACTTGCGCCAATGGACTCCAAAGGACGCCGCTGCGGCTTGGACTCCGGTCTCCGAGACAAACCATATCTCGTCTTCTTCGACATCACACAATGTTTAAAACCAGACACACCTATTGTGGGATGTAAGACTCCACAGGTAATAAATTATTAAGAATTAGGTATATTCTTAATAATTTATTTCTTTCCCAAAAACAAACACCCACATCGATATTTAAAAAAATAACGCTCAAAAACTTGACTAAATTTCATAATTTAAAAAAAACTTTTTCTTTATTGAGGTCGGTTAAAAACACTATTTTATATTAATAAGATAAAGATTTTATGGCGTATGCCCGATTTAGTTTAATAATTTCTCAGCTTTACCTATACGTTCAATAAAATATATAAGTAGTATTCTAGTATTAGAACCAAAGTATTTTACAACTCGAGTATGAGTACATTATACACAACTACAACTACAAACGTGTGTAATGTTAACGATTACTGCTGAGGCGCTTTTGAGGACCAACCCGGGTACGAGGGACATAATGCAGCCGAGGCCGGTAATCCTCAATACACACGTATATCATACGATACCTTTTTCAACACACCAGTGAATAAATAATAATAAAAAACCATTTCAACAAGACGAGTTGTGAAAAATGTTGCGTTATGGCGTTTTTAAAAATATTTTTTTTATATTTTGCGGATAGCGTTTTAGCCACGTACAAAATGTTGAATTTAAGGGTTTCTTTATTACAAAGAAAACTTATATTTGAGTGAAAGTTTTATTTTTAAACACGTACAACTTGAAATTATCTATTTAAAAACGAAATTGCATGAAATGAGCAAGCAATAGGTACATTCATTAATTTGTTTTATTGAACACGATCTTTTTTGTATCGAAACTTTTTTAAGAACAAAGCAACTCCTAAAAAAATAAATCACAGTTTGATTACAGAATAATATTAATGAAAAGTCACAGTTTGATTACAGGGTGTGATATATCTGATTGCGGTGAAATTAGAGCAAATTAGTCTGTTGAAAAATTTATTGGGAGTCATTGAAACTAATACTGAAAGAAGTGAAAACCAATAACTCAGAATTTGATAGTACACTTTGGAATCTACGCGCGTGAAACCGGAGGGCGTGGCCATGACCATCTAGATCATCCGAGTTTATCCTAAGATTTCTATCATTTACGAACGTGACGGTTGAGTTCAATTCACAACCCACGCAAAATCTGTATGTGGTGCGTCAAGAAAAAAAAATCACTTAAAAAAACGATTTGTTTCTTAGAGTAATGAACTTTGTTAAATATGTATTTTTGTCGTGAACTTAATGACACTCAGATGGATAGAGGACTTTCGTGTGAAACTAACCAGTTTCCGTACCACCCTTGGAACGGGATGACTTCTATACATACTATTCGGTTCAAATCTTCTTCCCGGAAATAAACATTTCCTTTTTTCAATGTTGTGTCTTAAATGTCTATTTGAAAATTTTCTAACGGAAAAAATTATGATACAGCAAGCGAAAGTTTTTAACCCAATTCATGAATTCCAATTTCTTTGCAAAAGAGACTTTTCAACCGAATAATGGGCTGTACTAAGCTCAAATTCAACTAATAATGTACGTTTTGTTGTAGGTATGCGTGAATAAATGCCCTGATAAAACTATTTTCTTTACAAAAGAAAACTTCATATACTCTAGGGAGAGCATGATATGCAAAAATGACATACAGGTTAATAGTTTAACGTGGGAAAAAGCGGAACAACATATGAACGACAGCAAATGTACAAAATACGTCATAGAAAGTGCCCCAGGTAAATATAAAAAAGTTGCGAAAATAGTTGTTTCTATTTTTTAACCCCCGACAAAAAAAGGGGTGTTCTAAGTTTGACGTCGATGTCTGTCTGTCGGTCTGTCTGTCTGTCTGTCGGTCTGTCTGTCTGTCTGTCTGTCTGTCTGTCTGTGTGTGTGTCTGTCTGTGGCACCGTAGAGCTCAAACGGATGGGCCGATTTCGATGCGGTTTTTTTATTTGAAAGTAATATCCGTGCGGGTGTTCTTAGCTATGTTTGGTTAATATCGATTCAAAATGGCCGCCTCCACAAAATGGCGGACAAAATATTTCTTCACAACCTACCTCAATATGGGTATCAAATGAAAGGGCTTGACTAGTAGAGTACTAAACGCTATAACAAATTTCAAATCCAAGATGGCCGCCACCACAAAATGGCGAATTATATAATATTTTTCACTACTGCCTCAATATGGGTATCAAATGAAAGGGCTTGATTAGTAGAATACTTTGCACTATGACAAATTTCAAATCCAAGATGGCCGCTACCACAAATGGCGAATTACATTTCCTTTTCACAATTCCCTTAATATGGGTATCAAATGAAAGGGCTTGACTAGTAGAATGTTCTACAGATAACAAATCTAAGGTAGTCGGGGGTTAATCAAAATTTTTAATTTTGTTCTTGTTTATTGATTAATGCGTTACTCACGCGTGATGTGGTCTGTTCAGTCAGACGTAAGTTTCGGCCTCCAACGGCCTTTTTCAAGAAGAGAGCACAGGCGTATCCTCTTCCTCTGCTTTGAGCAGCCGCAACTTTACTACCACTGTTATGCCTTAGTTTCACGAAGCTAGTTTTTCAAGCTACATATGTACATAGGATATTAGGATAGCAAGCTAGTGTTAGTAAGCTAGCAAGCTAGTACTTTTAACTTTTAGACAAACTGGCGTCGCGTCGCGTAGCGTTGTCTACACGAAGCTAGAAACATTAGCTTGTTATCCTAGCTTGAAAAACTAGCCTCGTGTCGCTCGGGCATTAGAGCACGCGTGTACTGTGACCGCCGGATGCGGCCGAAACTTAAGTCGAACTGAACAGACCATACCAAACTTGAGTAACCCATAAATTAAGTACTGATGTCATTTAATACTAAGTTGAAATGAGCTAATTAGACATTCCAAGAACTATTTTACAAAAATCATTACGGAATTTATATATTGTACGAATAATGATACCTACATCGAGATCTAGAAATCTGTGAAAGACTTGTATCTATCTTATAGAAACACACACGGTCCATTGTAGACCGCATCATCGCTTAACATCAGGCGAGATGGTGGTCAAGTGTAGACTTATACAAGTTTAAAAACACACTATCACTACCATTCGCTCATTTCCACTTACCCAATCTTTCTATGTAACCTCACTTGTGTTGTGAATTTTATTTTGAGTGTTGTAACGTGAATTTGTTATATTTTGACGAATTTGGGCTACATAACAAAAGATCATTGATTGACATTAACAATTCTGAAAACCCGTACTGCAAATTATTTGTGTGATAGCATGGTATCAAATTAGAGGAATGCAAATGCTTCAGTGTTAAACCGGTGTCTTGGCGATGTGTTGTGCGACGTAGCCACGGCGACATGTAAAAGACACCCAAAAGAGAGCGAGACTTTACGTAACCAAGCCACAGTTTTCGTCAACTACGTGGGCTCGATCGCAGCTAGCTGGGTGACATACTTCAGCAAGAACGCTAACGAGAGGGAAACCTATATAGTAAGAATAACACGCCTGACCTAACACTACAGCACTAACCTAACCCGGCATGAGGTCTTAACAAATATTAACATGTCTCTAGTCTTTATTGTCTGTATGGTGTAATGCATGTTAGTGTAGTTATTGAGGGGATTGTGCACGTTGATGGCGGACCATATTAATGCGTTTGTTGGTAAATGGTTCGCGCGACGCAGTGTTCCAACGGTGCTTTTGGAACACGACGACGGCGGTGGAATTTCTGGAGACACACTTCGAAGCAATGACCGGTCTCAACGAGACGCAAATACTCGACCAAGTCTCGTCCATGGTGCAATTCAAAGAGGTAGATAGATAAACGTAGATTTTAATTATTTTAAAAAATGTGAACATTGCCTCAAAATTGGTAACTTATAGATTTTATTGGATACATTTCAGAAACTGTGCGACTGATCTGCATATTCTAATAAGACCTTGCTCATGTTTCTAACAGATTACTCGTAGCTCGAAAAAGCGACATCGTTTTATAGTTGTTCCGAAGATTCGAACAAAGAGATTTGACTCTACTTTTGTACATTTAGGCTATGGAATGCGTTGTCTGAGTGATTTTTTCCCGATGGTTACAATCTCGGAGTCTTCAAATCGAGAGTGAATCGATTTCTTCTTGGTAAGCACGCTAAATCGTAGACGGCATCGTTGTTTAACATCAGGCGGACAAGTGTAAACTTATAACAGTTAAAAAAACGAGTAACTAGCTATATGTATGTACAACTCATATTTAACCATATCGTAGCTATAAGCAGTATTAATCCTACAAAAGGCCGGAACACAGTGATGTTTGCACATTACAGCTTGGCGGAAGAATAACTGGCAAAGGTGTGGTACTTCCCCAGGCGCACTCTGCAAAGAATACCACTACAAAACTATTTGCAACTGCTTAATTAAAAGATGATATCGATAATTGTAGATTACAGTATCTTGAATCTTCATTATTCTTGTTGCTTACGTAATAACTAAACATAATTAATGTTCAACTAACAAACGTATGGCTTTGAATTCTCTTCTCAATTTTAAATTGCTAAAGTAGTTAATTAAGATGATCACTTAAAGTAAGTATTTGTATATTCCTAGCACATGATTTTCACCTTGTGTCTAAGCAACACAGGTACTTGTAGATTAAATGCTCTTCTAGTTTTATTTTATGTGTTAACCCTTAAGATTTACAAATTACAAATTTACAAGAACGAAAACCAAGCATTTATAGTAATATTCCAAATACCTATAAACTAATATTATAAACGTGAAACTTTGTAAGAATGTGTATATGTTTGTTACTCTTTCACGCAAAAAAAACTGAAGGGTATTGAATGAAATTAAGTACATACATTATGCTCTGGAATAACAGATAGGCTATTTTCATAAAATAACGGGATCGGAAACTACGCGGCTGAAACCGCTGGGCCCTGCTAGTAAGTTCTAATACCACCTTGCCCTTTCTTCTATCGGACTTCTCGTTCCACAAAAGGGCGACATCGTTTCATGGTTGATGTTCCAAAAACGCGAACGAAGAGGTTTGACTCCACGTTCGTGATAAGAACGTCTAGGTTGTGGAATGCGTTGCCCGAGTGGGTTTTCCCTGATGGTTACAATCTTGGTGTCTTCAAATCGAGAGTGAATCGGTTTCTTCTAGGTAAGCATGCTCCATCGTAGATCTCATCATCGCTTAACATCAGACGAGATGGTGGTCAAGTGCAAACTTATTATAGTTAAAAAAAAAAAGTTATAATTATGGTATCGTAATCTTAATGTATGTTTCTATGAGTTAGTCAAGGGGGTCATGAAACCTGATCTGGGTCCAAGACGTCTACTCTCTTTCTACGAAAAACGTAATTTCGAAATAAACATGCGACTCTCCTACTCCTGTTCCACTTCGAACCGTCGTTTCGTCGTTTTCGTTATCTGTTTGAATGTTCTAATAGTAGGAGATCCCACTATACACCGACCTTCACCGAGCTGTTTATTGGATGAAAAGTGTTTTATATGTAATTTTATATGTTCAAATAATATATTGCAAATGGGTTGCCTAAAAAATTTCAGTCCAGAATATGAATAAATAACAATTAAAAAATATTTTTTTTAATTTTTCACTTTTGATTGAATTTTAGAAAACTGTATTACATAACTTAATATTTTGCTTTACTCAATGCTTACGAAATCTCATACCGAAATTCAACCCCTAAGGGTATGAAATAGGGAATGGAAGTTTGCATGAAACATTTTGATTTCTTAAATATATTCGCATAAAACTTCGCACGAATTGAGCATGATCAAAATAATGAATAATGTACAGTATTTTTCAAAACTCAACGTCCAAAGGGGTAAAATAAGGGACGAATGTTTGGATGAAATTTTTTATTGTTTGAAAATATTTGCACGTAGGTAAGCACTGAGTAAAGCCAAAATAATAAGTTATGTAATACAGGTTTTTCTAAAATTCAATCAATTTAAGTGTAAATATTTTTTAATTGTTATTTAATAATATTCTGGACTGAAATTTTTTAGGCAACCCATTTGCAATATATTTGTTGACATATAAAATTACATATAAAACACTTTCCATCCAATAAACAACAGCTCGGTGAAGGTTGTTGTATTACGGGATCTTAGACTATAAGCCTACTCTAATTAGAGTCTAATTTAAACGGCAAACAATGTTCGACCAGACCAAACGAAACAGAACCGTGCTAGGAAAGTCGCGAGTTTATTTCGAAATTACGTTTTTCGTAGAAAGAGTGTAGACGTCCAGAACTAGGGTGGACCATTGTCTAATGTAAACGCACACACGCACTTGTCGTACGGTCTAGTGACTTGACCTCGACTATGTGACCCACCCTTGGCATCAACGCTGGATCCCACATTGGTGTTTGTATCAAAGCCAAAAAAAATCCATGAAGGTTAAATTGATAACAATATGAAATACTTAGGTACTCGCACAATATGATTATGCTCGTTCTGTCCTATAATTCCCCTAGTATGAAGCCTATAAAGCAGTGATATACATTTTATGTCTTATGAGTATGACACTGCAAATGAGAAAGAACGATATTGAAGACAAGTGCATACATAGTAAACGCATATGGGATGTTTCTACTTCACTACAAGTGATAATGTCATGTACCTACAAACCTACATGTATCCGGTGCTGTGCTGGTGGTCTAATACAACTTTATTTGCGAGCAGCTGTCAGTCCAGATAGTGCAAGATTTAGTGCGATCGCGGTGGTACATGTTGGGTGCCTTGGGCGGAATCTTCATAGTCTGCTTCATCTACGTCCTGTTGCTGCGCTGGGTTGTGGCTCCCGTCATCTGGACCTCCATCGTGGCCCTCATCTGCCTGCTCGGAGCATGTATGTATACCTACAATACCGTGATTTTAATCACAGTTCCAAACGGCTTAAATTAACTCAACAAACATTTTATGACACTTTAGTGTCGGACCGAACTGATTCGTTGTCAAGTTATTTATGGACCCTTGCTTATTTTTGAGTTACTTGAGTTCTGATAACATTATTGCATAATTCTTCTTTGAAACTGCCAGATCCTTGTTATTACTCGTAGTTTGTGCTTACGCATGTCGTACATTTTCAATAGACGTATCGATGTGATACATTCCACTGTAATTTTTTTTGTCACAGTTGTCAATGCTGGTTATGGTGATACTATAAGTACAGAGGTGTAATAAAAGTACAATATCACACAATAAAATTGAAATAGTACGATGAAATGGGACTAAAGGTCCCCTCGTATTACCTAGGTACTACAAATCCAAATATATATTAATACGAGTATTAACTATAACATATCTAACTACAACATTACGATTTTGCATCAACAATATTAATAAAGCATTGTTTCATGTTAAAAATGCAAATTATTAATGATATAAAACCTATTATACAGGACGGCGTCGATTTCCTGTTAAGGTTTTAAGTACAAATCGGGTTCATTTCATACCGTATTGTGAATTAAATTAGCACTAGAATAGCAAATAGAACGAATAGTTGCTTAAGCAATGCAGGTGCACACTGTGACCTTGAAACCGGTTTAATACCTCGGTTTTTCATAGATATGGATGTATTTGAGGATATGGCACTTGCATTGAAGAACGATCTCAAAATACGTAACTAATTTTACCTAATTATTTTTAAATATTTATTTAGTATCAATATTTACTACTTTATATTAGTTTTGGATGTGAGTTCATACTCACATCCAAAAAATATATCAAAAAGACAGAGCGTTGGTACAATTAAGTATACCTAGGTACTATTACCTCAATATTGGTATTCAATGAAAGGGCTTATCTAGTAGAATACTTTGCACTATGCCAACTTTCAAATCCAAGATGGCCGCTACCACAAAATGGCGAAATACATTTACTCTTTCACAACTTTCTCAATATGGGTTTCAAATAAAAGGGCTTGACTAGTAGAATGTTGTACAAATTACAAATCCGAGGTAGTCGGGGGTAAATCAACATTTTTGATTTTGTTCTTGTTATTATAATATAGGTACCTACTAGCGGCTCGTTCCGGCTTCGTTCGGATATTGTCAATATCTATACTAATATTTATAAAGCTGAAGAGGTTTTTTGTTTGAACGCGCTAATCTCAGGAACTATATGACCGATTTCAAAAATTCTTTCACTGTTGGATATGTGTGATTCCTAAGAGCTATAGATTTTGTATTATGTACCACGGGCGAAGCCGGGGCGGACCGTCACTTGTCATATAAATACCATTCTATAAAAACTCTATTATTTTAGTATTAAAATTAACGTGGTTGTTATACATATTTAATATTTATGTGCCAAACGGGCAGCCACCGCGCGTGTGCACTCGCCTTGAAAAAGGCCGCCGGACGCGGCCGAAACTCGAGTCGGATTGACCGACCGTATATACGTGAGTGTCCCGTTATTCAATTAAACTCTATTATCTAATCCTGTCTCTCAAATTAGACCAAATTACACATAGATACATGTCAACTTTCTTGAATTTCTGTTGAGTTTGTGAAGAGTTTATTGGGAAGAACCATTATGACTGGAGTTTTATGTATTTAAATGTACGAGTATACCTATTTATGTACATATTTTCAGCGATTTACTTCAGCTACAAAAACTACGTCTACTACAAGGCGAATCCAGTCGTTGATTTTGCAATAACGAACTTCGTAGGACAATTCAAGTTGTTCTTTAGTAAACACGTGAGTACCCAACACTTATCAACATGATTAGGTGAATATAAATAAGCAGCCCACTAAATGTTCCCACAGCTGGGATTCGGGGCCTTTACTCGCAAGGAGAGAGTGAGATTTCCCCAATAGCTTCTGCGGTAGTAAAACATAATGAATCAAGCGACATAACATATTATGAACAGCCTTTTCATGTATTGAAATTCCGATCCTATGACTTATTTTGTGGTTTACCTCATCGATATAAACCACTGGACGAGCACCTAAAATTGGTACACTCCGCGAGGCATAAGCTGAGCTTTGCATTTGTGTGAGTGTACATGGATAGTGTCGGTGTGACAACCGGCCTTAGGCGCGGCGCCATTCTGTCTCGCCGCGCTCCTGCCTGATTGGTGATCACTGATCACTACATGCAAAGCTTAGCCTATACCTCGCGGACAAAATTTCAAGCTCCTGCCTGATTGGTGATCACTCACACTAATGCAAAGCTCAGCTTATACCTCCCGGAGTGTAATACACTACGTCTATGTGTGTAGTGTAAGTGGTTTGCACGTCACCAATCTACTTGATCTCTAGAATTACTAGCGGCGAGGTATACTGTGGTCTGTGGTTCTACTTATTTTGGTTGTTGACAAAAAATAGTGATAGGCAAAAACGTCCGGCGATAAGAACGGAAAGAGTGAGCTCACTCTTCCCAACGATAACAAGATTCCGTGCGCCCTGAAGTTAGGCAGGTCACATCTTTGGATTGAAATCGTTGATTGACTCTAATATCAATAACAATTTCGTTGCAGCAAACTTGGATGGGTATCCTCATAGTCGTTGCCATAATCACTCTAATTTTGCTGCTAATGGTCATCTTCCTAAGAGCACGCATCGTCATAGCCACTGCGTTGATACAAGAAGGAAGCAAGTGAGTATACATTAAATAAATATGTACTTAATGAATTGAGTGAGTGAGCTTGGGAGTTTCGAATGGCTTGACAGATCTGGTGGCAATTTGGAACACATGGCGGTTCTAAAAATATAATCTTTGCCCAGCAGTTTCACTCGAGTGAGCATACAATATTAGCTACACATCTTGCATTCAGCAGAACACCCAAAGTAGTAGTCGCATTCTATTCCTTATTTGTTACTCAGATGCTAACCTTGAAAATTGTAGATTAAAGTATAATATATGAATAGCATTAATAAATCTTTGATCACTTACTGACATTGGACGGAATACGGAGACAAAGGATGTAGCGACATTGAAAACAAATTATATCAACATCCGCTTTAATTCCGTGGTTTCGATAAGTCTGGATGGCAAGGACGTTTTATATCTCTGTGACTGAGTGTTTCTATGTATTTTTAATATCTTTTATAGGCTTACACTTGACCGCCATCTCGCCTGATGTTAAGTTACCTTTAGTAATCTTTAGAAACCGACCTCTTTCTAAATACCAACTAAATTAGTTATGGCTTTGCTATTGCGCTTTTGATGTTCACTTGAAATTGAAGAGACTGACAGCAAAGGCACGAAGTAGTTAGGTGGTAGGCCCCAGGGCAAGGCTTGTCTAGTGAACGTTCAGAATTATTATGTACCTCCATACATTGCAGCTGATAACAATTAGTTACAAAAAGACTTGGATCGGGTTTATTGACGTATCCAGGGAGAGGGCTATGTCCAGAAGTAAGTTTGTAGGCTTGTATATATTGACTGATAGTGATTATGTTAATGGGTCAAATTACAGTAGAACCTCGATAAGTTAAAGGTTCTACTGTATTTAAAATATAATAAAATCATGTTTTGGCGAGGGCCGTGGATAATTCACAGTTTTTTTTTTATTGGTATAATTATTATACATTGGTATTATTAATAGGTTTGCACTAAATTCTGTCAACGTCATTCCACCCGATGTAAAGCGACGATGTGGTCCACGATAGTTTTATCATATAATTATGGGTCCTTTCCGATGAGCAGCCATCAATGACAACTCGTAGTATCCGATATCTAAATATAAGGCCATAACTTCACTCCAGATCATACTACCCGTTGTTTTATTTTACCAGAGTATGCAAAAAGTTTCAGTCTTAATATAATTGTCACATTAGCAAGCTTTGATTTCGGTACTTGCCAGTATGGAGAGAGTCTAAACAGTCAGTACGTCAGGCGTTCAACACATTATTCATTGGTATAATAGGTTTGCACTAAATTCCGTACCGTCAATCCACCCCGATCAAAAGTGTGGGACGATTTACCCACGCACGAACGTACAACGTGTATAAATGTATCATGGGATCTCTTAAACTGCCTATTGTATTTTTACAAAAGAGGTATCGAAAGATGCGTGTGCACTGTCCATCTCGGACTAACAATAATCAGTACTAAGAAAAACTTTTAAATTATACTGTTTATTATTGGCCAACGCACAAACTATATACAAAGTTAATATAGGTATGCCATTCCCCTCTTCACATTTCGGGCATGAGCAGTAAGGGATCTACAAAGACCGCTATTAAGGTAGTCTTGAGATCATGGTCTTGAAATCATGAGACAAATCAAAGTTTCACATTTACCTATAACAGTTATTATAATAGATGTGCAATTTCACTTTTTAGCAACAAACATCATTTGGGGGAGACCTTTGCCCAACAGTGTCACAACCGAAGCTAATTAAAATAATACCTAACTAACAATATTAGTAAGATCATTTTGAACATGGAGCTATTTAAAGATGTGATCATTGCTATTGACTCCAGGGCCGTGTACGCAGTGAAATCAACGATTTTCTTCCCGATATTCCCATGGATCCTGCAATGCCTCACGATCGGATATGGAGTAATGGTCATGCTGTATTTGATGTCGATCGGCGAACCAGCCTTCATAACTGGTCACTTTACAGAAGACACCAATTGCACTTGTACAGGAATAAACAATTACACACAGGTAATTATTTAATATTTAGTTTCTTTTAAGGGGGTTTCTTATTGTATTTGCGGATAACCTTATAAGATTTTCTTAAACCTATATATTTATGTATTTTGAAAAAAAAAAAACACTGTTATGTCGTTCGGCTAAAAAGTGACACGATTCGGCTGTACCATTCTTTTCTCGGAACAGTTCAGGCCAGGTCTCGACCCGTAATAACTTAATATAATATAATAATAATTTCATTTTGGATAAAACTTGAAGCCCTAATTTTTAATAGACTCTTTAGAAACGACTTTTGCACTTTGCACTCAGATATCGAAGAGCTAAAATACTCTTTCTGAGGTGGTGAGATGAAAAAATTATAACTGGCCAATGGTCAACTGGCCAGTTTCTTAATTTTGTAACTCACACTCACAAGAACAATTTAACGTGTTTGAAATTATTGCGTTCGATTTTGAAGAAAAAAACCTCAATGCTAATGCTAATTTCAATGTCTAGTTACTTCACGGGCAGTAAAGCACGGTCACGGAATATATGGGATATGAACTATAATGGCGCTATTAACACAGACTACGAGTAAGTTGTAGTAGATCTTGCGTTGAAAATATTTGTTTATAGGAGCAGGTTCGCTTCGTGAGACCACGATACGAGGAGACCGATACACGTGTCACGGTCGCGGCGCCTTAGCGGTTCGCGCGGAGACCACGACTGGAGACCGTGACAGGCACTTGACATTATGGAATTGTAGTATGGGCGCCAGTTCGCGCCGAGACCGCGACAGGAGACTGAGACATGTGTCGCAGTCTCGGCGCGAATTGGCGCCCATACAATTCCATAACGTCCAGTACCTGTCACTGTCTCCGGTCCCGCCTTTCTACCGCCTAACTAAATAGGCTTTCGCTTTGCTATTGCGGTCTCTATCATTTCAAGCGCAAAGAAAACAGAGAGAAATATCAAAGCTAAGACATTTTTCGTTCCGCGGTAGACCCCCCGGGCTCCTAACGCGGTTTAGTGTCGCGGTCTCAGCACGAACTTGTTGAACCTTTAGGGTTGAAGTTAGACTTCTTAGCACAAGAAACAGGGAAAAGAAGTAGATATTCACATCTTCTGTGCATAGGTACTTAAGTTCACAGAAATGTTTCTATTTCTACTATTTCAGAACAACGAACCATGCGACCCCGTTGCGTTCTATACGTCCTGCAAGCAGCCAAATGAGATGGAGTGCCAGCTAGCCACTTGTCATTTCAGTGGTATAGACAATCCGCAAAGTGTCATGTGGTTGCACCGTAAGTTCATTTTACAAACTTCACTCGAGATATGTTCGTTTTGCCTAAAGACGAAAGTCTTTACCCAGTGCGTGTTGCCAGTGATGGCTTATGGAACTGAGACGTGGTCCTTAACTGTGGGCCTCATAACGAAGCTCAAAGTCACAGAGCGAGCTATGGAGAGAGCTATGCTCGGAGTCTCTTTGCCCGACAGAATCCGTAATGAGGATATTCGCAAAAGAACGAAAGTGGCCGACATAGCTCAAAGAGTAAGCAAGCTGAAGTGGCAATGGGCAGGCCACATCGCTCGCAGAACTGACAACCGATGGGGAAGAAAGGTTCTCGAGTGGCGACCACGAACCGGAAGACGCTGTGTTGGACGGCCTCCCACTAGATGGACAGATGACCTCACAAAGGTCGCTGGAAACCGATGGTTGCAGGTTGCGCAGGACCGATCGTTGTGGAAATCTAGGGGGGAGGCCTATGTTCAGCAGTGGACGTCTTGCGGATGATGATGTTCGTTTTGTTATTGAACAGCACAATTAATTAATCATAACATAAGAGTCAAATAAGATTAGTTATGATAGAGTATGACTGACTCGTGTTATTCTACTTATCGGCAATTTCCAATGACTGCCCATTTTTTTTATTCTACGCGGACGAAATCGCAGGTAGTTATGTCACCGGAAAATAACAAGAATCGTTAGTTGATCAATTCACTAGGTAGTTGATCAACTTTCGGAAAATAACAAACGGCAGTTGAAATGTCTCATTTAACGCAATGAATTTACGTTAATTGATCAACTAACGGTGCCTGGCCGTTATTTAATAAATTACGGTTTTAAAAGTACAATCATCCACAAATGGGCCAATCGTTGCTCAGCGTACTATTTAACGGTATACTATTACCCGTCAATTAATACTTTCTTCTCTGATTGGTCGATCGCATTAATGATAAGCATTTGGCAAGTGTTTTTATTCAGAGTTCTTACATACCGTCTACCTCCTGAGACCAATTTGATGAATCGTGTGTAGTTTTTTTTTACAAAGGCTTACCTGTCAGATAAAACTTGAAAGGCCCCTGACTTGGTGCACTTTTTGACACCGGGTGGGCTCCCGCCAGCTCTGCGGTCAGTCCTGAGTATTGTTTCTCCATACTCAGTATGCACTCCACTACGGATGTCAGCGGCTCGCTGCGCTCGCCACTTACTCTCTTACTAAGCTTGGCCTCACGTGGCTCATTCCACTCAGGACCTTCCTTGAGCTTCTGGCTCCCGCATTTTTTATAAACACTCTAGGGGTAAGTAGTAGGCACCAGGCTAGGTGGAGTCGGGGTACTCCGAGGCGGGTCTGGGTCCTATGTAACGGACCAATTTGATAATTTAACAATGCGGACGGACATATTTCCCAGGGATCTGACAGGTGAAGCGTTGTTAAAATAACTTTTCATGGTTCACCCGGCTGGTGCGATGTGTAAAACACGTGAGTCGTTGAACCAATCAGCGCACACCTCGCCTTCGTCGGATTATTTAACGCCAAGACACCATAAATTGATCAATTTACTAAAATGCGTACGTTAAATAATCAATTTCAACTGCCGTTTGTTATTTTCCGAAAGTTGATCAACTTGTGAATTGATCAACTAACGATTCTTGTTATTTTCCGGTGACATATACAGTGCGACAGTAAATATGAAACAGACAGTATGAAATCCAGAGCCGACTAACATATCGTTGGATCCGGATTTCACAACATATTTTGGTGCCTGGAAGAGATCGCTATTAGCGATAAGGCTGCCGTCTGTCGCACTAACTTTAAGTGTTTAATCTGCTTCAATTTGTAAATTATTGTTATTTTGGTGTGTTCAATAAAGAGTATCTATCTATCTATCTATCTATTTTTTATTACGTAAACTCAGCTCAGTTTACCTTGTTCTTTGCTTTAACTGATGATCGATTTTTCTGATTTCCAGTGCTAAATCTACTAGGATTGTTCTGGACAATGTTCTTCATCAGTGGCTTGGCTGACATGATGTTAGCTAGCACCTTCTCTACATGGTATTGGACATTCAAAAAAAGGAACTTGCCCTTTTTTACGCTGACTTCTGGCATCTATAGAACAGTAAGGTAAATATCCAGTTAATTTAATAATCAGGAAAGAAATAATAATTAAAAAAAAATAGAAATGTTTTATTGCTACACAAACATACAAACCAGTAAAACATTACTATAAAATTTATGAACTAGCACAAGTGGCGGCCCCGGACAATGTAAACATTACCGGAGTAGGAAAGTCGCGAGTTTATTTCGAAATTACGTTTTTCCTAGAAATAGAGTAGACGTCCAGTTTCATTGGTTTTGTATCATACTTTTTCAACCTACATAATCATTTGGATTTAAAATAACGAATGAGTTCATGCGGTTATGCGGTTCGGTAGGTAGGACCTACTTGTTTGTTCTATTTTATTTTTGTTTTGTTGTTTGTTTACCATTTAAAACGTATTCTGCTCGTTTTGTTACCTGTAAATTATTATTAGTACCTACGTTTAGAACAATGTTTTATACATCATCATCATCCACAGCCTTCTCTATCCTACTGCTGGGTATAGTAGGCCTCTCTTTTCCCATGCCTTCTTCCTCGGTCTTGTGCCAATCGAGTCCAGGTTCGACCCGCGATAGAAACGATATCGTCGACCCATCTTGCAGCTGGACGTCCTACACTTCGCTTACCTTGCCTCGGCCACCACTCGGTCACTACTCTACTCCACCTGTTATCACCGCGTCTAGCAACGTAGCCAGCCCAACTCCACTTTAGCTGCATTACCGTAGTTCCGACGTCCCTAACGTTTTTTCTTCGTCGGATCTCGGTATTTCGGATACAAAAGTATGACACTGCCACACTTTCGGTGTAAAGCGTGCTTTTAACTTACACGTCTATACCATAGACAATTAGCTTCATCTTGACGCCACCAGAGGGCGCCGCAAGCGCGCCACCAGCAAGGGCACCCGGCGCGGTGCGATCTTTGGGATAGCGTTGTATACTTTCGCCAGAGCACCGTGAGTGAAGCGGATAATTCATCCATCGAAGAAAATGGTAAATCCTCTGCGTGGTAAAGGTGAGATACAAATACAATACATGCAGGTCAGTCTTCATTCATTTATATGCATTTTACCAAAAGTGAGCAGCTGGCTCACTAGATCAGACACTTTACCTACTAATACTAATACGCTTTGATAAGGTGTGTAACCAATAAGTTACTGCTTAGTAACATCTGGGAAGCTAAACTTATTAAGAGTATCTCAATATTACATATAATTATGGCAACATCTAATCCCACTTTTCAAAAAAGAAGGGGAAAATGGCTATTCAGAATCGGAATCAACATTGAATAATATTCTATGAAATTAATTAAAACATCAAAAACAGGTATAAACGAAATTAAATTTTATACCCTTCGGTGTCCACCGAACTAGTTCAGACGTATACAAATACATAGACGTGCCGATGGGGGTTGAAATGAATATATCATAATTATACGCATTATAACTAAGAACGTGGACAAATTTGCAAACATACATGCATAACCATTTATTTAAGTTTGGATCTTTTATACAATACGATCGTGAATGTATTGCATTTTAAAATTCTTACATACCTACAAAAGTATTTCATATGCAATGGCGAGCTCTGGGTGCCAATATAACTATTTGGGAGAATAAAATTTCACATAAACCCATATCAATAGATTTAAAATTCACAGCTACATCCAACTCATCACATCGATAACTATCGATTCAGGGGAGGAGTCCCTGTTATAAAACAAACCTTCTCTGCGGAAGAGAAGCAAGTCGCCAATTTCAGAGATATTTATAAGAAATATATCATTCAAGTAGATGTTCTATTGTATTATCAAATGTTTTATGGCATGTGCTTTCGGTGTAAAGCGTTTGTTCCAACTCTTTACGTAGTAGATATATGTAAACTCTTTAACTTATTACAAATACAAGAAATAACTGTAATTACTAATTTATTAATTATCATCTTCCGATTCCAGGTACCATATGGGCACAGTCGCTTTCGGCGCTCTAATCATCGCCATAGTGCGAGTAATCCGCGTCATCCTCGAATACATCGACCACAAGCTCAAGAAGTTCGACAACCCGTTGACGCGCTGCGTCCTCTGCTTCTGCAGGTGCTGCTTCTGGTGTCTCGAGAGCTTCCTCAAATTCATCAACAAGAACGCGTACATTATGTGCGCGGTGCACGGCAAGGCGTTTTGCGCGAGCGCAAGAGACGCATTTTCATTGCTCTTGAGGAATATCGTTCGGGTCGTCGTTTTAGATAAGGTACTAACGACTTATTAAGAAAACAAGAACAAAAATGGAAATTTTGAGTTACCCTCGAATCCGAAAATTTGACATAATCTACTAATATTATAAATGTCAATGTTTTGATGTTTGTTGCTCAATCACGACGAACATAATTATAGACTACTTTTATAACGGGAACGGGGACTAGCGCGGGGCGGTGCTAGTATATTCCATAAGTCAAGCAAGCCCTTTCAAATCCATATTGAGCAAGCTAAGAAATAAAGTATTCCGCCATTTTGAGCTGGCGGCCATCATGGATATCAAACATATCATCAATATGTTTGATATGCATAGAAAACTCCCGACTTTTTTTTTTTATACACTATTAATTACCAATGAGTATTAATAAAATTACTATTTTTATTATGTAGGTGTCTATGTATGTACATACATTAGAAATTTCATCCAGATCCCAGTAGTTTTTGTAGTAGTTTTTACCCCTTTAGTAGTTTTTGTTTGAACATAAAACTTTCGCCTTTATAATATTACCTAGTTGAATGTACAGTGGATACAGTGGATTCGTTGATAACAAGATATATTGGATCGTGAGTAATTTCCCATTGTAACGAATTTAAAGTAAGGCTGAGTCAGTTATTACTTATAGCGAATTGTAAACAATGGCTATGAAAAACCCAATTACGTGATTCAAACACACAGAAAATAGTGCGATTAGCTTATATTAAGTGTAGGATTGAGAATTGCTAAAGTCCAATAAGTAACTAATACCTAGAGGTAGGAGCGAATGAATCGATAATTGTATAATGTCACAGTAAAATTATATAAGGGTTATAATAAAACGTGTGAGAGTATAAGCCCACGATAACCAAAAATATATCGCTAATTTTATTATTTATGAACGAACATCTGAAAAATAAAATTGGCAACACTGGGCACGGGCAGTTATTACGCGTCGCTTTCGTTATACATTTTTACGGTTTTAGTCTCACATTTTTTTCAGTTCGGTTGCAATCAAAATTCCTATCTCTTCGAAGCCTGCCGTGTCGTAGATAGATAGATATTATAATAGAGTATAATCCCAGGGCCGCCATACGTCACGTATTTTCTGATGAACGGAATGTGGACGATTGAGTAGAGTTAGTACCTTACTAAGAACACATGCTTACCCGCTATCTTGGTTAGACGGCCATATTTGAGATATGGGATCCAGAAGGTACATTAACATTACTTAGGTAGGTACTTCACGCATTTTCTAATAACTAATTTTCACGTATGTTATAGGCAATATCTTTAAAAATAAGGCCCCAATACTCCCAGACACTTTCCGCCGGCCGTTTAGCTTTAAAACTCCCAAAATAATGACTTTTGACTTTTGAATTTGACCCTTGAGGCGGTGTCTGAATGGGGCAATGCCAATCTGGTCAAGTTCAATGAGAGTAAGACGCAGGCGTGTCTGTTTTCCGCAAAAAGGAGTCCATTCCAACTGACTCCTACTTTTCGAGGTGTGTCCGTGCCAGTTTCTGACCGTCTTGAGCTTTTGGGCGTTACTTTAACATCTACGCTCAACTTTGGCTCATATATCGAGTCCAAGGCCAAATTAGCTGCCAAAAAGCTGGGTGTCCTCTCAAAGGTGCGAAGGTATTTTAAGCCTGAACAGTTGCTCACTTTATATCAAGCACAGATTCGCTCCTGTATGGAGTACTGTTCGCACCTTTGGGATGGATCAGCTAAGTATCAGCTGGAGGCACTGGAATCGATCGAGAGACGTGCCAAAAGGCTCATAGGCAATGATACTCTTGTGCGAAAAAGGACTTCAAAGTCTTGAACATCGCCGAAAAATTGCTAGCCTATCGGTTTTTATCGGATACACTTCGGAGAGTGTGCGACTGGTTTGCATGATTTGATACCACCTTGCCCTTTTTTTTATCGGAATGCTCGTAGCTCGAAAAAGCGACATCGTTTCATGGTTGATGTTCCAAAGACACGAACGAAGAGATTTGACTCTAATTTTGTGATAAGAACGTCTAGGCTGTGGAATACGTTGCCTAAAAAAAAACTTAACTTCATTTAACTATTCTTATACCCCATTTGTATATGTTAACCAGACAATTATTTTAAAGCTTTTTCCAAAATAACAGACCGATCTAAGTTTATGGGATGATTGGCCCCGTAAATCGGTCTCTCTTTTTGTTTCATCAGAAAATACGTGACGTCTAGCGGCTCTGGGATCTTGGACTATTGGGGTGAACCTAATCAATATATTTTCCTGATCGCCAGGTGACAGACTTTATATTCTTCCTGTCAAAGCTGCTGATATCAGTGGGCGTGGGGTTCGCGGTGTACTACCTCCTGGAGTGGAACGTGTGGTACGAAGTAGGCAAAGTCCAGAAGCTGAATTACAACTACGTCCCGGCGGTCATCCTCAGCGTGGCCACGTACCTTATCAGCACCATATTCTTCAATGTCTACGCTATGGCGGTGGACACACTCTTCCTGTGCTTCTGTGAGTAGCGTGATGTCGGACGTTTTAGTAACACTTATATTTTATGAAAATGGAAAGTTTTCTATACGCATTTACAGGTAATTTACCATCAAATAATGCTAGAAATAAAGGAAGAGAGTAAGACACTTAATGTAACCGTAGATAAAATCGTATCGGCCCTTATGCCCGAGCTACACGAGGCTAGTTTTTCAAGCTAGTATAGTAAGTTAGTACTTCTAGCTTCGTGTAGGCAAAACTACTTTTGCGTAACGTTGTTTACACGAAGCTAAAAGTACTCCTTACTATCTTGCTGACACTAGCTTGAAAAAATAGCTTCGTCTAGCTCGGACATTATATAGCTTAAAATACGATATAGTTTCTCAAGACTAGACAAACAAATAGTTCAACTTCCAGTTTAGTACAGTCCCGTGATCATCTAATTCTTCTACGAGTAAGAAGAGAGAAGTTCTTAGTGCCTCTTGAACAATGTACTAACATTTTAGTTAGTCCATGACATGGCATGACAGAAGACCGAAAAGTGCGGCCACCTCCTATATTTAGTTTTTATGGGCTATGAGAAAGCTTTCCGACTCGTCGACTAGTAGGAAGTTTATAAAACTAAAATGACAAATTATTATAACCTTGTTTATTTATTAGTTTCAAAGTCCTCTCTACTTCTACAGTGCCTAATATCACACGGAAATATCCGTACAATGAGGCGTTTTGAAAGATATATGATGGACAAAATATGTCAAATTATTGACGTATGATTGTCACATTTCAATAACAAAATGCAACATGAGCATTGAGCATCATCTGATGGGTAGTTCAGAACTATTCAAAATTTTGTTAAATTGCTTAAAATGACACTTGACACAATGTTGCTTACCATCAGGCTCATGTCTTGCTCCTGTCACTCTTTAAATCTATTATTCTTTTATCTATCATCTTTGCCAGTTATTCTACCGCCAAGCAGTAATGTGCAAACATTACTGTGTTCCGGTTTGAAGGGCAATGTTTCAAGAGAAATTACAGGGCTTAGAGATATAAGATCTTAGATCTCTGGGTGACGAGCGCAGTGCAGTGCTAGGTAATGATTTGGACTCTTCATGTTCCAATAGCTGCGTGTCACTGTGCTGTTATGTGTCAGGCATGTTGCTTACCATCAGGCACATGTCCTGATCGTCTCGTCACTCATTATTTAAAAAAAAACATAAAAAAGAGTGTGTAATCCATGTTGGCATAATCCCGATTGACTAAATTGGTGCTGTAGTGCTGATTCACACTGTATCTTCAGAAAAAAACCATAAGCTGTCAATCCTGCATCGATATTCAACACGTATTCTAATGTTACAGTGGAAGATTGTGAGAGAAACGACGGCTCACCCGAGAAACCGTACTTCATGTCAAGGAACCTGATGAAGATCCTCGGTAAGAAGAACAAGATTGAATAACTTGTGCCAAATAATTAACTTTGTAACGAAGCGTTGTGAATTTTTATATGAGTATTAATTAATTGAGGCGTTATCAGAAGGGGAAAAAAGTGCTATGAAATAGATGGCGGTAATGATCTCAAAAAAAAATCCAGCTGTAGCTGTAAGAAAAAGTATTGCCACTCATTTGCCATTTTAGGGAATTAACACAATTTTACTGGTCTCTTAGCTCAGCTGACAGTAAGTCGCCTTCTAAGCCATAAGTCGTCAATTACCAACCAACCCACCAACCCACCCATTATAAACATGATAGTAATTAACGTGTTTTTATATTATAACTAGTTGTTTCTATTGTAGTAGAAGTATATATTGTTAATTGTTTAATTTAATACATCAATTCCACGCGAACAACAGGTTGTTCCATGACGTTAGCGTGTTTAGTTGTGATGATCAGTTAAATAAAATAATAATTTTATGACTGGCATTCGTAAAATAGAGACCTCTATTTTACGAATGCCAGTCATAAAATTATAGGTACATATACAATATTGAACCTAATCAACATAGTCAGTTTTTTGGAAAACAATTTTGTCATGGCGTGCTTCAAAAGGCGACATCTATCATAATTTTATTGAAACTTTTTTTCTTTGCTGATAAAGCCTCATTGATGCTTTAGTAGACGTAATGGTCACATACCAATGTTAGAGTCATCTAAAGAGTATGATAAGAAATTGAGATGTAGTAGTAATATCGCTAGGTGTTTGTTAGTACATTTATCTTGATTTATATTAACAATTAACTAGAGATAATTTCTGACTTATAGTTACCTCACTACCTTGTATCAATGGTGTCTAATGGTATGTGGCAATGTGTGCAAACCAAACCGACAACTTAGAGTCACAAATGATTTGATATCAATTTACAATTTTCGTAGGTCTGGTTTATTCTTTGTTATTTCTGAAGGCTATGATTGATATAATGTAAATAAAATGAATACCAAACATATTTAAGTAATTAATATATAAGTTAATTTTACTATATTTCTACGACTTTTGTAAAAAATACTCCTAATTGGATTTCCACCATCGCGGTTAATACCGTAACTGTTAGTCGCAATGGTATCTTGGTCCTCTCACTTTTGTAAGTTATTGTCGTATTACCGTCTGCTACTAGATGGCTCTTGTTTGTAAAAAACGTAGTTCAAAATGTTCACCGGACGTCTTTCGTCTTGTACATCTACGGTTCTACTCAAAGAGTTTACATCGTATCTAAGGTTCTATATGATCGAACTCGCACCCAAAAGCGAGATGACACGATTGCCATTGCGTTTGATCGTGAGGTACCTACTCATCGTATTAATCTTATAATTTATGAAATGATTAGTGTGATATTTGTTATTTATCTGTTTTGCAAACAGACTATACTTACAAAAATATAAATTAAATTACCATATAATTGCATTTATATTGTGTTTTTATACCATTGCCTCCTCTGGATATCCTACTAATATTATGAATGCGATAGTTTGGTTCTTTAGATATTTATTAGTTAATTATGAGAAATGAACGGATTGTGAAATATCACTGAAATTTTACAACTCAGATATCATCTGAAACAGCACACAGGCTACATTTTCATCTCGATAGAAAAATATAGTGTTCCTTAGGGAATAGTTTATTTCTGAATGCTACGCGGACGAAGACGAAGGCAAAGACTAGTATTATTTTAATTGATATCAGGTAGGCAACGAGACCGCCATCACGCCTGATGATAAGCGATGATGTGGCCTACGCTGGAGCGTGCTTACCTAGAAGAAATCGATTCATTCTCGACTTGGAGACACCTAGGCAACACACGATACAGTTTAGATCAAAGAATTTACATATACTGCGTATAGAGTTGGCACAAACGCTTTACACCGAAAGCACGGGTAGCATCTTTCTTGCCTTGTCGCTTTTGTGGAAGTTTCATACTTTTGTCGCGGCACATCATTCTGTTGCCATAGAAAGTATGCACGTCATCTGCTTACGCTTGACACAAAGGAATCGCGAGGAAAATCTAACTCTATATGTAGTATATGTAAACTATTTGATTTAGGTATTCTTATTAACAAAGCGGAGTCAAAGCTCTTCGTTCGAGTCTTTCGAACGTCAACCATGAGAAGATATCACTATTTCAAAGCGCAGTGCGATAAAAAGGGCAAGGTAGGTAAGGGAGTATTAGTTAACACAGATAAGCTGTACACTCTAGGAAATGTATCCGATGAAAAACCGAAAAACTTATAACTTTGCGGTGAAGTTCAAGATTTCGAAGTCTTTTCAAAACAAGGGAATTGTTCCCTATAAGCGTTTTGGCACATCTCTATATTGAATGGTGCTACTTAGTTAAACCATCCTGAAAAAGTTGAAATTGAGAATGAGTTCGGTTTCTTCTAGGTAAAGGCGGCGGTTCGCGCTGCCACCGTGACCGGAGATCGCGACAGGCACTTGACATTATGGCTTTGTATGGGCGCCAGTTCGCGCCGAGACCGCGACATGAAACCGAACACGTGTTGTGGTCGCGACGCAAACTGGCGCCCATACAAAGCCATAATGTCAAGTGGCTGTGTCGCGGTTTCGTGTCGCGGTTTCAGCGCGAACCTTATTGGTAGACAAATCACACACAACACCATCTGACCCTAAACTAAGCAAAGCTTGTACTATGGCGGCCAGATGGCTGATATAATACTTATATCATTTTAAATACATACTTATTATACATACTCGTAAAAACACCCAAACACGATGCAAATATTTGAATTCATCACAAAAAATTTTGCACTGGGTGGGCGAGATGGCGGTCAAGTATAGACCTACGATAGATAACAGGAACAAAATCAAAAACTTTGATTAACCCCCGACTACCTCGGATTTGTTATCTGTACAACATTCTACTAGTCAAGCCCTTTCATTTGATACCCATATTAAGAAAGTTGTGAAAAAAGAAATGTATTTTGGCATTGTGGTAGCGGCCATCTTGGATTTGAAATTTGTAAATTTGTGCAAAGTATTCTACTAGTCAAGCCCTTTCGTTTGATACCCATATTGAGGTAGGTTGTGAAGAAATATTTTGTCCGCCATTTTGTGAAGGCAGCCATCTTGAATCAATATTAACCAAACATACCTAAGAACATCCGCACGGATATTAACCTTCAAATAAAAAAACCGCATTGAAATCGGCCCATCCGTTTGAGCTCTACGGTGCCACAGACAGACACAGACAGACAGAAAGACAGACAGACAGACAGACATCGACGTCAAACTTATAACATCCCTTTTTTTGGTCGGCGGTTAAAAAAAGCGCAGATCGAGGAGAAGAACGAATGAGAGCGAATTTGTACTTGATTTAATTTTTTTATTTAATTTTGCCGCTCCACAGACTCCTATGTCTTTGACCTTTGTCATTAAATTATCTTTTTTTACAAATTTCTTGAAATAGGAGAAGAAAAGGAAAATAAGGTGTTGTGAATATTTAATTCTAGTAGGTACTAACTAGTCAGTCCGATTTCGTCTGTTGAGGCGATCACTACCGGTTGGGATTACGATAGTAGGTAATCGACTCGACATCGTCTTTTGCCAGAGCCTCGACTACGGCCGCGTTTCTATCCTTGATGCAGCTAACGCCGTACCAACCGACTATCTCATTTGAAAAGGGATAAAACCTTTTACTAAACTAAATTTAGACGTTTATAAATAAGAAAGAAAACTACTGCCACTGAGTTTTACTAAACGATTAGAATGAAATTTGATATTTACTTTTTAAATATATGTATCTGGGCTATCGGTTTTTTTTCCTGGGAAAAGAAGCGCGCATTAAAAAAAAACTCTAAATATGGCTACATCCTCCTAATATTATAAATGTAAAAGTTTGGATGTTGTTTGCTCAATCACGTCGTAATGTAACGGGTTGTAATTTGGAACACAGAAAATAGTCTGGAATAACATAATATACTTTTTATTAACCCCCGACCACAAGAACAAAATTAAAAATTTTGATTAACCCCCGACTACCTTAGATTTGTTATCTGTACAACATTCTACTAGTCAAGCCCTTTCATTTGATACCAATATTAAGGGAATTGTGAAAAGGAAATGTAATTCGCCATTTTGTGGTAGCAGCCATCTTGGATTTGAAATTTGTCATAGTGCAAAGTATTCTACGAATCAAGCCCTTTCATTTGACCCATATTGAGGTAGTAGTGAAAAATATTATATAATTCGCCATTTTGTGGTGGCGGCCATCTTGGACGGAAATTTGTTATAGCGTTTAGTACTTTACTAGTCAAGCCCTTTCATTTGATACCATATTGAGGTAGGTTGTGAAGAAATATTTTGTCCGCCATTTTGTGGAGGCGGCCATTTTGAATCGATATTAAACAAACATAGCTAAGAACACCCGCACGGATATTAACTTTCAAATAAAAAAAACCGCATCGAAATCGGCCCTTCCGTTTGAGCTCTACGGTGCCACAGACAGACACACACACAGACAGACAGACAGACAGACAGACAGACAGACCGACAGACAGACAGACATCGACGTCAAACTTATAACACCCCTTTTTTGTCGGGGGTTAAAAAAGGGGTGTTATAAGTTTGACGCCGATGTCTGTATGTCTGCCTGTGTGTGTGTCTGTCTGTGGCACCGTAGAGCTCAAACGGATGGGCCGATTTCGATGCGTTTTTTTTTATTTGAAGGTAAGTATTAATGCGGATGTTCTTAGCTATGTTTGGTTAATATCGATTCAAGATGGCTACCTCCACAAAATGGCGGACAAAATATTTCTTCACAACCTACCCCAATATGGGTATCAAATGAAAGGGCTTGACTAGTAGAATACTTTGCACAAATTTACAAATTTCAAATCCAAGATGGCCGCCACCACAAAATGGCGAATTACATTATTTTTTTCACTACTGCCTCAATATGGGTATCAAAGGAAAGGGCTTAACTACTAGAATACTTTGAACTACGACAAATTTCAAATCCAAGATGGCCGCCACCACAAAATGGCGAATTACACTATTTATTTCACTACTGCCTCAATATGGGTATCAAAGGAAAGGGCTTAACTAGTAGAATACTTTGAACTATGACAAATTTCAAATCCAAGATGGCCGCTACCACAAAATGGCGAAATCCATTTCTTTTTTCACAACTCCCTTAATATGGGTGTCAAATGAAAGGGCTTGACTAGTAGAATGTTGTACAGATAACAAATCTGAGGTAGTCGGGGGTTAATCAAAAATTTTATTTTGTTCTTGTCAAGAGTTAATAACCGGAACGGGAAGTACTTGGGTAAAACCGCAGGTTGCTGCAAATTTCGTAATAAAACTAAACTATTTCATACGTATAGCATTAAACAAATACCTGTGTAACTAAGCGCGATAAACCTGTAGTTCGTTTGATTGCATCAGTTTTGTTTGTGGAAAGTCCTTAGAAACCTGATAACCTCAAGTATCGATGTGAAAGATAGCGGCCGGACAAGCAGGATGTAGTATAACACGAAGCCGCTACGTAAAATAAATAACACGAGGCGCCACGGTGACACGTAGGTACATAAATACATAAAAATCACGTTTAAGACTAGGTTGTTTTATTATTTAATCCACAAAATGTACAATAACATTTATCAAACTCTGCCAAACTGCACGGCAGTTTGTAGGCAGCAATGCTCTCAGATCATTTGATTTGATTAAAAATCAGTCTTGAGTAATTTGAAACAATTTCAAAGCTTAAAAAGTAGATGATTCAACATATTTCAATTCAACTTATGTTATCGAGTTATATAAAACACTTTAGTTCTCGAATAATAAAAGGTCAATTTTAACTTTCTAGAAAGACCCTAGAATGTAACAACTTTGAACGAAACTGTAAGAAACAATAAAATAGTAATAAATTACGTAAATTGTTTTAAAAACATACATACCTACTTTTTGGCGCTTTATATAATATTGTTAGATAATATTGCTAGAATACATTTCTAAAATTTCAAAACAGGATTTTTATTTTACGAGGACTATAGCAGGTTCACAATTTGTTATATTTAATTATTGAATATTTTTTTAGTATTAGATAGGGCTACGTTTGAGCGGTTTTGGTTAGTGTTAATGAGTATGACGGCTTAGATGGGTTCAATTAGATTGAGCCATTACTGGGTATATTCTACGAAATGTCAAAAAGTAAGATACCTATCACCTATTATGTTTCCAGTGCGCTTCTCAATGATCTCCCGTATGCCCAGTTTATACAACGCACAGCAATTTCATCGGTTTCTCTTAAACTAGTATAGTGGCCGGCAAACAAGTTGACCCAAAAGTGACGTGGAAGGGGAAAGTTCGCGCATGTGTACTTCCACCAAAGAGACCTTAAAAACGGTACTGCGCAGCTAACTTCATTTGGTCAACTTGTTTGCCGGTAACTATGTTGTTGTAGACTTTAGAAATGTTGTTATAATAATCATATTAAAGTTCAAGTATTAAATGCGAAAGTATGTGTTTTCAAACAAAAACTACAGAAATGATGATAGGTGATGATGATTTGATTCACAAACAGTTACCTAGTCTGGATAACACATAGCCTACTTTTTAGGGTTCCGTAGCCAAATGGCGGGACCCTTATAGATTCGTCATGTCTGTTTGCCTGTCTGTCCGTCCGTATGTCACAGCCACTTTTCTCCGAAACTATAAGAGCACTATTGAAACTTGGTAAGTAGACGTAATCTGTAAACAGCATTAAGATTTTTGATACAAAAAATATAAAAAAATTAGGGGTGTCCCATAATTGGAACTGAAACTCAAAAATATTTTTTTTGATCAAAATCATACGTGTGGGGTAGGTACTTATCTATGGATAGGTCATCTGAATAGTTTGCGCGAGGGACTCTTCCAAAGTGGTAAAAATTGTCCCCCCCCCCCCCCCCTGTAACTTCTAAAATAAGAGAATGACAAAATATAAAAGTGTATAATGTACATTACCATGTAACTATCAACGAAAATTGGTTTGAATGAGATCTAGTAAGTAGTTTTATTTTAATTTTGACACTGATTAAAGTAACAACGAACTACAAGAACTTTTAAGTGTATTATGTTACTTGCAGCTACGGAAGCCTTCATGGGCGAGTCCGACTCGCACTTGACCACTTTCATTTAACCGGGAAACAAGCGGAATCGTAAACTACGAGGGTGAAATCGCGGGATGCTAATAGTACAAAATAATTGAGAATCTCAGTCCATTTGAAGTCAGTTGAAAATGCATAAGACATGGCGAACATTAATCACATTAACCCAGTCTTAATTCATACGCGTCAACGCGTCATCCACAGATAAAAAGGGTTTTTTTTAAACTGGCAGTCACGGGTCTGTGCTGATAGAAGTTTTCACTTCAAAAATCATTGGCACCCCGGCTTTTCTACCGCCTTACTAAATCGGCTATGGCATTGCTATTGTTGACTCTATCCCCCCGAGCCCCGAAGGGTCTACCGCCTAACGAAAACTGTCTTAGCTTTGATATTGCTCTCTCTTTTCTTTTCGTTTGAAATGATAGAGACAGCAATAGCAAAGCCATAGAAATAGAAATAAATTTTATTGCTTAAAACCGTGTACATTGATGGTGTTATAAAAGTTTAGTATCAACAGTTTGTCCTAACGGACGTGCAACATATAATAGTAATAACCTTATAATTAAGAAGGTGATAGTAAGGTAGGTAATAGTTAAGTGAGTACATAGGTACTTAGTGAGTACACAGGTACTTTTCTTATTATCTATTAAACACCTTCACAAAACAAATTATTAAATTAAAGCTTAGTGACATTTTACAAAATAGGTAAAAACATCAATAACAAATTACGTTATATTAGTCTTCTAAATACTTATTTTTAATGTGATTAGCTGCAGTAAATGTATAATATTCTTCCAAGTCGTAAAAAGTTTTATCATTGAGCCAATGTTTCAGTGTGTTTTTGAAAATACTGTTTGAAGTAATAGATTTAATGTATGTTGGTAGGCTATTAAATATTTTTATAGATGTGTTAAAGGTGCTTTTGTGAAACATGGCATTATTCTATTGTGTTACACAAATGTTATATTTATGTTTTGAGCGTAATATATCTGTGCGAGAGGATTTCTTTCCAAATCCATAGACGATTTAGTTAGGCGGTAGAGAGGCGGGTTAGCATACAGAAGTGAAAACTTGAATAATTATTATCTACGTACGTAGTTATTACGTACCCTACTACATAATTATATGGGTACGACTAGCCTCGTGTTTTGGTAACGTGCTAAAGTTTGATTCTTAGTTTTTAATTTATTGTTCTACATATTCCGTTACTGCAATCAACTAAAGCTGAGTAAGGTATTAAAAGTAAGCCCACCGTATATACATTGTTTCTTTAAAGTCGTTAATTGTGCTGTGTGACGAAATATTAGTGGTGTCTAAAATTACTTTATGATTCCCTACTGGGAATAGGCACTTTGATCGAGAATTATTGTATCTTAGGAAGGCGCTATCAGTAAACTCGAAGCAGTGAAAGAAAAACATTTTACTGACCTTAAATCAATGACATTAAAACTATCTAACTACAAAATGGGACATATCGTCCGTCATTGGCTTGAGTAATGTATACTATACAGCGTGAAGACTCTTCATACCATCCAGAATATCTCTAAAGCTAAACACTAGTAATACTTGAAGTTACGAAAGCTCTACAGAGTATGCTACGATTTACTAGAAATAGCGAAAGAAAACAAACCTTATCAGGCTGCAATAAAGTAGTTTATTCCTTACTACACGAAAAATGCATAAATCATTCCCCAGCACCTTATGAGTTACATACTCGTAATGCTTTAATTTAAACTATGAGTAGTTCTACAGAGTTTGCTAAGATTTATTCAAGATAGTGAAAGAAAACCAACCTTATCACGGTTCAATAAAGTAGTTTATTCTTTACTGTATGACGAATGCTCATATCATCCCGCATTACCTTGAAGAACAGTTACATACCTACTCGTAATACTTTACACTAAGGGGTTCTACAGAGGTTGCTACGGTTTGCTCAAGGTAGTGAAAGAAAAGCAACCTAATCACACTTCTATAACGTAGCTTTTTCTGCGCTAATTTAAAAATGCTAATATCACCCACATATGTACTAATAATACTTTTGATTACTACATTTCTACAGAGGGTACTACGATTTACGCAGGGAAGTGAAAGAAAACCAACCTTATCACACTTCAGTAAAGTCATTTATTCTGTGCTGCGTGAGAAATGCGACGTCGAGCATGGCCTCAGGATCCAACAGCTCCTTAACGTGTTCGTATTTGAGGCTTTCTTCGTAAGCGAACATGATGCTGGTGTCGTCGAGCATCACTTTAGAGGCGACCAGTGCGGCGATGCAGTTACGCAGACGCGCGATCGTCTCTCGGTCTCCTCGGCTCACACGCTGCCGACAAAATTAATGACTTATTAAATTTAACAAAAAACCTATAGAGGAAACGGTGTTTTACTCCCAAGTTTTTTTTACCTTTATAAGGCGAGATGGCAATAATAATTTTTAAAAAACCTGTGAGTTATTGGCCGTCTTCAGTTTTACAAAAACACAGAGAATATGGTGATTCACTTGCAGGTTTTTTTGAACTAAAATCGATTTACACTAGACCGTCATTTCGTTTGATGTTAAGCGACGATGCGGTCTACGATGGAGCGTATCTATATAGAAGAAACCAATTCACTTTCGACTTGCTAAGGCCAAGATTGTAACCTCTGGGAAAATCCACTCAGGGCAAAGAGTTTCACAGCCTAGACGTTTTTATCTCAAAAGAGCAGTCAAACCTCCTCGTCCCGACCCATCCATCATTCTCCCAAGTCTTTGAGACACCAACCCTGAAACGATGTCGGTTTTTCGAGCCACGGGCAGGTTTGTAGCATTATTAAAGTTACGTTTTGTAGTTAACTGTAACTACATTATTTGTTGATGTAGTTCCAAAAACATAAATACTAGTACCTGGGTGACCAAGCTTTGCTCGGGTAAACACTGTACACTTAGATACAAACTAGCTGAACCCGCTACTTCGTTCGCGTAAGCAGATGTTACTGACTTATAGGTACATTAGTTGGAAGTATCGTAAGACAAAATATTTGGATAAATAGTCATTGAAAACCCGACTGAATTTGTACAAAAATATATTTAATTTTATCATCTTTCCCTGTTTTCCCTGTTTTCGATATCTAAGATCACCTCTGAAGTATTTTCTACCAAACAAAAAAGAAATTATCAAAATCAACTAACAATTAGCGGAGTTATGGTGTAAAATAAAACCAAATAAAAAAAACATGCAACCCGATTGAGAACATCCTCCTTGTTTGAAGTCGATTATAACCGAATGATGTTTGTTTTTCCACACAAAAATATATTTTTGACAATTATTTTGTCATCCAAGACGACGCGACGCGATCACGTGGGCACTTTCTAGAATCTAGATATTCTGTGGATCGTCTGTGATACACAGAATACTTAGAAGTTAGTATGTACCGAACGCACCGCGCGTGTCGTTATTATTTAATGTTTATGTAATTTCCAACAGACCGATATTGTTCAAATTTTGACGGGACAATATAAAAAATGTGTTCTTTCTAACAAAAAAAGAATTAATGAAATTAAACAACGCAAACATGAGTTACAACCAAATACACATTCTGACTTTCACCCACTCCCGCAAGAAAACCGATCAGAATTTGGGGATAAAAAGTAGCCTACAGCAATGTCCTTAGTAGAAACTAAAATTATGCCAAGTTTCAGCTGAATTGAATCAGTAGTATCGGCGTGATGCGTGATCCCTATACAGAAAGACAGACAGACAGACAGACAGACATGAAAGAAAAATAAAGCAGTTTCGCCATCAGTATCGACTATGGAGTGCCCCAAACAAAAAAAAAAAATCAAAATATCTTCAATGTACAGAATTCGACCCGTTACAGTTTTATTATAAGTATAGATAAAGCGCTCACAGTAAATGATTTTCACAAAAAAAAGAACTTGAAAAAAAAAACAGAGCCGTCTGGTTTCGAACCCGTATCCACTATTTCTTATTCAGTAACAACATAATCCTTATCTTGGCAGTTAAATTAATCATACTCGCAGCACTCAGTACTAACCGAACCACAATCATAATTTCAACACAATTGAAAACGTTTATTGCCCAACGAAGTGAGCGCGGGTCAGCTAGTACATTTAAATACAAGAATTGCTTATTTAATGTTATAAGATGTAGATATACGCAGAACCCCTCTTTCGACACCATCTATATTTTATACGCCTGTATCTGCACGTGCCTATAGGAAATTCTAGGATCTGTATGGTCTAAAAACCACAATTGTTTACAGTCTTGTGTTGAACACTGCCGCAAAGTTGCAAATTGATTCGTTTTTATCGGATTTATTTCGGTGTGTGTCGTCTGTGTGGTCAAATGCCGCTTTAGCGTTGTTGTTATAAAATCGATTTCATGCTTGACGTTCCGGAAACTAAAATACTAACGTGTCAATGTCGATTCTTAATAAAAAAAAAAGTTGTGGAAGGCATTGCGAACACATGCATGATTATCTTCAAATCGGGAGTAAATCGGTTTCTTCTAAGTAGGCGCTCACCATCGTAGACCGCATCGTCGGTTAACATCACGTGAGATGGCAATCAAACTCAGATGTATCACTGATATTAACAAATTATTTCTATTGTATTACGCTGACGACATTTACGACGTCATCGGTCGGTTCGTACGGCGTTGGCTGCATCACCGAAGACCATCCGAGAGTTCTACCTACAGATGGCCGTCAAGGATAGAAACGCGGTTGTAGTGGAGGCTCTGCGCCGGGAGGCGGCTTGAGCAAAAGACGATGTCGAGTCAATTACTATCGTAATCTCAACCGGTAGTGATCGGCTCAACAGACGAAATCGGACTGACTAGTACTAGAATTAGGTTTAAAATGTTCGCAACACTATTTTATTTTTACTATTTTCCTTTTCTTCTCCTAATCCAAGAAGTATGTAAAAAAAAGATAATTGTAATAACAAAGGTCACGGACCCCGGAGTCAGTGGAATAGCTAAATTAAATAAAAAATATTTCAAATACTTCTGGAATATAATACGACTGACAAAAATGACTTTGTTGACAAACATTTTTCCCTAGAGGTGAATAGGTACTCTGCAATTTGTTTCAAATCAGGAAAATCATTGTCGTCATCACGCTTGCCTTTGTTGAATAAAACAAAATGCCATTTCACACCGTCATTGTTGAAGGCGGATTCAATTTAACACTTATCGTTGTACTTAGTGTTACGTAGCTATCGATCGATAAATCCAAACAATTCTGAATGTCACAATGAGCAAGTTTTACCACTTACTATTACAAAACGGATCCAAACAAATGTTCTGAAAACGCTATGTTCATTGTTACTCGACATATTAAATCATTCCTGTCTACGAATCCAAAAATAGGTAAATTTCATTGATAAGATTGATAGACCGATAACACATGGATTACTTGTCAGTAAACACGATAATATTTATTGTTTTTTACGATTAACCTACTATCTGATTATAGGTGTTACCCAATGGATCCTTTTCAACTTTTGATGATGAAGGATGACTTTGGATGTCTAAATTACCTATTTATTTACCTATACGTATCAAAATGAAATCTACAGTGGGAAAAAATCATTTTAAAACTCCGATTCATGCTTGAGAAGCTAAGTCACTTCCTATGACTATGAAACAATTACATTTTGATTATAAGTCACTTTTCTTTTTTGTAATTTCATTGTTAGTAATACCTATCTAAAATGATAGACTCAGCCATGTAGATTTAAATATAATACTCTCCATTGCGTGATGATGATGATGGTTAAAATAATTGTTTCCCACTACCTACTACTGTTATTAATTACAAGTTATTTACGAGGAACGTGGAAAAACATGATTCTATAAGCATAAGCAGCCCACTAAATGTTCCCACAGCTGGGACTCGAAGCCTTCTTTCGCAAGTATCAAAGACATAACCACCCACCCTTGCCCAGCGCGCAACGGCGCAATACAAATGACCTCGAAAGATTCTTGGAAGATGCTGATCTCCTCACTATATTTGTACGGTTTAAACCTACGATCGAAAACAGAACTTACAACTCATGAAAATGCATGATTAACTGCATTATATGTATATCGTGGACTCCGCCATAACCATATATTCAAAATGAGTCCTATAATAAATGAAATGAAATTTATTTGGTTCAAGAACACAAATTCTTAAAAAACAGGTTAATATCTACTTAAGTTAAAAAAACACAAATATATTGAAACACAAGTACACTGGTAGCCACTAGGGCATGTGTCGTGGGCACCAATAATGTTAACATAAACAATTTTTTTTTTTTAACTTATGAAAAACAAAAACATTTATTCTATTTTTAGACGGTTTAATTCTAAAAGTAAAGCAAGTAAGTAATGCCTGCATCTAATGTACGTGCATATATAATTGTGAACATATATGATTAATTATTTGGTTCAAGAACACAAATTCTTAAAAACAGGTTATATATATATTGAAACACAATGGTATACAACCTGTGTCGTGGGCACCAGGCATAATGTACATCATTTTTTTTTTTTGTTGTAGAAAACAAAACATTTATAAGACGGTTTATATAAGTAATAAAATAATATATATATAATTGGTATATTAATATTATTACATATGACATGTTGGTAATATACATTTAATACATCATTTAGAAATATAATATATATAATAGAAAAATTTATGACATGTGTAGATTTAGAGGATGTGTATATATTTATGTGGATGTGCAAATGATATTGGGATTTATGTGTATTAGGGTGTATGCGTGTGTATGTGAGTTACTGTATGGTATTATGTGTGTACGTGAGTGGATGTGTTTATATATGTTTGTATAGTGTCGTCATTTCACGCCAAAATGGATTGCCTGCTTGTTGCACTTTCTCACTATCTGAAGCTAGTTAGGGAAAATTAGATTACTTAAACAGTGTCACTATTTTTTCGGTTTCTGCATAGCCCTGGGTAGACAGCTAAGCTGATACCTTTTTCTTGCATTCATAGTGTGAGGTTTATAGGATATCCAGCTTTTTGTCCATAAATTGATAAAGGAATGGGCCAGTAAAAGAAAAAAGTACTTTGACCAAAGCTGGTTTTTGTTTTAGGTAGTGCCCATGCATTACGTCTATGTCCGTCTTTTTTTGAGTGTGTCATAGTAAACAAGGAAATTTTGTGGAACCTTAGTTAGTGTTGTGATCAGCCATAATAGCTTAAAATAATGTTTGTGTAATGATTTAGTACTAAATTCACAGACTTAATCATAATCTAAATTGTTAAATTATTTTTAAGTTAAGTTTAATTACCTCGACGTTTCGGCAACGTTACAACCGCCGCGCCGTGGTCATGAGAATAATGAAGAAATTACAGATTGTTGTTTACAAAATGAATTAAAATCGTTCCATGAGTTCTTAGCATACAGCTCGCGTCGCTTCGTGAGATAGAACTATTATTTCATCATTGTACTGTGATTTACCTGAGCTTCGAAACTAGTGACGTCACTGCTCTCTTGTTCCGTTATATCTTCGAGTTGCAGCGGACTGATCCATATGTAGCCATTGTTGCCGATTATTATGGACACCCCTATCGGCAAGTGATGGAAGTGATTCTTTCTGCGCTTTATCAGCGACGGAAACACTTTTATCAGAATTCCTTGTGAAAGCTGAAAATAAAACGAATTTAAAGAATTAAGACAAAGTAACAACTGCTAACAAAATGTCACTTTTAATTTTTTTCACATAGCTGAAACAGTATCCTTACAGTCTAAATCAATACGATACTGAATTGAACATTAAAATATAATCATACTAAAGTTATGATTACGAAATTTTGGATATTTGTTGCTCAATCTCGTCGGAACGTCTCAACGGATTAGGTCGAAATTTGGAGTACAGTTAGATCATAGTTTTGAATAACACATAGGGTTCATTTTATCCCGGTAAAATAACGGGAATGGGTAACTGGAACGGGAACGTTTTTATAATTTGTTAAATTTGGTTTATTTTTTCATCTCTCTATAACGATAACTCTTTATAACTAACACAAATACTCACTCCCCTGGAATTTGTTACAAAGAATTTACACTATATAATAAATATCCAATATAAATCAAGTTTGATATTATATCAATTTTATATGAAACCCATATTATTAGTTTATTGCATTATTTATGAATACTATTTGCATATTATGTGTTATATAAACATAAAAATAATGTAAGTAAGTTTAAAATCAGACAAACCAAAGCGTAAAATCTTCTTTTAGGTAAAACAAAATCTGTTTTTTGTGTTCCTATTGAACATCTGTGGTGTTCACATTTAGAAGTTTCCTCCAATCTAGTGGTAGGGTAATTTGAAACAGAGGCTATTCATTTTCTTCGATATATATCATAGATCCCAGCCTGATGTATTTCGGATATAGCTCCAATGTATATCGAAACCTGGTTTGTAGCTCTATAAGATATGGTAGTTACCCAATTAAGTAAATGACATACTTTTCCATACTTCAAACTCCGTGTGTGCAGTGCCAAGGTATTGTCAGAATTGATTGTTTGCACCTCTGCGCTAATCAGGTCTCCTTCTTGTAAATGATTCCTCATTGTCTGTTCATCTTCTGCTGAGCGCCGTCTCTGAAATTGATAGAACAAAGGTTAAAGCAAACATTTGTTTTAAGCTATCATGGTAGTGTCAAAACTCTATGCAGAGATGTGCACTACAAATTAAATTAAAGGACAGAATAAGACTAGAAGTCATAAGAGAAAGAATGAAGGTACATTCCCATAGCAAAGACCATTAGAAAACTAAAATGGAGATGGACAGGTCGTATGGTAAGAGGCATACAAAAAAGTGGTGTCAAAAGGTAACTCACTGGTATCCCAGAGGAGAAAAGAGGAAAAGAGGGAGACAAATAGGCAGATAGGAGGATGATGTGAAGCAGACAGCGGGAAACACATGGACGAGGAAGGCAAGGAAGGAAGGAAGGCGAGGGTAACAGAGAGGAATGGAATAACTTGGAGGAGGCCTATGTCGAAAGGCAAACTAGGGTGTAAATGATAAAGTTAGAATAATTGATTACTCCTTAAAATGGTGTTTTGAGGATATTGACATGAAAGAAAGAAAAGCAATAAAGAGTGGTGGAGTATCAAATTTCCAATAACTAGGTACATTGGTTTTTTGTATATCCAAAGCATTATTACTATAATATAAATAAACAATTCTGAAAATATACAAAATAAACCCGACTACTTCCTTCAAAATGTATCTTGTTGTGAAGCTGTAACTGTACTGTCACTGAAACTGTTGGGATCATAATAATGAATCTACAAGCATCTAAGTAGGTGTGTATAGATGAACTTTACTTTAAACTTTTGTTTGGGAAGTTGTATCCAGGCGCAGTCCCAGCTTCGAATTTTGGAGGGGGTCACCAGTACGCAGCCTCAGATTTGGGGGGGGGGGGGGGGGTCACCAGTAGAAATACAATAAATCCAGTTAAAATACTTTACTACTAGTGCCTCACGACTTTACCCACATAGTGCCGTTCCAGTTGCTTTCCTGAGTTGAAAAATAGTCTATGTACTACAAGGTGGCCCATAAGTCCTTAGTAATGAAAAAAATAAAATAAAATAAAACTAATTACACTATGAATAATATTAGTTATTATTATTATAAATATAGCTAGAAAAACGGGAATTATATAGTTTTTGTAAATAATGTTGTCCGAATGTAATCCGTTACAGCCACGGCACTCTTGCAAACGCCTTCTGAAATTGTCGATAACTGCGCGGCACTTCACTGCTGAAATGCTTGTCATTTCTCTGCGGATCTTTTCTTTTAGGTCATTAATTGACCGCGGGTTAGAGTCGTACACTTTAGCCTTAAGGTAGCCCCACAAAAAAAATCCATTGGAGTCAGATCCGGGCTACGTGGTGGCCAGGAAATGTCTCCTCTCTTAGAGATAACTTTGTATGGAAAAAGTTGACGGATAACGGGCATAGCAGTATTGGAGGTGTGGGAAGTTTTGCAATTTTTGTGTGAAAAACTCCTCGATCATGGCCACATATCGCTCCGAAGTAACAGTAACAGTTTACTGTGTACGATTTTCACGAATAGATTGTGCCACTGTGTAGATGTTTTGTTCCGTACGTGATGTCCTTGGGCGACCCAACCGCGGTTTATCTAACGTCGAACCGGTCTCCTCGAACTTAGCAACCCAATTCTTAATCGTTTGGAGAGCTGGGTGTCATCAAAGTTGTGGAAACCATTGTGTTCTCGAAATTTACGCCTCGCAACGGTTGCCGAATTGTTGTTTTGATAAAACTCGCGCACACAAAACGCACGGTCCGTTCCGGTGAAACGCTCCATCGCGAATAAATTCCCAGAAACCGAAGTTACTGCTCCCGCTTCCCCTGCACAGCTCACGTTTTCGTTTAATTCAAATTTTACTTTTCTAAGGACTTTTGGGCCACCCTGTATTAGATATTTTGATTTTATTTATAATTTAACATATACAATTTTTTCATGTCCCCTGTGACCCCCCCCCCCCCTTCGGACCGCGCATGGTTGTATCAATGTAATTTAACATAATTGGTTTGAAAGAAAGAAACTTTACCAATTCTCCTCCCGGTAAGTTAACTGCAGACAGGTGAAGATATGAGTCCAGTCTTGAATTAGTATCCACTTTCCATCTTCGCTGTTGTACTTCCAATATTCGTCCAACTACAACATCTCCAATCTCCCCAACATATCGACTCTTTAAAGGTCGTACACATATTAGCTTGTTCACTTTTTGCATAACACCAGCAACCGATGCTTTGATACAGTCTTCAGCCACATACGTTCCATGGCCCCTGAAAATGGTATATTCTAAAATATTCATATTCGCGCAAAGTAAAAATGGTAAAAAAAAGAACAGACCAATATTTACATAGACGGAGACAATATATATATTGTTTATGAATCTTTGTACAATAAATAACCTGTGATGTTTTTTGGTTATGTTTTGAACATAACAATACCTAAAAATTTAGGAGGTTCCTACATTTTCATATATATAGCATTATATAAATTATTATGAAACAAGTTGGAATAGAAGAAGCATACACTTTTACAAAGCAGTATAAGTTTCCTTACCTCATGAAATCTTGAACTCCTGTTATAACCTCTCCGGGTGTGTAAAATCGAGGTAGTTCATTAAGCGATGCTACACAATGATTAACTCTTTCAGACACAAGTTTGATTGAAACTTTTCCACTCATTTTTGTTAGAATTTAATTTACGTAGATCAAAAACCTAGAAACAAAACTAAATAAAGAGAGAATCGAAAACAAAACAAAGCATGTTTTTTAATTTTTTTTATTTATTCTTGACCATGGATACTTGTCCTTCAGCCGCAAATAAAACATGTCCAAAAAAAGTGCTGCCATTTGTATTAATTAGACCTTTTATCTGCAACGGTAAGAGCGTGGTAAGAGCTAAAATCTGTAAGTATGCCTTATTTTCAAAATTAAAAATCTATCCTTTTTGAAGCATGAACGATTTTTCAATAATGTTTGCGAGTTAGATCCACCAGGACAATAACTTGCGACATTATTTGTAATTATTATGTCGAAATAGATTATTCTTCAAAGCACCTCCTTCCATCCGAATTTGAGCCGTTCGGATTGCGTTTAGAATAACTACCCTATATCCTGTATCCAATGTTAAACTGTTTCGCACTTCGAAAATCTGTATAAAAACGAAGAAATCTGTATATTTGGCAACGCTCGCTGCACAACATAGTGATTACTTCCTCTGTGGCTGCACAGAACACGGTTTCCCGCTTCCCGTCGACATTTTTCTTCTTCTTTGCCTTTGGTATATTCGCACTCTGTGCAAATATGCTCTATACGAAAAAACTTTGAAAAAAAAAGTTTAATATGTGTGTGGGAAAATATTCCCGGGACAAAAAGTAGCCCGTGTGTACTTGCAGACTATAATCTGTTTTTAAAATTTCAGCCCGATGCGTTCATACCACTACGACGTGATAGTAACACTGTGCGTAACTTGGGCGTTATATTACCCCGGTATCTTTAGGAGCGTCTTAATTTTCGTCAATGTTTTCTCCCTAGGTCATTGAGAAGTGCGGACAACCTCACACTTGATATCCCTCGACACAGTACAACTTTTTACTCCTCTTCCTTTACTGTGAGGGCTGTCAAATTGTGGAATGAGCTGCCGTTGGAAATAAAGCGCTCCCAGTCGCTAGATAATTTCAAGGTTCGTATTAAAGAATTCTATTTAGAGACTTAGTTGCCATCTATCTATCCTTAAGTTATCATCTGGTTTGTGTAGGTTTTGGTACTTGTTTATTATTATAACTTTATGTAGGTTTATTTTTTGCTTCTAATATTATAAATATTATGTATATTCATATGTGTATATGTATATATGTATTATGTAAATTAGTATGTGTATTTTAAATGTATTCCTTATTGTAAGTAGTATATTATTTTAATTGTATGCTTAGGTTGTACAATAATTTAGCTATTTCGATTTGTTGTTTAATGTATTGAATATATTATTAAGGCCGCATTACTGTTTTATATCCTATCCGTACACGGTAGTCTGGAAGAGATCGTTCTAAACGATAAGGCCGCCAATTAAAATGTCTAGCATAAGTTATTCTTAAGTTCCTTTTGTGATTTTGTTTTATTTTTGTATTTTTTATTTTTTATTTAAATTATCCACTCCACAGACTCCGGGGTCCGTGATCTTTGTCATTACAATAATCTTTTTTTTTTTTTACACATTTCTTGGATAAGGAGAAGAGGAAAATAGAAGGGATTTGGGTACATTTAAAATCTAATTCTAGTGCTCGTCTGTAGAGCCGATCACTACCAGTTGGGATTCCGCTAGTAATCGACTCGACATCGAGTGTTTGCCTAATTGCCTTTTGCCATTTGCCTAAGCTGCCTCCTCCCGGCCCAGAGCCTCCACAACGGTCGCATTTCTGTCCCTGATGGCCATCTGTAGGTTGAAATCGCGGATGGTCTTCGATGATGCAGCCCACGCTCGCCGCACGAACCGACCGATGGCGTCGTCGTATTTTTTGTATTTATGTGGCTTTTAATAAAGAGTTTTCTTATCTTATCTTATTGATCAACACACATTTAAACATTGACATTTATAATATTAATTAGGGTTAGTAGTATAGTATCTAGGACTAGCAGCACCCCGCGGTTTTACCCGCGTAGTTCTGGTTCCCATTATTTTCCTAGGATAAAAAACCTATGTATTTTTCCAGACAATAATCTAGCTGGGTTCTAAATTTCAACGAGATCCGTCCCTCAGACGTTGCGACGTGGTTGAGCAACAAATATCAACATCCAAACATTGAAATTTAAAATATTAATAGGATGTCTCCCTGACTCCCTGTCCCAGGTATCTTCCATTTATAAGGATGATAATAAGGATGAGGATAAGGATGGGATGAACCCAACTGCCGACGTTCCAAGAAACTCATGTATCTTAGCGGAATTACGCTTGCATGGCGTGTGGTTTCGAAGAGAGCTACCCTAGACTGCCATGTGTCTGTATAGTACACAGACGCCCTAACTCTAAAATGAACTCTTTAGTCTCCGCTCCCCAACAGTCCAATGTCTCCACGGCGATAGAAAGTTTTAAATTCGTACAGCGATATTAAGATTAGGTTCAAAATGTTCGTAAACACTGCACACACACTGGATAAGAAACAACAGAACATTTAGCATCGCCTCTTTGTTTTATATGCGAGTAGGATACAATAATTTGCATTGCATTATATAACAGTAGTACCTACACATCGCTCATTTGCGAGAAGACTGTAACATCTCAAAAAACTATGTTTTACAGAAATCGACTTTTAAAATATTTTTAGATTTTAAAATTCAATTAGTTTACTATTATTGATTTTTTTCAATATGTTTCCTTTTTGTTATGTAATACTATTATTTCGCTTGCCATACTGATTCATTGCTATTGATTTTAACACGATTTCAGTTAAAAAAATAAATTTATTTAAAAAATGTTATATTATGTCACGTTCTTGAAGTAAAACAAAAGGATTTTTTTGAGACAACCATATAAGTCACGTTTTATTTGATAATTAAATTAAGATTATCAAAAATATCTCAATAAAACACAGTCTTAAAACAAATATTTCTGTGGTAAAACTTTGGTTCTACTCTAAAACTTTCATTGTAAACCTCTTCCAATCCATTGATCCGCAACTCCGTACAAAAATCATGCGACAAGAAGGAATGATCGAGGGTTGCAACCCCCTCTTTTCAACTTGCACTCAGTTGGACAGCTTACAAATGATGAATCTTATTATTTTATACCCTTCTATCATCCTACTTAATAGGTCTCCTGGTGGTTTATATGACCCATAAATATTGTTCACGGACCTATAGTCATTAATTCAGTCATTCATTAAAGGCTTAGTAGAATCTGGGAATTAAGTTTTTATTCACTGAATCATCAGATGAGACTTCTTCTTTTCTGATATACTTATCTTCTTCTTTTCCGGGTCTTGAAGTAATAGATTTTTTTTACCTCAACTTCGATTTGTTTTTTCTTAATAACAACAGCTGCTTTTTTGTAATTTTCTTCCCTGATAAGGTATTTGTGAGTGATTGATTTTAAATTTGGAAACTTTTGAACGGCAAACAGGTACATAGAGCAATCATGAATATTTTTTTAGCCCTGCACAGTTATCTGAATAGAAGACGACGGCATTCACATCTTCGGCAATCTCAGATTTTTAAAGTGTTTGCATACGCAAGTTCATTTTTCTGGATGTCATAAATGGAAAGTTTGAGCTGCTCAGCTCAAACTTTACATTTAATTTGGATTCATAATAAAAACCGAAATATCTAATTTGGGGCACTGAAAAAAAGACTCCGCCGTTTGTCTTCCAGTTCATCTAACAGTAATATACCGGGCTCATTCAAAAATAACGATTATAGATGGGACTAAAACTATCTCAGATATACATCGTGAAATCGTGATTATGTGGAATTATGCATGTCAAAACATATTGCGCACATAAATTACACTATGCTTTACAGGGGTTTCACACAAGAATATAATATCTAAAAAAGACATGTGTGACTTTTGGAAGCTTACAAAATATTTTCAGAAGAAGTTAAACTAACAACTAAACAGGAGTATGAAGCACATCATAGAGAAAAGGAACTCTTTCGTTTAGTTTTCGGAATGCCGACAAATGTAACACTAATTTCTAAATCTTTGTTTACACAAAGACTTAGTGAGTTTTAGTCCCATCTATAATCGTTATTTTGGAATGAGTCCGGGTATATTACTGTTAGATGAATTGGAAGACAAACGGCGGAGTATTAATTCGTGTCACAATCTGGATCTTCTTGATGAGGAGGAGTTGATCTTTTTTGCGAGATCAAAAATTTTCTTCGATCGGGAATACATCTGAAAATATAACATGAAATTTAACAAAATCTCGTGCTCTATATCGCAACAAACCAACTTAAAATTACAACGAATCGACAAAATTTCAGCAATAATGAAACATATTATAGTAATCAGGGATAAATAAAACGTTTTTACGTTTATTTTTTCATTTAAAACGATTCACCGCGCTATGATTACTGAAAAAACATTAACTATGCACGAAAAACGTAACATATCAGATTTAACGCTCAGATTAAGTGAAGATTCTTGCGACCATAACGATGGTCATCTAGATATCACGTTTTAGAAGCAAATAGATTCGTATAAATCGCGTGAAAAATGCACTTACCTTTTCATCAAAAACGTGATATGTCATAACTGTCACGTTTTAGTCGCAACCCAGCAGCACATGCTCACTTGAGCACAAGGAGTCGACTGATATATACCATTGTTGAAACAAAAATTGTCGCAGAAAAGCGACAGTGCTAGAACGGTTTATGCTATCTTACTCTCGCCCGGTATGGCGTACAAACAAACGTGTTTTAACAGTGTATAGAGCTAAAATTCGCGCATTTTTTGGCAGTATTATTCTATAACGTGGCACATATTAGATGATACGTTCTTCTCGCAAATGAGCGACATAATACACCTGTATTTGGTCTCATATGTGTTTGAGAGATAAGTGATTATTAATTTACTTGACGCTTGCACGCCAGATTGTGCTGTATTTTCTTCCTAAATCCTTACATTTCACCTTGTACTTACCCGAGCCTATGAAGATTGGGCGGCAAGAGGCCTAACGGGTTAAATTTGTATTACTACGAGTATTATAAAGGATATAGAAAGGATATTATAAATCTGATTTATTTTGCTGTTTTTTTATATGTGGATTATGGCCTTAACTCTCTCCTTGCAAGAGAAGGCCCCGAGTCCCAGCAGTGGGAACATTTAGTGGGCTGTTGATGATGATGATGATGATGATGATGATTATAAAGCTGAAGAGTATTTGTTTGGTTATTTCATCGTTGGATATGTACGTGATTTCTGAGTGCTTTAGGCTACATTTTATATGTACCACGGGCGAAGTCGAGGTGGACCGCTCGTTCTTCGTATGCCTACGACGACACAAGAGACTCCAAGATAGTTTCCCATTGATTTACCAAATATTTTTTGCGTGGAGCCAGGATTCATATTTTTTGTCTTTGTTTACGATAGGTATAGGATATATTTTTGTTAGTTATCATCTTTATTGTTATTCAAAAAATATTGATATCATTGTCTCTATCAATTCCAAAGTATTCAATGTATCAAACCTGATAAAAAAATGGGCTTACGTCATTTTGTCAGTATAAAATTACCTCAGAATGCTTGTCTTCGTTCAATTGCAGAGTTAAAGGTTATGGTGCCAGTCGTATCTCTTTTATTTTGCTGTTTATGTTATAATAATAATGCTGTTTGTTGTAATTGCGTTATTATTATTAGTAGCTCTATATTTCTATGGCACAAGAAATTTCGACTACTGGGCCAAGAAAGGAGTAAAACATGACAGACCAATTCCTTTTATTGGAAATTATTTTAAAATATTTTTCGCACGAAGAAACATGGCCCAATTTCTTTGGGAAATATATGACAGATACCCTGAAGAGAAAGTAGTTGGAATTTATAGGCTGAATAATCCGGAGATAATGATTCAAGACCCGGATATCATAAAACGAATCTTAATCACTGATTTCGCGAACTTTCATATTCGCGAAGGAATCTCTGTTGAATATACGTCAGAACCACTTTTGCATACTCTCGTCAATTTAAATGGAGATAGATGGAAGTTACTACGTCACCGGATGACGCCAGCGTTCTCCAGTGGCAAGCTGAAAGGGATGTTCCCGTTGATAGTAGAGCGAGCAGAAAGGCTGCACACGAGGATCCAAACCTCTGTCGGAACACCTATCGACGCGAGAGACCTCATGGCGCGCTTCACCACAGACATTATCGGAGCTTGCGGCTTTGGGCTCGACATGGATGCACTCACTGATGAAGATTCAGAATTCAGAAAACTGGGACAAAGAATTTTAAACGTGGGCACTATTGATTTAATTAAAACATTTTTGAAAATGTCTTGGCCAAAACTATTCAAAGATATTCAGTATACAGGACGATATTCTGATGATGTTTTGCAACTCGTGAATTCCGTTCTAACTCAAAGAAATTATAAGCCCATTGGTAGAAATGATTTTGTAGACATATTGCTAGAATGTAAGCAGATGGGAACGATAATAGAGAAAATTAATTCAGACGGAAGTCCTGAACAAGTAAGGATGGAAATGACGGACGAATTGATCGCAGCACAGATTTTTGTTTTCTTTCTCGCCGGGTTTGAAACATATTCATCGACAAGCAGCATGACGTTACATCAGCTTGCATTTAACCCTGACAAGCAGAGGAAAGTTCAAGAAGAAATAGATAGAGTTCTTGCTAAACATAACAACAAACTCAGTTATGAGGCCATCAAAGATATGCACTATTTAGAATGGGCTTTTCGAGAAAGTATGCGCATGTATCCTGCTGTTGGATTTTTGTTTAGGGATTGTGCTCGTAAGTATGTAGGTAATTCCAGATTTGAATTTGACCATAGACAAGGGAACAAGGGTACAGATACCGGTGATGGCAATGCAAAACGATAAGAAATACTTTAAGAATCCCGATCAATTCCATCCAGAAAGATTTAGCCCAGAAGAGATGAATACTAGTAAAACTAAATTTGCTTACCTTCCCTTCGGAGATGGACCACGCTCATGTACGCGTACCGGAGCGGGAGATCCACGACCTCGTTGGCCAGAGAGCTGATCCGTCGGATAATGCAGGCGCGCGAGGATCAGATGCAGGTCGCAGTTATATTCTGTGATCTTTCCAAGGCATTTGACGTGGTAGATCACGAGGTACTGGCAGCTAAGATGAACCATTACGGAATCCGTGGCCCCGCGCTGAAGCTCCTGACGGACTTCATGTCTGGAAGGCGCCAGGTTGTCGTGGGAGACGGTGGCGGGACGAGATCCCAGCCGTTGGAAACGGTCATCGGTGGCCCAGGGTTCCTCGCTCTCCAACATCATGTTCTCGCTCCTCCTCAACGACCTTCCTGAGAGCATTCCTGACGGGCACGCGCTTATGTACGCTGACGACGTCGCAGTCGTCATAACAGCGCCGACTATAGACGGGTTGGAGCTGAAGTCCAATCGAGCGGCAGCCAGTCTCGATTATTGGTTCCGAGTCTACGACGTTGGTCGGAATCAACGTCGTGAACATTAATCAGGTTGAGTCGACTCGATTCTTGGGCTTTCAGCTGGATTGCGCACTGACGTGGGAAGACCACATCGACGGAGTTTGCGCCAGGATGGGTAGTGCCTGTTTCGCTCTGCGGCGTGTAGCGAGGATCCTACCGCAACCCATGGTCCGGCAATGCTATTTCGCATCTGTGCATTCGCTTCTACAGTACGGGGTCGAGCTCTGGGGGCGCGCCGCCGACTGGGAGCGCGTCTTCAGAATACAGAAGCGGGCAGTACGAGCGATTGTGCAGGTGCCACAGGACACATCTGTCTTGCCATACTTCCGGTCCATGGGTATATGGGTATTATGACACTAACGAGTGTGGTGTGTCTCCAGGCAGCGCTGTATGCCAGGGACCACCCGGAGGAGTACTCCAACCTGGGGCACACGCGAGCGCGCGACACGGCGCGGCACGCGCACCGGCTGTGCGCGGTACCTCACCGCCTCGCCAAGTCTGACAAACTTGTGCATGTGGCGGCCACGGAGGTGCACAACAGACTTCCGAGGGAAATAAGAACTGCGTCCTCTAGGGGATCGTATAAATGCAGTGTAAAGCAATGGCTTGTCGAGCAGGCGTTCTACAAGTACTCGGAAATGATGAAGTTGAAATTAACTTAACTCTAATTATACTTAATGTAATTTTACTATGTGTCGGTACTTATAGTACTTATAACATTGTTTTTTTTTTTTTTTTAATTCTTTATGTGTCTGACATCTATTTTAATTTATTGGATTTAATGACATGGTGATTTGAATTGTTGTCTGACATTTTGCTTTATTTATTTTTTTTTTTTTTTTTTTATTGATACTATCCTACTACTATGGGTTATATATTCTTAATTAATTACATTTTGTGTAATTCTTTTATATTGAATTTTGTGACATGTAATATTTTATCAATAAATATGATTATGATTATGAATATGATGGGCGATTTCAATGCGGTTTTTTTATTCGAAGGTTGATATCCGTGCGGATGTTCTTAGCTATGTTTGGTTGATATCGATTCAAGATGGCCTCCACAAAATGGCGGACAAAATATTTCTTCACAACCTACCTCAATATGGGTATCAAACGAAAGGGCTTGACCAGTAGAATACAATACACAATTTCATAGGTAATTTTATTTTTATCCTTATTACTTATTCTTATACTTCCTTACTGATAGGTTTTAAGTTTTATTTTCTGTTTCAGCCCATTATTGCCCACTACAAAGCATAACCTCTCTTCGTTAATGTTTCATTGTTAGGGGGTACTAAAAAGGGGTATTATGAGTTTGACGTCGATGTCTGTCTGTCAGTTTGTGTCTGTGGCACCGTAGAGCTCAAACGGATGGACCGATTTCGATGCAGTTTTTTTATTTGAAGGTTAATTTCCGTGCGGTGTTCTTAGCACAGAATGGCGGACAAAATATTTCTTCACAACCTATTTCAATATGGGTATCAAATGAAAGGGCTTGACTAGTAGAATACATTGCTCTGTGACAAATTTCAAATCTAAGATGGCCGCTTCCACAGAATGGCGAAATACATTTATTTTTTTACAACTCCCTTGTTATGGGTATCAAATGAAAGGGCTTGACTAGTAGAATGCTGTACAGATAACAAATCTGAGGTGGTCGGGGGTTAACCAAAATTTTTTATTTTGTTCTTGTAGTTAAAATTTCCGAGGATATCTCATTTTTTTCGTGATAAACTTAGCCTATGTTACTCAGTGATAATGTAGCTTTATATTGGCAAAAGAATTTTTGAAATCGGTCCAGTAGTTTTTGAGTTTATTCGTAACATACAAAAATACAAATCTTTCCTCTTTATAATATTAGTATAGATAGTATAGAAAGGGATGAGATAGCTATTTCGCCATTCGTCAGGAATTCCATCATCCATGATCTTGTTGAAAGGTTCGTCAGGAACAGTACGCCGCGCCGGTGTCTCCCATTCGCTTGCAGTATTCAGCAGGGATATCGTCAGGGCCACAGGCTTTGTTAGTTGCCATTCGTTTGAATACTTAATTCGTTTGGGCTTCATAAACGGCAGTGATATACCTACATTAATTTTATAAAAATTTGGTCGGTTTCATTCGACGTTACATTTATTGATTATCTTAAAACAAAAAGGCAACACAAATGTACTTAGATGTTAATAATTTGACAAATTATATCACCCATTTGTCTTTCGTATCTGCCGTTCTGACAAAGCTTCATATAACGTCGAAGATTATATGAACGATTGTTACTTATTATTCTTTTTGCAGGTGAACGTCTCGGATTGATGCAGGCTCTGGCTGGACTGGCAGCAGTTTTGTCTAAATACTCCGTGGAACCCCACTCCACCACACTGAGGAACTCTATTTACAAACCCGTACCTGCAATTATACAATTACTGACACACGGGTTGCCTCTTGTGTTTCGCGAAAGGAAAAAGGATCTATAAAATTAAACTACCTAACTAGGAGTAACAAACAACTACCTAATCTGTTCATAAACAGTGTTAATAATACTAATTCATTAACTTTTAAGTAGAATCAATGATTTCAAGTAATAGGTATACCTATAAGTCAATGCTTAGAACTACTAATTTCCGTGTAACGCTGTATTTTCGTGGTATAGGATAAATGACTAATAACGACATTTTTGTTTTAATTTTTACTTAATAAATTTAAATTTTTCTCGCTGTAAAAATGTGTACTGTTTTGTAATTCTGTCATTTGCAAAAAGTACTTACGAACACGTATACCTACTCTGTTTTTACAAAATTGAAATATTTAGCTAAAACCTTAGTTTTTTTTTTTTTATAATATAGGTATGATATGGACGCACAAGACTTGCTGGTGGTAAATTTGGCACTGGCAGGGGTACGATACACCCGCAGGCCGACATATCATAAACATCAATGAGGACCTTGTAAAGAAGCTGGTTTGACTAAGTGATGGACACAGCTCTCACTCTGTTGTAGGTGAATAGCTAAGTAGATACACTAACTTCTCAAAAGTACCTAGTTATTGGGCCACTGCCAAAAAGCACTGCTAAAATTTATAAATAATTTTAATAAATAGGTACACGGGCAACTCACGTTTTATATAGTCAATCCGATCACTGACTACCGTAGAATTAATTATTATTTATTTTTCTACGATGACAGTATCTAGTAGAGTCGTAAAACAGAACAAGTAGATGAGGTCATAATTAGCGTCAAAGCAATCTGCAGGCGAAGTATGAATAGGTACTATCGTTTCTGTAAACGTAATCGCTACGTAGCAAATGTACGGGAAATTATAACAGCCTCACTACAGAGCAAAAAATCTGGAACCTTTCGCTGCATTTTCAGGCCCCTATTTGAGAACCTCTGGATAAAACCAGAACGCTGAAATATTCATCATCTATTAAGCTATAATCACATACTTAAAATCCAAAATTTCAAGTCTGTACGTCATTTAGTTCCGAAGTTAAGTGAAAGCAAAGTTTCGCATTTACGACACTCACTCATGATCATCAAAATAGAACTAGTACTTCCCATAAACTCAGAGAACTGAAATTTGGTACAGACTTAGAGTTTAATGGCCACATAAAGGGAAAACTATAAAAACTAGGAATATCGAAAATCTGGAGTACCTGGTAATCCTTATTTGAAAACACAAGAGCCCAACCAAAATAAGAAAATCTAATAAAATAAAACAATATGCCCATGTTTCTACACAAAGAAGTGAAATCCCACCAAAAACATTCTGTAAAAAACTAGCCAAGTCTCGATGGACCTGCTTGTTTATCTCTAAAAAGTAATGAAATCTAGACAAAGCCGTGCCAAGTCTAAGGTTCCTTACCGCGATTTCTTTATTATTATAGTTAATGTTGTGTGAATTGGCCATTGATGGGTATACAAGGGTACAAAACCTGGTGCTCAATGACACCATTGCACCAATCTGTCGCCAGAACCGCTATAAAGAATGTTCAACGGCCAAGTCACACAACATTAACTATAGTAATAAAGAAATCACAGTAAGGAACCTTAGACTTGACACGGCTTTGTCTAGATTTCATTACTTTTTAGAGATAAACAAGCAGGTCCATCGAGACTTGGCTAGTGTTTTACAGAATGTTTTTGGTGGGATAAACTATACTTTACATACCTATATTTGCTAGCGTTTCCGTAATTTTAATGAAGATTAAAATGTTAGTATCTCCCCCGAGGGGTTCACGCATTGTCGAGGTCCCGGGGGCTCAGTAGCCGTGGCCTGGTCACCCACGGTGAAGTTGGAAGTGAAGAGGAACTCGAGGTGGGACCGTGCGTCTAGTTCTAGTCTTTAACAAGCTCCAAGTAGACGCGGCCATGCCGGTTGCGCGGTATATCGGGACCGGCAACTGAGGTGGGCCGCGATCCGCGATGTTGGGGGTTGACATCGCGGCTGTGGGGTGGAAGCCGTAGCGGGAGAGGACCTGGGTACTTCTTCGAAATTTCATTCTTCGACTTGATTCATCTGGCCAAAATTTTATTTCACTTTCAGCTCTGCCACACACGTTCATATGTAAAAAAGGTAACTAAAGAACATATATTTCAATGAGGGACTTGTTTTTATAAAGTAGTTTTCAAGATACTTTTAGATATTTATAGATACGTTCAAATATTTTGTGCCCAGATGAATCAGAATTTGTCCGAAGTAAAAATGAAAAACTATATGTAATTTGGCTCTTTATTGACGAAAATATCATATTCACACACATAAAATATTTTTTATTTATGACAAAAATTATCAATGATCTTGATCAAACGTAAACACCTTTATAACTCCGAGATCCAAGTCAACCAGCCCCATGTCCACCTTCTGATGCATCCGTTACACGACTGGCTTCCCCCCATGGGGGAAGTCAGGCTCTCATTATTATCACCCGACCCAGCACGGCCAAGCGCAGCTTATGCCAGATTAATCACCATTATATGCCGGACACTTCTTATTTTCCTATTTATAAACAAACTAAGGTAGGTAGGTATAACTAATAAAATATTTTTTTATAAAAGCGCAATTCATTTCTTTGTGATATAATTATAATTCATAATGATTTATCAAAGGGAAAATGCGGTAGCGACTCTTTTCTTCCGGAAAATGGCAAGCGGATGCGCCATATGAATCAGAACAGACTTCAAATATTTTTAATTTATACTTAGATAGATTAGCAATTATGTATTTGAAAAATATCGCTTGTCCCAGTTAGAGTTAAAGTTAAACTGTATAAAAAATAAACAACACGCCATTTTGTTAGTTAGTTTCGGAAATAAGCCCATAGAACTCCAAAATTTTGTATTTAAAGAAGTACCCACCTACGGTATTATGGATTACGGTGCGCCGCCCTCTCTACCCGCCACAGCCTTGATGGGTCGCCACCGTTACACAGCGAACCAGCGTAGCTGCCGGGACTGCCACCCACTTACTGGTTGCTGGTTGGTCCCCGAGGTGGTCACAGGTCACAGCGTATCTTGGGTTCAGGTGGACCGGTGACGGGGGTGTGTCCCATAGGAGGTCCGGAGAAGGCAACATGGCTTTGTTTTTTTTTTTCAGTGACTTAGTATGCAAAATGGAAAACTTGAACTCAAATTTTCCTTTGGGGCAGGATTTGGGTAATTAGCGAGGGCGACCATTGTGATGAGCGCTTCCGATTATTGTACAGGATCCACTTTTCATCACAGGCAATGATTCGATTTAAAATCCCTTCGTTATTGTGCCGGTTGAGTAAAGTAACACAGCTGTCTAATTGTGGTTTTGGAGTCGCTTTAACTTTTTCAATACACACAATTTATTATGTACGCTTTTAATATAAACATTTTTCAACAAGTTATTTCGTGTTGATCGCTTTGATTCAGCATTGAGAAGTTTTCTTAAGTCGAAATATAGCTGTTTTGAATGGGGCTATGAGTAGTATGGGTAGTAAAACGATTTAAATGGCCCGCGCAATCATAATAATTATCTCGGTCATCAGTAGTAATTAGCACTGTGTTTTTCCGAAGAAAATTAACGTGATTACAAGACGCATCCAAATCATCTAAGTAGGTACAGTCCGCAAGGTATAAGCTGAGCTTTGCATTTGTGTGAGTGTACATGGATAGTGTAGGTGTGACAACCGGCCTTAGGCGCGGCGCCATTTTCGCCCGGTAAAAACCGGTTTAAACTGATTTTGGGTAACCGGCCTGAGGCGCGGCGCCATTCTGTCTCGCCGCGCTCCTGTGTAATTTAAATAGCTATTTTAAAGACATGAACGATAAAGACATGTCAAGTGTGACTACATCAGCCCAATTGGTATCGACATCGACAGGAATTCCACTGTCAACTGTTAAAAGAGTCTTATTGGAAGGTAAACGTGTTTTGAAAGATGGAACCAAATTCAAATCTCCGAAAAAGACCAGATGCAGGAAAAATATAATAATCATTGATGATTTTGATAAAGCAGTAATCCGTAGAACAATTCATAATTTTCACATTACTGACAAAGAGGTGCCAACAATGAAAAGAATTCATGAAAAATTAAAGGCTGACATTAACTATCCAGGATCAACATGGTCATTGCGAAAAAAAGTATCTCTTTTAGGATTCAAATGGTCAAGGACAGAGAATAACAGACATTTTTTAATGGAAAAGCATGAGATCCGTCACCTATGTATAACTTATTTACTTAAAATTTCCGAATACCGTATTCAGGGCAGGCCTATCGTTTATACCGATGAAACATATATTGACACCACTCACACTTCATCAAAATCATATTCAGATGGCAGCACTTCTGGTTTGAAGAAACCTATTTCTAAAGGAAATCGATTGATAATCGTTCATGCCGGCGGCGAGGACGGTTTCATACCAAATGCGCTGCTGATGTTTAAAGCTAATCAAAAAAGTGGTGATTATCATAACAATATGAATACAGAAAACTATACAAAATGGTTACAAACGCAATTAATTCCCAATTTGAAGCCCAATAGCGTTATTGTAGTTGACAACGCATCTTACCACAATTCGTTAAAAATCCTGCTCCCAACTCAAATAGTCGCAAACAAGATATGATTGACTGGCTCAAGTTACGCAATATCGATCACTCAATATCCATGCTTAAACCACAACTTTATCAATTGATACTGCATAATAAACAACGATTTATTGAATATAAAATTGACACCTTATTAAGAGAACATGGTCACAGCGTCCTTCGTCTACCACCCTATCACCCAGATTTCAATCCGATTGAAAATATATGGGCAATGATAAAAGGATACGTCGCGAAAAAAAACGTGTCAATGAATATGGATTCAATAATGAGGTTAGCAAATGAAAAAATTGAAAGTATCACTGTACAGGAATGGAAAAATGTTTGTGACCATGCAATAAAAGAAGAAAAAAAGTTTCATGGATACGACGCCGTTATTGACAATATAACGGAAAGATTCATTATTAAAACAAACGACACATCAGACGAGAGTGAAAATGATAACGAGAGTGATAAAGAAAGTGACTATGGCTATGGTGCAATGTCTGGTGTAGAAGATGTGTAGTTATTTTGTCTATCAAATTGAATTTTTAGTAATAATCACACAATAATATGTACTCATCAGTCAAATACACAGCTGGACTTTATTTTATCAATTTAGTTTTATTTTATTTTAATACTAGAATAGGTACTTCTCCGACTTATGTTATGCCTTAAGTACCTACCTAAAATATAATGATATTAATTTTTAAGAGTTTGTTGTCTGACTGTACTTTTGGTGATCACTCACACTAATGCAAAGCTCAGCTTACACCTCGCGGACTGTAAGTTAGCCTTTAAAATTTGTATATTTCTGTTTCGCTGTATCTATTGCATAATGAGTCAAAGTGACAACAGGCCCATAAAGAAAGTACGTACTTTGCAGTTTGGTTGGCAAGAGCAATCTTTAAAAAAATCCTGGCAATGAAGTCAGATCTTTCTGTGATAATTTTGTGTGTTTATTGCGTTATGATTTATGTGCAACTTCGGGCAACAGGTGCCAATGACTGTAGGTTTCATCATCTACCCGGTGAGTGTTTCATTTATCACGATGGTATAAAACATTAGTATTGTTATTATTCACGGATTAATGGTTACATAGTGGTGCACCATGTGCACTGTGCAGGCGTGGATTCAAGGGGGGGGGTCATGACGCCTGGGTTCAGTACCTAGGTGTACCCACTTATCGTACTGACACTATCGTACTTATCGATATGTACTTATCGTAGACGGGCAGCGATCACCGTATGGTAAGAGGCACGCTGAATCTAAACATTAAGTTCCAAAGGTCACGTCTAATGAAATCCACACTCTGACCAAATTATCCTCAAATCGAAAATCCCGATAACTTTCAACTCGAACTTCGAAATCGCTTCAAATCCCTAGGTGAGTGCGTAACAGTGGACGAAATAAACGACAGGATAGTGTGAACTGATCATGCAGTTGGCAGAAACTTCTTTAAGAGCTAACGCTAAAATAGACCGAATCGATTCCGTCATACTGACGGTAATACGCCAGAAGCGTGAAGCAGAAGTGTGGTGGTCAAAAAACGTGACATCGCCTTATTGAAGAATTACAGACATTATCTCATTTCTGAGCCACGTTTATAAGTTGTTTTCGGAGGGTAATCACGAATCGTCTCGCACGCGGGCTTGACGACTCCTAGCCACTCGAACAAGCCGGTTTCTGAAAAGGCGACAGCACCATAGACCACTGTTGTACAGATAACAAATCCAAGGTAGTCGGGGGTTAATCAAAATTTTTAATTTTGTTCTTGTAGTACTACCAGTGCACGTGCGGCAGTGTGCCCCCTGCCGCACATGAACCCAGGATACGGCGTTACCACCTCGGGAACGAACCAGTAAGTGGGTGCCAGACGCCCCCGCGTCTATCTTATATATCGCGTGGATATCTTTGGTCCCCTGCAGCCCCACCGCGTTTGCCATCTAACGCTGTAGCACGGCTGCGGCGGGCAGTGTGAGCAACTCACCGTAATGCCAACGGTGCTCTCTTGCTGCGACATCCACCTCACAGCCACGATGTCTACCGGCGGTGGGCTACCTCAGTTGCGCCGTGTGCATACACCGTACAACTTACAAGCCCGCATCGTCGTGTCGTCGGCTTGGAGGCAAGGCCTAGACGAGCGGTCCCACTGAGCCCCCCATTTCGTTAAAGTTCGGGAGAGTTTCAAAATTAACTTAACCTGATTTACGGGGTCAGAGTAGGTCACATCTCGCATTCGACCCACGACCCTGGCCCACCTTGTGGGCCTACTTCATGGGGAGATCTAATCCCCGCATTTAGCTCCTGCAATAGTACCCAGGAACCCAGGATACACAGTGCACCTTAAACACTTCTGGGGCCTACCAGTGAGTGTCGGACGGGCGTCTGGACACCCCCGGTCCTCTCCGACGGGTCTGTTGCGATTGTAATACTGACTGTCCTCTCCCGCTGTGGCTCCACCTTTCATCCGCGATGCCCACCCCGCAACATTGCGGCTCACCTCAGTTTGCACCGGTGCCCATACACGATGTAGCCTATGGCTCTCAAACGGCTGTACCGATTTTGATGCGTTTTTTTTCATTTGAAAGCCAGTTTACTTGCGTTGTGGCGGTGGTGCTCAGTTATGTTTGGTTAATATCGATTTAAGATAGCCACTTCCACAAAGTGGCAAATTTAATTTTTTTTTCACTACTCCCTTAATATGGGTATCAAATGAAAGGGCTTGACTAGTAGAATACTGTACAAACTTCAAATCCAAGGTAGTCGGGGTTAAATCAATTTTTTTATTTTGTTCTTGTTTTTGATAGAATCTATTTTCTTCAAATAAACAAAAACCGAGTTCAATTTGAAATCAAATTCAGGTATTTCACCGTATTCAAAAGTAAGCAATTAGGCAATTACTATGTCATCGAGGTCAGTTTAAGCTGTTGTTTGTTCATATTTTCAAAACCTCTACACCGATTTCGATAAAAAATTTAAGAGACCACCGCTGAACTATGATCTGCCAAACTAAAAAAAAAACATCAAAATCGATTCATAATTGGCGGTATTATCGCGTAACGTACATACAAAACTCTCGGCTGGGACCGCGCCTGCCTTGGCCATGTGTGAACATACCAATGACACTGTACTGTAAACTGTACCTACCAAAATATTGAGGCCTCGCCTCAAAAAACCCGTACCTAAATAATAGTACTATCAATCTACCCAATGCTTATTAATGTTTATTAGTACGTATGTTGATTTTTATCGGATTTTTTAGGATAAATCTGCCTAATACCTATATGTACATACAGTCGAAAATATAACCTTCACCTTCTACAGAGTCGGTTAAAACAGCAGTAGCAGTAGTAACATTTTTGGATAGGTTTTTATAGTATAGAGGGATAGGACGAGCAGGGCATGTGCCTGATGGTAAGCAACAAGCCACACGCTACCCATAACAACACAATGTTACACAGCTATTGCACAATTATCGTCTCTTTATCTTGAAGGGTCAATGGGGCCCATACATTAGGCATCACACGTACTGTCATTCGCATTACAATTTTAATGTCATTAGGTATCTCCTTAGAAAAAGTAGAAGGTGGACAAAGCTTCCCACTTTCATTGTGTACAACAGAACCAAAATCTGAGGGGATCGTAAATTCAAATATGTTTAATAATTTGAAAACGAGAATAGCTCTTGTTGTTGAAAAATCCACAGTAAGTACTTACCAGGCTTCCTCAAAAAGATGACTCTTTTACATAGTCTTTACAAGGGCTTGTGCAATACATATTAACACGTTATAACGACGTGATTTAAATTTTCCTTATATTAAAGTTTAGAACACATGTAGATTATGTTATATTTTCATTTAAAATCATTTAATTGTCTAAGATTTATACAGCCAAACGAAAGCGCCATAAGGACCTATGCCAGAGTCACTCGTTTTGTCACTAATTGATGTGGTTGGACGACCTCACTACGGCAAATTGCTAGTAACCATGATGCAGCAGTTTTAACTCTGACCTTGATAAGTTCCAGATCGTATCTCTCAGGGAACAAGGAGGCCGGCAACTTATTTCTCTCTAAAGCTATACTTATATGTATGAGGAAGGTGGGTTCAAACAGTTTTGTACGAATTTTGGGAATATCCACACTGTATGGGTGGTAGTGGGCTGACTTACAACTTGTCCTGTAATGGAAAAGGGAAGGCAATATTAGGTTATGCAAACGGGTGTACGTGTAAATAGAGCTGTATACAGCGTGGCGCTTTGGTGCCGACATTAAATGAAACCACATATCATATTTTCAGACATTCTGTAAAATTAAATTTCATGTATCGTTTTTATTTACTGAGTTATTCGCAATTTTCAAAAACACCAAATCAGAGCAACCTGTATCTAAAAATTTGAGTCAGAGGTAATTAGGTCGCAGGCCACATATCCACGCGTTTCATGAATGAAAATCAGGCGAAAGGTAAATACAACAAAATGAGACAAGTAGTCATACAACATGCAAAACACGCGTTTGTGTGCGAATGAAATGGAGCCGGAAACGAAAAAATGACTGTAGGTACTCCTCTAATGTTAGTCTTTTGTCTTTTCTTTTAAACTCCACTAGTTTTGTGCTAGTGCTAGCCGGGCTGCGAAGTTGTCAAGTCCTTGACACATTTCTCGCGCGCTATAACTTTTACTGTAAATTTATCCCTTAACTAGGTAGTTTAATTATTCGCGAAAAAGACGCTTAAGTACGTGTCCTACGTGTTATTTTTTTGTTGTTTATTTAGTGTAAGTTATTTTGATTCAGTGTCAAAGCGATAACGACGACTTGTTGTTACTTACTTTTGTGTTGTGAGTGTTTATTTAAGTAAAGATGTCGAACACACAGTATTACACTGCTGCTGAGTATGCTGACATGATTTTACTTTACGGAGAAGCCCATCAAAATGCCGCACTTGCGATAGAATGTAGGTATCGCGAAAGATATGGGAATACTAGGCGATGCCCTACAAATCCCACGGCAAGCGTCCGTTCAAACATTGAACGCCGTTTAAGAGTTTGTGTTCGCGAAGGTGGTGGTCACGTTGAGCATTTAAAAATTTAGACCAAAACAGTGTGGCTCTGTTAGTTATGCGCCTACGATTTCAAAGAAGCCGCCGCGCCGCGCCGCTCGTCAAGCGAGCGAGCGCGCGCGTAGCTATGGAAACGAAGCGTTGCCGCTCCACAACGCTGCGCTGCGACACAGACGAGAAATAGTTACTACGGCTTCGAGTCGAAAAGCTGTAAGTACCTACGTACTAATGTTTATTGCGCAATACGCCATAAGTACTTAGGTGATTTAGCTATTATGCGATAGATAATTTAACTTAAAACAATAAAAGTATCTGATTTTGATTTTGACAATGATGAATTTATCTGAAAGAGTTCATTGATCAAGGGTTTACTGGTTAAATTTTCTACGAAATTAAAATCGATTCGTGGGAAGATGTTTTAGTTTTACTTTTAAAGAATATTGTAGGTACCTCTACTAGTTCAGCAGCTTTCACGCTAAATGCTCGGTAATAATAACCAAGTGCTGGTCTAGTCCCGCGTTCAAATCCGACGCGCACCACTGTTTTATTGAAGTCATGTGCGTAATGCTGCTAACTTAAAAACGGTGAAGAAAAACATCGTGAACAAAAAACCGACATGCACCTAGAATCTTTCGAGGTCATGTTTATGTTAACCACCAACCCGCACTTGGTCAACGTGGTAGATTATGGCCTTAAGTTTTTCCGTGCGAGAGAAATCTCCGAGTCCCAGCAGTGGGAACATTTGGTGGGCTTCAAAAAGCAATCATTTTGTAATGTTTCGCCAAAGTTACAATAGATACCTACCAACGCATTTACCTATTTACTTTATGTTATTTTATTAGCTTTATTATTTGGTAGGTATTCGATTTATTAGTGATGAACAGGCATAAAGTTGACGGGGAATCCCCGTCCCCGTTCCAAATTATCGCGCATTTGTAAGTACCTACCCCTCTCGACCGGGGCGGCGTTGCCGCGCCGTGCGCCCGCGCGCCGCGCGCCGCTTGCATACTTTCGTGCGACGTTGCCAGCTTGTTTTACGAAAAGCGAACGTAAATCACGCACACATCTGACGTTGAATGAATCTAGTGCACAGAATGATTTTCATTCTATCGCATGATACAATTATTTAGTTTGTTAGAGAATATTTTATTTTCAAATAAGCGAATATTAATTTTTCACACCTTTTGTATGTTGTTTTTGTATGCTGGTCAGTAACCCTACCCGTGTGTTCATTTAATGTCGGCACCAAAGCGCCACGCTGTATTAGACCGAAAATCTAAAGAAAAAAATCATCGTAATCTTCTAGACGGTTTTATTGTAGTTGAAAGAAACGATATTTTTTGATTCTATTAATGTTGTTTTCATTCGTAGTCGAATGTAAATGAGAGAGTCGTGCAAGTATGGTAGTACCGACATAGTTGTTATCGACGATTTTCATGGCAAACACAGCAACATATCAACATACAAAATTCTACAGACGCTACTATTCATTTGGTTTTGGATAGGACATCTCCTATCCAAAACCAAACGAAAAAGACAATGTATTTGAACGACTTACTTACGTAACATAATGCAAATATTTTTGAATGGCTAACTTATACATTCTTAGTAGGTAACTTACACATTCTTAGTAGTAGGTCGGTATACCTTGAAAATCCTTGAATACCACTTACTATGCAGTATAATAAGCATAGCGTACCTACGCTTAAAACCACAAGGAAAACCCTTGTGAAACGAGCCCTACGCGAAGAACACAACGAGAAGCGATAACACACACACAAACTTATTATCTTAAAAATGTAAATATAAAGCTACACGCATTGGTCTAGATGACATTAATAATTTATCTCTCGACCGTGAAGTAGCTAACTTCATTATTTCCTACTTTGCTTATTTAGTAGTAAAAAAGCATAGTATTTTAATTGCGCCTTACAAGTGTCTACCTATTTTCATGTGTTTGTAACTAAATTACTGCATTACATTGTTCACCATGTTGTTCATCGTGATTGGATTTGCGCTCATAGTAGTTTTATATATCTACAGCACAAGAAATTTTGACTACTGGAAAAACAAAGGAATAAAATATGATAAACCCCTTCCAATCATCGGTAATTACGCCAAAATATACACTTTGCGGAAAAATGTACCACAATTTTTAGCGGAGATTTATGATAAATATCCAAATGAAAAGGCTGTGGGACTTTTTAAAGGCAACAGCCCAGAACTTATGATCCGAGACCCCGAAATTATAAAACGAGTTTTAATTACTGACTTTGGAAAGTTTCATTTGCGCAGAGTACTTCCTAAAGGCGCTGTAATTGATGAGAAGGAAGTACTATTCAATTCCCTCGTCACCTTAAATGGTGATAAATGGAAGCTACTGCGGCAACGTCTGTCATCAGCCTTCACGAGCGGTAAGCTGAAGGCCATGTTTCCCCTAATAACCGAGCGTGCTGAGAGACTGTACACGAGAATACAAGCCACGACAGGAATACCTATTGACGCGAGAGACCTTATGGCCCGCTTCACCACCGATTTCATTGGAGCTTGTGGCTTTGGACTCGACATGGATGCACTTACAGATGAAGATTCGGAATTTAGGAAAATAGGACAGAACCTATTGAGTATTGATCCAATTGAAACTATAAAACTGTTTCTAAGACAACTAACGCCGAAACTTTTTGATCACTTTAAATTAACAGAACGGTTTGCTCCTTTGAGAGAACTTGTGAGGTCTATTCTGACACAAAGAAACTATGAACCAATCGGTCGTCACGATTTTGTCGACTTATTGTTAGAATGCAAGAAGAAAGGAACTATTGTAGGCGAATCAATCGAGAAATTTGCATCCGATGGGACACCCGAAAAGGCAACTTTGGAATTGACGGACAATTTGATTGCTGCTCAAATGTCTGTGTTCTTTATAGCTGGGTTTGAAACATCTTCCTCTACGAGTAGTTTTACACTACATCAACTAGCTTTCAATCCTGATAAGCAAAAAAAAGTACAAGAAGAAATAGACCGTGTTCTTTTAAAATATGACAATAAACTTTGCTACGATGCTGTTAAAGATATGCATTATCTAGAATGGGCTTTCAAAGAAAGTATGAGAATGTATCCAGCGATAGGTTTTTTTGATGAGAGATTGCGCGCACAAATGTGTTATTCCTGAGTTGAATCTGACTATTGACGAAGGAGTTAAAATACTTATTCCATCGTGGTCGTTGCAAAATGATCCCCAATACTACGAGGACCCACAACAATTTCGGCCAGAGAGGTTCAGTCCCGAAGAGATGGATGTTAAAAAAACTAAATTTACTTATCTACCGTTTGGAGATGGCCCTCGAAACTGCATCGGTAAGTTAAACATTTAACTACTCCCTGAAGTCCTACGTATATAAACATACTAAAATGTTTTGAAAGTTTTTAGTAATTCCCCAATATGTGTTGAGTGTGGAGATAGCTTGCACCTTGGTGGTATAACATAAATTACTTATTATCTAAAAACAGCTCGTTGTACTTAGTAACCTGAAAATTTGTCGGAACTGTTTACTTTAAGATTCCTAATCACTTATAATTACGAGTATTTTTGTGACACTATTTCCAGAATATATATTTATATTGAAATAAGTATCATATGTTTGAACCCAAACCATACCAATATCGACAATTTAGGTATGGCTTTTTTTAAATTATTTATGTTTTAAACTTTTACAGGAGAGCGCCTGGGACAAATGCAGGCACTGGCTGGACTGGCTGCAGTCTTGTCAAAGTTCACCGTAGAGCCACACTCTACCACCCTGAGACATCCCATCTTTGAGTGCAAGCCTTTCCTTGTTCAAACCCTAAAAGGAGGAATACCCCTTGTATTCCGAGAAAGGAAAAAGAAGCAATAAATTCCATATTATAATGCTGACTGAAATTTTAAACATGTCATATATATATTACATCATACGTATATATCTATACTAATATTATAAAGAGGAAAGATTTGTTTGTTTGTTTATTTGTAATGAATAGGCTCCGAAACTACTGGACCGATTTCAAAAATTCTTTCACCTTTGGAAAGCTACATTATGCCCGAGTAACATAGGCTATATTATATTTTAAAAAAAATTAGGAATCCTTACTAAAACTCCAATAATGTAACATAAGGTGTAAAAAAAAGACCTGAAAAATTCCTTACGTCGCGTGCGCTGCGAAAACTATTGATGATAGAACAAAATCATTTACTACGACTTTGCAGAACTCATCATTATCTACAAAAAGTGTCGCGACAGCATATGTCTAAATATTATAGTTATTATGTCACAGTAAGCAGTTTTTTATTCTAAAATTCATTTGTACCTTGGTATTAATCCTTATCAAAATAATTTACTTTATATTCAAGACGGCTTTAATACCTTTTTATATTTTTTTATATTTCATTCGGAAGATATCACAAGTTTAAAAATGCAAGTATTAGAAAAAAGTCGCGTGGTTGTCGCTCACCGCGCTCAGCTAGCCAGCATGCGATGTAGGCTCCATGTAAGCGTCACTGGGGTACGGGGGGGGAGTCAATGTAATAAAATAAAGTGCCGCGCGGCTCACTCGCGCGATCGGCTCCCTACGCAGCGGTCGTGTGCGTGATCGTATGATTTTAGCTTGAAAAAATTTTGAATTCGTTTCGTAGGTAAATAAGTTTATGATAATAAATATTATATTTTAATGTAACTATTCAAACTGCTTATAGTAGTATTTTATGGGTATTCCTGTTCAAAATTTCAGCAAAAATTTAGTAAAATGTAGTTTTCTAAGCCCATATTTTTAATTTTCTTTCAATAAGTACCTACTACTTACCTGATAATAAATATTATATTTTAATTATTCAAACAGCTTAGTACTTCATATAGTTGAATAAGCAAAATTTAGTAAAAGCCTGTTTAATTATTTATTTCCTTCTGTTTTTCATTTTATAATGCCCAAAATGCCAAAAGATCAAGATCTCAACTTTCTAAACATAGTTCCCAGGCGAGGGTAATAAAAATACGGCGTAATGAGGAATCTTCATCAGAAACTGAAAATGGCCTTGCAAGTCGGAGAGAATACGCGTTGCAATCGCGTGCTAGAGAGTCAAGTATCGAGCGTTCGCAGCGGCTTGCTGAACAAAATTTTATCACTTGCCCAGCAGCTGGTCAACTAGCTCATATACCGAGGATACCGATGATTCCAACTGATCTGCCAATCCCTTTTAAACGACTTCAGTTTCCGGTGAAATCATCTTTCGCGTTAACTATTAACAAGTCCCAGGGCCAAACCTTCGAATTATTAGGGATCGACCTACGAAAAGAATGTTTCACTCATGGCCAACTGTATGTTGGCCTATCACGTCGGGAGCTCCTGAAAATCAATTTATTTTGCTGCCACAAAATAAAACTACTTCAAATATCGTTTACAGGAAGCTCTGACTCACTAAAACTAATGGCTTTTGTTTTGTAAATAATATTATACATGTATAAAATTTTAAAATAAAAAAATACAAAAAAACCATTAATAAAAAATCATAAAAAAAAATTCAAACTTCCTTTATAATTTTACTTTTTTTTTAAACCCGATACAAAAAAAGGGTGTATGTGTGTGTATGTACCCGTGCGAAGCCGGGGCGGGCCACTAGTATTTTATATTATATCGTTTACCACTTCAGGATTTAATTAACAAGCAAATTAAGTACTTGAAAATATACTTAAAAGTCTAATTAAATTATATTAACTTGTTAAAACTAAGTTTTTAGGATTCCGTAGCCAAATGGCAAAATACGGGACCCTTATAGATTCGTCATGTCTGTCTGTCCGTCCGTATGTCAGAGCCACTTTTCGCCGAAACTATAAGAGGTATACTATTGAAACTTGGTAAGTTGATGTATTATATAAAACTTGATGTATTCTGTGAACCGCATTAAGATATTCACACAAAAAATAGAAAAAAAACAATAAATTTTAGGGGGACAGAACTGAAACTCAATTTTTTTCCATCAAAACCATACGTGTGGGATATAAGAAAATAACAAAAATAAATAAAAAAGTGTATGATGTCCATTCCATGTAAACTATCAACGAAAATTGGTTTTATTGAGATCTATTTAGTAGTTTTATTTTAATACGTCATAAATTCCCTATTGTTAAAACACTGATTAAAGTAACAACGAACTACAAGAATTTTTTATTATGTTATTTGCTACTACGGAAGCCTTCATGGGCGATTCCGACTCGCACTTGACCACTTTTATTTAAAAACGCAGCCTACCTTCCCGCGTGTCAGGCTACTGACAAGTCGCACCTTGGTCACAGAATAGATATTACTACAGAACCCTACTTAGCGAATTTTTTTATATTAAATAGCGACTCATGCTGGGACGCAACAAAGTGCAATTCAGCTCGCATTAGCGCGCAATGCCTATCGCGATTTTCACCTAAACATTTGCGCTCTCTTCTAACGCGTAACTCTGTCGCTGTCTGGCGCGGATGATGCGCATCGAAAAGGTTGTCGACATATTATCTAATAAAAAATTAAATTAACCTTTCGTTATGTAGGTAGTCAGCATTGTAGCTGAGATTATATATTTTAGTTATTTACTTCGTAACGCGCAAGACAGCTAGAAGAGGCCGTAACATAGGGTCGGACACATTGCTCAGACGTGCGTTCGACAACCGCCTGGCACTTGTTCCTTGCGAGGAACGGTCCAGCTGTAGGCTAAAACCGCGCGACCTTGAGCGATTGAGGATGCACTGCCTTGGTTCTATGTTACTACAAGTACTAGGTACTCTGTGTAAAAAATATCGGGAATATGTCAATAAAAGGACCTGTGTAAAAGAGGTCGTTCTAATTTTTTTACTGCATGTTGGTAGCACTGTGCTGTTGATTTAGCGCGCAAAGTTTGAGCAAGATCTGTCATTTAATTTGTTTTAAACTACACTTTTTGTTGGTCATAGTTTTGAGTTCTCGGCGATTTATACAATGGAAAATATTGTTGAACAAAGAGTGTGCCTTAAATTTTGTGTTTCGAATGATATTTCATGTGGTGAATCACTAAAAATGTTGCGAAATACCTACGGCGAATCGTGTATATCGAAAACAAGGACTTATGAATGGTATAAGGCATTTAAAGAAGGCCGAGAAGTAGTAGTAGACTTGCCTCGTTCTGGTAGACCTTCAACCGCTACGACCAAAGGAAACATCGACAGAATCAAGAAGCTAGTGCTCGAAAATCGACGTATGAGTCTGAGAGAGTGGGCTAGTGGGGTGAACATATCTTTTAAGTCCGTCCACAACATTCTCATTGATATAGCGCGGGTTTTCTTAGCCAGATCACCAGCTATAGAGGCCCCCGGCCCCCTGCCTCGTCAATGACCGGAGGGTATCCGCCTAACTAAAACTGTCTTAGCTTTGACATTTTCGTCTTTTTCCTTTTTGCTTGAAATGATAGAGACAGCAATAGCGATAGCAACCGATTTCGTTAGCGGTAGAGAGGCCGAACCCCTCGGGTAGGTCGGTGCAGTTTCAAGCGATTTCATTCCGATTTATTTATCTGGACGTTTACTCTCTTTCTACGAAGCACATAATTTCGATATAAACTCGCGACTTTCCTACTCCGGTTCTACTTCGTTTCGTCCGATCGAACATTGTTTGACTCTAATTAGGAGTAGGCAGCGAGCAATGCGCGGAAGATCGAGTTGCTCGATGGGAGTAGGCTTACATAGAACATTTAAACGTCAAACAATGTTCGATCGGGCGAAACGAAGTAGCTACCTACTTCGTTACCAGCGCCGGATCTTCAATATTTTTTAGGCGGGGTAAAATCTGATAATGCCGGTCAGTGCATCGGTGTATCTACTCATGACCACCAATCACCGGAGGGACATAACGGGTTATACCCTCTGACTTATTTTCCTCTCGAGTACCTATCTAGCTCCACTAACTGCACATGAGGAAGGAAGAATTCATGATGATAATATTGGATCGGATATTACGACGATGGCTGGAAATACGTGATGAGCTGATGAGTCGCTCAATTTGGCGCCCCCTGAAGCGTGCCGCCCGGGGCACGGGCCCCCTAGATCCGGGGCTGATTAGAACCGGAGTAGGAGTTTTTTAACCGGAGTTTTTCGTAAAAAGAGAGTAGACGTCCGGGTCTTGTTTTACCCGTGAACATCTATAAATATAACCTCAGTTACCTCCCAAATAATAATAATCTTAGTAGTGTGAACAACCGTGATAGATGAAAGTACTCGTTGGATAGATGATGAAACCTTACAATCATTGGCACCTGTTGTACAATTACCTCTATACCATAGAATAGATCCGATATCCGTGGAATAGATAATATATCTTTACTTAAGTTCCAAATTATCACAGAAACATCCGACTACATTGTAGGAAAATGAGAGTGATTTTTTTGTGTGATTATGACTGCCCTTGACTGTCAAATAGCCTGTTTGTTGTTGGCCTTCATAGAAAGTATCTTTGTATATTATATATAGCGTTGTATATAAAGTCTGACCTTCCACGATTTAAAATCTTTACGCAATAATTACTTATTGTGTAAGGATATATACTATACAGGGCATTATCGCAGAAATATCAGTTGTGAGTTACGAGTATATCTACGCTATGAAGAGGGTTATCAAAAAGGTCAGTCGAGACTCAATCTCGAGCTCAATAGACGGCCAGTGACTCAATCGATTTTTGAAAAAAAAAGGTAGTCTGTAAAGTCTGGTTTACGGGTTTACGGATGATAGTTTAACGTGACAACGTCATAACAAAATATTAAACCTAATACTTTTTGGAAATTATGAAAAAAATATGATGTACATTACCATGTAAACTTTCAACGAAAATTGGTTTGAATGAGATCTAGTAAGTAGTTTTATTTTAATACGTCATAAATTCGCTATTGTTACTCCTACACTATTGTTGTTTAGCCTTACTCAAACCTGGGTACAGCTCAGGACTAGTTTAATGGACACGTATGAAAAGCACTATAAAATCCCAGAGGATGTGGGTGTTTCGTCATCCAGACTGGACATTTTCCTTTTTTTACTTTTCTAGAGCTACAAATCGCACTATGCGTTTTGTAGCTCTAGAAAAGTCTTCTCTCCTTGTAAAACTTACTGGACCTACCGTGGAAAACTACGTAATATACCTAAAGACGTAATGTCCTAAAGAAGGTCGTAATACTTATTATTAAAGTAACGAACTACAAGAACTTTTATATTATGTTGTGTATGCCGGGGGTGCCTCACTACCACGTCCACTCCACCTCGCTGGAACCTTTTGTTGCTCATACGCCTCACAGGACCTCAAACTATTGAGCATCTTGTCTAAGAAGGCTGCCAGTGAAAGGCCCGTCCTCACGATACTTGGGATCAAGGGCGGATCCAGCTTTGGCTCCAGAGGGGGTCACATAGTAATGGTCAACTCACAAGATCGTGTGATTAGTGTATGCGTGCACTTTAATTAGTGGTCCACTTAGGTACTGCACCCAGCCAAGTTTCATAACCCCCCTGAATCCGCCCTTGCTTGGGATAGCCATTGTTCGTAACTCCGTAATCTCGGTCATCAGTAGCAATGGACACTGTGTTTTTCCGAAGGCACCTACTTTCTATAAGCGCCAACAACCAATAGGTGATTTCATTTTCGGTGAATACACCAAATTATCGCAAAAACATCCGGATGTTTTTGCGTAAATTTGGTGTAAATTGCGTAAGGATTCATGTGCAACTTCGTGCAACAGTGCTAATGACTGTAGGTTTCATCATCTACCCAATGAGTGTTTCATCTATCACGATTTTTCACAACACTGATAGTACCTACTCTTTTCTTTTTTTTTTTGGGATAAAAGCCGTGGTTATATCGTTGCGCCAAAGAGGATACATATACTTATACGTTTAAGAGTTGCACCATGTTCACAGATAAAACGAGAGCATGACATAGCGCACGAAACTGGCGTGGTACTTCCCCAGGCGGACTCTGCAAAGAGTCCTGCGACCACCATCTCACCTGATGTGAAGCGACGATACGGTCTAAAAGCATTACTAGAAGAAACTCGATATATGTGAGCACCCAGATTGTAGCCATTGAGGAGATTCAATCGAATAACGCACCTCATCTTTGAACTTTTTTTGAACGTAGAGCGAAACTGTAATCAAACTGCTTTAGTTTCAGGTTTCAGTACGGAACCTAAAGTTCGTGTCAGTTTTATGAGTTTCCAGGTCACAGTCGATTTGAGCAAATTTCTTAAGCCCCAGTAACAGTTAGTCGATTTTCCTAGTGAGAGCTTGAGCTAGACGCAAGCGCCACTGCCCCCACTAAGCCACTATCCTCTCATCATCGTTGCGGCCCATCACACATAGGTACTGGCATTGGCTAAGTGTTTAATACTTTATCTACTTAGAAAGAAAATCGAACTTAACTTGTTCCAAAGCTGCCCTGAAAAGAGGGGATAGTACCTTGATATAAATATTGAGTTTCAGTTAGCGCTATTACGCACATGACTTCGAAAAGACAGTGGTGCGCGTGTAATTCGTACCGACTAGATCAGCCGTAAGCCAAAACTGCAGGAAACACAAGGAAATTATTTTTAAAACGATACAATAATTTTTTTCTTAAATTTAATGTGTGGAACTCGTTAACATAACGTTAATTTTCATACATAATTCCGGTTGCCTGGAAGAGATCGCTCTTAGCGATAAGGTCGCCATTTGTTTCACTAGATTTAAGAATGTACCTTTTTGATTATTTATCTTTGTTTTTGTGTTGCGAACTATAAAGTGTATCTATCTCTAATTCTACATTTGTATAGCGAATCGCCATATTAAGGACAATATGTATCCGTCAGAGTCACTCGTTTTTTCATTGATTGGTGTGGTTGGATGACCTCAGTACGGCAAATTGCTTGTAACCATGATGCAGCAGTTTTATCATTGTAGGTATATGTTTGTTTGTGTGTGGTTGTTTACGTGTAAATCTAACGAAACATAACACAACGAAAATATAAAGATAAGAACACATCGTAATCCTTTACATAGTTTAGCTATAGGTAAATAAACGATTTTTATTCTAAGGTCGTATTCATATGCTCCCGGATAATACGCGTTAGAATCGTGAATAGAATAGTGAAAGTAATAGCAGTAGTTGTTGTCGACGGTTTTCTTACGACTTACAAAATTTTAATATTAAACAAGATTGATTTTGTACAAATTGTCACCTGCTTAGGTATTCTGGTAGGTACAGTACCTACCAGCATACCTACCCATAACGTGGATAACATGCACGTAGCATAACCATACCTGTAGGACCTGTGTTCTACAGGTATGGGACGCACGTCCCGCTTCGCTGCTCCGACGTTCTTTTTTATATAGTATGGAGTGATGAGACGAGCAGGACATGTGACTGATGGTAAGCAACATGCTTGCCACATAACAGTACAATGACACGCAGCTATTGGAACATGAAGATTCCAAATCATTCCCTAGCACTGCACTGCGCTCGTCGATATAAGATGTTTTATCTCTATGCTCTGTAATTTCACTGGAAACATTGCCCTTCAAACCGGAACACAGTAATGTTTGCACATTACTGCTTGGCGGTAGAATAACTGGCAAAGGTGTGGTACTTACCCCAGGGGGGCTCTGCAAAGAGTCCTAGCACTACCTAGATTAAGCGCCCTGTTGATCGGGCATGAAACGAATCTGCTTAAATTCATAAGTCACCAGCGGGGGCGCAGGACGAGGTAAAAAATCGCGCTGTGATAAGCCGAATACATGGATATTTATCACGTGGTTTTTAAACTTTCGCGATTTGAGCATACTTATAATGTTTATAATGTACAGGACTTAATTACGATTTAAAGAATTGTTTAAATACCTCGACGTTTTGGCAGCGTTGTAAAATATATTTTTTTACATAATATATATAGATAGCCTCTCAGTCTGAGAGATATCTCTTTGAGGATTTAAGTTGGTCTGACTCAAGTCATATCCAACCGTGAAACATTTTTTTCGATCCAGTAGTTCCCGAGATTAGCGTGTTCAAACAAAAAACCTCTTAAGCTTTATAATATTCAAAGAAAGTTAAGGGAAGCCTATGTGAAACGATCCTTAGACAACGATGACGAGAAGTGATAACACACTTTATCATCTTGTATATAAAGCTGCTCGAATTGGTCAATAAAACAGTTTCATTCTTGACCGTGAAGTGGCTAACTTTATTCTACCTTACTGTGTTTATTTCAATAGTAAATAATCATCGTATTTTAATTACACCTTCCAAGTATCTACTGATACTGACTATTTTCAAGTAGTTTTAATTAACTGGTTGCATTACAATGTTGTTCACCGTGATTGCATTAGTGCTCGCAGTAGCTTTATATTTCTACAGCACAAGAAATTTTGACTACTGGAAAAAGAAAGGAGTGAAATATGAGAAGCCCCTGCCAATCATCGGCAATTACGCAAATATATATTCTATGCGAAAAAATTTTCCTCAGTTTTTTGCGGAATTTTACGATAAATATCCAAATGAAAAGGTCGTGGGACTCTTTAGAGGCAACAACCCTGAACTTATGATTCGAGACCCCGAAATTATAAAGCGAATCTTAATCACTGACTTTGGGAACTTTCATTTACGCAGCCTACTCCCTAAAACCACAGAAACTGACGACACAGAAATACCATCGAATACCCTCGTAAACTTAAACGGCGATAAATGGAAGCTACTGCGGCAGCGTCTGACGCCAGCCTTCACGAGCGGTAAGCTGAAGGCTATGTTCCCTCTAATAATCGAACGTGCTGAGAGGCTCCATACGAGAATACAAGCCACATCAGGAATACCTATTGATGCCAGAGACCTTATGGCCCGCGCTTCACCACCGATTTCATTGGAGCTTGTGGCTTTGGGCTTGACATGGATGCACTTACTGATGAAGATTCGGAATTTAGAAAAATAGGACGTAACATATTGAGCATCCCTCCAATTGAAACTCTCAAAGTCTTTCTGAGACAACTAAGCCCGAGACTCTTCAAAAACTTTACACTAACAGAACGGTTTGCTCCTTTGAAAGAACTTGTGATGTCTATTCTGACACAAAGAAATTATGAACCAATCGGACGTCACGATTTTGTGGATTTATTGCTAGAATGCAAAAAGAAAGGAACAATTGTAGGTGAATCGATTGAAAGATATGCTTCCGATGGGACACCCGAAAAGGCAACATTGGAATTGACGGACAATTTGATTGCTGCTCAAATGGCTGTGTTCTTTACAGCCGGGTTTGAAACATCTTCCTCTACGAGTAGTTTTACACTACATCAACTAGCTTTCAATCCTGATAAGCAAAAAAAAGTACAAGAAGAAATAGACCGTGTTCTTTTAAAATATGACAATAAACTTTGCTACGATGCTGTTAAAGATATGCATTATCTAGAATGGGCTTTCAAAGAAAGTATGAGGAAGTATCCAGCAGTAGGTTTTTTTGATGAGAGATTGTGCGCACAAATGTGTAATACCTGAGTTGAATCTAACCATAGATGAAGGAGTAAGAATACAAATTCCATCATGGTCCTTACAAAACGATCCCCAATACTACGAGAACCCTGAAGAATTTCGGCCAGAGAGGTTCAGTCCTGAAGAGGTGGATGTTAACAAAACTAAATTTACTTATCTACCGTTTGGAGATGGACCTCGAAACTGTATCGGTAAGTTGAACGTTTAAACGACTCCCTGAAATATCTCTAGTACTTAGGTAGAGTAACCTGAAAATTTGTCGGAACTTGTTATTTTGTCATTGATGGATTCCAAACTATAATTATTTTGCCAAGCCTAATTCCAGGAAAACAATGGCTTAAAATGGAAATATATATCGTAATATAAAGGAGCTTGTTAATAAAAATCTCAACAACTTATACCTTAGTTGCTGTACCGTCGCACCAGTAGGTGGCTTTTTGTGCATATTCGGGGTAATGCGTTAAATTAAAGTTACGATGTCCATGATCAAGAGAGAGCAAATATCAAGCACCACGTGCCATGTAGCCGGGACTGCTCGTCTCCCCCGTGCTGTTTCCTCGAATCGTTGTGTTGCGCTCACTTCCAGATCGTACATTCGATATATACATTTCCTTTTGTTTGGTTTTCTTGTTGTAGTTGACACGAATTAACACATTGATGAAAAGGCGTCGACGAATATGATTTATGAGGATAGCTTCTACTTAGTTCACCGAGCCGAACTCCCAAATTACGAGTGCGCGGTGCTTGACAGTTGTTTAGAGCTGTGTCTTAAAACTACCCTCATGTTAGACCATCGCAAATTAATAAGATGCTAGTGCGAACGATATATTTGTTGAGATTGAACTATATTTTCTACAAATTTTCTACATATATTTACAGGGGAGCGGTTGGGACAAATGCAGGCACTGGCTGGATTGGCTGCGGTCCTGTCAAAGTTCACCGTCGAGCCACACTCCACTACCCTGAGACATCCCGTCTTTGAGTGCAAGCCTTTCCCTATTCAAACGGTAAAAGGAGGAATACCCCTTGTCTTCCGGGAAAGGAAAAAAGAACAATAAATAATGTTTCATAATACTGCTGACTGAAATTTGAAATATGTTTAAGCTATATCTACGCTAATATATATACATAAATATATATAATGAGGCTTAATCCTTACATAAGTTTCACTAAGTTCACTGTGCAAGTTGTACATCTGAAAGAATTCACGGGAAATGTCTTAAATAAAAGCAACAAGTAAACCCGTGAAATGCAACTACTTATTTTGTTATACTCCTGTACTTTTCTAAATTTACAATTGTTAATCATTAAAAATGTGGTTGTGGCATAACATAACTAAAAGGTCAAAAACAGATCAATGAATTTCGCACTTTATTTAGACAGGAAATGCTTAATTTTGTTGTAAGAATAATAAACAATTAGAAGCTTACCGTTTTTAATTGCCTTTAGAAAAGGCTGTGAAAAGTATGTTTTAAAAGTTGTAGAATGTTGTTTTACGTGAAATAAAATAAATGTTCATTTTTTTTTAAATGTTTTTTCTTACTGAATTATTAGATATTATTTAAATAAAAGTGGTCAAGTGCGAGTCGGACTCCTCCATGAAGGCAACAGCAGCAGCAAGCTACATACCTAATATTGTTAATTTATATTGTTAATTTATAATATTTATAGTTAATTCTTGTGTGGTAATTAACTAGTAATTTGATCAACGGTTTTTTTACCTGAGTTTGTTGCCCACTAGCTCTCTTGCTATATGCGTCCTCCCAACTACCAACGGTGCGATTATTATCTGCGTACCCAAAGAGACTGGGTTTCAATAGATTATTGATATGAAGCAGAAAGAGCGTCGCAGATAGTACAAACCCTTGAGGGACTTCGTCATTTGATCTGACGAACAGCCATCAATGACGACTGGTATGGATCGATCCCTCAAGAAGTCTGATATCCACTTATATATTTACCACTTATACTTATATTATTGAGGTCACCCTTCTTCAGCAAACATGTTCAACAAAATGACCAATTCAAATAAATAAACGAAAAAGATGAGAGTATGTACTTACCTACATTTTAGTGAAGATTAAAATCAGTAACAAATTGAGTTTAATCAGAATTTAATAATGTAGGTGTATTAAATGTACTTAGAGAAAAGAGTGAAGGAGACAAGACTAATACTTGTCTCCTTCACTCATGACGTCATAACCCCTTCTTCCATATTGAGAGCTGCGTTCCTCTGGAGTGTTTCGGTATTAAATTAATGAAAATGTTAAGAGTACAATATCACTTTCATTCACTGAATTTTATGCAACATTGGTGTAAATAACTCCTTCATCACTTGCTATTTCTAAAAATAAGCTTAAATTCCATGCTTTTATGGTATGATATGGTTTGTATGCGTATATAACCTTTATCCATCGCTAAAAATTAAATATTCAAAAAATGTTACATAACCCCCCTTCCATCATCCACTCATGTCTTCCAGCTACTGTCTGATTCCCATAGTAGCTACAAGTTCAGCTGAGTTTGAGGTTAGACGATGTTGTGTTAAAAAAGTGGACAATATATTTATTTAACTTCTCCTTACATCATTCATAAATAAAAGTGGTCAAGTGCGAGTCGGACTCGCCCATGATGGCTTCCGTAGCAACAAGTAACATAATACTTATAAAAGTTCTTGTAGTTCGTTGTTACTTTAATCAGTGTTTTTAACCGACTTCCAAAAAGGAGGAGGTTATCAATTCGACCCCTATGTTTTTTATGTATGTTACCTGATTTCTCGAGAACCCCCGTACCGATATTAAAATTTCATTTTATGTTCGGATGGGTATGCTATGCTATGCTATGCTACTTGTTTTGCACTAACTAGGGTAATAAAATAATTTTAACAAAAAAAGAACCGACTTCAAACAGAAAACTAAAAAGTACAAAATAAATTTATTTAGCACAAAGATATACGTATTTTGATTTATTTAAACAGAAATGATTAAATAAATATTTTACACTTCTGAAGTCGGTGCCAAGTAAAACGATTGGAGCTGAAGCTAATATTAGTAAGTTTTTTTTTTTTTTTTTTAACTTTTGTAGGTTTACACTTGACCGCCATCTCGCCTGATGTTAAACTACGATGCGGTCTACGATGGAGCGTGTTTACCTAGAAAAAACCGATTCACTCTCGATTTGAAGACACCAAGATTATAACTATCGGGGAAAACCCACTCAGGCAACTCATTCCACAGCCTAGATGTTCTTATCACAAACGTAGAGTCAAACCTCTTCGTCCGTGTCGTAAGTATTTTTTTGTTATTTTTCTACATTGAGAACATTCGTTATATGTAAATAGTTAGGTATTATAAAATATTTATGCATTTTTATACAACTTATTTTCATTGGCTACTTAATAGCTTGTAAGCCAATGCTTAATATAGTAGCTATAATATGTAGTTACTTTGATAGTAATTCGGTAATAATTATTTTTATAGTAATTCGGTAATATATATTTTTCTGAAACCGTAATTGCTGTAAACCGTTGCTGTAACATTTACTTGGCACCGACTTCATGTATGGAGTACTGTTCGCACCTTTGGGATGGATCGGCCAAGTATCAGCTGGAGGCCCTGGAATCGATCGAGAGACGTGCCAAAAGGCTCATAGGCAATTACACTCTTGTGCGAAAAAGACTTCAAAGTCTTGAACATCGCCGAAAAATCGCTAGCCTATCGGGTTTTTTATCGGATACACTTCGGAGAGCGTGCGACTGATCTGCATGATCTAATACCACCTTGTCCTTTTTTCTATCGGAATGCTCGTAGCTCGAAAAAGCGACATCGTTTCATGGTTGATGTTCCAAAGACACGAACGAAGAGATTTGACTCTACGTTTGTGATAAGAACGTCTAGGCTGTGGAATACGTTGCCTGAGTGGGTTTTTCCCGATGGTTACAATCTTTGTGTCTTCCAATCGAGAGTGAATCGGTTTCTACTAGGTAAACACGCTCCATCGTGGACCGCATCGTCGCTTAACATCAGACGAGATGGCGGTGAAGTGTGAGCCTATAAAAGGTAAAAAAAAAGACTTCAGAAGTGTAAAATAGGTATTTATTCAATCATTTCTGTTTAAATAAATCAAAATGCGTATATCTTTGTGCTAAATAGTTAAATGTATTTTGTACTTATTAGTTTTCTTTTTGAAGTCGGTTCTTTTTTTGTTAAAATTATTTTATTTTACGATTTTAAGTGATGAGTAGATCTAACAAGAACACTTCTTGAATAAGGAAAACTAAATATATATAGTAGGGGGAATAATAGCCTACATGACGGACGAAAGAAACAACGCGATTAGGATACTTTAACACAGTCTCAAATTGACGCATCGTCGTAACGTGGTTGTCCTAAGTTAGATTTTAATGTTATTTTGGTATTATATTTCAACTTTGATGCAAAAACGACGGCGTATTAGAGGCACAGACATTTCAAACTTGACGTGTCTGTGTATCGCCGTCTCTCGGTCTGGGTCCCAGCCTCAGTTACTCTGCCTTCTTGTCTCTAAGTGTTTCTGTGTGTCTCTATGCCCCTCTATCTCGTCTCTTGACTCTTGACCCTCTGTTTCTCTGTTCACAGCCTCGCTGTCTCTTTTCTCTCTGACTCGTTTCCACTTTGTCTCTTTGCGGGTACAGGCACGGGCAAACAAAGGGCAAGGGGTTGACGCGTACAATACTTCACAATGTGATACGTTTTAAATCCAAGATGGCTGCCACCACAAAGTGATAAATTATGTGTGTTATTTTCAAAACTCCCTCAATAACGGTACCAAAAGAAAGAACTTGACGATTAGAATAATATTCACTATGATAACATTAAAATCCACGATGATCAGTGTACACAGACCTGTAATGGCGCTCAAAACTCATATGGGTGTAAAGTTTTTATCATTATCCATCATCATCATCAGCCTATCTTAGTCCACTGCTGGAACTATCTCCATAGGTCTATAGGTCTATACACAGAACATTGTTCTGTGGGTCTCTACCTCTCCCACGGCTGAAAGTTCTCAATACATGAATTAAGCCCAGACACTGTGTAGTTCCTGTAAGCTGTTAAGAAATTCCCTTGACTGTTCTTTGTCTTCATCATCAGACCCCTAATGACAGTCACAACCCATCTAGGTAAAAAGTTTTCATCAATACAAATTCATTGAGCCCAAACACAAGGTAACTACTATGTGCCGTCGAGAAGTTCCCTCGACCGTCTTTCGGTTCCCTCATCAGATCGACTCCAGACCTTCTTTAAATTATACTGCTTTAAAATGGTCAAGGAAAAACTTAACTAACGCACTACTCATCTTTACAATTTTCGAAAGTTATCCTCAATTTCTCTACGATGGCATCATCAGATCATGGTGTCCTTATCATGGTACCACCCTTGGTTAAAAAAAAAAGCTATTTTAGTACAAAAAATTAAACCGACTTCCAAACCACAAATATGCACTTAAAGCGAAAAATAAATTAATATCATTATTACAAGTGCTACTCACTCATCTATTTGAAGTCGGTGCTAGCCAAGTCTAACAGGTAGTGGATACGCCTACCTACCACGTGCCTACATAGTATTTTTGGCCTGACTAGCACCGACTTCAAATAGATGAGTGAGTAGCACAGGAAGGGAGTTACAGACACACATTTTACCACTTTGGAAGAGTCTCTCGAGCAAGAATAGTTTGCTATAGCAAGAAGAAAGAATCTCGAGCAAGAATAGGATAGATACTACTTACCTGTGCCTATATAGCATCAATCTACTAACTTTTTGACCTGACTGGCACCGACTTCAAATAGATGAGTGAGTAGCGCTTATAATAATGATTTTAGTTTATTTTTCGCTTTTGAGTGCCTATTTGTGGTTTTGAAGTCGGTTTAATTTTTTGTACGAAAATAGTTTATTTTACTCTTTTTAGTGTACAAGAACAAAATTAAAAATTTTGATTAACCCCCGACTACCTTGGATTTTTTATCTGTACAACATTCTACTAGTCACGCCCTTCCATTTGATACCGATATAAAGGGAGTTGTGAAAAAAGAAATGTATTTCGGCATTTTGTCGAAGCGGCCATCTTGGATTTGAATTTTTTTCATAGTGCAAAGTATTCTACTAGTCAAGCTCTTTCGTTTGATACCCAAATTGAGGTAGTAATGAAAAATATAATATAATTCGCCATTTTGTCGTGGCGGCCATTTTGAATTTGAAATTTGTTATAGTATAGTATTCTACTAGTCAAGCCCTTACATTTGATACCCAAATTGAGGTAGGTTGTGAAGAAATATTTTGTCCGCCATTTTGTGGAGGCGGCCATCTTGAATCGACATTAACCAGACATAGCTAAGAACATTTGCTATGGTATTAACCTTGAAATAAAAGAAACCGCATCGAAATCGGCCCATCTGTTTGAGTTCTACTACGGTGCCACAGCAGACAGACAGACACACAAACAGACATCGACGTCACTTATAACACCCGTTTTTTTTGGTCGGGGGTTAAAAACAAATTTTTATTAAATCATTTACACAATTTTGTATTGACAGGGTCGAGATTCATAACTTTTGTGAAATCTACAACTACGTCATCCAGATAATTGTACGCAAATTTTCAGTTTTTGGTTCATATTTCAAAAACTACTTGATTGATTTCGAAAAGATTTATATGGGACCATTCGGAAAGCATACCCATCCGAACACAAAAAGAAATTTTAAAATCGATTCAGCGGTTCTCGAGAAATCAGGTAAAATACATTAAAAAAAAAAAACATGGGGGTCGAATTGATAACCTCCTCCTTTTTTGGAAGTCGGTTAAAAACTAATTTGCAGGCATTGATATAACCTTGAATAAAAAGTAATTTATTTAGATAAACATACATACCGAGTTACGAAGAAAGACTTCTAAGTTGAACTGGCATTACAATTGCATAGTTTAACGTAAAAAAGTATTTAGGTACTGTGACATAACTATTGTCGTTAGACATAGGCTATCCCGGCCGGTTTTGTAGATATTGATGTGTTCTATAAAACTGTAGTATGTTACTTTGCTCTGCTGTCAATAGTATTCGAGCGTAAGCGATATAAATATATAGTTATCTTTTTTGGAAAAAAATCCCCACCTTGGGTTCCATTATCAAAGTTTTCATGGTTAGGGAAAGTATCCCTAACTCTTTTGAATAAAATATATAGCCTATGTTCGTCCCAGATAATGTGGGATTTCATAAGTGAAAAAAAAATTCGAATCGGTCCAGTAGTTTCGGAGCCTATTCGATGCAAACAAACAAATAATCAAATCTTTCCTCTTTATAATATTAGTGTAGAAGAATAGAAGTCGAGAGTAAATAAACTATTTTTTACAAAAAATTAAACCGACTTCAACACCACAAATAGACACTCAAAAGCGAAAAATAATTTAATATAGGTAATTATTATAACCTCTACTCACTCATCCATATGAAGTCGGTGCCAGGCTAGTTAAAAAGTTAGCAGATATACTATGTACGAGGTAGTAAGTAAGTAGGCATAGGTAAGTAGTGTCTATCTACTACCTGTTAGATTTGGCTGTTGTGGTTTAATTTTTTGTAAAAAATAGTTTATTTTACCCTTTTTAGTGCTAAACAAGTTTTCACTAATGCATTTACACGATTTCGTGTTGAGATCTCAATACATGAATTAAACCCAAACACTGGGTAGTTCCTGTAAACCGTTAAGAAATTCCCTTGACTGTCCTTTATCTTCATCATCAGACCACTAATGACAGTCACAACCCATCTATGTAAAAAGTTCTCATCAATACAAATTCATCGAGCCCAAACACAAGGTAACTACTATGTACCGTCGAGGAGTTCCCTCGACCGTCTTCCCGTTCCCTCATCAGATCGACTCCAGACCATCTTTAAACTGTACTGCTTTAAAATGCTCAAGCAAAACCTTAACTAACGCACTAGTCATCTTTACAATTTTCGAAAGTTATCCTCGATTTCTCTAGGATACCATCATCAGATCCTGGTTTCCTTATCATGGTACCACCCTTGGAATATCTCCTTTACAACAAAAAAAGAATCATCAAAATCGGTTCATAAACGACGAAGTTATCCGCGAACACACATAAAAAAAAAAAAGGAACATACATACGGTCGAATTGAGAAACCTCCTTTTTTGAAGTCGGTTAAAAAGGAAAGGGAGACATTTCAAAACAGGATCCAAGTAGAAATTTCATTTCTATTTCATAAGCCATAAATGAAACTTTATTGTTCCATTTTGAACCGTAAACTCATAGACGTGTCACCTCAAAGCGACCTTTTTAGACTAAACAATATTTCATCATTCATACAATACAGCAAAATCGCTAGTAATAATGACGAAGCAAAAGGCAGTCAAGCGTTGTGCGACGTAAACACGAACGACGTATTACAAAAATAAAACCTAATCTAATCTACAAGTAATCTTGTTCCGTTTTTGTTCATATTTGTTTTTTTTTTTCTAAAGGCAATGCGCTCTTCTTTCAAATATATGTATTTTTATCACGTGGTTTTTAAACTTTCGCGATTTGAGCATACTTATAACTATACTATACTGACACAAAGAAATTATGAACCAATCGGACGTCACGATTTTGTGGATTTATTGCTAGAATGCAAAAAGAAAGGAACAATTGTAGGTGAATCGATTGAAAGATATGCTTCCGATGGGACACCCGAAAAGGCAACATTGGAATTGACGGACAATTTGATTGCTGCTCAAATGGCTGTGTTCTCTACAATATCCATATATTCGGCTTAATATATGGATATTTATCACGTCGTTTTTAAACTTTCGCGATTTGAGCATACTTATAATGCTTATAATGTACAGGACTTAATTACGATTTAAAGAATTGTTTAAATACCTCGACGTTTTGGCAGCGTTATAAAATAATTTTTGTTCACGGGCCTGTGGTCTATGGTTAGAATGTTGTACAAATTACAAATCTGAGGTAGTCGGGGGTTAATCAACATTTTTAATTTTGATCTTGTTACTACATGCATAACAATGTAAAGACGGTACATTTGCCAAAATTAGATTTTTTTACAATATTTTTGTCTGTTTTTTTGTTCCGGCCAATCTCCGAACTCCGAAGCAGCTGGACCGATCATGACGGGGCTTTCACTACTAGATAGAATATGTTCTAATGCATAACTTAGGTTACTCTTACTTGCAGAAAATATACAAGGTTCCGTGAAATAAACAAATAACAATTAAAACGCACATGAAATCGCAGGCACAGCTAGTAAGGTAAATAATAGTAGGTACCTAATAGGATTTCACAATTCCATTTTTGCCACCGGTTATATAACAAACTGCACATAAAAGCACCGTTAGATCCCCTCCGTCGGACCGCGCCTAATTATAGCTAGGACTAGTGGTCCGCCCGGGTCCGCCCCTAGTACATAATATATAGATAGCCTCTCAGTTTGAGAGATATCTCTTTGAGGATTTAAGTTGGTCTGACTCAAGTCATATCCAACCGTGAAACATTTTTTTAAATCGATCCAGTAGTTCCCGAGATTAGCGTATTCAAACAAAAAACCCAAAGGAAATTAAAGGAAGCCTATGTGAAACGATCCTTAGCCAACGATGACGAGAAGTGATAACACACTTTATCATCTTGTATATAAAGCTGCTCGAATTGGTCGATAAAACAGTTTCATTCGTGACCGTGACGTGGCTAACTTTATTCTACCTTACTGTGTTTATTTCAATAGTAAATAAAAATAGTATTTTAATTACACCTTCCAAGTATCTACTAATACTGACTATTTTCAAGTAGTTTTAATTAACTGGTTGCATTACAATGTTGTTCACCATGATTGCATTAGTGCTCGTAGTAGCTTTATATTTCTACAGCACAAGAAATTTTGACTATTGGAAAAAGAAAGGAGTGAAATATGAGAAGCCCCTTCCAATCATCGGCAATTACGCAAATATATATTCTATGCGAAAAAATTTTCCTCAGTTTTTGGCGGAATTTTACGATAAATATCCAAATGAAAAGGTCGTGGGACTCTTCAGGGGCAACAACCCTGAACTTATGATTCGAGACCCCGAAATTATAAAGCGAATCTTAATCACTGACTTCGGGAACTTTCATTTACGCAGCCTACTCCCTAAAACCACAGAAACTGACGAAACAGAAATACCATCGAATACCCTCGTAAACTTAAACGGCGATAAATGGAAGCTACTGCGGCAGCGTCTGACGCCAGCCTTCACGAGCGGTAAGCTGAAGGCCATGTTCCCTCTAATAATCGAACGTGCTGAGAGGCTCCATTCGAGAATACAAGCCACATCAGGAATACCTATTGATGCAAGAGACCTTATGGCCCGCTTCACCACCGATTTCATTGGAGCTTGTGGCTTTGGGCTTGACATGGATGCACTTACCGATGAAGATTCGGGAATTTAGAAAAATAGGACGCAACATATTGAGAATTTCTCCAATTGAAACTCTCAAAGTGTTTCTGAGACAACTAAGCCCGACACTCTTCAAAAACTTTAAACTAACAGAACGTTTTGCTCCTTTGAAAGAACTTGTGATGTCTATTCTAACACAAAGAAATTATGAACCAATCGGACGTCACGATTTTGTGGATTTATTGCTAGAATGCAAAAAGAAAGGAACAATTGTGGGTGAATCAATTGAAAGATATGCTTCCGATGGGACACCCGAAAAGGCAACATTGGAATTGACGGACAATTTGATTGCTGCTCAAATGGCTGTGTTCTTTACAGCCGGGTTTGAAACATCTTCCTCTACGAGTAGTTTTACACTACATCAACTAGCTTTCAATCCTGATAAGCAAAAAAAAGTACAAGAAGAAATAGACCGTGTTCTTTTAAAATATGACAATAAACTTTGCTACGATGCTGTTAAAGATATGCATTATCTGGAATGGGCTTTCAAAGAAAGTATGAGAAAGTATCCAGCAGTAGGTTTTTTGGTGAGAGATTGTGCGCACAAATGTGTAATTCCTGAGTTGAATCTAACCATAGATGAAGGAGTTAGAATACAAATTCCATCATGGTCCTTACAAAACGATCCCCAATACTACGAGAACCCTGAAGAATTTCGGCCAGAGAGGTTCAGTCCTGAAGAGATGGATGTTAACAAAACTAAATTTACTTATCTACCGTTTGGAGATGGCCCTCGAAACTGCATCGGTAAGTTGAACGTTTAAACGACTCCCCTGAAATATCTCTAGTACTTAGGTAGAGTAACCTGAAAATTTGTCGGAACTTGTTATTTTGTCATTGATAGATTCCAAACTATAATTATTTTGCCAAGCCTAATTCCAGAAAAACAATGGCTTAAAATGGAAATATATATCGATACTTATAATAAAACTGTAACGGGTCGAATTCTGTACATTGAAGATATTTTGAAAAATTTTTTTTGGGGCACTCCATAGCCAATACTGATGGCGAAACTGCATTTTTTTTCTTTCATGTCTGTCTGTCTGTCTTTCTGTATAGGGATCACGCATCACGCCGAAACTACTGATTCAATTCAGCTGAAACTTGGCATGATTTTAGTTTATACTAAGGACATTGCTGTAGGTTACTTTTGATCCCCAAATTCTGATCGGTTTTCTTGTGGGAGGGGGTGAAAGTCAGAATGTGTATTTGGTTGTAACTCATGTTTGCGTTGTTTAATTTCATTAATTCTTTTTTTGTTAGAAAGAACACATTTTTTATATTGTCCCGTCAAAATTTGAACAATATCGGTCTGTTGGTTCGGAAATTACACAAACGTTAGATAATAACGACACGCGTGGCGCGTTCGGTACATACTAACTTCTAAGTATCACAGATCCACAGAATATCTAGATTCCAGATTTTAGAAAGTGCCCACGTGATCGCGTCGCGTCGTCTTGGATGACAAAATAATTGTCAAAAATATATTTTTGTGTGGAAAAACAAACATCATTCGGTTATAATCGACTTCAAACAATGTTCTCAATCGGGTTGCATGTTTTTTTATTTGGTTTTATTTTACACGATAACTCTGCTAATTGTTAGTTAATTTTGATAATTCCTTTTTTGTTTGGTAGAAAATACTTCAGAGGTTAGATAGAGGTTACTTAGATTTCGAAAACAGGGAGGTAGTTTTTCAAATATCAACATAAAACTAAAATCAGCTTAGATTTATCTGTACGACATGGTTAAACCTTCTTATAAAATTTAATCGAATGACAGAATTAAATTACCTGTCATTGAAGTAGATTTTTGTATTGTGGAGAAAACATATCAGCATAATAAGTAGCAGCATAGACAACCCATTAAATGTTCCCACTGCTGGGCGTCGGAACCTTCTCTCGCAAGGAGAGAGACAAGGCTATAAACCACCACGCTGGCCCAGTGTCGGTTGGTGGATGACATATGACTTAGAACTTAGATTATAGGTAGATTTCGGTTTCTTCACGGTGTTTTCCTTCACCGTTTTAATTACCGGTATTACGAACATGACTCTGAAAAGATAATGGTGCGCGTGGTTTTGAACCCTGGGTCTCCGGATCGACAGTCGCCGTTCTCCCGACTAGGTCAGCTGTAACTTACTAGACCAGCCGTAACTTATTAGGTATTATTTCAATTTAAATACTGTTTAAAATTTAAAGGTAGTGTTCAACAAGCTTCGGTGACCGAAGCAGACCGTTGTTAGGGTTCCGTACACAAAGGGTAAAAACGGGACCCTATTACTGAGACTTCGCTATCCGTCCGTCCGTCTGTCACCAGGCTGTATCTCAAGAACGGTGATAGCTAGACAGTTGAAATTTTCGCAGATGATGTATTTCTATTGCCGCTTTAATCATGACGGAACGTATCAAGTGATCGGGTTGAAATTTGAAATAGAATTAGATTACAGTCTGGAAGAACACATAGGCTAAACATTGCCTATGTATAAGTACTCAATGTATTACTTAACAAACATCCAAACAGTGACATTCATAATATTTACAGGACAACGTTGGAACGGCTGAACATATTTGGATGGAATTCGAAACACACGTAGTTTGAACTCAGAAATAGTAAATCGGTTACTTATAGGTTACTGTGACGTCGGAAAGACTAAGCTAATTTGGTAGAAAATTGAAACAGAAATAACTCATAGTCTGAAATACCACATTTATGTATTTATCACCTATCAACCTGAAAAGAAGCTTGGGCCCTAAGGAAACAAATATTAACTATCACGTCAAAACGGCACAACGATATGGGTTGATATACGAAACACATATAGTTTAGAGTCTAAAATTTCACATGGGTTAATAAGTCTACATTTTCATTTAACTTCATATTAATATAAGCATATATTTTCGTCAGGAACTTGATGAGATGGTAAGGTAATAGCCAAAAATTAAAAATATATGCACCCGTTTTGGCGTAGATAATATAGGGGATTTGCGTTCACAATCAAAATAACAAGCAACATAATATTCTCATTAGACGGCGCTAATGCCAGTTTAAATCTAAAAGCACTAAAGGCCATTTAAATCGATGTTTTACTTTTGTGGTATGTATTTTTTCTTTCATCACTAGGTGGCGTTACTGGTATTCTAAATTGTACTAATAAGTTTTTGCTGCTAAAAGGATTATGATGCCAAATTTCGATTCTTTCGTTCTTGATTTTTTTCTGTGTTACCTACAATTAAATTCATACATTAACATTTCACTAGGACTTGGCTTAGATTTACGGGTTCTTGCTTGAATATCATTAAAACTCAAAATTTTAATTATTTTGATTCCACACAGGCTTAGGAAGTCGCGGGTAACAGCTAGAAAACAGCTTGCGGATAAAAAGAAATAGGTAAATAGGTATCAGATCATGCACATTAGCTTCAGACTTTTCATAATGTATCCTATAAAAATCCTACAAAACTTAACACTTGCGGCTATGTTCGATACTACGAAACCTTACTAAGTATGTTTGATTTTGTTTAAAAAAAGAAAAATAAAGATGATAAAATTAAATAAATTTTTGCGTGGAAAAACAAATTCACTCAAACTCAAAGGTTTTTCAATGACTACTTATCCAAATATTTGACGTACGATACTTCCAATTAATGTATAAGTAAGTAACATCTGCTTACGCGAACGAAGTAGCGGGTTCAGCTAGTCGTAATATAAAGGAGCTTGTTAATAAAAATCTCAACAACTTATACCTTAGTTGCTGTACCGTCGCACCAGTAGGTGGCTTTTTGTACACATTCGGGGTAATGCGTTAAATTAAAGTTACGACGTCCATTATCAAGAGAGAGCAAATATCAAGCACCACGTGCCATGTACCTGGGACAGCTCGTCTCTCCCATGCTGTTTCCTCGAATCGTTGTGTTGCGCTCACTTCCAGATCATACATTTGATATATACGTTTCCTTTTGTTGTTTTTCTTGTTGTAGTTGACACGAATTAACACATTTATGAAAAGGCGTCGACGAATATGATTTATAAAGATAGCTTCTACTTACTTACCATGGCAAATTAATAATACGCTTGTGTTAACGATATATTTGTTGAGATTTAATTATTTTTTTCTACAAATTTTCTATATATTTACAGGGGAGCGGTTGGGACAAATGCAGGCACTGGCTGGACTAGCTGCGGTCCTGTCAAAGTTCACCGTCGAGCCCCACTCCACTACCCTGAGACATCCCGTCTTTGAGTGCAAGCCTTTCCTTATTCAAATGGTAAAAGGAGGAATACCCCTTGTCTTCCGGGAAAGGAAAAAAGAACAATAAATAACGTTTCATAATACTGCTGACTGAAATTTGAAATATGTTTAAGCTATATCTACGCTAATATACATACATAAATATATATAATGAGGCTTAATACTTAAGTATATAAGTTTCACTAAGTTCACTGTGTAAGTTTTACATCTGAAAGAATTCACGGGAAATGTCTTAAATAAAAGCAACAAGTAAACCCGTGAAGAGCAACTACTTATTTTGTGATACTCCTGTACTTTTCTAAATTAACAATTGTTGATCATTAAAAATGTGGTTGTGGCACAACATAACTAAAAGGTCAAAAACAGATCAATGAATTTCGCACTTTATTTAGACAGGAAATGCTTAATTTTGTTGTAAGAATAATAAACAATTAGAAGCTTACCGTTTTTAATTGCCTTTAGAAAAGGCTGTGATAAGTTTTAAAAGTTGTAGAATGTTGTTTTACATGAAATAAAATAAATGTTCATTATTTTTTTAAATGTTTTTTCTTACTGAATTATTAGATATTATTTAAATAAAAGTGGTCAAGTGCGAGTCGGACTCCTCCATGAAGGCAGCAGCAGCAGCAAGCTACATACCTACCTAATATAAAATTCTTCTGTGGTAATTAACTAGTAATTTGATCAACGGTTTTTTTACCTGAGTTTGTTGCCCACTGGCTCTCTTGCTATTTGCGTAACTCTCAACAACCAACGGTGCTATTATTATCTGCGTACCCAAAGAGACTGGGTTTCAATAGATTATTGGTATGAAGCAGAAAGAGCGTCGCAGAGAGTACAAACCCTTGAGGGCCTTCGTCATTTGATCTGACGAACAGCCATCAATGACGACTCGTATGGATCGATCCCTAGAAAGTCTGATATCCACTTATATATTTACCACTTACCACTTATACTTATATTATTTAGGTCACCCTTCTTCAGCACACATGGTCAACTAAATGACCAATTCAAATAAATAAACGAAAAAGATGAGAGTACCTACCTACATTTTAGTGAAGATTAAAATCAGTAACAAATTGAGTTTAATCAGAATTTAATAATGTAGGTATTAAAAGTACCTACTTAGAGAAAAGAGTGAAGAAGACAAGTATACGAATACTTGTCTCCTTCACTCATGACGTCATAACCCCTTCTTCCATATCGAGAGCTGCGTTCCTCTAGAGTTGTCTACTTGTCTCCTTCGTCCATTAAAAGATATCGTGTTTCGGTGACCGTGTTCTTTTAAAATATGACAACAAACTTTGTTATGACGCTGTCAAAGATATGCATTACTTAGAATGAGCCTTCAAAGAAAGTATGAGGAAGTATCCTGCAGTCGGATTTCTAATAAGAGATTGCGCGCGCAAATGTGTTATTCCTGAGTTAAACCTAACTATTGACGAAGGAGTTAGAATACAAATTCCATCATGGTCTTTGCAAAATGATCCCCAATACTACGAGAACCCAGAAGAATTTCGGCCAGAAAGATTCAGCCCTGAAGAGATGGATGTTAACAAAGCTAAATTTACTTATCTACCGTTTGGAGAAGGCCCTCGAAACTGCATCGGTAAGTTTAATATATTTTACCGTTCTTAAACTACATATCATGTGATAAACACATGATTACATACTGCAGTAAAATAGTAATTATACTTCAGTAAAGTAGCAGGAGCGTAGCAACCGCGATCCTGCTTCGTCATTTTGTGGTGGTGGCCACCTTGGATTTGAAATTTGTTATAGTGTATAATATTCTACTATTCAATCCCTTTCATTTGATACCCATATTAAGGTAGGCTGTAATATTTGGCCGCCATTTTGAATCGATATTAAATAAATCGGAAAATAACCTTCAAATAAAAAACCGCGTCGAAATCGGCTCATCTGTTTGAGCTCTGCGGTGCCACAGACAGACACACACACAGACAGATCCATATCACACAGAAATATCACAGGGGATTTGAGGATAAAATTTCCACAAATCCCTTAGCAGGGGAAATCTGAGGAGATTTGTGGAATAAATAAGCGAGCGTGCCGCGGCAGCGGCCGAAAGTTGAAAGTTGGCCTTTTCAAAACTGTCATTACAAAAAGGCAGACCAAACATACAGACAAAATTATATAAAACTTTGGGAAATGATTTTTCGGCGAAATAAAATTCTGCGAAACGTTAGTTGGTAGGTAAGTGATAATCGGCCAAACAATTATCGGCGAAAAGCAGAGAAGCCATAGCAACCTCATCAGGGAGATAAAATTTCCTATTTTTAACCCCCGACCAAAAAAAGGGGTGTTATAAGTTTGACGTCGATGTCTGTCTGTCTGTCTGTGTGTCTGTCTGTGGCACCGTAGAGCTCAATCGGATAGACCGATTTCAATGCGTTTTTTTTTTATTTGAAGGTTAATATCCGTGCGGATGTTCGGGGTACGGAGACAGTGTGACTAGAGAGATGATTTTCGAACCGATTTAAAGACAAATTCTACCAATTTTGATTCTGGTAGTCGCAATCGTCGGTATGGAATTCAGACTAGAACTTGATGGGCTTATTGTAGGTACTGCACGCACTTAAAATATTGGGTTTCTGGTGTGGTCCTAGAAAAAAGGATATTCTGCATCACTAGCAATGAAAAGGTGAATCAAAATCGAACTATTAGAGTTTATCAATTCTCGCCACTGCCTGTAATGTTGCCAAACCACCTGAGGTTATCTGTCGTGTGCAAATTATATACATTTTGTTTTTTGAAAATTAAATTTTACTTGTTACAGGAGAGCGCCTAGGGCAGATGCAAGCTTTGGCTGGACTTGCTGCGGTCTTATCAAAGTTCACTGTAGAACCACACTACACCACAAAGAAACATCCTGTCTTTCAGTGTAATCCTCTACTTATACAGACCATAAAAGGAGGAATACCACTTGTTTTCCGAGAAAGGAAAAAGGAACTATAAATTTAATTTGACACTCCTTCTAGCTGATATGTTAATTTCTTACTTATGATTTTTCTACTCACAAATTCGTTAAAAATGTTAGGATAAAAACATGTTTTATTCGTAGTGCTTAGTGTAGATATTATATTCCAAAATATGAAAAGTGGTAATTTCAATGTGAAAATGTAAGTTGTATGTAATTTGTGAACTTAATTGTCTTTTTAAATTTATTTTTTAATTATAGTAGCATTCTAATAATTTTAACCAAGGCTGTGAATTGTATTAAATGTATTTTTGTATGACTGGCCTCGTGGCTTAGTGGATAGTAACTCTGCCTGCGAAGCCGAGGGTTGGATTCGATTTCCACCCAGTGCAAATATTTGTGGGATGAATTCAAATAGTTGTACTGTGTCTGGATGTTTCTATATATATATATATTAAGTATGTATCTAAAACTATATAAGTATCATATCAGCTACCTATCTGGCCGCCATAGTATAAGCTATGTTTAGTTTGGGGTCAGATGGTGTTGTGTATGAATTGTCCACCATTATAAATATTTTAAAGTAAAAAGAGATACTTAATAAAAGTTTTTATCTACACCGGCGCTGTTATTTATTTATGCTCCTACTATCATCCGCGTAACCTCGTCTGATAATAGCTCCGGGCGAACATTAGATGAAGTTATTAGCGTCTTGTAGATTCAGTGTTTAGTGTCAGACGGTATTTCAAGCAAGTAACACGTCAGGTTTTATTTTTGCTTAAAATCAAATATTGTTTTGCCGTGTTTTTTGTGTGATAACAAAATGTTATTTATTGTGTTAGTGATAATTTTTTTCACTACTTTATATGTGTCATTTACGAAAAATTTTGACTATTGGAAGAAAAGGAACGTAAAACACGATAAACCGTTACCATTATTTGGTAATAGTATTAAAATTTATTTCATGAGGAAGAGTTTAACTCAAGCATCTACTGATACATATCGGAAATACCCAAATGAAAAAGTTGTAGGAGTTTTTCAATCGGACAAACCTCAATTACTTATCCGAGATCCAGAAATCATCAGGCGAATCTTAATGATAGATTTTAATTATTTTTCTTTTCGGGGTCTTATTCCTGCCGACGGTAATATGGAACCTCTAACTCGTCATCTGTTCAATGCCGATGGAGACCTTTGGCGCTTGCTGCGTCAGCGGCTGACGCCGGCTTTCACGAGCGGTAAGCTGAAGGCGATGTTTCCGCTAATAGTGGAGCGCGCCGAGAGACTCCACGCCAGAATCCACGCTGCGGGCGGAGCGCCCATCGACGCAAGAGACCTCATGGCACGATTTACCACTGACTTCATCGGAGCTTGTGGATTTGGCCTCGACATGGATGCACTCAGTGACGATGAATCGAAATTCAGGAAACTCGGAGTTAAAATTTTCAAAATGCATTTCAAGGATGCGTTAAAATTTTTCCTGAAGAAACTTTTTCCTACCATCTTTAAAGGTCTTAAAATGACCAACAATCTAGAAGCTGATGTAATGCCACTTGTGCGATCTATTTTGAAGCAGAGAAATTATGAACCTTCCGGTAGGAACGATTTCGTAGATTTACTGTTGGAATGCAAGAAGAAGGGAACTATCACAGGAGAGTCGATGGAGAAGTTCAAGCCAGACGGTACCCCTGAGCAGGCTTCATTGGAAATGACCGATGATCTCATGGCCGCTCAAATGTTTGTATTCTTCGTGGCCGGGTTTGAGACATCGTCTTCGACTACTAGTTTTACACTTCATCAGCTTGCTTATCATCCTGACGTACAGAGCAAGATACATGCAGAAATTGATCGCGTTCTGTTACAACACAACAATAAACTCAGCTACGAAGCTATACAGGAAATGCATTACTTGGAATGGGCTTTCAAAGAGAGTATGAGATTATTTCCCTCGGTTGGATTCTTAATCCGAGAATGCGTTCACAATTACAAAGTTCCTGATATTGATTTAGCAATTGACAAGGGTGTTAAAATTGTAATTCCAATCCAGGCACTGCAAACTGATGAACAATATTTTGAAGACTCAAATGAATTTCGACCCGAAAGATTCAACCCGCAAAACTCTGATAGTATACGCAAATTTACATATTTACCTTTTGGAGATGGTCCTCGAGGTTGTATCGGTATGTACCAATACTATGCCTATATCCTATATCTAATTACCTAACAAGGACAAACGCAATTTTATTCATCATAATCTTCATTTACCACTCCTGTCGACTAACTGCTGATTATAGGCCAGATTGTAGATATTGGCTGAATTAATTATGAATTAATTAAAAGGCAAGACAAGACTATGCTTTGCTTGACGGCAGAGTCAATAGCTTCGGTAGATATGAATATGGCAAAGTAAATAATTGCTTTTCTCTGAACAAACAAAAACTTTAATTTAAAATTCAATTCAGACACTCGACCAAATTTCATAAAAAGCCATCTAGGATATACACAAATATTCATTTAGATAAATGAAAGTAAATTTTTTTTTGTTTATATTTCTTTTAAAAACTGCCACAGCGATTTCTATAAAAAATGTACGGGGCCACTTCTAATCTAACTATGATCTACCAAACAAAAAATAACCATCAAAATTAATTCGCAAAAATGGCGGAGCTATCGCGTAACATACATACAAAAAACATATAACAGAATTGAGAACCTCCTTTTCGTTTTGAAGTCCGTTACTTATGAATAAATAGATTAGTATTTCCTTAATTTGACCGATACAGCCGGGGGTCAAGCAGTGTAAGACTGTAAGTCATGTTAAATTCATTTTCATTTCAGGTGCTCGTCTGGGTTTCATGCAGTCCTTAGCAGGTCTGGCAGCAGTGCTATCCAGGTTTTCAGTGGAACCAGCGCCCGATTCTTTAAGGCATCCTATCGTCGAAACTAAGCCAATAATGATCCAAACTATAAAAGGTGGTTTGCCACTTTTGTTCCGAGAAAGAAAGATATAAAATTAAATTACCTATTTAGTATTTACCTACCACCGTACCATCAAATGAATAAACTAGTGGAACTAGGTATATGTATATGTCACCGGAAAATAACAAGAACCGTTAGTTAATCAATTCACTAGGTAGTTGATCAACTTTCGGAAAATTAACAAACGGCGGTTGAAATGTATTATTTAACGCAATTAATTTACATTAATTGATCAACTAACGGTACCTGGCCGTCATTTAATAAATAACGATTTTGCCGCAAGTCAAATAATCCACAAATAGGCCAAACGTTGCTCAGCGTACTATTTAACGGTACACTATTACCCGTAAATTAATACACTGTTCTCTGATTGGATATCCGTGGTTGATGTCATTAATATAAGCATTTGGGAAGTGTTGATTTAGAGTTCTTACCTACCGTCTACCTTCTGAGACCACCTAGGGAACCGTGAGTAGCTTTTTTTTTACAACGGGGCAACTGTCAGATATAACTTGAAAGCTCCTTATCCAAAAAGATATTGGTGCACTTTTTGTTTTGACACCGGGTGGGCTCCCCCCAGATGCTCTGCGGTCAGCCCTTAGTGTCGTTTCTCCATACTCGGCCTGCACTCACTACGAAGGTCAGCGCCAGACGCCGTCAATTGATCAATTTACTAAAATACGTACGTTAAATAATACTATTCAACTGCCGTTTGTTATTTTCCGAAAGTTTATCAACTACCTAGTGAATTGATTAACTAACGGTTCTTGTTATTTTCCGGTGACATATAGGTATACCTTTAATTACTATCCCTCTAGAATAATATTACTAAAGCATATACATTGTTTTTATTTACCTATTGGTTAGTTTCAGTTGTAAGGCTGATTTGAGACATTCTGTATGATTCTGAAAGCCTATTGAGTATATCATAAGCATGCATAGGTATATCATAAACATAAGCAGCTCAATAAATCTTATTACTACTTGGACTCGGGGTCTTCTTTCGCAAAGAGAGACTCAAGGCCAAAATCCACCACGCTGGCCCAGTGCGGGATGACACATGACCTCGAAAGATTTTAGGTAGATATCGGTTTCCTCACGATGTTTTCCTTCACCGTTTTAAGTTAGCGGCATTACACTCATGACTTCGAAAAGATAGTCTTGGCTATGGGAATTGAACCCGGAGCTCCAGATCGGCGGTCGCCGTTCTCCCAACCTGCCTAGCGATTTTGAACATAGTCGAATTGATCCGACACGGAATCTCATCCCTTTGGTCTTTGTCTTATCTGTTTAGAATGACTAAGACAAGTGCATATTATCATTCCGAATTTGAGTTGTTCGGATTGCGTTTAGGATCACTATCCAGATCAGCCGTAACTGAGTAAGGTATAATTAGGTACTCGTAATATGCTAATATGTGGTAAATTATTAACTTAACAACACGCCATATTTTTTTATGGGTGTAAGGGAACCTCAACATCTAAGTGTCCCCAAAACTGTCAACCTCAGCTGCCCGTGGCGCACCCTGCCGACCAACAAACGAGGCTCTGACGACCGACCGATGGCGGGATAACCATCCAAATAGCCGTGCTGTAAATATAGCTGTGACGGGCAGCAGCGTCACATGCATAAGATGGCATGGCACTGCGGTCGCCAACCCGCATGCCCAGCGTGGCGACTATGGGCAATACCCCCCTTCATGATAGGTCCCAAGAAGAAAAGGCCCCTAGTTCCCGGCCGCCGTGCTATTCCTGGCCAAGGCGGCGGTCATGGTAACGGCAGAGCAGGGGGTGCGAAGAATCCCCGGGCTACAGTAGGCCGCCAAACCCAATTGACCCTGGCTGTGCATAACGGACGGACAATTCGAGACGACGATAGGCTCGCTCAGCTGGAAGAAGAACTGACCCACATAAGGCAGTGCCGGATTAGCCAAATAGCAAGTGTAGCAAATGCTACGGGCCCCGCGCGAACTGGGGGCCCCGCGCTCCGAACTAGCGTAGTGGGCCGGGCATCTGTGCCCGGACAAAGAAAATTAAAATAGCTCGAGCAAGCAAACCAAGGTACCTTGACAGAAATTGCTACAGGCCCCGCGCTGGCTTAATCCGGCACTGACATAAGGTGGCACGTTCTTGGGTTATGCGAAGTCCGAAGGCAGGGAGAGGATACCGTAACCTTGGAATCAGGCCATCTTATGTATTACCTTATGCAATTATCTTATGCAAGGTGGTGTCGGGTTTCTGGTCCACAAAACTCTCCATAACAACATTTTAGAACTCGCAAGTGTGTCTCCGGGGGTCGCGTACCTGGTGCTGAAGTTGACCGAGAGGTATACTCTCAAAGTGGTCATGGCGTACGCACCCTGGGAGGCATACCCTGGTTCAGAGGTGGAAGCTTTGTATGAGGATATAGCGAAGGGTTTACATAACACCTCCAAAGCCCACTTCAACGTTGTTATGGGGCATTTTAACGCCAAAGTGGGAGTACGTACTTGCAGTGAATCGGTAGTAGGACCATATGGTTTGGGAAGACGAAATGATAGGGGCCAAATGCTGAGCAACTTCCTCGAAAAGGAAAGACTGTTTCTGATGAATTCGTTCTACCAGAAACAGCCTCAGATGAGGTGGACATGGCGAAGCCCCGACGGACGGACAAAAAATGAGATTGACTTCATTATTGCGGATATATTCAGGGATGTCTCAGTGATCTCTAGGTTTGTTACCGGAAGTGACCACAGGCTTGTGAGAGGCACCCTGAATATTGATTACAAGCTTGAACGCGCCCGTTTGATGAAGTCAACACTCCGTCCGAACCTTCTCCAAACCAGTTGGGTCTGAAACATTTCAGCTAGAACTGAAAAACCGGTTTGCTGCCTTGGAAACCACAGACAGCGTTGACCAGAAGCTCACAGAGTGGTGGATGTCCTACGAGATGAGGGCACAAAATTCTGCTAAATGCGGCGCAAAGGCAGGAAGTCAAAGCTTTCGACGGAAACTCTGCAACTCATGGAGGAACGACGAAATTCCACGTTAACTTCGTCAGAACAAGGGGCTCTAAATAAGAAATTTACCAAACTTGTACGACGTGACCTCCGATTAGCTAACACGCTCTTGATTGAAAAAAATCAATTGAGCAAAATCGGGGGTCAAAAGTGTTCGTCAAGACACTAGGTAGAAGCCACCTGACGAAGTTAACCACCTCGTTACATCCAAAGTGGGTATTCTTTCGGAAGTGGAAGACTTTTACGGCCAGCTGTACACATCACATGCTCCTCATCTCCCACAAAACGAGGACAAAAGAGCCACTCTGACACGCCACTACACAGAAGACCTGCCTGAGATAAGTCTAGAAGAAATTGTGATGGCTCTTGGGCAACTTAAAAATGGAAAAGCCGCGGGCGAGGACGGGATTACAACAGAGCTCTTAAAGGCTGGTGGAGCCCCACTTATAAAAGAGCTCCAAGAACTGATTAATGCCGTCCTCTTCACCGGGAGGACTCCACAGGCGTGGCACAGAAGTGTAGTCATCCTTTTCTTTAAAAAGGGAGATAAGACCCTTTTAAAGAACTACAGGCCAATATCGCTTCTGAGCCACGTCTATAAGTTGTTTTCAAGAGTTATCACAAATCGTCTCGCCCGAAGACTCGACGAGTTCCAACCTCCTGAACAGGCCGGGTTTCGAAGTGGATACAGCACCATAGACCACATTCACACGGTACGGCAGATTGTACAGAAGACAAAAGAGTACAATCGGCCTCTTTGCTTAGCGTTTGTGGACTATGAAAAGGCGTTTGACTCGGTCGAAACTTGGGCTGTTCTGGAGTCCTAACAGCGATGCCAAGTCGATTGGCGATACATCGAGGTGATGAGATGTTTGTACGACGCCGCTGCGATGACGGTCCAAATTCAAGATCAGCAGTCGAAGCATATTCCTCTGCAGCGAGGCGTGAGACAAGGGGACGTACCTAATTTCCCCGAAATTGTTCTCAAACGCACTATATGTTTAAGACTCTGGATTGGATTGGACATGGCCTAAACATCAATGGCGAGTACATCTCTCATCTACGATTTGCCGACGACATCGTTATTATGGCAGAGTCGCTGAAGGACTTGCAGTGTATGTTGGACAGCCTGGCTGACGCTTCTCAACGCATCGGCCTCCAGATGAATTTGGATAAAACCAAAGTCATGTGCAACGAATTCGTTGCTCCGGGGCCGATTTCCGTAAATGGAATCACTCTTGAAATTGTACAGAAATACGTTTACTGTTGAATACGTTTAGATGCTCGAACTAGGTAGAAGTAACTTTGAGAGTGAGGCTATGAGAAGAATCCAGTTGGGCTGGGCAGCATTTGGAAAACTTCGTCGGGTCTTCTCGTCACCCATCCCACAAAGTCTCAAGACAAAAATATATAACCAGTGCGTCTTACCCGTTATGACCTACGGTGCTGAAACGTGGACACAGACAGTGAAAATGGTCCGTAAGCTCAAAGTCGCTCAGCGAGCTATGGAAAGGGCTATGCTTGGGGTTTATCTGAGGGATTACATCCGGAACGAAGTAATTCGCCAGAGAACTAGAGTCACCGACATAGCTCAGCGTATTAGCAAACTGAAGTGGCAGTGGGCCGGTCACATCTGTCGCAGACCCGATAGCCGCTGGGGCAGACGGGTTCTGGAGTCGAGACCGCGAATCGGCAAACGTAGTGTAGGACGTCCTGAGACTAGATGGAGTGACGATATTCGAAAGGCTGGTGGCGGTTGGAGAAGACCGAGGATCGGGCTGAGTGGCGTATCATAGGGGAGGCCTATGTCCAGCAGTGGACGAATACAGGCTGATGATGATGATGATATTTTTTTATAAATACCTACGTTAAAGCTGCAGCTCGCTATCTAGACGGGATGCTTTATGAGACCTATTTTAGGCATGTTGCTTACCATCAGGCACATGTCCTGCTCGTCTCGTCACTTCTTAGTTAAAAAAAAAGAAGAAAAAAGAGTGATCTCTCTCTTTCCGTTCTAGTCGGTTGCAGGTACCTAGCGGACTAGCGGTAAACGCCGAGAAAGTTTTTATCTATCACTATTAGTTGGCAACAAAAAAAATAGTAGAATCACAGCATATGTTGCCGGTTGCCGCTAGCTATTCTAGGGATCAAGTATATTGGTTGTATGTAAACCACTTACGCTACACACAGAGACGTAGTTTATTACCTACCAATTCCAAGATGCTCAGGGCACATCTTTTAGTTTATATCGATGTGGACCAAATCTGTTGCAGGCGCCGCGTCCGCATTTTTTTTTAAATAAAGAGTGACGAGACGTGATGTACATGAGCAATCAACATGCCTGCCACATAATAGCACAGTGACACGCAGCTACTGGAACATGAAGAGTCTAAATCATTACCTAGCACTGCACTTTGCTCGTCACCCAGATATCTAAGATGTTACATCTCTAAGCCCTGTAATTTCTCTGGTAACATTGCCCTTCAAACCGGAACACAGTAATGTTTACCCATTACTGTTTGGAGGTGAGAGTAACTGGCAAAGGTGTGGTACTTCCCCTGGCGGACTCCTACAAGAGTCATACCACTACTAAACTTGAAACGCATCCACAATGTCTTAATCATGGACGTATAAAAAAGTCGGACGTAGTCTCGCTAAAACAAAAACTGTGTCACTAGAGCCGGCCACGTTTGCACGTGTGCGTTGTCAAGTTGTCACTGATAGACTGACACGCACACATACAATACACAAGTAGCGAGTGTAATAACCCACTGATGTTTGCGTGTTAGCCTATATGTGAGTATGTGACAACGCACACGTGCATATTATGTGGCCCACTCGATGGAAACAGTTTTTGTTTTAGCGAGACTACGTCCGACTTTTTTATACGTCCATGGTCTTAATTAATGAAATTCATTAAAACATTTTTGTAAGTATAATACAAATATTATTATTTATTCACGTTTTACTCGTACAATAAAATAATAAAAACAAAAGTTAAGAACTTTATAAACTCAAATAATTAACAAATATAATTATTATACTTTGTAGTATTTGATTATACACTTGTCTAGATAGACCGTTCGAGCGTAGAAACACCAAAAAAACATCAGCCAACAGTTGGCTGATAAACTTAATCAATAGTGAGATTATCTTCGTAAATTAAAAATTTTATATTTTTTCATCGAAAATAAACAGAACTAATCAGTACCTACAGTTGAGATCAGAGCGACTTTTGCAAAAAAAAAACTGCGTCCTCCATACATATATATATGGCTTGTTACAAGCATTAGTTCGTTCAGTAATTCGTTTTGCTGTCCTTCTTGTATGAACGAACAATCTTGGCATCTGACATATTTTCCTTGTCCAGGTATGTTCACATGTCGAAGTGGGGGCTTACCGATCTGTTTTTCAATTCGCTGACGGATGTAAACTGGTATAAGTAATTTATTTTTATTCTCTTGTTCGTAGATATTTGCAAATCATTAATAAGCCCAAATCACGAATGGATACTGTTCACTTGATCGAAACGTTTTTATTGGCTCAATAAATAACACAAGTATTGATGGCTGCCATGTTCAAGACACCATCAAATTTAATATAAGTAGTCCATAATAGACGCTCCACACACGAGCCCTGAAATCAGAGGAAATTACGTAAAAGTGGTGGGGGCACTGAAATTGGGTATTCTCTACACACGTACATATACCAGTCAGTACATATTACATTCTCATTGGTCAGTACGTACGATACCGGCCGTACAACCTGTGCGTTGATCAGAGCAAAGAGTTATATAATTACTACGTAGGAGTCGGTACTCAGTACAAACCAATAAGAGCAGTTAACCTTTTAACATGTCTGTTCAATACCAACCGTATGACTACACGAGTACCAACCTAACAAACTATTTAGTGCTTTACACATTTTATTTATATCGTTAAAAATACGAGCCAAAAGTAGGTTATATATTGATTGAACAAATATTGTGCAAAAATATATCAAGTCTACAACGTTGTTTATCATACATTCATAATACCTATACACAATATTAGACACAAATATTTGAGTGGAAATGAAAAACTCCTTGGTAAATGTGGAATTTTTCATTTCCGAGAAACGATTGTATTTTAAACATAATACGTATTACGTTTAAAATACAATCGAAAAATACATTTACAGCTAATAAACAACAGAAATATGCGCCTGTAGGTGCTCGTGCACATACAGGTGATTTTTGGTATGGTTGGACCTAAAAATTAATTTAAAATTTTTAAAAAATCGTCAAATAGGGTGTCGACATATTCTAAATAAGTAGTAACTACTTCTTTACACACTCATGAGTGTACTCTGTACTTACTATAAATACTAGTTGTGGAAGTGTTAATAATAATAACAAGCAATGTGACGGACGTAACTACAGACTAAGTAGACACTCTGACGTAACAGTGAAACAAAGAGAAACTATACTGTGCCAGTAACACGTCACTCGCATAGAATAGCTTGACCTGGTAAATTTCATACATTTCTGTAATTGTTCTAACTTACGATAGATTTTCGCGTTCGGAGCTGGACTCATCAGAATTATCATTTGGTTCCTCTTCTAATATGGCAAGAATCTGTTCGTCGTTTAATTCAATTTTCATGTTGATCAGAACCTAAAAATAATAGAAAATATACGTCAACTAAAACAAATCTTCTTTGATGAAAATAATAAAGCAAAAGGAAAAAAACAGTTAAAATATATACCTATTACGTAAAAAAAATTACAGTCATAAGAACTGTCAATAGAAGTTATATCAGAATTTGATAGCTTACTTTGGAAACTAAACTGGTGATATCGGAAACCGTGGCCATAAGCATGGCCATGTGGTCCCGAGTTTACCCGAAGATGTCGTATCGTTCCCGAGGGTGACGCTAGAATTCAATTCACAGCCCACAAAAAATCTGCCTGAGCCGCGCCAAAATTCATTGAAAATTTTATTAGGCAGGGTATAACACCCCGAAACAGGTTAACGCTTAAGACACAAAGGCACGACGCACGAGTCGCACGACTATCTTATCTCGGCGGGCCGGTGGCCGGTGCTCCATGCCAGATTGCAACACGCCACACTTTACACTAGGGATGTTAAAAAACAATCGATTTTTATTTTAAAATAATCGATTTTTTACTGTCGATTTTTTTTAGAGAAATTAATCGACTATTTAGAGACTCGATTTTGTAAATTACATGATTAAATCGATTTTTGAAAATAATGGAAAATATGTTGAATATTTTACTTTTTGAGACAACGCAGTCGTTTAGATTTTTAACTCTCGTTTTAAGCATTTTCTTTTGATAATAAAATGTAAAATAGGACTCGGCATGTGCAACATGAGTTTTTATTTTATAGTTTTAAACATGAAGATTATCGAAAAATTTGTATTTCAGTTTAGTTATGAAACGAGTAGTCATTTTCAATTTTCATATTATTAAGTATCTAGATCGCAGGTCTAGAAAAAAAAAACGAAAAAGGAGTAAAGTAGAAATATAACAAAATCCATGCTTTGGAATCTTAAAATGAACACACTTTTATAAAATTATTAAAAATTATAATCAACCTTTTAAGCCTAACGGCAATGCGGCAATTACATTTATTACTTTAAACATTTTAAAATTTGGTAGATATAGCCTTAGATAGTTAGTCATGTTAGTCATTAATCCGTGACTTTAGTTTTGGATAAAACTGGCGGTGTAAGAAAATTATATTGGCTGATAAATAAAAAAATACCTTGCGAAGAAAACGCAATAATTTCACATGTATCCCCTCGCAGGGGCAACTACAGCCCAACGTGCCTTGATACTGGTGCTGGAATAATAGCTATAATATAAATAAGAATAGCAATACCTCCATAATCTGCCCGCTACCAATACAAAGTGAGACGTCAGAACGTCAATATAACGTTGGCCTAGAATATATAATTGATGATTAAACGAACTTACCTGTAAGTGAAGTTCTATCATAATTATACGAAGAGCTTTGTCCGAAGAGATTAGCTTAGATTACATGTAGTAACACATATCGTGTCGCCATTCCGCACTATAGTTGAGGGTAGATAACTCATTAAAAAAAATGAAGGTATTGTTGAAATTTTCCTGCTCTCTGCCTGCCCTACCGACGATCGTCATTTAGTTCAGATCGTAGAACACATTGTTTTACATATATTTGTCCTATGAAGGTATACAGAGTATACACATACCATATTTATAGCCACAACAATAAAAACATGTTATTTATTGGTCTGCAAAAAGAAGGGTAGGTACTGTAGGTATGTACTCTTCTCCTTATTTGGAAATCTTTGGTAAGGGAAAGGTGGGTGGGATGCTAATCTCTTCGGACAAAGCTCTTCGTATAATTATGATAGAACTTCACTTACAGGTAAGTTCGTTTAATCATCAATTATACTCGAGCTTTGTCCTCGAGATTAGCATAGATTACATGTAGATGTTGAGAGTTAGATAGGTTGCATGTAGGTACCTATTTTGCAGGAATATGAACTTACATAATATAACTATTAATTATTTAAGTATACGATAAATTAAATGTACTTTCGATTGAAAAGAATCATTGACTTCTTTTAAAGATACAACAAAATGAAACAGTCAAATCACATAAAACTTAAATTTATAACTAGATGCTTTCAGCTATCAGATTTGTTTCCTGTCTATTAATTATAAGATAGTAACTAGACCTAGTTACATATGTATTGAATTGAATTACTAATGATACTTGTTGCGAATGGTTATTGAAATCGATTACTAATTCTGAAATCGGATTTGTATCGGTTTGCGTAAAAATCTGATAGCGCCCATCTCTAGTTTAATACCAGACGCACGACTCTCCGCGTGGAAAGTAATGTCAGCAGGTCAGCACACTCAATAATGTTAGGAAAAATACGATCAGTTCAGTTGGGTTGGGTTAGACTTTAACATGGAATTATGGAATTTTCAGTTATTTCCGTAAATACGAAATTCGAATATTGATTGTACGAAAATATTAGGACCAAAGTTGTTATAATATTCATTATTTCAGGAAACAAATTACTTATATTTGAAAAAAAAATGAAAAATATAGGATATCGGTATATGGCTAAAAATGTTTGCCTTTAAAACCAATATTATGCCCCGGTTCTTTATGGCCCCTCCGAAACATTGACGCAAAAAAATCTGACCATAATTAATGGGGCGTTTTCCAGATGCAAATTTACTTATCAAAAATAGTTCTAAATTTTCCAAGTGTGGCACCACTGTTTGTTATTGTGAAATTTCGATAACATAATAAAACATTGGCGCCACCTATGATGAAATTGGGAACTGTCTTTGACAGACCTTTTTACATCTTGAAAACGCTATCCTATTTTTGAGCTAACTTGACTGGGCCAGTTTAATAGGGAGGTTATGTGAATTACACATTTTGTTCGTACAAGAGCACATTCAGTTACAGTTTTTGAAAACAACAAATATTTAATATAATTTAAGCCAAAAACAACGTGTGATCGTCTTTTTGTTCATTTCGGATTCTATTTATCCATTTTTCTTTTACACGCGGTTCTTGAGGAAATCTAAATAGAAACAGATAGATAGATGGAAACACTTTATTGTTCACAACACAAAAACAAAAAGATAATTTCTTAAAACTAGTGAAACAAATGGAGGCTTTATCGCTAAGCCTTGTTCGCATTAGGTTAGTATATTAGTCTAGTAGCGAGTAATTTCGTGACTAAATGAAATAAAAAAACCCTACCGGCTGCATTGTGTACTCCCCTATGATGGTTTCTTGCATCGTAATATTAAGTATCGTGCAAAATTTGGCATTCTCCCGACGAGCCGGAGCTTTTCTTAATTCACGTGATTTCACGTTTTTGTATTTTACATAATATGAAATAGTTAAATTTTGGAGCGCAGTGCTAATTAAAAAATTGCAATATTGTCTTCTGAAATATTTGAAAAAGACCGAACGAACGAAAGATAGGAGCGAACTAGTTCGGCACAGGTGTGCGAGCTAAGTTCAGCAGTTCAGCGTTCCCAGTGGTCCTCACTATGTGTTTCAGTGGCTTTTGACATTGACATTGCAATCTAAAACCTACAAGCGGCTCCTCCTATCGTCGTTTTTTCGAACCATTTTTTTTGTCTCGTCGGAAAACGCCTCATTGAATTTTTTTGACCCAGTTGATACGTCTATGATTTTGCATTTGCAGTTTTGCACTAGGCAGTACTGGCAGTAGGTCTGTTGGCATGTTGGCAAAGGTGGGGAACTGATATTAGTCTAAAAAATTATTTGGGGCTGGTAACTCTATTATTTTATTATTGCATTTTTTCAATGAGCCGTTTTCCGACGAGACAAAAATAGTTCCAAAGTACGCACTAGATGGCGGTGTGGAATTTCAAAAAGATTTGTCTGTACCATAGACTCTCAAAAGTGTAATTACTATGAAGCCCCTCCCAATGTTCAGGGAAAAAGTGTAAATCTAAATTATTTGCGATAACTAAAATGTTGGAGGTTTCCCGAACACATCACTTATTTTAGATAAATTATAATTTTCTTCTCAGCTCAGCTGGTGTGTTTGGTTTGTATACCTTCAATAAATTTTAAATATTTGAAGAAAAAATTTCGTTATGTATAAATCAAATTTTCTTCTTTTTTAGTGTTAAAATATTGGGAATAAAAATAGTCAATTAAATTGATAATGGAATAAAAGATCGTTACTGATCACATTCGATTTTCAATAAAAATCTTTAAAACTCTCGATGCAGAGACACAAACTAAGCACAAGTAAAAAAAAGATTCAAAAATATAAATAGCAACACTGATATGAAAATATTTATCTGTGGCTGAAGGACTAGTATCTATTCTCTCTACTTAGTCTGTGGGATCCATCTAGTGTTTTGTGGTATCTATGGCCAAGAATAAATAAAAAATTAATAGTGTTGGGAAATTAGTTACCAAACCTCGAGTATACAGAACAGCTCCTTAAGTTTTAGTGAACTATGCGAATTAGCTCATCGATTATCTGGTTCCGTGACCGTTATTTTTCGGCGATCCACTATTGTTCAGTAATGCCGCATGGTCAACTGACTGATTTAGTTCGCTCTTACCCGAATTGTATGTTGCGTATTCAACGATTTTAATATGTTTCGAATTTTTGTAGTGAACTTTTCTTTAGCAGCATTGTGATTTGAAAATCATTGAAACGAAAAAGCGACAGTAAAAAGAAAGTTAAGCAATTCTAAAGTATCATTTCTACCACGTATTTTTTTCTAGATACAGATTTTCTAGACATTTTCAAGAGATTAAAACGAAGAAATGATAGATGGCGCTTATATTACGTCTAACATTACTTGACATTTCTGTCCAAATCTAAGGTTTTGACAATATCCGTATATTGAGATAGATGAATTTTTTAAATCAGACAATTTATAGTTCTCTTGAATTTTAATGCATGTACACAAAGCGTTTCCGAGTTTGCAGATGTTCATAAGCAATAGCAACCAACAACAACAATAGCAAATAACAACAATCGTAGACATCTACGGTCAGGTAGCAAAAGCATAAGCAGCCCACTAATTGTTCCCACTGCTGGGACTCAGGCCTTCTTTTGCAAAGAGAGAGTCATACCCATAATCCACCACGCTGGCGCAGTGTACCAATCCACACTGATGACACAGTCATGACCTTGAAGACTTCTAGGTACATGTCGGTTTCCTCACGAAGTTTTCCTTAACCGTTTTAAGTTAGCCGCATTACGTACATATTATTATCTTCCAAACGATAGGATACCAATCGGCAGTTGCCATTCTCCCGACGAGACCAGCCGGAACTGTTCTCAATTCATGTGAAATTTTTGTATTTTACATTATATGAAATAGTTAAATATTGGACCGCAGTATGAAAATATTGTCTTCTAAATTATTTGAAAAAGACCGAACGAACGAAAGATGGGAGCGAATTAGTTCGACACAGGTAAGCGAGCTAAGTTCAGCGTTCCCAGTGGACCTCACTATGTGGCTCAGTGGCTTTTGACATTGACATCGCAATCTAAAACTTACAAGCTACAAGCGCCTTCTATCGTCCTTTTTTCGAACCATTTTTTTTATCGCCTCGGAAAACGGCTCATTTTCAATGTTGACAAGTTGACAATCTTTTGTCGTATTGTCGTCTCTAGTTCTCTGGTTCGACTTCTGTACTTCTCGCTTTCTGGCTCTCTGCCTGCTTGGATATTATTACACTAATTAATATGTATGGAGTTGATATAGTCGAATTATTGTTATTCTAAAGCAAAGGCCCAAAGAGTGTTCATATTTACTAATTGGTAGGTACTTGTTACTGGTACCTCAGTGACTCAGTGTACTAACGTGTCGCAACTGAGTTTCCTAGGTATCTGTTGTCTGTGGAGTTTCTTCAACACAAGTAAGAGATTTAAATCCCAACAATGTCTGCTGCCAATGCAGCTCCTATCACAGCTACAGATAGCTTGTCACAAGCTCTAAAAGCAAATATTATTCCAAATCAGGAATATCTACTGCAGGTGAGAATATGAAATGCATCTAAATATTTTCATAAAATAATATTTCTATCCTAATTATTCTAACTGTATTGTGTTTCTTAGGGATCTGTTCTAGACTCGGCTGTAGAAGTCCTTCTTCACCGTCTCCGAGGTTTGTGCGATAATGTTGATGCAGGGCCAGAAACGTTTGATGACCAAGAAGTATGTTTTAGCTTACGAGATCCTAATCAACAGGTATGGTATTTTCTGATTAAAATGTACAAATTTTGTAGTCCCTAAACCAGTAAGGAAATAGTATTAATAGTTTATCTCTCTTTCCTTGAGCATTAGACAAGCTGAAAGTTTTAAAATATTCTTGATGTCTTGCATATAAAAATGATACCAATAAAAATAATAGTACACTGGTATATGTATCTGTGTTTTATCTGACAATTCAAAGAAATTTGCACACTAAATTAGTAAAAACATAAAATTAGATAATAGAAAACAAATAAACTTTCTCAATACTTAAAACAATCATTTCAGGCTGCCCCTCTGATGCTCCGAGTGCGTAAAGCTTTAGATTTCCGTGACATGCCTTTCCAACTTCGCTACATCGGACAGCCTGATCTGGGCGACAAGAATCGACCCACTGTGGTGCGCTCCAGCCTCGATATCGCCTGTAATGGAATGCTCATTGAGTTCCTCACTGAGCTTGGTTGTAGAATAGAATTTGAATACAGTATAAAAGGTAAGAGTGGTCCCCTTCAACTTTCACAACTCTAATAGGAAATAAACCATAAATCAATATTCCAGAACAGAAGATATGATTTTGAGAAAAATAACATAATGGATTTAAATCATAAAGACAGTTTTATGGCAACAACTGAAATTTCATATTAACGTGAATTAAGCTTTTCAAAATTTATATCGAACCTCCTAGCATAGAATTGATGATAAATATCCTTGGCCTTATTGTAAGCATATAGGCTATAACTCCCACGATTACCTGGAAAAGATCATTTTTCATGGTAAGGTCACCAATTGCTACTTTTATTTAGTATGTTGGTTTTGTTATGTGCAATAAAGAGTTTATCTATCCTAGACCGTGTTATTTACAACAACGAAATTGCAGTCAAACATAGACCTATCTATATTACTTATTTCTCAATGTTTTTGTATTTTATTAAGTATAAAAATAAATGTAATACAATATTATTTTGTATATTTACTTTGGATTTTAGAACGTTAATATCACTACATAGACATAGTATAAAACAAAGTCCCTTTCCGCTGTCTGTCCCCATGTATGCTTAGGTCTTTAAAACTACCTAACAAACAATGTTACAATTTTTTAATGGATGAAGTGATTCAAGAGGAAGGTTTACATGTATAATATGTTCATAAAATAGCACAGAAACACTGAACATTTTAAAGGGTTCTAATGTGTTTTTTTTTTTTGATCTTGCATTCAATGCAAACGGAGTCTTAAACTATGAGATAAATCAAAATAATGTACTGCAGTATTGTAAAAAGGTCTACAAAAAAGTTGTTAGTTATTACTCGTCGCTAGTTATATATAAACCTGTTTATAGATCTACAATGAGATTATTGTAATACATAGAAGGAATAGGTAAACATATAACAATGTGTAGCTTTTAAACTCATATTGTACCCATGATTTGATATTAATAGCAATCTATTAATATCAAGTTTCTTTAATTATCTATTATCAATTATCTTTAATTACTCCCGATATTCCAATAGGCATGATCACATAAACTTTTCTACTTTTTTGCTAAATTAGTATTATTTTCTGTTTTCAGGATACATGTTCCGCAAAGGGCGTATGAAGATCACAGTGTCCAAGGTGTTCAAAATATCACCGCAGACTTCTATACCTCCTGAACCAATATCCCAGAGCTATCTTGTAGAACTGTCTGTAAGTAAAGATATTTCAAGTATATGATTCATCACCATTATCATATGATTTTACAGGCACCTTCGTCAGTCATTCTACCGCCAAGCAGTAATGTGAAAACATTACTGTGTTTCGGGTTTGTGAGAAGTCTTTCCACTGAAAGGTCACATCCGCTGCCATGCATTATCCACAACCCACACTTGGCCATCATGGTGGAAGGTCTTGAACCTCTTCTTATGTAAGGTCTCTAGTTCCAGCAGTGTAAATACATTTTTTTTTATGCTACAATTTTTTTTTTATAGCATAGAGACGAGACGAGCAGGTCTTGTGCCTGATGGTAAGCAACATGCCTGCCACATAACAGCACAGCGACACACAGCTATTGGAACATGAGAAGTCCAAATCATTACCTAGCACTGCACTGCGCTCGTCATCCAGAGATCTAAGATGTTATATCTCTAAGCCCTGTCATTTCTCTGGAAACATTGCCCTTCAAACCGGAACACAGTAACGTTAGCACATTACTGCTTGGCGGTAAAATAACTGGCATATGTGTGGTACTTCCCCAGGCGGACTCTGCCAAGAGTCCTACCACGACAATATTACTTTGCAGGTTCTAGCGCCTCAGGGACAGGACGCCATCGCCGAAGACATGCGCGCCTTCGCAGACCAGCTGCGGCCACTGGTACAACTCGACAAGATCGACTACAAACGGCTGAGCCACATGACTGGTCCCTAGCACCTGGAGTACGACCGGCTGGGCCACATGCCAGCCGGCCTTTAACCTCTGCCCTTCTAACTAGCCTAGTACAGTCAAACGTCCTTCGGATGAGATTCAAGTAATATTAACGCAATTTTAAAGGAATATTATAGCCTTTAATTTTATAAAGACTAATTAGGTCTTCTCGTTAACTTTTTTGATCCATAACAATGGATTAAAATAGAACAGTACAATGTTAAGATTTGCGTATCCGAATATAAGGGGTATTGCCGTGAGAATTAATTTCAGAGAATACATACGATAACGTCCGAACTATGCTTGACTCAAGAACGGCTCTATTAATCGTGACTTTTTTTCCTACAGAATGAAATGTTTTCACTTTTCAGGATGTAAATAGGTCTGTCAAAGGTATTTCTCGGTTTCGCCAAATATGACGCCTATCGTAAAACTTGACCTGTTTCATTTAACAAACGAAACAGGCGCCATTTAAGGCGAAATTGAGAACTATTTTTGAAAGGTTTATTTGTATCATGAAAATGCATCATTATTTTGTCAAAAAAGATGAGTGTGAGACTGAGGTTTATTATTTTTGCGAAGGAATAACTACGATATAACTAGTAGCGACATCTAGCTCTAAGTAAAGTAATACAGTAAATCGGTAACAGATGGCGACACTTAACTCTTATTGGAAGTTAACAAGTTCTGCAGTACCCATAGGTACATACATATTGTAATGGCATTAAATCTAATAAAAATACACAAAACTAACGATATTGTATTAATCAAACCCAAAAATAGTGTTTTCATCCCACCACCTCGGAAAGAGTACTTTTGTTCATCGATGTCAGGGCGCAATAGTAGATTTTACCCTCTAGAGGTCTAAAGAGTAAATTAAATTTGAATTTAAAACATCGTGTGCACTAAGTTTTTGAATTCAAAACACAATTATATATCTTATTTATTTCTACCTCCTTGGTGGCGAATTTATCACACATTTTTTTTTTATTTGTTATAATCTCGGACTCGGAACCTCCTTTTTCACGTACGGAGGATAGAGGTAAGGAATGTTATCTCATGGGGTATAACATTTAAAAATGCTAATAATGAATAAATTGTAAACGAATTAAAGTATGCCGAGTTAAATAATTTAATATTATTGTCGATTAAAATAGTTACTAACAGAAAATTTCAACTACTTGCGCAGTACAAAATAATGTAGGTAGTAAATATATTAACAAATAATTACTATTTTGCGAAAACGTGTAGCTAGATTTTTTTTTCATGAATTCTGAATAGTACATTTGTTTATTTCCCTTAAAATTTACCCTGATGATAATGCTACCATAATTTAATGCATTTGGGCGGACGAGTCAACTCTCCACATTTTTACGTCATATTGACTCAAAGTTAAAACCTTACGTTGACAACAGGAAAATTGGGAACAAGTGAAATACTGAAAATAAGTGATTCTAGCGACGAAGAAGTTTATTTGACACCAACTGAATTTGACAGCATTTAGTCACTTCCTCGGTAAGGTAGGATGAAAAGTTACGTGGTTCACTCGAGTGCAGATTTTTCACCTTGTGCTCTTTTGATTCCCTTGATATGCTCAGGGTTCTAATTCTTGAAACACTCGCTGCGCTCGTGATTCAATTTTAGAATCCTTAAAAATGAAAATTGAGCACGCGGTTAAAAAGCAACTGCACTCTTGTACAACAAATAACTATTGTTATCTTTGGCAGCAATTGGGATCCCATAGAAACTCTCTTTCTAGTAATATTTCCAGATAACGATATTTTATGAAGTGAAATTCTTACATAACATTTAATTAATAATCTACCCAATTATTTGATATTTTAAATAAGTTTCTCGCCACCCTTAGGTAACTATTGTAGCATTTAGCCCTGTAGTAGGTACTTATCTAATGTTTTTACTTCTTGAATGTGTTGGTGGACTAAACAACAAATAAATATTTTATACTCACCAGAAAAACAATTATACAAGGCCCATAGATAAATCTTGGTCGGACTCGAAAAAAGCGAGCGACCCCACCTGAGATCCAATGACCCATTATCTTCGAGCCCTTCTGGGAAGGCTTAGAACTGTAACTACTCGTAAGTAAGCCAGAGAAAAATATCAACTAAGTAACGTCCCGAAGTCGTTCCAGTTCCCCACGAAACTATAACCAATACTCGAAGAGGTGGACTTTCTTCACTGAGCACTAGCGCACCCCAAACTAAGCAAAGCTTGTACTCATGTGATCCAGATAGCTGATATAGTAATTACATAATCGTAAATTATAATACAATTTCATTACTAACGGAAAAACACGGCTGCTTTTCAGAATTCTATGGGGAAAATAAGTTTATACTTTAGTTCAACGCAGATACCTACTGTCTGTTTCAATTTTAAATTATAAAATTCATGTAATGAAACAAAGCAATATTTACATTGTGTAATAAGCTAAACAGTTCAATGTACTTACTAATTTGTTTGGACGTTTTTTTTTATTGTAAATCTCTGCTTCTATTAACACAAATGCCACATATGACTGCTCTTAAAAACTAATAGGTAGACTTCCTTAAAAAAATGTATCCTCAACTACTCTGATTTGTTTGATTTTGTGAAAAGTCATTACGTTTTTTAAATGTAATGTGACGAGACGAGCATAACATTACTTCCACATTAATGGCAAAGGTGAGGCAGATACTTTCCCAAGCGCACTTTACGAGGTGTCCTACCACTACACTAAAAAAAAGAACATTAGTTTCTATCAGCCTTAAACAGTTACGAAACAGCGATCAAGACGTTGGATTAAATAGTAGATGCGACGAATGCTTATTTTTAAATTATTTTATTCGTGAAATAGCTACGTTAGTTACCACAATATCACGTTTTCGGACTTATCTTCTGTTTACTGCGACCTGAAACATTGAGCGTTGGGATTGATTTACACGAGGTTTTATCAGAAAAATCAAGTATTACAGCATTGCTAGGGGCAGATTGAGTGTCGGACGTGATTTGTATCACGATACACTAACGTCGAAACGGTGACTCACTGCTCACTGGCCGCGCCATGTCGACTTTGTATAACATTCTAACTAAATTTTTACATCACCTAAATTATTCGTAGGCGTAACAGACCTAAGAATAGAAGTTTTATACTACGCGTTTTGACCTAGGTAAACATCTTGCTTACTAGTCCTGTCCCGGAAGGCCTGGGCTGGACTCTCTTTCTACAAAAAACGTGATTTCGAAATAAACTCGCGACTCACCTACTCCGGTTCTACTTCGTTTCGTCCGATCGATCATTGTTTGTTGTTTAAGCGTTGAACATTAAACGGACGAAACGACGGAAAATTACGTTTTTCGTCGAAAGAGAGTAGACGTCTAGCGATCAGGATCGCTACTTCCTTCTGGAGCGCAAAGAAGCCCTCTTCCTTTAGCTTCAATATTTTTAAACGAAAACGAGCTATTCAGCGAAGAGCGAAGGCTTCACCGAATCGCTCATAGCGCCTTTTTACCTTTCAATTTGGTAAAGGGGTTCGGTGTGTCGTGGAGAATTAATTGCCAATGATGATGAACAGACAACCGATCATCACAAGCCACTTTGTCGAAATCCAACAACCCTTTCTGGCATTACCTTCACATACTAAATACATATCTAAGCATATTACGGATGAAAAAAACCGTAGTATTTTGTCCAAATGGATTTCGTGGTTTAGGAAAACATCGTGAGGAAGCCGTATGTTCTGAGAAATTGAGGATATGTGTCATCCGGCAATCCGCACTCAGCCTATAATAGTGGCTATCTTCTTGTGAGAGAAACCCCGAGTCCTAGATGTGGGAATATAAAGTAAGTACCTAAGCTGCTTGTGCAATGACTGAAATATTATGATTGAAAAGATCAGTTACTGTTAGTGGACTGCATATAATAATTATTGTTGTATAGCCATACTTACCTAGGTACTACAAAGCGTTATATTACTTCACTCTACAGTCCACAGCAAAAAGCGTTGGCCTTTTAGCAGCAGTTCCTTATCCAGCTGATAAAGAGATCAACTCCTGACCTCTCTCGTGAATAAATAATTAATAGACTTCTTCCTAAGATAACGATAACAATATACGTATCTAAAGTAGGTGTCACAATAATATAACACATTAAATTTGAAATTATGTTGTGATATGAAAATATGAGAGAACTTTTCGTCGGTTCTTGTTAGAGGCACTTTTTGAAGTGAAACTTCTTGGCACTTGGCACACCACAGACAGATTATTCGTGGGCTGTGAATTGAATTCTAGCGTCACGCTCGGGAATGATGAGAAACTTCGGGTAAACTCGGGACCATGGCCATTGCCCATTACCTAGAACTAGAATCTAGAAATCCGTCAGCATTTCCCATTGACCATCTAGAGTTCGTCAGCATTTCTAGATGGCTATGTTCATGGCCACGCCCTCCGGTTGCACCCGCGTAGTTTCCAAAGCTAACAAATTCTAAGTTGTAAGTTTTCACTTCTGTTGGCAGTTCCTCTGACTGCCAATTTTTTTATAGGTTTTGGTACACTTGACCGCCATCTTGCCTGATGTTAAGTGATGCGGTCTATGATGGAAAATGCTTACCTAGAACCCTGGAATAAACTGATTCAATCTCGATTTGTGGTCACCACTATAGTAACCATCGGAAAAACCCACTCAGGGAACACATTCTTACAGCATAAAGACGTTCTTACCAGCTACCACAAAAGTAGAGAAACCTTTTCGTTTGAGTCTGCGGAACAGCAATCATGAAACGATGTTTCAAGCCACGAGCAGTTTGATAAAAAAGGGCAAGGTGATACTTAGATGATCCAGATTAGTCGCACACACTCGGAACTGTATCTGATAAAAAAAACGGAAAGCTAGCAATTATGCGGCGGTGTACAAGGATTTGAAGTCTTTTTCTAACTACTTTTCGTCTCTAATTAATGAAACTAAGGCCAAAAGGACCTACGTGTCATCCTCCATTCCATTGACATTTGGAATAGACAGTGATGAATCATGAACATAACATGATGCAATATTATATTATTATGCATACTTAGGTATATTTTTATTTTATTTTCGAATTTTAATGATGTACGTTTTTAACAACGTAGGTACACCAAGTACGAAGATTTGCACTTGACCGTCATCTCGCCTGATGTAGTTGTAGCTAGGCAATAGGCGTAACAATAAATGGAGACTCGAAAAATATAACCAGCCACACGAACAGAAAATCAGTTTTATGAAAGTTATTTGTCAAATTATGGGTAGGTACGTTGGTACGTTAAACTACCCAAATCACATTGACATAACCTTAATTTTAGACAAAATATATTCAAATCAAGTTAAAGAATCAGATAGGCGTACAGATCAGTGGGTTTATTGTTTTTGGTTAGGCGCCATCTATGACAATTTAGGTACCTATAGGTACGTATGATTTAATTTTAGTAGGTTTTCACTTAAGTGGCATCTAGCCTGATGGAACGTGCTTACTTAGAAGAAACCGACTACCTATAACCATCGGGAAAAACTCACTCCGGCAACGCATTCCACAGACGTTCTTATTACAAAAGTAGAGTCAAACCTTGCTTTGCACTTGTTCTCTATTTCTATATTTTTGGCTGCTGTTCTGTTGGGTGAGTAAAGAAAATTATGTACCTACTTAGGTAAGGCTTTCGACAAAACTAAATAATATTATATAATGTTTGTGGCTTTGAGTAACGATGAAGACAACAAATTCAGCAAAATGCGTTGGCGTTTTCTATTTCAAATTTTCAGTCACTAACGTAAAACATGAGGTCATACCTGTTTCCGCTCACTTGTTTTAGTCACATTCCTATGACTATTATGTATTACTTCCAAGAACAAAATTAAAAATTTTGATTAACTTCGGATTTGTAATCTGTACAACATTCTACAAGTCAAGCCCTTTCATATGATACCTATATTAAGGGAGTTGTGAAAAAAGATATAAATGTATTTCGCCATATTGTGGTAGCGGCCATCTTGAATCGATATTTAACCAAACAAAGCTAAGTTGTTGTGTTCTTAGCTTTGTTTGGTTAATATCGATTTAAGATGGCCGCCTCCACAAAATTAACCTAAAGCACAGGTAAAACCATCAAATAAAAAAAACGGCATCAAAATCGGCCCATCCGTTTGAGCTCTACGTTGCCACAGACAGACACACACACAGACAGAAATCGACGTCAAACTTATAACAACCCTTTTTTTGGTCGGGGGTTAAAAATTATGTAGCACATTTATTTAATGACCTGCAGGATATGGCTAATATAGCTTTCCTATTCTCAGAAGGAGCTTCCACAGAAAACAGTTTAGAAGCCATGACACTGGCAAACATTATTTTATGTTATGAGCTTCTTACATATTATTAAGTCTACGCCGCCCGTCCACCGTTTGCCAGGGACGGTATGATCAGGTGGATCTTTCACTTGCTTTGTAACTAAGGCGGTAGACCGACGCTGTTCTACCAAGTTAGAAATCACTCTTTTTAATTACTTACTTTAGTATTCAAGCCATTTCTGTACCTACATCATGCGTTTCTGAATAAATGTACCTACTTATCTGTACTCAGCTAGGTATACCTACTAACATACTTGTTCCTAATTAAAATATATTTGGCCCGACACTGTATGCTGTTACATACCGTGTCATCGATGATCGCCACTCTTTCTGTAGAAAAAATGGTAAGTACATCCAACTGTAGCAAAGTTAAGTCTGTTGGGTAAAGGTAAGTCTTTGAGCCCTTGGCCGATGTCTAAAGGTTGATAAGTGTACTTTACTGGATGGACGCCGTCGTACGCTGAAAATCACAACGATCACGCATAACTATTCATTGCTATGCATCATGCGCAGTGCGTAGTCACAATACGGACGGTGTTACAGGTTAGTCAGAAGTTGCCATAGCAAAGGCGCGTAGGCCCATATAGGATGCGTGGGCGCAGCATGTGGCGCCACAGTTAAACTAGCAGTTAATACAACCTCGCCAGACTCCTCGGCGCTGCTGCGTCGCCGGTTCACCTTGACGCTCACCCAATCTGAGGGACTTTTGTCATACCATAATGGGCCCTAAAGTGATGATACGCCTATTCTATGTTAGTCTTTGAAGTTAATCCCTCTTTTATAACGCCCGACGTTGGAGAGAATTTTAAAGCAATGTGTCAATGTTTTTTATCACGACTCGTGTTAAAATAAACTTGCTTACTTGCAGCGTTGCCAAAATGCTACTTGTGAAATCATTGTTTTGTGACGAAAATACTACTGTATGTTCTTACATATAATTGAAAAGGTATTTTAAGTGTGGGTAGGTTCTGTAGATAGAGATAGGTCACGTAAGTCTTAAATATCGATTTTTATAAGAGAAGGCTTCTTCACTGTGTTATTATGTGGCAGACATGTTGCTTACCATCAGGCACATCTCCTGCTCGTCTCGTCACTCTTTATTTAAAAAACAAAAAAGGTACAACAATCTTTCTTCAAAATTCAAAAACATCGAAAGTCGCAAAAATTTAAGTTACTTACCCACGTATTTCGGATCACCACACTTTTATCAGACTACTCGTAACTTCAAAAAGTGACATCGTTCAGACTCGATTTTGTAATTAGACTTCGATCAACGTCTAAACTGGAATAATATATGTAGATACCTTTTTTTTGTGGGGAAATGCATTGACGCTCCGTCCACCGTGTAGCGTGTAGGGACACGGCAGGTGTGTCGGGCTCGACACCACTAGTGGTGCCCCTACCGACTAAAACCCCCACAGGTTTCTCCAGCATGGCAGTGGGTCAAGTCGCGGGGTCACTCTTCGCACTCCCTTCGACGACTCTGACCCAACGCTGGCACCCTTGCGGGCCGGCGTTAGATACCTATACCTAGATATATGTAGATACCTAGTCTAAGTTTGTGGTTTCTGTCGGATAAAACCTGGGTGTCTGCAAGACGAGAGTGAGTCAGATTTTTTTCTAGGTAAGCATGCTTCATCGTAGACCATATCGTAGGTAAGTATGAAAAATAAGGGTTTTCCAAAACAATAGCCACAACATTTCACTAACAATAATAATAGTGCTCTTGAACCGAATAAATTTCATTTCATTTCATCCCAGATCCCAGATAGCAACCAATATACCTACATAGTATGCGCTTTGTACAAACTTGTTTATTTTTTTTAGTTTAATTTGTCACGTTAAATGTTATCCAACAAACCGAAGATGCAGCAATATTGACATATTATATGATTAAACCAAAGACGTTGAATGTAAAAATATTCGAAATCTATGGATTAAACTTATGCCAATTTAAACTTTCCGAAGTAAAAAGTTGCGTAGGTTTATGTGCTATTCTAACAAATAAACTATGTTTCTGTAAAGTTGCATTTAAAACGGATTAGTAGCTTGTGCCTAAAGTACTACAAAATTAACAAGTATGTATTCATACATGGACGTATATATACGTCCATGGTATTCAGATTAAATAAAAATCACAGCTATTGCAAAGTACGAGTCTACTTTTAATTCAATGTCTTCTACTTCGCAATTATATTTTACTATAAATATAAAGCTAAAGTTTTTGTTTGACGCGCTAATCTCAGGAACTAAGTGCTGGACCGATTTCGAAAACTCTTTCCGTAATTCCGTAAATTACGTAATCCTGATGTAGGGAATGTACCACGGGCGAAGCCGGGGCGGACCGCTAGTAAATAATATAAATGAATTTCAACTTTCGTAAGATCCAATATTCAGATCGAATAGATAACAGTCCGGTATCATATCACAAAAGTTTGTTTTGTTTTTAGTCGAACTAAGTGCGTCTGTTTAGTATGGTCAGCAGAGCGCCATGAACAGTTTGCATTGATAAAAGAGATGCCTCCGCCGAAGGTATACTATCTCAAGCCTCTGGAATTCCATTAGTTAGTGAAATGAGGCAAGAATGGGTCACACGCCTCATTATAATTTAAGGCGAGCGGCACGTTGAATTATTTAGACATCGGTCCACATACCATCGGATAGGCATTGAGGTGATTTCAAATGTACCAGGATGGGGAGATGATTAGATTTGTAAATCACTGGACCATAGAATATACACTTGCCCCCCACCAATCGAGACTTCCTCACTCCTCAGGCTGTGACAAGTACTGGATAAGTAGGTACTCAACAAGAGACATGTTTTCTCTGACGATAATGAATATAATATAATACATTGAAGTAATTATTTTATACTTTGAAAACGTATAAAAATTGTATGCTCTTTCTTTTGTTTTAATTTTTTTAATTAATTGCCGTGCAAATTGTACATTTATCAATAAAGAACTTTGACTTTGATTAATTTGATTTTTTAACCGACTTCAAAAAAGGAGGAGGTTCTCAGTTCGGTTGTATGTTTTTATTTAATATTGTAGGTATAATATTGTGATGGCTCTTCCATTTGTGCGTATTACCCCATACAAAATGGTAACACGTTCACGTTTGATCCTAACTTGCCTCTTCTATTTTGTAAGCGAAGATCGATGTAGTTGAAAATATAGCACACAGACTTAGAAGGTACAATATTTACCTTGAACACCTAGGTCGTAAAGCTAATGATAAGGGTAATAGGGAATAATTGTTAGCAAACAAATAATTCCTCTCGTTGGGTGTGCGGATGAGGAAAGTAGAGACATTAATCATTTAGCGCGTAGAGGATATCATATAAGAACATTATGTAAGTATTCTATTTATATCTAGACCTTTTTTTTAGGGACATTCCGATACTAGTAAATACAAGTAGGTACTCGATACCAAGTACTAAAGCATCGAATCAATCTTCCGATACTTACTCGGTATCGAAATAAAAGTACTTGGTATCGAATCAGACTTATTTTATATAGAAACTTTTGTGGGACAACTAAGTAGACCAAGTGAGTCAGGAGATGGTGCCTCCTCTACTGTACAACTAGAATATGATTTTTTGGAAACATCATGAGGAGTTAGCATACGGACACTAGAAGAAAGAGATATCTCATCAGGGCAATGAAGTTTCCCTTAAAAGCAATCCATTGGCACCATGAAAGGATATGAAATTTGTATTTCCTTGTCTGTGCAAATATGCACAAAAATATTTAATTATTGTAGTCACAACATCGGTTCTCAGCGAGTGATTATTTTCCAAAGATAAACAATGTACAAATTGTCTCAAAAATACCTAGAGCAGTTACTATTTTTGAGCAATCTTGATGCTGAAGAGTTTTTTGTTTAAAACATAAAATTCTAATAAATTGTTTAATAACAAAATATATTTTTTTACAATTAAATAAAAAATACCTAATTGCTATTTAATGTTTACCGTCACGAAATTATTTTCTTCTAATTTTTACTGCCTTAGTTTAAAAAAAATTAAATTATCGATATAAGTAAGTATCGATACTTTAAGAGAACTTATTTATATTTATGAGTAGTATACTCATAAATATAGCCTATATGTTATTCCAGTCTATAAACTATCTGTGTACTAAATTTCAGCTCGATCCGTTGAGCCCTTTGGGCGTGATTGAGCAACAAACATCCAAACATCCATACATTGACATTTATAATATTAAGGACTAGCTGAACCCGCTACTTCGTTCGCGTAAGCAGATGTTACTGACTTATACATTAGTTGTAAGTATCGTAGGTACGTCAAAATATTTGGATAAGTAGTAATTGCAAAATCGAATGAATTTGTTTTTCCACACAAAAATTAATTTTATCATCTTTATTTTTCTTGTTTTAAACAAAATCAAACATACTTAGTAAGGTTTCTTCGGTAGAATCGAAGATAGACGCAAGTGTCAAGTTTGTAGGATTTTTATAGGATACATTCTGAAAAGTCCGAAGCTGATGTGCATGATCTGATACCTACTTATCTCTTTTTATCCGCAAGCTGTTTTCTAGCTGTTACCCGCGACTTTGCCCGCCTAAATTTTGAATGAAGCCTGTGTGGAATCAAAATGATTAAAATTTTGAGTTTTAATGTTACTCGAGCATGTTGAACCCGTACAGCTAAGCCAAGTCTTAGTGAAATGTTAATGTATGAATTGAATTGTAACACAGAAAAATAATCAAAGAACGAAAAAATCCAAATTCGGCATCAAAATCCTTTTAGCAGCAAAATACTCATTAGTACAATTTAGATTACCAGTAACGCCACCTAGTGATGAAAGAAGAAATACATACCACAACAGCAAAACATCGATTTAAATGGCCTTTAGTGCTTTTAGATTTAAACTGGCATTAGCGCCATCTAATGAGAATATAATGTTGCTTGTTATTTTGATTGTGCACGCAAAGCACCTGTATTGTCTACGCCAAAACGGTGCATACATTTTCATTTTGGCTTTGAAGGTGCAAACACATCAGCACAACACAAACTATCACATCAGCATGAGCAACTTTTACAATGGGGTTAAATTCGGCATTTAAAGGAAGTTAGTTAAGGAATTAGTTAACTTTTGTATTCCATAGAAACTTTGTATTTTCCCGGGACAATAAGTAGCCTGTGAGTTATTTCGAACTATTAATTATCCGCTTTGCAAACCACTCAATCCAAGTTCCTTACGAAAATTTATACATTAATGTGGAGTTAAATGAAAATATAGACTTATTAGGTATTGTGAAATTTAGTAAGTATTTCCGACGTCACAGTAACCTATAAGTAACCGACTTGCTATTTCTGAGTACAAACTACGTGTGTTTCGAATTCCTTCCAAATATGTTCAGCCGTTCCAACGTTGTCCTGTAATTATTATGAATGTCAATGTTTGGATGTTTGTTACTGTAATCATGGCGGAACGTAGGTATCAACTGACCGGGTTGAAATTTGAAATACAATTAGATTATAGTCTGGAAGAACACATAGGCTAAACATTGCCTATGTATTACTTAAGCTAAGCCAAGAATGTGTTTCAAATTTTAACTCGATACATTCAGCCATTCCAATGTAATTGAGCAGCAAAAATGTAAACATTGACATGTTTTACATAATATTAGGAAAGGATAGGATTATACAACATTTTAAAATAAAACCGGTCAAATTCAAGTGGGACTCGCGCTCGAAGGGTTCCGAACCATAAGCAAATAAACGGCTTTTATTCTATGGGAGCCCCATTAATAATGTATTTTACTTAATTACATTTAAAGAGAACATAAAACTAAATATTATGTGAATAATTTAAGCGTCTACCTGTGAAAGGTAAGTTATTAGTATCGATCAAGAAACGGTAAAAAAAATCAAGTTTGTTGTATGGAAATAAGTCCCTCTTCTCTTTTTTGGTCTAGTAAGTTACAGCTGACCTAGTCGGGAGAACGCCGACCGATCGATCGATCCGGAGACCCAGGGTTCAAAACCATGCGCACCACTATCTTTTCAGAGTCATGTTCGTAATGCCGGTAATTAAAACGGTGAAGGAAAACATCGTGAGGAAACTGAAATGTACCTAGAATCTAAGTTCTAAGTCATGTGTCATCCACCAACCGACACTGGGCCAGCGTGGTGGATTATAGCCTTGACTCTCTCTTTGCGAGAGAAGGTCCCGACGCCCAGCAGTGGGAACATTTAATGGGTTGTTTATGCTGCTTTTTATTGTGTAATATGTTTTCACCTAAATAGTTTTTTGTTGATATTTGAAAAACTACCTCCCTGTTTTCGATATATGAGATCACCTCTGAAGTATTTTCTACCAAACAAAAAAAGAATTATCAAAATCAATTCACAATCAGCGAAGTTATCGCGTAAAATAAAACCAAATTAAAAACATGCAACCCTCCTTGATTTGATCCTATGATTGAGAACATCCTCCTTATAACCGAATGGTGTTTTTTTCTCCAAACAAAAATATATTTTTGACAATTATTTTTTCATTCAAGACGACGCGACGCGATCACGTGGGCACGTTCTAGGTAATTTTGTGGATTGTCTGTGATACACAGAATACTTAAAAGTTAGTATGTACCGAACGCGCCGCGCGTGTCGTTATTATTTAATGTTTGTGTAATTTCCGAACCACCCGATCGATAATGTTCAAATTTTGACGGGACAATATAAAAAATGTGTTCTTTCTAACAAAAAAAGAATTAATGAAATTAAACAACGCAAACATGAGTTACAACCAAATACACATTCTGACTTTCACCCCCTCCCGCAAGAAAACCGATCAGAATTTGGGGATCAAAAGTAGCCTACAGCAATCTCCTTTGTATAAACTAAAGTCATGCCAAGTTTCAGCTGAATTGATTCAGTAGTTTCGGCGTGATGCGTGATCCCTATACAGAAAGACAGACAGACAGACAGACAGACATGAAAGAAAAAAAATGCAGTTTCGCCATCAGTATCGACTATGGAGTGCTCCAAAAAAATTTTTTTCAAAATATCTTCAATGTACAGAATTCGACCCGTTACAGTTTTATTATAAGTATAGATTTATCTTACCTATAAATTACAGAGAATACCAGGTAATTTCTCTAGAAAAGTTGCCCTTCTATTTGACTTGTGATGCGATTCCTTTGTAGGTACCGAATTGAATTGCAGGAACAGATAGAAAAGTAATTAGCAGTAGTAGGGCTTAGAGATATAATATCTTATTTCTCTGGGTGACGAGCGCAGTGCAGTGCTAGGTAATTATTTGGACTCTTCATGTTCTTCGTGTCACTGTGCTATTATGCGGCAGGCATGTTGCTTACCATCAGGCACAATACTTGTCCTGCTGAGATGAACAGTCACTCTATACTATAAAAAAAACGCTTTGTAGAGTAGGACCCCCACGTTATCCAAATTAGCAATACCCAATACACATACCTCCCCGCCCCCTGTAGCCTGTAGCTTACGTAATACTTGAACGACCCCCCCAGCCTAGATGTTCTTATCATCATATATATGTTTGTGATTCAAGTTTTTAGAACCATGAAACGATGTAGCTTTTTCGAGATACTAGTCCGATTTTGCAGCGATGCTCAAGTCTTTGAAGTCTTTCTCGCACAAGAGTGGCGTTGGCAATGGGTCTTTTGACACGTCTCTCACTCACTGGATTCCAGATCGATTCCAGAGCCACCAGATGATACTTAGCCGATCCATCCTAAAGATGCGAACATAGCCTGCAATGGCTCAACGGATTTACATCAAATCACGTAACAAGTACCATCACATGGATTATTTTAGATTACATTGGCCTTAATTTTCCAATTTCTTTGCATTGGCCATATTGACATTGGACACTTCTATACCGTTAAAGTCAGATTGCACCGCGGTACACCGCTAGTCAGTAATATAGGTACTTAGATTGTTTACGACAGAGCAAACTGCTCGTAACTTGAGATACCAACCTTCCACGGTTCACTGCGCGCCTCTGAACTAAATAGGCCTTCGAAGGCGCGTCATAATTATTTGCCCTTAATTACAGAGACGAGAGCAAAAAGCTCTACCATATCTAACGATGACTCGTTATTTATAAGTAACTACCAGCGTCCCGCGGATTTACCCGCGTAGTTCCGTAGTGCTCGTAGGACATACCTGAAAGCATTTCAGATCCACATAAATGTCAGTAGGTAGGTACTTACGTACTTACCAGACTCACTGATCATGCTCAACGGGTAGGTACGGTGATCTAGTGCGACAACTAGTGCAAGGGCACCTCAGACTGTACGACCTCGGCTTGGGGTGCCGTCGATAGCTAAGATCAAGAAACAACTTGGCATCCCAGAAGATGGACCCCCTACGGCTCTAACGGGGAGAATCTGACACTTGGCGACAAGGTGACAAATAGCCGATATATACCGCCATATCGTTATACTATTTTTTAATTATCATTATCTGATCTTTGTATTTTAGTTCAAATTCGTTAAGCCATTTGAAATATACTAAATTTAGTAAACAAACATTTTAAAGTATCCCACGGGAACCACTTTAAGTAAGCAAATGTAGCTTGTAGTCATAGTAGTCAAATAGATAATCCAGGTAATGTACCTACTTACTACGTATTTGATACCATACACTTAATAATATGTACATACACACAAATGCATGACACCTTACAATAGGTATTTTAGAGAGATCTAACATCCGATGAGTTGAACCGTCTCAAGGATATCAAATTCATAAGTCCTGATACTAATGGCTACCTGTTTTGCCCAACCCAGCTCTTAAAACATTTTGACCATTTACAGATTTTAAATTTCGTCAATTAGCTAGAGCATGCATAATTAGGTGCCAATCCGTGACATCATCTTCTATTTTGTAACAAGTTATAAATAATATGAAACATTACCATTTTCGTAAACGTTGATCTAAAAGTTGTCTAGTGGTGCAAAAGTCCGATTTTACAAATGTCAGGTCGTAGGTAGCTTCGAATCCCGTCCAGGTACACCTCCCGTGTATTTTTTATAATTCAAACGTTACGATGTAAGAAGAATTAAAATGCAATTTGCCATCGCTACTTGTATTCACGATGATGGAAAATGTCATGAGGAAACCGGCGCGGCGTTTTCCCAAAAATATTTTCAAAGACATGAGTCATCCGCTAACCCGAGGTAGCCAGGGTGGTAGGTCACACCCTTGACTCTCCCCTTGTGAGAAGAGACCCTACGAGCCTACGATATATGTATCTAGTATCTACATGGGAATGTAAAATGGTTTGCTGAAAATAAAATTATATTCTTAGGTCAAGATTTTTTATATGATGTAGATTGACGGGACGAGCAGGACGTGCGACTGATGGTAAGGAACACGCCTGCTCACAACCGCACAGTATCACGCAGCTATTTGAATATGAAGAGCTCACTGCTCTCGTCTCCCGGAAATAATATGAGTTGACTCTTTGCTCTGTAATTCGTAAAATTCTGGAAACTTGCTCTCCAAGTAGGTACAGAGAAACAGTAATGTATTGAGAAATGCTCAAAGACGGGAAAAATCACTAAGGTAACGATTTACATAGCCTAAACCTCTAAACATTCATCACAAAAGTGAAGCCAAACCAAAGTTTATAATCTATGAGCCAAACCTTCCTTATTCGAGTCTTTGGAACGTCGCCGTCGACCATGATAGGATGTCGCTTTTTCGACCTGTGAGCAATCGACGCAATCGTATAAAAAGGACAAGGTGGTATTTGATCGTGCAAATCAGTTGCACACTCTCCGAAATGTATCCGATAAAATATCGATAAGCTACTCAGATAAGTTATCGATAAAAACGAGATATGAACTGGTACAGTTTTGATATAAACTTAATTCAACTTTTCCTAAGAAATAATGAATCGAAGCCGTATGAATTATGTGCTTTTAGTGATGTGTCATGTGCCTCGTATTTTATTCATCGTATTAAACTTATTACTATAACTGTGTTTGGATGTTCGGATACTTGAATGTTTGAATGTTTGTTGCTCAATCACGTCGTAACGTCTGAACGGATCTAATTGAAATTTGGAACACAGTTAGATTATAGTCTGGAAGAACATACTCTTACTAACTACCTACTCACATTGGCTACTCTTTATCCCGGGAAAACAACAGGAGCAAGAGATAGGTACTCGGGTAAAACCACGGGGCCCTGTAAAGTAAGTAATAAATCCTTTGTAGATCTATTCCATTGTTATCAATCACCTTATCGGGAATTCCTGAGCACCAGCTCATACCTAACTAGCCATTAGAATTCTACAAAGCATCGCTATAAAAACAATTAATGATCGCACACGTACCACCGCATATCCGTATACGTATTTCACATTTATTAGAGCTAAATAGGTACATTCTACACTAAGACACCGGCCATTGTGTAATGTGGACCGCTGTTTTGTTTTAATTCTGCGTGCATTGGATTGGAAAGCGTTGCGCTGGGCTTCTTTAAATGTACATTTAGTCATTCAGGAGAAACCTAGGTCCGCGGGTAATGTATGCAGCGGATTAGGCCAGTCTCCTTATAAAGTGGTGGCTGAACGGTGTTGGGTGACTGTGCCACTGCCACTGTGGCTGACTAATGCACGCAACCACTGATGTGCTGCGGCGAAAATGTTGAATTACGTAGGTACGTCAAATGCTTCAATTGTTTAAGCGGGCTGGAAAATGTAAATTCTGACAAATAACCGGACTCTAGTGTCTGTGAAAGAAAAGAAAAATAAATTAAACACAAAATTTATTGAAAGTTAAAGTCGTATTATATTTAGTCCTATTATGATAAGAGATGAGTAGAGGGTCTCGGCAAATATCACAATGTGTTACTTGTAGAAAACAAAGAAGAAATAAAGTATGTAAATCCACTCGGTGTAATGTTCTGGGCGTCCGACCTGGCGGCCAGATATGGCCTCTCAGTGCTAGACTGAAAGAGATTTACTAAAATGTGGTCAAATCATATTCGATACTAACTAAATTACTTTTGTTTTTAGGCACGATGCACGATGACTAAGAAAAAGTACTAGTTCCGTCAGGTAAAGTATCAAAATTAGATATGTGCTCGATATCCGTATCCGCCAATCTGGATGAAACTGCTTTGCACATGTGCACCAGGAAGGTTGGAACTGCTAAGAGCGAATGGCGACGAATTGTGAAGCGGGCCATTGACGAAGGAAAATGACGCCCACTACCGCTCTGCCAAGAGCGTACAGACCACAGACTAAGTAGAGTCTGGTCTTCTGTACCGACTAAGAAGAAGTTCCGCGGACATCCGAGGGAGAATAAAGGTCCGTATCCGTTAGCTTTTCGACGGCTCAGCTACGGATCTTTTACTTTATTAATATTCAATTTATTGATGAAATTGTATTTACAGTAGATTAAGTAATAATGCAAACCTATTAAAATCATAGTTTACATTGCAAACATTTATCGTAGTGAGTGACATACCAATAGCACAAAACTCAAAAGTACTATATCAATTAATTTTCTTTAAAATTATATCATTCACTAATCTTATTTTGTAATATGTTTATTAAAATGATGATAAGTATATTTAAACATTTATTGTTATGGGTAGTTTTTTAAAAAATAAGTTAAAACATCTTTATAACGTGATAAATTAAGTTTAAATCGTGATAAGTGATAGATAAAATGATGAATTATACTCATAAGTATTACTGAAAGTTATAATTTTACTTTTAATTGTTTAATGCGTAAAACCCTCTGTCTCTATCCAAAGGTCGATGTTAAACATTTACAGGCGCGTACTCAAAGAAAGTTAAGATCCGTATCCGCATCCAGATCCGCGGATCTTGAGACCAAATATCCGCATTCAGATCCGTATCCGCTGATTACATTTTTAACGATCCGGCACATCACTAATTGAAATTTATTATATTTTTTCTTTTCTTTTACAAACAAAAAATAACGAAATTACAATGCTAATAAGAAGTTCTAGGTACGATTTTTACGAACAAGTGACGATAATACTAGCCAGCTCCTGGGCCCTTTTGATGAATCTTACATGAGTTGACCAGTTGACGCTGGGGCTGGGGTTGATCAACTCAAATCTCCGAAATTTTGTAGTGGTAGGACTCTTGGCAGAGTCCGCCTGGGGAAGTACCACACCTTTGCCAGTTATTCTACCGGCAAGCAGTAATGTGCAAACATTACTGTGTTCCGGTTTGAAGGGCAATGTTTCCAGAGAAATTACAGGGCTTAGAGATATAAGATCTTAGATCTCTGGGTGACGAGCGCAGTGCAGTGCTAGGTAATGATTTGGACTCTTCATGTTCCAATAGCTGCGTGTCACTGTGCTGTTATGTGTCAGGCATGTTGCTTACCATCAGGCACATGTCCTGATCGTCTCGTCACTCTTTATTTAAAAAAAAAAAAAAAAAAATCTCACACCAAGTTTTCAAAAATCTCAAAAATCAGATAACGTAATGAATACACACCCCTTAAAAAAGTAAACTAGAAGGTATTTCGTTGGAATAGTGTAATTACGACAATGGCGCCAATGATCTATGATCGTGAGTGGTGACGCTGAGTCTGCCGCCGTCAGCCGTCAGACCGCACAGCGCCGCCGCCGACCGCTACTCGCTACACGGCTCGCCGTTCCACTTCACTTGATAAATTATACGCACAGTTGCGCACCTCGCTGCACGTAAATACCTACCTAGCCAGGCTAGGCCTCGATTATAATCTTCTTAGAAGAACTGTGCAACCATAACATAACCTTACCTCTTACCTACTGATCAAATAGGTTATACCTATTCAATATTGTTTCTGCAATAGGTACAAGTTGAAAACATACTTACGTTGAGTAATTAAATATGTTTGTTTTTATTTCGCACACACAACAAAACTACATATATGTACATGTGTATATGTTGCACAAACAGCCCTGCAAATATTGCCCACTGCTGGGACTCGGAGCTTTCACTCGTAAGGACAGAGTCAAGGCCATAATCCACCCCGTTGGCCAAGTGCGGGTGTTGGTGACACTTATATGTATTAGGTACAATAAAAATATATCTATAATACGAAAAGAACAAAACACATAAAAACTACAACGTTATGTTACAAATCCTTTGTGTTCCTATCTACAATTTAAAATGTAATTATTCTCATTATTATAAGTTAATAAGGTGGTCATTTTCCTCCATTTTTTCAACTAGGTATTTTATTTATGTTTATAGTACCTGGTTGACCGAGTTTTGCTCGGTAAATGCGTTTATAAAAGGCTCTAAGTAAAAGATTTTCTCAGAAAAAAAGAACTAAAAGAAAAACCCGAGTGTATTCATCAGGATTCGAACCGGGGCCTGTTGACTCCGAGGACGAGCATATTCCGTCTGAGCCATTTAGACTTAAAAAGAAAAAACCCGACCGTCCGTCTGAGCCATTTAGACTTAAAAAACAGTGGCGAAATAAGTTATCGTATTCTAATGGCATTGTAGGAGTTTTTCATTGATTAAAAACGCGCATAAAATGATGTTTTATAAAAATAAAACCTAGCTAGATCGATTTATCGTCCCCGAAACCCTCTGTATACATAATTTCATGAAAATCGTTCGAGCCGTTTCCGATATTCAGATTCTATATATATATATATACCTATATACCTACAAGAATTGATCGTTTAAAGAGATAAGATAAAAAATAAAACCTAGCTAGATCGATTTATCGTCCCCGAAACCTCCTGTATACATAATTTCATGAAAATCGTTCGAGCCGTTTCCGAGATTCTATATATATATATATATATATATATACCTACAAGAATTGGTCGTTTAAAGGTATAAGATAAGATAAGATTTGACCACAATCTATGCTGTCTATGATGGTGCGTGCTTACCTAGGAGAAACCGACTGACTCTTGATTTGAAGACCATTTGAAAACACCAAGTTTGTAACCATCGGTATAAAACACAGAAATCTTAATATATTTAGATTTCTGTGGTAAAAACCTACTCAGACAACGCATTCCTCAGCCGTTTACGTTCTTTTCACAAAAGTAGAGTCAAACCTCTTGGTCAGATATAGAGGTAAGTACATAAAATATATCCCATCAAAAACATAAATGTGAAATAAGAGCCAAGTTCAATAAATATTATGAAATATGGCTTAGTAGTTGCCTTCAACAACAAAAGAAGTGAGTTCAATAATTAATCAACCCTGAAATTAATTAAAACAACATAAAATACTTTGCAAAAACTTGACATAATTATCATTTATTTGCTCGTATATTTTAGGATATTATTTTGAAGACTAAGCTCTGACTTTTTCTTGGCTAGTTTGTGAATCTTTATGGTCTACCGATCAGTCAGTGTTAATAATGTCGATTTTAGGACGTTAATATCTAGTATATGACCGTTTGAGGTATCTTTTATGGACGCGATGCGAGTACCTACTAAAACAATAATAATTGAAGAACCCTGTGTTCGATGGCTAGTTTCAACCGGCAAGTCAAATTAACGGAAAAATAAATTAAGAACTTACAGATTTGCGAAGGCTGTAATATAATTTGTATATGAAAACTAGCCAAGTCAGACCTTAGTCTTCAATATTCCCACATACTACTTAAAAGTTCTTACAAAATATTTCAACACGTTTTAATTAATTTCAAGATTGGCCATTAATTGATTTAAATGGGTGTTAAACCCATATGGATCTAAATTTGTTTGTTGTTGTCAACAACTAGGCCATGTAATATTATAATGTGTATTTATTGAACTTGGCTCTTATTTTACATTTATGTTTTTGTTTATATAACAGTAAAAGTACCTACCTTGGGTTTGTAAGTAAGTAGCAAGTAGGTACCTAGCTAAGTTTTGTTCCCACCTAGGTAAATCTGTAATAAGTAACAAGGTCAAACAAAGTCACTAGGTAGTAACAAATAGAATAAACTGTACTTAAATACATTATTTATTGAAATCAACTTCATATAAATGGGTTTTTATTATTACGTAATATAAATTCCATATTGAGGATGTTTCGCTCCAAACATCTCTGCATTATTATCTTTGGCACTTCATATAATAATAATACATGATACATTTTGTGTCGGATTCTGAGAAGCGTCGGGTGAAGGCGCGGGCGCAGTGCGGCGGTTGGCGGGACGTCAAACCCATAATAATCAAGCGGGGAGGGGAGAGAAGCGCGCGGGACGTGGGTTGTATACTAATTGCTGTTTATTCTGTGACGCGGCCCAGGCCAGGCGCCGCCGTCCATGCCAGACAACTTGTCGCTGCGCCCCTGAGCCACTCTCCGTTCCCCCGACCCCCGGCCCCCTTGCCGCTCACCACACACCTCAGCAAATTACTTGGCGCACCCAACTTAACTAACCAGTTTAGAGTTTATGTGGACTTGTGTCTATACTCTATAGCTATTGATAGCGTCATTATACTTTTTACATATTACTAATCATAAAATCTTGACTATTCTGCTTGTTTTTGATTTTTATTATTTTTGTTATTACTCTGACACTTTCATCGAGCTAATTACTCTTGATCATGGACACACAATAAATATATGTAAGTACTTATATAAAAAAAAACTAAAAAAAAATGTAAACTTCTGTGTGAGAGAAAAATAAACCATTATACGTCCATGCTCTAGAACTCTAGATAATTATCTGTTTACTTTGGTTAATTTTTGTGGCATTTACTATGGTAATTACATGATTTTCATTTCTTTGGTACGTTTTTCTCATTTGCTTTGGTAGGTACCTATTTCTATATGTTCTATAGGTAAGTACATGTTTCTCATTTATTTTGGTCCATATTTTTTATTTACTTAGAATAATAACTTAATAACACCTAGAAACCGGGTCCGCGCAAGAAAAGTGAGGCAAATCAAATAAATACAAATAACCATATTTGCGTCCATTCGAAATTACCATGAGTTGTCAAGGTCAAGCACTAGTACATGCGTCTCAGACAATTAAAACCGTTATGTAGTGTGTGTGTGATCCTTCACTGTACATACTCTACGACATTAAATAATATATAATATAATCTTTATTTCAGACATCAGTCCATAATGCACATGTACATAAAATAAAATTTTACACAGAAAATTTAAAAACAAGAAAAAACAAAAACAAGAAGAAACAAATTATAAACACAACATATAACTTAACTTACGAGCCCAATTGTTAGACTCACTAAATGTCTTTGGATCGGACAATCGGGTTTGGTAGATCTAATGTTAAGGATGCTGTTTTGGCTGCCACGTATTCTGCTTAGTAAAGAATGCGCTTTTTTCCTCATGATAGCATGAAAACCATCAGTGTGCGCTTCAGTGAACATTCCTGAAGCACTACAGAAGCGTGGCAGCCCCAACAACATCCTAAACCCATTATTGTACTGTACTCGCAGAGCATTGTAAGATTTTTTGGAAAATGAAACCCACAGGCTGCTCGAATAGAACGATTGACAAAAAGCTCTGAATAGAGAAATTTTAACATCGTCCGCACATCGAGCAAACCTACGGGCAATCATGTTACACCTCACTGACAACGCTCTGCGTTCTCTTTCGATGTCCTTATCACACAGATTTCTAAACAGATGAAACCTTCGTGAAAGACACTGTGAGGCCAGTAGTTAGTAATGTATGCGTGACAGCTCTCACCGACGTTGTCAAATTACTCACGTTGGTGTGCGTGTAATGTTCCCAGTCTTAAGAAAAAAATCCCACTATTGTTGTCTTAGCTTCGGAAATCTTCGCGTATAATAAACACATATTCTAATGTTAAAATAATTTATTATTCGTACAGAAAATTCAGAATAAAAAGACAACGCCGAATTATAACAGTACAAGTCATGTGTGTTTTATTTTGAGTATTCTATCGGAGCTTCTTGTAAAATTTTGAATATTATGCTTGACAAAAGGTGGCAACTACATTTAATATCGGTGAACACAGGAGGTGCAGAGAATTTTTGTCAACTGATTTGATGTTGGGGGGCCAGATCATTCAATTTGTTTACTATCTAATCTTTGTCTGGACGCGTGTCGCAAACGAAAGTTCACCTTTTTAAAAATGTTGATACAAACCAACGAAAACCGTCTAAGAGTTTTTGTAAATCAGTTGAACATTATTCACATCGCCACCCAAAGTTCCGTCGTCCAAGTACCAAACGTTTAAATTGGACTGGAGACGTTAAATGATAGAGCGAATGGCCAGGGCGAAGGTCGCATGGCCGAAGGTTCACCAAGTTATATAGCCAACCAACCAAGATAGCCAACGGAAGATAGCATAGGCTTGTTTTGATAATTTTGTGGGTCCGCCATAACATTGCCAAAGAAAATTGTAGAGGACAAGAATTTTATTCTTCACTTCGGACAACGGGGCTCCACGATTAACTAAATTAAAGGCGTTTTTAACGCCCACCTTTAACAGCCCTCTCTCCAATTTTGGACAAAGAAAGTCAAGACAGAATGAGCAGCAGCCTCACGTCCACCCAGAGAACCAAAATCAAGTTTGTTGGGACAGGGAGCTCGAAAGTGCAACGTTTTATACCTACAACCCCCCACCTTGGCAGCAAGGCCAGTATATGTGGTGCCAACAGCGATTGGCCTGATCCCAACAACTTTTTTGGGTAAGTATGTACGCACAAATTAGCACCGTATAAAACTTCGACAATGTCACTACTGACTCGACCAGATAACATGAGGTTAATTAAAACGATTAGATCTCTCAAAAGAACTCGTCTACTTTTTAAGCTCCACTATACCTACTTACAAGTATTAAAAACTTGCTTAGTATTTTTATAAACACTAGTAATGACGTGGATTTGTGCTAGGCATCGATTCACATTAAATTAAAAAAATACGATTATAAAAATAGGGTTTAAAATAGAATAATACAATCTACTTAAGTACATAAATAATTTGGTCTACGAGTATTTTCAAAAAAATCATAATTAAAAATTACCTTAACTTTAGGGAAAATAATTTCAGTTTAGTATAGCTACACTGACCAATTTTCGTTGAGGTGTTGTGTTTCTATTCATTAATCGAAATGAAATCGCCTAAATTATATAAATAGCAGTAAAAATATTCAAATTTTCCTATGAAATGATATTCCTCGTTCCTTTTCTTATTTTTGGGAACAATGTTTGCAATGTTTGAAGACACAAGACGGCATAATCTTAAACAAAACTTAAAATCACACGGGACTCCCGTACGAGACGGAAGTCCGTTTCGTACTGACTGGAGTTTGTATTTGCTTTGACGTTTGATATTTGCTTTCTGGACCTAAGGATCTGTGTTCCGAACGTTCCATCTGCCTTTTGTTTTAGAAATCTGTGCCTTATCATCTTTGAGATCATCTGTCACTATGTGACCAAGATATTTAAAACTACTTACTAATTTTAAAGGGCTCCCGTTTAATAATACGGGAGGAACGAAATTAGGGCAACTGGTCTCTTAGCTTTGAACATCATTACTTCACTTTTCTTGCTAAATAAATTAAAGTTTTGTTTGGCGAACTTCAGTCCATACGGCTTACCCCGAAATCAATCTGCGTTTTGCCTCACTTAAAGATGAAGCGTTTGTTAGAAGGTTATCGGTCTAGGCGTTATTAATCTATGGTACACAGTTAACTTTATAAATAAAATAAATATTCAATATTTCCTAATGTTTGTAGTGGTATATTACTTTCTTGACACCATATCTACTCAAGGTTTATCTCAATGTTCAATTATATTGTATTATGTTATTGCATCAATTATTACCTATCTAACAAGTTAATTATTGATGTATTTAGTTACATAGTAGTACCTAGGTACATAGATATGTAATTATCGAAGAGCTAACAATGTTTCTAGGTCTTCTAGATAAAGAATAAGTAAACATCGAAAATTATGTTTTTGGTGCACCGCCACCCCCACTTTAGTTTTGTTTCAATCAAATATTGCCTCTTGATATTATTAACTATGTGATTTTTTATGTAATTGGTGGATCTTAGTTATGATAAATATTGTTAACCCAATCGCGAAATAATAGTGAAGTAAGGCATAGATTCGAATTCCGCCTTGGTATTTTTGTTTCTCAACAACAAATGTTAGAGTTTACCATCATCGCCAGTTTTAATGTGAAGGTAATCATCGTTAGGAAAACGGTGTGTTTCAAGAGATATCTATCAAGTCCATGTTTCATGTTTGTGTCATTACACTTTCAAAATTACGTTTTTCGTAGAAAGAGAGATGTCTGGAAATGGTGCTCCTATCGACTAAACCATCCATGAGCCCACGGGCTTCGGTAATCCAGGGATATTCACCTTTGTTGCATACGGCGGAAACACGGAGGTGCTCTCGCATTTTTCCGCGAACGCCGCACATTACGTTCTTACATAGAATGTGACTTATCACTCTAAAATGTGGATCTTAGTTGCTGAACTCACAGCAGTTTCGAGTAATATTAACTCGTTTTAGTCATTCATTTCGCATTTCCGTCTGTACCTATAATAATTAAAAGTAAGTTTGATTTTCCGTCCAAATTAAACAAATGGTTCTACAGTAGTAGGACTCTTTGCAGAGTCCGCCTGGAGGCATGCGCGGTCCGAGGGGGGGGTCACAGGAGACAAGACCCCCCCAAAATCGTATACGTTAAACAAAAAAATCTAAAAAAAAAAAAATATGTAATAGTACATAGACTATTTTTTAACGCGGGAAAACAATGAGAACGGGAACTACGCGGGTAAAATCTTGGGGGGCTACTAGTAAAGTATTTTTGCTCGATTTATTGTATTTCTACTTGTGACCGCACCCCAAAACCTGCGGCTGCGTACTGGTGACCCCCTCCAAAATTCGAGGCTGGGACCGCGCCTGCCTGGAGGAGTACCACACCATGTCAGCTTGCCACATTGGCCTGTTAGTCTACCGCCAAGCAGTACCGACATAGTATGAGATACATAAAGATTGTGTACAACCACGTGGGGTTGCTAGTAAGTTTAAAGTTTTATACAGCTCTGGAATGGGACGGAAAAGGTAATTTATAACAGTAAAGTTGGTACTTGCAGTTAACATAACAATTATAATTATAGTTGAACAAAGGTCATCGCTATTAATCGAGCACAGGCGCCCCTTGTGAACAGAGTGCGTGCGTAGTATTTTGACGTAAAGTGTGCATTTGAGTAGTATAAGTAATTCTAGAACGACACCCGGTTAGCTTGACTCATTCTTTGTTTCGAAATCTGGGTCATCTACTTCGTACCTATATGGATTTACCAGTATTTTGGTACCACTTTTCGTAACAGCTGACAATTATTTTAGAATGAGGTGTTTTCAAAAGTACACCTTTTAAAAAAAAGGAAGTAGTACCTACTTACTCCTTATTTCTTATTCAATGAGAACAATATAAAATATGTATGTATATTTACCAAGGTTGACAGGAAGAGGGTGCGAGGCTCGGGAACCTCCACGTGGTGCACCCTGGGCATCACACAACAACTTGCCTCGCATCTTGAACGGTGGCATCTTGTTGTGTGATGGCGAATCCCGAATCCCGGCCGGGGCTGGGAACTTCTACACTCGCTTCTCACCCCCTTGAGCAGTGCATGTAGAGGTTGGGAAGGGGGACTGGAAGACTTGGGAAGGTTACTCGGCTGATATATTGACCAAGTAAAATTCCTAAGTCTTCCAGATGAGGGTCCTCCACGAGCACTCTGATTAACAGAGTTCTCCGTGGAAGGACAAGGGCCGCGATGCTGCCATAGAGACAGAACCGCAGTGGTAAGGGTGGATCTCTCGCTGCCGATCATATTTGCCGTGAAAGGTGAGATGAAAGTCTCTCCACAGTGAGAGGTCGTGTGAGTTAAAGGTGCGAGAGTTGGAAACCTCTCGCTCCTTAGCTGAGGCGGAAGGGGACAAGGGGGCGAGCCTAGAGAGTTGCCACTCTAGGCTGGCACTCCGTCTCCACAGGAAGGCCTACGGCGTCGGATATTTATGACCGTCCGTTGGGGCCGCCGCCCCACCTACACACTATACAAATATATACTATTGTATACTAAGTACTAAGAAAAAAAAATTGTTTGCTTCCGAATTCAAATGTTTTGTAGCTATGAATGTTTTTCTTCGACAACCCGACGTAACATTGCGCTTTATCCAATCGAGAGAGTACATGATGTGTGTCGCTGTTCGCCTGCACCAATTGTACTCATTCTTGAACAGGAAGCACTCTTATTTGCACTGCTGACGCAATTAGTGATCCTGATCAGTCAACATCATAAATCGGTCCCATAATCTCTGTGTGAAGGATTAACTTCACTAAGCAGATTTCCCGTAAAGCCATGAGCAAGCATGTGGAGATTGTGGAGCTTTATCACGGCTTAGCGCCGTACGTTAAACATGATCCCTCTTGCGCCACCGATATTTATGACATTGATTACGACGCCACGCTCGGGTGGTCCATTTCGAAGGTGCTCTCGATTAGTTGAACCGCACAATCTACTAGGTTTATCAAGAGGGCAACCGTTAAAAACTTGTGGAAACTGATATGGCGTTTATTAATCAACAGCACAGACCGTTCGATGTCTACTTGTATTATTAAACGACATCAAGAAGAAGGAGGATCTCGATTCAGTGGTTTTTTCGGATGATCCAATTTGAATGTTTTTCTGTATGTTTGTTATGCTATAGCTCCACCAATGGTGAATCGATTTTGATGTTTTTTTTTTTTGGTAGATAATACTTCAGAGGTAGCCCCCCATTTAATCGAAATCGGTGGTTGTTTTTGGAATGTCAACAAAGAAATAAAATTTGCATACCTTGACCTGGACGACGTAAATTAGAGTAATTAAAGTAAATTTCACAAATTACGATGAGTAGAGTAGATTCGAGTCGTGTGTCGTGAGTTAAATTTTAAATTGAAATGCTTTTTTTTTCGAGAAATTTAAATTAGGTAGAATGACGGGAAGAGCAAGATATACATACGTCTGGTGGTAAGTAACACGCCTGCCCAAACAACACAATGCGACGTAGTTTAAAGAAATAATCGAAAACACTGCACTGCGCTCATTACCTGGAGATATAAGCCGTTTATCTTCGCCCTATAATGTCTATGGAAGCATTGGTCTTCAAATCGAAGCACAGGTCATGTTTACACATTACTGCTTGGCGGTAGAATAACTGACATAGGAGTGGTGGTACTTTCCCAATTCCCAGGCGAACTCTACATATGGTGATCTCCTAACACTACCTATGATAATAATTATTTTGTAACTTTTGTGAGTAGCATGTCGCCACCCGATATATTTATTTTAAGAACATAGGTAGATACTTCTGTAATACGAAGAATTGTTACAAAAAGTGTACTTTTTTGTTGGCACCATCGGTGATTTGCGTCATGGCCGGTCGATGTTCCTGAAAACAGAAGTCCAGTGTCGCACAATTGACACTTGTTTTGAAGGTGAAACTTTGGGAACTTCTAATTTTAGGGTCTCGAGCCAAAGTCAGAATTACATATAACATAATATTGCAAAATGTAAGTGTTTGTGGCACAAGGGAATATTATCATTACATTTTGTACATGAACTCTATATAATTCGAATTACTAAACCAATGATTTGCGGTATTTCAGTGTACTTATAGTTGATTCAATTACATCTTTAGTAGTTACAACTGGCCTTGTAACTCGTAACTCAGTTGATAAGAATTCTACTCAGATGGTGGGTTCATTCCCGCTCAGGAAGATATCTATTTATATAATAGATACAGATGTTCATTCGGTCTGGGTATTGTTACTTTGTAGGTATGACTACCTGCAGCCTAAGATGTGGCCCGATACATTACAACCATAAACTTTACTAAAAAAAAAAAAGTAGCCTAGGTTTTAATGCAGGTAATGTACTCACTACGTATTTAATTTCATCAAAATTCGATCAGCCGTTACAGAGATGCGTGGGAAACAACGTGCACACTTTTTTTCTTTTTTTAATTAAAGAGTAACGAGACGAGCATGTCATGTGCCTGATGGTAAGAAACATACCTGCCACATAACAGCACATTGACACGCAGCTATTGGAACATGAATAGTCCAAATCATTTCCTAGCACTGCACTGCGCTCGTCACCCAGAGATCTAAAATGTTATATCTCTCTGGAAACATTGCCCTTCAAACCGCAACACAATAAAGTTTGCCCATTACTGCTACTTACTGTCGGTAGAATAACTGGCAAAGGTGTGGTACTTCCCTGCCAAGAGTCCTACCGTTACAAAAACTTACACTTACGACGAACTGACTTTCGCCTTTATAATATTATGTGTGATAAGTTGACCTTCATAACTTTGTGGTTCATTCAACGTACCTACTAAGTGTATATTGATATTTAGGTATGAATAGCAGTTTTATTAATAAAGCGTCTAAGTAATAAGACAGTTGTCTGGCTCCCATAATACAAGCTTTACCTACCTACTTTCTGTTGTGAGAATCGAAAAAATATTTGTAACTAACAACGTCCCGCGGTAATACCCGCGCAATTCAAGTTCCAGTTATTTTCCCGGGATACAAAGTAGCCTATGTGTTGTTCCAAACTATAATCTGTGTTTTTTCCACCAACCCATGGACGTATAAAAAGTCGGACGTAGAGTCTGGCTAACCAAAGTTGATACTGGCAAAGCGCGGCAAATTTAAAATATATCAGCATGGCATCCCTAAACTGAAAATCTCGCCAAAAATAGACACAAGCCAGCCACTACGAAACGTCAAAAACACGCCATTTTGTTGCGTCAGAGAGAAAGGGATACCATACACTGATTCTGATTCTACCAAATCTTTCGGATTATCGCCGAAAATTAATTTCTTAAAAATGAAATTGCACAAGTTTTTCTCTATTAAGTAGCGTAATTAATGAATCTATTTATTGGGACAACTTAAGACTTAGTGTTTCTCTTGAAGTAATCGCCAACACGTACATACGTCGTACTTATTTTTTTGATGAATACAATTTTAGATCACATACGAATTTTTAAAACTTATTTCATAAAATGTTTAAATCAGTTTGTTTTGAAAATGCCATTTTGGAATCAAGTGTCTCGTAAGTACTTTCTGTTTAAAATATCCCAATTCGTAGGGTAGGTACCCGATGGTAGGAACACTGAAGTGTTGTCATGTAAAAAGTTTGCAAAAAAATCCAGTATCTACTTTCGTTGGCCAGACTCTAGTCTCGCTAAAACAAAAACTGTGTCACTAGAGTCGGCCACATTTGCACGTGTGCGTTGTCAGGTTGTCACTGATAGGCTGACACGCACACATATACACAAGTATGCGCGTGTAATGGCCAGTGATGTGTGCGTGTCAGCCTGTATGTGACAGCGCACACGTGTAGGTATATTATGTGGCCGACTTTATGGGCACAGGTTTTGTCTTAGCGACACTATTTCCGACTTTTTTATACGTCCATGCACCAATCAAATTTTCACCCGATCTGTTCGGATATTCTTACTTAATTGAGCAACAAAAATCCAAACTTAGACATTCATAAAGATAGGCTAAGGAATTTGTATAAAATTTTTTCTAATCCTTTGTAATGGAATAATACATATTAGGTGCAAAGTACGAGGATCAAACCGTTATTTTATCAGAGGCACCGCGCCCGGTGTCAAGGGGCGTGCTGATTGCGACCGGTCGCTCTTGTTTACCGAGAAACGACACCAACGACGCCGCCTCGTCTGATCTCACCGCCGCATGTACTGCGCCCTGCGCTAGTCACGATAAATTAACAACACATTCAACTATAAATCCATTATATTCCTGCATCATCTCAACCTTAACATCTACGGTGTAAAGACATGAAATATCCGCTTCATCCGTGTATAATTGCAAGAATTCAGTGCCTTCCTTGTTTCTAAACTTGTTCGGGAGAATTTATAACGCTACAAACAATTCCGAGAAAGTAATAAAATTACAGGAGACGTTATTTGAGTGTGGCCAGCGGGCATGGCACCAGCCGACAGCCGACGGTCGAATCTAGCTCTCAGAATATTATAATTAGTCGAAGCCCGCGTGAGTAATAGCGTCGGAAATAACACGCGGGTGGCGTTGGCGCCAAGCGGAGCGAGGAGCATCATACGGTAGGGTTGCCATCCGTCCGAGTTTCCCCGGATTTGTTCTAGTTTAGAGGGCATCCGAGGCGCCTCGTGCTTGGGCTGATTTGCGGGAAAACAAATTTAAAGTATTAGACCGCCCGCTAAGCATGACATTTTCAAATGTTTTTTTTACACTATGTTTAAAAACTTGTTGTTATGTCCGGGTTCTAGGCTCTAAAATCCAGGGTTTTCACGCGTTTTGTCCTGGTTGCCAAACTTTAGAGATGGCAGCCCTAGTATCACACCACAGCCCTGCCCTGCCGCCCGCCGCCGGCCGCCGTCACCGCGCGCGGCGCGCCGGCCGGTCTGTCTTGTGACTTCGGACGGCTATTTATGCTTTTAGACATGACGTGACTATGGACCGAACTTTTAAAACTAATCTCGTAGAAGCATAATTAAGTATTATTACCATATTATTTTAAATTATACGTAGTGGGCAGAGAATAATACTTTTGTATATGTAGGTACTTATCCATTTATTTATTTTATGTATTTTATAGTCTTCAAAAAATCAAAGTCATATATAATAAAAAGGGATACCTACATACAACCTATATATCGGTATTTAGGTATTTACAATTAAATGATATTGTAAAATGAGTTATCTCATATCTGGCTCCCATACCTATAATTATAGCATTGCTTAGTTTGGTGTTTGCCGGGAGTTGTGTGTAGAATGTCCAACAACATTTATTTAGGTATATTTATTATTTATCTATATAGGATAGAGGAGAGCACTACAGTATACGATAATCATCGCAGAGAATGTAGTTCCCATTAATCGAAACGCCGTTTGGGAGTAAAAAAGAAATAAAGCTGGAGAAACCACATTCCATTTCGATGAGCTATGGTGTTTCTCTATCATTCAACCGAGTCTCTTTCGAGAACCAAGATACAATCCCCTGATAAGTTAAAACTAGCTGAACTGGACATTGACATAGAGCAAAACACACAAACTGGAAGAAGGCGGCAAACGTCCCGTCCTCAGAGAGATATCTTACATTAAGCAAAGCAATTTCTGGAAGTGGCAAACAAAGGTGCCGCGGTTAATTTACTTTCTGTTTGTACTAACGCAAACACAAACAAAACTCATTTTAGATGCGTACCCTTTATTTACAGGTAGAAGATAGTTAAGAGCAATAAAGTTATCTATAGGCGTTAAAAGTTTTCGTCCTCAGCTTTTTCAACATACAATCTTAAGTATTCTATGGTCTTGTTTGCGCTGTTATTATAATGTTTTGTTAATTGTTGATAAAATGCGATAGGAACTTGTGACAGGTAGAAAATCCTTGATCCAAAAAGGTTTAGAAAATTGACATTTTCTATTACTATTTGAATCCGTAGCTTTTTAAAACACATTCCTACTTAATAAGTACTTACTTAAGAAATGTATCTCAATTACAAGGTATTAATCTCAAAAATACTTAACTAACACAATTACATTCTCAGTCACAGAAATTTAAATACTTATCAGATTTAGACTGGGGCGGTGTTTGAGGATGATTGGTTTGAGGCTTTTGTCGGCAGATTAATCATTGGCACTAATGAAAGCCGATACAAAATACTTAGATAAGTACTTAAGTAAATCTGGTAAATAGATCTACTGATATATCCTGAGGGAGGTCGTGACCTCGAGGTTGACGGGGCAGTTGTAGCTATCCGGCGCCTATAAATGTGAATAAAAGTGGTCAAGTGCGAGTCTGACTCGCCCATGAAGGCTTCCGTATTCCGTAGCAGCAAGTAACATAATATAAAAGTTCTTGTAGTTCGTTGCTACTTAAATCAGTGTTTTAACAATAGTCAATTTATGACGTATTAAAATAAAACTACTTACTAGATCTCATTCAAACCTATTTTCGTTGATAGTTTACATGGTAATGTACATCATACATTTAGTTACAGGAGGGGGGGGGGACACTTTTTACCACTTTGGAAGAGTGCCTCGCGCAAACCATTCAGTTTAGAAAAAAAAATATGTTTGGAACCTCAATATCTTTTTTGATGACCTATCCATAGATAAGCCACAAGTAGGGCTTTGATCAAAAAAAAATTTTTGAGTTTCAGTTCTAAGTATGGGGGACACCCCTATTTTTTTTTTTTTTTCTATTTCTTGTATCAAAATCTTAATGGGGTTTACAGATTACATCTACTTACCAAGTTTCAATAGTATAGCTCTTATAGTTTCGGAGAAAAGTGGCTGTGACACAGGACGGACAGACAGACAGACACGACGAATCTATAAGGGTCCCGTATTTGCTACGGAACCCTAAAAATGCGTATTTACGATTACCGGAAGCTAAGTGCTAATGGAGTCGTCCGGATGAGCGTTTATCTCGATGGTCGTCAACGACGGAATTTAAATTAGCATAAATTCACAGGTATATTGTTGAAAAGTACACCCCATTAGTATAAATATCATATCTGATCTGATAGGTTTTACCATAAATGACACAATATTGAATGGAGTTCAATACTTTTTACTATAATTTTACGTGCAAACGTTTATCGCTAAAACAACTACGAGTATGCTGAGGACAAAATTACTTCTATCCGGATTTCCGAGGAGTTAGAAGAAAAAGAAATAGTGAATGGAGAGCCAACGAGAACCTTCGCGGCGGACGCCGAGCAGTCTAGCCGGGAGTCTACCGCTGAACGAATACTGTGTTAGCTTTGTAGTTTCTCTCTATTTTTTTCGTTTGAAATGATAGAGATGGCAATAGCAAAGCCAAAGCCGATTAGTCAGGCGATAGAAGGCTCGGTAGGTCTACCGCCTAACTCTCCTGCTTTCTGCTATGCTCTGATTTGTGATGTGATGATAACGCCGTTGAAAGCAAGGCAACTACATCAGCTTTCTGTATGCAGCGGAACTGAAAGCATATGTAGTTGTCTGCTTTCGTCGGCGAAAGCCGAAAGCAGAAAGCAAGAGAGTTAGGCGGTAGACCTGGTGGTTTAAACTGAATGCGTTAGCGATACCTACATATCGATATATCACTCTCAGAACATTTATAATAAAAGTGGTCAAGTGCCAATCGGACTCGCCCATGAAAGCTTCCGTAGCAGCAAGTAACATAATATAAAAGTTTTTGCAGTTCGTTGTTACTTTAATCAGTGTTTTAACAATAGTCGATTTATGACGTATTAAAATAAAACTACTTACTAGATCTCATTCAAACCAATTTTCGTTGATAGTTTACATGGTAATGTGTACATTACTACGCACAAACTACACACTTTTTTCCATCATACACTTTTTTTATTTTTGTCATTCTCTTAGTTTAGAAGTTCCAGTTTTACACAGTTTTTACCACTTTGGAAGAGTCCCTCGCGCAAACTATTCAGTTTAGTAAAAAAAATATGTTAAAAACCTCAATATCATTTTTGATGACCTATCCATAGATATACCTACCACAAGTATGGTTTTGATAAAAAAAATTAAGTTCAGTTCTAAGTATGGGACACCCCTTAATTTTTTTGTTTTTTATTTCTATTTTTTGTATCAAAATCTTAATGCGGTTAACAAATTACATCTACTTACCAAGTTTCAATAGTATAGCTCTTATAGTTTCGGAGAAAAGTGGCTGTGACATACGGACGGACAGACAGACAGACATGACGAACCTATAAGGGTCCCGTATTTGTCATTTGGCTACGGAACCCTAAAATGAGCTATCTGTGAGCATATGAGAACTATGTGACCAGTTTTCAGCTTAGTATTTAAATATCTTTAGCTTGCCTCAAAGACCTACCAAAAATTTGTCCACCTTTCGGAATAGGAGCTCTTTTTACGTAGGGCTTAGGGTTGAGTTTTAACACCAGGTCAGAGTCATAACATAAGTAGGCGTAGATTTTTTTGAAAGTGTCTCGACCGGCGCCTCCGAACACTGCTGTCCACCTGTGCAATGCACAACCTGCACCATAGGGCGGCATAAGAATTGGTAAAGCCACCTCTGCACATAGCCCTACTAACCTAAACATACTAACAACGTAACAACTAACCATACTTACGAGGTACAGACTTCGCTTTATCATTTCATTGCCTTCTGCACGGTCCATAAATACTTAAATCCGAAAAAAACAAAACAATAAAGTAAACACATCCATTCCAAGCCCCGTTCCAAGCCATAAGCCAAAGCCAGCCAGCAGCTGTGAAATGATACCTACATAAGTAAGTGCAGTGTGCAATAACGAGATGCAGTGCAATTTATCCATGAACCGTAACAGCGAGAGTGTGCAGAGCTTGTGCCAAAAATACCGACGGCGTCACGCGCGGGTCGCAGCACGGAGTTACGAGGGCCTGCAACCCGCATCAAGCGTATATATTTTATACTATGAACTTCATTTATTGACGAGGGAAGTCCTTTGCAGATAGATAGGTACCCGTCTGTACTGAAATGTAGCCGGGTTATGAAAGATCTGATCTTACTTGCTAAAACCCCTTCTGTGGTATTCATCTGTGCCTGGGGAAGGACACCGGGTTCTGCATACGAATGCACTGGCATCCCTAAAACACCTTGCCTAAGGCATATTCTGTAGATGATGGACTAAGAGACACGAACCCACAATGTCGCTGTATTTCCTCTGTTGTACTCGCATTCATAGGAAGTTAGGCCCCCCTCCGTTCACAAGCCCATAGGTCATTATGTATTTGGTACCCACTAGTTTTTACCAATCTATATGTCTGCAAAGACATAAACCAGCTTGTAAAAAGACATAATTTGTCTGTTGGTGACGAGCTAGTTTTCAGTGCTTAGCAGTGATTTCGACTCTTCGCATTCAAATATTATCACTGTTTGGCAATGTGGTGCGATGGACAGGCGTGACGTTTGCCGTGAGACGCATTTCTTGCCCGTTAATTTATATCATAAAAAAGGGAAATTATATAAGTATGGATTTGATCAACTCCCTATAAGAATGTATCGTGTATCAGCGTATATATGATAAAACAGCTAAAGGATTACTAACCACTGAACAATTTCAGTGATTTAAACAAATAACTGTCGCCATTTAGTCTTCAAATAGGTAGTTAGTCATTTTCGTGCGTTATAGGCATTGATAGCACAAATATGTATAGGTATTTATTTTGACGTCAATTGTGTACACAATAATTTGAATTTACTCCGTAATTCGAATTTGCTGTATAATAAGTATGTATAGGGATATTTTATTATAGATAGTATAGAAAGTTGTACTTTTGATTCGGAATTCAGTGATTTTATCCAAATAAAGTCTTTATTAAACCAGCTGTTGCCTCTGTAACAATCCACCACCCCAAATTTTGTGAATTAATCCATTCACAAGTTTGTCCAGACAGCTCGTCGCCCGTGTCTGTTTGAATTTATGTAGGTACCTACTTCATTGCACTATACCCACAATTATTAGCTAAAAATATTTGGTTTTGTATTTAGAATCATACTGATAGTCGCCCTTTAGACGAAATTTGATCTTAATTTAAATGCATGCATAATATTATGTGCGTGTTGTGTCAAATTTATGGTATTTGTATTCGTTTAAATTTTGTAGAGTCATGATTGATGATGTTTTGTTTTTCTAATTATTACATTAAATGACTTACTTGTGAAATGATATACCGTCCTTTGTAAAGCTGGATGTCCTAATGTTCTTTCCGTACCATTTCACTGAGCAGAAAACCATATTTTCCGGTTATCCGGTATTTTTACGGTTTTTTTGCCAGCACTCATTTGGTCGAAATCAAAAGCCTGACTGACCGAACTCGCAACAGGTATAGTGCAATTCTGCTTATAAAACGCTAAGGAGGGGGTAGTCGTACGATCAGTCAAAAGGGTATTTTGTCTTTGAATTGCATCGATATCTTTTGTATTAGTAGTTTTTTGTAGAGTAGGAGCAGGTCATAGAGAAATATTTTCTCTATGGAGCAACCCTTAATAATAGTGGAATTTAAATTAATGCTTTTCAACTCGGTAGATTTTCTCGTCTAGGTAAGCAGGTACCTACGTAGGTAAGTAAAGGTAGGTAGGTACCAACAGACAGGATGCGGTTACATTTAATTACATACATAAAATAAAATATCCCGTCATAAACGTAATTTGTAAAAGAACTAGCAGCGCCCCTTGGTATCAACCGTAATTTTCCCGTCATAAAAAGTAACATACCTATATGTTATTCCAGAGTCCAAGCTACCTATTATTTATCGGTGTTCTCAAGTCTCAAATCAAACCCCGTTCAGTCGTTCCATCGTGATTGAGCAACAACCATCCAAATTTTCACATTTATAGGTAACTAACGGCCCGTTCCGGCTTCGCTCGGATATTGTCATAGGTACATATAAAGACAAATAATCGTAATAAAGACTATCCTATCTTTCAAGTTGGATCAAACTGCACACGGTGTGCAAGTTTTATTGAAATCAGTTCAGTAGTTTAGGAGCCCATCCCGGACAAACGTGACGCGTAATCTAATATATAAAATCTAATATATAAAATTCTCGTGTCACAGTTTTCGTTGCCATACTCCTCCGAAACGGCTTGACCGATTTTGATGCAATTTTTTTTGTCTTATCCGGTATCTATGAGAATCGGCCAACATCTATTTTTCATCCCCCTAAATGTTAGGGGTAGTCCACCCCAAAATTTTTATTTTTATTTTTTAGACAAAATTTTTTATTTCTATTTTTTATCAATTTTCAACCTTCTACGATCAACCCTTATTTTTTAATAGCCATTTTAGTAATTTAATCATTTTTCCTCTCCGGTCGAAAACTGATCAATTGTCATTTAATTAGTTATCCCCGCCAGATGTCTACAGGTGTCACTTCTGACCCTGTAAACAGCACGATAATTTGGGGATCAAAAGTAGCCTATAGCATATATGTAGTTTGAACACGCTAATCTCGGGAACTAAAGGACCGATTAAAAAAAATCGTTCACCGTTCTTTCATATGTTCGTAATCCTTGAACGCTGTAGGTTATATATATGTACCACGGGCGAAGCCGGGGCGGGCCGCTAGTTTATATATATTAAGAAGATGTTAGAAGGAAGAAGAATAATATTAGGTAGGTACCTACCTACACAATGTTGTCTTTTTACGAGCTTTGTGGTAGGAACGTTTCGTAGCTTTCATTCCTGGGGAAATACCTACCTACTTACCACACCTTTGCCAGTTAGGATTCTACCGCAGTAGGTAACGTCAAAACATCATCGGTTTAAATGGCAATATTTCCAGAGGATTTTAACAGGGTATAGAGATAAATCATCTTATACCTCTAACTACCTCCTACCTATCTCGAGTGACTCTTCATGTTACTGCGTGTGCGTGGTAGGTACTGCTGTTATAAGGCGTGTGGCCTAATTACGAGTATCAGGCACATATCTTGCTGGTCCCATTAAATATAAATTGTAAAAAAACGACTTAAGAGCAATTGTTTTTGTTTTGCTTACGTCACCGGGACGAAGGCGATCACACCTGCCCCTCTACCGCCTAACTAAATCGGCTATCGCTTTGCTATTGCTGTCTCTATTATTTCAAGCGGAAAGAAAAGGGAGAGCAATATCAAAGCTAAGACAGATTTAGTTAGGCGGTAGACCCTCTGGCCTTCATACGCCAGGGCCGCAACAAGGACATAGGGCATGAGAAAGGAAGTCAAGCTTTTAACAGGTTTTATAGTACCTACTTACGAAACAAATAAACATGTAGGTCCCTACCATATATCTCTATTTAAGTTGTAGGAAATCTACAAATAGGCAAAGATCTCAATACCCAGATGTGCCCTCCCAAACTTCAGGGCGCACGGAATCATGTCATTGTTGGGAAGAGTGAGCTCACTTATTCCGTTCCAGTCGGTTGCAGGAAGCGAAGCGGTGAACGCCGAACGTTCTTATCACTATTCGTTGTCAACAACCAAAATAAGTAGAACCACAGCATATCGCGCCGCTAGCGATCTTAGGGGTCCAGTAGATTGGTTATGTGTAAACTACTTACGACACACATAGAGACGCAGTTTATTACCAATTTCAAGTTACTCGGGGCACATACGTCCATTGGTTTAATATCGATACAAATAGGTATGTTTCTAATATCAGTTACATTTCAAAACAAATGTTGACTGATTTGTCATGTTACCTATCTATTTGATTTGAAGTACGAGTACATACAAGTTTTTTTTTTTTATTTAGTTGAATTGTAAAATTACCTGCACAAAAAAAAAATATTACAACAGTAAAGATGAAAGAGCAGTAAGGATTACTGTAGAGCTGAATGCAGGTAGACGCGGCGAGGGTTGGCGCCGGCGCTACCTGCACGGCGCGGCCGGAGCGGGCGCCTAGCGCCTACAGACCGAGGGGAGACGATACCGCAATAAATCAACAGTTTTTAAGAAACAACTCTTTATTATAAAATAGTCATAGTTATCATTTATTATAATATTATAATCTTCATAAATGTAGGTACTACATTCCATAAATCCCACGTATAAAAATACATTATCGTTATGCTAAATTTATACACAAAATAACCTATCTTTTCAAGACGATAGTTTAATGCACTATGGCGGCGTGTTTGTTAAGGCACGGTGATGGAGGGCTACGCCCCGGGCGGCGCCAGGCGGGCGTCAGCGACTAGATCACAGGAGGTACAAGGCGAAGTCCTATCGGCGCCCTTCATCTCAGAGGAGCAGGGAAGGAGGGCACCGGCGCGCACCAGTGCGGCGCCGAGTACGCGGCCAGCGCGCAGCCAGCCGCGCTCTGCACCGGCACAAACGCTGACACGTGCACCCCGAGCGACACTGGCAACGAAGCTATCGCTGGCCGTTTGTCCTTTTCATCTTCTAGAAGGTACGGCCGGAACAATTTGAACGGTTTCCGAGGCTCTGGAGCCACAGGTGGAACGGTGACAGGTTGCAGCACCGGCGGCGGGGGACGGCCGACGGACAGAAAGGTCTATGGGCTCGGTGGTGGGCGCCGGTACGGTCTGCATCGGCAGCGGTGTCATCTGAGGTGCTGCGGGGCTCAGCGTCGCAGGAGGCGGCGACGGCAGGCGAGCGCTCTCGGGCGAGCCCGCCGCGTACGGCGGCGGAGACGGGGCCGGTTGCGGCGCTCGCCTCAGAAGCGCCGCCCGCAGAGCGGGTTCTGCTTGTAGCCACTTTTGGATCTGTCGTCGATGTATGCCAAACTTCCTGGCGGTGGCGCGCTGGTTGCCGCGACACTGGGCATCGCGCCTGTAGGCTTCCAGGACTTGGAGCTTGAACTGTGGTGGGAAGATGCGGCGTGAACCAGCGCGGCCTTCCGAGCGGCGGTCTGAGGGCGCGGGGGCCGAGTGCGTGTGGGCGGCGGCCATTGTGAAGTGTAAACGTGTGCGCGTGGTGAGCGTCGGCGCCGAACTGACTCGCTGACTGCTCGCCGCTCGGCGGCGGTCGGCGGTGGCCGCGCCGCGCGGATGTGGCGGCGCGCCGGCCCGCGGCCCGCGTGCGTGAGTGTGCGACACGAGCTTCGCTCCATGTACTCTGAGCTCAATAGGCGTCGTCCACAGTTCACAATCTGATTAAAATACCTCTTCCCACGTTACGATAATACTAGTTAACGGACTTCAAATAAAAAGGTTCTAATTCTACTAAATTGATATGAATGATTGATGAATAAAAAAAGTTTAGTTAAGTAGTTTTATCCAAGGAAAAACAAATCAGAGAAACGTACGTTATCACCCTTAGAAATGTGGCATTCGTCCCATATATTGATATAACTAAGACTATACAAATTCTAATATTCAACTGATTCATCCGTTATTCCAAAAAAAAATAAGAACTAAATAATATCGGAGTTTTTAACAATCAAACAATGTTGGTCATAGAACATGAGCTATACAAACGAAAACATTAAATGTACTTATGTACCTATCTATAGGTTTATACCGTGGAGTTAGATGTGTAAAAATATTAACGATATAGGTACAACAAGTCATGAAAACGAAAACATTAACTAAATATTGAAGCAGAAAAAACACATTTAAAATCACTAACGATGTGTAATTGTGTACGTTACCTTACTCGGTAATCTCGCCTCATTCTCGACGGCGTGAAAAAATGCCGCAAGTGGGAGCCGATAGCACGTAGCGCCACCATTGCTGTCTTTTTCACTCGCGCACCCACACGCAAGACAGAAAAAGATACACGATCTTGCCCTGCCCCGGTCGCTGCCACATCCGTTTACGAAACAAGTTTGCATGCGACGTTGCCATACAGTGCGCGCGGGTGGCTCATGAGCACGGGCGGGGTGCGGGCGGATAGGAATGCGCACTGAGCGGCAACGCCGCCGACCGTGGCAGACAGGGTGTCGCCGACTCGGCGGCGTAGACAGGCCGTCGCTCGACGGCGCTTGCCCCCTCTTGCACCCCCTCACACCCGCAGCGCCCGTAACGAACATCAACAAGTTATTTCGGCCCTGCCTTAACCGCACTTGAAAGATCTTAAGTTATGTTTTGTGAGCGGGCGGTTAGGACTTTTTGGATTGCATCGTAGGCTTAGCGCCACAGCCGTTTCGAGGAAAGTTGTTTTTTTGTTTGAGCGAACGGCTGCCTGCCGCGCCTGGCTCCGACTCGAACGCGTCCGGCGACCGGCGACCGTGAAAATAGTATTTAAACTTTATGGTACATTTTCATTTGAATTTTGTCATAACTATATTGTAGGTATTGTGTGTGCATCATGTTAGAGAATACGTAGGAACTCTCTTATTTGCTAGGCATTTACTATTTTTGTTTTTATAGACTACAAAATCAACCAATATCTCTGTAGGTAGGTTACTTACCTACTCAATGAGCCTAGACCTACAATAATGATTATTATTATGAAGGTAGGTACTTACAAATTTCTATTATATGAATAAATAATTAAGTAGGTAGGTACCTATGTACCTATTTGAGAAAAAGAGGAGAATGGTTTGAAAGTTTGAAACGGATAAAAGAGATTAGGTAAGTACTTAGAAGTACTTACCTACCTACCTCATTATTTTAAATTTTATATGCCCATATGAAAATTGAATGAAAAATGAAAAAAAAAAATGTTCGGGAATTGCCTACTAGTTATGTAGGTAAGTAGGTACCTACTATTATAATACCTATTTTAATGCCTTTTTTATTAGGTACTTAGGTAGGTATGTGTGCAAATATAAAAGGACAAATTATTCCTGTCTGGCATCTGTGAAGCATTATCTAGAACTAGGTATCATAAAATTGTACATTCTACTAATAGGTAACCTACCTATCTAAAATGTTAGATTAGGTAGGTAGTTTATTTAAATTTTACCTTTTGTTCCATAATAAACCAGGTAACGAAAAACTTTTGGTGGGGTAGTAGAGAACTGAGAATCATTGAACTCTTAAAAACTCTTTCCTTATTTTTATCAATGATGAGAATGTCCGGTTTCAAAATCGTAGGGTCGAATCCCGAATCTAATACCTACATACTTACTACATACATAACGAAAAGTGCGCCTCAGGCCCAGGCCCTCAGGGTAGGTAGGTACCTACCTTACGGCAAACTTTGTCCAGCGCAGCGTCGGAAACTTTCAAGCTCTCAAGAAAATTGTTATAAATTCTAGTAGATAATCATTTGCATTACAAAATGATGAGATGTTTGTTGCTCAAACACATCGGAACGGTTGAACGGATCGGTTTGAAATTCAAAACATACCTAGGTACTTAGATTATAGGCAGAATAACATATGTATGTTATTAGAATAGGTCAAAATATTATATTTTATTGGTGGTTTCCTTTAATGTCGGCACCAAAGCGCCACGCTGTATAACTAGCATGGACGTATAAAAAAGTCGGACGTAGTCTCGCTAAAACAAAAACTGTGTCCATCGAGTCGGCCACATAGTATGCACGTGCACGCTGTCACATACAGGCTTACAGGCGCTACTTGTGTATATGTATGCGTATCAGCCTATCAGTGACAACCTGACAACGCACACGTGCAAATGTGGCCGAATCTAGTGACACAGTTTTTGTTTTAGTGAGACTACGTCCGACTTTTTTATACGCCCATGATAACTAGTCTATTTTTATCGCGGGACAATTACGGAAGTACGCAGGTAAAACCGTGGGGCGTTGGTAGTAACTAAATCCAGCTAAAAGCCGTAGGTACAACAAGTTTCTAAACCGGTGTGGGTGCCGCGCTGCCGCGCCGGTGTCGGAGCTCGCTCATTCAACTGCGGGCCAAGTACACTTGATTGGAATTAATCCATGCTAATATGAGGCCCCTCCAGGCGACGACGCCGAAACTAGTTATGAAATCGTTGCAAACTATCAACGATATTATTACTGGAAAGTTGAAGAAAAATTATTATAAATATTTTGTCTCAATGTAAATAAAAGAGCCTTACGATAGAGTACATGGACATTTTACTTTTACAAGAACACTTCCTCTTCCCAGAAATTTACTGTATGTACCTACTGTATATTTTTACTAGCAGCGTCCCGCAGTTTTACAGTCCGCGAGGTATAAGCTGAGCTTTGCATTTGTCTGAGTGTACATGGATAGTGTAGGTGTGACAACCGGCCTTAGGCGAGCCGCCATTTTCGCCCGGTAAAAAACCGGTTTAAACTGATTTTGGGTAACCGACCTGAGGCGCGGCGCCATTCTGTCTCGCCGTGCTCCTGGCGCACTTCACCTCTTGTACAGACTGCAGCGTGACGTGTTTAATATTATTTTGTTTTTGTTTGATATAAGTGTTAGTAAAATGGATGCCAACACAAATAAGCGCAAAATACGGAAACCATTAAATAGCCAAGTAAAAGAAATTTTGTGTAATTTAAATAGCTATTTTAAAGACATGAACGATAAAGACATGTCAAGTGTGACTACATCAGCCCAATTGGTATCGACATCGACAGGAATTCCACTGTCAACTGTTAAAAGAGTCTTATTGGAAGGTAAACGTGTTTTGAAAGATGGAACCAAATTCAAATCTCCGAAAAAGACCAGATGCAGGAAAAATATAATAATCATTGATGATTTTGATAAAGCAGTAATCCGTAGAACAATTCATAATTTTCACATTACTGACAAAGAGGTGCCAACAATGAAAAGAATTCATGAAAAATTAAAGGCTGACATTAACTATCCAAGATCAATATGGTCATTGCGAAAAAAGTATCTCTTTTAGGATTCAAATGGTCAAGGACAGAGAATAACAGACATTTTTTAATGGAAAAGCATGAGATCCGTCACCTACGTATAACTTATTTACTTAAAATTTCCAAATACCGTATTCAGGGCAGGCCTATCGTTTATACCGATGAAACATATATTGACACCACTCACACTTCATCAAAATCATATTCAGATGGCAGCACTTCTGGTTTGAAGAAACCTATTTCTAAAGGAAATCGATTGATAATCGTTCATGCCGGCGGCGAGGACGGTTTCATACCAAATGCGCTGCTGATGTTTAAAGCTAATCAAAAAAAGTGGTGATTATCATAACAATATGAATACAGAAAACTATACAAAATGGTTACAAACGCAATTAATTCCCAATTTGAAGCCCAATAGCGTTATTGTAGTTGACAACGCATCTTACCACAATTCGTTAAAAAATCCCGTTCCCAACTCAAATAGTCGCAAACAAGATATGATTGACTGGCTCAAGTTACGCAATATCGATCACTCAATATCCATGCTTAAACCACAACTTTATCAATTGATACTGCATAATAAACAACGATTTATTGAATATAAAATTGACACCTTATTAAGAGAACATGGTCACAGCGTCCTTCGTCTACCACCCTATCACCCAGATTTCAATCCGATTGAAAATATATGGGCAATGATAAAAGGATACGTCGCGAAAAAAAAACGTGTCAATGAATATGAGGTTAGCAAATGAAAAAATTGAAAGTATCACTGTACAGGAATGGAAAAATGTTTGTGACCATGCAATAAAAGAAGAAAAAAAGTTTCATGGATACGACGCCGTTATTGACAATATAACGGAAAGATTCATTATTAAAACAAACGACACATCAGACGAGAGTGAAAATTATAACGAGAGTGATAAAGAAAGTGACTATGGTGCAATGTCTGGTGTAGAAGATGTGTAGTTATTTTGTCTTTCAAATGATTATTTGATAATAAATCAAAATATTCGCATGGTATTTGCAGCTGAGATTTTTTTTATAAATAAAGAGTGACGAGACGATCAGGACATGTGCCCGATGGTGAGCAACATACCTGACACATAACAGCACAGTGACACGCAGCTATTGGAACATGAAGAGTCCAAATCAAATTGATTTTTTAGTAATAATCACACAATAATATGTACTCATCAGTCAAATACACAGCTGGACTTTATTTTATCAATTTAGTTTTATTTTATTTTAATACTAGAATACTTCTCCGACTTATGTTATGCCTTAAGTACCTACCTAAAATATAATGATATTAATTTTTAAGAGTTTGTTGTCTGCCTGTACTTTTGGTGATCACTCACACTAATGCAAAGCTCAGCTTATACCTCGCGGACTGTACCCCTATTTACCCCCGTAAATCAACATTTTTAATTTTGTTCTTTTTCTTACGGGCTTAGTCTCACATATTTACAGTTCGGTCGCGCAGCGAAATCCCTATCTCCACCAAGCCTGCCGTAAGGAGTAAGGACCTTCGTTCCAAGAACATAATGTACAGAGTACACAGTATTTTATATTGTAGATAAATCTCTAATCTAACTGATATGTCAAAAATTCAGCACAGCTACCGATACATAATACTTATTATTATTTTCCAATGATCCTAGGATTACTGAAATGGTGAACATTTCAGTAATCCTAGGATCAGAATAAGATCTAAAGAATGTAGTTCCCATTCATGTAATTCCGCGATGAAAAATTCGGTCCGTTCAACCGTTCCGTCGTGATTGAATAACAAACATAAATATCCAAACTTTCGCGTTTACAATATTAGTAGGACAGTAGTTTTCATTTACAAAGGTATAGGTACCCAAAGATTTCATGAGGTCTTTTCCCTTTACGCCTCTACCACTCTATTGCCAAGCAAACTTTGGGATAGCGTACAAGACGCAAGGCCCTACTAAGTACTAACCTAAATTTACTAACTATACTATACTAAATTTACTATAAAAAACATTCCATAATTACCATACCTACTCATAATTCATAACTACGGGATTGTGCATCTGTGCATGTATTCCCAAGGTAAAATTTGTCAATTTTACCTGTATCCATATCTACTCGTATTCTATGCTCTTTCACATTCAGTCTAAATATTTCGCATTATTGTAGCTAAGTACTTTATAACATTCAAGGTCGTAGTACTCGGTATTTGACCCATCATAGGCACCATGACATCATAGAGTTCAGAAAATATTCCATCGAGTGGGTTTCATTTTTTGCGCGCTTCCCATCACGCGGCCTCATGTGTAACATGATCCCAGCATGTTAGACAACCTACCAATACAAATGGAGTCACATGCGTGTGTTGTTTTTTACAACATAGAGTGCTGGGACGAGCGAGGCATGCGCCCGGTGGTATTTCTAAAACTAAGTATCATGGGTTTACCTACACTTGTTCCCATTTCGCCTGATGTTATGCCACGATGTGGTCTACGATGGGGCCTTCTTACCCAGAAGAAACCAATTTACGAATTTGAAGACACCAAGATTGTAACAATCAGGAAACCCCCACTCAGACAACGAATTCCACAGCCTAGACGTTCTTATCACAAAAGTAGAGTCAAACCTTTTCATTCGAGTCTTTGGAACATCAACGATGGCAAGGCATGAAATGATGGCAAGGAAGACGTTTGATCACAACTGCGCAGTGCCATGCTATTTGAACCTGAACACTAGGTACCTATCACTGAACTGCGCTGGTTGTCAGCGATATGAGGAGTTATCTCTTTGCCCCGTATTTTTTTTTAATTGTAAATAGTTTAAATCACTGCATGTAGTGATTTAAACTATTGTAATATTTTAAGTGAAACGAGATATACTTATAAGAATACGCGAGGTTCAAGTCTCTGTCACATAGCAGGAAGAAGAACAGACAGAGAAGAGTAGCGTCTTTTGGTGTCAGCTAGCAGGACCCTCTTTGGGTCATTGAGGCAAGTTAGCTAACTTAAAACTTCATCCACATAGCTAACACCACATAAGCTGTGGGGTACACCACGGGCCGTAGCTAGTTTTTAAGTAAAATACTTAATAATTTTTAGACTATCTTGATCATAACACATGTTAAACCATTAATGTATGGATATTGAGAAGTCATGGAACGGCTTTACTGCTCATAAAATGAGCTAATCAAGTTCACAGACAGACACATCGACGCCGTTGACTGTATGCCATACCAATGAACTTAGCTTACATTCGTAACAACATAACCGACAACTATTATCATGGTAAAATAAACTTTACACCTGTATTGCAAGGTATTCTTTTGGGTGTAAACAAATACTATAAAATGTTTTGCTTCTAACATGACTTTGTCTCAGTAAGCCTTATGGTTATTTAATGCCATGGGAAATTAATTTCTATTTCGTAGGCCATGTATGCGTTATTCGAGTGCAGAAAACTCTGTAGAAGAGCCAGGGTACCTTAAGTGTCTTGAACACGTGTGTTTCAAACCGTCAACCAAATGGGGACTAGTCCGAACTTCAAAGTATATTAAATATCTCTCCAGATCGTAGCTTTGATAACTATGTCACTGCTGCCCTCTGTCAGGTGGGTATTGGCTTTTCCTAGCATCTCGTTACAAAACATTGTCAGTATCAGAGATTTAACCTCTAAATCTCTAGTTATATTATTACACAACATGAAAACAAGGTGCATGTAGGTATAGCCATAGACTTTGAAGTCATTGGGTGTAGCAATTTAATAGGAATGCCAAATACTCCAGACATAAATTTTTATAATTTTTGAGGTTTTAAATCAAAATTTCGGCACTCCGATTTGATTTTTTTGTGTAAATTAGGTATTTAATGAAACAAAAATTATGTGTACTTATTATAGGTTTAAAAAAATGTAAGAGTTGAAAAAAATATTTAAAACAGACATTTTGAACGGTTAAAGTTAAAAAAAATGCGAAGAAAATTTATACAGCTAAAAATTTTGTGAAAATTGATAGGTTAGGTACGAGTACCTACAAACAAATAAAATAATACTTTAAAAAATCAAATTATCTTAGAGATACAGATTTAACTATTTTTTTTAATTATAATACTTATATAATTAAAAAAAAAAAATATTTTAAAAATCCGACTGCAATAAATAAATCGATAAAAAAAACATTAAAAATATATCATCTAAGGACACTTGGGTGATTGAGGCGAATCTAACGAAATCTTAATTTTTAAAATCCATCCGGCCAAACATACAAGATACGCGTGAAAACATAACCCTTCATTCTGTCGGGTAAAAAGAGAGATAACAAATTGATTACTATTAGGTAGCTAGTAGCTAGGTACCTGTGCTGGGAACACACAGAAAAACTTTCAGCTTTTATAAAATAACGAAGATCGGCTCTCACTCTATAACAAATTAAACTTTCGATAGGTATAGGTAAGGTATACATAACAAATAAAGGCATTAAAAGTTACGTAGTAGAGGCACCCACCGCCAGCTACTATAGGTCCGTTAGAAAAATAAGGCATTAAAAGTTAAAATTAAAAGTTTTTTTAATAATGAATTTTTATTTCCGTTCTTTCTGTTTTATTTCAATAAACAATAACAATAATATATATAACAATAATCAATAAACAAAATTAAAAATTTTGATTAACCCCCAGCTATCTCACTTTGTTATCTGTACAAAGTTCTACTAGTCAAGCCCTTTCATTTGATACCTATATTAAGGGAGTTGTGAAAAAAGAAATGTATTTCGCCATTTTGTGGAAGCGGCCATCTTGGATTTGAAATTTGTCATAGTGCAATGTATTCTACTAGGCAAGCCCTTTTGTTTGATACCCATATTGCGGTAGTAGTGAAAAAAATTATATACCTAATTCGCCATTTTGTGAGACATACAGACAGACAGACAGACATCGACGTCAAACTTATAACACCCCTTTTTTGGTCGGGGGTTAATAAAACAAAGTGCCGCAACAAAATAGGTTTTTCAAGTAATCTTTTTTAGTTCTCTAGTTTATAGTTTTTTGAAAACCCTAGCGCGACCGCCAAGCGTAGGTATGAAAAGTGAGGTAGGTAAATAAGCATCACTTCTGTAGGTAGGTATATTGATTGTTTTGTGTATTTACTCTTTGTGTACGGTGTACAACTATCAAACCAGAAGCATATTAGGTAACTGGTCGGTACCCAGAATTACTTATGTACCACGTAGGTAGTTTTCTTCTCTTCTTCATAACTAAAGCGATTGGTAATTAAATTCCCGATAAGGCATAAGGTAACGTAGGTTACTAAGTTTAGCAACGTTTTTATTTATAAACAATTAAACAGCCACATAACCAGTTAAACAGTCTCCCCAGAAATCTATTGCATTCAATGCAAGAAGCACTGGTGATAGAAATACTATCAATTGACGTAAGAACAAATTTGCAAATCTCCAAGTAAATAAAGCTCTCACTCATCATGAATGCTGCGCATACGCCGCTGTTTGCTCTGTCCATTAGAAGCAATAAGCAATACACAAACGTGCCCACTCTTACCGTGGTGCTAATTTTGGAAGATTATGGGTATTGCTCACTATGGTTCAATTTGCCATGACAAAGTTTAATACGACACGATCCTGTATTCGAAGGTTACTTTCAGAGATACAATAAATCCCGACGAACATTAGATCAGCATTATTAGTACCTACATAATAATTATGAACTGCAATGCTGGCTCTTTACAAGGTTATTCGTGTCTGGATTTTATTATCCCTGTAGATGCACTAAATGTTGGACAACCACGGCCATAAGTGAAGATATGACACATGGAGCCGAATAGTAACGAAAGTGACGCAATTATTTGTCAAATAATATTTGTCAAGTATCGCAAATCGGCAAACATATTTTTTTTACTATTGGCAATCACAATATGAAAAGCCTACACATATATGTTTATCTTCATCATAATTACTGTATCCCGTAGAAATTTCGTAATAAGTGTAATAACACTATTATTATACATACATATTATGATAATTTAAACTACTAAGTATTTAGACACTCCTGACGCTTTCTTGCCTAGCTAGCCCAAATTTCGGTGAGCAGTAGCAACTGGAAAAGGTTCCACTAACAAGAAGCTTAGCCACATTTATTGTGCTGGCAGAACTCTACAAAAATTGACTGGTAACCAACACAGCAGATAAACTAACGCTCTCCTAGCAACTAAAATTGCACAAAAACATCTGATATAATGTTATATGTACCTATAATAGTAATCTTCTTCAATATGTCGCAATAGGTACCAAATATAGGTGACAGAACGAGTTTACATCTCGACTTTTGACTAACTGCAGGTCACGATATTACCCGTTTTAAGATGAATACAAACAGCGTTTCGCGATTTTACCCATGTCTCACGTAGTTCCCGTTTCCCTTCTTTTCCCGGGATAAAAAGTAGCGAATGTGTTACTCGTATTCCAGACTATACTCTAACTGTATTCCGAAGCCACATTCCGTTCAGAAATTTCGTCGTGATTGACCGAACATCCAAACTTTGGCATTTATTATTTCAGTAGGATTCGAGAAGCAAATATTACCTAGTTGACCGGTATGATGGTAAACATTTTGAAAATACATACTAAGAAAATAATACCGCCATCTACCATCTAATAGGTAACTACTAACTATACATTTATAATCGGTCTAGTAGTTCGTTGGATTAGCGTGTTCAAGTTCAAACAATAAATAAACTCTTCAGCTTTATAACATTAGTATACGAGTTCATGCTGTTGCTGGTTGATTTTAAACAATATTCGTTAGTTTATATCAATAAACTGACGTTAGGAATTCATAGTTGAAACACAGCTGTAAACTGTAAAATGTGGATAAATGGAAATGGTTGGATACTTAGTACTTATTTTAAAGAGGCAGTGCCTTTATTAATGGCTTAGGTACACTAAATTAAAATGAAATAAATTATTAGACATTTGAAGTTCACAAATTAATACTCTACATTGCATAGTTATCTAACTCACGACTACAATAACCACTAAGTAGATCATTTGAACATCTAGAGATAATCTAGATATTCAAAATCCATTACCAGTTGGAAGCGTGCATAGCTTGCTGGTGGTAGTTGCTACACTGAATGGCAATGTTCATTCGTTAACGACAAATGTTGGCCATGCTTTGTGTTGACCAAGCTCTTGCAAAAAACTCAAAGTATGAGATGAGAGAATCGTTACATGAAATATGTGAAATAAATGTATAAGAAAACTACTCACTATACCTAATCGTTCAGATGGTAAAAATACAAACAAACCAACAAATACTAAAATTCATAACACTATTAGTTAGGATTTTAATGCGGCTATGATATCGTGGACGAGGTGGCGCGACGGACACCCAACCGGTTTGAATGTGTGGTCACCCCACCTGCCTGCGCCGTACTGGCTATGACGCAATCTGTGGCGCCCTGGCCACTTGTCCCGTACTAACTGCCAAGTATTCTGTGACATCTCGACAGGTAGGTGGCAAGCCGCCAACAAGTCTTGCTCGCCTGGTTCTGACTAGCTTTCACGACGCATAAAGAAAATGTCGGACTTAATTACGGCTGAGATTGGATTTTATAAAAAAGAATAACAGCTGCCTGTATCGTGTAGGTAAGGTGCAATCTACAGTTATTTAGCACAGCTTATTGTTCCCTCTGCTGGTACTGCGGGTCTTCTCCGACGAGGAGAAAGTCAAGGACATATTCAATTCACTGGCGCCGTGCCGTCAGTAAGGGTTGATAGAGGAGGCATGTCCAATTGTCCATGTCCTCGAAAAACCCCACTCTTGAATCTTACCGGTTTTCTAGCGAATTTTTCATTTTAACCAGCGGTGATTGTGATTACAAACTTATACAACTACACTTGGAAACACTAACTTATTTTACACTTGCAAAAATAGCCATGAGGTTCTGCCAGGATTGGAACATAAAACCTCATACGTAAAATCGAACGTTCTCGTCACTAGGGCACCACGGCTTTTTATTTAGGTACAATTCGTTTTGCCTATACCCATTCATATTTTGTATGCAGTCAGTAGGCCGTCCGCTACTTATGTGGCACTTCTAGCCACTCTGAATCTTGTTTTCTCTTCGGAAAGACTTTGAAAATGTCGAAAGCAATTGAGAAAACCCTGGTGACTGTTGAAAACATCGTGAAACACAGTTCGACACAAAAAAGTATTTTATTCAATAGAACCTATAGACTGCAGGCCCGTGAACAAAATTTATAGGTCATCTGATACAGCAGGAGACCTATGTAGGATGATAGAAGGGTATAAAGTAATAAGATTGAGCACTATGCCGTCACTTGTAAGCTGTCCAACTGAGTGCTGTTGAAGAGGGGGGGTTCTAAACCTCGATCATTTTTCCTTGCCGCATGATTTTTGTACGGCATTGTGAAATAATGTATTAGAAGAGGTATTGAAACTGTATGGAACCAATGCCGTACATAATCAAATGACCAAACTTACTCTGTAAATCGTCGGAAAATAATGAATTTTTTTTCACAAACTAACAATTAGAATTTTAAAATTTATAATTTTTATTGTTTCAATACCTCTTCTAATCTATTATTCCGCAACGCCGTACAAAAATCATGCGGCAAGGAAAAATGATCGAGGTTTAGAACCCCCCCTCTTCAACAGCACTCAGTTGGACAGCTTACAAGTGACGGCATAGTGCTCAATCTTATTACTTTATACCCTTCTATCATCCTACATAGGTCTCCTGCTGTATCAGATGACCCATAAATTTTGTTCACGGGCCTGCAGTCTACTATGATTGTTGGCGTTTCATAGACTCTACAGTCTACCTACAGGTCTACACCCTAAAACCTAACATGATTTGGGGTCTCGGACCATGCGCGGTCCGAGGGGGGTCACGGGGGACATGACCCCCCCCAAAATCGTATACATCGAACAAAAAATCTAAGAAAATTAAAAATATCTAATAGTACATAGACTGTTTTTTAACGCGGGAAAACAACTAGAACGAGAACTACGAGGGTAAAACCTTGGGGGACTACTAGTAAAGTATTTTTTTGCTCGATTTATTGTATGTCTACTTGTGACCCCCCCCAAAACCTGAGGCTGCGTACTGGTGACCCCCTTCAAAATTCGAGGCTGGGACCGCGCCTGTCTCGGACACCTTGATTCTGATTTTTTTTTTTAAATAAAGCGTGACGAGACGATCAGTACATGTGCCTGATGGTAAGCAAAATGCCTGGCAGCAAAATAACAGCACAGTGACACGCAGCTATTGAAACATGAAGAGTCCAAATCATTACCTAGCACTGCACTGCGCTCGTCACCCAGAGATCTAAGATCTTATATCTCTAAGCCCTGTAATTTCTCTGGAAACATTGCCCTTCAAACCGAAACACAGTAATGTTTGCACATTACTGCTTGGCGAACTGGCAAAGGTGTGGTACTTCCCCAGGCGGACTCTGCCAACTTTTTTACAGTTAAGAGAGATGACGACGATAGTAAGCAACATGCCTGCTAATAAAAGCATAAGCACAGTGTCACGCAGCTATTGGAAATTGGAACATAAAGAGTCCAAATCATCACCTTGCGCTGGTGCGCTGCTCTCGTCGCCTAGAGATCTAAGACGCTTTATCTTTAAGTCCTAATTTATCTGGATATCTATATTTAACACCTACAAATCTGAACTTACTTTAACTAACCAACTATACCTAACTAGGTACTTCCGCACGTACATAGAGTGAAAAAACGTGAACGGACTAAACATCGATCGAAATTCCATAACTATACCTACTTACACCTTATTACCATACAGATTAGGTAAGACTGGACGAATTAAAAAAAAAGGAATTTTTTCTCTAATTTAATGCTATCGAACCAAAATCCTATTCTACTCGATTACCGATTAGATATTAAGTAAGTACACATTTGAAACTGTAATATTTTAACTTGTATTTATAACATTTATTTTTGTGTAATATTTTATACCTGAAAATTTTGAAATTTCTTGCTCAATCATGTAAGAAGAACTGAACTAATCCGTTCACTATAATTTTAACACAAATGGTTTAATAATGTAGCGGGCACATAGTATCAAACAAATAAATTAAGCAAAACTCTCTTACAAAGTATTGCATAACATTTTACTCAAGTTGTTCTACCATAGAACAAAACTTCATATAACCTATGACTTATCTCCATTAAGCCTTCAATAAAAACCTGGCCTGACATTAAAAGAAGAATCAAGAATAAAGTAAACGGACGCGAATGTGACTAATAACGCAGATTTGGATGGAAATATTCTACCTATTTGTGGTAAAAATACTCAATTCTTATTTTCCTCTTATCATTGCCGTACTTCGGTACTTGCGTCAACACATCAGCGTATTAGGTAATTGTTTATTGGTGGTAAACAAAGTACGTATGTACACGTTTTGGTTACCTGGAAGCTCAACGCGTGATGTGCAGCACGCATGCCCTTTTCACTCTTCAGCCTTACAGTCACACGATAAAAAAATAAAGATAAATTGCAAAATAACACTTAAAATCCTACTAATATATTTATACATATATTTCTTTTGTGCTTGTGTTTGTCACTGAACTCCTCCTAAACGGCTGGACCGATTTGAATGATTTTTTGTATGCGTTTGGGTGGTTTAGATTCACAAACCAGCCCGTCAGATGGCTGCAGTCGGTATCTAGGTTTCTAGGTGTATAATAAATGTTTGGCTGTTTGGATGTTTGTTGAAATTTGGAACACAGATTATGGTCTGGAATGGCAAAAATACGGGAAGCGCGGGCAAAACCGGGAAGCGCTGCTGTAATCCAATACGAGGGTCAAACTGAAAGTTCTTAGAACTGGCCACTTATTAACAATATAATAAAAAATAATTCTATAATTTGAAAATAGAACTCTTTGCCAATATTACTGAGTATATACTTCATTCATTTGTCATTTGTTTTACGATTTGGCGGCAAATTGAAAATTGTCTGTGTCACGTCAACATGAATTTAACACGAAAAAAATTTCGTGCAATGATTTTTATGACTTTCGATGTCATTTAAGTCAACAAGAAAGTTATGATAGACTACGATTGGCCTTTCACGATGAAGCCCCATCTCGTGCGACTGTTTACAACTGGTTTAATGAGTTTAAACGTGGTCGCACCAATCTCACTGATGATTTACGTGAGGGACGGCCTTCTACGGCGACGACTGAAGATAACATCTGTGTTGTGCGGCGTATGATAGAGACTGACAAAAGAATGACCTATCAGCAGATTCGGACAAGCTTAGGCATCGGTATGAGTCAAGTGCACAAAATCCTACACGAACATTTAGCGGTCAGGAAGCTTTGCGCCCGGTGGATACCTCATAATTTGACTGAGGCTCAAAAACTCCATCGTGTGGATTGGTGCCGTAAAATGATTGAAAGATTTAACGGAGGTGACTCAAATGCTGTGTTCGACATACTAACAGGTGACGAAAGCTGGATTTCCTGTTATAATCCTGAAACCAAAAGACAATCTGCTCAGTGGGTGTTTCCTTTCGAGGAGTTGCCAACTAAAGTGAAGAGAGATCGAAGTGCGGGGAAAAAATGGTGGCCTCGTTCTTTGAAGGATAGGTCATTTCGCAACAATTGTGTTAGAGGATCAAAAACAGTTTCTGCAGAATGGTACACTACCAATTGTTTGCCACTTGTCTTGGAAAAAGTTCGAGAGAAACGACCTCGCAGTAGGATCCTCCTTCACCACGACAACGCCTCATCGCACACCGCCAAGCGAACGATCCGACTATTTGGCGACATCAAACGTTGAATTACTGGGTCACCCGCCGTATAGCCCCGACCTCGCGCCTTGTGATTTTTATTTATTTTCAAAAATTAAAGAAAAACTTAAAGGAAAGCAGTTTATGAATGCTGAAGAAGCGGTGGCTGCGTATCGCGATGCCATTGAAGAGACCCCTAAGGACGAGTGGGCAAAGTGCTTTTCCCAGTGGTTCCATCGCATGCAGCGGTGTATTGACGTGAATGGACAATATTTTGAAAAGATATAATAAAACTAATAACTGGCTAATGGCAAAAGGTTTTTGATTTTCTAAGAACTTTCAGTTTGACCCTCGTATACATATTATGTACATACATAGATTATTGTGCTCGGAAAGCCGTAGGTGAATAATTGCAGCGTATTGTGGTATACGTGTAACGAAGCACACGCGTGGTATTCATTAATTCTACGATGATGTAAAGTATCAATTCCAATTTAAATTAATCATAACAATAACATCCGGCTCAAAGGAAAAATACTATTTAAGTAATAGTGAATCAGTTCCTTTTTACACGCTCCATCGTAGATCGCATTGTCGTTTAACTTGGCGATCAAGTGGAAACCTTTAAAAATATCCGTTAAAACAATAATAATATAAATATTAAAAATATAAGTATTCTTTTGAATTTAATTTGGCCAAAAGATCAAGTATATGACGTCCTTTGCCTTGGTTTAAAATAAGTCAGGTATTATACAATAGTAATATAGTATTTGGGGTGCGTGGCTCGGGAACTTCCACGTGGTGCACCCTGGGCATCACACAACAACTTGCCTCGCATCTTGAACGGTGGCATCTTGTTGTGTGATGGCGAATCCCGGCCAGGGCTGGGAACTTCTACACACGCTCCTCGCTCCCCTGAGCAGTGCGTGTAGAGGTTGGGAAGGGGGACTGGAAGACTTGGGAAGGTTACTCGGCTGATATATCGACCAAGTAAAATTCCTAAGTCTTCCAGATGCGGGTCCTCCACGAGCACTCTGATTAGCAGAGTGCTCAGTGGAAGGACAAGGGCCGCGATGCGGCCATAGAGGCGGAAACGCGGCTATACCTAGCCGCGGTGGTGAGGGCGGACCTCTCGCTGCCGATCATCTTCGCCATGAGAGGCGAGATGAAAGTCTCTCGACAGAGAGAAGTCGCGTGAGTTAGTGAGTGAGAGACGGGAACCTCTCGCTCCTTAACTGAGGCGGAAGTGGACAAGGGGGCGAGCCTAGATAGTAGCCGACTCTGGCTCGCACCTTGTCTCCACAGAAAGGTCTCGGGCGTTGGATGTTTAGGGCCGTCCGACGCCCCATCTAGGGATTGGCCTTCGAGGAGGAGACGCGCCGCTGATTTTCGGTGCGTCGCTAGACCCTCGCGGGGGTACTAACGCCCCCCGCGAGGCGGGTCCGCAAGGACAATGGCAGGTGGGTCAGGGTCGTCGTAGGAGTGCGACAAGTGACCCTGCGACCCTGACCCCTGGCCATACAGGAGAAATCTGTGGGGGTTTTAGTCGGTAGGGGCACCATGTCGTATCCTATGGTGTCGAGCCCGACATACCCCACTATGTCCCTGCATGGTGGGCATATATAAAAGTGTTTCCCCCACAAAAAAAAGGTTATTATATAGTATTTAACTTTTTTTCATCTTTGTAACGATAATAAAAACTCATTGTAAACTGAAGGAGTTCTCGTTCGATTAACCATAACTAACTTAAGTTGGCAGCTGGTGGCGGTTGGAGACGGAAGACCGAGGATCGGGCTGAGTGGCGTATCATGGGAGAGGCCTATGTCCACCAGTGGACATGTACAGGCTGATGATGATGATGATGAACTTAAATTGGGGTTGAGGGGGTTGAGGTTGATCTCTGTCGCTCTCTCTATTTTACCCACAGACTAAGTAGTGGTCTTACCTTGAAATTAAAAAGAGATCCATAACAAATAGAAAGCCCATTTCAGTTTTCAGTTAGATGGCTGAAGGACCGATCTGATTGGAGTTTGTAGGTACGAGTACATAGCAGTTTGAAAGATTGGGTTAAATGAAAAACAACGCCTGGGAGCACCGAACTCGTAATAATATGTGCCGCACATACTTTGCTCTTTGCCCATTGAGTTAATAATGCTAAACCGGCGACTGATTTTACTGTTCAATCATTGTCCATGTTCTGAAATTGGTCCAGTGGCTCCGGAGATTAGCGGGTTCATGCAAAAATCTCTTTAGCTTTATAATACATATTAGTAAAGATGGACCGTCAATGTCAAGGGGGCGCGGGCGGTTAAAAAAACGTCTATGATCCCTCATAACTGAATCAGGGGATTCAAAATGTACACAACTTAAAACTGACCTTCCGCTTTGTGCTATTATGAAAATGATGATTACTTGTGAAGGCCATTATGTCGTTTCATAAATTTAATAAAAAAAATCTAAGTACAGAAACGAAGTAAATAACTGGTTAACTGAGAAGTTTGAGGGCAAATCAAGCGAAACGAATAAATCGCAACGCATTGCAAGCGCAGTATGCGTCATATCACACACGGTTGATAACTCAGTGACCTCCAACCGAATAGATACAGCACTTACAGGACAAACATATAATTCAATAACTCATGTCATTGCATTTTAACCTATACCCGAAGAGGAATAAAGATCAAAATGATTCTATGAAATGTTAACTGAAAATTGGTTACGCGTTGATACAAATCGCAAATGTTATCCAGCAGTCATTCACCGACGTCGCGCACTTTGCTTCACGCTATTGCATCATTTCTAAAAATAGGAAACTCTTGTTACTAATAGCACGTTGGTACCTACTCTAAATTTACTCGAGTGCTCATTACCGAGTAAAAAAGCTATATTATTATTGAATATTATCGTCATGAAACTTAAACAAATACAAGAAGTTCTCAAATGAAATAATGAATTCGACAGAACAATAAATCTTGCCTTTAACCCGTTTCTTTGCTGAACTGAAAGTGAAAAGTATTACAAAGCTATAGGATTAGGGTTAGAGCAATTCGGAGCAGATTTGTAACCATCTGAGCAGGATACTTGGATAGTTTTAATGAAACAGAAAAATAATGAGAGTAAATAAACTTTAGAAACAAGTAGGAAGCTATACAATGTGGAATCACAATAATTGAATCTATTACTGGACTTCAAGGCTGCGTCATCCAGAAAGATTTGGGAGTAGGTGAAACCATCGATGGTAACGGGGCAGTGATTGAGGAGCATCAGACTGAGCATAGGCAAAGTTTAGTAAATGCCACTCACAACTCATATAAAAATTTTAACTGTGACAAAGAGCAAGTACACTTGTCTCGGTGGCTAAAGCTTTAAAAAAATCGAATTCGAGGACGAGGATCTTAGTTGGACGGTTTATTTTTCTTTTGCATACTCACCGATCGCTCGAAGAAAGGCGTCTTTCGTATTTTTTAAATTTTTTTAAAGGATTGGAACTGCTCAGTTTTAATTTGAATTTCATCGATCTCAGTCGAACGGCTTTAGAAAATCAACGAAAATCTATACTTACATTCTTCTCTCTGACTGCGAAATGTATCTGTCTCGCTTATTTGAAACTTTGGGTATTTACCTATTTGCATTTAATTTGAAAGGATACTTTAAAATTTCATTCAGAAATTTCACTTTTAAAAAAAAATCTTTCAGAGGAAAATAATTATCTTAATTTACCTTAAAGTGCAAATACACCTGATAAAGGAAAAAAAACAACGGATATCCATATTCGTATTACCCCTTGGCTAACACGTCATTCTGTATAATCTAAGACAATTTCTGATTGTACATAAGTACAAACGTCAACAGTTTGATTACACGATCAGTACCGGCGCCTACGTGCGCCACCAGGCGTTGCCAATACTCTGTACCGTAGGCAGCAAGCAGCCACTTGTAAATTATAATAATCTACACGATAATAGCTCGCCAAATTATTGTTTGTGGCGTCATGTTCGTTATTGATACTAATGCGTACCATGATATTTATAGATCTACTTAAGTATATCGGAGTTTTTAACACAACTGCTAATAACTCCATTTAAACTTCAACATTCTCTGAGCACATGTTTTTATTAGAACCAATTTTGAATTTCGAACAAACTCATCATTTCTTCGAAAACCTTTTTGAACGTCAAAAGTGTGTATGGCGCTAATATGAGAAAAAAAACTTTAAATGCTTTATGCCATAAGCGAATTGAACCAATGAACATGAATTAGGAGAACCTCGCGATCGACCTTATAAATGACCTAACTCTACGTAATTCATTACAATTATCTTTGTCTCTGTATCAAAAAATTCGAGCTGATCAACTAATGAGCTACTACCTAATTGGTGTAATTACGCAACATAAATATTGATAAGTGATTGTACTTTTATCATTCTAAGATTTCGAAATGAATGTAAGTAATGGAAAAATGTAAGATTACATCTAAATTCTCGTTAAAATTGAAATTATGATTTCATCAACGAATTGGGAATGATTGGTGATAAGCCTAGTGATATGGCGCCTGCTATCTATCAGCATACCTACATACAAATCCGTGAATTCTCTGAAATCAACTAAGTTTCTTCCTGATACTCGTAGTAATGGGTTTCATAGGTAATCCGCGATTACAATGTTATTGAAGTCAAAGATAAACAGGTAAGATTCTAGCTACTTGATAACTTTGAAGTTGTGAGCGGTGGAGACGTGGAATTCATGTTATACCTCTATATTTGATGCTATCAATGACGGCATGTTTGTGAACTTTTCGAACAAATCAGAACTTGAGTGCACATTTTATTGGTGAAGAAGGAAGAGCTTCTTCCTTCGTGGAAAGGAGGCGGAAAAGACCGTGAGGTAGAAATCTAATGGAAAATCGAAGCTATCTGTAATGATGTTGATAGACTAATGAATGAGTAGGTACTTATATATTTATCTTTAAAATGGTGCAATATTCCATTTGTTAGAAATACGTGATCTAATCGAACTCTTATGTATTACACACCTACCTATGTCAGCGAAAATCATGCGCAATAAATTAATTTCTTTGATCGTACGAGTTTGCAATGTTCGGGTTTGAATCGTTTTTGTGTGTGTGAATACTTGAATAGGCAGAACGTAGGAGCATGCATGGCGCGCGTCATCGACCGCGGCCCGCGCAGGCGCGTGCGTCACGCTATCGTATCGCCAACCCGCTTGGCGCCGCCATTGCAACACCAGTCTTCATAACGGCTCGCACGCTGCCCAACCATATTCATTCAACGCCCCTTTCATAGCAATCAATCGGTCAAAACGTTTATACGAATGTACGCATGGTGGGTAACTTCCAAATAAGTAGATATCTACATGATTGACGCCTACTCCCCGAGTAGTGCCGTAGTAAACCCGTGGTGGCTAGAACAAATTCACAATCGTGACGACTGTTTTTTTTTCTTCAACCCTTCCTTCCTTCAATGAATCCCGCCTGCACCTTTGAGCATATTTTCAAGTGCAGATGTAAGCTCAAGTTTGTCACCACCCCTGGCTTTAATGGGGGAAGAAAACTTCGTGAAGAAACCAAAAATATTTCGATTAACCCGCACTGGACCATTATAACCTTTTCGCTCTCCTTGCGAAAGAAGACCTTGGGAACAATTAGTGGGCTGCTTACGCTCCGAATATAATGCCAAACTCAAAAAATCTATCCGATGGTATTTGGCATTCAAGTGAATCTTAGAGTTTTATGCTATTTTTTTCCTATTTAGCCGAGACACTGTCATTAATTTATTTATTTTTTCATTAAGTCTAGATTTTGGAAAGCAAGGTAAAAAGAAACTGAACTGCTGAAGATGAGCGAGGTTATGGTTGACCATCTCATGCACATAATCGATAACAAGTAGGTACAAAACAACAGGTTGTATCTATCCCATCGAAAACAAATGAGAAATGAGATTCAAGTTCAACATTATGATACCTTGATTGTTAACATCAACTTTTCTATTCTATGCTTCAAAGACAAAAGAAGTGAGATCTACATGCGCGCCAAGCTCAACGGTCATTCCGGAAATTTATTTAAAACAACATAAAACATTCTATATTAAAAGTATTATTTCTTCTTAACTTAGGATAGTATATTGAAACCGATTTCTTGGACTGGACTAGAACTTGGTATTTGTTTATTTTACGTACAATTTAAGCAACTTTTAGTAACATTAAAAGCCCATCGCAATACTGAACTACAGATTGTTTATGTCCTCCATCGTCAGGTCATCAAACTTCATTATCGAAATGGTCGCTGTATGAGTTAACATGCAATTTTCTGTACTGGATACTTCAACAGTCTACTTAAAATGCGTATCGCTTAAACATAAGATGCATTATGCCCTAGATTTAATTGTAAACTGCAGTATGCAGTGGTTCGACCAGTTGCTATAATATTATTCACTTATTCAGGTCGTTCGACTGCAGAAGCTGTCAGTGGAAAATTCTGCTCCGAGCGTCGTCTATCGTTTCGATCGATTGCATTCACCTAATAACAAAACTTTTAGTTCCAACGCTGTTTTGATCGATAGCTGGAAAAAATATAAATAGGGAGATCAGAATAACATCCGGTACATTAATAGAAAGAATTTTCTTGTAAAACTTCCTACGAATCGCGGGCAATATCTGCACTAATGTATTTTGGGACTGTGTCAACTCGTGGAATTTGTTTAGTATCGTATCAAAGCGAACATTCCTTTGTTCGATAAGCTCGCGCGTCATGTAGATAGAAGCATTCGCATATACCTAGCTACCTACTCGAGCCGTGCAACTGTGCAGTAGATATATGCACAGTTATAAAATTGTTGTGCAACCACGGTGGCGCCTAGCCAGGCCGCACCGGTCAGCAGAGCACGGCCGTCTTGTCGCAAGTTATTTGCGACTCAATGCCGTCCACAACGTGCCACGCTGTCATGCCAGCGCATAATAAGTTCACGCATTGAACACTTGAACAGTATGATGTGATGATATATCGTACGTATCAGCCACAAATAGTATTTCAAGCCTAAACAATGGATTAAAACTTTATCATGTGATATAAAATACCTATTATGACGAAATAAACATTGAATACGTTTGAAATAGCACTAACCTACAGGAAATGACAAAAGACTAACAACTTTTAATGATTACGCAGTATTTTACAAACTGCCAACTATAGATTGGGCTAGGTAGGTGGAACCTTGGAAATTTGAGTCAATATATTAATATCTTGGTTTTTATGATAAGAAGCTTACTAAATTCAAGTAAATTGCAACTGATTTACGTGGAAAGTAAGTAGGTATGTCATCACATACCCGCTCCCGGGACCCCACAGGCGGATGTAGATAACATTTCGCTGCGTTGACATCATTGCGCTTGCGCATTGCGCTACAGATGCATACTTGTCATATCATAACCACTCCTGTTATGTATTACGTATTGATATAGGTATCACTAAAGGCTAAGGATAATACATGACGTGGAAATTCCTATGTCTGTTAGGAAATTAAACGCTATTCAATCTTGCTGGTTTTTTCCACTGCAACTAGACTTACAAGTTATATAAATAGAGACTTGCGGAATTTTTCAAATGAGTAGCAGTAAGGTTAGCGATCGAAAAGCATACTAACTTTACCTATGGAACTGAGATTCCTCAATCTCCACGATCGTTATCAATGATCTGAAACAAAGACTGTAATAACAAAAGCTGTAAGGACGAGAGATGAATGTTATTTTTTATGCCTAAGTATTAGTATTTTTATGATGGGAGTGACACAAATTCCTAACTAACAAAATCGCTTTTGAATGAAACGTTACATTAGAGTATAGACGCCATCGAGTGCCGCGTGGGGCCATCGGAGAGAGGGAACCAGTTTGGTCGGTGTGGGTATTGGACGACCTGCGGCGGCAGCGTCGTGTGGGCGTTCGCTGCCGCACCTAATCGAGCCCTAACTCCACGTAGCCAGCCGTCGGCGTCGCCATCCTAAATACTTTGGGAATTCTACTTTCGCCTCAGAACGGTACATGTAACAAGCCTATGCAATTTACGTTACCGTAAACATAATAGAAGTACGCCTACACTTTTTAACAGCCGATGCTGAGACATGTTTGGGGCAGGAATTAATTTTGTAGAAAGGTCTAAAGCTACTCGTATATGCTATCTTAGAAATATTACAGAACTCGCCAGATCCTGCCAATTTTAAAATAATTGTTGTACTGCGATCTAAGATATTTCGTTGCAAGGCAATTTCATCACGTGATCCTATAAGGAAAATATCTATCTATACCTATGGACAGTAAAAAATCCGGCAATTCAATAGAATTACATTTGCAAATCCCATACAAAAAGTCCAACTTGAGTATATCGGCCGCATTTCCACAAACCGAGATCAGAGCAGGTTGCGATTTTATTGAATTTAGGTAGGTCCATTTACCGTGCCACAAAAAATAAGGTGCCAATAAAGGGACGGAAACCCATTGTTTGAGTGTCATTCTGGTATCAGGAATTTTGAGAAAAAAAACGCCGTAAAAGGTAAGGGTCCCTTGAATAGTGAGCCGTGGAATACAATGGATCCTTTGTGTGCGCAGGCGCCGATAGGTCTGGCGCGCGGCGGGCAACGGCGGCGCGGCGCGCGATGGTGCCGGCTCGTCTGGCGTTCGCGCCGAGTGCTTAGCTGATAGCGCGGCCCGGCCCTTGTCACGTACCGACTTTGATTGTATAGCTATTTTTCTGAACGAACTGAGCCCACGATAATGCCGCCGGTGGGTCTGAAGCGAACGCTCGATCGCTCGAGCGCCCACATCTGCATCCAATAGGTACTCCGTTTGTCCATCGGCCGTCGCCCCTTCACTGGAAGCGACGCCGACGTGTCTCGCGCTTTTCCCTGACCAGTATTTTCAATTCTAATGATTGGAATCTCTAAAAGATATTTATTAGATAGGTACGTGATGGTCTGTTTGTGATTTATTCAATGTTATGGACTTAAAGTTTAGCTTTAGTAATATATTTTGGTTAGTTTAGTTTAAGTATTCCTAGGTAGTAGATAAGACTAGAAGTTTCTAGATAACATAAGTAAGAACTTCTGAAATAATACATATAATAGTGAAGGTGCATTGCTAACGTCAAGTACCTACCTACATATTTTATTATTTCTGACTTGTATCTTGTATGTACCAACCTGCCTATTGAAAATTTTGTTTTATTTAGGACATAGGTATGTAGACGTAGGCATAAAAAATATTTAGGCTTAGAAAGCGTTGTATGAAAAATATCCGTCAATAATTAAGTAAGTATGTGTAGGTATTCCTCAATGTATAGTCTACAAAAAGTCTAAAGGTGAATAGTTTTGGCGTTAATTATTAGTTTTTCCTGATAAATGTTATCAAATGCGTTTTGGCCAATTCTTTTATTCAAAATAAACGTTTGTACGTTAAAGATGTAAAATAATATGGATAGATGGGGCTAGTTCGCTTGTCATCATAATTATCATAGATCTATCTACCTACCTACCTACCAATGGAAAATAGTGACAATGTAATATTTATCGTCACTATTTTCCATTATCATCGGTATCAATGGTATGTATCAATGAATAAATAAATATTATGCGTACTCTCTCCATTGTCATCCAGGCCAGAAGTTGATGCTTTATTCTATTCACTAGGCACTAGGGCCACTAACGAAGCTCGTCACTAGTGTCACTACCTACACTTAACATGAACCTTGAGGTACCTACATAGCTGTAGTTGCTTGTACCTAGGGTAAGTATACCTATTATTGCACAGTAAGTAATATGAGCTTTACATATTGAAATGTATCTATTTAAGCATTATAGACGCGCATAGTTCGAAGTGCACAGTCATGATTAAACGAAGGTATTTCAGGGCCTGACTGTAGAGCTGCATGATAAGTGGCTAGCGAAGTGTTGCAATGCATCCTTATGTGGTTATTGTCCATTGTACGCAATAGTATACCTACTAATGATAATGACACACCGCATCACGCCACCCAAGAACCAAGCTATGGAGAGTAAGTACCTACCTATTCTATTATTACAAGCCCAGCAAACTTGGAAGTTGTAGAATGTTTGACTCAGCACTAAGCGATGAAAAGGACATACTCGTACATACCATGACGTGGTATACTGGTTTCAGGTATGTAGGTACTTACCTAAGTAAAATCAGTAGGTACCTAGTGATAGTGACTACTAGTTGCAGTTTTAATGCCTGACTATCATCGTAAATCGCATCGTTGCGTAGCATCAGGAGATGGCGGTCAAATTTAAACCTATTTTCTTATTAAATTTATTGGGTTTTTATGTATAATATTTAAAGTTATAATACCCAAGTCTTTTATTAGCTACGTGGATTCCATAGTACAAACTTTGCGTTACGTTGAAAAGAAGTTTAATTTTCAGTATTGATTTTCACCTAGGTATGGGATAAGTATAAGTGGGAATGTTTTCGATGTGTAACTATGAAATTTCAGAAAAAAACACACATTCAACATTAAATAAAAAATGGTTGTAATGTGGTTTGACAACTATTTTTGATCAGCCTTGCGCCTTGCCGCGCATCAAAAAACGCGTTAGTTACAACTGTCCAGTTTTAGTATTCCGAGAGCTGGTAGCTGAGAAGGTATTTGAGGCAAGCTGAAAACTAGCCACATAGATAGCTCTCTTATTAATACTTATATAGAGGTAATATTACTTAATATACCCCAATGTGGAGGTGCAAATCTGGCTGGCGAGTAGCGGGGAAAAATGAATTCCTACTAACCTAACCCATAGGATGTGCTGTGCCTACTAGTTGAATGCGATGAGTATGTTAAGTTAGTATAACATACTATGGAATACTTTTAGGTATCATCTCTGTATGTGCGTCATGTTCAAGTTAGTAGAGCCCTTTTTCTTTTTATGTCTTGGAGGAAATACATTTACGCGTACCCTGCCTTCTGGGGGAGACGGTCGGGTTATGTCAGACTCGACACCACGGACAGCCTTGGTGCCCCTACCGACTAAACCTCCACGGGGTTCCAACTCTGCCGTTAGCGGCGGGAACGTGGGACCGGTCACGCATTCCGCAACGAAGCCCGCCGCGGCTTGCCCGTCTCCGAGCCCTCCTATGGAGCATACCCCCGTAAATGACGTATCTGAACCCAGGATACACCGTGACCACCTCGGGGACCAAAATAAATGGGTGACAGACGCCCCCGCGTCTGGATATCGCGGCGGGTCAGGTCTGTGGTCCTGCCGCCTACCACTTTTCGGCTGCAGAAAATAGGGAGAGCGGCGCAGCGCAATGGCGGCACTTCTCTTCCTCTGCAGCCCACTGCGTTCGCCATCAATTGTTGGTGACCACGCAAGGCCGCGGCGGGCAGGGAGAACGGCGCACCGTAATACCGGCACTCCTCTCCCACCGCAGTATCTGCTCTCCTGCCGCGATGCCCATCGCCAAGCATCGCGCCGCGCCCCACCTCAGTTACAGTGGCGCCGCCTGCGCCGCGCGACTCCCTCTTGGCCACATCGCCGTTGACTTGGAGCCCAAAGCCCTAGCGAGCGGCCCCACCTCGGATTCCTCTTAGCTTCACCGTGGCTGCCAGGCCACAGCTACTGACACCCCCCCTTTTTCTTGCTCTTGATAATTATCAAGATATACATACACAATACACATTTGGCAGCCCAAACTGGTTCGATCAAGATAATGTGAGTAGGAGTACAATACCTACGATACTTTTGTGTTTTTTTATTTCAAAATCATTAGCTACCGACAGCGCCTCAATAAAATACATTAAACCCTTGATACATTGTTGTTATTCGAAATGGATCATTACTGGCGCACCGGTCAGTCTGAGATTGTGATTCCAAGAATCGCGCTTAGCCTTGTGGCAGCAACTCGCCCGCGCCGCCTGCGCTCTCTGGACAACTATACGCTTTGATCTTTCCTCCTACCTAGTATCACAGTATAAAGAAATACTACTAATAGGCTGTGATAGTAGTTTTTCTTTGTACTGCGCTAGTAACAACTAGTCAGAGTCGAAAAGTCAGTAGAAACATAGTTATAAATTCTGAAAGAAAAAGATGTAGTTGGTAGAACACTTCAACACAATCATTTGTATTTAGTGTTATCTATTTACGTTATTGTGCTGATGGTCTGCAGACCTCGTGGTTTAGGCGGTAGTGGCCCTAATACCACAGTCTATTAAATCATACAGTCGTTCGACGAAGACGAGACAATCGTGCTGGGCGTGCGGGGCTGCGGGGTGAGACGCGGGAAGCGCGCTCCTGCATTGCCTACATTACAATGTTAGTATTGCAGGAGCCCGGCTCAGGGCTGACGTCGTCCGTATGTTTTTATTTTATTTTGCTACTTACATGGATGTATAAAAAAAGTCGGACGTAGTGACAAAGACAAGTTTTTGTTTTAGCGAGACTACGTCCGACTTTTTTATACGTCTATGGGTAATAAGCATTTTTGTTTGCGACAACCCTAACCATATCTAGACATTATCGGCATTTCTCCCAAGATCAAAGGCAATGAACTACTGGTATTAAGTATATCTTTATACGGTGCTAATATTCACTAAGCCATAGGTGGAGTTCGAATCCCACACTCAGGACAAAAATGTGTGTTAAGTATTTACTGATTATATTACCTACCTATACTGATCTTTGTTATGTGATCCTATGTGTCATAAGTGTGTATTTAAAGTGAAATTGGTACCTAATATGTCAGCGACCTTCCATAACTATACCTACCTCATGGACGTATAAAAAGTCGGACGTAGTCTCGCTAAAACAAAAACTGTGTCACTAGAGTCGGCCGCATTTGCACGTTTGCGTTGTCAGGTTGTCACTGATAGGCTGACACGCACAAATATACACAAGTAGAGCGTGTAATGACCACTGATGTGTCAGCCTATATATGACAACCAACACGTGCATATTATGTGGCTGACTCGATGAACACAGTTGCTGTTTAAGCAAGACTACGTCCGACTTTTTTAATACGTCCATGCTATGCCCACTTAGTTTGGGCACAGGTTACTTGGGACTTTGGGACTAGATAGACTGTACCTACCTATCTGCCTACACATATTAAATGTCTAGAGACTTTTACTATTTAACCGACTACTGAAAACAATAGCTAGAATGTGGATGTTTGGTTATGCTATCTAGGTATGTAGGTACACACTTTACAATTTAGAATGTAGCATTCCTTCCCGGATCCCGGATATCCCCGCATATTTATAATAGTTATTTGTTATACAAGAGTGCAAAGTTGATTTTTAACCGCGTGCTCAATTTTGATGACCGAGCAAGCGAAGGATTCTAAATTGAATCACGAGCGCAGCGAGTGATTCAAAATTAGAATCCTGAGCGTAGCAAGGAATCAAAAGAGCACAAGGTGAAAAATCTTTGCACTCGAGGGCAACACGTAACTTTTCATTCCACCTCAGCGAGGAAATGACTAAATGAAATTTTTTAAATGTTTTCGCGCTAAGCAAATTAAAAAAAAAGTAAGTACACCAAGGAGGTTCCGAGTCTGAGATTTTAACAAATTAAAAAAAATGTATGATGCGTTCGGCACCAAGGAGGTAGAAATAAATAGGTTGAATTATGTTTTAAATTCAAAACCTCAGTACACACGATGTTCTAAATTTAAATATATAATATAACAATGAGGTAAAAACGACTTTTGCTCCCTGATATCGAGGAGCAAAAGTACTCTTTCCGAGCTGGTGGGATGAAAATATTATATTATGTGGTACCTACCTATGGTCTACTATTGTTCCAGATTGTGTTTCGGAAGATATTGTTCCAGAAGTCCGGTAAGAAAAAGCTGACACCTACTGCCCTAATGCCCTCCAAAAAAAAAAAGTGGATTACCAAAAAGGTTCGTACCTACTTCGTATCAACCAACCATCACTCAGCCGGCAAGTTTATGGTCTTGAGTTTCATTAAGAGCAGCGTGCGGTACATTCTAGCCCGGCTACCTAGGTAGTCGGTTACATTATTGTGAAGTTAATTGGCCTAGAGTGGCCATACGCCATTTATGGCATGTTGCCGAGAATCTAGTCCCCCAGTGGCGGTATGGGCTTGGGCGCGCTGACACATACTTTCGTTGTACGACTCCACCATCGCTTACGTCAAACACAATAGGCAATATCCTTTATGAACAATTTCCAAACCTATATACATATACGCACACAATTAAATGACTCGTATTATAATATAAATAAATGTGGAAAAAAACTATTGCGCAACAAACATCCAAAGATGGTTGATGAAACGCCTGAACTCTGGAAAAGAACAGCTATTCCAGATTATAATTAGTATCAGTAGTTTGAAAAACAAATGTTTTCTTATTTTAACTTTCTTAACTCATGACATGAACTGCGAAATCTAATCGTAGCTACCTATTTAAAGTTAGTTACCTACTATTTATTCTCAAAGGTTTGAATCTTTACATTGCACATTTCTAACACGATAAATTAAATAAGCCCAGACACTATAATAACAAACATACACTTCAATTTGTATAGGTAGATTAGCGTCTGTTTAAACAAGAACAAAATTGAAAATTTTGATTAACCCCCGACTACCTCGGATTTGTAATTTGTCAAACACTCAATTGGTCAAGCCTTTTCATCTGATACCCATATTGAGGGAGAAGTGAAAAAAGAAATGTAATTCGTCATTTTGTAGTGGCGGCCCTCTTGGATTTGAATTTTGCCAACGTGCATAGTATTCTACTAGTCAAGCACTTTCATTTGATTCCCATATTGAGATAGCAGTGAATAAAAAAGTATATCGCCATTTTGTGGTGGCATCTATCTTGGATTTGAAATTTGTCATAATGTTTCGTATTCTACTAACCAAGCCCATTCATTTGATACCCATATTGAAGGATGTTGTGAAGAAATATTTTGTCAGTAATTTTGTGGAGAGAGAAATTCAATTCAGGATGGCCCTGAATTGATATTTATTAACCAAACACAGCTAAAAACCAACGCACGGAAACAAACCTTCAAATAAAAAAACCGCATCGAAATCCGTCCATCCGTTTGAGCTCTACGGTGCCACATACAGACAGACACACATCGACGTCAAAATTATAACACTCCTATTTTTGGTCGGGGGTTAAATACCCCTTTTTTGGTCGGGGGTTAGAAATAAGTTTCTATAGATAAAATAAATAATCATCACCTGCGTTCTACGGGGTCATCCGTATTGCTGAATTTACCCAAAGCATTACTTCTATTGGCTCTATTTCTGCCATTAATTTATCTACGCAACAACAGAGGTCTATTGCTCACCAATTATAAGAGATCAACTTTTTGTTCCTATCCTATTCTACTAAACAAAAAAGTTATACGAGCGCATTCCCGGTTCCCGACCCGCCCTTGCATTCCATCAAGATAGGTACCTAGTCAAGAAATAAAACGTTCAACCTCAGGGTTCAACTTTTAAGTGGAATGTGAAACAAAAAAAAAGATTGATGCTCTTAGAAATGGGAGCAGACAGGAGGTTGCGCTAGCGCAATGCGTCGACGCTGATGGCAATAAGTTACAATGTTGAAAAACGTGTAAAAATCTTAAGTAGGTACCTACCTAATATCAGCACTGAAACAAAATCAACGACATAATACCATCTCATGACTGGTGATGGTAGATACTAATTAGCCATGTGGCGTTTGATGGCAGGAAGGTGGCAAATGGTATGTTGTCAGTCACTAAATTGGTAGATACTAATTTGGCGGATGTCGTCCTCCTTCCGTTGCAAATTGGGTAACGGTTTTTTTGACATCACGCGTGTTTCTCATTTGCTAAGCTATACCAATTTAACATTTGAAATTACTTACTCTAAGTTTGCTCAACGCTGTATGAATGTTGGTTTATTAGTAGAACTCAATCTTATGCATATTATATTGGATACGTTTCTACTATCTATTAAAACATTTTTTTTAACTTGTATACTTTTACAGTTGACCGCCATTTCGCCTGATGTTAAGCGACGATGCGGTCTACGATGGAACGTGTTTACACCATTGTACCCATCGGGAATAACCGATCCAGGCAAAGCATTCTACAGCCCAGACGTTCTTATCACAAAATTAGAGTCAAACCTCTTCCTTCGTGTCTTTGAACCATCAACCATGAAATTATGTCGCTTTTTCGAACTACGAGCATTCCGCTATAAAAAAAGGGCAAGGTGGTATTAGATCATGCAGATCAGTCGCACACTGTCCGAAGTGTATCCGATAAGCTAACAATTTTTCAGCGATGTTCGAGACTTTGAAGTGTTTTTCGCACAAGAGTGTCGTTGCCTATGACCCATGAGCCTTTTGGCACGTCTCGATCGATTCCAGAGCCTCCAGCTGATACTTTGCTGATAAATCCCAAAGGTGCTAATGTACGAGTACTACGAGTAGTACCTAAGCGCATGATACGATAACACTCTCAAAACAGCTATTGAAATGATGGGTAGCGCCATCTACCGCAAATATAACGAACTAATAACACATTATCGCAGCGTCATCCACGCTATTCTATGGCTGAAGTATAAGTAAATAATATTTTATGTAATCTCTTTGTCATTCACTGTTTAAAATTTGAAACTACCTATCCTGCTGGCGCTGTTTCTAATTTCTAACCCCTAAATAATGTTGAAAAGAGGGGTTTAGCTATTTAGAGTTTGATGTTTTTCTACAGCATCAAGCAAGCTACTTAATAGTCAACAACCAGGTACATAGATCAAATGTAAACGTTTTCTTTAGAGTTTACAGAAAGACAAAAAAATGGTGTAAAATATGATGGGTGGCATTGGAATTAATGCTCCTCTCGCATTTTTTCTATTAGACTGGTTAGTTTTTAAGTAACACCTTGATAATGATAATACTATAGTTATCCTGCTAATATTATAAATGCTAAAAGTAAGAATGTATGTTTGTTAATATTTCACGTAAAAGCTATTTAAGCGATTTGGATAAAATTTAGGCTGTAGGCTGTTTTTATCCTAGGAAAATTACAGGATTGGGGACAACGCGGATGAAACCGCGACGCGCGGCTAGTGCTTTAATAAATGATATCATATGACATTTTTTAAAAATTAAACAACAGTGATATATTTTATATTATAATGATTCTATACCCCAAACTTCTTCAAATGCTGAGCACAACTTTGCACAAGTCAATGCTGCTGACAAAGGGTAGTTGCTTATAGATATGACATCTTCTGAGTAATCCACTTCCACTTTTCCATGAGCCATTGCCCCAATAACCATCACAACAGGCTCATCCTTAGGCACTAAGTCTCTTGGAGTTGTCACCACTTTTGAACTAAATGACATGGTGATCTTCTTCACTCCCACTGGCAAATGTGATGTGACTGGGTTCTTTATTACTTTTAACAATTTCATGGGGCCATCTGATGCTCTGATTGCAAACTTGTGGAGAAGTTGTACTGAAAAAAAGAACAAGGAAGTTTCGATACAATAAAACAAAAGGTATAACTAAAAGCTAATACTGTAGGTGCTCGATAATCCGGCACCCGATTTTTTCCCTCTATTGCCAGATTGTCGGAACTGCCGGATTATCGAATTTATATAGGAAGTAAAAGCTTTTACACATGTACAATGTAAAATGAAGTCTACATATCATAGATTCATGCTGCAAAACAAGAAAAAGCAAAACAAACACGTGGCTTCACTATTAAGGTTAGGCCCGGACTGCCGAGCGAGAGAAACTACTCGAACCCACTCAGTCGTCCGGCGTTCAGCTGTGTATAATGATTATAGAGCGGGCTACCTGAGTCCCAAAATGCCGGACTACTGAGCAAGCCGGAATGGCGAGCGCCGGATTATCGCGCGCCTACTGTACTTTGCTACATTTAGTAGCTACTGTATTAAGTGAATTATAATAGCATTCAGTAAGCCAGCATATTGAATTGAGAATTGCTTGCTTCTGAATTCAGTCGACTAAATTTAGCAAAGTGTAAATAACACTTTAACTTCATAAATTAAGTCTAATAATGTAACTAAATATAAAGTTAAACTTTTTATTGGATTGGTTTAAAATTAAACAATTTTACCATCATAACATACATAGCTTTACACACCACAAAGCTTCTGTGTTCAGGGGTTGTTGCTATGATCAAAATATTAAAATTATGTTGTGTTTAATATCAAGAAAATTAAATGACACTCACCCATTAAACCAGCAAATCTTTTAAATGTCCGTGGTATTCTTGTCTGAGGATTTATTTCAATGAGAACATTCTTTTCTGTATGAATATACACTTGTAAAAGACCTGCCCTATTCAGAGGAGAGTCCATAAGCATTAACAGCGACTGGTGCGTGATATCCGGCCGACATGAACCCGGGTCTCGATCATTTTTCCTTAGTATGTGAGCATGGTCATCACAGTTCAATAACTCAAAACTGTTGCCCGACTGAAAAGAAAAACTATTCATTAATAAAACCAAGTTCTGCACCATATTTGATGTTACTCAGAACTATACACACATTTTCAATGCCACAAATTATGATTAGTGTTCATGCACATAGGTTATGACGAACGACTTTTTTATTTCGTACTTACTTTTACAGTCTCTAACTGTGCGTTCTCCAGTATAACAATAAGACGTTTCTCTTGTTTCTTAATATGTGCCGTAACGAGGTGCTTCGGTATGGGATCAAACTCAAATTCATCGTCTTTAGTTTGTAGCTTACGTTTCTTACCCATAGCTTAGTTCTTTACGACAAACGATCTGAATAAACCACCCCTAATTAGCTCCGTGACTAATTGACAGGATAACACAATTATTGAGCTAAATTACTTAATAGAATATTAATAATTAAGTTTGAAAAATGAAAATAAACACACGTGTGATCAGGTTACCTTGGTTCAACTTTGTTTTGAGTTTTGAGTGTTTTGACTTTAGACATTGACATATTTGACACGTTCGTAAAAATAATAGACTTCTTACTTTAGTGATCTGTGCTGTTTAGTTTACATTTTACAAGTTTACCTCTTATCTAGTCTACCGCCTAGAAAACGTCTATCTTTTTTACAGATTTCTATAAAATCGAAAAAGATGATCCCACCACCACGCGGGATAAGATATCAAACAAAAGAGTTGCGCAGTGGCAGTGTATCAGTTTCCTTAAGGCGTTATTACACCCTCGTTATTTAGACAGTCTTAGTCTAAGTAGCGTGGTGTAATAAAGCGCTTATTATAGTCCGTTCCACGAAGAGGTGTAGAAAATGTAAACAAAGGTGCTACCATAACATAAAAATCGTTTAACCTTAGTATTTTTCTAAAACTGTCTTAAAATATTTTTCACAAATATGATTCGACTTTACTGTGATCTTAAATACCACATACTTGGATTTGTATTGATCAAATAACGATTTATTAACTTATCTTGAAAGTTATAAATAGTAATTGTAGAATGTGGTAGATACGGTTTTAAACAGTGCCACTGTTGATCTATGTTTCTCAAACTGCAAATCTCATCAAAACATAAATGTGAAGTGAAAGACAAGTTAAATATTATGATATTAAAACCAGCCAAGTTAGACTGCTTTTAATAATTATCATTAATCATAAAAACAAATCATATTTTAAGTATTTAAAACTAGTCTATGTTATTATAAATAGATTTTAGAACTGACCATTTAAGACCATTTAGATCTCCATTCTTTAGTCGTTGAAGTCAACAAACAAGGCATATAATATCATAATACTGAACTTTGATCTCACTTCACTTAAGTATACGCATGTTTCTGATATATCATACCATTACTTTTTGCACGTAAATTATAAGACGTTTACCTAATGAGCCACTAAATAATGTATATTTATTCGCAAGAAAATCTACTAATCCTTATTATAAGTGCAAAAGTTTAGATGTACGTTGCTCTATCAAGATGGAACAGCTAAACGGCTCAGGTTTAAACGCGGAACACGGTTAGATTATGATCTGGAAAGCATAGGTATAAGTTTATTTTTATGGAGGAAAATTACGGAAAAGGGATCTAAGCAGGTAAATTTGCGGGACGCTGCTCACATAAGCGACCCACTAAAAGTTCTTTGCTGGGGCTATAATTCTTCCGTGTTGGTGGTGGATTACAAACCTCTCTGACCTCGAAAATTTTTAGGAGCATGCCAGTTTGCTTAAGGTGTTTTCTTTCATGAGCGTAATGCTGCTAAAGCATTACGCTCATGAATTCGAAAAAAGCAGAGGTGCGCGTGAGATTAGAACCAGGCACTGCATCTGCGTATTGGCGTGACAAAACCACCTAAGCCGAGCAATAACTTAATGTTAAAATAAGAAATGTAAAAAAACTTAATGTAAAAACAGAACGCTCATTAACAAATTTGTTTAGATGTAAAAATCTTATATTAGGATAGATGAAAGCACTACTCAGTATTCGATACGTTTTAAAATTAATTGCAACAGCATCTAACGCAGTAGAAATTGATTGCATTTTTGAATGAATTATACCTACCACTCTTGTTAAAAAAATACCCAATGGGGCACTTAAATATTAAAACTATTTGAATCTTCTCAGAACGGGTAGAAATAGTGCCACCAATATATTTTGTGTGAGCCACCATTTGTTTTGTCATTTTACTTACTTTATTTGTTTGTTACAGAATCAAGTTTCAGGGCCACGTTAGCTATATATTCAGACTTGATTGCTTTTTTAGTTCAAATATAAAACGTAGATCGATAATTATAGCAAGGAATAGTATATAGGTTACCACTTATATAGGTACACTACTTTTATTAAGACAAAATAATAGCAATGGTAGCTACACAGGTAGTAAGAACTACACTAGTGATGTGCTGTATTGTGAAAAAGTACATCCACGGATACGGATCTGAATGTGGATATATATACGAGTATCTAAAGCTGCGCTAGTAGGTTCATATCAGATTTGGCTGGGCAGGGAGAGAAAAACGAGTAATGAAGGTGAGTGTTGATGTACGCCCTTAAACGTACGCCCGAGTCACAAGTCTCGGGATCTACTCGGGATTTCTCTCTCTCTGCCGCACGATGGACCCGGCATATATATATATATATATATATACTTATATATTTACATCCCACCCCTTATGTAAATATATATTAAATTTAAGTTTACTAAAAAGTCAGTCATTTCACATACATAATGAAAAAGGAATTTAAGTGCTACATAACAAAACAAAGCTGTACTTAATAATTAATATTAATAAAACTGTTTATATGTTACTATTGTGTTCCATGAACCAACCACCCAAGTTATTTTTGTATTAATGTTTTAAACTTATGCGCACCACATATTTTATAAACGTATAATTATAAAATACTAAAAATAAGACAAAAGGTTGGAAACGGACTTATTGGAATATATTTAACCTTGTTATGTGACGAAAATCTAAAAGGCAAACAGAGACGCTTACAACGAACTATCTTCTAAAACAAAGGTTGAGTAATGCTGGTCTGTCATATTGAGAGTGACATTGATTTGTTTACATTTTCTTCACCTCTTCGTGGAACGGACTATAGACTATGCGTTATTAAGCACTCGTTATTCAGACTGTCTAAGAGCCTAATTTTTCGGCTCGCTATTACACCAGTCTGAAAAACGTCAACAACAGTCTGCTCTCGCGCTTACGCGATACAACTCTAGAATCAGAATCAGCATCGTTTATTGCATAACTGTGTACAAAATAAGATGGTAGATACTAAACGTAATTAAGTAACAACAGTTTACCCATGTCGGGCGTGCAATATTAAGTTTAACATACATATAAAATATTACGAATATAACACATTTTACATGGTAAAATAATTAAGTATTTACAAATTTACATAGGTATAAAATTAAGGATAAAAATGAAATATGTTAAGAAAAGTTGAAAAAGAACATGAAACATGAAGTAGTTAAGAAAAGTTAATATCTAAATCAATCTACTCTAAAGAACAATTGTACCCTAGTTTCAAATACATTTATAACTACAGAAATTTATTTACAACCGTAGTGATAAATACTTAACGCATGGTAAACACTTTAATAATTAAATATAAACTTAACAAAAATTAAAATTTTATATTGCCCATTGTTAACCTTATCTATTATCTAAATACAAACAAAACCACAATAATTAGCATCATTCATTATTAATTTTCGCGTTCGCTCGCAGAACTGACAACCGATGGGGAAGAAAGGTTCTCGAGTGGCGACCACGAACCGCCAGACGCCGTGTTGGACGGCCTCCCACTAGATGGACAGATGACCTCACAAAGGTCGCTGGAAACCGCTGGTTGCAGGTTGCGCAGGACCGTTCGTTGTGGAAATCTAGGGGGGAGGCCTATGTTCAGCAGTGGACGTCTTGCGGCTGATGATGATGATGATGATTATTAATTTTCAAAATATTCGCTTAACTTATAATAGACCTTCGATACAAGCAATTTTTTTAAAGTTATTTTGAATTTGGCTGTTTTAATGACTTCAGCTCCACCGGTAGGTGGTTGTATATTTTAATCGCAGTATAAAATGAGCTATTGAAAAATATTACATTATTGACTTGTCGAACAGAAATGTTGAATTTATGCTTGGTACGTAAAGTATCAGCACGGCTTGAAGGTATGTTGAAAAAAAGGCTTTCATTATTTTTTACAGACATACATATTCCTAATACATATATATATTCCTGTTAGAGTCAATAACTTATACTCCTTGAAAACACTTCGTAAAGAGTCAGTGCTTTTTAAGTTAAATATTACACGAAGGCATTTTTTTTGTAACAGAAATGTCGATTCTACGTCTGTTGAGTTTCCCCAAAATATTATTCCGTAACTTAAATGAGTGACATTTCCATAGTATACGTCTGTTGCAATAGCCTTAGAAGTAGCTTCTTTAATTATAGATAACGTATAGCAATTTTGCGATAATTTAAGATTTAATTTACGAATATGTTGTTTCCAGTTTAAGTTTGTATCTAATTCATTCCAAGAAAAATTGTTTCATTGTCAGTGTTTACTTGGTTCCCTTTGTGTTCAATGTTCAACGGGATAGGGGTATGCTTATAGTTTCTAAAATTTATCAATTTTGTTTTATCAATATTAACTTTTAAACTCAAACTTTCTAAGTATTTTATAACAAGGCGTAATACATAATTTACTTCAGTTTCAAATTCTGCAAAAGGCTTAGTAGTTTTTGGGATATATATTGTGGCATCATCGGCAAACATTACAGTTAAGTATTTAGCTACAGATGGGAGTTCGTTTATGTATATCAAAAATAGTAAGGGCCCAAAAGTACTACCCTGTGGAACTCCTAACGTGAAATTCAAATATTTTGATAAGGCTAGTTTAAAGTTTTAGTATTTTTATCATATGTATTTAGTGATGTTGCTTGGGTACGATTTTCCAAGTAAGAGGCAATTAGTTTCAGAGCTTGACCTCTGATTCCTATGTGTTCCAATTTGTTAATTAATATGTTGTGTTCTACGCAGTCAAATGCTTTAGATAAGTCTGAAAATAGCGCCACGCCTGTTTTCTTAATATTAATGTCGTTCCATATCTGTTTCAACATATTGAATGTAGCTAAAGAAGTATTTATACCTTTCTGAAAGCCATACTTATTGTTGTTTAAGATGTTTGAGAACTCAAGAATGATGATAATCTATTATAAATCGCCTTTTCAAATATTTTAGAGAAACATGTTAAAAGTGCTATAGGCCTATAATTATTTACATCATTTTTTATCCTTTTTATATAGCGGTTTAACTAAGACCCTTTTGAGGGCATCTGGAAAACATTCATTTATGAATGATAAGTTTATGACATGTACTAGAGGATCAACGATGTATTCAATGCAAGTTTTAATTAATTGCACAGGAACATTATCATATCCTGAGGACTTTTTATTCTATAAATTTTTTACAATATTTTTTACTTCTATACGATCTACAGGAGTTAAAAAAATGGTTTTACAGTTTGCTTTACTTTTGTTAACATTTTTGAAGTCATTATTAAACTTCTGTGAAATTAATAATGGATCAGTCACAATTTTATTATCTATTTTCAAACTGTCTATGGTAGTATTTTTATTGTTTACTGGGCATATTTGAACTTTATTTTATGTATTTTATATTGGATGCTTTTTTTGAATATCGTAGGTATAACACGTTTAAGTATTTTCGAGATTTTTTTATATTTATTTAATGATTCTTAATTTTATTATTAAACATAGTATTTAAGTAAAGTTCTTTAAATTTTTCTTACTTGATATCGTTATTCCGGTAGTTTTCCAATTTTGTTCCTTTCTATGGTTTATTTTCACTCTTTCTAATGGAATACACAGATTGAATATGAGAGAGAATAATTCAATAAATGTATTATACGCTTCGTTTACGTCTGTCTCACTATAAAGTTCATTGAAACTTATTTTGGAAATGTGGCTCATGAACTTATGAAGATAAGTTCTGTTTCTTTTTTCTTGAAACCACGTTTTTTCACAAAAACTTAGATTTGTATGTATTTGTATTATTTGTGCTGTGTGATCAGATATATCACTTTGCATGCGAATAATTTCAGTTTTATACTTTTTTTGTATTTGTCAGTATATTATCTATGCAGGTTTGGGTCTGAACTGTAATCCTGGTTGGACATGTAATAGTAGGGTGCATTTTGAAAAAGTTTAGTGTGTTTTTAAATGTTTCAGTTGTTTTGCTTTTTTCTAGTAGATTTATGTAGATATTATTTATGTCTCCTAATATAAAAACCTTTTTGGTATTATGCCTGGCCCTAATAGTTAACTTATGGAGCATTGTTTCTAAAGTCTGTTTAAAAATTTAAGTTTCCTGTTGGAGACCTGTAGTTACCAACAATTACGGTGTTGAGTTTGGGAAGAAGTGTTTCGCAATATTCGAAATGACATTCAATGGACATCTCATTTACCCAGTCCAGTTATTTTGTAATTTATGTTATTTTTAACAAAAATACAAACGCCGCCTTTAGTTTTTAACCCCCGACCAAAAAAAAGGGTGTTATAAGTTTGACGTCGATGTCTGTCTGTCTGTGTGTGTGTCTGTCTGTGGCACCGTAGAGCTCAAACGGATGGGCCGATTTCGATGCGGTTTTTTTATTTGAAAGTTAATATCCGTGCGGGTGTTCTTAGCTATGTTTGGTTAATATCGATTCAAAATAGCCGCCTCCACAAAATGGCGGACGAAATATTTCTTCACAACCTACCTCAATATGGGTATTAAATGAAAAGGCTTAACTAGTAAAGTACTATACGCTTTAACAAATTTCAAATCCAAGATGGCCGCTACCACAAAATGGCGAATTACATTTCTATTTTCACAACTCCTTAATATGGGTATCAAATGAAAGGGCTTGACTAGTAGAATGTTGTACAGATAACAAATCTTAGGTAGTCAAAATTTTTAATTTTGTTCTTGTTTTATTTCTTGAGAAGTGAGCAGCTTTGCTAAATCCGTCGATTTGCAATGTATTTACTTCGTGATCACGAAGATGTATTTCAGTGAAACAAATAACATGTGGCTTATGTTCGTTGTTAATTAATTCTATGTCATCTACTTTGCGTCTCATACTACGTATATTTAAATGCATAATGCTGAATAAATTTGCATTATTGTGAGACACGAAAAAACTTAGTGGCATCATTTCTGGGGTCAAATGTTAACGGCGGGGTGTCTATATTTATTGATGTATCGGTTTGTTTTTTTGATATATGGGTTTGTTTTTTAAAATAAAGTGGTATGGTCCCTGGTCTGTAGTTAGGATTTTTATTTGAGGTTTCATCTCGAGTGCCGATGTCAACTGTTTTTCTTACTTTATTAAGGAATGGTTCCGAGCATAAGTTTTTTTTCTGTTTTGTGTCCATTTACGCGTGTAATATTATCATTGAGAAAAGTGACGGCATAATCGACAGTATTTATTTGATTATTTATTGACTTTACCAAACGATTCAAATAATGCCCATGGTACCCACGGGTGTTTAGATGACGTACCTTTTGCTCAGTTTGTAAATATTTACAATTGTTAAATTTACTGGCTAAATTTCTGTAGTTTGAGTTTATCATATATCCTTATTTAAGTGTCGGTTTTGGGAGACACCTACGACAATAACATTTTTTCGACTTAGATATTGCAGTACACGAGACATTTCAGATAGGAGTTTAGTAGGGTTTGTATCATTTGATCCTATACACGAAACTATCCAGTCGTTTTCTTGCAAGTTCAATCTGTCAAACTCGGTGTTGCGTAAAATATATTCGCCAGGTGCTGCAGGGTGTGTGATGTTAAGAACTTTATACGTTCTTGCATTTTTATAACTGGAACGCAGGTTTATTAAAAGTGATGCCAAATTTTTACAGTTTTGGTCACCCACAATGACATTTTTTGGAGTATTGTCTGCACATGAGTTGATCGGGTTTTTTTTAGATTTTATTGAGTTATTGGTCGCGACCGACACCTTGGTCTTTTCATTCGTTTTTTGTTTATTCTCACTTTGTATTTTAGTATCTGTCATAAATTCAATCTCGCTCATGTTTCCTGACTTTGTCTCTTCCATGTTGTTTCTGTGGGTTGGTAGTACGAGTATTTTGAAACCCAATCGTGGATGGTTTGATATATTCTTTGTTGGTTTGAGCATTTGAACGTGGTTCTGTATTTTTCTTGCAAAACTGTAGGTTTTCATTTTGGTTTATTTTCATAGTTCTTTCATTTTGTACTATCTCTTTCAGGATAAAAGTTTCCGTGTATAGATTATTTATTTCATCTTTAGCTTTAAGGAGCTGTTTAGTAAGCTCTGCGATTTCTTGTTTGAGATAAAGTGTTTCTTCCATTTTACTGCTTTCATTCTAGGGCTTTTAAAAGTACTTCTTTTTCTTTACTGCACGCTATTATGGTATTGATTCATTTAAATCAATGAAAAGAATTTTAAGTGTTTAAGATAAGTATAATAACAGCGAGATCAAAAATAAAATAATGGCATTCGAACTCCGAATACCCAAAACACAAAAACAAAAATTACCGCGAATATCAATGAACCAATCACGAACCAATGAAATGATATTTTAAGACTATATGTCAATGTCAGTGTCATATATTTGTCAGTTTTTTCTTTTTACAGATAATTACACTACTCGTTATTCAGACTGTAGGATTCGTCGAACCCGATTTTGCTGTCTGAATCCAGAGTCTAACCAGTCTGACGCTTATTACACATTACACATAACACCACGCTACTTAGACTAAGACTGTCTGAATAACGAGTGGTGTAATAACGCCTTTAGCAACTACCGTCAAATCGTAATGAAAGTCACTGTCAATGAGCTACCTTCATGAAAGTCATATGGTCATATCATATTCAGCAAAGATCAATCACCCCGGTAGGGATGGGCAAATAAACAAAATATATCGATATAAACCGTATCGATACTTTCCAAATGTATCGATATATATTTTCAAAAAATATCGATATTTCGATATATCGATTTTTTCAAGAGAAGGTTACTGAAATATTAAGCACTTATTCATTAGATAATTAAAAAATTGGTTGCCTGTAAAGTCGGTATACGGGCGAAAGTTTTACGTGACGACTTTGAGTGGTAAAATAATTTTACGGAAGGGACGCGTGCCTTTCACTTTTTATGTCTGTCTCTCTCGCTCTTAGGCGGGCTAACCATGCCCGAGTGGAAGGGACGCGTGCCTCTCACTCGCTCTCGTTGTGATTGCATAACGTGAGCGGAGCGTAACGCAGTTTCTTGAAGTGTCACCCGGCAAACCAATTTATAAGACGTTGTCACGTCAAAATGAAAATACAAAATATCTTGCATAATATTGACGTGACAAAGTCTAATAAATCGATGAACAGAAAAAGTATCCCGTTACGCTCATTGTACGCTTGCGCCGCATATATCAGTGTTTTGTTATGACGTTGTCACGTTAAATTATCGTTTGTAAACCAACCGACTTTACAGACAACCAATTTTATTATTTATTCATTATTCGTGCATATTTTACTGTTCAAAATTAACCATCACTGAAACCAGTATTCGTCTGCGTTATGTAGGTGTATTACTGCGCATTTAACCACCGTGTTGTCACTAGCTCCGCTCCGACCTAGATATACAATAGTCTGATATAGACATCAGCAGCACTCTTTCTTTAATGTGCTTACCTGTCAATCTGCTCCTATTATCTGGCACTGTTAAATTAACGACTGAAGCTACCCTTTCGGATAATACCGATAAAGCTTGACATAATATTAGATAGAGCGATTTCCGAAAGAACCAGCGTAAAAATTTGAAAATTCATTCAAAAATATATTGGATCTGAATTCTTTTAAAAAAGTGGTTGGTCCAGTTTTTTTTTTAGTAATAGTAATTTATTTTCCATTAATTAGATTACAAGACAATATAATATGACGGTAATTTAGCAAGAAGTAAACATATACAAAAATAGGTATTTCCGTGGGTTCCAAACTAGGCTAAGCCTGTGACTTGGACGCACCTCCAGGTTTACAAAACATTTCCAGTTTTAGAAAGTGCTGACGACTAGGTGCCACAATTTGCGAAGGTAATTTAATGACAAAGATAATTTTCATGCAAATAATAATTAGGCAATAAAATACTATTATTTAAGATAAGATTGTTAAAAATTATAATCTGCCATTGTTAGCAATTTGAGATTTAAAACATTTCCTACAAAACATTTTTGGAATGTTAAATTGATTACAAACAGAATATAAATTAACGAAATATGTTAATCAAATTAAATTGAGCTTATTGGTTAAGCTTATTGGGGACAGATCCAGAGCTCGGAATCTCTGGCGTAGCTGTTTTCAGATTTAAAAGCAGCTCACGTCTGCACCAGATAGATATTTCATTTATTTTGCTTTTGCTGATGTTGCTCGGTCAGGCCTTACATCTGGAGAACGTTGTTCTGAATAAATTTGGCACTGAAGAATATTTTGAGCGAATATAGTTGCTTGTGTTTCATATAGCATTTGATACTGCAATTGGAGAATTAAAGTGGATATATGCTTGAAAATTCGAGGCAAAATATATCGTTTTCGATATCCGAAAATTAATATCGAAAATCGATATATCGTAAAGAAAAAAATCGTCGATATATATCGATTATTTTCGAAAATAAAATCGATATTTTGATATATCGATATTTTTTGCCCAAGCCTTTCAATCAGTGTCCTACTACCGTACTACTTAGTCTGTGGATCCGTCGCAGTGTTACCAGATACACGGTAATTACCGTAGATGCACGGTATTTTTGGCTAAAACACGGTCTACGGTAATGTTTCACTACCGTGTACTTTTCTACGGTATTTTTATTAAGAATTACCTTGACAGTCAACATGTAAATAACTATTCAGAAGTCTTTATTTTATAAAAAGATACGTAGAACTAAACGAAAATCCAGCTCTATATGGCATGGCAACATCAAGTCGCCGCTATTTCGCTTCACTACTACCGGGGAAATCCCTAAATATTTTATTCATCACAATACGTTTAAATGTAAAAGTGTGTTAGTTTACATATCCATTCAAACAATCAATGTTTATGAAAATTGGTTGCATAATAATGAATGAATGAATCGCTTGCTCACACTCTTTTTTTCTTCGATTTGTTTGTTGCTGTTTGATGTATGGCAAGTGCGCAGTGTATTTAATCAGTGAACAATATTTATTTTTGTTCGACACAACGTACATAAAATGGGTAGTGATACTGATAGCTACGAGACAGATAAAGAAGCGTCATCATCCAAGATTCCGAAAACTGGACAAAAACGTAAGCATTATAAACAAAAATTCAAAGATGAGTGGCGACAGTTTATTGTGGCAGCTTGTGTAGGTATCAGGAAAAGATATAGTCTAGATGATCAAGTTATGAACATTATTTGTATGTTTCTATGTATAATATGTATGTATTTAAAACTATATAAGTATTATATCAGCTATCTGGCTGCCATCACACAAGCTTTGCTTAGTTTGGGGTCAGATGGTGTTGTGTGTGAATTGTCCACCAATATTTATTTATTTTATTTCAAAATTAAAACCGGAAATTTGCATTTCATCAGGATCTAGCGAAAGATTTGCCACATTATCAATGCTCTATGCTCTTTGATAATTTCCCCCGTATAAGCCCAAGGAATCATAGTGACCAACAAACACTGGACGATGAGTGGAAAAATTTCCCCATGATTATGGCTCAAACGCAATTACCCAAAACTGACAAGGCTGACGAGTTTTGGCACGAGGTAATCAGCAGATTTTTTTATTGCACTCCATCTGTTTAAAAAAATGTGGAGTACCTAGATTATTGCTTAAAACATTTTGTTTTTTGTTCACAGATAGCTCAACTAAAGGATGGAAATATACAGAAGTTTAAATTTTTGACTACATTTATGTTTGATATCCTGTCTTTACCACATTCAAATGCCGCTTGTGAAAGAATATTTAGTCAAGTAAATGACGTTAAAACAAAAAAAAGAAATAAGTTGATAACAAACACCATAAAAGGAAATATTCTTGCTCAGCAATCCATACACCGGAGTGGAACGAGCTGTGTGGATTTTATGCCATCCAAGGCAATGATACAAAAAATGACTGCATCAATATATGAAAAAGAAGTTGTTACTTTAGAAGACTAAATTTTAAATAAAAAATATCTAAAAATCATTGCATTTTCTCTTTATTTTGCACGGTAATTTACATGGTATTTTTTAAATCTATGCACGGTAATTTGGAGCTGAAACACCGTAATTCTAACCTGTCAACACGGTAGTTTATAATTTTAATCTGGTAACACTGAATTCCGTCGTCAATCGAGTCGTGTTCAAATCAAAACCAAAACATCGCGATTTATGATTTTTACAATAGTGATCAAGTGATCTGTGTTTTTACAAGATAACAAGATCCAAATAATTGAAAGTAAAATTATTTTCAGCAATATTTTGTATAATAAAACATGGCTAATGATAGAGAAGTTTTACGAGAAATCTGGGACGGAAAGCTACCGATATGCTTTCAACTAGCTCAAGAAGAAATAATGGAAATACAGCAACCCGATCCATTTTATGTTATGGTCCCAAGATTGAGCTATTTTCCTTTAGTTACTGATAAAGTAAGTTTTTACCTACAGCTTTTATTTACTTATCACTTACTTACATTGGCATTTGAAATTGCTAGGAACTCGATTCATATTATGAAGAAAGTAATTTTCAATGCTTGTTACCATCAACGCAAAGATCACCTTATAATCGTTAACTGTTCCTGAACACCTCGTCCTATATCCTTTTCAGATGAAGAGGCACTTTCTGCGTTTCATTTCTCAAGAAAATTCTGACAGTGAAATGTGGTTGGACTACAATGGTCAACCTCTCAAGTGGCACTATCCCATTGGATTCCTATATGACTTGTACTGTGGAAATGAGCCTCAACTGCCTTGGATATTGACAGTACACTTTTCCAAGTTTCCTGAAGAAATTCTTCTACATTGCCCTAACAAGTATATTCATATCAAATTGTTCATATAATATTACTCATTATTATATCTGATAATATGTAACACAACATGCATAATATTTTGTGTATGTAGGTACATACCTAACATTTATATTGTATTTCTTTCACAACACTTTGAAATTTTTTGACAGGGATGTTGTGGAAGCACATTTCATGTCAACAGTAAAGAGGCAGATGTACTGAAGCATCGAGGACAAGTTATGTCAACTATGCAGAAGAAAGACCATAATCAACTGTGGCTTGGATTACAGAATGGTAAATGATATTTTTAACCAAGGGATAACCAAACAATTTTACTATGTTCTGGATCTAAAGGGCAATGTTTGTAGTGTAATTACATGGCTGAGATAAGTTATTTTTATATTTGAGTGACAAGAGTTGTGCTACCAGTGATTCGGACTCTTCATATTCACAGAACAGCATAGCACTGTATTTTTATGGACAGGCATGATTCAGCCTCATGTCTTACTCCACCCATTAAACTATACTACAGAAAAGAAAACATCTTAATATGGTACCTAATCCATAACTTCTGCAAGAATATGTAATGTGCAGAAAGTTTTTTATTACAGATAAGTTTGATCAGTTCTGGGCAATAAATAGAAGATTGATGGAGTCGCATGGTGATAATGAAGGCTTCAAACACATTCCAATTAAAATATACTGTGATGATGGAATCTGCCAGCAAAAACTAGTCTGTCCAAAGAATGATGATGGCAGCAGAAAAACATTCAACAAATGATCACAGAACTGTTTCCAGAAAGAGATGGTATTATTGTTTCAATGTTTTTATTTATTATTTTTTTAACAACATAAAGTTATTTACAAATAAAAAAATTCATTTCAGTAAAATTAAGGACACATGGAATAGTAGTCCCATTGGACACCCCACTGCAATGGCTGTCGGAACACATGAGTTATCCAGATAACTTCTTACACTTATGCTTGTGTTAAAAAGTTAAAATAATTTATCATCTAGGGAAACTGCATCGGGCTAGTGCCAATAGCTCTAATTAACATTCTTTTAAGATAATACTGGCTCCAAATTTTAAATCAATTTAAGTCGCTTTTATCTTTACAGTGCCTATACAGAAATTTATTGTACTCTATCAGCTCTATGAGTTCAGAGCACAGGCCATGTACACTTCTTTTTCATAATAATTCACATTAAATTTATTGTAATAGTACTTGCTTTTTGAGATCACAATACTTGAGTGTTTGAATTTTATCCTTAACTCAATTATGTTCAAAAATGTGCCATACATTTATCGGTTGAAATGTTAGTTCACACAGTTTATATAGAAAGCATGGCAGCTTACATTTTAATTTGTAAATGGTACTTATTGGTTGGCCAGAAAATTGTATTATTACTAATTCCATATTTAAAATGATTGTACAGAATTTTTGATTACAGAAATGCCTAGACTATACAGAAATTATTTTGCTTCACAATATGGCTAATCTACATTATTTTGTGATAATCATACCAATAAAGATAATACATAAATTATGACATGTATTTGTACAGCTTGCAATAAATTGATAATAATTTAATCTGGGTTCACTTTATTTCACATGATTTTTAAATGGAAACCATTTTTATGTATTACTTGCTGCGGCTGCTTGGTTAGTCATTTATGTAAAATGGGCAATACAAGTGTTAACTCTCCGTAATTATTGTAACTAGTGGTCGAAATTTGACCGTAAAGCAATATTAATCTATTCCCAATTTGACCACAGACTAATGATAAACAAAGGAGTATTTATGGATGTGTATTACAGACATTTGTGGTAGGTGTGTTATATATATATTGGAACGAAGTTCCTTATCGCGCGTTGTGAAAGGGGCTAGACGGAAAAATTCTTACGAAAAGTTGTCACGACACTTATTGCTATTGTAAGCTGTGCGGCGTCGCATGTTTCTCTGTCTGTCTGTCTCTCTCTCTCTTATAGAAAGCAAGCCAGATATTTTCATTTCTATTTCGCATTGAACAGTGTGGTGTCGCGACGATTATTTTTGTTGAGTCTATACAGGTTTTTAGTAAATAATAAAAAATAATAATAATTCCTACACTAATTAATCGAAAGGAACTTCGTTCCATCCGGTTGTCCCTTGACACCTCTCAAGTTTTTTTTTTTATTTATATATTTTTGTGTGTAATTTAAAAAATATTACCAATCTGCACTCTTTCTTTACGTAAATTAGTGTGCAAAATTTCATACTCCTCCGTCTCCACAATATTCGTAAAAAGAGGTACAAAATAATATCTTCACAGTTTAATATATTGTAAAAAAATCTCTAAACCTTGTAAGTGAAGCAGAAAACTAGCTTATGTTCATTAGCTTCTCACTAGACACGTAATGTCCTGATTGTCATGTCTGTTTAGAGTACTAGTTTCATAAGATATTAATTATACCACAATAGAGCACAGACCCGTGAACAAAAAATTTATGGGTCATATGATACAGCAGGAGACTTATGTAGGATGATACAAGGCTGTAAAATAATAATATTCGGCACTATGCTGGCATTTGAAAGCTGTCCAACTGAGTGCAAATTGAAGAGGGGGGGGGGTTCCAACCCTCGCTCTTTCCTTTTTGTCGTATGATTTTTGTACGGCATTGTGAAATAATGGATTAGAACAGGTATTGACACTATAAAAATTTAAAATATTAATTTTTTAATTACTAGTTTTGTTGGAAAAAATGATTTTCCGACGAAGTTCAGTATAAATTTGGTCATTTGATTATGTACGGCATTGGTTCCATACAGTTTCAATACCTGTTCTAATCCATTATTGGCCATGCCGTACAAAAATAATGCGTCAAGAAGGAAAGAGCGAGGATAGGAATGGAGGAGGACAGGAATAGAGGATAGTAAATAGCCCCTCTTCAATTTGCTATCTGTTGGACATCTTTAAAATGCCGGCATAGTGGTGAATCCTATCATTTTTTACCCTTCTATCATTCTATATAGGTCTCCTGCTGTATCATATAACTCATAAATTTTGTTCACGGGCTTGTAGTCTACAAAGGAGACAAATCGACAATAAAACTGGATTGAGCTTAATAAAAACATAAAAAGAGGATCTAGTACACAAAATCAGGTACAAAGCACATAGTATACAGCTTCAAGCTACAATTCAATAAAAAATTATCACAACTGTAAAGTCAATACACATTATAGTTCTGCCTCTACCTTCTTCTTGTATTTTTGTACAATGTAAGGAATGTGTTTAGTGAACCTCTTGCAGCCATTATTGGCAAATATAGGTCTTTGCTCTGTTGGTCCGTACGTTATCACTGATAATGCATCCCTGGAACAAAAAGACAAATAATATTATAGTGTCTATCAACCACAACAATGTAGTGTTGAAATCCAAGAATCTGATATTTAATAGTGGTACTACTCTGAACTAATCAGAATTCGCCTGGAGAAGTAACACATCCTTGCCAGTTATTCTAGTGCCAAGTAATAACAGTTTAAAGGGCAATATTTTCAGAAAAATTACAGGGTATAGAGATAAAACGTCTTATATCTCTGAGTGACGAGCGCAGAGCCCAGGTAACTAACTATTTGGACCCTTCAAGTTCCATTAGTGGCGTAACACTGCTGTTATGGGCACGCGTGTTGCTTATCATCAGGCACATGTCCTGCGACGTTTGTTAAGTCTCACTATTAATCCTACGAATATTATAAATGTCAATGATGGATGTTTGTTGCTCAATCACGTCGTAACACATGAATGGGTCTGGCTGATATTTGAAATAGGTAGTATGGAAGAACACATAGGCTACTTCTTGCCCTGGGAAAATAACGGGAAGTGGAATTACGTGGGTAAAACCGCGGGATACTGCTAATTTATTAAATAACTATTAATAAATTATATTGTCAAGAACAAAATTAAAAATTTTGATTAACCCCCAACTACCTCGGATTTGTTATCTGTACAACATTCTACTAGTCAAGCTTTCATTTGATACCCATATTAAGAGAGTTGTGAAAAAAGAAATGTATTTCGCCATTTTGTGGAAGCGGCCATCTTGAATTTGAAATTTGTCATAGTGAAATGTATTCTACTAGCCAAGCCCTTTCGTTTGATACCCATATTGAGGTAGTACTGAAAAAAATAATATAATTCGCCATTTTGTGGTGGCGGCCATCTTGGATTTGATTTTTTTTGTAATGTATAGTATTCTACTAGTCAAGCCCTTTTATTTGATACCCATATTGAGGTAGGTTGTAAAGAAATATTTTGTCCGCCATTTTGTGGAGGCGGCCAACTTGAATCGATATTAACCAAACATAGCTAAGAACACCCGCACGGATATTAACTTTCAAATAAAAAAAACGCATTGAAATCGGCCCATCCGTTTGAGCTCTACGGTGCCACAGACAGACACACACACAGACAGACAGACATCGACGTCAAACTTATAACACCCCTTTTTTTGGTCGGGGGTTAAAAATATGCAAATGCCATTAAACATTACTACGCAAATGTATCACACGATAACTTACGCCATCATTTCCTGCGTCGGATGATAGACGCCGTGCGCTCGGAACTCGGTGAGAGCGCACATTTCAACGTGGACCTGCTCCAACGGGAGGAATGGCACGTAGTGGTCAATCAGGTGGTGGGCTATCACTGCTGCTTTCTCAAAACCACCTGGAAATTGTAAACATAAAATCATGCACTATGCAGATCAATATCAGTGATCTGAGGTAAATTGGGAAGCTGAGGAAGTAGTGATCCTATATACTCAAAGTATCATAATAAACACTCAAGAAAACGATGAGTAAAAACATCGTGAGAAAATTGACATGTAACTAGAATCGTTCGAGGTCATGTGTCATTCACCAACCCGCACTGGGCAAGCGTAGTGGATTATGGCCTTGACTCTCTCTTGATAGAGAGGGTTCAGAGTCCCAGCAGTGGGAACACTTAGTGGGCTATTTATACAAGCTACCATAGACTGCTGTCTTGTTAACTGTTTGCATATTGTTTGGAAAATTCCTGAAGCTTTTTGAAGACTTACTAATGTTTGTCGCTCAATCACGTCTTAATGCATGAACGGACCGGGTTGAAATTTGAAACCTAAATTTGAAAATTCAGGTAAAACAGGGGACGCTATTTAATAAAATCATGTTTTCATATAGAGATGATTTATTAACTGAAATAATTTTCCATAACAAAAATTCTGAATAAATATCCAGACGATTGAAATGTTATGATTTGTATAATTTTATTCAACAATTTCGGACTGTAGTAGCCATATTATGTTGTATAAAAGCGTGAAGTAGCATACCTACTATAATAAAAATTCAACGTTGAATTGTTTAATGTTTCAAGTGACTAAAATATGTAGTAGGTAGTTAGCATTACTTCTTATAATATGTATTAGGTACTAAACCTGCAGCGCCCTGCGGTTTTACCCGCGTTCCAGTTTCACTTTATTTTCCCGGGATAAAACGTAGGCATGTGTTATTCTTGGTTGTGTTCTATTTTTCCAAATTTCAAGCCGATACCTTTAAACATTCCGACGTGATTGAGCAACATACATTCGCATTTATAATAGGTACTAGCGGCCCGTTCCGGCTTCGCTCGAATATTGTCACATAAAGCCCATTAATCGAAATAAAAACTATCCTATCTTTTAAGTTGGATCAATCTACACACGGTGTCCAAATTTGATTAAAATCGGCTTAGTAGTTTAGGAGTCCATCGCGGACAAACATCGTGACAGGAGATTTATATATATTAAGATTAGCAGGATAAATTGTGTAACAAGAAACATTAAAAATCATCACCTTGAAAGAATGCTGTTCTCCTGATAATAGATTCAAAATCGTGAAACTCGACATCATTCCTCATAGCACCTTTATCATAAAGGTCTAATAATGTCTCTGATATTTCTGGTCCTCCAATATTTGATATAAAAACAAATACACTGTCCCTGAAAAAAGGGTAATAAAAAGTGTTTTGTTAGTGTGAAAAATTCAGTTTTGCTACTATGATACTTTGGCACTTTAGGAGTACCTACTAACCCTACTTTTGTGGAATAAAAAAATTACGGTAATTGGTTCAGACTTGACTGCTATCTCGCCTGATGATAAACAGTGACGTGGTAAACAATGGGGCGGGCTTACCAAAAAGAAACAGATACACACTCGACTTGCAGATATCCAGATGGTATACATCGGGAATAACCCACGGAGGTCACGACGCGACGACCATAACTTATAATGTAAGTACGCTCTTCTTATAATGTAAGTAGAAACGAACCTCTTAGTTCCAGTTTTTGTATGCGAGGATAAATTGCGATGATTTCACTATTTTTAACTGACTTCCAAAAAAGAGAAAGTTATCATATTTTTCACATGAAAAAACTACAATTGAGATTGAAAATGGATAAATGGAAGGGACGGTAATAAATACGAGCTATTCTCATACCTACCAAACATAAAAACTCACTAAAATTTGGTCTAGTTGGGAGAACGGTAACCGCCGATTCAGAGCACGTAGTTCGAATCCCACGCGCACCACTGTCTTTTCGAAGTCATGTGCGTAATGATACTAACTTGCATAACTTTGGAGGCAAACATATAAATATAAATAAATAAATAATTTATTCATTAAAAATACACAGAGAAATATTACAAATAAAAGTTGCTAGAATTTGGTAAGGTAATAATAAGTTAACTATCGTCGAACTAGGCTCGCGGCCTGTGTGTCGACGTGCAGCGCCCTCCTCGCATCCAGTGACTATTTGAACCAATTGACTAATACAACTTTAAGGAACTTAAATTACCTATTATCGCAATACACTTATAACACCGGTATTAAGATCATAATATTTGGGTTTAAATTAAGCATGCAATTATTACATTTTATATAATTTGAAAAAAATAATATTAAATGTGAGTTAACTGGTCCACTCTTTGCGTTTTTGTATATTTGCGTGTGTATGTGTATCTGTGCGTGCATGGGTCTGTATGGATGTGTGTTCTGATTGTTTGTGTTAGTGTATGAGTGAAAGAGCGGGTGAATTTGCTGTGCAAACTTATCCTTAATATTTGATTAGCTTAGCATAAACTAACTGACAACCTTTAACAGGCTTTCTGTTTCATCGAAATTCAGTGATTTGAGCCATATGCAGAGTTTTATTTTAACATCATGTCTAGACAACGCATATATTTCCAAAATTTTATTGATTTTATTGTAAAGAAAAAGACCCAAAAATCAAAAATATAAAAAACGTCGAATAAAAGTTATGCTCACTCTGTTAGGCACGGAGCAGACCGAATGCCTTCTACGACTTTTTGGGTGGAAGGATCAAACATCAACAACGAATGCTGCTTCAAAACAATACTATGGACAAATAACTGCCTGACCATCAAAACATCGCAAGCCTTATACAAAAGGGTGGTGTCGAATAAGATCTGTCTACCAGTACCTATCTTCAATGCAGCTCGTTGAGATATTTCAATAGGACGCAACGTTGTCCTCGGTGCACCTCCCCAGGAAGATACGCAATACGTAATTATTGATTGGCAGAGAGCCAAATAAATCCGTCGGATTAGCTCTGGCTTCGCGATTTGTCGTAGTTTCTTGAAAATAAAAAAAAGTCTTACGTATGCGTTTACTTATATTTATAATGTGGAGCTTAAAGTTAAGGTTATTGTCTATTATGACGCCCAGATATTTTATTGATGCAGCCATGTCCAAAGGTTTACACGCACACGTTCCTGGGCTTTTCTCAAGACAGTTATTTCCGTAAGCAATAAATAACCTTAAACTCATCTCTTCGTGGTACATTTATGATAGGGAAAGTCATGCATTTTGTTTTACCTGCATTCAAAGACAAAATATTACTACGTAACTACGAATTTACGCTGTTGTTGAATCCAATTTGAGCAGCCCTATACACTTTTTGCCATGTTTTACCCGAAAACATCAAAACCGTGTCATCAGCATTTGAAATAATCTCACCAGTTTCAAAACAGAGGGAACAAATATAATTTAAATACACTAAAAACAGCGTAGGGCCCAAAATACTGCCCTGTGGAACTCCGTGGCTCACTGGTAGTTCTTTATTTAAATGCTCACCAATTTTCACACGTTGATAGGGACATTCACAGTATACATGCAGGATCTTTCAAAAAATCATTACATATTCCGTTCCATCCTATTGAGCACAGACTTTTTAATTAGTGAGTTACAAAAGTTTCTACATATATCGTGTGTAAGTAAGTGAATTTTAAGATTTCATTATTTGGCGATGTCTTTAATTTTTTATGCATTTTGTCTCCATTTCTGATACATTTTAAGTAACCCTGGCGTAATCCAAGGCTTGATAACCTTTTTTCGATTTGAATATGAAGTAGTAATAGTATTATTTCGAATCACAGACCGCAATTGATCCACAAGGTAAGACAACGTATAGTTTAGGTCAGTTGAGTCATATATAGGGTTAAAATTCATTTTTTAAACATCCTTCTTCAAGCTTGCTTTATCTATTCTAGAATATGTTGTCTTTGCGTAGTTTCTTACCAATTTTCGATCCAGAAGTAGTAAAGTTGGTCTATGATCTGTAATATATGCTAGCGGCACAAGAGTAGTTGAAGGACATACTGTTTTTATAAACACATGATCCAAGCAAGTACCGCTACCTTCACGCGGTATAAGGAGCGGCATTTTTTTTAACTATTGTAGGTTTACACTTTACCATCTCGCCTGATGTTAACCGTGACGATGCGGTCTATGGTGGAGCATGTTTACATAGAGAAAAACCAATTCACTCTCAATTTGAAGCCCCCAAGGGTGTAACCATCGGAAAATACCCACTCAGGTAATGCATTCCACAGCCTAGACATTCTTATCACAAATGTAGCATCAAACCTCTTTGACTAATTAAAATTAATTTTACCATATATTTAAATGTTCCTATAATCTTGCAAGGTCATGTGTCATCCTCAACCATCTCTGTGCCACTGCGATGGATTATGGCATTGACTCTATGTTCGTGAGAGGAGGCCCCAAATCCCAGCAGTGTGCATATTTAGTTGGCTGTTTATGATATTGCTAAAACCTTCAATCACATATACTACTCTGTGTAAAAAGTATCGGGAATATGTCAAAAAAAAGACCCGGTAAAAGGGGGTCGTTCTAATTTTTTTACCATGTGTTGGTAGCATTGTACTGATTTAGCGCGCAAAGTTTGAGCGGGATCTGTCATTTAATTTGTTTTAAGCTACACTTTTTGTTGGTCATAGTTTTGAGTTCTCGGCGATTTTTACAATGGAAAATATTGTTGAACAAAGAGTGTGCCTTAAATTTTGTGTTTCCAATGAAATTTCATGTGGTGAATCACTAAAAATGTTGCAAAATACCTACGGCGAATCGTGTATATCGAAAACAAGGGCTTATGAATGAAGGCTTTTAAAGAAGGCCGAGAAGTAGTAGCAGACTTGCCTCGTTCTGGTAGACCTTCAACCGCTACGACCAAAAGAAACATCGACAGAATCAAGAAGCTAGTGCTCGAAAATCGACGTACGAGTCTGAGAGAGTTGGCTAGTGAGGTGAATATATATTTTAAGTCCATCTACAACATTCTCATTGACATTTAAGGCATGAAACGCGTCGCCGCTCGACTAGTTCCAAAAGAGCTCAATTTTGTTCAAAAAGCGCAGCGAAAGCATGTCGCTGAAGACACGGTTTCCCCGAGCTTCTACGGATTCGACCTTTATGAAACGTATAATAACTGGCGACGAGACATGGGTTTATGAGTACGACATGCAAACAAGCCAACAGTCTTCAGAATGGCGTCTCAAACACGAGCCGAAACCCAAAAAACCGCGACAAAGTCGCTCCAAAATCAAGGTGATGCAGTTTTTTTTACTACCGTGGTGTGGTTCCTCCGAATTCCTTCCAGAGTGAGAAACAGTGAATAAAGAATATTATTTAGGCGTCATGAAGCGTTTGCGTGAGAGTATCCGCCGAAAACATCCAGATTTGTGGCAACATAACTCATGGATGCTGCACCATCACACACAGCCATTATAGTGAAAGAGTTTTTAGCGAAAAATTCAACAAAAGTTCTCGACCAAGCACCGTATTTACCTGATATGGCTCCTTCTGACTTTTTTTATTTCCCAAGTTAAAATTACTACTTCGAGGAAAACAGCGTTGCGTTGCGTTGCGAAGTGTTGGAGATGTTGTATTGCAAGCGTTGGGGCCTACTTTGAAGGCGATAAAAGAAATTTAGATGAATAATTTGTATTTTTTGTTTTATTGACAAATTCCCGATATTTAGTACACAGAATGTATACAAATTACCTGTAATCTACACCATCTACTGCATGATGGTGATCCAGCATTGGCTTGATAACATCCAGTACAGATGCACACATTTCATGAATTTCATCAAAGATTATTAATGACTTCGGACATTTTTTTACAAGTTGGTTAATTGTTGTTATTAACTCTTGCTGTAAAAAGAAAACATAATTCAATGTTATGAACAATTTTGCATTCAAAGTATTACATTTCTAGAACAAACATAACATGAAATCTTTGAAATATACTGTAAACTAATAGACATCCTCTATACGCAAGTTGAAGATACAAAAATTTGTTAGTCTAAATATTTCTAAAACTCACAAATAAACTTCCTTGAAATTGGTCCAGTTGTTTAGCAGGAGTTTAATATCACAAAATACTCATACATAATAAGTATCCAGATTTATACATTTTCTAAATAATTATGAGCTACTTATTTTTCACACATAAAAGTAATTTTGGTTTTATGGTGAAAGATTTTGAAGAAGTTTCAGCCTTATTTCTAATCTAAAGTATGGAACTATTAAAGTTTGAGTACTGATTGGTGTGCTATAGTAATCTTTGTGATAATGATATTATGCTATTGCTGTCTGTTAGATTAAGTGTATCTGTAAGAGTAGAAGTTTTACATACTTTTTTCCTATCCAAATCTGTGCAATCAAAATCTTTTTTGCCCATGTACATTTTCACATATTTACTGTGCATTCCTTTTGAATATAAAGCATCAGCTATCATAGTAGTTGCATAGTTCTTTCCCACACCAGACCAACCATGCAGGCTGATGACGAGGGCTTTCTTGTTGCTGCCATTTATTATGGCCTCCTTGTGGGCAGTGAGAATGTTCACCAACTCATTGACTAAAGGCTGCCCGTACATCTTTTTTGATAATGACTGTTTCAGTTCTGTGAACAATATTTTAGATATTAGAGGCATGAATAAGTTGACATGTCGAACTTTACTTTTCATGACAGCCATACCTAAAGAAGCATTTTATTTGTAAATAAACTAAGTACATAAGATAAAAATTATAATATAATTCTATTTTGTTACTTTAATCATAATTTAATGTAAGCTTATTATACCATAAATACATTTATTATTAATAAATCAATCACTCAATTATTTTTCCTTCCTGGAACCTCACCACTAACACTTGAACTTTATTGCATGAACTTTATCGTATGGTATTAAAGTTCAAATTGACTTATTATTACGAATTGTTTGTAAGGGAAAAGGAAGAGGGCTGTTTTTGGGGTTTTCCCGGCAATTATTCGATATTTTCTTGCCACAAAAACCATCCTTGGATTTCAAGGAACATTTAAACAAAGAATTGGCCAAATTAGTCCCGGCATTGTTGAGTTATGAGCTTACCAAAACATTTTGCAATTCATTTTTAGGGTTCCATAGCAAAATACGGGACCCTTGTAGATTCGTCATGTATGCCTGTCCGTCCGTATGTCACAGCCACTTTTCTCCGAAACTATTAGAGCTATACTATTGAAACTTGGTAAGTAAATGTAATCTGTAAACCGCATTAAGATTTTGATACAAAGAATAGAAAAAAATTAAAATTTTAGTGGTGTCCCATACTTAGAACTGAAACTCATAAATTTTATTTTGATCAAAACCCTACGTGTCTACCCATCCTACCCTACCCATCTATGGATAGGTCATCAAAAATGATATTGAGGTTTCAAACATATTTTTTTTATAAACTGAATAGTTTGCGCAAGGGACTCTTCCAGTGATAAAGTGTCCCCCCTCCCCTGTAACTTCTCCGACTCGCACTTGACCACATTTATTATATTATAGATTAATCAACAAAATAGAATGAATTGTGTGGAAGAAGACATGAACACGAAAGAAGTAAACTCAGACTCCTCTGTTATAATCAATTGTTGTTATTATATGTATGCACATAAGTTGATGGGACATTTCGGCTATGACCCAGACCCTCACTCTAAGGAAGTGAAATGGGAAAATAATTATACTTGATAGATCACAAGAAATAAATATGTTAAAAGTAAATTGCTTTATTTCTATTACTTACTGTCCATATCATATGGAATATGTGCATCATTACAGCACTCCGTCACTTTACAAACCGTGTTATCTTTTATTGTATCCCATTTGTACCAACCGCCAGCGAAAACTGCACTTCCTAATAACGAGATAGTTATAAGTTCTGAAGCTGCTCTGGTAAATAAGCTGACAGCGACTACGAAGAACAAGTAACTTTTCAATATTTTCATTATTATTTTATGTGGTTAAGCCATAAAGTTAGGTTTCATTTGGTTTTCATGCACAATGTGTTTCACGTTGATATTTGCGACTTTGCTGGCGTAACTTTTCGGGTCCGAAAAAACTATATGTTAACACTATTAAACGCTAGACTTTTATATTTTTATTAAATTAATTTGAATTTGCAATTTGCAGTTTTAAAAACCACCACATTCACATTATAAATATTTGAATGTTAAATTGTGTTTCATTTTTCTATTTTTCAATTTTTTTGGCTGCGGCTATTTGTATGCAGTAGACAGATAAAAAATAATACAGATAATAAACTTATCGTTCATTCATTCGTTCAATGTTGCCATGCAAAACGTTCAATAAACAACACTAATGTGACAATGTGTATAACGAAAAAGTCATGAATAGGATCTTAATGGATGAAATGTCACTGTCATATGTCATTGAGCAAATCAGAGTAGATGACGGTTCTGTCGAGGTTTTCCCAGTGTTGCCTACTGAACGAAATTTTCGTCATACCTAGCGAATTTGAGTACGTTGAGAGAGGGCGAATAACTTTCTAACGGCTAAGGATATAAATGTATAACGGAAATAAAAACTACACATTTTCATCCATCAGCGTTTATTGCGTTTTTCAAACCGTAAGGTAGGTAAGTACCTAATAGGAACGAATTATTTTAAATTATGATAACTACGTCGATTAAAGACTTCTTTGTAGTCCAGGCGCAAACATTTCTTTAATTGGATAACGGGACACTCATGTATGTACGTACGTATGCACGCGCCCGCCTTGGGCCAAACGGGCAGCCATCGCGCGTTCACTCTCCTGAAAAAGGCCGCCAGATGCGGCCGAAACTCGAGTCGGATTGACCGATCATATTATACGTGAGTGTCCTGATATCCAATAAAATATATGTAACAACCACGTTAATTTTAATACTAACATTTCTTTATTTATGAGTGGGACTTACCTCTACTGACTACTGCTAAACAGTGGAGCCTGATCACGCGATTTTAACACCCATGTTAAAGGTCACGTCCGTAAGACGCAGCTCGACAATTTCAACTTGCAGATGGCTATCAAGGATAGAAATGCGGCTGTGGTGGAGGCTCTGGGCCGGTAGGAGGCGGCTTAGGCAAAAGGCGATGTCGAGTCAATTACTATTGGTATCCCAACCGGTAGTGATCGGCTCAACAGACGAAATCCGACTAAAATGTTCACAACACCCCCCTGTTTTCTCCTTCTTCTCCTAATCCAAGAAATATGTAAAAAAATTGAAACGTAATGGCAATGGTCACGGTCTGTGGAGTGGCTAAAATTAATAAAAAAAATCGTGTGGTATGACTTCACTGCTGCTAAATAATTGGAAACCAATATATATCTAGCACCGCCTTGCTATATTACCTGCGTAGTTCACATTTCCTTTGTTTTCCTGGGATAAAATGTAGCATGTGTTCTTCCAAACTATAATCGGTGTTTCAAATATTATGATTATTAAATAAATGGACAGTCATAGGAACTCCCGATAGAACTGAAAACTTATTATTCAGAATTTGATAGCTTACTTTGGAAACTACTCGGCTGAAACTGGAGGACGTGACCATAAGCATGACCATCTAGAAATTCTGACGCATTTTCAGATGGGCAATGGCCATAAACCCGCGATTGCCCGAAGATTTCAAATCAAACTCGAACGTGACGGTAGAATTCCATCCACATCCCACGAAAATTTATCTGTGGCGTGCCAAAACAAGTTTTCATTACAAAAATGCCAACATTAGAGCCATTGAAAGCATTCATACATGCTAGAGTAAAATACAGCAAGGATAATGATGATGATGATAGTGAAAGCCGGTACTGACTGCTTGATCTTATTGTTTCACAAACTGGCAATTTTTTATCGAGAGAGAATATTATCGAAAGTTTAATTTGAAATGCAGAAAAGAATATGATTTAAAATTTCAGACGCTGCCGCTGATGCACTCTCTTCACTCATATATTCATCAGTCACCAATTTCATTTTATAAAAATAATTATTATTATCTTATTCTCACTTTTAGGGGTGGGTTATTCGGAGATTAGTTTTTTATTTCTCTTTTCCATTTTATTTTCACTTCTTAATTATTTTCTTTTTGTTTTATTTATTGGTAGTAGCTCTGCCTGCGAAGCCGAGGGTCGGGTTCGATCCCACCCAGTGCAAATATTTGTGTGATGAATTCAAATGTTTGCACTGTGTCTGGGTGTTTCTATGTATAATAAGTATGTATTTAAAACTATATAAGTATTGTATAAGCTATCTGGCTGCCATCACACAAGCTTTGCTTAGTTTGGGGTCAGATGGTGTTGTGTGTGAATTGTCCACCAATATTTATTTATTTATATTTATTTATTTATTTATTGAAGGCCTTATCTTACCTGCAAACAGCAATAAAGATTTTTGTATTTGTATTTGACAAACTATAGAGAATAGCGGACTTTGTACTAAAATCCGTTATTATACCTACCTACTTAATAGTTATACCTATATGGTGCAAACAAACATACAGGTAATACTCGGTAAAAAATATTTGCAGATGCTACAAATTCACAAATTTTAATATAGAAATCTTGAATTGTAGATATATATTGTATATTGTACGTACTGTATATATTATTATTATTTGTATATCTCAGGTTCACTAGTTGTTTATACAAAATATAAATTTTGGAAGTATGACAACTAATAAAGAAATTAAAATTCATAAATAAGTAGTATGTAGTGTAAATAAATTATAAAACGCGCACATACGCGCGCATTTACAGGACCAAATTTTTGCGATATTTCGATATACGTTTGACTTAATGCATCAATTTTATTGTAAATTAACAATAATTTACAAATAGCGGGCAAGTGCTCAAATACTCAACGATTTCTGCAAGTCAATACAACTAATATTCTATTCTATCAACTTTTTGTACCTTTCCAGTAAAAAAATGAAAAGGTAATTTCTTAAACAACAAGAACAAAATTAAAAAAATTGACTAGCCCCCGACTACCTCAGATTTGTTATCCGTACAATATTCTACTAGTCAAGTCCTTTCATTTGATACCCATAAGGGAGTTGTGAAAAAAGAAATGTATTTCGCCATTTTGTGGAAGCGGCCATCTTGGATTTGAAATTTGTTATAGTGCAATGTATTCTACTAGTCAAGCCCTTTTGTTTGATACCCATATTGAGGTAGTAGTGAAAAAATAATATAATTCGCCATTTTGTAGTGGCGGCCATCTTGGATTAGATTTTTTTATAGTGTATAGTATTCTATGAGTCAAGCCCTTTCATTTGATACCCATATTGAGGTAGGTTGTGAAGAAATATTTTGTCTACCATTTTGAGGTGGCGGCCATCTTGAATCTATGTTAACCAAACATAGCTAAGAACATCCGCACGGATATTAACTTTCAAATATAAAAAACCGCATCGAAATCGGCTCATCCGTTTGAGCTCTACGGTGACAGACAGACAGACAGACATTGACGTCAAACTTATAACTTTTGGTCGGGGGTTAAAAAAATTACATTTTTTATATTTCAGCAAAGAACAATGGCAGACTTTCATACTTTAAAATAGTTGAGACGAAATGATAGCGTCTATACATCAAAATATCTTAAAATGTTGAGCGTCAGCCCCTGAGTAATATATGGAAAGATTTTTGTCTTGAGAAGGCCGTGAAAAAAGATATTTAGGTTTAAACTTTTTTAGGTTATGTAGGTTTGACATTGGTTTGACATTGTATGTCGAGACGTCATGTTCTCACAACAAGAAAACTACTTTTTCTGAGGTCTTGTTTTGTTACATAACTAATTTAACTAATCTAACAGCAAATAAGATTGCCAGATTAATAAGTAGGTGCCTTTAGGCACGCACAAGTCACATAAAACGATGGGAATATCAGTCAGGTAAACAATCCAAGTCCAATAATTGTAATGAGATATTCAAATACGAAATCTACCGACACGAAAATCGCAGGAACAACGAACTTGACACTTGACAGCGACAAAGGTATTTCCGATGTTACCATAACATAAAATAAAATTAATACCAATAGTTATTAGGGTAGGCATTAATATTGTAATCGTAATACAGCGGGAAGAAGTTTAAGTGAACCTTATTTCCATTATCTATCGTTTGTTTTTATAAATACTGATATTTTATCTAATAATAGTAACCAACTCTAAATAAAAATGTTTTGGCGTCATTATTGCTTTAAAATTACTTCCAAAATAGTATGATTATAGTTAGTGGTCTCACTTGAACTGAGTAGGAAGTTATTTTAATCATTTAAAACCCAATAAATTGTAATATTTTTTGTGGCTTCCATTACCATTTATATTTATGTGAAAAATCTCAGCAAAAACAACAAATTACTTTTGTATAGATGGTATTTCTAGACGCTACCAACGATGTCAACTATTATTTTGCCATTGTTCTTTTTGACAAGACCCGACTGGCAGCACTGGTCTTGTTTCTTGTTTTTGTTTGCTTACATTTACAATTTTCAAATTCAAATACATTTAAGATCTGTTTTAGTGGTAAACTTTGTAATAAATGGAAACATGTCATATTATTCAACAAGAGAACGAGCTCGGTGGCAAGAAGTATGAGAATCCTGCCCCGGAAAGGTTCAAGAATAGCAATGCGAAAACTAACCTCTCCTAGCCGTGTAATCAATACAGTAAAACAGAACCTCTTGTATAATTTGAAACGGACATTCTCTTTGCAATGCAAGCAAAGTAAGATTTGGGATGTATTATGTCATACTGCAAAGACGACTGATGGATATACAAAGTGACCAAACCACGAAGACGATAATTCAGACCATAACAATACAATACATGAAAGTAATGCCCCAAACATAGTGTCTGTATAGTTAAATACAAAGGTTAATTGAAAGTAATGAAATATATAACTGCTATCAAAAGTTTTGTAATTGAAAGTGATACAGAGTTCATTGAATCTAGACTAATATTATAAAATTGAAGAAAATTTATTGGAAAACACTTATCTCAGGAATCACAAAGTAAGATAAATTGCAACTTTGAAATGTATGTGGTCTCCGAGCATCGATATAAACCAATCAATGTGCCCTGAGTACTTTGGAATTGGTAATAAACTGTCTCTTTGTGTAGCGGAAGTGGCTTACACACAACCAATCTACTTGATCCCTAGAATCGCTAGCGGTGAGATATGCTGTGATTCTACTTATTTTGGTTGTTGACAACAACGAATAGTGTTGAGTAAAAATAGGGTACACCGCTTCCTGCAACCGACTAGAATGGAAATAGTGAGCTCACTCTTCCCAATGATGACATAAATCCATGCACCTGAAATTTTAAAGGGCATATCTAGTGGTTTTATAGACGTCTCCGAGTGCTATAGGATATATTTTATGTACCATGGGTGAAGCAGGGCAGACCTAAGTTTTGTAATAATTTAAGAATGGATATGAAGTATTATGCAAACTGGCGGAATGTCATAAGTCATTGTCTACCTATACATCACAATCAAGGTGTAAATTTAATGTTTGCTTCGTGCTCGACTTGGCCAGGCGCGGTCCCAGCCTCGAATTTTGGAGGGGGTCACCAGTACGCAGTCTCAGGTTTTGGGGGGGGTCACTAGTAGGAATACAATAAATCGAGTACTAAATACTTAATACTTGACTTGATATTTTAGATTTTTAGTTGAACGTATATGATTTTGGGGGGGGTCATGTCCCCTGTGACCCCCCCCCTCGGACCGCGCATGGACTTGGCGGGGCACTACCGTGCCCCCAGATTAAATAAATTATTTCCTTCAATAATAAATACTAAATGCAGCCGTAAATTGTGTTTTTATTTTGTACCCCATTCTCTGATGTTATGACATACGTTTAAACGAAAATGAATTGTAATGTAATTTACCTACTTGATCTTTTAAAATCTCATGTTTGGTCTTAGGACTCTTTAATTAAATCCAGTATACAGAATGCTAGTACTATGACATTTAAATCTTTGTATGGATTAAATAGATCATAGTTTACTTGAAAAAATCTTAATTCCACTGTAGTCTTGGGAGGCTCGCTTTCTGGTGAAATTATGGATTGATATTTGTGCAGGACGGCGCTATGGAATGAAGATATAGTTATAAGATATGAGTTTTAACTTTGTTAATTAAGTTTTGTTTGTCCGTATTTTAGAGTAAAATTAAATCAAAAGTGGGCCGGGGCTCTCATTCAGGTAAGGCAGCGCAGTACCTCTATGTGTGCGAGAGGGACGCACAGAGCGGGATGCCAATAGTTTATTCTCGCGCTGCCATTGGCCCGCCAATCAGAGCCCTGGTTCATCTTTCGCGGATTTGGTATAAATATAGAACGAAACGAAAATTGTTATGTAGTAACCTGCCAGCAAGCTTCAAGTAAACACCTGAAAACAAGAAATTGACTTTGTCCTCCAATCCAGTCCTACAGCTAATTACGTGACCGTCGAACAGTCCGGAGCTCCCGGCCCGCACATCATCGAGCACATCGGTGGTCACGTACATCGTGGTCCTTCGCCGCCGGATCTGAGGACGTCAAGTTACTGCGCAGCGCTCGCCATGCCGATCACAAGATCTACGGGAAAGGGCCGGGTGATCATTCCCGAGAACCTGGACCTTTCCACACTTCATCGAGCGACACACTCAGCACCGCGCGCGCAGCTACATCTTCAGCAACAGCACAGAAGCCTGCTACTACATCAACGCCCCTACAGGGCGCCTTGCCATCTGCCGAGCGAGGCGCCAGTGCGACGGTCAGCAACGCCGAGCCTATAGTCATAGAAGCCGAGGCAGAGACACGTCGTGCAGAGCCGCGCGACGTGCCCCGCCCGTCAACCGCGTCACCCAGCACGCGTCACCGAGCACGCGGTCAAACCGAGCCGCGAGAATAGCACGAGCCAAGGAAGAGCTCGCTCGCCAGCAAGTCAAGCTGGCCGAGGCTCGCCTAGCCGCCCTAGAGGCGGAAGACCCGACGACGACATCTCCGTGTATTCGAAGACAGAAGCCGACGAGCGCGTCGATACTTGGTTGAACCAGACCGAGAAGCCGCCGCCGACGACAGAGAAGCTAGACCTCGAAGATCAGAAGCCTGAACAACCGCAAGTACTTTCAACACCGGCGGGAGCCGGCGTCCAGTCCGACATCTCACAGCTTGCGTCGGCTATCACACAGGCCGTCAAAGCTGCGCGTCAACCCAAGTACGTCGAGCTACCATTCTTCAGCGGTCACCATCAAGAGTGGTTATCATTCCGAGCCGCCTTCTTCGAGACAATGGACACCTTCACCAACATCGAGAACCTGAACAGATTAAGAAGAAACTTAAAAGGAAGAGCGAAGGAAGCAGTAGAAGGGCTGCTTATCAGTAACGCTGAGTCAACAGAAGTCATGAAGGTGCTGCAGTCCAGATTCGGAAGACCTGAAGTCATCGCCACGACAGAGATAGACAATCTTAAGTCTCTGTCTCGCCTCACTGAGTCGCCACGTGACATTTGCATTTTCTCAAGCAAAGTCACGAACGCCGTGTCTACACTTCGAGCTCTGAACTGCATACACTATCTCTACAACCCAGAAGTCACCAAGATCATGGTCGAGAAGCTCACGCCGACGCTGCGCTACAGATACTACGACTTCGCAGCGCTACAACTCAAACAAGATCCAGACTTAATCAAGTTCGAGAAGTTTTTGAAGAGAGAAGCTGAGCTGTGCGGTCCATATGCACAGCCCGAGTCGGTGGGTCCCCAATCACAGCCCACTCAGCAACATAGAAGAGCACAGAACGTGCACTCAGTCTTCGAGAAACAACAGTCGTCGAAGTGTGCCGTCTGCGATAGTTCGAGTCACCTCACTACAGAATGCGAGAAGTTCAAGACAGCCGACGGGAACGAGAGATGGGACATCGCCAAAGAGAAACGTCTATGTTTCCGTTGTCTACGCTTCAGAAACAAAACGCACAGCTGCCGACCGAGAACCTGCGGCGTCGACGGCTGTAAATATACACATAACAAGCTCCTTCACGTCGGAAGAACAAAGAAAACAGAAGAGGTCAGCGAGAAACAACAGTCAGAGGTCATCAACTCCGCCTGACCGGGACTAACAAACAGTCCTTCTTGAAAATCATCCCGATCCAGGTCAAAGGGCCAACAGCGACCGTCGATACCTACGCCCTTCTAGACGACGGCTCGACGGTGACACTCATCGACAACAGTATATGCGAGAAGATCGGCGCGACGGGACCTATAGACCCGCTGCGCATCGAAGCCATCAACAGTTTGAAAGCAACAGAAACATCATCAAGAAGAGTCGACTTCATCGTACGAGGGCCGAATCATAGAGAACAACGCATACAAGCGAGAACAGTCAACAATCTGCGAGTGTCTACGCAAGAAGTTCCGAGAAAACTTATAGAAAATTGTCAACACCTGCGAGACATCAGCAGCCTCCTCGCCTACGATGAAGCCAAGCCGCGCGTGCTCATCGGTCAAGATAACTGGCATATCCTGGTGGCAACGCGAACAAGAAGAGGCCGCAGAGACCAACCGGTGGCATCACCACGTCACTGGGTTGGGTACTACACGGGGCCACACACGCACCTCGGCCATACAGTACATTTCATATCGCATATGACGGAAAACATCGATGTCAAACAGCAAGAGGAAAATACAGAGAAGATGATGAGAGACTACTTCAACATGGACGCGCTCTGCTTAGCGCCGAAGAAGCCGAAGACAGATCCAGAAGAGCAAGCCCTACGTATCTTAACAGAAAATACAGTCCACACAGAAGAAGGAAGATACCAAACTTCGCTACTCTGAAGAAAGAAGACGTCGTTTTACCTAACAACTATGAAAACGCCTTGAAACGACTACACGGCATAGAACAGAAGCTCGACCGCAACCCATGTTTGAAGCAGAAGTACACAGAACAGATGGAAGCTCTCATCGAAAAGGGCTACGCCGAACGCGCCCCGAAGTCAATAACAGAATACACACAACCGATTGCAGCGCCAGCCGATACGGGCGAAGAGAGAACTAACAACATAACAACATACGAAAAACGCAAGTTATGTCTATCTGAGGGACTTCCTGTAACTTCGCGATTCTCCAACTGGGAACGACTTCGACACGCGACAGCCTGAGTCCTACAGTTTATACAGCTGTGTAAAGTCAAAACGCACAGCGTACACTACAAAAAGACGAAGAAAACAATGAAAATGACCCAGAATGGGTGAAAAGTCAAAAGAAAAATAACACATCGCCGAAACACATAAGAGAGAAAGAGATAGAAGATAGAAAATTTCACCCAATGACAGCCGAGCTTTTACGAACAGCTGAGGAGTTACTTATGCGCTCTTCACAACACGAATCGTTTACAGAAGAGATAGAAAACATCAAGAAAGAACATAGTATCAAGAAAGATAGTCGACTTCGTCAATTGAGCATAGAATACATCGACGGCGCGCTACGACTAAGAAGCCGCATTAACGCAGTCGAGGCGTCCGATACAGTGAAGAGGCCTCTAATATTGGACGGCGATCATCCTACCGTGAAGTTATGGATAAAACACATCCATAAACAGATTCATCACCCGGTATCGAGGCCACATTGAACGAGTGTCGACAACAGTACTGGATTCTGCGCCTGCGCCCCGTGATACGCACCGTCGTGAAACAATGCTTCGTCTGCCGTATGAAGACCCGCCAGCCGCCGCATCCGAGAACGGGTGACCTACCGCCGTGTCGCTTAGCCCACCATAAGCGACCGTTCACCTTCACTGGCGTGGACTACTTCGGCCCACTGAACGTGACAGTAGGACGCACGCGCCAGAAGCGTTACGTCGCTATTTTCACTTGTCTCACTACGAGGGCGGTACACCCAGAGATGGCAGCGTCGCTCAGCACAGATTCGGCGATCATGGCCCCTGCGAAGAATGATCGCTCGCCGCGGCTGTCCGAGCGAGATATGGTCGGACAACGGAACGAACCTGAGGGGTGCCGATCGAGAACTCAGAAAGGCGATCGACGACGCGACGGCCACGGAAGCGGCGAAGAGGACCATCTCCTGGAGATTCTTGCCTCCTGGAGCCCCATTTATGGGGGGTGCATGGGAGAGAATGGTGCGCTCAGTCAAGACCGCACTAACAGCCACACTTCATGAGCGAAGCCCGGTCGAAGAGGTACTCACGACTCTCCTCTTAGAAGCCGAGTACACTGTCAACAGCCGGCCATTGACCCACGTGTCGGTCAGTCCAGACGATCCAGACGCCCTGACCCCGAATCACTTCCTACTCAGGGTCCGGCGCGCGTCCCTACGCCCGGCGAGTTCAACGAAAAGGACGCGATATCAAGACACAGCTGGCGCGCCGCGCAACGACTCGCCGACCTATTCTGGACGAGATGGGTCCGCGAGTGCCTGCCCGAGTTACAACATCGGAGAGAGCCACATGGACGAGGACCACCAGTCAACATCAATGACTTGGTACTCATCGTCGACGCAAACCTGCCCCGTAACACCTGGATCCGGGGCAGAGTCATAGCCACATACCCCGGGCCTGACAACGTCGTGCGAACCGTCGACCTTCAAACAAGAGGCGGCGTGCTGCGGCGACCGGTGCGGAAGCTGGTGATCCTGCCGATCGAGAGCGCCGTGCCAGCACCTACGGAAGCTGCGACAGGGTCGCACGGCGGGAGGAATGTGCAGGACGGCGCTATGGAATGAAGATATAGTTATAAGATATGAGTTTTAACTTTGTTAATTAAGTTTTGTTTGTCCGTATTTTAGAGTAAAATTAAATCAAAAGTGGGCCGGGGCTCTCATTCAGGTAAGGCAGCGCAGTACCTCTATGTGTGCGAGAGGGACGCACAGAGCGGGATGCCAATAGTTTATTCTCGCGCTGCCATTGGCCCGCCAATCAGAGCCCTGGTTCATCTTTCGCGGATTTGGTATAAATATAGAACGAAACGAAAATTGTTATGTAGTAACCTGCCAGCAAGCTTCAAGTAAACACCTGAAAACAAGAAATTGACTTTGTCCTCCAATCCAGTCCTACAGTTAACTACGTGACCGTCGAACAGTCCGGAGCTCCCGGGCTCCGCACATCATCGAGCACATCGGTGGTCACGTACAATATTATAATATGGATACATAGACAAGAAAGGAGAAGACAATTATGTTTGATGATCTTCATCCCAATTAAACCTCTCAACCATAAACTTGAATTTGTACACTACATATTTATGTTTTGTTTAAGATAGTGTTAATTAACTTTTATATCATAGGTAGGTACTCTTTCTCTCTAAACTAGTACAAATTTGTATTTTATTGACATCCTGATTTCTCGAGGATTGATTGTTGTCATAGAGAGGTAGCTGTAAAATCCGTTTAATGTACAGCAAACTAATTAATTATTGACTAATAATGACAGTTTTCTGAAGGTAGTGTGCAATGTACACACAGATTAAACACCTTAATGTACATTTTGAATTACAATGAGTGACAAAACGAAGTTATGTAAATATAGTAGGTACTTATCAATTCGTATTAAGTATTTTATATTTGTACTGTTCATATGATTAGACTTTTTAGGTAAGATCTCAATTCAATTAAAAATGAAATACAATTATTTACTATTACCAACTTAATTTTTATTTGTTGAATTCTGATACCTTGCTACAACATACTTATGTGCCAAACCATTATCTTAGTATTAAATAAATAACAAACCAATTTCTCATCCAAGTATCGCAAGAATAGTTCGACTTTTCTCATACAACACAAGTATTGTTTATTAAAGTATTATAATATATAAGTATATAACATAAATATGACAATACTGTACACATTGCGATATAAAATCAAAAATACTGTAGTATGTGGGAACCGTCAACATACATAATAAATTGATACTAACCACATACCTACCTAGTAAGTTACTAACAATGTAAATACTTGTTTTGAGTTAACAGTCAACAGGGTTGTCCTGATTTTAACAGACACTTATTATTGCTGGAGACATTTTCTCAATAATTAATTAGATGATTAACATCAAAAGTTGTGATGTATCTACATAGTAACATTTTAAATTGTGATTGTAGTGACACAATATAAATATGACAACAGATTATCTTACAAATTGATTGGTTCATATAAATATAAAACTCTGAAGTCTCTGTGGATTTTGTCCTCGTAGAGATCTCCGTTGATTATAATTAGAATCATAGAATGCTACTTTACTTAACATTTTTTTTGTGTTTGTTTCATTGGATGAGCTCGTAACTTCCTGGTATGATTGAGTACTTGTTGGGATAGTACAATTTTTAAGTCTCAGGTTTTCATCAATATTCAAGGCAGCAGCTAGTTTTCAACACTATTCTGTGTAGGTATATCTAGATTATTTGTGTGTTCGCCTTGAAAATGACCAGGAAACCCTAATTTCCAATCATTATTTGGTACCATTGAACAAAGCAGACAATTAACTAGAGCGATAAGCTTTTAGGTTCGGATTCTATTCTAAGTACTAACTACTACTACTAACTGTTTACCACAAATGCAAATATCCTAGTGTTAATTTAATTACTATCGTGTAAATCAGTCGGCGATCACAGCGTATGGCGGAAGAATGCGAAGGCCGAGGTAGGTAACGTGGAAGAGCTCCTTTTTCACACTGTGGATGCGGCAGTGTTGATTTCTTGGAACTTTTATTTCGACGGTGTTGGTGCTGTTTGATAAGACGACGATTCAAAGTTAGGCTCCGAGTAATTACTGCTTTTGAAATCCCAATATTTATCCAAGATGAAATAACTGCTGCAACCATGGCGATTTTAACAATAATGGCGATTGGCACCTCACGCTCCTCACGACAGTTGGACAGTCCTCAATATTGTTGTTGAACAATTGTTGAAATACAACAGCCTGACAGTTATCACAGTGGCGTTTATTTCCAACTTGAGAAATTTCGGTATTTCTCATACCTAATTCATGTTCGAATTCAATGATTTCTGATTTGTGATTTCACTACTCGTCCTTTAACCTAGTATTACCGTACACTTTATAGCATCGAAAAGCCAGTTTCTGCGTATTATGGAACGTTAAATGTGTCTTTACACAGCAGCTCTCAGAAACGTTTATGTCGTGCTCACGCAGTAGGATTACCAAGCACAATTACAGTTATACACGGAAAGTGTGCTCTATTTCATGACCAAAAGGGTCAAATCGCATGCACTACCCGACGTGGTACTGCGTGCAAATAGCCACGAAGAAGCCGATTGAGGTTGACCTATCTTTGTGGTTATAATGATCGCGACTTGTCAAAAGCACTCGCACCTAGGAAGAAGTGGCCAGCGGAGTGAGTGAGACCAAACATAATCATGTCTGGTTACACCTCCATGAACAAATCCTCTTGACATACATGCGCAGTTTCCATATTAACGATTGCCAGTGTGGGCAACAGTTCTTTAATTTTTTATACGTAACTTACGAAAGTCATTAAATCCTAATTAATTGTTGAGTCAAAAACACGAATTCGCTAACAATATATAATACAGGGTTACTGGTAATCGGCCTGCATCCATTTAGGGTATGTTCTGTATGTTTAAAAAATTGGCAGTCATAGGAACTGCGGATATAATGAAATGCGGTTATAAGTGAAAACTTATAACTCAGAATTAGATAGTTCACTTTGAAACTACGGGGTGAAACCAGAGGGCGAGGTTATGACTGAATGAATGCTGACGCATTTCTAGATGTCCATAGCCATGCTCTCCGGTTTCACCCGCGTATTTCCAAAGAAGTTTTCACTTTACCGGCAATTCCTATGACTGCCAATTTTGAAGTGAAAATTCATTTGGAGCGGCTCAGACAGATCTTTCGTGGGCTGTGAATTAAATTCTAGCGTCATGCTCGAATGATAAGAATTCTTCGGGTAAACTCGGGACCATGGCCACACCCTCCGGTTTCCGTAGTTTCCGAAGTAAGCTATCAAATTCGGAGTTAGATAGATAGATAGTCTTTATTGCGACACAAACAAATTGAGATATTACAAATAAATACAAATAATATAGTTTATAAGTTTTCACTTCTATCGGCAATTCCTATGACTGCCAATTTTTTTTACTATGTACGGTGAATGCGCGAATATCGCGATCCCCAAGTTAATCTTACACGTAAAATCCAACAGACAAATTCATAAGCAGGAAAAGAATAGGAGGAAATGGGACTCACGAAATCTAGGTCGTAGCTCGGGAACATCCAGTAGGCGGCTGCCCAAGTATAGGCTAGCAAGCATGGTCTCCTCAAATACGTCACAAATAGCACAGAACAATGCAGTTTCTGCAGTTTTTTCAATTAAATAACATAGAGCACGTCACACCCCGTAACAAATCTCAACACACACCTTCTTCAAGTAAAGTTCTTCGCACAATGCTCGTGCGACGGGTCAATTCGTCAATGAGATAAGGACGGATAGGGGTGAAATATGGTAGGAAAAGGAGACGGAACATATGAAATGTCTGCTCATTCAATAATAGCTATTTAGCGCTAGCATACGGGGAAAAATACGAATTTATATAAACTGTCGAGTTGGTGTAGATATTTAATTTAACCTAACATCCCATAAATAGGATGGAGGCTGATTACCAATAACGATGTATAATGCAAAGAAAGAAGATATAAAATATATTTCAAAAGTAATCTAAAAGAAATACTGATATACAAATGCTATGTATGATACAATAAATTAATTTTAAATAATACCTAAAGAAATTAATTGGAATATTGATATTAAAGATATTGCTTAACATGAAATTTGACATTCCATTAATGTCTATTATTCATTATGATATTTGATATTTAACTAACATAACACCAAGTAGTATAAAAAATATTGTAACTGACATGTTGAATTAGATAGCACTGTATACATTCTATGACTTTGACATGATCAAACAAAAACAGCATCCTGCTGAAACACAAGACATTGGTGTAATTCAAGAAGGGGAAGAAGCTATTACATTAATCAGCTATTTTATTTTTCATTGTATAAATTAAGACTAAAACAAATTTGTCCTGCCAGACATATTGCATGCCTCTCGAAGAGGCCAGTTTTTCTGGGTCAACTTTTGTTGGGTGGAACAACAGGTGTTGTATCATCTTATTATACCTGCAGTAATAAAGATTTTTGTATGAATGCATGTGTATTTGTAAAACTTGGTTAAAGGAATATTTGTTTGTACGGTTGTAATTATTGTTACAAATCACAGTTCATGTTTTGGAAAGAGCCTTTATTAACAAAACTAAAATACAATGAGAACTACTACACTACACTACAAACCTACCTAACTAACTATTTACACTAAGCACACCTGAATTATCCATAGACTGCTGTAGGTCTACAGATAATCAAGATGTTCAAGCCCACTACCAATCGGAAGCGTACCCAGCATGCTGGCGGCATTACCACGCTGAATGGCAAAGGCTCTGCCCAGATTAAGAAAAATGTTTTGGAACCATTTGATTTCAAAAACTACTTTTAAGTTGGAGCTGTCGAGTTACATTTTCTGTTGAGATTAGTCCAACACAATAACGTGACGCACGTGGAAGACTACTCTCTTCGGACGCGGACACAGCCCGAACGGTCTAACTTTTGGTACACTATTAGATATTAAGCATGTTAGCGACGCCGTACCCTTGTTGTCCCTTTAGATTTTTACTTTAGGTTACAAAGACTGTTCGAATATCTAATGATATAATAGGGGCCTAAAACGTAGAATTGTATAAAGCTTGCTGTTCAAGGGAAACGGCTTTTATACTCCACAGAATATAAAACAATTACTGTACTGTCAAATACCATTTACTGTCACTGTCAATGTCATTTAAATATTACTGTCAGATTATCAAAACTGCGTGAAAATAACTGTTCCGAATTTTTTTCATTTCATACCACAGATCACTCTATTACTTTGAACAAGCACGGTTTGAAGTTTGATAGTTTGAAGTTTGAAAGTCGATATTATTAGAAGGCATTGTCGATTTTAGAAAAACATCGGTGTTGACATCGAACACAAAACATCGATGTACGATAAACATCGATCGAACAACAACGAAGACTAAAACATCTTTCGGTACAAAAAAAATCTGCCCATTATATTTACGAAATTTCTTTACAGTGTTAGAATGTTAGATAGATACTCTGGTGTGTACAAACAATGGATTGTACACACAAAAAAAAAAATACAGGATGGAAGAACAATAAAAACCAGTGATACAATCGGTTGCCTTATCACTAAAACTGATCTCTTCCAGGAAAACTTAGGATGGAAAAGGTTAGCAAGAATATTTTAAAAAGCTTTTCATTACTGTGTTTTTGAATTACGTAAGATAACGAAAAAAATTAACATTTACAGTATATAGGCACACTCAGAAAACATATACTTTTACCTTACAATCACAAATATTCCTAAAAATTTCCCATTGCCCACGGTACGTAAAGTTATGCAAAAACTTTTTTTATAATGAAGAGTGACGAGACGACCAGGACATGTAACTGATGGTAAGAAACACGCCTGCTACATAACAGGACAGTGGCACACATCTAATAGAACATGAAAAGCCTAAAGCATTACCTAGCACTGCACTGCGCTCGTTGCCAAGAGATCTATATTATATGGCTTTGCCTTGCGATTTATTTAGAAACATTGCCCTTTAAACCGGACCAGAGCACAGTAATGTTGCATGGCGTAAAATGGCGGTTGAATAACTGGCAAAGGTATGGTACTTTCCCAGGTGGGCTCTGCTAAGAGTCCCACCACTACACACAGACTTACTTAGACAATGCGTCTAATGTGGAATGTGCAATGTGGAATGCGTTGCCTGAGTGAGTTTTCCCTGATGGTTACAATCTTGGTGTTTTGAAATCGAGAGTGAATTGGTTTCTTCTAGGCAAGCACGCTCCATCGTAGATCACATCATCGCTTAACATCAAGCAAGATGGTGGTCAAGTGAAAACCTATTCTAGTAAAAAAAATAATGACAGGTGTTTTACCTTTAGTCTGTTCCGTTGCTGATACAAGAGTTGGCTCGCTTTGGAAAATAGTCTTGTTGAAGCTGTGGATGTTGCTGTGCAACACAAATACTTACAAATTATTTTCATTAAATTTTGGTAGGTGAATTCTAGCGCCTTCCATAAAAGTAATGGGACTTGTTTTAAACTCAGTTACCGGGTTCTTCAAATAAAATTGTAATTCCGTAGGCAAATGTTACGTCACGTTGACCAAAGAAATTGGTTTTTAAATATTTTTAATGAATTAGTTATTTAAATACCAATAAATATCTATTCGTCCGGCTGCCTCCGGTTTCATTGATATCAGTATTATCAGTGTAATTTAGTAATAAATTATTGACCTTAATTAATTAATTAAAAGACTTTGCTTATTGTTATAGTTGAACCTAGTACATTTAGTTCACACTAGATGGTGCTTTGATGGATAATTGAGGTACCGATGTTGTATTCCTCAAACACCGATGTATCGACATTTTCGAACTCAAAACATTGATGTTAAAAAATCTAAGCATCGATGTTTCTGCACCATCGATCATCCCTACTGTCAATGTCCAACATCGGCACTGACAGTCTAACTGACACTAAGCCTAAAAAATAAAAAATCTTTCTTTTTCCGGTGGTGTCCTTGCGTGGACGCCCGACAGTTTTAATATTTTTAAGTGAAAATGGTGAGGACAATCTAAAGAAATACTTACTTCCAATTCAAATTACGAATACATTTAATATGTGCGATTAAATATTTACCAAATAACTTCTGTGATGGTGTAAATACTAATGGATTGAGATGTGTTAGTGTCAATATCCAAAGGGAACTTACTTAGTCCATACAATAATCCTGCCTACGCTACGGCTAAAGCCATATTTTCATAGGAATAAACTAGCAATGCAAAAGTTTTCAGTGTACACGAGTTGTTTCAATAATTATTGTGTTCGTTCTAACCTCAACTTCCATGATGAAACACCGACACATGCGCGTCATCTGATGCTGTAAAGGAAACAAAATTGAAGTGCAGTGCCGTGTTTTATGTGCGCTGTATGGATATTTTGTTATCACTAGCAGCATTCATGATTATAAAGTGTCTCTGAGTTTATGCCATTCTCCACCGATCTATCTGTTGTAAATACCACATACTTATAGGAAACTGTTCATGTTTTAGGCTTTCGTGAAAGTTGTGAAAAACAAGCAGTACTTTAAGAGGTACCAAGTCAAGTTCAAGAGGCGTCGTGAGGGAAAGACTGACTACTATGCTCGGAAGCGCCTTGTTATTCAGGTAATTCGCGTAATCCTTTCTTTACAATGCCTATTTCTTAATTTATTGACCCACAGCGGTAACCTCTATGGTTACATTAACATTTGAGGTTAATATTGTTTCTGTTTCTAGGACAAGAACAAATACAACACTCCCAAGTACCGCCTGGTTGTCCGTCTGTCCAACAAAGATGTGACCTGCCAGGTAGCATACTCTCGTATTGAGGGAGACCACATGGTCTGTGCTGCGTACTCTCACGAACTCCCTCGTTATGGCATCAAGGTAAGTTTTACAACTAATTGTATGTAATAATCATTGTGTAAACAAACATTTTTAAATGATGATTCTGAACGGGCGGTCTGAAGCTAACGTACAAAGGCTTAAACCCTTGTTGTTATATGTTCATCACTGACTAACTCTTCTAATTTTAATTATTGGTATACATATACAAATCAGCTTCAATATACAGATGGTTGTTGTAGGTTGGACTTACCAACTATGCTGCTGCATATTGCACCGGACTGCTCCTCGCGAGAAGACTTCTGCAAAGATTGGGGCTGGATACCCTGTACACTGGCACCACTGAGGTTACTGGTGATGAATACAATGTAGAACCTGTAGACAATGGACCTGGAGCATTCAGGTATGTTTGAATTATGGTTTTATTGGGTCTTTACTTGAACCTAACATTTTAAGTTTTTATAAAGCATCTGAGTTTTAGTTAGTCCAGGGACTAAGATCTCTGAATTAACTGTTTTGTTTTTAGCACATGTGCACTCAGAAGTTTAGGGATTACTTGTGCAAATTTGAAGAAGCATTGGACTCGTGCTACAACAAGATCAAAACGTGTTAACTGTAGCAGCTGACCAAAATTGCTTTATTCTGTTCAGAAAATATAAATTTGAAATATGTCCCAAAATAAAATAGGTAATTGTAGAATCTTAATAACCTATATTCAAATGAAATACAATGATGAAATGATTACGGGCGGACTGAAAGCAAGTACAATGCTATCAAAGAATGTTGTTTCGTAATGTTCTGAGTGTCTATAATTGACATTATTACCACATTCATATTTTAGAAACTGTCATGATGAAAAAAGTTTACTTTTACAGATGTTATCTGGATGTCGGTTTGGCCCGCACCACCACTGGCGCCCGAGTGTTCGGAGCTATGAAGGGTGCTGTAGATGGTGGCCTAAATGTTCCCCACTCTGTCAAGAGATTCCCTGGTTATGATGCCGAAGCAAAGAAGTTCAATGCGGAGGTCCACAGGTATGTTTGTTTTATCAACTTTGAAGAAATGTTGCTCCTTTCATCCTCCAAATAATAGCATCATCTATTGATTGGACAGCCATATTGGAGCAATATCAACCTTCTAGGCTTTTGGTTGTGATAAGATGTTGTGAAACATTTTAAAACCGGTCTGGAAGACATTTAAACTGCTTGAATGTTGTTTGAGTGTTGTAAGTATTTGTTGTGTATGTATCATCTGAGCAGTATACAACATGCTATGCATTTTACAAAGCTGTTGAGTTTTTATTTATATTTGTTTGTTCTTGACTGCCCTGACTGACTGAAGAGTGGGATTAAATTCAGAATGATAAAACAATCAACAACACTATTAACACCAATTACTATTACCTCTTACAGAGAACACATATTCGGTCAGCATGTCGCCAACTACATGAAGACCCTGCAAGCAGACGATGATGACATCTTCAGAAGACAATTTAGCAAATACATCAAATTGGGTGTAGCAGCTGATGAGGTAACTAGAAATTTTACATTCATACGTCCAAACAAATTACTACTCAGTTTCAATATTAGAGTGGTGTCGATTTTGGACAACATTATTGCAAAATAAGTCAATGTTATGTTTGAATCTATTATTGGTTTTAAATATCACTAATTTTGCTACACTAAGAGTCATGTCAAGACTATCTCCTGATGCAAAGCTACTACACAAACATGTTGCTGAGTTTGTTTTCCAGTAATATTTAATAGAAGCATGATAAGAAGTATCTAGTGTTACTAAGCATGAGTATTGGTTGTTTTAAAGTATTGATGTCCTAGTTCTGAAATACTTTATGAATTAAGGAATAATTTTTGCTGAGTTACATTTTACAGGGAACATTTTGCTTGAAAAGAATTTGCAGTATGAACAATAACTTACTATCTTTGAATACAGTTAAATGTTTATCTAATTATCAATATTTTGTACCATTAGATTGAAACACTGTACAAGAAAGCACATGAAGGCATCCGATCTGATCCTGCACACAAGAAGAAGGACAGCAAGAAGGATCCGGCTAAGCAGAAACGGTGGAACAAGCGCAAGTTCACCCTGGCTGAGAGGAAGAATAGAATCAAGCAGAAGAAGGCCTCCTTTATCAAGAGGGCGCAAGCTCAAGCTGCTGAAGCTTAAGCTTTTCAAAATAAAGGCTTGACTCTAGATTATTGTTTTTTATTAATTGTTCTATTTCTACGGATAAGAGTAGGATTAAGTAATGTTATGGAATTTGATAAAGGTATAGTGGCCGGCAAACAAGTTGACCCAATGAAGTTGGCTGCGCATGGCGTTTTTAAACGTTTTTATGGTCTATTTGGTGGAAACGTTTATTTGGTGGAAGTGCACGTGTGCGAACTTTCCCCTTGGTAACTTCGCCGGCAACTATACCATTATCAAATCCCACAACATACACATCATCTTTCAATTTCAACCTGTCTAAAACCTATGAAAATCTATTTACGAGATTTTAAATGAGATGGCATTTAAAAAAAAATAAAGTAATAGATGGCACTACTATATGGAGTGACGCCAATCGGACCAAGTTTATCGAGGACAGGAGTAAATTCAGGCGCGTCTGTGCCTCGCAAAAAAATCCTTTCAAAATATATTTGTTCCAATTACTGAATCTTGGGCTTACATCTACACTCAATTTTGGTTAGAGTCCTAAGCATAAGTTAGCTAGGTAGGTACCAAAAAAGTGGTTACCCACCACTGTCCACACCTGGGTGGAACTATGGGAAGTATTTTTTTACAACTGTTCACTGTTTGTCTACCTGGGCGTACCTACGGGAAATGTTTATTTCCCAAAATAACCAAGTTGGACTGGTTAGGTTTCATAAGACCAGATCAAACTCCAGCTACCTAGTCTTGTCGCTATATAGGTACAAGGGTACTACCCTTGTACCTTTACTGTTTGTTACCTGTCGTACGTCTTTGCTACTACCCCTAGAGTTAGGGTTTCCCGGATTTGTCCTAGTTTAGAGACTAGTTGACTAGTGTCTCACCGTTTGAAGTATGAAACTTTTCAATAACGTTGCTTTATAATATTACAAGCTTTGCTTAGTTTGGGGTCAGATGGTGTTGTGTGTGAATTGTCTACCAATATTTATTTATTTATAATAACGAAGTCATTTTTAACTCAAAGTTCGTAACTTACACAGCCAGTAACTTACGTGCCCAAGCACGGATTGATAATGCCTGGAGGAATAATTATAGTGACAGAATAAAGTTTCCTTCATGGGTAAGTGTAAAATAAAATGCGAATGTGTACCTACTAACAGAAATAGATATCTAGGTACCTGATCTAATCTATCATCGGTTTCGTTTCATTTTACGCGGCAATACAAACACCCACAGATTTCTGAAACTATTAAGAAATCTGTGCCAACACCCTTTTAATTAGAATAGTATAATTTGGCTCCATTCTATTTATGTCCACGGAGGTGCACAACAGACTTCCGAGGGAAATAAGAACTGCGTCCTCTAGGGGATCGTATAAATGCAGTGTAAAGCAATGGCTTGTCGAGCAGGCGTTCAACAAGTACTCGGAAATGATGAAGTTGGAATTAACTTAACTCTAATTATACTTAATGTAATTTTACTATGTGCAGGTACTTATAGTACTTATGACATTGTTTTTTTTAATTCTTTATGTGTCTGACATCTATTTTAATTTATTGTATTTAAGGACATGGTGATTTGAATTATTGTCTGACAGTTTGATTTATTTATTTTTTTAATTGATACATTTTGTGTAATTATTTTATATTGAATTTTGTGACGTGTAATATTTTTTATCAATAAATATGATTATGATTAACTCAACATTATATTATAATATTATCAACATATAGCAAGTTTATAGACTACTTTACGTCACCAGGTGAACTCAAGGGGCACAACTATTCTATGAAACAATTCAGTAGCCCTAGCCCTAGCTCTAACGCACACATTCACGCGTGTGTACGAACGACATCTGCGTAGTTGTGTGAAGAGTAGGTAGCTCCACAGCGGCGTTTGTATGGAATTTTAGTGGAGTGTCCGGGGTGTGGTTTAGCTAAGGCTACTCCTTCCGTGCTAGCGCGGAAGATCAAGTTGCTCGATGTCTTGAACCGATATCAACCAAGAACCAAGCATAGCTAAAAATCTTTTTTTGGTCGGGGGTTAAAAAAGGGCGTTCATAGCCAGCAGGCGCCTCTATCGGACAAATTCGGTGATACAAACGTATCATTTCATCAACATAATATCATATATCCGTTCGTTTCATATTTTTTTGGCTAAGCTTAATGACAAAGTATTTTGTATTTTTACTAAAAGGTATTTAAATGCAAAATACAAAATAGGTATTTTGTATTTGCATTTTATATAGAAGTATTTCAAATAATTCGCATCTCTGCCTACGTGAAGTCAGTTCTGAGAATTTACCTGAAGTAATGATGTTTCTTATGTACCTTCCATCATCGATATAATATAAATCAATAGAGCACCTTGAATTTGTTCACAAATTGCGTCTCGGTATGTGGTAGTGAGTGGTTTACAATAAACCAATAACCAATCTACTTCACCCCTAGAAGCGTTTAGTTTAGGTATGTTGTGGTTCTACTTATTTTGGTTTGCAGCAACGTTTGCAGACAACAAATAGCGATAGGTATAAACGGAAAGACGGACGACTAAAACGGAAAGAGTGAGAGTGAGTCTTCCCATTCCCAACGATAACAATTCCGTGCGCCTGAAGTTTGGGAGAGCACAGAGTCACAGAGCACACCGTCTACGTCTAAGGTCTAAGCACCTTTCCCTTTGATACATGTCATACTTACGAAATGTGGCCGCACATTTCGTTCGTCAGAAAATACATAACTTCTGGTGGCCCTGGGATCTTACTCAGAATGGGTAAATCGGTGAATGGGTTTAATGTGTCATCCTACTATTAATTTGGTTTCAGAAATTGTCAACACTGGTTTTAATTTGCACAAAACATCTCAAACAATGAGCCGTTTTCCGACGAGATAAAAAAAATGGTTTGAAAAAAGGACGATAGAAGGCGCTTGTAAGTTTTAGATTGTGATGTCAATGTCAAAAGCCACTGAGCCACATAGTGAGGTCCACTGGGAACGCTGAACTTAGCTCACATACCTGTGTCGAACTAGTTCGCTCCCATCTTTCGTTCGTTCGGTCTTTTTTAAATATTTTAGAAGACAATATTGCAATTGTTTAATTTATACTGCGCTCCAATATTTATCTATTTCATATAATGTAAAATACAAAAATTTCACATGAATTGAGAAAAGTTCCGGCTGGTCTCGTCGGGAGAATGGCAACTGCCGATTGGTGTCCTATCGTTTCGAAGATAATAATATGTACGTAATGCCGCTAACTTAAAACGGTTAAGGAAAACTTCGTGAGGAAACCGACATGTACCTAGAATTCTTCGAAGTCATGACTGTGTCATCAGTGTGGATTGGTACACTGCGCCAGCGTGGTGGATTATGGGTATGACTCTCTCTTTGCAAAAGAAAGCCCGAGTCCCAGCAGTGGGAACAATTAGTGGGCTGCTTATGTTTTTGCTACCTGACCGTAGATGTTTACGATTGTTGTTATTTGCTATTGTTGTTGTTGGTTGCTATTGCTTATGAACATCTGCAAACTCGGAAACGCTTTGTCTACATGCATTAAAATTCAAGAGAACTATAAATTGTCTGATTTAAAAATTTCATCTATCTCAATATACGTTTTTTTTTAAATAAAGAGTGACGAGACGATCAGGACATGTGCCTGATGGTAAGCAACATGTCTGACACATAACAGCACAGTGACACTCAGCTATTGGAACATGAAGAGTCCAAATCATTACCTAGCACTGCACTGCGCTCATCACCCAGAGATCTAAAATCTTATATCTCGAAGCCCTGTAATTTCTCTGGAAACATTGCCCTTCAAACCGGAACATAGTAATGTTTGCACATTACTGGCGGTAGAATAACTGGCAAAGGTGTGGTACTTCCCCCAGGCGGACTCTGCCAAGAGTCCTACCACTACAAAATTAAAATATATTGTCAAAACCTTAGATTTGGACAGAAATGTTGAGTAATATTAGACGTAATATAAGCGCCATCTATCATTTCTTCGTTTTAATCTCTTGAAAATGTCTAGAAAAACTGTATCTAGAAAAAAATACGTGGTAGAAATGATACTTTAGAAATGCTTAACTTTCTTTTTACTGTCGCTTTTTCGTTTTAATGATTTTAAAATCACATTGCTGCTAAAGAAAAGTTCACTACAAAAATTCGAAATATATTAAAATCGTTGAATACGTAACATACAATTCGGGTAAGAGCGAACTAAATCAGTCAGTTGACCATGCGGCGGCATTATTGAACAATAGTGGATCGCCGAAAAATAACGGTCACGGAACCAGATAATCGATGAACTAATTCGCATAGTTCACTAAAACTTAAGGAGCTGTTCTGTATACTCGTGGTTTGGTAACTAATGTCCCAATACTATTAATTTTTTATTTATTCTTGGCCATAGATATCACAAAACACTAGATAGATACCACAGACTAAGTAGAGTGAATAGATACTAGTCCTTCAGCCACATATATATTTACGTATCAGTGTTGCTATTTATATTTTTGAATCTTCCTTTTACTTATGCTTAGTTTGTGTCGCAGCATCGAGAGTTTTAAAGATTTTTATTGAAAATCGAATGTGATCAGTAACGATCTTTTATTCCATTATCAAGTTAATTGACTATTTTCATTCCCAATATTTTAACACTAAAAAAGAAGAAAATTTGATTAATAATGAAATTTTTTCTTCGAGTATTTAGGGTTTATAGAAGGTAAACAAACCAAACACATCAGCTGAGCTGAGAAGAAAATTATAATTTATCTAAAATAAGTGATGTGTTCGGGAAACCTCCAACATTTTTAGTTATCGCAAATAATTTAGATTTACACTTTTTCCCTGAACATTGGGAGGGGCTTCATAGTAATTACACTTTTGAGAGTCTATGGTACAGACAAATCTTTTTGAAATTCCACACCGCCATCTAGTGCGTACTTTGGAACTATTTTTGTCTTGTCGGAAAACGCCTCATTCTATTGAAGCTACAGCTAAAAGAACTTGATTCCAGGACGGTAGAAGCGATTTATGGGCGCCTTTCTCCAAAATACCTTTTTAATTTTTTAGTCCATGAGCCATGAGTCCATTAACCATTAGTCTGTGCCTCTGTCTCTGTGCATGAGTCCATGGTTGTTTTTGTTTACAAGTTTAATTTCGTTTTCGTCAATTTTTGTACAATGGAAATGGACAACGCAATAAGTAATCTTAACTTAGATTTACAACATATCTGTCGAATATGTTTGATTGATGTTAGTGAAGCCAAAGATTTGTTTTGTGAAAGTGAAGAATCTCTCGAAATTCGGAAAAAGATATCTTTGTGTTTTCAAATAATTCTAAATTCCGAGAAATATTTACCGAGAAATATTTGCAAGCGTTGTATAGTAGAACTAGAGAATGCCAATAATTTCAGGATAAAATGTGTAACCATCAATGAACGGTTCAAAGAATATTACGAAACTCTCTTGAAAAAAACAGTGAATGAAACCACTACTGAAACAGAATGCGTTGATAATGAGGATAATCTGTCTGGGTTTGATAGAGATGCTATCGAATGCGAATCTGATACCATATCGGACCCGTCACGCAAAAAAAGCAATCATAGATGTGAAATGTGTAATAAAATTCTAAAATCCTCAAATTCTCTTGAAAAGCACGTTATTCGTATGCATGAGAAACGTAGACATGTAGGTAAAATCACAGGGTATGGCACTGCAAGGCGATACCATTGTACAACTTGCTCTTACAATACTCCACATAGTCAAACCCTTGTGAACCACATGAGACGTCACAATGGAGATCGACCATTTCACTGTGAATGTGGTAAAAATTTTACACAAGCATCAAGCTTAGCAGCTCATAGAAAAATACATAGCACAACATCATATTATATGTGTTCAGAGTGTGGAAAACAATTCAAGCATTCATTTTCCTTAAAAAATCACTTCAGGGTTCATGGCTCCCACCAATTCAACTGCAGTATTTGCTTAAAGCAGTTAAAGTCGAAGGAATCATTACATGCTCATATGAAACGTCACTATAAAATATTTAACTACAACTGTGAGGATTGTGGGAACACATTTGTAACATCTGCTGAGTTACATAACCACAGGCTTAAGCATAGTTCTGTTAAGGAAATTGTCTGTCATATATGTAATTTTGCTACAAAAACTAAGAAAAGCCTTTTAGTTCATGTAAAGAGGTAAGATCAAAAACCTTAACAGGCAATAAAATAGTTAATTTATTAAAGATAAGCAAGCAGTACAGTGTTAAAACTTAGGATTAAATAGTTAACTTTTAACTTAATGTTGTCAAAAGTTACACGAACTTGTGTTTTATCAAGGAGAATACATAACTGCACTTTAAATCCAGATAATAACCAACAAAGCTTAGAAAGCCACCAATCTTGAGTGTCTTAGAATTTCCACAGGACATTGATTGGGTTGATGACATGCAGTATCCATCAACTATATCTAATTATTTCCTTTAAAGTTATATCCTTTAGGTTGAACAACCCATTCAATATTTTAAATTTCTGTGTTATAAAACCAATAGGACAGTTGTTACTTTGTTACTCAATGAACTGTTACGCTTGAATCCATACTTCTTGATCCATCCTTGTAAACCACCGCTTTTTGCTTATTAATTGCCTGTTAACACATTTGATTACTACTTTTTAGGCATGTTGGTGAGAAGACATGTAAATGCAACTTCTGTGACAAAGCATTCTACACACAAGGTGACTTACAGCGCCACTTGCGTGTCCACACCCGTGAAAAGCCTTTTTCCTGTCAGATGTGTGCACAGAAGTTCACATACAGCAACAGTCTTAACAAACACATGCTGAATGTGCATGGGGTCCAATACAAGTGGGGTGACATTAAACAGAAGGAGGCCAGAATCAAGAAACTTCCTCTGAAAACAGTTTGATATTGTCCCTTAGCTAACAACTGGTTATTTTTACCAACTTTACAAGAGATGAAAAGTACCTTGCGGTGTTGAGGACAGCCGACTGGCACGCTATCACTGCTTTTTTAATTACAGTTTCTGATTGGCAAAGATATAAGATGTTTTATTTCTATGTCCTGTATTTTCACTGCAAACATTGCACTTCAAACCGGAACACCGTAATATTTGCACATTACTGCTTGGCGGTAGTATAACTGGCAAAGGTGTGGAACTTCGTCAGGCAGACTCTGCAAAGAGTCCACTACAAAATCACTGGGGTGATCTCGATCTACCCTGATTTGGTCTTAAAAAATAGCAAGGATGACACAACACTAACCGTACCACCAGGCTTCATCAAGGTCACTCCGCGATGCATACATCTATTTATGACAGGATTCCACGACGCCGATAACCAAAACTATCCTGCCGGTTGAAATTATAATGGTTTTATTTTCGAAGGCTTCCGAACGATTCTTCATTCTTACGTAGTAATGACGATCGGTGGAGAGGACCTTCGGGTCGTGGAGCTCAGTCCAATAAAAATGAGGCGTTTTCAAGATGCAAATAGATTTTTCAATCCTTGTGTTTTGATAGTTTCCAACATTGCCGTAGGTGCCGCGAATGTTGCGTTTTGTCAGAAAAAATGTACAAAGAAACACTATTATAACGCTACGTTTTGCAAAAATGAGATATTTTTGAGTGGTATCCTGAACACGTCTCATGGAGACACTCAGACAAATTATTCTTATTCTCTAAATTTGGTAAATTGTATGTCACGTGTTTACTTCGTAACAGAGGTAGGTACGTTGTCTATAAATTCTCAATTATGTAGGTCGCTAACGCCTGATCTACAAGCCCAAAGTCACGCAACGGGAAATGGCTCGAGACTGTAGAGGTTCAAAGTTGATAAAATCTGAAACGAAGAAATCTACAGAAGAACCACGGTCACCGACATAGCTCTTAAGTATACATAAAAATCAATGCCACTTTTCGTTGTAAGTAAACTTCTCGTAAACGGCTCGACCGATTTGAATGATTTTTAAGCTATTGCATAGCTTTTATCGCGGGCCTGGGGACCGAATTTTAGTGATCGTTCTTATGTTCACAAGAAAGAGGGATGGAAGACCGTAACGCCGTCCTCCCCACTCGGTCATTCGACTTTAAATCTTATTTGTATTAGCTTTACAGACTAAATGCTATTAGCTGTCGAAGACTGACTAGATTGTATACTTCTCTGCATTTTTTTTATGGTAAACAAATGTCACTCTTCAAAATTAAAGCAATTCCGAAAAATTGTTAACATGCCTATTGCTTATGCTGATAAAAATGCATGCAACATGCAATAGCTTTACCGCGGCAGTCTCCGAGTGCCACACTTCTTTTTTTTTGTATACATTTGGGTAGGGTCCTGGATGGTTTAGATTCACAAATCACCCCGGCAGATGGCGCTGCAGTTGGTATCTAGGTTATTATTCGAGCGAAGCCGGTATAGGTTGTTAGTGTAATCATAAAATATGATGGTCTCCAAAATGTATAAAATTTGGAACAAATTGAAAAATAAAATCTGCATTCGAATCAAACTTTTCCTTATAAAGCTCTCAGCCGTGTAGTGCCAAGTTTATTTAGTTTAATAACAAGAACAAAATTAAAAATTTTGGTTAACCCCCGACTACCTCGGATCTCGGATTTGTAATCTGTACAACATTCTGCTAGTCAAGCCCTTTCATTTGATACCCATATTGTGGTAGTAGTGAAAAAAATAATGTAATTCGCCATTTTGTGGTGGCGGCCATCTTGGATTTGAAATTTATTATTATGTATTGTATTCTACTAGTCAAGCCCTTTCATTTGATACCCATATTGAGATAAGTTGTGAAGAAATATTTTGTCCGCCATTTTGTGGAGGCGGCCATCTTGAATCGATATTAACCAAACATAGCTATCCTATAGAACATCCGCACGGATATCAACCTTCGAATAAAAAAAACCGCATTGAAATCGGTCCATCCGTTTGAGCTCTACGGTGCCACAGACAGACACACACACAGACAGACAGACAGACAGACAGACCGACAGACAGACAGACATCGACGTCAAACTTATAACACCCCTTTTTTTGGTCGGGGGTTAAAAATGAAACAAGATAAATCATCACCAGCTTATCCTTGGCTTTTCTTGTCTAGCCACTGCCTGCTGATTCACATATTCATCGTATGTCAGGGCATCCTATGCTACGTTTGCCAATTCTAGTTATTCTAGTTGGGGTAGGAAATCTACCCCAATACACAACAGTTTTTCCCAAATGCTGAGGAGCCCAACTGATCTTCTTATGGCCTCTTTCAAAAAAGGTTTTTGCTAGTAGTCCAGTCATCTAGGCATTTCTCCTTGTTCTCTAACAGAAGCTGATTTTTTTATAAACCTTTTCTCAGATAAAGGGCATAGAGCGTCAAACGCTCAGCCACACAAACGTTTAATGCAAGGTAAACCCTAAATTCCAATGTATTTACAGTTATTTTACTAGATGTGGATTGTTAGTTCTTTGATATGTGATTTTTGAGACGACAATTGTAGATGTTATAACCCCAGTTCAGATTCAGGTGCCTAATAGAGTAACTTCAAATAAAACAAGTAGGTATTGAATAAGGAAACTAATTTATTAATGCAAAAAAGCACATTTAATTACACTAATTAGATTCAATGTCAATCATTATAAAGATTCAAGTCTAGAAATAAAATGTTTATATTATATAAGTCAGCACTAAACATTCAGTTATTCAAATATTATAGAGTTGTTTTAACCAGAATTCACATGAATGTCTGCAATTATCTATTTATTTATGTACCTCATTGTCAATGTAAGTTCTCAAAAATTCTCTTAGTGACTAATATATTACTAATTATCTAAACCTATAAACTAATTTATGAATAATAAGTGCAAATTACAATTTCATTATACCAAATTATAATGTAAAATTATTATATTCTATTCATCCATATTCAATATGCAAAACAAAATAGAAATATGTCAAATACCTAAACTTTCAGTTCACAAAATGTTCAGTTTTCAATTCCTATTATAGGTTTTAAAATATAATTAGGAGACTGTATCGAACACTAATAAATAGCAAGTATCGATTCTATTAATCCATTCCATTAGTATGTAGATAATTAAAACTCGAAAAATACAGGTATAGTTGTTGCCACCTTTACAATGTTAAACATAATTGTTTATTTTTTCATTAATGGATAGAGGTCGGCGACAAAATTCGTAGTGTAGATCTGACGTAATTCTATTAACTGATGATCTTATTACGCAACACTACAAAATTGCTATGAAATGACAGCCGCGATAGCCAGTTTGATCTACCAGGACCCATTGAGGTAACGAACCCGATTTACAAATATATGACTTGAGCCACTTCGAGTGTTGCATCACCATAATAGATGCAGCGACCAAAGTGGGTCCTGACCTCCGACAGTAAAAGGGCATTTATTATCTTTAATTTATCAGTCTAAATACACCAATACGCAAAACAACTGCACTACGCCAACAGGAGCGCATTTTACTTATAAATATAAAAATTATCACAGGGCATGAGATAAATCACCTTTGTCACTAGCACTCTGGGTCACGAGCGCAGTACAGTGATAGGTAGTATTTTGTTTACTTCATGTTCAAATAGCCGAGTGGCTCTGTGTTAGAAGCAGGCGTATTACATACCATCAGACACATCCCAGTTTTTTCCCATCACTACATTACATTTAAAAAAAACATGGAATGAAGCGTCTTCCAGATGCAAATTGAGTTGTCAAAAATAGTTCTAAATTTTGCCAAGTGTGGCACCACTGTTTGTTTATGTGAAATTTGTCTAACTAAATAAAACATTAGCACCACCCATGGTAAAATTGGGAACTGTTTCTGACAGATCTTTTTGCAATTTGAAAACGCCCCATTGAGAAAAAATCCGACTGAATACGTAAAAACTCTTGGATTCTACGTAATTTATAGTTCACGGATTATTTATTCGCGATGTCAGAGTTGACTCAATTGTTCACAATAATACGTACAACGAAACGCTTTCGTTTTCGTAGGTACATGTTTTCTGCGTGATCCTGTAAGACTAAGAAACCAAAGAGACGATAGTAACTTTTGCTATCGGAGGTCAGACTGACTCGAAGAACAACTATAAACATATTGTTTAAAGCCAAAATAGAGCCATACCATAGCGACATAAAAGCGCACGAGCATAGGCAAACTTACGTGTGTTTGTCTTAATTCTTAACATAAACTTCGGTCACCGAAATCGTCATGGATATAGCTGCAACTTCGAGTTAATTTCTTTCGGCACCTTCACCATCATGTTACGTAATGAGACCAACATTTGATACTGAAACGCAGTCACGGACTTATTCTACACAACTACATGACTTAATTCTATATTACCATCTCGCTTGTATCGTGTCGTTCAATCCTCCTCGTACTCTTCGTCATCAGATATGTATTTGCGTTGTTTCTTCTTCCTAGTGGGCGTGTTTTTGTTCTTTCCTTTCAACTTGATCTTCATTTTCACGGACCTATTCGACTCCCCATCTGAATCTTCCTCATCTGCAGTGGAAAATTGAACATTATTTTGTGCAAGTATAAATTGACTATATTTTTTATATGTACTAGCTGAAACGCTTTGCTACGCGCTACGCCACCTGTCGAAAATTGGCCGTACCAACTCAGAGATCATTTTTGGCATAAGCATAACTTTGTTAAAGATCATCCTGATCTTTGTTGAAGAACATGATCAAATCATAGTTTACGATTTACGAAAGGACATACAGACAAACATTAATTTATATATAGATTACTAGCTGATCTCGAAAACTTTGTTCTGCTATAATATAAATAATAATGAAACGAATGAAATATTAAAATCACGCCAATAAACGACGAGACGTGACGGTTAAATAATATGGAATTTGTTCATACAAATATCATAAAATCGCGATTAAAAAATTTAAAGTGAAAAATACTTTGATCTATTTTCATACCTACCAAATATGTGTTATAAAGTTTTTAAAGGGGCCTGTAATTTGTTAGAGGTATTTTTAAAAATAGATAACAATAATAATTGGTGTTAGAAGCCCAGTGACGAGAACTTCTGATATTACAATCGCGAGGTCGTGTTTTTTTTTAATTTTATAAATTTAATTTTATCTTGACCGCCATCTACATATATAGTCTGATGATAAGCGATGGTGCGTGATGATGGAGCGTACATAAACTGATTCACTTACGTTTTGAAGACACCAAGATTGTAACCATCGGGAAAAACATAAATTATATTCTTACAAGAAAATTAATCTCAGACATTATACCGCCATTACCGCCAAGCAGTATCAACTGGATCGGCCACGCTTCGGGACTCAGGACTCATCCAGGTGAAGCATCTCTGGCGCCTGACGTCACAAAATAGCCGAAGCAAAGACGCGTAACTTTCTTTTGTTCTCTTTTTCAGAAAGTACGCAGTTTCGTAATTCTTAGAAAAGCTATGCTAATGCTTATCTTTACTTAAAAAGGAATAATTACGAAAACGGTTGTGAGTTACAAATTAATAATATAAATTATAACAGAAAATAAGACTCTTAGTGGGATAAACACTCTTTTTACAGAAATTATGGACAATTATTATGAAGATCATGTAAATATACAAATAAATATAACTCATGTGTGCTCTTGCATTAAGTAGAATTGTATTGAATATCGATGCTAAAAAGCTGTACTTGTGATTGATTTTGACAAAATTTTAAGTTAATACTCTTTTCACGGACTATAGTTTGTCATCATCACTAGCGAGAAACACACTCTGAAGAAACCGGCACATTCGTAGAATCCTTCCAAAGAAAAGTGTCATCCGTCTGCCCGCACTGAGCCTGTTCGGTGGACTTTCGTCTACATTATCTCCTTGTGAGAAAGCCCTGAAAGCAGATCCCACTGCGGAGAGTAGGTCCTTTTTACCACACACATTTAGTGGGGTGCTTATGCTCCATCCTTGGGACTTCTCTTCCAAGGGCCTTAGGGATATAAATAAATAAATATTGATGGACAATTCACACACAAAATCATCTGATCCCAAACTAAGCAAAGCTTGAACTATGGCGGCCAGATAGCTGATATAAAGTGCCCTATCGTCAATGGCAGTGCCTCAACTGGCAACAAACAGTCTACTTAACTTTCAACTCAGCGTCACCTTTCTCGTTGTCGTCGGAGTCGTCCGAGTTCTGGCCGGCCTCGTACCGGCGCCGCAGCTCGATGAACGCATTGCGCAGGCGCACCGAGTCCTCGTAGATGAGCGACGCCTCCTCGTTGTACGTCTGCGCGTTGGCGCACAGAGTGAAGAAATCGCGCTCCATGTCGGTTATGTCGTTGTACTGAAAACATATCGATAGCCTCATTTTGTATTCGTCACCGTAGTATTGTAATCACCGTTATAATCTAACGCGTCAAATTATAAGTAGGTTAGGTTAGCCCCCAAGCAGTAATAGGCAAACATCGCTGTGTGCCGGTTTGAAGGGAAAATGTTTCCAGAAATGTTGGAGCGCTTAGAGATAAAGCATCTTATATCTCTGTGTGACGTGACGCATGCAGTGCAGTAATGATAGGAGTCTTCATGTTCCAATCGCTGCGTGACGCTGCTGCTATGAGCAGGCGTGTTGCTTACAGGCACATCTTGCTCGCTTGCTAAATAAACCAATATTGGTGGTCATTTTACACACAACACCATCTAGCCCCAAATTAACCAAAGCTTGTAATATGGGAGCCAGATAGCTGAAAAAATACTTATATATTTTTGAATACATACTTATAATATATAGAAAACACCCAGATACAGTACAAATATTTGTATTCATCACACAAATATTTGCCCACCCGGCGGGTATATCGAACCCACGACCCACGGCTTCGCAGGCAGACTTACTACCAACTGAGGCACCAGATCAGCTTAAAAAAAGCTTACCTTCCCCTCTTCAATCCTGTTCATAATCTTCTTGATGTCGAGCGGTTTCTTGATGATTTCGTAGTAGTCGGGCAGTTCCCGTCGCGACGGTAGCTTCATAAACGGCTCGAGCACTCTCCCGCCCCTATGACAATTTTACAAATTTCAATAAGTACGGAAGTAAATCAAGCTATTGGGTAACTTTATGAACGATTTTATTTTTAAGTCTGCGAAAAAAATTGTCTTACGAAATATTGGTCAATCAATACATAAAATTGCACTGTCAAATTTTATGCAGACCAGAGTTATCAGAGACATGTTAGATTGTTTTCTTTACATTGTTTATAAAAAATATATATGTACTTTGGAATAATTTAATTGACAAAACATAAAACATTTAGTAGAGACGATCTTCTTATTCCATGGATTCATCGTGCGGGTGCCGGGTCCATCGTGTGGCAGAGAGATAAATCCTGAGTAGATCCCGAGACTTGTGACTCAAGGCGTAGGTTTAAGGGCCCCTTAATAATTTTGTTTTATAATTTGTGTATGCTTACAATTATTATCCTGACATGTAAATTGGCTTTATGAAATAAATGATTATGATTAATGACGTACATCAACACTCACCTTCACTACTCGTGTTTCTCTCCCTGCCCAGCCAAATCTGATATGAGCCTACTAGTGCAGCTTTAGATACTCGTTCTAGTATAAAACTTACTGCACTTCTGAACAAGCCAAGGCTTATCTTTCAGCAGGTTATAGAGAGATTTTGCTGGTATACCTCTCGCTCAAACAGCGTATAAACTAACTACATAGCCGTTTTTTGTTAATTCGTTTAGGAGGTCGTAATACTTAATCCACAAGTATAGTAACATTTTTCAGAGGCTTTTACCCCCCTTAACAAGTTACTCTGGTCAGGGGAGGTCATTTGGAATGCATTTTAATGGCAAAGAACCCGTACAATGGCTACTTTTAATCTCGAAATAATGTAGAGTAAGATCGTGAAGGATCACCGATAAAACCATAACAATTTCCTAATATATACCTAAATTGACAAAAATACTTACTCATCAGTGTAGTCGATGACTTTCTTCATAAAATTCTTCAATCTCTTCTTAAGCTGGTTGAGTTCAGTTTTGCTTTTCTTTTTGGATGAACAAGGAGGCTCATCTTCGTCTGAATCGTCCTGCCTACTGTGAAAAATTAAAATGTCTTGACTAATGTGCTAAATACTGAATCGAACTTCACAAATCGAAATTCATGGCGTCACCAGTACCATGTGCTCTGATTGCGATGATTGTTCAGATTCACTGTTTTCTTTTACTGTATTTTGTTTTTGTGTGTACAATAAAGAGTATCTATAACTATCTACAAGCCTATAAAACAGGGGTCAGCAACAGGCGGACCGCGAGAGGTTGAACATCGGATCGAATAAGAATTTATTTGAAACCAAAACCATAAAAGGCTATCTTAATTATGATCAGTTATTATTTTCTGGACTCAGTTATTATTTTCTGGACCTCGTTAAAAAAACCCCCGCGGTGTACGGACCCCGAGCAAAACTACTTGCCGACCCTTGCTATAAAACGTTCTATAACTAGTATATTTAGCGGCGGTGTAGTGGTGATTTTGTATCACCACCAAAATAACATCGAGCGGAACTTAAAGTTTAATATTGATCATACTGAAAGTTTCTATAAGTTATTTTATTTATTTAGTTGTTTTTAATAGATGAACTACATGATAGGTATTCAAATTATTATTTTAACCCAACATGTTTATTATTGTTATTAAGTTCTCATTATTAATGTAATTAATTCTCATGGCTAATCCGAACTATTATTATTTACAATATTTTTTAATTCTGACATGTAGCATAAATTATTACAAATGAAATACTATGTATGAACTATGTAAAAATAGATTAGTTAGTAAAACAAGAACAACAGATCTTTCCATGACTTTGGCGTGTTTAAGTGTTATGTCCATGCGTTATAATAAATGGAGATTCAGAAACATATTTCATCATCATCATCAGCCGCAAGGCGTCCACTGCTGAACATAGGCCTCCCCCCTAGATTTCCACAAAGAACGGTCCTGCGCAACCTGCAACCAGCGGTTTCCAGCGACCTTTATGAGGTCATCTGTCCATATAATAGTGGGAGGCCGTCCAACACTTTGTTGTATGATGATGATTTTTGTTTTGGTTACACTAAATATGTATGAAATGTATGAAACATATTTAGTGTAATCAAAACAAAAATGACAGTTTTAAGACTGGTTAATATAAAATATCGGGAAGATGATCTCACCGTCGTTTCTTGCCCTTTTTCCGCTTCTTGTCGAGTACCTCGTCGTCATCGTCGTCGTCTTCCTCTTCCTCCTCGACGTCGTCGCCGTCGATGGCCTTCAGCCACTCCTTCTCGGTGAGCGAGTCGGTGTAGTCCACCTCCTTACGCTGCCGCGACCCGCGCCCCAGCGTCTCGTCCTCGTCGAGGTAGTTCCAGCCTTGACCCTGGACAACGTAATGGGATTTATAAACGGTTTCAGTGCCTCTAGCAGTTTAAACAAACTGCTTGAAATTAAAACGACCTTTTTGAGATTTAAACTGTGGTAGTATTAAAAACTGCAGATATACGCATCTCACACACGTGGTGGTCAGATGGATATATGCGTAGATGCGTATATGTAGGTACACGAGTTATAGCGGTCAAGTGAAACCCTAAAAAAATAAATACATGAGCCGCCGTACTGTGTTCAAACTTCAAAAAGTTCATCTCAATATACTAGTACAAAGTACTGATCAAATAACTAACAAAACTCTTTAAAAGTCTCCTACAACTTCGAATGTTAAAAATGTAAGTTGTGCTTTTAGAAGCGTTACAAGATTATATTGTTATTTACATCAAGTGTGCTGAGTAATGAGTAAGCAAGACGACACGATATAAAATGGCGACGCTTTTTTTACTTAAGAACGGCAACAGGCAAAATCTTATTATATACATCATTATATCATCATACATTATGTATTTAATTAATCCTAATCAAAACAGCTTTTTTAAAGTAAAGCTCAAATAACAGTCACACTTTACTTGTGTCAATTGAATATTTTACTGTGATGTATGCGATAATTATGTACAACTAGCAGCGCGCCGCGGTTGTTCCCGTTATTTTTTCGGGATAAAAAGTAGCCTATGTGTTAATCCAGGGTGTCAGCGGACTCCATACCAAATTTGATTATAATCGCTTCAGCCGTTTAGACGTGAATAAGTAACAAACATTCACACTCATAAACTTTCGCCTTTATTATTTTAGTAGAAATGTATTTTTTGCTAAATACGTACGTCAAAATTTTCTTCCAAGTAGGTAATAGCTGTAAGATGGGTGGTCAACTAACCTTGTTACAGATGACCTCATCGTCTTCCTTGACGAGCCAGTCGGGCAGTTCCGACTCCATGATGAGACGCGACTTGGTCTCCGTCTTCTTGCGCTCGATGTCAATCTGTTTGAAGATCTCCAGTTCCTCTTCGGAGCGAGCTATCATCTCGTTGATCAAGTCGTCGTCAGGAACCTCGTTCTCTTCCTAAAAATACAGACGATTAAAATGATTGATCATCTAGAGGCCGCCTTAGATGAGTTAGGCGGCCCCTAGATGATCAATCATTTTGCTCAATATTGCGAATTGTACAATATTATTGACCATTTAGGGTTAAAATTGAAGATTGCACAATGATTGAATGAAAGTTGTAATTGATTGTTATTGAGTGTAATTTTTTTGCTCCATATCTTGTCATTGTGTCGTGTAAGACCAGCATGGTGCAATATTTATCAGTCTGTTACTCGTCTTGACAAGAAGTACACGTATAACGAGAATGCAGAAGTTTAGAAAAGAGAGTTTATCTACGTATATGGGTATCCAGTTGTACAGAGAATTGACGTCTCTGTGGAATATCAAAAGCAAAGATTGTAATGAACGCGAATAATAAATGTTTAGTATTAGGCATTGTTGTCTAAATGCACAAAGATGTATCTTTTTTTTAATAGTAGGTATAAAGTGACGAAACAAGTAGAACATGTATCTGATGGTAAGCATGCCTACCCATAACTGCAGAGTGACACGTAGCTATGGGAACATGAATAGTCCAAATAATTACCTAAAAAAGCACTACGCTCGTCACCCTGAGATATGAGATATTTTATCTCTATGCCCGGGAATTTCACTGAAAACAATACCATTCAAACCGGAACACAGCATCGTTTGCACATTACAAACACAAAGGCAAGCAAAGATTTCCACAAACAATAACACTATAGCTGCAGCTAGTTAGTTAGTTAGTTAAACGGGGCCTTTTCCGCACTTAGCCTCTCAATTGGGCCATTGTGCGTTATAGCTGCAGCTATCAATACAATAATATAATCTTGTAAAGACATTTTGCTTGCGCTGTCCATACGGAAGCAACACCATTCTCCGACTAAACACGAAAACATTGAGCTGTCCGTATTTTGTGCAATATAATTGTTCGTTTGGATGCAAAGTTCCTTTCAATCTCTTTGTACAATAAAATATATTGTACAAAGTTATTGTAGGTCTAGGGGCTGCCTCAGACATTTTATTACATTTCACTACTATATTCTGAATCTGGTTAGCTACATTGTACACTGGAATAATATACTAGCAGAATGTATATTTATACAAAACGCTTGAAAAGACAGAAATATATAATTTTAGACAAATGTGGAAACTTACCTCTTCATCATCTCCATCTTGATGCAGGATGCTCTGCAGGAACTGCTGTCTCTCCGAACCAGTTGACTTCTGATCGAACATACCGGCTTGGATGACTTTCTCGTCCATGTTCAATTTATACCTGAAGGAGTTAAGGAATTGCTTTAGTAAGAAATAAAAGATTATACTGCAGTTTTTCTCTTGGTTCTCAGGTGGTGTGGTGTTTTACTTTCTAGGAATAGTCACACACAATTTAGACGTTTCATTGATTTCCCTCCAAAACTGTTGGTCTTATCTTAATTTGAAACTAAGGAAATGAAAATGCTGAAGCGAAACACATAATTAGTACCTAGTAGAATTCGTTTTTTTTCCGAGAATGCAGACAAATCGCTTAACTTTGATTTGATTCAAAGATATCACAATCAAGCCAAAGCATTTATTCATTGTTATACCTAGTCTCTTGTTATTTTCGCTCACTCCTGCCAAATCCTACAAATATTATATACATTTGTAAAAGTTTGGATGTTTCTTGCTTAATCATGACAGAACGGCTGATGGGAGCGGGTTGAAATAGCACATGGGCTTTTTTATATCGCGGGATAACACACGCTAATAGGAACTACGCGGATTACGCCACGGGGTGCTGCTAGAGTTTTATATAAATGGAGAAAAATAGTCGGAATATTAAATTTCCAAGTGAAGTTTACCTGGCCGCCGCGAGAATCCTCTCTTCCACGGAGTTGACAGTCATCAACCGGAGCACGCGAACTTCGTTCCGCTGCCCGATACGATGCGCACGATCTTGCGCTTGCAGATCCTGCCAAAAAAAACGTATCCATACATATTTTGATAGATTATAGCCAGACCGCGTAACTGAGTCTTCGCCTGTGGGGTACAAGGGAGGGGAGGTAGGGCGAAAAAAGGGTTCGGGTGAAGTGCGGGTGTCAGGACAGCTAAGAGCGTCCACCACCCGCACCTCACCCGATCCCCGTTTTCGTCCTACCCCTCGCCCTGTACTCGCAGGCGAGGACTCAGTTAAGCTGTAAGCTTATAGATAGTAAGGTATTTCACATCATGCATGCTACAGTACCGAATCACTTCTATGAATGTCCAGACTAGCATCAACAGCATAATTTGTGTTCCCACTGTTGGGACTCGCACTCTACTCTTACAAGGTGAGAGAATAATAGTAGACTTATTGTCTAAGTATGGACATGATCAGGGATATGTTCAGTCCAGTGATTCAAATGCGGTTGAAACTTAAGTCTGCTGCTCAGTACTGCTCCGCCCCGACTCGTGGTAATTTTTAGTACTGTGGGAATTCCACCTCATCTTAATACTCTTAATCATAATTAATCATACATCTTAATATATACCACTATCACAACACATAGAAATCAATCAAGTTATGTATCAGAGTTGTCAAATATCAATAAAATATTTTTGTTATTTTGAACATGGGTGAAATTCTTGCCTATTTTTGGATGAAATTGCAAATTTTATTCGTTGCACCACCAGTACCAGAAAAAAACCTGAATCCGCCTTAGTAGTGTCGGAACAGAGCGGCGCGCATACCTGGTGCGGATTCCAGTCCGAGTCGAAGATGATGACGGTGTCTGCGCTCTGCAGGTTGAGGCCGAGGCCGCCGGCGCGCGTCGACAGCAGGAAGATGAAGTACTCAGAGTTCGCGTCATTGAACTTCTTCAGCAGCTCGCCGCGGTCCTCCGCCTTCGTCATACCGTCCAACCTGCGTCAAACGACCACATTGTATTTGTACCGTTCGCAAACACTCACTATTCGTAGGCGCAGGTCCAGTTACTGGAACAACTTGGGAGCGTAACTGATACATTTATATATATGTCGGGGAGACAGATAGATCGCCCGATATCAGTGAGGGCGGATCAGCTATTTTCCGTCACGTGAGGTTATGCCTGGTTTCTTCAGTTGCGGGTTTATTGAAACCAATAGTTGATATGAATCAGCGGAGTTATATATTCCGTTTTACAATTTACTTGATACAAATTAATCACAGGCAATTAAGATTGAGATGGATTTAGAAAGCAACAGATTTGTACGCGAGCTCAACTGACGTTCACCCACCGAGATAGAATGGCATAGAGAATATTGTCGTGAGGATTTGTGTACTAACCTTGTTCAACCTTTTTAACTCACTTGTTAATGTCAACCTGTTACAACTTCTCAACGCCATTCCACTCCAATGTAAGCGACCGGTGTTGCCGCGTACGACCCTGTTCGAGTAATACTCGCTCTAAATCTGTACACAATAATCATAAGGGTACTCTGCCCCGACACGGCCATCCTGCTGTTCATACGTCCTCGTGTGAATCTTCATGGTCTGTTAGCAACACAATAGACCAATGTGTAATAACGATAACAAAACGTGTACCAAAGTACTCCTCAAAACAAACAAAAACAATCGATTTTCTAAATGACACCGATCACCGATCGCACAATCTACTGGTTCATAATAGCAACACACATCAGAACACATCAAAATTACAGCAAGTCTATACAATTTCCAGGCACCCCTCTAAAAACTTCTTTAATTCCAGTACCTCTTACACCTATCTAGGTGCACTACTCAATCTACCCATTTCAGTATAATCTGATCAATTACCACAAAGGCGGGCCACACAGGCTTTTCCTGCACATTGATAACTAAGGTCAGGACTAAGGGTCATCGATTGCCACATAGACCACAACAATTTGCCACACAGTCATCTACATAAAATTGCTACACCGGCTGGTCACCAAAGATTGCCACACAGGCCAGTCAACAAATATTGCCACACAGGCCAGGCAACAAATATTGCCACACAGGCTTGCCACACAGACTTGCCACACAGGCTTGCCACACAGGCTTGCCACACAGGCTTGCCACACAGGCTTGCCTCACAGACTTGCCACACAGGCTTCCCACACAGGCTTGCCACACAGGCTAGTCAATAAATATTGCCACACAGGCTTGCCACACAGGCTAGTCAATAAATATTGCCACACAGGCTTGCCACACAGGCTAGTCAATAACTATTGCCACACAGGCTAGTCAATAAATATTGTCACACTGGCTAGTCAATAAATATTGCCAAACAGGCTAGTCAATAAATATTGCCACACAGGCTAGTTTTTATTACACAATAACTCTGATGATCACAGACGTAAACGCAAAACATCCTGCTCTCAAACCAAAGTCAAAATCAAAGGAGCACGGTACCTTCGGGCATTGCGTGGAGACGTTCATGAGCGTATTTGTATGAGCGATTTGAGTTCATTGCCTTCAAAGTCAAAGTTCTTCATTGACAAATGTACAATTTACATGTCAATTAAATTAAAAAAACAAAATCAAAAGAAAGACCATCCAACCTGTATACGATTTCAAAGCTTAAAATAATTACTTCAATGTATGACAATAATTATCGTACAGAAAACCGTCAAGCATTACGCGAGCATAATCATTATGTTTTAATACATTACTTTCTACTCGTACTCATGTCAGTTTCTCTTTTTTTACACCTTATAGGAACTCTGTCATCACTCTCCAAAAATTCACCGCAACTATAAAAAGTTTGATCGATAAGCCAGTTCTTCAATCTGTTTCTGTTCAAACAATATCTATCGCCATCCGAAAATTCGATCACGTTGTCAATTTGTACAGGCCCTTGAACTTTGCATCAAGTTTGTCTGATTTCTTTCATGATTCTCTGTTAAAACATAATCACCAACGCAAACTTCTCAATTTCAACTGAACTTTTATCAAACCTCGCCATTTTGCGCAAGGCGCTCGTGTTTATTGCTTGAGCGGCGCGCTCTCAAACTATTTCCAAATCTGTATCCGCTATATCGTCCAAAGTCATTACATTAGGTTTAAAGGTCTAGCTACTCTACCAATCAAAAGCTCTACTTGGCTTGCTCTTGTGTCACGGTTTCCGGTACCGAAAGCAAGCTGAATAAAGTGCCTTGCCATGACTGATTATTACCCGTTTCCACTGCATATTTTTAAGAGAGAACATAACCCTATCTACCTGACCGTTGGCACGGCTGGTCCCGGTAGAAATCAAATGGAATTTAATATTGTGGTCACTACAAAAATCCTTAAACTCTTTACTAGCAAAACCGAGCCCTTGATCCGCAATTATACGATTCAGCGCTTTTCCAACAAATCCATGTTATTTTATTGCATTCCTCATGAATTCCGAGTCATCATGACTCTATGGTTTACAATAGACCCGAATTCCGCCAGAGCCAGACACGCACCGCGCATCCACGGACTGCCTAAAACAGACGCCGACTTCTAACGGACTACGGCTACGAAATTGCTACTGGTACGGCCCGACCAACTGACCTAAGATTCCATACTAATCACTCAACTGCATCTTCTCTATTTCAAGAGATATTTGGCCCTCAGACATTCTCATTAACATTCTCATTATCATGTGTATACTTGTAAGTAAGCTTAGAGTGTAATGTTTTCTAAAAAACTGAGATCGTATTGTTTAGACCAAAAAGTAAACCATAATCAGGAGCTCATGTCGACTCTCTGCTGTTATAAGAGCAGTGTTCTTTGACGCTTATAGTCACAGGTATACAGCTCTCAGAAAAATGAATTAACGATTTCAAAACTTAAGACTTCTTATTCTTCTTCTTATCACTAGTTCAATATTTGTTACGATAGAAGTTACATGCGATTGATAGAAACTATTACCTATATTGTGTTATCAAATTTACACAAAGAACTTTAGTTAATGTGAGTTGCGTCGTTGTCATGTTTTCTGACTAGCCCCGATTTAAAACTTTACGGACTAACATGACGTCGCTTTCGTAATAATTGTCCAGCAAACTAAATTACAAAATCTTTAGAGGATGATCTTTAATCACTACACGGCATAAAATCTGTCCTTCACTGAATGTTCCTGTTTGACCAATACCAGTTATAGCAGAAACATTACGAATTCGTTTACCTTTGCGTGCTACGGTAGATACCCTCAAAGTTGTGAGATAGCTGATAACTCCGAAGTAAATAGGTAGCTGTGATGATAAACTTGATGAAACTGCTTTTAAACTCAGCTCGGCATAGGGTGGGCTATTACAGCAATTACAATCTTTAAATTAAAACTGAATGAAGAGGCAATAATTACGAATGACAACTAGAAACGAACACACCTGATTGACGGTTGAGGCTCCTCGCTGAGCGTAGACTTTGACTCATCGACTTGATCGCTCGACTGCTTGATTAGATGATTAGTGATATACCAACCAATCTCCATAACTTTATATCGGTGTAGGCTGGCAGGTGGGCAGGCACGTGGTCTGTCTACTGTCGACAGGTGGCAGGTAGCATAAAGACTATCGTTTCGGTCGAAATGTAAAAAGCAGCTTGCTTCCATATAATTCCTTCATAGGGTAATCTCAGTTAACCACGTTGATGCTTCGCCTTGAAACGCCTTGCTTATGGTTGACCGCCACTTGTGTTTATTTTCCGAGAAATAAATCTGCGTCACACACATGATATTGCATTGGTATTTTGATTTACAGCATCGTATCGCCAGTTCTTTATAGGAGGCTGATTTCGGTGATTGCAGCGGCTCTATTCATACTCGCATGTTTTCCAAAATCTCACACCAGGGATTTACTTATCGTTAGAGTTAGTTTACTTCCACTTAAGTTTTTCTCCCATGTACAAGTCCACCGCGTCCTGCACCACGCACGGATATCGTGATCGGCGAATCAGGGTTAAATTACGGAAAATTAATTTATTTACTTTCAGCATAACTCGGTTTCTTAAGGGCAGTAATCATTTCTCGTATCGTTCGTGGCTGCATATAACTTCTGCCACTCATCATGATCGAGATTACTGTTAATATTACTTTGACCTGCATTCTGTTGATGTGGACGTTGTCGGGATCCCACTTCTGATGTCGGGGAAACAGATAGATCGCCCGATATCAGTGAGGGCGGATCAGCTATTTTCCGTCACGTGAGGTTATGCCTGGTTTCTTCAGTTGCGGGTTTATTGAAACCAATAGTTGATATGAATCAGCGGAGTTATATATTCCGTTTTACAATTTACTTGATACAAATTAATCACAGGCAATTAAGATTGAGATGGATTTAGAAAGCAACAGATTTGTACGCGAGCTCAACTGACGTTCACCCACCGAGATAGAATGGCATAGAGAATATTGTCGTGAGGATTTGTGTACTAACCTTGTTCAACCTTTTTAACTCACTTGTTAATGTCAACCTGTTACAACTTCTCAACGCCATTCCACTCCAATGTAAGCGACCGGTGTTGCCGCGTACGACCCTGTTCGAGTAATACTCGCTCTAAATCTGTACACAATAATCATAAGGGTACTCTGCCCCGACATATATAATCAAGCCTCTAGATTTAAAATTACACACTTACCGTAAGTATTGGAAGCCTCTCCACGAGAGGTAGTCCTCGATGATGGTCATGCACTGCGTCATCTGACAGAACACGAGCACCCTGTGCCCTGTCTGATTCAGCTTTGGCAGGATGCGGTCTAGCAACTCGAATTTGCCCGACGAACGGTAGAGGTCGGGCCTGGACAGACAAATCCACATTATTAACATTCTCAGATTTCCTATCGATAGCACAAATATATAAAGTAAACATAATAATCGGTATACAATTTTAGGATTTTGCAATTTGAACTCATGTTGAAAACAAATACAGCACTTAGAAGTATTTTCGCGACCACGACCGTGGTCGTTGTAAAGCGACCGACGCGACGCGACGTCAGGAGGCAATTAAAAACGCACAAAAGGCTGTATTAACATAATCATACCGTACACAACGCTTACTACGTCTCGTGCGACCATTAGTGCAGGGTCACCTCAGACAGTATGACCTTACCGTACGGCTTGGGCTGCTGCCGATAGGAAAGATAAAGGAACAACCTGGCATCTTAGAAGGGGTGCTTTACGGCCCAAGCGGGGAAGATCTAGCAACTGGCTATTTGTAGCTGGTATATGTATAATATAATATACTATTTCCGATTATTATCCGATGTTAGCTGATACATTTGAGGGATTTTGTTACAAAATATGTATCTGAGTCGTCTGACTGATTTTAAGTTTCTTACTGATGTTTTTATCGCCTAGGCATGCTCTTTCTTTTGTTACTCCTTCGAAACGACTATCAAAATAACCTTAATTTAACCCAAATTAAGTTAAATTGTGTCTGTAGTATTCCTCACCCAGAGACAACTCCAGTTCCGGTGCCGATGTGGTCGCAGAACTTCTCCTCGATGTGCTGGAACATGAAGGGGTGGTTGCACAGCTTCCGCAGCTGGACGATCGTGTTCATCAGCGCCTTAGCGCCGCCCTTGCCTTTGTTGCCTTTCTCTGACCCGTCAGTTAGAAGCACGCCCTTCGACTGCATGTGTCTGGAATAAACGGTTTTATGATGAATGTGAAAAGGATGATTATACCTAAATTACGAAAGACTACGACAATATTATTGTATTTAAATTTTCGCGAATTGAACACTTATTGTTTTCATTATATAGGACTTGTGGCAACTCTGCGATTTTTGAAGACCATTTGAGGGTAGATCGAGATCACCTCATTTCGCAATACGACTACCCGCACTTTCTTCAGTCTTCTCGTGATCGTGGCGGTTGTAACGCTGCCGAAACGTCGAAGTAATTATTTCCATTGTACGTCAAGTACATTACACTAATGTTAAAGTTTGTTGTCCAATCACATCGAAACAGCTGAACGAATCGTGTTGAAATTTGGAATTTAGCATTTCCTTGGAGCTGACGAATTTCTAGATGGCTATGCTCATGGCCACGCTCTCCGGTTTCACCCGCGTAGTTCCCAAAGTAAGCTATCAAATTCTGAGTTATAAGTGTATGTATGTGTATGTTTTCAATTCTATTGGCAGTTCCTATGACTGGCAATTTTTTATTTCGATAAAATAACTGAAACTGGAACTACGAGGGTAAAACAGCGAGTCGCTGCTATTTCCATATAAGTAATGTAAGGAAGTGACAGAGGGTACTGACTTGTAGAGCACTCGCTGCAGGCCGCTCATCTCGCACTTGATGATGTACTCGACCTTGTCGGGCAGCTGGCTCTCCACCTCCTTCTTGAGCCGCCGCAGCAGGAACGGCCGCAGCACCTTGTGCAGGCGCCGGATGATCAGGATCGTTTCCTCCTCGTTTAACTCCACCTACAAAAATATAAAAAATAATGCTTCGTCTTGGATTTGATCGTAAATTTACTAGCTTATGATTAAAGTCAGAATTGGTATAGTTAGTAGCAAGTAAGCTCAATAGGGTTTTTATCGGATGCACTTTGGAGAGTGTGCAACCGATTCGCATGATTCGCCACAATCAAATCCCACCTTGTCATTTTTTATATCGAACTACTCGTAGCTCATGAAAGGGAATTCGTATCATCGTTTTAGATTCGTTGACGTTCCAAAAAAATTGGTTGCCTGTAAAGTCGGTATACGGGCGAAAGTTTTACGTGACAACGACTTTGAGTGGTAAAATAATTTTACGGAAGGGACGCGTGCCTTTCACTTTTTATGTCTGTCTCTCTCGCTCTTAGGCGGGCTCACCATGCCCGAGTGGAAGGGACGCGTGCCTCTCACTCGCTCTCGTTGTGAGCGCATAACGTGAGCGGAGCGTAACGCAGTTTCTTGAAGTGTCACCCGGCAAACCAATTTATAAGACGTTGTCACGTCAAAACTCGAAGAGGTTTGAGTCTACTTTTGTAATAAGAATGTCAAGGATGAAGAATGTGTAGCCTCAGTGGGTATTTCCCCATAGTTACAATCTTGGTGTCTTTAAAATAGAAAATTTTCAATGAAATAGTTTATTCTAGGTAAGGATGTTCTATCGTTGACCACATCATTCCGTAAGATGAGGCCTCTGGTCAGGGGGTCCCGAGTTCACTTGATCGCTTCACTTATTATCTGCAGCACAGTTTCAACTACACCTCCAGAGAGAACTAAAACCAAACAATTTACATTACCTTCTCCCCGGTAGTAGCGAAGGGCGCGTTGAACCACTGCTCGAAGGTGGAGCAACTCTTGAAGATAGACGGCAGGAGGAAGTTGAGAAGCGCCCACAGTTCAGGTAGCTTGTTCTGTAGCGGCGTGCCGGTGAGCAGCAAGCGGTGCGGCGCGATGTAGTGCGTGTTCAGGACTTGCGTCAACTTGCAGTGGTGGTTCTTCATGCGGTGACCCTCGTCGATTATCATGTACTTCCAGTGCAGCTGGAGATAAAAAACAAAATTATACATTTAGATTGACCCTTGATCATCTTGGATTTGAAATTTGTCATAGTGTTTTAGTTTTCAACAAGTCTAGCCCTTTCATTTGCTACCCATATTGAGAGAAGTTATGAAAAAATAATCAAATAAATCAATATTAACCAAACATAGCTAATAACCACAGCAAGGAAACTAGCTTACAAATAAAAAAAATTGATTGAAATCGATCCATCCGTTAGAGCTTACGGTGCCATAGATAGACAGTGACCCACACACAGCCGTTGAGCTTGCGTGCCGTTGCACGCAGTGCCAAAAGGGCAGCCATCACGGGCACGCACTCTCCTTGAAAAAGGCCTCCGGACACGGCAGAAACTCGAGTCGGATTGGACCGATGATACCTATATAATTAAATACTCAGCTTTTTGGTCGGGGGTTAAAAAGAACTAAAGAAGTTACCTTAGCGAGCACGGCCTTGTCCTTGATGACATACTCGTATGTGGTGAGCAGGACGTTGAACTTGGTGTTCCTCATCTGAGTCTGCACGGTGCGGCGCGAGTGCGGCGAGCCCTTGTACGAGACCACGGTCACCGTCGGCGCCCACTTCTCGAATTCCAGCACCCAATTCGACAGTGTACTGAAATTATGGAAAACCTTCAGTCAATAAATCAGTCAGTCAACGTACTTTCTCGTTCCCTGTTTGGAAATATTCTTTTCTATAATATAATCGGTAAATATCTTTTTAGTATGAAAATTAACGTGGTTGTTACCCATATTTAATAAGGTAAACGGGAAACTCACGTGTGATTTATGGTGGGTCCAATCCGACTCAAGTTTATCGGTTGGTTCAATCCGAAGAAGCCGGACGCGGCTGAAACTTGAGTCAGATTGGACTGACCATTTCACACGTGAGTAACCCGTTAACTAAATATAATGTTATACCTAGCAGCGCCCCACGGTTTCACCAGTATATTTACATTTCCTGTTATTTACCTGCGATGAAAATTTGCCTAAAATGTGTTATTCCAGTGTTTAATATATAATCAGTGTTTTTTTAATCTGATCTATTCCGACGTGACTGTGCAACAAACATGCAAACTTTCGCATTATATTATAATAGTAATATGTCAAAGTTTGGATATTTAGGTTTTTGTTGCTCGATCACGTCGGAAAGGCAGAAGGGATAGGATTGAAATATAGTTAGATTATAGCCTGGAATAAGCACACAGGCCAATTTTCATCGAGTAAAAAAACGGTACCTAGAAATACGCGGATAAAATTGGCTGTATTTTTTAAATTATTTTATAGTATATCTGAAAATACGCGTAAACAAGAACATTGATTGAGTTTCGATATGTTCATCAAGTTACCTGAGTGGTACAATAATCAGGAATGGGCCATTGACTTTCTTCTTTTCCATGAGATATGTGACCAGTGCAATTGTCTGGATGGTCTTGCCGAGACCCATCTCGTCTGCCAGGATGCCGTTCAGGTTGTTGTTGAATAGCGATACGAGCCATTCTAGACCCTAAAATATAAAGCAAGTAAACAAATGAAAGAAACAACTCAAATCCCTGAGTTAAAGAAAAACTTACTCATGCTAAACAAACAGCGGTCACGTGCTCACGTGGCTTCGTATCCAAAGTCTAGATTCGAAGTTTCATCGTTTTATCTTCAACATCGTCGAATTCCCATACAAACTTTCATCACTTTACGGTTTGAAATTACAAAATGGCCAAAACAAACATTTATTGGCTTCGTGTCAAGAGTGTAGGTACGAAGTTTCGTCGTTTTTCCTTCAAAGTTGACGAATTTACATATAAGCTTTCATACCCATTTCAGCCCCTATTCCAATTGGGGCTGAAATGGGGTATGAAAGCTTATATGTAAATTCGTCAACTTTGAAGATAAACGATGAAATGCAATAGAACTATTGCATCCCCATACAATTCGAAATTATAAGATTTCTAAAACAAACATTTATTTGCTTCGTGTCTAGATCCAAAGTTTCATAGTTTAATCTTCAACAATTACGAACTTCAAAATAAAAAAAAATACCAATGTCCTTTCTTGGGTACTAGTCTCTCTGTCTACTAAATTTAATTAGTATCGGTTCGGTGGATTTCATTCTTATAATTTTGGAAATGACGGAATTTTCATACAACCGTCCATTGTTTCACCCTCTTAGGGGGTTGAAGTCGTAAAAATTTCGTACTTAGCGCCTACGTGCTAAAATACACCTACATGGAAAATTTCAGACTCTTAGCATTTGTAGTTTCTGAGATTTCGTGATGAGTGACCTTTCCCTTATATATAAATTAAATCAAATTTTATTTCAGAATATCATGTCATTACATATTAATTACAAGAACTACAACTATGTAAAATAATAATAAACTTAATTACCCACATTTAATTTATGAAAAAGAAAACAATTATAGTTATACATAAAATTTTAACAACAATTTTTTTGAACTTTGATTGGCTTTGCGTTGATTTGCAAAGCCAATCAAAGATAGTAGTTTCGAAACTTACCTTGATCTGATATTCCTTCAGATTTCCGTTGACAAGAATGCTGGCTTGTTCCGTGACAGACTCGTGGACCGTGTGAGCGATACTGAAAAATACACACACATCAGAATGTTAAGCTTTACTTCACAATGTCTCAGAGTTCAAAAATCAAGAAAAATAAAAAATAATGCATGAAAAATGTTTAACTAATCAAGACACCAAACATATTACTTATATACTTGTTCGAAAAAGACTTGGAAATTCTTGAGTGTTGCGAAGTTTATCGATTTTTATGGAATACACTGCAGGGGAGTGTGACTCAACAAAGAGTGTACTGTGTCATCAGTGCCCTAAAGAGAGTTCCAATTAATTCACTGTTCACTGTTTAAGGAATTGTTTATTACCTGTAGTATGTTTGTTCCTCAGTTTTGTATTCATCATCTTCAACCTTAGCCTTTTTGATCATCTCACGAGCCTTCTCTTCATCAGACTTCTCACGGTCGCTCCTTTCGTCTTGTCTGTGTCTCTTTTCTGAAACAAAAATCAATTAATCGTCTTTTGTATTTCCCCGGGTGTCCAGCGCAGTGTAGAGGTAGGCACTGATATAATTTCATTTATTTAGATATACCAAATAGATGATAAGGATAAGGTCTTGAATAAGTTTTTAAGTTTATTATGAACTAGCAACGCCCCACGGTTTTACCGACGTAGTTCTCGTTATTTTCTCACCACGCAGCCTGTGTGCTATTCCAGACTATAATCAAACTATGTTCCAAATTTAAAAACGATCCATTCAGCCGTGCAGATGTGATTGAGCAACAAAACATACAAACGTCCAAATTTTGACTTTTTTAATATTAGTAGGATAACTAGCATTTGCCCGCGACTTCGTTTGCGTAGAATTTGGAAAATTTGATTCCGTCGGGATCTTAAAATTTAAATAGTATTCTATGTGTTATTAAAAACTGTAATCATTCCGAGTTCCACATTTCTGAACGATCCATTTCCGTTCTGTTCTTACAACTTTAATACTAATATCTTGTTGAGCCTATCTATATCCGCTATTTGTGGCGCTAGTTTATGCAGTGTTTTTTACTGTAATATTTCTGTTTCTTTGTGTTACAATAAAGAGCTATCTATCTATCTTGCTAACCTTCATCGTCTTGACTATCGTCGTCGGAGTCGTCCGAGTCGGACAGCACCTCCCACCCCGGGTGTGTCTCCATCCAGTCCTTGATCTGAGACAGCAGTGGTGCCTCTTCACCTTTCAGCACCTGGGCACAATTTAATATGGTTTCTATTTAATTGGAATAAGGACCAAACAAGTTTCTAACAAGACAGACAAACAATTCAACCAACTTTAAAAACTACTCTAATAAGCTTCGGTACTGCATATCTTCAAAATTAATATCTTGCAACCCGAACCACCACAATTCGACGCTTTACGAGGACACTTTTTCATATAAAGATGGTTCTCTTCACCTGTTCCCTCCTAGTATCAAGAAAATGGCATATAGCTACACCAATATAGTAGAACGACCAAAAGCGGAACTGCCCACGAAACACTGACACAGAAGTAGTCTAATTTTGTAATAGGTGGGATCATGTTTCGATCGTGGCGCCATCGCCACAATTTACAGATAAATTGGTCGTACCTCGCCCGTTTTAGGATCCATGACGGTGACGCGCGAGTCTGACGTCTGCGAGCTGTCGTCCGTCGCGTCGATCTCTCCGCCTTCCAGCAGCTTTTTCTTCCGCGATTTCTACACAAATATAAAGCGGCATTAAGAATTCAATACGCTATTGGTAAACTAAAATCTATTACGTAGTAATATCTGAATCGTCCATGAATACATTTGTTATCATTTCTCAATACTCCCCAACTAATTTTCCCCTTACAAAAGAAAAAAATGTGTGCGCTTACGACCGCACGGCAGCAGTGAAAACTAAAATAAGAAATACTTATAATTATTTAAAGACCACTAAATAATTTTAATAATTAATAATAAAAAATATTTAAAAATTGATAGTTAGTATATACCTAGTAAGAACAGCAACACGAGAATAACATGCGGCGAAATGATTACTTAGTATCAATGGCCAAGAATAAATTAGAAAAAATTACGCGGTTCGGAAATAGGGTTTGACTAGCAAATTTTTTAGTATTTGCTATTTATTTATTTTATAGGTATTTCGCTAAAAATGCATATATATATATATATATATATATATATGTTGTGTTTAAAGTGTATGTGTAAGTGCTGTGATGAAAATAGCTATTATTTATTATTGAAAAGCTATTATCATACCCGAGCGTGACCGTTCATTTCAACTTACAGCCCACGAAAATTCTGTCCTAGGCGCGCTCAAATAAGTTTTCACTTCAAAAAATAATCTAAATCGGTTTACCCGTTCGGAAGCTAGGTACGATGCCACAGACTGATACCGCAAAGTTATAACGCCCCGTTATTTTTATGTGGGGGTTAAAAATGTGTGACAACCACATAAACTTCGATTATAGTTAATTATATTATTTTTAACCCCCGACCAAAAAAAGGGGTGTTATAAGTTTGACGTCGATGTCTGTCTGTCTGTCTGTGGCACCGTAGAGCTCAAACGGATTGGCCGATTTCGATGCGGTTTTTTTAATTTGAAGGTTAATATCCGTGCGGATGTTCTTAGCTATGTTTGGTTAATATCGATTCAAGATGGCCGCCTCCACAAAATGGCGGACAAAATATTTCTTCACAACCTACCTCAATATGGGTATCAAATGAAAGGGCTTGACTAGCAGAGTACTATACGCTATAACAAATTTGAAATCCAAGATGGCCGCCACCACAAAATGGCAAATTATATTTTTTTTTTCACTACTACCGCAATATGGGTATCAAACGAAAGGGCTTGACTAGTAGAATACTTTGCACTATGACAAATTTCAAATCCAAGATGGCCGCTACCACAAAATGGCAAATTACATTTCTTTTTTCACAACTTCCTTAATATGGGTATCAAATGAAAGGGCTTGACTAGTAGAATGTTGTACAGATAACAAATCTAAGGTAGTCGGGGGTTAATCAAAATTTTTAATTTTGTTGTTATATATAAATTTAATCACAGTAAAGTATAATTTGGTGTTGCAGATTACTCCGTAAACCTTCAAGCAGGCCACGGGGACCACACACCAAGTGGCACCTGGGCGCCGCTTTGTACCGTTTGACTATAGACCTTATTTTTAGATTTTTAGAAAATACTTTAGCATGAATCTCTACCGATCAGTCACACGGAACACGTAGTTTCACGGAGGCACCCGGGCGCTGCTTGGTGCGGTCGGGGAGCGGCACAGGTGGGCCACCCGGTGCTTTACGAGTTTCATAAAGGTAACGTACCCGTTTCCTCTTCTCTTCTTCGACTTGTTTCTTCCGTTGCTCCTGTTTGTGCTGCTTGACCATCTCGGTGAGACTGGCGATGTACTCGTCCGTCTGCGAGAGCAGGAACGCAAGACGCTTGTCTTTCTTCTGATCGATGAGCTTGCGGTAGCCCTCTTCGTCTTCGGCCATCAAACTGTGGAAATACGATTGTAACAGATAAGTTTAACTTCATTAATTCATCACAATAGTGCACTTTTTTTGTGGATATTGTGATATGTGGATATATTGGAAAAGGTCGAAAACTATTTTGAACTTAGTGATAAGGGCGACCCATCCAAAAATTAATGTTCCTTCCTACCTACTTATGAAAGCCGTATTTGGCCGACGGCGGCGGTTAACGTCATCTAAATTATAATCTACCGAGAAAATTGCCGATTTTATGGTGGTGGTGGTGATGGTGGCGCTAGCTAGACACCATCCAGATTTTAGCCGCAAATAGAAGAACAATATCTTTTTCACAACGTTATACAAAATCAACCCCTGTATAAAATCTTATTAAGTTTGTCCTGTTTTTTTTTAAGATAGTAAGCAGCAGTTTGATTCGTTTAGTTCTTTTCCTAAGACACACCTCTTCAACCATTTAATTACTTATAAGATACTACAGGAAATACCCTGAATTTTATATTTTAGTGGAAAACGTGTTACCGTCGCATACGCTCCTTTTCTATGCGCTCTTGTTCCTTCTTCTGTTCGCGCTCGGCGTTCGCGTGATAGTTCATAATGGCCTTGTTCATGCGAGACATCTTCGCTTGGTTGTTGCGGTGGTACTCCTTGAAGTCTTTGGCTGTGAAAGACATAAAAGGAAATACAATGAAAAACTGCAAGGAGGTAAAGTTTGGGCGAATATTTCTTGGTTAAAGTTTTTTATATCTCGAGTAAGGCCTAGTCTACAAGACTAATACTAGACAAATCTACCGCCGCTAGTAATAATACAAAAAGGCAAAGACCGTGGTCCGTGAAGATAATATTAAATAAGAAAAGGATTGTGTGGTTTTATGAAACCCCGGTACAAGTGAAACCTTTTTCGCATTGGAGACGTAATTAAAAAAAAATGGAAAAATATTTGATTTAAGCAACTTGACGAAGAACCCTGCCATATTAGCCTCGGCTGCTCTATCGAGCGCCTTGGAATTTACCCCTACTCCACGGCCGACCGTCGCGCGACATGCAATAGATAGACGGAAACGTTTGAGGCGATGATATCAAAGTTTGACTTTAAAAAAAGCTATAAAAAAGAACAAGTAACGTTACCATGTTGCAGAACAGTTTGCAGAAACTCTTGATGTTTCTGCCTGCGCTTTCTCTCAGCTTCCAGCTTCTGTTGTTTCTCCAGTTTCTCGGTGGCCCGCGCCTCTCTCAGCCCCTGGCGCTTCGTCCGCTTGTACGCCTTGATGTTGACGGCCGTCTCTAGCGTCGTGTCGCGACGGATTTGACCCAGGATCTAGTTACGTATGAAATTTATTTTATTTAATAACATTACTTAAAACTAGTTAATTAACTAATTCAGTCACTAAATAAAATAGCGGCGTTTAACTGACAGCCTGAGTGATAATCACCAATATAGTTTGTTACTACAACATTTAATAATATGGATTGTTTATTGCATAGGTAATTCGTAGTATAGGGTGAACTGGGAGAACAGTTACAATTCGTCTTTTTTGTTTTACCAGTGAAAACTGTTTCTGGCTAGTATTATTAGTTTAGGCTTAGTATTTCTACTCATCTCGATATTTTTGTATAATGCTGTTTGTTTTCCAAGTAGAATAAAGTGTAAGATAAGCATATTTGTATTTATTTAAATAATAAATAAATGGTATGCCATCATACAGGTTACACCTAGTTTGGGTACCAAAGTTTTTTTTTTTTTTTTAAAAAAAAAGGTTGTCTATCTTGAATCAACGACAAACTTTACTGTATTACCTTAGATTTACGCCAACATGTTTGTGATGTTTGAAATTGATCAATAATTTTTATTTATTTATTATTATTTTATTATTTACCTCTGCACGCAATTGTTTCTGGAAATTGAGCACTCGCAGAGCTCTGAGCTCTATCTGCGCCTGCAGCCGGAGATCGTCGGGCATACTCGCGGGTAGGCTGGACAGCATGTCGATACGATGGGCGATGCGAGCCGCAATCCTGTTAATACAATAATAAGGTCCATTATGGTTTGAGCTATTACGTGAAGGGCAAATTTAATGTTTATAAAGTCGACTATTGCTTGAGCTACGATGGGAATACAGGACAAACAAAAATGTTAAGGCACCATGGAAAATAGCCATGGTGGTTTAGCGGACAAAACGTGCGATTCACAATCGTGAGATCGTGGGTTCGAATCCTGCCTACACTACTAAGTGTCTTACGAGGTGCAATGTAGAAGTTTGTTAACACCATGGGTTTAAGCGGTGGAGGAAAATATCGCAAGGAAACTGACACGTTATGTTATGTGGCAGGCACGTTGTTTACTCGTTTTTTACAAGGCTCGGAATCTCAGCTTATGTTATGCCTTGCCTATACTAAGCACTAATAAAAGCAGCCAAGTGCGATCGGACTCGCCCACGAAGGGTTCCGTAGCAGCAAGTAATTATGACATACTAATAAAACTACTTACTAGATCGAGTACAAACCAATTTTCGGTGGAAGTTTGCATGGTAACGTACATCATATATTTGTTTTTTTAGTTTTATCATTCTCTTAGTTTAAAACTTACAGTGGGGGGGGGGGGGGGCACACATTTTACCATTTTGGAAGTCGCGCAAACTATCATACGCGGTCCGAAGGGGGAGTGTTTAGAGCAAGCTGAAAGTGCATATTTCTGTAAGGCTCAAAAACATTCATACCTGTTTTCTCTCTCATTGAGGATCTGTATTGGGTCAATACCCACAGGTTTGGGTATACTTGTGATGCGATTCTGTTTAGCCCCTGGACCAAGCACTCCCGTCTGTGAAACAATTATGTTGTGATACCTTAAAGAAAATACAATGGATACAGAGAAAACGAATTGTTAGCTGTTTTTATAAATACGTAATTAGATTCAAATTTTAACAGTAATGTTCGTTAGGCGCACGCTCCCTAGAGGCCCATGTGCTATTTCTCTCTAGTTCTTCATGGAATAGCAATAAGATTCTACATAATGACTACTCGTTAAGAATCAAATAACCCGCCCTTTACATAATATTATTAAATATGACTGGCCTCGTGATTTAGTGGGTAGTAACTCTACCTACGAAGCCGTGGGTTGTGGGTTCGATTCCCACCCAGTGCAAATATTTGTGTGATGAATCCAAATGTTTACACTGTGTATATTTCTATGTATAATAAGTATGTATTTACAACTATATAAGTATGACATCAGCTATCTGGCCGCTATAGTACAAGCTTTGCTTAGTTTTGGGTCAGACGGTCAGATGGTGTTGTGTGTAAATTGTCCACCAATATTTAGTTGTCCACCAATTTGGTTGTCAAATACATTCTGACTCGTGGTCTCGCGGCGAAAGCGAAAAGGGCATTCGTGACTATTATCACAGTTGATCTTGAAAAATTCATGTAATATGGCTAATTATAAACAAGTAACTGTATTTACTTGATTTTGGGTAGGTTGTGCTCCTGGAGCGCCCGGGCCGGGTGGCCGAAGCGGCGCCTGCCCTCGCATCGGTCCTCCACCCATTGGCTGCAAATGACAAGAAAAATAATGATAGAATCCGATGAGATACTGTGAATTACTTCAAATATCTGAATATCTCTCAGTCATAAGTAACAAGTAAAGATCATTACCGGGTTAACAAGAGGCGGTGTGAGCTGCGTCGGAGGCGCCATCTGCCCGGTCATGGGTAAGGGAGTCGGAGGCGCCCCCCCGCCTCCCCGCGCAGGATCGCCGCCTGCACCCGGGCCGCCCGCCTTTCCTCCGGTGGGCCCGGCGCCCGACGTGGGTGGCGCGCCCTGACCGTCCCCGTAGGGAGGCTGTCCGGGCGGCGTGGGGCACTCCGGCGGCGCTCCGTCTGTACGCTTGCCCGCAGCCATCATCAGGATCTGCTGCGAGAGCGGTTGATTCCGCGCGAGGCTGCGGTATGCCGTGATCTGCGCTTTCAGCTGCGACAACTGCACGTTGGAGAACATCCCGCGGGAGGGGTCGTGCGCCGGGCCCGCGTTCGAGCGCGCACGCAGCGCCAGCAGCTGCGAGTAGCGCGGGTCCTCCTGCAGACCCTTCTCCTCCATCGAGTCAATGGCGCGCTGCAGTGCGATGATGTTGTCAGGCCCGGGCGCCGGCAGCGATCCCGCCATCGGTGATGAAGACGTCGGCGCGCCGTTCGCGGACGACGTGGGTGGCGGCTGCGCCTGCCCGTGCGGCGGCGTGGCGGCGCCGGGCGGCAGTTGCGGTCCGGGCGGCGGGGCCCCCGGCGCGGCGCCAGGCGGTGGGCCCGCGCCCGCGTGATACTGCCCGCCCTGTCCCGGCATCATGTGGTGCGGCGGCATGTGGCCCGGCATGCCTTGCCCGGGGTGCACGCCGTGCGCTCCCGGTCCGGACATGCCCATCGGTCCACCGGGGGGACCCGCCGGACCTTGCGGACCGTTACCCGGAGGTGGCAGCGGAGCCTGTAAATGAGTACCTCTATAAGACCACTAAACTTTACTAAACAAATTTATTTATTTGAAACATTTACCCTAAACTAGTTAGAACTGTTTAGGTAGCCAGTGGTGACTTTACTATGTGGTGGTACTAGTCAAAATATTTTTAATTTTCTCAAATCATTGCCAACTAGAAGTTTTGTTTAGTCCTTGGGTGGAATCAAGCGAGTTAATATTTAATGTCTAAATAACCAACGGTCTGATACCATAGCCATAGTGATTGAGGAGTAGTTTGTTAGATTAACTTTAAATAATATAAAACATGTTTTTCAACAGCCTTTTGCTAATTTTTCCCGGTGTGTACTGCGCCCAAATAGGTTGGGGTGACATTGAAAATAATTATACAATTTTCGAAATAACAGCTTTCAACACTCGAGAGAGGGCAGTACTGTACCACATGCAGACAACAAATGATGCAGTGATATTCCTAAATGGTGTCACAAACATTATCTCATCTCCTATGTATGTGATTGTGAGTGATTGCTGCACAGATGATTTTTCAGGGAAATTAGATGAAGCTGGCATTGAATATGACAAAGTTCTGAAAGATTCTGTGTGAGTAAATAAAATAAACAATCTGGGCTTTCTTTTTTTTAATGTTTAATTCAGACATATTATTTTGTCTTTCTTTATGGCAATAACATTGGATTATATCTACATCCTATATCCCATACTTTTACAATTTTTTTATTAATATAGAAGTTTTATAATGATAAGTTGTTATTGGACAAAATTCTACACAAAACACTACCTAGCCCCAAACTAAGCAAATCTTGTATTAAGAGCTATTTATATGATTGTAAATACATACTTATTAACTTCTTATTTATGTTATATAAGTGTTATATATCTTCCATTCAAGTTGGAGTATTACAAGAAGGCTAGGAGTGGCTAGCTGTTGCGAAGTTGCATTACTCATTAATTGATCTATATAAAGTACAGGACGAAAATGAAAAAGAACATATACAAATACAAATATAATTTTGTTATTAAAGGATCTGCCCATTAAAAATAATAATTTTGCTACTTTTCATGTTACCATGGACAGTAATCATTTATTCGGTCTTTACCTCTTACAGACTACAAGAGTTTCATGAAATGAAAGCTGATATTCATAATGCAGATGACCTAAAAAATGTTCCACCATTACTGCACAAAGAATTTTTAAACTGGAACGAAATCAAATTGTGGATTAGGCATCTTTTAAAAAAGTATTCAGTATTAAAAAAGCTAACTATAGGTGCCACATACGAGGGCAGGGAATTATTTGTGTTAAAATTATCAAGTGGAATACCAAAACCAGCAGTATTTATATTGGGTGGAGAACAAGGCAGAGACAAAATGTCCGTGTCAATAACCCTGAACTTTCTGAATAATATTCTTACAACTAAAACATATTTGGGATTGACAAATGTTTATGATATATATTTGATGCCAGTCTTCAATCCAGATGGATACGAATTTAGTATGGAGACGGTAAATCATTAGACTAAATACGAGTATGTTTAAATTTTAAGCTGTTCAAGTACATTTTTATTTTGATATTCACAAATAAGCAAATTCCCCATCATACGGTGAGTGTGACAAGTAATGGTGCATATAATGTTTATATAGTACGGGGCAATGATCTCAATGCAAAGATTCCCAAACTTCAGGACGCAAAATCATGTCATCGTTGGGAAGAGTGAGCTCACTCATTCCATTCTAGTCGGTTGTAGGAATCGGTGGAAGCCGCGTGTTTTTACCTATCACTATTTGTTGTCAACAACCAAAATAAGTAGAACCACAGCATATCTTGCCGGTAGCGATTCTAGGGATCAAGTAGATTGGTTGTTTGTAAACCATTTACGATACACACAGAGACGCAGTTTATGACCAATTTCAAGGTGCTCCGGGCACATCCATTCGTTTATATCGATGGTACGGGGCTTAATCACGTAATTAATGGTGCATAAATGAAAATTAATTTTCTTTTATTTCATTCATCAAAGACAGCATGGTATTTATTTATCAGGCGAGATAGTGGGCAAGAATAAGTCTATCAATAATTTAAATAATAAAACCAAATTAGTACAACTACTAATAAGTATAATAGTGTTCTGATATTTTGAGTGTTTCATAACATAGGCATGGTTATGGAACAAGAACAGAAAACATTTCTACCCTGAAAAGACATGTCCTCAATATGATGATAAAGTAACTATTGGAGTAAATGTGGACAGGAACTGGTTCATGTCTAATTCTGGGTATGGTAAGTTGAGCATGATGGTACTGATTAATTATAATAGATATTAACAAGGAAACGTAATTATACAAATCTCTGTTTAATCCTGCCAGTTTACCAAAGCCATTTCACCTTTTTTTAAATATTAACTCTGGGAAAGTGGGAAATATCGTAACATTTCTGTCCTATGAATCAGAATAATATTACACCACTCAAACTCTTTTGTAACTAGCAGTGCTTTTTTTCCACCTTGAGCAGTTATTCTACAAGCAATAAACATCAGTGCTCTGGTTGGAAGGGAAATATTTCCATATAAATTACACGATATAGAGATAAACCAAACCATCTTATATTTCATTGTGACAAGTGCAGTGCTACGTAATGACTTGGACTCTTGGACTCCAATAGCTGTGTGACACTGTTGTTATAGGGAGGCATATTGCTTACCATTAGAGACATGTGCTGTTTGTCTTGTCATATTATAAGAAAAATATTAATGTAATAATGTCAGTAAGACAGAAAGATCTATTTTTTTACGAAGTGATATCAAGGTGCATGGATTTGTACCCAACAAACCCATTATAAAACTAAGCAAAATAATATTAAATTGTAAACAATATAATGATTACTACAGCTTTAGATTTAGTTGGTGTAAATTTATATAACTGGGAGAAACTGAATCTTAAAAATAAGCCTGACTGCCTTGTTTTATTCCTAGTTGAAGGGGCTGAATGCGATTCAGTCTTTATTGGTCATGAACCACTAACAGAAGAAGAATCAAGAGCTTTATCTATGTTCCTTAATTCATTGGCAGAGAACTTAATGGCTTTTATTAATGTGAGAGGATTTGGATCATTGCTCACTGTGCCATATGCGGAACCAAATGAATTTGCCAATAACTATGCAGTTTTGGTAATTTATACATATTTATAATTTCTATTATCTTATTGTTTGACAGATTTGTTACAATACTGGATAGTTATTCCCAACCTTTCCACTAAGTATGATCTAGAGTGGGAGTTACCTGAGGTCTACCTAAGCTTAGTAATATAAATCTGTAATTAAGTATACATAATGAAGAAAACAAAATAATTCACTATCTACAAGTGTGCAAAAATTGTGGCACATGGGTCATGGGCTTCATCATTGCTCAATATCAAACGAAATGGGAGTCCAGTGCAAAATTATTATTATTAAAAAAAAAACTAAGTAATACATAGTACTTTAATTTTATTATACTTTCAGAGTGAAATGTTATTGCATGCATCTAATGCCGCCTTCATCAAGTACAATGTATCTTGCAATTTGTGTAGCACACATAATTGTTTTTGTGAGTATTTCATCTTAATATTTGGCTTTCATAGTACTTCCTTAGCTTAGATTGAAGCCAGATTGGGTGTAAAAGTGTTGATGAATACATTATTTGTTACTAGTAGGTAACATCCTGTTGTTTTTACCCACATTGTTCTTGTTTCCTGTAATACTCCCGTGATCAAATGTCGCCTAGTGTTGTTCCAAATCATAATCTATATAATTCATTCCAACATGTTTGAGCAACAATCATCCAAATTTGGACATTGATAATATTACCAGGATTTCATTAAACAAAATTCATAACACAGAAAAAAGTCACCAAACACTTTAAATAACTTAAATGGAAGTCACTATAATGACTATATGAGTCTTTGTTATTCAATTACATGAATCCTACAAATATTGGAAATGTGGAAATTTAGCTGTTGCTCACTACACTGGAGAGATTAAATGTATTGATGTTGCAATTTTGATTGCAAGTAGATTACTGTTTGGAATAGCACATAGGCTACTTTATAAAAAAAAATGCATGTATCCTTTGAGAATATCAATGTATAATCACAAAACACTACACAAACAATATTGGAGGCAAATTCAAACTTGTAAATCACAAAAGTTTAAGTTAGAGTATGGATAAAATCATTGTTAGATTCATTTATTGATAGATGAACGGCAGAAAGAGATGTTTAAACCCTGTGTTATTTGGTAATACAAACTCAAATGTAAGTCTACTAACCTAAAAGAAAATATCAGTGGAATGATGACACAGCATATTACTTCAAATTATATATCTTATAGATAAGATAATTTTATATCTTCACTGAGATATAAATCTTCAATGTTAACAATAATAAACACACAAAATTCTTTGTTATTTATTTTGACCTGATTACAGTATCGACTATCCATGCCCTACCAATGTCCTATAGGTACAAAGAATTGAGCAATAAATCTGGCACAAAAGTAGTTTATTTGGTGCATAATAATCTACACTATAAATAAAGCTTAAACCAAATAAAAAGTAAAGTGTCAGACGTCAATGCAACCAAAGATTAATTAAACAAACTTTAATGTTTTTAATCCACTATTATAAATGCAAAAGTTTGGATGTTTATTGTACAAACATGTTGAATGCCTGAATTAATCAGCCAAAAATTTGGAATACATATAGATTATAGTCTGGAATAACAGATTGGTTACTTTTCATCACAGGAAAATAACAGGAACTACCTACATTGGTGAAACCATGGGGCACTGATGTATTAATATAATTGTTAAGGCTACGAATAGTCATTTCGACTGGCCTCATGGCTACTTTATACAGTAGTGAATTTTCCCACTGAGCAGTTGCATCAAAAGATTTGTATTATTAATGTTTCATTTGCATCCGCTGAATCTGATTTAAATCTCAAAGTACATATTTTTAAATATACAATATTTATTAACACACAACCATCTGGCTTTGCTTAGTTTGGGTTATATCGCTATGGGAAAAAATGTTGCCAATATGCTTCATAGTTAGCTATCAGGCTCTCATAGCACAAACTTTTCTCAGTTTAGGGTATAGGGATGTGTGAATAATATCCCACAAAATCAAACATTATTTAATTATTAATTATACCAAAATGTAAATCTACCAAATAATTAAAATAATATAAAAACTAGCTGTACCCTGCCACGCTCAAGTATGGCACATTGTGATGCAAAATTAGATAAAACAATCCTTGATGCAGATTATATATTATTCTAAAATTTCAGCTCGATCGGTGCAGAACTTTTTGAGTTTTTAACCCCCGACAAAAAAAAGGGGTGTTATAAGTTTGACGTCGATGTCTGTCTGTCTGTCTGTCTGTCTGTCTGTGTGTGTGTCTGTCTGTGGCACCGTAGAGCTCAAACGGATGGGCCGATTTCGATGCGGTTTTTTTTATTTGAAAGTTAATATTCGTGCGGGTGTTCTTAGCTATGTTTGGTTAATATCGATTCAAAATGGCCGCCTCCACAAAATGGCGGACAAAATATTTCTTCACAACCTACCTCAATATGGGTATCAAATGAAAGGGCTTGACTAGTAGAGTACTAAACGCTATAACAAATTTCAAATCCAAGATGGCCGCCACCACAAAATGGCGAATTATATAATATTTTTCACTACTACCTCAATATGGGTATCAAATGAAAGGGCTTGATTAGTAGAATACTTTGCACTATGACAAATTTCAAATCCAAGATGGCCACTACCACAAAATGGCGAATTACATTTCCTTTTTCACAATTCCCTTAATATGGGTATCAAATGAAAGGTCTTGACTAGTAGAATGTTGTACAGATAACAAATCTAAGGTAGTCGGGGGGTTAATCAAAATTTTTAATTTTGTTCTTGTTGAAGTGTACACAAACCAACAACATTTTTTATATATAGAGATCTTTGATTTTCAGATAATTATACTGGTAATGCACCAGACTGGGTGAAGAGAAACATGAATGTCCCAGTAGTCTTCACCTTGTACCTGAAACAAGGCAGCTCTTTTCTGCCACACGTTGAACAAATATCAACTTTAGTTCAACAATTTGGAATCATAGTGAAAGAAACCCTCTTACTGGCATATGACATTTATGGACCACTCTTTAATGGTGCAATTCAACTACGTTTTACTGTGATCATAGTCACTGCACTGATTTCACTTAATTAATTTTGGTCTAGGAAATTCAAGGTCAATTGTCTAGGAAAAAAACACAATTATTGTCAATATTAATACAATACCCACTATTTGAATATAAAAACATTATTACTACTTCTCTTCAATAAATAATCAAGTTTGCTTTGGTTTGTTATTTAGTGGAAGAAGGCATTAGAGGCTATCCTGTAAATTCTGAGACAGCCAAATCTGGCCACCGATTTTAGAATAATGTCGCACGTGGCAGGAGCAGACGAGTTAATTGAGCATTTTTATGATATATTCATAAAATTAGGATGTGTGAGATTAGATGCTGTAATGACAGTGCAGAACTTATTGAATATCGTAGTCTTATGAAACAAAAACCTATCTAATAGAAATAAAGAATAACAACAATTTTATGAATTTCGTTTATTTACCTGTCCTGGGGCATGTGGCCTATTTGATGTTGCATGTATCCATGGGGTGGGCCTTGACCAGGCATGTTGGGGTGTTGACCTCCTGGCATTGAAGGATGTCCATTTGGGCCAGGTGGATGGGAGCCTCAGGACCAATTGGGTGGCCTGGGGACCAGGCATGTGCTGCCCTACCATATGTGGAGGCATTTGGTGACCTCCTGGAGGCATCGATGGATGCTGTTGTGGTGGTCCTGGGGTCCGTTATTATTCGGTGGTCCGGGATGAGACGGTCCGGATGGAGACATGTGATTGGGCATCGGTTGAGCACCACCCGGCGGATGCGACGGGGGCGGTCCGTTGACGTGCTGACTGTACGGACTGTGGGGCGACTGCGGCGGAGCAGGGCTCTGCGTTGGAGGCCCCATGGGACTCGGAGCTTGTGGCGGCGGCATCGGACTACTCTGAGGTGACGGGCTAGCCATCTTTGTACGATTTCTAAATGTCCATAATATCGAGATTTCAGATATAAAACCACACTATTTTGCACACGTTTCTAGTTCCACTACACGAAGGAAATCTAATACATTATACAGAAGTGATCTATAATTTCATTAATTTTTAATTTTCGATTATTTCAGTTTTACTTCTATGATTCTGCTTGCGTCGCTTTTTGACATTGACGGTTGACGGCAGTGTTGCGATAGTACATTTTTGAGGTGCCATATTATATTAAAACTGAAATTGCCGTATTAAATAAAATATTTATACATTAACTTACCGTATTATCTAGCATTTATTTCTACGAATGATTAAATAACATCCGAAACGTCTTCACTAAATAGGTTTCTGCATGGCTCGAATACGTCACTCTCTTTGCTATGTACCTAACTATCTATTGTTTTTAGTATCTATACACAAATTGCTTTAATACATCGTGTTACCTGATTTTTAACGGCTTGTCTTACTGATAGAGTTCCGTTGAGAGTGGATGTTGGTAATTATTATTAAAGTGAAACTTCTATTATATCGCCTTAAACTTTTTCATCCACCTATTGGAAGTTGCGTGAGGGTCGGTCACGGAGTAGAGGTAAGTAATTAATTACTAAACATCACTTCACTTTTATCGTAGTTTCATAAAACACACAATTATTATTTTTTTGAAGTGAAAACTACTTTTGGCGTGCAGGCGGAATTTCCGTAGGATGTGAATAGGGCATTTTTAAAACGTAAAAAGACCTGTCAAATACAGTTCCCAATTGCACTGTGAGTGGCGCCACTGTTTTATTTTATGAAAGAATTTCACAAAACCAACAGTTGTGCCACACTTGACAATATTTAGAACTATCTTTGACAAGTATTTTTGCATCTGGAAAACGCCTCATTGAATTCTAGCTTCACGCTCGGGAATGATAAGAAATCTTAGGGTAAACTCGGAATCATGGCAATTGGCCATCTAGAAACGCGTCAGCATTTCTAGATGGTCATGCTCATCTCCACGCCCTCCGGTTTCACCCTCGTAGTTTCCAAAGCAAGCTTTCATATTCTGAGTTACAAGTTTTCACTTCTATCGGTAGTTCCTGTGTCTGCCAATTTCTCATTTCTGGTTATTGTTTCCTATCTTTGTGTAATTGCTTGTCATAGACAATCACACTTTATTATAACTTAACAAGTAACGAAAGTATAAAAAAATATCGATATTGAAGCTTAATATGCTATTTGAAGTGAAAACTTCTTTTGGCGAGCTTAGACAGATTTTTGTGGGCTGTGAATTGAATTCTAGCGTCACAGGGCTTAGAGATATAAGATTTTAGATCTCTGGGTGACGAGCGCAGTGCAGTGCTAGGTAATGATTTGGACTCTTCATGTTCCAATAGCTGCGTGTCACTGTGCTGTTATGTGTCAGGCATGTTGCTTACCATCAGACATATGTCCTGATCGTCTCGTCACTATTTATTAAAAAAAAAAACGCTCCGGTATGATAAGACAATTTTGGCTGAATTCGGGATGCTAGAGCGAGAAAGAAATAAGGTGCACAAATGCGCCATAGGGAGACAGACAATCAACTGCTATCGTCAACTGCTCTTCGCTGTCATGTCTCTGATATTAAATTAGCATTTCACATCCATTGGAAAAAAGTCTGTTATATATTTTTTATCACAGCACTTACATTACGTAAATACACGAAATGATACCTATTTTCATCACAAAACTTACTTAATAATTATAACACAACATATCTAGCGAAATATCCATAAAATGAATAAATAGAAAATACTAAAAAAAAATCGCGTCAAACGCTATTCCCGACCCTTGACACGCTTATAATTAGATAAAAACAATCCTTGATGCAGATTATATACTCGTATCATTGTAAAATTTCAGCTCGATCAGCGCAGAACATTTGGAGTTTTTGAAGCGTAGACAAACCAACATGACATTTTTATATATAAAGACTAGCTGTACCCTGCCACGCTTCGCTGTGGCACATTGTGATGCAAAAATTAGATATAAACAATCATTGATGCGGATTATGTATCATTGTAAAATTTCAACTCGATCAGTGCAGAACTTTTTGAGTTTTTGAAGCGTACATAAACAAACAACATAACATTTTTAAATATAAAGGTTATACTACTCTGTGTAAAAAATATCGGGAATATGTCAATACAAGAACAAAATTAAAATTTTGATTAACCCCCGACTACCTTAGATTTGTTATCTGTACAACATTCTACTAGTCAAGCCCTTTCATTTGATACCCATATTAAGGGAATTGTGAAAAAGGAAATGTAATTCGCCATTTTGTGGTAGCGGCCATCTTGGATTTGAAATTTGTCATAGTGCAAAGTATTCTACTAATCAAGCCCTTTCATTTGATACCCATATTGAGGTAGTAGTGAAAAATATTATATAATTCGCCATTTTGTGGTGGCGGCCATCTTGAATTTGAAATTTGTTATAGCGTTTAGTACTCTACTAGTCAAGCCCTTTCATTTGATACCCATATTGAGGTAGGTTGTGAAGAAATATTTTGTCCGCCATTTTGTGGAGGCGGCCATTTTGAATCGATATTAACCAAACATAGCTAAGAACACCCGCACGGATATTAACTTTCAAATAAAAAAAACCGCATCGAAATCGGCCCATCCCTTTGAGCTCTACGGTGCCACAGACAGACACAAACACAGACAGACAGACAGACAGACAGACAGACAGACCGACAGACAGACAGACAGACAGACAGACAGACAGACAGACAGACATCGACGTCAAACTTATAACACCCCTTTTTTTTGTCGGGGGTTAAAAAAGACCCGTGTAAAAGAAGTCGTTCTAATTTTTTTACTGCATGTTGGTAGCACTGTACTTATTTAGCGCGCAAAGTTTGAGCGGGATCTGTCATTTAATTTGTTTTAAACTTTTACAATGGAAAATATTGTTGAACAAAGAGTATGCCTTAAATTTTGTGTTTCGAATGATATTGCGAAATACCTACGGCGAATCGTGTATATCGAAAACAAGGGCTTATGAATGGTATAAGGCTTTTAAAGAAGGCCGAGAAGTAGTAGTAGACTTGCCTCGTTCTGGTAGACCTTCAACCGCTACGGCCAAAGGAAACATCGACAGAATCAAGAAGCTAGTGGTCGAAAATCGACGTATGGCTAGTGAGGTGAACATATCTTTTAAGTCCGTCCACAACATTCTCATTGACATTTTAGGCATGAAACGCGTCGCCGCTCGACTAGTTCCAAAAGAGCTCAATTTTGTTCAAAAAGCGCAGTGAAAGTATGTCGCTGAAGACGTGGTTTCCCGAGCTTCTACGGATCCGACCTTTATGAAACGTATTATAATAACTGGCGACGAGACATGGGTTTATTAGTATGAGTACGACATGCAAACAAGCCAACATCTTCAGAATGACGTCTCGAACACGAGCCGAAACCCAAAAAACCGCGGCAAAGTCGCTCCAAAATCAAGGTGAAGCTGACAGTTTTTTTTGACTGCCGTGGTGTGGTTCACCCCGAATTCCTTCCAGAGGGAGAAACAGTGAATAAAGAATATTATTTAGGCGTCATGAAGCGTTTGCGTGAGAGTATCCGCCGAAAACGTCCAGATTTGTGGCAACACAATTCATGGATGCTGCACCATGATAATGCACCATCACACACAGCCATTATAGGGAAAGCGTTTTTAGCGAAAAATTCAACAAAAGTTCTCGACCAAGCACCGTATTCGATATGGCTCCGTCTGACTTTTTTTTATTTCCCAAGTTAAAATTAACTCTTCGAGGAAAACGTTTTGAGTCGATAGAATCCATAAAAGAAAATTCGCTGAATGAGCTTAAGGCCATACCGCAAATAGCCTATGAAAAATGTATGGAAGACTGGGTTAAACGTTGGAGATGTTGTATTGCAAGCGATGGGGCTTACTTTGAAGGCGATAAAATAAATTTAGATGAATAATTTGTATTTTTTGTTTTATTGACAAATTCCCGATATTTAGTTCACAGAATGTATATATTATAGAGATAAACATTTTATGCAATACGGCAATTTTCTTAGATTTCCAAAAAAATCCGGCAATTTTAGGACTAGAATACGGCAACCCTAAATTTGTTAGGATCTGGGAACTGCAGGAACAACCGATTATACCATGGTATAATAATATAACTAGACTATGGGTAGTACTATAAATATGTAATGGACGGAAGGAATTCGATTTTTAGGAACATTTCGAAAGAGACTAAACCAATACTAAAACTCGGTGAAATATCGTTGAACCTGTCGTGACATAAAAAATTGAGGCACAGAGTTTGCCCGTAATACCGGGTGATGCATATTACATTTTACTCGTATCGATTTTTGTAAAGTTTGTTTTGATTCTGATACACGCTGCCTAAATACCTAACCGTGCTACTAGCACTAAACTAAAGTAACGATGGAAGAAGAAGATTATGTGGAGTCTACATGGAACTACATAACTTTGTGTGGTGAACCAACCCTTTATGAAGGTCTCAAGTTTGCGAAAGACTTGATTATTGCTAACATTTTGCTGCGGGCCATCGTTCAACTAGTATCTTTACCTCAAAATGTTCGTCATAGTATATGTTTAGTCATCGGCGGCTTTTTACTTTACTACAATATCGGACCACCCTTTTTATGGACAGTTGGTTTGTGTGCAGGTTCATATATTCTAATAATATTGTTGTCTTTTCTTACCAAACGTTGGAGAGGGCTCTTAGTGTCAATTTCTGTTATTTCCTTTTTATTACTAAGCGAAGCATATGTACTAAATCCAAAATGTGGCAACAAATTGAGGAATACAAATGATAGCAGCCATGAAGATAATATCAGTGGCAATTGAACTAGATAGGGATTTATTCAAGCAAATGTTGAACCCTGTTGAATTTGGTGGTTATGTACTTTGTCCAGCTAATTCTATTTTAGGCCCCTGGATATCTTTTCACACATATAACCGTCATTTGGATTATAAATTTTTGAATAAAAGATGGATAAAAAATAATTATTGTGAATTTGTTCCTCTCTATGTTATTTTTGTTGCTATCAAATTGTTTTGTCCCATGGTTCATTGATGATGAACTGACTAAATGGCTGTTAGCATACAGAGATGCTCAAGCATTCAGAATGTCACATTATTTTGTGTCCAGCATGTCTTTAGTATCTATGACATCAGCTGGTTTTGGATTGACTAATGACTGTCATAGTGAACTTCAAGTTACAAAACCTCTACTCATTGAGTTACCTAGATCATTAGTCCAAGTGGTGATTTACTGGAATATACCGATGCACCAGTGGTTAAAAAATTATGTATTTAAAGCTTGTCAACCTTATGGAAAATTCACAGCAATTTTTATAACTTATGTAGTATCATCATTGCTGCATGGTTTAAACTTCCAATTTTCTGCTGTACTCCTCAGTATCGGTACTTTCTCTTTTGTCGAATATAATTTACGTCACAAAGTAGCATCTGCATTAGAAGTGTGCTGCCTTGCCAATCCATGTATTAAACAATGTGACCATAAATTCAAAGAGAATAGTTTTCTTGCTTTGTTTCTAAATTCAATATTTTCCTTGATAACTGTTGTGCATCTTTCATATTTAGGAGTTATGTTTGAAGCATCATTTGCTGTACAAGAGTCAGGATACTCATATTTGCACACCATGAAAAAATGGGAAAATCTTAACTTTTTTAGTCATGGATTTTCAGCATTCCTGTATGTGATATATCTAATGATGTAATGTGATATCATTTTATTGAATCTCAAATATTGATGATCTCTGTTTAATTTTTATTGTTGGATCATAAGCTTTTGCTTATTAGAATGGCTAGGAAAGCTGTACAATATTTAGTAAGATAATGATTTTAAGGATTATATCAATTAATTAATCATGGATTATTAATGCACAAATTATCATTAGTTTGTAATAGTTTGGTTAAATAGTGAAAGGCATTATAAATATGTAAGTTTAAGTACAATAAGTAGATATTTCTGTCACCAGTATTCTGTAATCTCTCTAAAGGTAGTATATATTTACAATAACAAATAAGTTCTTATGATAGAATTTATAAGTAGCAGTTTTAATATTTCTCAGAAATCATTAGTATAAATTATATTTAGGTACAATGTTACAAGCTTGTAGTAATTCTCCATCTTACTGAGAATAATGCAGTACCATGCAGCTGTTAAACAATATTTGTTTTATAATACTGAATTGTACATCATACTCTATCTTACAATATAAATTATATATAAATTAAATCACATTTTACAACTATGTTGTGGTGTTTGCAAGATAAGTTTGCATGAGTTCTCATGCAAACTTATCTTGCAAACATTTTTTTAAATTATATAAGTATGTTATCCTTTAATTTATCTGATTTTTATTTGAATATAATTTGCATCTAAGTTTAATTACAATGTTTACAATAAATGTAAATCTGAGATCATCAGATCAGATGTATTTAAATGGCAACATAGTTATACTGGTTTCGGCCACATAGATTATCTTGCACACATAAGGTCAACAAAAATGCAGACCTTTATAACATCCATTTTAATTCACCATCTATAACTTTAAATAATTTGGTCCCATTCATAGATGAAGTTTTTAAGTTGATCTGGTAATGGCCTTTGTCATGCTCTAACAGTTGTATTCGGTAATTTACTGTGGGAACATTTTCATACTCTTTATTTGTACAGAAATATTCTGGTCTTGTGTACATACATGTTACTTTAAATTCTTTTGTAATTTTTTGTATAATATTTATTAAACTTTTTGTATATAAATCCATTTTTGTAATTTTGAAACCTTGTTCTGACCAATAGAAGGCAGTTAGGGTATTAAAAATAATCAGTGATATCTTAGGATGTTCAATCAAAGAGTTTTCTAAGTTGAGTATTGTTGTATAAAACTGTGTCGCATCATATATGTTTGAAATATGCAAGCAGGCTAAAGCTTTGCCCACTTCTTTCTTAATGTAGTCTGGCGACATGTTATTTCGAATACCTAATGCAGCTTGTATTTTCTTCTTTAAACCATTTACTAGTTCCTCATAATTTAAATTTCCATCAATGTCAAAGATGAGAACTTCGGCTGATACTTCCTTTGGCTTTGTGCTGATTAACAATTCAGATATAACGTCTATTAAAAAAGGTGAGGTGCAGGTGTCACTATAAATCTCAATAAGATCACCACCTGTTGGACCAGTCTGGAATAACTGCGGGTAAAACTTTTCGATGCTGGGTCTTTTCGTCAGACGCGCCAGTAGTTGAACTCCTGATTCAATTTTAAGCTCCGTAGCCATACCTAAGTTGGTGGTATTTCAGATGGTATTTTTTTTATTAAAATGTAATGTTTTCGGTTTTCATTAAATGTTGTACATACAATCAAAGAGAATGTAAAATACTAACAAAATGTACTGCGACAAAAATGATAAGTTGTCAATAAATCGTTATGTTAACCAAATAAACGTAGGTGCATAAACCAACTTCCAACTTTGCGTACAACCAGGTTATGTCAAAACTAACGTCAAATTTCGCGCCATTTTTATCTTTCAATCATGCTATTTTGATACAGATAACACAAATTTATTAGAGACAAAGCTGTTTATTCATGTGCTTCATGTGAAAGTAATGGAATGTTATAGTCGAAGCCAGTCAGCTTACAGAAAGTTTAACATTAGCACAGATACATTTAAAAAAAAATGGCAGTCGTAGGAACTGCCGATAGAAGTGAAACCTCAGAATTTGTTAGCTTACTTTGGAAACTACGCGGGTGAAACCGGAGGGGTGGCCATGAGATTTATCCGAAGATGTCTTATCATTCCCGAGCGTGACGCTAGTATTCAATTCACCGCCCACGAAAAATCTGTCTGTGGCGCGCCAAAAAAAGTTTTCACTTCAATAAATCGTTTATACTGTAGTATGAGAGATTTTCCGACGAGACAAAAATAGTTCTAAAGTACGCACTAGATGGCGATAGTGTAAATTCAAAAGGTCTCTACCATACTCTCAGTAATGTTTCCTCTCAAGAAATTGCTAAAAACGCCTATTATGGATATGTATAACCTCATTTAACTTATGGTATAATCTTTTCGGGAAATTCAGTTGAAGTAGAATCTACTTTTAAGTTGCAAAAACGTTAAATGAATTTTCAAGATACACAAAAGAGATTAAGTCAGACAGTTTTTCAAGAAAAATAAAATACTAATAAAATCCAGTATTTATATCTTAGAGCTGTGCCTGTTCGTTAGAAACAATACAGAATATTTTTTTGTAAATAAATCTTCTCGCACAGATATTAACAAATTTAACGTACGTGTAACACAGTCAAATAATGCCATGTTTCACAGAAGCTCTCTTAATACAGCTTTCAAAATATTTAATAGCCTACCAGTATTTATTAAATCTATAACCTCTAACAGTATTTTTAAAACGCACTGATAAATTGGCTCGTAAACTTTGTACGACTTGGAAGAATATTATACATTCACTGCTGCTAATTATATTAAAAATAAGTATGTAGAAGACGAGCGACAATGAATATTTTGTAAAATTGTTTTAAAATTTGTTTTCTTTGTACTCCTTTTACTATCTAGAATTTAATAACTAAGTAGTTAATAGCTAAGTTAGTAGTATTGAGTGAACCATTTAATGAGTAAGTACATACCTCCTTATTATCTACAAATTTGTACATATAATTATAGCAATAACACATCACTTCACAGAACTAAATTTCTTTAAAGCTCAACTATTGCACGTCCGCTAGGACGAACTGTTGATACCAGACCTTTGTAACACCATTATGTATACGGGTTTACGCAATAAAATTTCTTTCTTTCTTTCTCAAAAGTGTAATTACTATGAAGCCCCTCCCAATGTTCAGGGAAAAAGTGTAAATCTAAATTATTTGCGATAACTAAACATTTTGGAGGTTTCCCAAACACATCACTTATTTTAGATAAATTATAATTTTCTTCTCAGCTCAACTGATGTGTTTGGTTTGTTACTCGAAGAATTAATTTCATACTAAAACAATTGTTCTTCTTTTTCAGTGTTAAAATATTGGGAATTAGCATAGTCAATTAAGTTGATAATGCAATAACAAATTGTTACTGATCACATTCGATTTTCAATAAAAATCTTTACAACTCTCGATGCAGAGATACAAACTAACATTGAGTACATATAAGTACTATAGAGCAAGCACAACGAAGTGGGAACAGTAGGCACGGGTGAGAACAAAACGACGTTCCCGCCGCGAGCGCCTTTAGTCGTACTCGATCACTAGTAAAGTGCGTTTCTCGAGGGATTGTTTTCAAATATTGTTATTAAAATGGTGAAATGTGCAGTTTGATCTTGCAAAATAGATACTAGAAAACGCACAAAATTGAAATCCAGTTTCACATTTCATTGGTAAGTCGATTATTTTACTTATTTTTATAAAAACTATTGAAAACTAATCCGGGAATCGCGGGGTGAAGGAGACGTTCGGGAGGCGGGCACGCGGAGGACCGCCCTCGCACCGCGCTCCCGCCGCGTGATTAGAGATGGGACGTAACCAACTCTGTAGTCAATATAATGTTGGCTAGAAAAACTACATACTTATTATAACAGATTTTTGTAACTTTAATGCTCAAAATGTTTAATATTTTAATAAATAATTTTATAGTGTGTTTTGTACGATATACTTTTTAATGCGAAAGTATTATAGAGTAAACTGGAAGTACATAATATTATGTAATGTTACGATATCACGTCTTAACAGTTAAATTGATTTTGAAGATTTTAGTAGGTATAGAATATTGTAAAATTCAATTTATGAAAATGACAATGAGAGGTACACTTTTGTAAGGAAAATACAGGGTCCTACAAAGATAGTATAAAATATTTTAAGGACAAACCTACTCAAACCACTGAACATTTTTCCTTTTTTTTTTTTTAACAAGAACCATGCAACAATCATTTACTGCTTTTGCTTAGAGCGGTGATTCAAAAATATTTATTAAAATTGAAATACGCGTTAAATATTTAGTTCGAAAGTCAAGTGTCACAAAAACTAAAGACAGCTTTTAACAAGCTTACTGTACAGAGCGTCACTAGCGAGGAGGAGAAAATAATACCCAATGGGCTACTATTCTGAGACAATTTATTGAACACACTTAAAAACATATGGTACAAACAACAAAAATATCGTTACCGCGAGTTAGCGTCATCCGAACCTACTAGTAACGCCATCTAGTACGATTTTATCAAACTAACATAATTTTGGACTAAGTGGTATGAAATTTCAACCGTATTTACGAGCACTAAAGTTCCGATTTAAACATACCGCCTGCCAAGGACGAATAGTCCTTCTCACTATGCAAATCAACAACTTCAAGTGAAACTAAACAAAGTTAAATAAGTTACAGAATGAAATAATTTTACTTAAAGATTACATTACAAATATATACTATAAAGATAGTACGTTTCATACAACACTACACAATTGAAATTGCTATGCACTTCCATCTGAACTTACAGGGATAAGACACAACTTAGCAATAGGACACTGGATCAAAGAGTTCTTGTAAGTCAAGGTAACTACTCGATTGATCCCATCCTGACCGGGATGTAACTTTTGTATTCGACCATAGATCCATTTAGCCAGTGGCAAGTTGTCTTCTTTTACCAAAACCACATCGCCCACCTTCACTTCAGGAGTTCTGGCTTTCCATTTGTATCGTTGGAAGAACTGGGTCAGACATTTCTGTGACCATCGCTTCCAGAAGTGCTGCACTATGCGTTGGGTATAGTGCCACCTGGCACCTGGCTGAAATCATGATCTGGAGCAAGAACCAAGGGTTCTCCTACTAAAAAGTACCCAGGAATCAAGGGTATGGAATCATCAGAATCAGAACTAAGTGCAGAAAGAGGTCGTGAATTAAGACAGGCCTCGACTTGAACTAACACCGTACTCAACTCCTCGTAAGTTAGAGTGGAATCTCCTATCACCCGTCGGAGATGGTGTTTAGTGCTCTTTATTCCAGCTTCCCAAAATCCACCAAAATGTGGAGCATGTGGAGGGATAAAATCCCACTCAGTTCCATTATCAGCTAACATGGTCGCGATTTCCTTTGAAAACGAAAAGCGTTCGCTTAGTAGTAATTTCTTCAATTCCTTAGCGGTACCCACAAAATTTGTTCCGTTATCGCTCCACAGATGAGAACCGCGTCCCCTTCTTGCCACGAAGCGTTTGAAAGCTGAGAGAAAACTTCAGACGTTAGGGTCTGACACGACCTCTAAATGTACCGCTCTGGTTGCCATACAAATAAAAAGGCAAATGTAACCCTTATAAGAGCGGTGACCTCTTCCCTTTGTTGTTCTTATATGGACAGGACCTGCGTAGTCAACACCGGAATGAAGGAACGGTTTACTTGGCGTTACACGACAAGAAGGCAACTGCCCCATCAACTGAGTTTTGGTTTTTGCCGCATTACGAATACATGAAACGCACCCATGTATGGATGATCGGACCGTATTTTTCAGCTTTGTGATCCAATATTTACCACGAATGTAGTTACAGGTGAGCTGCAGACCACCGTGTAGAGTTCGTTCGTGAGCATCCGCAATTATCAGCTTGGCGAAGTGTGAATCACACCTAATAGGAGGTCGATCTTATTAGGGACATTGTATTGCGGATCGGCCAATTTTATGTGCTCCAGATGCTTCCAATCAGATAAGACAAATTTGTTATCTGGCAGTATCGATGTTACTGTATTTAGCACATGAGCTTGGACTTGCATTTGAAAGGTTGAATCATGAAGTGACCGAATTGTTACCATAACCACATGTTTAGAAGTTAAGTCACGCTGACCCCACACTAATCCAGAAATACAGCACTGAGCTGCAACTTTCCTCAGCCGTAATAACTGTACGGCTGCTTCAGAAATAAACGACCCTTGTGATCCTTGATCTAGAAGAGCCCTAAATGTCTGAGGGTAACCTTTATTTGACTTGGCCTTGACTAAAGCTGTAGCTAATAAGGTTTAATTGTAAATTTTGCCTGTTACCAAATGGTTGGCAATTGTTGTGGTCTCGTCTATCATAGCAGAAGCTTCCTGGAGTGGACACTCCGGCATTTCAGTTGCGGTAGCAACTGTCAGTGAAGCTGCTCTACCATGACCATGAAGCAGAGTGTGATGGTTCCCCTTACATAGACGGCATTTTGTAGATATTCGACAATAGCGTCCCGTATGACCTCCGCCCAGACAATTGAAACAAAGTCCGAGGACTTCGTAATCTCTTGTCGACTTGCAACATCTTCCTTTGCGAACTGGTCACATGAATATAAACGATGGGGCTCCCGACACAGAGGACAAGGCGAAATGATTTTACTGGAAGTAACTTGCATAACCTTAGTGGTCGATTTACCGGGATTATTATATCTATGGATTCCATAAGAAGGTTCAACTAATTCTAAAGCGCGAAACCTTGACTCCAAGAACTCCTTGAACTGAGTGAAAGTAGGCAATACATCTAAATTCTGACTAACACTAAGTTCCCATTGTTTTCGAGTTTCTGTATCTAATTTGGCGCCTACAATATATTTGATAATTACATCCCAAGGTTCTACCTCTATGCCTAAATTTGCTAATTCATGTATACAATCCGAAGTTGTGTCTACTAAAAGTTTTATGTATTGAGCAGACTCTGTAGTCATTGGTTTTTGACTAAACAGTCGCTTTAAAATACAATTCGTTATAAACCGTTTGTTATCGTATCGATGTGTCAACAAGTCCCAACATTTTTTATAATTAGCTGTCGTAGTGGGAATATGCTTGAGTAGTTGTTCAGCTTCGCCTTTTACTTGTGTCTTTAAATAATGGAGGCGTTGGACGTCGTCAAGCCCCGTGTTATTGTGCACCAATGAAATAAATAGATCCTTAAATGACGACCATTCGGAATATAAGCCGCTAAAAACCGGTATCGAAATCTGCGGTAACCGAACTACTGACTCTTTCATTGGCACAGACAAATCAGCACAAACGCTTGTGGAAGGTCTAACTGCTTTAAGTGAAGTCTTCAACTCGGTTTTGTACGCTATATATGTTTCGTAAGCTTCGTCAAACACATTCTTCATGTAAGCGGTGGCATCTAGATCCTTCTTATCATACGACGATATCAAATCTTCGTTCTTCACCGTTAACTTGCTGATAAGCTCTTCCAAACCTTCAAGCCTTGCCAAGATGTATGGTTCTGTAACTCGTACCTTTGGTGATTTTTTATAGTTAGATCTTCCCTTCTCAATCTGGGTTTTCAAGTCTTCCAATATTCTTATATCCTTATTCATGTTTACTCAAATTTGTTTAGTAGTGGTAACAATAGTAGTGGATTCGTTTGGTGTCGTTTCTTTTTTTTTTGAAGTTTCCCAAAAATCTTACGTAATGTTTATAACTATGTTCTTAAAGTCTTCTAATTTTTTCCAAGTTTAAAATTCTTCCAAAATTCACCAAATTTTTTCTAAGTTCTTCAAAATTTTTTAAGTTGAAAATCGATGGAATTTGGGACGCATTTATTTCGCTCAGAAATTGGGCATAGGTTCCCCGTCTCGTCATTTTTCGAGAAATTATTCTAAGTCCCAAACTACTTTTCGTACATATCTATGTAGCTATACATCATCTGCCTACGACACGCACTGGGCGTCTAGTGTGGTGTTAGCACTCTATACTTTAGTTGTTTGTCCTCAATGCAAACTAAGCACAAGTAAAAGGAAGATTCAAAAATATAAATGGCAGCACTGATACGAAAATATTTATCTGCGGCTGAAGGACTAGTATCTCTATGGCCATGAATAAATACAAAAATAATAGTGTTGGGACATTAGTTACCAAACGACGAGTATAAAGAACCACTAGGTACTATTAGCTCATCTATTATCTTGTTCCGTGACCGTTATTTTTCGGTGATTCACTATTGTTCAGTAATGTCGCATGGTCAACTGACTGATTTAGTTCGCTCTTACCCGAATTGTACGTTACGTATTCAACGATTTTAATATACTTACTTCGAATTTTTGTAGTGAACATTTCTTTAGCATCGTTGTGATTTGAAAATCAATGAAACGAAAAAGCGACAGTAAAAAGAATGTTAAGCATTTCTAAAGTATCACTTCTACCACGTATTTTTTTCTAGACATTTTAAAGAAATTATAGATGGCGCTTATGTTACGTCTAACATTACTAAACATTTCTGTCCAAATCTAAGGTTTTGACAATATCCGTATGTTGAGATAGGTGAAATTTTTAAATCAGACAATTCAGTTCTCTTGAATTTAATGCATGTACACAAAGCGTTTCCGATTTTGCAGATGTTCATAACCAATAGCAACCAACAACAATAGCAAATAACGAAAATCGTAGACATCTACGGTCAGGTAGCAAAAGCATAAGCAGCCCACTAATTGTTCCCACTGCTGGGACTCAGGGCCTTCTTTTGCAAAGAGAGACTCTAGACCATAATCCACCACGCTGGCGCATTGTGGATTGGTGGATGACACAGTCATGACCTCGAAGAATTCTAGGTACATGTCGGTTTTCTCACGAAGTTTTCCTTAACCGTTATAAGTTAGCGGCATTACGCACATATTATTATCTTCGAAACGGTAGGATACCAATCGGCAGTTGCCATTCTCCCGACGAGACCAGCCGGAACTTTTCTAATTTCACGTGAAATTTTTGTATTTTACATTATATGAAATAGTAAAATATTGGAGCGCAGTATGAATTAAAAGATTGCAATATTGTCTTCTAAAATATTTGAAAAAGACCGAACGAACGAAAGACAGGAGCGAACTAGCTCGACACAGGTATGCGAGCTAAGTTCAGCGTTCCCAGGCCAGTGGTCCTCACTATGTGGCTCAGTGGCTTTTGACATTGACATCGCAATCTAAAACCTACAAGCGCTTCTTATCGTCGTTTTTTCGAACCATTTTTTTATCTCGTCGGAAAACGCCTCAGGAACTGTAACATTCCATTACATTCACATGAAGCACATGAATAAACAGCTTTGTTTCTAATAAGTTTGTGTTACCTGTATTAAAATAGCACTTTGAAATAGCATGATTAAAAAATAAAAATGGCGCGAAATTTGACTTTAGTTTTGACATAACCTATGGTTGTATGTTTATTTGATTATTTGGTTAAAATAGCGATTTATAGATAACTTATCATTTTTGTCGCAGTACATTTTGTTAGTATTTTACATTCTCTTTGATTGTATGTACAACATTTAATGAAAACCAAAAACATTACATTTTGATACAAAACTACCATCTCAAATACCACCAACTCAGGTATGGCTACGGAGCTTAAAATTAAATCAGGAGTTCAACTACCTACTTACGCGTCTGACGAAAAGACCCAGTATCGAAAAGTTTTACCCGCAGTTATTCAATAATTTGTCGCTCACTCGCTTTGTTGATCGTTTTGCGTAGCTATTTGTAAGTTGCGAAATCTATGGATATACCTACCATCTTTCTTTTTCACTTTTTTCGTGTAACTTTTGCACGATTTTACGATGCAAAACACCGTCATAGGGGAGTAGGTGAGTAGGCGAGTTGGCAATGCGGCCGGTAAGGTGCTAAGTCATACAGACTAGTAGAGACAACGACTGACGTAAAATTAGCTGCCGTCTAGCGTTTTATCGCTTTTGAGTGGTTCCCCGTTTCCGTTTTGAACGCTGACCTAAAATTCCCTTGTTTAAATATCGTTGGTAGAACTAATTGCTCTTTGCCACGAGTTGTTCTCACACCTAGAAATAATGAGCAAACATTACTGGGTTCCGGTTTGTAGGGTAACGTTTCCAGAGAAGTAACTGTTCAGAGATTTAAATTGTCTTATATCTCTGGGTGATCAGTACCTAGTGCAGAGCTAGATTCTAAATACTCGTATTATTTGTGATCAAATCGCTACATGGCGTTGTGCTGTTACCGGCAAACGTGTTGTTACCATCAGGCGTATGTCTTGTTGGTTCCGTCACTCAAAATTATAAAACAGGCAGAGAGTCCTACTACTTCTTCATAATAAAATCTTATAAAAGGCTTTGAGAATATATCGGTTTAGGTACCTACCTAACTACATGTATCGTTTTTTAAGTGAAAACTTTTTTGGCGCCCCACAGACAGACAGATCTTTCGAGGGCTGTGAATTGAATTCTAGCGTCACGCTCGGGAATGATAAGAAATATTCGGGTAAACTATTAATATTTAATTATATTTAATATTATATTATATTAATATTATATTTAATATTCTCAACGCATAGAAGGTATACAAAGGGCCTTTACGCGATCTCTGGCATTTTCTTGTCAAGGGATTTCGCACCGAAGTCCGTATTCAAGTCGTCTAACTTTCTTTAAAATAGATACCTTGCGCGATAGGCGGAAAGTTCGTGACCTTTCATTTCTCCATAAGCTAATTCACAACTTCATTGACAGTCCTTCCATTTTGGGCGGTGTTTCTGAGTGCCTCATCGTTACCCACGACATAAAATTGCAAATTTTTTGAAGTTACACGTGCTAAAACCAATTTGGTACATCACTCTCCCTTGCCCAGAATGAGTCGTACCTATAACGAACTAAATGCTTCCTTGAATGATATGGACATTTTTCGGGACTCACTTTGTAAGTTCAAAACGAAATTGTTTAGGTACTTTAAGTTAGTAAATAAGTTAATTTTATGGGGTTGTATTATCAGTGGCCTTGTTCTTGGAATCTCTGTTCTTAGTTTGATTATTATTGTAACATTTGTTTTTCTTGTAATTGTTTTTTTGTTTAGTTTAATCGTCTAATGTTGTAGAGAATGCTGTAAACACCTGTTAAGGGTATACATATCAGGAAACATTGTAAAATTGTAAATTCACCTTTGACTTATTTAATGTGTGTACTGTTGGTGTTTCTTTAAATAAATAAATAAACTCAGGACTATGGCCATTGGCTATCTAGAAATGCGTCATCATTTCCCATTGACCATCTAGGAATGCGTCAGTATTTCTAGATGACCATGCTCATGGCCACGCCTCCGGTTTCACCCGCGTAGTTTCAAAGTAAGCTATCAAATTTTGAGTTATTAGTTTTCACTTCTATCGGCAGTTCCTATGACTGCCATTTTTTTTGGTTCTACTAAGTTTGAGTTCGTACGCGATTAACGAGCTTATAATGGATTCCAACACAAGCACATAAAGACTGAATGTATTCTTTGCACGCACTACTGCCGAATACACTGCGCCAGTGCGCAGACTCACTTTGATCAGTAAAATTCCGTCTTGTGTAGTCTGTACTGTGTATTGATCCTTAACTCATTCATTCATTACAGTTGTAGTTATGGCTTCCTCTTACTCATATCCTGAATTATTTTTGGCGGGTTTTATTTTTACCTTGCCTTTTTTGTATGAAAAAAGTAATGTTTTTCGATATTACCTAAAGTTTTTTTTATATTACGCATATGTTTTAATAACATGTACCGTGTTATTACCTGTTGTGTTAATATATCCTCGAGATGTTACAAATCTAATGTAAGTTATTGATTTATTTTCTATTCTTAATAAATGCCAATCTATTTTGGGATTTAGGAATCAGATATAAATACTTAATATACCTATGTTTTCTTGCAGAGTTGCTTCCAGATTTTGTAGATATGCTTCGTATATAGTTGGAATAGAATGGGAGATGCGGGGGATGGAACATTGGGATAATGAGCAATGCTACATTGTGATATCTAATCATCAGAGCTCTTTAGATATATTAGGTCAGTTGAAAATATCTCTTCATAGAATTATACGACGATATCCATTAGTCTTTAATATTTATTTTAATTATTTTTATGCAGTAAATGTGCGTAATTAAATTAATTATTTTGCCCGCATTTGCGTTTTACGAAGTAAGAGAACCATGTCAGAACTATGTCATCAGCTCCTTCTGTTTCAACAAACATTTCATTTTAATATTTTGAAACTAATGTGGCAAATTGATCAGCCCTCTTGAGACATCTTCCACGATCAGAATACGAGCTGTATGCTTAAATTTTGTAGATAATTCTTATAATAACGAAACATTTTCCAGGCATGTTTGAAATGTGGCCTCATGAAGCGATGCACTGTCGTCGCAAAAGGCCTTTGATGTTTACAGGAGCATTCGGTTTCGGAGCTTGGCTCGGACTCGTATTCATTGATAGATTAAAAACGGAGAGAGCCCGACTATTAATGAGAGAGGCGACTGAACGTGTCATACGACAGAAGGTGAGAGATTTACTCATTCATTTCGAGAGACTAATCAGTGGCCGGTGGTTGAAATTTCATATGCGTGAGGTCGTAAGTTCGAACCTCGTCTACACTTTTTTGTGGTACCTGCATACCTACTTAAAGTTGAAATGTAGGGACACACGCAATCCCGACTCAACGCTGTAACCTCATAGCAGCCTAAAGAAAATTCCCACTATACTGCATTATAAACTGCGTCACAGTTACCTAGGTATGCTTCTCAAAACCTACTCACGTGGTAACTAGTGAATCAGGCGGAAATTATCGTGTTTTTTACGCGTAATAGACTTTGTTGCTTCTTTTCTTTGTGCAATTCGTGTTTTAGAAGGGATCTTAGATATAGAAATAATAAAATAGATATAGAAAAACTGAGCCTCTAGATATAGAGGCTCAGTTTTTCTATCACAAGCATCACTATGTTTCAGTTTGCAATGTTTCCAGAGAAATTACAGGGCATTCCGAGTAACAAGCGCAGTGCAGTGCTAGGTAATAATTTCGATGAGATATATTATGTGCCTCAGCATTTGACTTTAAGATCTCAGTATACCTAAGTATTTCTTAACCCAGCGTTCTAAGCCCTAATACCCCTATGAGGTTACATGTAAAATATATATGTTTGTAGGTAACACGAAACAAAATAAAAAAAAATAATTTACCCCCGAATACCTTGGATTTGAAATTTGTACATTATTCTACTAGTTAACCCCAAGTTCACTTGATACCCATTATAAAGGAGTAGTGAAAAAAATAATTAATCCGCCATTTTGTGGAGGCGGCCATCTAGAGTTGATATTAACCAAACGTATCTAAGAATCACCGCAAGCAAACTACTAGTAGCTTACACAGTGTTCAATTATTTTTAGTTTTGTTTTCAACCTCCAACCAAAAAGAGGGGTGTTATAAGTTTGACATCGATGTCTCTGTCTGTCTGTGACACCCGTAGCTGTCAACGGATGGAAAGATTTCGTTGCGGTTTTTCTTTTACGTTAAAAATTACGTTAACCTACTCATCTGTGCTTCTTTCGTTTTCAGACTAAATTGTGGGTGTTCCCAGAAGGAGCACGATTCAACAAAGGTACCATCCAGCCTTTCAAGAAGGGCGCATTTTATTTGGCAATCGATGCGCAGATTCCGATAATGCCCGTCGTATTTAGTCAATATTATTTCCTTGACGGCGACTCCAAGACGTTTGAACCAGGTACGAATAAAGTATATTGCTTTACGCTTCTATTTTGATGCTCATAATTTTGTCCAACGAGTCGGAATCCATTAAACTTTATTTTGCTTTGGGTTTGATGCCACTACGATTTTATAATGTGCTCTTTCAGCACAAGCAAATACTTATGATGCGATAAATATTCCAGTGCTTTTTTTTTAAGAATTTTTACTTATCTATGATTTTTTTTAACTATTATAGATTTACCCTTAAACACCTATCTCCTGATGTTAAGCGACGATGGGGTCTGCGATGATCGTGCTTACCTACCTGGCAAAAACTGAATCACACCTCATTTGAAGACACCAAGATCGGAAACCACTCAGGCAACGCATTCCATAGCCCTAGACGTTTTTATCACAAATGACAAATCAAATCTTTTGTTCGAGTCTTTGGAACGTCAAATATAAAACGGTGTCGCTTTTCGGGCTACAGGCAGTCCGATAGTAAAAAGGACAAGTTGGAATCAGATCATGCAGATCAGTAGCACACTCTCCGAAATGACTGTATCCGTTAAAAAACGACAAGCTAGTAATTTTGCGGTGATGTTTAAGACTCTAAAGTCTTTTGCGCACATGAGTGTCCTTGCTTGAGCCTTTTGCCACGTTAAATTAATTAATTGGATAATTACTGGTTATTTAATTTCTTGTTTAATTTATGGAATATGTTAGGGGCCGGGTTACTGTGTATAATATCCTATCCGTGCTCAGTTGCCTGGAAGACATCGCACTAAGCGATAAGGCTTTCAGCTAAAATGTCTATCTTATAATGTTCGTACGTTTTTTTTGTAGCTTTTATTAACAAGTTATCTTATGTTATATGAGAAGGGATAAGGGTTTGGTGCTCCGACAAAAATAAATTCGATAACAAGTCCCATATATTAAGTACAGTATGTATAGGGTTACACATAGTTTGTGAACAAAATTTTATTATCTCTTCTTACATTGAGATAAAGATGAAATCCGGCCGGACGCTGCCCGGACGCCGTCTAAACTTAAAAACAAATCCCGGGAAACCCGGACGGATGGCAACCTTAAGTATGTAGCAGGTGGCAGATGACGAGCAAACATTGTAGAGCTGCATAGCGTAACACCGTAGTTAGGTAGCTACCGTAGCGTGCGTGCTACCAAACAGTCTTACGATAACTCCTTGCCTACGACTTACTTTTTTTAACCCCCGACCATAAAAGGGGTGTTACAAGTTTGACGTCGATGGCTGTGGCACCGTAGAGCTCAAACGGATGAGCCGATTTCAATGCGGTTTTTTTTATTTGAAAGTTAATATCAGTGTGGATGTTCTTAGCTATGTTTGGTTAATATCGATTCAAGATGGCCGCCTCCACAAAATAGCGGACAAAATATTTCTTCACAACCTACCTCAATATGGGTATCAAATGAAAGGGCTTGACTAGTAGAATACTATACATTATAAAAAAAATCAAACCCAAGATGGCCGTCACCACCAAATGGCGATTTTTTTCCACTACTACCTCAATATGGGTATCAAACGAAAGGGCTTGACTAGTAGAATACTTTGCACTTTGACAAATTTCAATTCCAAGATGGCTGCTACTACACAATGGCGAAATACATTTCTTTTTCACAACTCCCTTAATATGGGTATCAAATGAAAGGGCTTCACTAGTAGAATGTTGTACCTACAGAAAACAATACTGAGGCAGTCGAGGGTTAATCAAAATTTTTAATTTTGTTCTTGTGTAGCGAATAAGTTTGACTCATTTAAATAAATGGTGTTTTCAGGCAAAGTCGTCATCACTACACTACCCCCTATACCGACCAAAGGATGACTCGAGATGACTTAGATACTTTATCAGAAATCGCTCGCCAGCAAATGATAGAGGCAAGCAACGATACTCAAGGATCTAGTCATGCAAAAGAAAATTGCTATTTAAT